>CM069437.1:68186220-69661483 GCA_035610365.1 Aquatica leii
TTTAATAATAGACGTGAGTTTTGTTCTAGTAAAACGCCAGTTGCAAGTAATGTGAATCTCTGGGGTAACGTTTTAGATCCGGGAACGTTTGCTCAAAGTACTGTTAGCCTTACCGCAATAAACAAAATATTGTTGAATGAGTAAAACTTACAATTAATAACATAAGGTTTTGTAATGAAACAACCTAAGTGATTCTAAAAAATGCATTTAATCTTAGTAAAGCACGTTAATTAAAATTCAGTATATTAAATGCAACAGTTGAAATCACGCGAAGTCTATTAAAAACTGCAACAGAAAGATGATATAACAACCACTGTGTGGTACATTTTCTGTTATCGTTAATTAACTAAACTAATTGAATTTACTAATGATATTTTGTATTACATTTAACTGTTGAAATGTAAAATACTATAATCGGAATTTTGTGTATTAAATTATAAATTTTCAACAATAGGAACAAATTAAATTGTATTTAAAATCAAAAAACGTTGTAATTATTTTACAATAATTACAACTTTTGCGTGCATTTCATGGAGTTCAATTTTGATTCAAAAAAACAAATAGGCATTGGTAAATTATTTTTTGTTTATTATAAATTCGCAGTCATTTGTTGTGATGTTTTTCAACTATTGCATTTTAACGAGTCTGTAATTATTTCTGTTGTAACTTGAATTTGGACACTCTTGTCGACGACTAACTCAGTTGTTTCGGCGATAGAGTCGTAGGCTTCGTGGTGTTAGATTATAAAATAATTAAAAAAAGTGACAAAACGATCAATGGCTAGGATGTGAGATACCGTTTAAATCTACCCACAACTGAAAAAGAAGAAATGATAAGACATAAGTGGTTAGAAGAAGAAAAAGAAGGTTCATAAATATATTTATATAAATTTTATCAAACACAAACACGTAGGTCAGTATCACAGACAAAATATAAGTTACGTCTTTGACTGGGCAACAAGTCGTACAGCAAAGTGATCTAGTCAGCCTAACTTTTACATTCAGAAAAGGAATGACTTTTGTTACGAGCAAAATTGTTATAACGTAATACCTTGTATATTGAGTTACAATTTGATTCCGGTTTTGACGCCCTCTGCCGATCTTTTCTTGTGACTGTCATTTTACGACGAAGTAGTTAAGCTGACAACTGCATAAAATGACCTGTTTCGCTTAAAGAAAATTTTCGAATAACATCCTCTGTAATGGAAATCAAATTATAACTTCATTACGTTTTTAAAATAATTTATTCGTCACAGGCCGTTCCGCCACACTTTGGCCACATGTTTCTATTCAATGAAGAATAATGAGGGATTAATATCGATAAATACCTTCATGGGACGAGTATAACTCTATAAGGTCTACGTTAAAAACAAAAAAAAAACCGAAGACAAGAACTTTTCTTCGAGATCCTACTCATGCGGCAAACACCTGCGAAACCAACTTTCATTGAATGTGTACAACAGCATTCGACAATCGAGTTATGTTATGTGTACTTTCTTTTAGCAGTAATTAACAATTTTGTAGATCTTGATTTCGTGAGTCATTGTGTTGACACGATTTGCTATTCAAATTTATTCCAGGCTCACTTACCGGGGAAAACGTTTTCTTCGCTCAAGTAGGTACTGGATTGTGGGTAAATTTATTTAATTATTTTGTCGCTGTCAGAAAAGTCACTCACGGAACTTTTATTTATGTTAATTTCCGTAATTACAATTATTGAACTAGATATACTCTTGTTAATATTCTACGTTACTAAATTAAAGTTTTTATACCTGTTAATCTTTCTTTTATGGTAACATACCTTTCTCTGTTATTGTGGTTACCCGAACATCAGAGTAACAAGGATTACGAACCTAAAAATTCGTTACAAGCTTGGACCGTCTGTCTTGATCGAGGCAAAAGTGTTAAATATAAATGATCTGGCGCTCTTAATTATTATTCACTTGAACCTTCCCTATCTCCGACTGTGTGAGTTGGCCGTGCAAGGTTCGTAAGACCTAAAGCTTGTAGCAAATTTTGGCTGCCCAACTTCAGGGGCCCGATTTTCTTATATCGAATTTCTCAATCTCTATATTTCTTTTAGCTATTTTCTTTAATGGTGATTAGCTTAGGATTACTATCATTCATAGGTAGCTTATATTGTTGACTTTCTCTCGATTTTGTGTGTGCGATAATTTCTTCTAGTTTTAATGATTCTTTTGCCTTTCTTTGTCTTTAGTGGGTTCGATTTGCTTCGCTAGAGATTGCTGCAAAGCTTGACGTCGGAGTTACTTCCTTAACTTTCACTTTTTCGATTTTAGTGCTTCGGTTTAACTTTATATTAGTAATCTACTTACTTTTCTTTTAATTAGACTACTGGTCAAATACGTTTCGTTGGACTTTTCTTTAATTTTTGGAATAACTTGACTACGTCGATTAACTGTTTTTCGCTTATTACATTAGTTATTAGTGATACTACTTGTACTTACTGTTATTTTGATTTGAGTTATAGTCAGTTATGTATTAGCAGATGTCTGCTTTGGTTTACTGCTTTTATTGTGATTTTAGTGTGTTAACTATGTATTCTTCAGACCAGGAGCGACCACTTCTTACTTCATCAGACTCTGATTCGGAAATGAACCTGGCTGATTGGAATATTGCTTTCTCTGGTGAAGATCCGTTTTTACTGATCGAGTTTCTTATTCGTATTGATGAGTTGTGCTTGTCTCGGGGTGTTTCTCAACACCAACTTTTTCTTTCAGCTTCTGAGGTGTTATCGGGTAAAGCTCTTCTTGTATTTACAAGTAGACGACATACTTTACGTTTTTGGAATGAGGTTACTGCGATGTTGAAAGCTAAATTTCTGCCTTTAGATTATGATGAACGGTTAACGGATACTATTCGTAATCGAGTGATGAAACCTAAGGAATCTATTGGGATGTACGTTGCTACTATGCAATATCTTTTTATGCAATTGTTAGAACCAGTCTTGGAGAAGACGCAGCTTAAAATCATACGCCGCAACTTGACTCCATTGTATCAATCTCATTTCTTACTGGTGGGTATTACATCCTTTTCTCATTTGGTCTCTTTAGGCAAACGTTTGGAGTCGAACTTTAACCGTAGCAATTCTTTTAGTCTTCTAACATCCGAAAGGAGTGACATACTTCTAGAATCATCTGTGATTAGTACTGCTACTTCCGCAGTTTCTGTTAATACGGTTGCTGATTCTCTTACTAGTCCTACACTTCCTTCTTCTATAACTACTCCTGAGTCTAATACTTGTATGCACTGTAGTTCTAAAACTGAGAAACTTGTACGTCCTGTTCGTTCTTTAGCTTCTCTTTCTCCAAATTTTTCTTCAGTTTCTAGGATGATTAGACCTACTACCGATTCTTGGTATTTAGGTTTGGTTTCTAAAGTTTCTGCTTTTTCTCGTCGTTTCTCTCGTTGGTGTATTGTGAAAGGTCTTCTATGTAAACGTGTACGTATTTCTTTGTCTGACTCTTGCGTGTGGAAATTAGTTGTTCCTTCGGATCAACGCAAACAACTAATTCACGATCACCATCTTCCATCTGAGCGTAAACACCGTAGTATTAGAAGTACGTTGAAAGCTCTTTGGTGTTATTTCTACTGGCCTCACGTCACTGTTCTTGTTCCAACGCACAGCGAAGCAATCCTATTAGGTCATGTCACGTTTTGCCAGCAACGATGAATCGAATTGATCGAAGTTATAGAGAATCAAAGCTTATAATAATATGTGACACAACAAAACGATTTTATAATTAATTGTGTTAACAACCTAACATGTACGTACGGTTATTCTTACAATCGAGTGACTACTAAAATACTAAGAATTAATACATAAAGTGTAATAAAGTAGGTTTCCTGAAGTAGGAGACTAGCTAGCTCCGTACCAGTATTACCTAAAACTTAATTGAAATCTAACGCAAAGAAAAACGTACATACGGCGTTAACACAAGTAAGCTTCTTTTTAATTCATACGAGCACACGGGTTGAGATATGGAAACCAGCCTGAATAAAGACTTTCACTAGATCGGAACAATATTATAATTCATATGCACAGAGGTTTGCGTGAAACACTTAACGATGAAAGCCTTGTTGGGCGTACACAACGCTAGCAGATGTCTGCTTTTACCGAGAAAATCTTGTCTTAAAATATGACACCCTAGCCCTACTCCAACAACGAAAAGTGGGCTTACCAAGAATAATTTTTTTTTCGAAAGCATTTTTAACATAACGAATTGCTTTTAACTAAACATTTAAGCTACCACGAGAAAAGTAAGTTACACTTTCAGAATTTGAAGCAATTGACAACTTTGCTAAATCTAATGAAAAAGAGTAAAACCATAGATTTTGAAGCGCAAAAGATATTCAATGGAGATCCTGTTATTAAGCGTATTTTTATACGGTTCAACAGAAATTACCCTTTGAAACGTATCAAAAATTTGCAAAATTTGATTCTATTATGACGGAACATGTCAACTGGTCTGAAACAAAAGCGTACAATAATATGTCTCATTAAGTTAGAAATACTTTACTTCTGTCTAAACAAATTCTCCTGTGCAGTATGTTCTACTATTGGTAATAATTTTAGATAAGTCTTTATCTTCTCCACTAAAGTTTAAGTCAACTCTACTGTTGTACTGGCGTAAGAACTTTTGTCAACTTTTGTACTGTACTAATACTGTTTTTCTTGCTATTCCATTTTTTTTTTGTTTTCTAGCTGGCTCTTTGACGTTTTAGTAATCACCCTAGTTCTCTTTGGATTTCGCCCACTGTTATTCTTTATTTGCGGTACTGCTTTGAGTTTATCTTCTCGGTGCTGGTTGGGTTATAAGACAACATAACCAGTCGAGGAAACAAAGCCCTTAAAAAGTTTTTATCCGAAAATGTATTTTTATTAAAAGGGTAAATCTGGATTTGCTTGAAACCACTGACGATGTTTGACGATATAAATGGTTTTTCTAACGTCTCTTTTGAAAGTTTTGATATGTCATATATTTAGATGGGTTTACCTGGTTCTCTTAGGATTAGACTATGCACAGCTGCATTAGAGCATGTTTGAAATAGTCCGTAAACAGTGACAAAAATTTATGTGGTAACGTTGCAAAATTACATACTTTTTTCGATTTTGGGACGGTTTGGCGTATTTAAGAGTGTGGAAACTGGAAAAGTTGTTTTCAGTCATCCCACCATTAGAATGAGCGGCTCCTTTGCAACCAGTGGAGCCACCTGAAACAAAAATTACTTTTGAAATTGAGCCACTATAAAAACATTGATTGGATGTTACGTTTTAACGCAATATCTTGGAAATTGATTCTTGGAAATATGTGAAGAAAGGGTATGGATTATCCAATGGCGTTCAGGCTGCGGCAAGCAGTGACCAAAAAACTATGTTTTCCCGGCGTCATCTGGTCTACTTGCTTACATCCTTTCTTAATTTTTTTTTTAGTTTAGGAATGACACTTTAGTTTTCGTTTTATCGATTTCCCAAATAACTACGATACCTACGGAGTGGGGGAGTTTATTTACTTACAGTCGAAGTTCTAATTAAGCCTTTAGAAACCTGCAAATGTTTGCATTATTTTTAACGTTGAGCTGTAGTATTCGAGAATCCTAGTAGTTGGGTCGCATTTAAGGCAGGGTTACTTATGATTAAATTGTCGAATGTAAACTTATACTCCTCAAAAGTATCGAGAGTAACAATTTTATTTGCAACTGAACTAAGAAGCTAGGGGTAAGTTTTTTACTTTATTAACTTAAGAATCGCGTGTCGCTAGACGATAACTAAAGTTATTCAAGACTGCATGTAATGTTATTGTTTGATTGTTTTGTTCTTTATGTAGTATTTGTTATCGACTGGGAAAATAGATATCACAAAAGTTCGTTCTCTCGTTTTAGTATGCTTAACTACGTCCACTCACCGATATCATAACTAGTCGTGGCAACGTCGTGGTTACCGACAGGGTCCGTCGTAACAAAAGATTGGTAACAGAGTGTCGGATTAATTTACCTTGCTACGTTTCGTTGACTCATTTTCTCCATTTCTTCCGGTCCCTCGCTAGTAGTTTCATTTTTTGTCCCGTCCTTTACCTCTTTTTTCTAAGTTCCTCTACTTTCTTCATTCAGCTTGTTTTCGGTTCTTTGATCCTTTTTTTTTTAATGTGTTATTGGTATTGTTATTACTTATTATCGTTCATCCTTAGTTTTTCCCAATAGTTCCTAATGAATCTAATTTCCGTGGCGTTAATTTTTTATTCTTGTTTATTTTGTATCGCCACGATTCACTCGCGTAAGTTAACACTGGTATCACCACTGAATTATACACTCGTATTTATGTTTTCCTGTCTATTTCTTGCTTTCTAAATCTTCTTTCTTTCTATTTCTTTTTTCATTTATATTTATATCTGTGTGTTTGTCTTTTGCTTTGTTGTTAATGTTCATTGTTTCACATATATTTATGGTTACCTTCATTCTTAGGTTTTTCGTTTCGTTTGTCCATGTTTTTACTAAGTGTTCATCTTATTATGGCTTTTCGATATTAGTGCTAATCATCGGTATATAATAGGAAGTCGATTTTTATAGAGGTTATGACATTATATGCCATCAATGTCTGATATTGACCAGTCTTTGGTCTTGTGTTTTAATTAGTTTGTTCATAACTGCTATGTGAATAGGAAGGGGCTCAAGGCGTTTCCTTTCTTTGTTTTCTACAGTCGTGTAAAAAAGTCCAGCATTACCTCATAAAATTCAAGAAAACTGTACTTTAAAGCACTTCATTCAAATACATTTCAACCATATTTTCTATAAATGAAAAAAGGTTGAAGTAATTTAGTAAAAAAAGGTTTTATTCAAAATATCAAAAATTTAACAAAAACGTATACTGCATTATGCAAAATATAATCTTATTTAAAACTAATTTTAGTATTTAATCGGCCAACTTTTGTTTTTGATGACTAGTTGACATCTTTTGGGCATGGAAGTCAGTAGTGTTTCCAGTTTGTTCCTAGTGATACAATGATGTCAGGTGTCAATTAGAGATTCGATGAGAGTGACCTTCGTCGTTTGTTTTTCTCGATATGATTTTTGATATTATGTTCCACAAGTTTTCGATGGGATTCAGGTCGGAAGATTGCGTTGGCCAGTCTAGTCCAATTTGTTAATTTGCTCTATGGCAAGGTATGTTGTCAACTTGGAACTGAAAGCTTTTTTCGCCGAACAAATCTTTTCTACTTCGCAACATTTTATTCTGTAGCACTTCGATGTATTTTGTGGCATTCATTGTTCCAGAGATGATATCCAGCTGACGAACTCGTCGGAAGGAGATGCAACCCCACACTATAACTGAGGTTGGATGCTTAATTGTTGAAATGATAGATTTTGTCAAATTTTTTTTGACAGGAATCTTTCTGGCATACGTATTTCTAGCATGATTATTGATGTTAGAAGTTGATTCATTGAATAATACTTTTTGCCACTGATCTTGTTCCTTTGCCCATTTCCAACGGTTCAACTTTCGGTTTTTGGAAAGCAATGGTTTCTTCTTCTTCCGTGTTTATATAACTAATCAGTTTTCTCCGCGCACTTATACCTCTAGCTTCTCTATATATTTTTGTTAACTGGATGGAATTGAGATTTCTATCTGCAAAGGTTGTTCGTGTTAAGACATCATCTTGAACAGAGGTTTTCTTTGGTCGCCCACTACGCGATTTGTCGTCGATTTTTCGAAACTCAGCATAGTTTTTAATGATTCGAGTACGGTAGATTGGTTATCTGCAGTTGTTTGAAGCATTGCCAAATTTTTTCCTTATGTATTGAGTCAAAGGCAGCTCGCAGATCTGACGAAAAGTTCTTCTTTTTTTCTTTTATTTCAATTATATTATACTTCTCTACGGATATTTAACAACAATTCTTTGTCTATTTCATCTAGATACTTAATCGTCTCTGGTTCCAGTTTATCTGTTTCACTTGCCTTTCTAATTTAAAGATTTTTATGGAGCCCACTTCGTTGAACATAATAGAAAGGGACAAGGGAAGACTCACACTTATATCAGTATCGTATTACTTCATTAAATTACTGTACGCACATTATTTAGTATAGCATTTATATTTATTATTTTACTTGTGCCAGTCTTGTAGGTACTACTTTTTTTTAGTAACGTAAATTTTTGCTTTACGTAGTTTACTTCAATTGTATCTAATAATAGTCAGTCTTCAGCGCAGTTAATCTGTTTTATATAATAACGTTGGATCATACTGACTTAAATTTACTTTCAGTCGCGCAAACTTTATACGATCTTGCATAAGTTTATATACCACGCATAGTTTCCGTTTTAAATTAGATAAATAGGAGAGGTGAAAATTGCTACAATTGACGAAGAACGATCGGTTTGGTAAGTTAGTACTCATATTTTACTTTTTTAATTTATTTTTATCATTGTCGATTGTTGACTTGTTTCGCGACTGCATAGCAGATGAGGTAGTTTGATTGAGTGATATTTATATTTAAATTAAAAGCATTTATTTATATTTGTTAGTAATTGAATATAATTGGTTGTATGGTGGGTTGCCTGAATGAAAGGGTATACTTTGATATTATAACTGTGATATTAATATATTAATCGACAAATTTGTAATTGTTGTTGGTGTATTCCTCTCTGTTGGTTTTAACGACTATTTTCTTTTCTTGAAATATAAATATTATTGTTAGAAGTTGTGTTTTGTCAATTTGCTCCTTTTTGTGGTCAACAGATTTAAGAAGGTCTGTATTGGGAAATATAAACTTGTTTTGCCGCTTTTTTAATTTAGCGCAGGATTAGCACGCCGAAACTTGCGACGCGCTTGCCAATACAACTGAATTAGTCGCCAGCAATAAAGTTGCGAGAAAAAAAATCAGGTTCCTCGAGTTGGACCGCCAAGAATAAATTGTTTTGCTGGTCTTCTTGTAACAAAACAAAGCAACGGCTAGCACAGCTTCTTCGGAGATCGCAGGCTTTGTTATGCGAAATTAAAACGTAAATCTAAAAAAAAAACGCCAAGACTATGAAAGATTAAGTTAGGGAGATACGGTCTAACTCTACCCGTAGCTGGAAAAGAATAAATAACACCACAGGAGTAATAACACAGAATATATATATTTTTTTTATCACAGAAGATGAAGAATGTATATAAAGGTAAGTTTTTGCCAATATTAATACGTGGGTCGAATGAATTATAAGTTGCGTCGAATAGTGAGCAACACAGCGTACAACAAGCTGACCCTGTTGGTTTAAGCTTTTACATAAACATAACGTCTAAATTTATATTTGCAAATCTTAAAATTGTAGACAAACAATCAATTTAAGCCTTCGAGACTCAACGCGCACTGCTTATGAGTTCATGAAGCATAAAAATATTATGAATTGTGTTAACTTAACATACACGTACGGTCATAAACGACATGACCACCGAAGTACAAATCGAAGAAAAAAATTGAAATAGTAATATTTACAACTAGGTTTTATCCAGTAGGACTTTAGTTAATTTCCGTACTTGAGTTACCTAAAAAGTAATATTAAACCCAATCTAAACGAGCATATAATGTTAAGACAAGTAAAAGGTTTCCTTAGCATCCAATCATTTAAGAACGCAAATGCGTAGCGTTTCCCTTCGACTTAACAGCATAAATTTCTCCAGTGTTAATCTTCAAAAGAGGGATAATCCTGCAGGTTTCCAACCTTTGACGGTGTATAAGATTATAACGTTATCAATAACGTCATGGAAGTTTTCCAACGAAGCCACCTCCTAGTTATCTTCGCTGATAACGGTAAACATGTGGTGGGTACCAATATCCGCTACAGACAATTAGCAGAGTCAAATTAAACCCCCAATAAAGAAAAATGTACACCACTTACCCCGTTTCAACCTTACAAATGTAATTGCATATTCGCGTGAAACGATCTAAAGGTGAAGGTTGCCCCGGGCGTAAAAGTACAGAACTCGTAGATGGTCTTGCAGGAAGTGAGTGTCTAAAATTTGACAATTTTGGCGAAAGAGTAGGGAATTCTCCGGACAAATTTCATACTTGAAGAAAAATTTTCATACTCGCGAATTAAACTACCAATTTTTAACATAACAACATCTTTTAAAATATTAACTTAGTCAAATACACGATGCTATTTTTGAATTCACTTCTGTGCAAAATTTTGACAATGCTGCAAATGATTTATCTATGGCACTTGCTAAAACGACAAAAAAACGTTTAGGATTTTATTAGATATTGATTCAGAATTTAAAGATGAATGCGTTTTGAGACCCTGAAAAGTAACAAAACTTTAGTTAGGAATGTGACAATAAACCGAAATAAAGAAATAAAATTTAAAATAATTTTTTTTATGTGTTAGATATTACCAAAATATCTTGTAACGATACATTCAAACTGGTATCTGTTTATGCTGCAATTTTTGAATTTTTGTGGAATATTTCGGAATTTTATTAGTTGTTCGGAATCACGAGACTCGAAGGAATATTATGTGACAAAAATTTTAATAAAACTATTAATAATGGGTATAACTTATTCGAGAATTACAGTTTTGCAGAATCTTGAGTAAAGTGTCACTTATTTGCCAATTGCTACTTTAAATTACATTGTAACTAATAAAATAAACTATTCTTACCCAACACTTGTGGCGTTACGAATTTAATTAACGTTGCTAGTTTTCATAGCCACTGCAGAAATATCGTTTTCTAAGTTAAAAATAATTGAATATGTGTTTATGCACTAAGGGCGGTATTATGTTGATTGTGCCCGGAGAGCAACGTATATAGCCTCACGGTTTCTGACTCTCGGGATATATGTTGCTCGATGAACGTAATCATCTAGTAACGCTAGTGGTGCATACAGTTTTTATTTTACTATATCTGCAAGTACATCTAATCTTCTATAATAATAAATAATTTGACTTGTATATGTTTACGTATCTCGTATCCTAGGCATTGTGAGTCAATTATAACTAAGTGAAAAATGAAACTTTTTACGTTCTACTATAGTTCAAGAACGATTGGAACATTTTGCTATCATTTTATTTCAATCTGTACATTTCAAAAGTTAGTTATTAAAACGCTAATACAACAATTTTCAGAAAATAAAGCGCGTTTTGTAAAAATATGTTTTAATAATATTGTTTAAAATTTTCACATTTATGAATTTAAAACAAAAAAAAATCGTTATTTTTTTTTTGTAATAATGTAGAGGCGTACGTTTTGTTTTTGCACAACGGCGCATATTATATTATCAACAATTGAAAACGAAATTGCATCAATTATTAAGAACTGTATATTTTTAGAACGACAATATCAGAGGATGCTGACTTATGAGGTTCAGTTATTTCAACACTTATTTAAAGATTTAACGCAAGTAATTTTCTACTTTACTACTCCTAAATACATTATAGTGTTTGTTTCCGTTATTTTTTTATGTGCGAGAAATGACTACAATTTTATGTTACATTTTAGTGTTATTATGATTATTATTATGCTTCAAGATAATAACACTTTTTGATTCTTTAGTTTAATTGTTATTAATGTTAATTGCATCTAAATAAACATTTTTTGATAGAAACGTATATTTTAACATTTATTTAAATAGGACAGTACTGTTTTTCGTAATCAAATCAGAGCAGGGTTGCCAACTTCTGAAAAGTTTACCCCTGAACACAAATCAAAATACTTCTAAAAATCCCTAAACTATTTGTTAGCGTCTTTTAAAAACTACATTTAGCTGAAATATTCTTTACTTGCAAAGTATTTAATATTATGAAAGCACCCACTGGTAATTAGTGTTATTACTTATTTTTAATTATTTATAATTTGAATCATAGAACATTGTAAAACTGAAAACTTTCAGAAATAAATAAAATCTTAAGGCACAGAAAAAAAAATAATAAGAAATGTATCTTTATCTATTTAATTAATTTATTTTTTATGAATCTTACGTTTTTATTTAGCTAAAATATATTTCAAAGTTGCTAAATTAGTAATGTACATGTGTACAGCAAGATCTTGTAAAGAACCAGATATACTAAATTTTGTTCTAGAAAAGAGTTTAGCTTTAATTGGCTTTTTTAGTACGATAATACAGTTGAAGGTTATTAAATCAGATCTAAAACCTCAAATGGAGTTTTACGAGGCACACTTTTGATTATTTTTATTCTGTGCTTAAAGACTGATATTATTTTTCAAAATTCAGTATTTACATTAATGCTCTAAAACAGTGTTACGAGAATTTTTATTGCAACTTATTGCTGGCGGCTAACTCAGTTGTATCGGCAAGCAGGTTCTAAGCGTCGGTGTGCTAATTCTACACTAAATTTAAAAAGCGTTAAAACAAATAAATATTTCACAATACAGTTTAAATGTGTCGATCACTAAAAGAAACAATTGGACAAAACACAACTTTTATCAATAATATATTTATTTCAAGAAGAGAGAATAGTCGGTAAAACCAACAGAGAGATAATGACTAATAACAATTAAAAATTTCTTTAGGCAACCCACCATACAACCAATTATATTCAATTACTAACAAATGTTATCAGTTAATGCTTTTAATTTAAATATAAGTATTACTTGATCAAGCCACCTTGTGTACTATGCGAAACATTGATAAAAATGCATTAAAAAAGTAAAATATGAGTACTAACTTACCAAACCGACACTTCTTCTTCAACTGTAGTGAATTTCATTACTTTTATTTATCTGATTAAAAAACGGAAAGTATGCGTGCTATATAAACTTATATACGTAAAGCAAAATTTTACGTTATTAAAAAAAATGGTACCTACTAGGCTGATAGAAGTAAACTAATCAATGTAAATGTAAGAAGATTTATGATGTACAAAATACTGTGCTTACAGGAATTTAAAGAAGTAATACGATACTGATTTAGGTGTGAGTCTTCTCTCTTCTCTTCTGATTATGTTAAAAGAGGTGGACTCGACAGGTTACATGCGTATCCCCAACAACAGCCGGGTACAAAGATAGCATGGTAATCCACCGAAACTTGCTAAAAAAAGTAACAAGATAACGTGACATCATCTTTGCGAATTTCTTTACTACCTGGCAACGTTGAGTAATTATTTCAAAACGCCAACTTGGACCTGGAATACGTTTTTGTTTTTCCTAGAACACACGTTAAAAGCGTAATAGAAATCACTACCGAGCAAAATTCAACCGAAAGAATACTTAAGGGTAACGGATACAGTTGTTGTCCGGGCAACAGTTATTGGCCAGTCAGTTGTATTTTTCGGTTTATTAAGCATTTGAGCTGTTAATATCATTAGTTTTGTTTAATACTAGATGCTGGCAATCTTGCTTTTGAAGTGTATAAAACTTTACATTACTAGGTAGGTACGAATATTATGGTTAGTTTGTGTTGTTGCGTGACGTTTGGAACTCGTTTTCAATTCAGGTATTTATTGTAAATTTTCTAAGAAACTGACCATTAATTTTATCATGGAAAATAGTTATATTTGTGATTTGAGGCTGGCTAATTATTGTAGTTTTGCTAGAAATCTATTTTTTATTGTTAAGTTCCTTTTTATAGAACCACAATGTCTTTTAACAGGTTTTTCAATGTCTTTTTTAAGTTTAAACTTACCGAAACAGTATTTGGCCGGGGGCCAATAATTGTGTCCTATGGTGGCCAATTACTATTCAAATAATTATTTTCAGTAAAACTGCGCAACAATATACCCAAAATTTCGGAAGGAGCTTCATACAGAAAAAAATACAAGGAGGAGGATATTAAGAAGGCTTTACAGGCTATCGAAAATGGTATGAGCAATCGAGAGGACTCCAAAGTATATAAAGTATCTCGGGCAACCCTTCAATTTCAAAGTAGCATAAAGTTTAAAAAGAAAATTTCTCATGGACCTGAACCAATTTTGACCAAAGAAGAAGATCAATTGGATGACTGGATTTTAACCTGCTATAGAAAAGGTTTCCCACGCAGAATCGACGACGTCCAAGCATCGGTGAAATATTTTCTAGACAATAATCCTAGGAAAAACCCTTTTAAAGACAATCTTCCCGGAAAAGGATAGTATGCAGCTTATTTAAGGCGCCCCCCAAGCATCACTCTTTAGACATCTGAAGGAATTACAGCTGCCAGCTCGGTGGTCTCTGAGCCAAATATACGGAACTAGTTTTCATCTATTGAAGAATATTTATTAGAAAAGGGGTATATCGATATTTTGACCGATCCAAGACGATTTTTTAATGGTGATGAGATGTGTTTACGGCTCTGCCCTAACAATAAGAAAGTGCTTGCACCAAAAGGGGCGCGAAACGTATATGAAGTTCAACACCACCCAAAAAGCAACATAACAGTTATGTTTACGTTTTCTGCTGCTGGACAAATAACACCTCCAATGATCAATTACCCTTATAAAAGACTGCTATCTGATATAGTTATGTCAGTGCCCGATGACTGGGGAATTGGATATAGTGATAACGGTTGGATGAAGAACAAACTGTTCTTTAAATATATAGGAAATGCCTTTTATCCGTATCTGCTAAAAATTAGTGTGATATTTCCCATAATTTTATTTGTCGACGGTCATTGCACCCATCTTACCTACGAAATATCTGAGCTTTGTTCAAAATTACAAATAATATTAATAGCTCCATATCTAAACTCGGCAAGAATAATGCAACCAACTGACATGGCTGTGTTTAAGCCATTAAAAAAAGGCTGTAAAAAAGCTGTAGTTAATTTTAGAAGAGATAATCCTAATGATGTTGTTGATAAAACGAATTTTGCACCTGTGTTAAAGAACGTAGTTGCAAATGTAGCACCAAAATCAATAATAAATGGGTTTAAAGCCTGCAGAGTATATCCTTGGAATCCATCGGCAATAGACTATAGCAAATGTACGGGTAAGGGTAAAAATAAACAAGACAATAACTGCCTAGAAGTAGAGAAGGTAAATAATGTTATAAGTTACGAAACATTCAAAAAAATTGTAGGCGATGAAAAAATAGAACGACTAAAAGAAGGAGATGAAGGATTAGTTTGTAGTGAAGACTTTTTAATACTGTTGCGCCTATACTAAGGGTTTCTTAATAAGAAGGACTCTGAAGAAACAGTCGAGGGTTACAATCAGCTAGAAACTGCTTCTATAAATATAAACAATGAAAACGATAAAAGCATTATTATCGAGACCATTAATTGGAGTTAAATGATGTAGATGAGTATGATATAGAAAATATGCCAGTTTTATTCGAAAATGAAATATCTAACACACCGACAGATGATGTAAGAATAGTTTCATACACAGTTACACCTACTGATGATCCTCGAACTAGTTTATCTTCATGTTCTAAAAAAACATATGCAAATAAACTAACTGCTTCAAAGGCCAATCAAGCAAGGCCTTGTACATCGTTAGAAACAGAAGCTAAATTTTATAGATGTGTATCACCTTCAAAATTACCAAAAAACAATGATCCAAAAAATGTCTTAAATAAATCAATTACAGACTTTGTTGTTTGGCCTGTCACGCCTGAAAGAAAAGGGAAAAAACAAACGGAAAAACTCCCTTGGGTACTCACATCATCTGTCAGAAAAGATGCATTAAAACAAAAAATAGCAAAAAAAAAGATATTGAGCTCAAAAAAGAACAACGGAAAATTGATAAACTAAACAAAATGCAACTTAGGGTAGAAAATTTGAAACAACTCGTATAAATTTGTAAATTTAACTCTTAAGGGGGCCAATTACTGTAGCCGTTACCTACATGTCTTGAAATAACACCAAGTAAAAGAACGTTCACCAGCGACTTCCAAAGGGTAAAAGCAAGGTACAAAATGGACGTTTGATAGCAATATATCGTTTATTCCCACTTATAAGGAGAATCAGCAGCGTACTTCGACAGTGCAGTTGTTAATTTTAATTTAGAATAAATTTTTTCGATGAGTACACAATAACGATATGTATCAGGTGTTCTATTCTACATGTTTTTTCCCTAAATTTAGGTGGAAAACTTTCTAAATTGATACCCCTTTATAAATTAGAAATGTCTCTTGACTTGAACTTTATTTACAAGTTTCTGAACAGTTGATTGGAATTGCTTTTGAAACATAAATTGCGCAGTCATCAAGTCCCGCTACTTCTCGCACTAATTTTTTCTTTGATTTCTTTTGAATAATTATATAATTGTAATTTAACGTAGGTACTCAAATTTTCTTTTCTTTTTGATGGGGAAAATCAGTTTTAGCATTCGTTTTAAAATGTTTTTAAATTTCTTTAATTTATTTCGTCTCACTGCTTGCGGACTATTTGTGATTGTTTAGTCAAAATGTCTATGAAATGAAAATGTTTGATAAAACGACTGTACCGTTTTGGCTAAGCTTGTTTCTGATTTTTATATGCGTCAAATTTATCTATAGAGTTTTGTTTTTTTTTAGAAATATTGCTAATTTGCGTCTATCACTTATTTTCCAATAAGAATTATTAATTTTATAATAATATTAACACTTATTTATTAAAAAATTTTAACAATAAAACAACGTAAATATTGATTGTAAATTAATTATTATTCATTGTGTTGTGTAAAGTGTGTTTCTTTATCGCGTCGTGTATAAAACTATTAAAAAACATTGATTATATTGATGCATTTGGCGACATATTGCTAAATAAATTGGTTTATTGCATTTACAAATCGAATTATTAAAGTTAGTTACAGTTGTTTATTTATTCTTGAGGTATTTCCAATTTTTATCCTTCGAATAAAAATTTCATTAAATAAATTCCGTTAAATATCTACGGCAGTCATGGATCACAATTCTGTAATCAATGAATTACAGCTTGAAATATCATCACTTAAAAAGTGTAACTGCTCCTTCAAAATACAGATTGAGCCAACCTTAATGAGAGCACTTTAATAGAGAGTTCACTTACTAAAGAAAATTTCAAACGGCAACTACTTGTTTTCAACCTAAAAATGGAAATACAAAACTAGAATCGGAAGTTGTAAGGTCAAAGGCTAATGTAAAGCATACATAGGTCAACTTGAACTGAGAAGAATTAATAGTTTTTTTTAATTTAATTTTGCAGTTACACTGTTGGGCTTACAATAAAAACTAGTCTTTGAAGACTAATCATTAATTTTCATCTCAATTCTTGATACTATGTACTTATCGACTATAGTCTATCCATTAATGTCTTCCAGATTGTTTAGAACTGTGTGCAGTTCCCTCGAGCTCGAGCTCTGGTTTTATACATAACATACTACACCTCTTCAATCTTTGGATGTTGGTTGCCCAGTAGTGGTAGAGCTTCTGCATTAGCCTGGAGATGAAGTCTAGTTTCATGCTTCTCAGCAAACCTTCTAATTTCCTTGACGGTTGGGATGCGAAGATTTTTATGAAGATCGGAATTTCGAACATACCAGGGAGCATTCACGATGTTTCGTAACATTTTATTCTGTAATGTTTAAATATACTTGATGTTGGAATCATTGACACAGCCCCAAAACTAGATACCGTACATCCAGACTTGTTTTAAGATCTGATATAAATAAATATTATGAAGTACGAGTACGTTTACATGAGACAGAAATAAATCAGATTGTTGAACTCAGTTCTAAGAAAATCTTGTTTTGGTTACAACCAAAGATAAACGTGATCGTGTATACGAATTACATTTTGTTAAGCTAGATCAGTAATAATGATAAGAATGAAATATTACTATCTGATTTAATTATTTTATTAACAATTGATTTTGTTGATGATGTAAAATTAAAAAAAACAATAATTAACATAATATACCAATTTTCTTTGTTTAGATAGTAAGGACCGGCCTGAAATCTTTAGTTGCAAATATCTTAAAACTGGGCCACCTTAGACCAAATCTTTAAAGGAAAAATTTTCATTTAACGCCACAAGGAAACGACTTCATTTTGAAGTTCGATTTTAGATACACAATTATTTATATTATCTTATTAATTGTGTGTATTTTTGTATTGTTGATTGCTTTGTTCAGTATTTTGACTGTTTGCATTTGTTTTGTTATATTAACCGCCTATTTTGTATCGACAATGTAATTGGCGTGTCTTACATCCAAATGCGTGATCTATCGGACTAATATAAAACTAAAAAAAATCAGAAATAAAAGTATTTGCTTTTCTGGTTCGTTTAACGTAGCATTGTGTATTATAAGTTTTTGATATGGATTTTTAGCAGTTGTAATATATTGTCTTAAGACAGACATTAATAAATATAAATAATCAAGAAAAGGCTCGTGTTGTTTCTGAGTTATAAAATGCAAAAGCGTGCGTTGAATATATTTAGAAATAAATGAAAACGTTGTATGTTAGAATCGCTTTGTCTCAATCAAATTTTTGGTTGAGTTTTGCAGTTATAAATTGTTAAATTTAAGATTATAAACTAGCATTTCTGGTAAATTCACGTTTCTTTAAATTTAAATAGTGACCTTAATAATGCAGCTTATTTTGATATCTTTTGGCAAAGAACTTAACGATTAAGTAAATTATAAATTTTCTAAAAAAAATCTCAAGTAAAAAACTTGTATACTAAACAATTATTTCGTATATGCAATTTAGTATAGCTTTTTCTAGAGGTATTTTATATTTATTTTTTATGATAACTATGATAGTTAAAACTTTAATTTCCATGTACATATTCAGGTTTTCACTTTTACTTTGTATTTTCTGATGAGTGAAATACAATTTCAGAGCCATCTTATAGTATAATTTGCTATGTATTAATAATAGTAAGTAAATGGCTGATTTTATATCCGCGTAATTCAAATAAATTTTGAATAAACCGCGAATAAATCACAACGTATAAACGTTGTAAGGTAACAATGTCAATGCATCAGCCATCAACATTTCCATCTCTATAGCCGTTTACTTACTATTTGTATTTCCTCTGAAACAACTGTCACTTGTGTGAGTTGTAAAAGCTTCTGCTTTTGCAGTTCCTTATTTTATTGCAGAACAAATTTACTTTGAAGCTACCAAAATTTTTTGTAAGTGAACTAATATTTTCAAGTTTTAAAAATTCAAAATCTCCCAGACACTTCGCATAAAGTAACTTCAATTTTTTTCCCATAGAAAAATCAATTTTCAAGTTTATAAAATAGTCTTCAATTAATGAAACCAATAAGAAACTTCTAAAGTTTATGGACTTTAGGTTTTTACCTAAAACTCAAAATTTTAAAGTTCATTATCGTTATCATCATTATAGTTGTTACCACTTTCTTCCTCCAGTAAGCACTGATGGTAACAACCACGTCACTACGGCAAGCTGAGATGTTGAGGAGTGGGCGTAGTTGAGAAGATTATAACAAAAGTAAAAAACGGGCGCTACTCCGCTGTTATAGTAGAAATTTTGACTCGGAGACGCCAAGAGTACATACGAACTCGCTATACAAGAAAAGCAAACATAAATATAACAGAGCGAACGTAACAAATTGATTGAATATATTCTACAGTCGATAAGAAAATAACTCTTTGGTTTCGCCAAAGAGATATACAAGTAATAAGCAAATATTACTACATAACAAAAGCGACAAGTACACGGGTGCATCGGGGCCAATGCACCCATAAAAGTTACCTACCATACGTATAAAATAAAGAAAATAAGTATCTTCGGGACTGAAATTTTTGACATAATGATATCTTTTCTTCTGAATGAAATTTTAGAAGAAATACGGCAACAATTCTTTTTTTTCTTCAATAATATTAGATGAATCCACATATTGTAACAATTCTGAGTAGATCTTGTTCTGCATTCGAATAACTACAGTGGGTCTAGAGTCGAAATAGTATTTTCTCGGTTTCTATAACATCTTCGACTACAGCAGAAAATTGTACAGTATTGTTTGATTTATTCCAACGTAAATATTCGTAACTGCAGAGGCCAGTGTTACGATGGGGCTAGTAACGTTAGCGGCTACTGCTCTACAATTTTGCAAAAAAAATTGAACTCTGGAACTAAGAGCATTGTTTGTACATTGTTTACCACACAGTCTAAAACTTTTCTGAAAAAGATGTGATGCAAACAACGCCACAAGTGTGAGATTTTTGAATATAATTGGAGTTGATTGCATTTATAAGAAAATCTCCTAAAGTTTTGGCTTGTTTTGAAAAACTCCAAAAACACAGTAGTAAATGGATTTGATACACTAGTTCGTCCAAAAAGGTTAAAGCCGTTCTGCTCAACAGGGTGGTCTGTTCGTATAAAGTCTTTCAAATCTTTAACAGATATGAAATGTTGCTTTTATTCCTTCCTTTATTCGAGAACTTAGTAATGATTCGAAAGATAAAATTAGAGCAAAAGCATCTGAACATCTGCAAAAACTTCATCATTTTTTCTACTCAAAACTTTGATAAACATTTTGGAAAATATAGAGTTACCGAATAAAGCCTTAACTTTAACTTAATTTCAAGAACACTGAAAGTAACATAACAGATGTACTGGCAAATTTGAATGGAATGAGGAACGATGGTAATTGTGAGATTCTGTGGAATGAAATCATTTCTAAAGTAAACAAATCTTGACCTAAAAAGCCCCAAGTTACATGTGTCAGACGAATGCCTAGAAGATATGACGAAGAGAGACACCTACACTTCTTTAAATGTAAAGAATCTTTTTTCAAAAAAATATTTTTTAAAATTCGTGACACGTGTATAAATAGAACTGTTATTAGATTTGCTGCAGATACAAAATTGCATCTGAGCAAAATAAAATGATATGCGTTGGGCAAAGATAACAATGTTATAGAATTGCTACACAAAAAAAACGTTATTGTCAATAATCTAAATGACATTTTTTTTGCAGCTATATATGGTGTGTTCCAACGTTCCGTTATTATTAGCAGAACTTTATAAAATGGTTCATGCGATACCTGTTCTTTGGTCGAGATTCTTCAGTACCATAAAAGCTGACAGCTAACTTTGATTTTGTTTGTTCGGAGGTTCCTTTGTTGTTTGCAGATTCCCTCTCTCCTTTGAAAATAGCAATATCTCTTGAAAAACACAGCTGTTGAAGGGAAACAAACCAGTTTTTTGTAATACGTTAAATGATATTTCAATTGTAGCTGCTGGATTGTAAGCAGCAATCTAGTACTTATGAAAAAAGGTACGATTCGATCAGGATTCAACTGTATTGGTAGAATATGTTTTAAATAAGCCTACATCTACCAGTTTAACACAGTTTAAATTTAATTTCGGTACATCTACAGCTGACGGGTATGCAACTCTCTACTCACAGTCGTGTTAAGGGTTAAAATTTCAACTTGGTGATAAATCTTTTTGGGAAAATGCTGTCGATATAAACGGTATCGTTATCTAAGAAGCCTGTTCGATTTTGATTTTTGTTAGAGACGGATATCTACTCAAGGTTCGTAAGAAACTACACGTCGCTACATATTTCACAATTCGAGTTCCCGGCTTTTGTGCATCTATGTTTGATCTTTGCTAAATGCCTGTAAAGTGTGCTACTCCATTTCCTACTGATGATACCTGTTAGCTTTCTTATCGAGAACGAGGATTGGTAATTGAACTACTGTTGGCTTTCGCGCGATTCATCCGTAGTAGAAAACTCAACGGATTTTTACGTCGAGTAATCATTGTTTTGCAAGAACGCAATTGACGAAGCCTTCTAGAAATACAGTGTTTCCCGCTTATGAATAATTTTCTTATTACTCGATCTATCAACCATTTAAGTCAATTGTATTTGTTAATCACTTAGTGCGTCAGGTATAACAAAATATCAATAAATATTACTGTCTTTTATTATATTAGATTTAGTACATAGATTCTAAAATGCGTTAATTTCTGTAAATAGATACGGAAGTAGTTTCTAGTAGCTCTTGTAGTAGCCTGGTTATTAAAGCCACTTTGTACGTCACCTTTGTAGATGACGCCACCTACCCCGCTTGAAACAATAAACGTAAACGCTTTTAATTAGTTTATGAATAGCTATTTGCAACGGGTAAAATCTTATGTCTCTACAATCAGTTTGTGCATGTGTATTTAGCTATATACCTATGAACATTTTGTGTTTTGGAATTCACTGTAGCACCGTATCTCCCTTTTGTTTTCTTTTGTTGGTGAGCTACCAGTTAAAATAAATCGTAGAAATACTTTTGTTTCATCATACTCTTGTTTTATTCCCAACATGGTTGTGTTGCGAGTTTGGGAATCTTTTCCCTTATCTAGAACTTACTCTTCTTTACTCACAAATAACAGTGGCGCACGTCACCGATTCACTATTTTACTTCGGGTAAACATTATTTTCTAAGCTTTGTTGATCAAATCAATATTTCGCGTACGTAAATAGTGTTCTATCTTCTTTTTCTTGCAATCAATGGTGGTACAAAAGTATCTAGCTTTCATAAAGGCCAGCGCAGTAATAAGACCTTCCCTTTTGACTGAAGTGAGTGTGGTTACTTGCTTCTTGTTTATAACAGACATTACTTTACCTTTATTATGCTGTAATTCTTGTTTAGTCCACATTATACAATCTGTGCGGTTCATGATTGATTTTATAAAATTCTTTCTCATGCAACTCAAAGAATGTAATTGATTTTCAACCTCTTTGTCTTCTGCAATCAAATAATCAGGAGAAAACGCAGTATTTTTTATATTGAGAGATATTTGCGGAACACAAAACGCCGTTTTATACCGCATATTTCGTAGCCTAACAGCTTTAACAGCCGAAATAATTTGGTTTTTATCTAACGTTTTTTTTCCTTTGAAGAGAATCTATCTAAATGAAATTCCAACTTCACTTCAATACTGCTCACATAATCGATTCCTAATACGAGACCCTGTTATGTTAAACGCAAATTTTGCACATTGAGGCGTCGAAAACTTGTTACATGCGCTGAAGTGTGATCAATTACTTGTAACTTAATCCATAGCAAAGAAAGGCAACGGTAGCTCTGATATAGGAGAGTCGCGTGGATAAAGGAACTAATAGAATTTAGCATGTCTTTGATGTGTCGATTAATTAGTTAAAAATGCGCCAGAAACAGAAAAGGACTACAGTGATTTAATTTAAGAAAAACTAGTTTTCTTTAGCCTTCCCACCTTTCAGTATTAGGCTTTAACTTCAACCCTCTATCTAGCGGTACCATAGTCGTAGGGAACCCACCGCCTCCGCTTTCCAAAAATGAGCGGGAAGCCGAAATTGTTTGTATTCTTTGTTTAAGTTGCTTCGTATTTTCCACTTAGACTTATGGAATTCTAGGCTTTGGTCTTTCTCTCGGAATTGCTCTGCGAGTCCTGTTTGGCTAATGATTGCAAATGGTTGATGATCCTATGAGCGTGTGACCCTTTCTCCGCTGATTTTACCCACCGAACCTTGTTCGTCGTGGTGTTTCGTTTTCTCTCCCTTCCCATCTGCCAAGCGTGCTCTGGGTTTACATAATTAGCTTGTAGTTTTTCCTTAAGGTAGTACCTCTGCTCGCACTCGCCCTGCAGGTACAGAAGAGATTGGGAAGGTCCAGCCTAGGTGGTTAGCTTTGGAGACTATTTGCCTGGTTAGGCCCTGTCCAAGGAAAAACTTCACACGCCTGTTGAGTCTAGTTGCGATGCAGATGATCTGCCTCCCCCTTACTCTTGGAACTATTCCGCTCTTAAAAAATGCATATACTATTACTTAACTTATATGCCTCTGCCCTAGTTCCGCCCGTCCTATACCTATTACCTATGTTTTGTTGTTACCTCATCTTCCTTCGTCTAAAATAAAATGGGGTATAGTTTCGTCAAGTATTTTTACTATTCCTTTCAGATTTACTTGATTTTCGTTGGTTAGCGGCCGTTTTTCTTTTGTCTCCAAGTTTCCTTACCAGGTTAGTTCTTGTTTCTACCCTTTTTGGTTCCTTACGTTCAGACAGTATGTGTTCACTATCGGTTTTCTCGCACTGGAGTAATCTCGTCCCATATATTTTGCCATATTTCCATTGTCTTGTCGATAATTTTTTGTTTGGCAGCTTGCTTAGATGTAGTGCCCTTTTATCCATTCAATTTGAATTTGCTGTTCTTCATCTGTATTGCTTGTGTTATTTTTTGGATGCGTGCTATCATTTTTGTTTTGAGCTTTATTTGTCTAATTTGCGCTACTGTCGTCTTGTTGTCAGTTTTAATGGTAGCTTTGCATCCTGGGGCTGCGTGCATGTCTATCCATTCCGGCGCTAGTTGGATAGCTGCTATTTTATCCTGTGCACTGCTGCTGTAATCGGGTAATTGTTTCTCGATGATATCAACCAATTCTGGTTTTTTCTATTTCTGTTAGTGCGACGGATGGTACTCCTTCCTCGCTCTTTACCCGTCTGTATAGATAACGAAATCGTTTTTCTTTGTTTCTGTTATTTTATTGAAGAGGGTGGCACTTAATGCCGGGTGGATATGGATTTTGACCACTACTGGTGTTTTCCGTTCCATTTTGTGTATTTCGCACGTTGCGGTTATTTCCGCCCATATCGGGCTTATTCCGGCTATTACTTCGAAAGCTCTTGTGGGTGTTGTTCTGTAGGTTTTTGTGATTCTTAGTAATATTGGTCTCGTTGTAGAGTCGAGCATTTGTTTTCGTGATCTTTTTCCCTCATATTTCATATCAGTTCATTGTAACTGGTTTTGTGACCTGCCTGTACACTTGGCTTAGTAGTTTCGTCTTCTAACCCCATGTTTTTCCTGCTACTGCAAACAGCGTCATTTTTGTTAGCAGGTTTTTTATTTTTATTGGCGGTGGTCTAATGTACTGTCTAGCTGGAAAGAAAAGCATTTCTGTTTTTTCTTCGGCATAGGTGAGTTTATGCGTTTGTGCCTAGTTTGCGCATTCTTGCCAGATTTCCTTCAATTGTTTTTCTATGTTTTTTGCTCTGCTGCCGCTGACTATTAATAGTTGATCATCTGCAAAACTTGTACCTGCAGGTTATCTTTAACTTTTTCCTTTATTTTTTGGAACCAGCGCTCCATTATTATTAACCAGAGGACCGGCCCTAAGCAAAACTCTTGTGGGCAACCTTTTTTATTTTTTGTTTGCGGATGGTTTCTAATAGATTTCCTGAAACGTTCCACTCCCCTAATTGTGCTATTATCGATGGATACCATGCCGTATTGAATGCATTCTGGAGGTCTAATGTCACCACTAGGCTGTGTTTTCTTTGTTTCTTATTGTTATTGACTACTTCCAGTGCCATTTGAATTGTCATTGTCGTGGTTCTTGCTTTTCTGAAACCATATTGCTCGTTATCTAGCAAGGAGTTGTTTTCCAGGAAGTGTCCAAGGCGATTTGTGCACAGCTTGTCGAGTATTTTGCTTAGTGTTGGCAGTAGACTAATTGGTCTTACTCCTTTGTTATTCGGTTTAGGTATCCATACGATCTTTGCTTCTTTGAAGATTTCTGGGAATTTTCCCATCTCCAGGCACTTTAATTTGTTCACCATTCTGCGTCTACGTAAATGGCTTTCTTTATAATCGGCCACGTTAGGTTATCGGATCCGCGAGATTTTTTGTTATTTACATATTTACAGATGTCTTTCACCTCTTTTTC
Organism: Aquatica leii; assembly: GCA_035610365.1. Lineage (NCBI taxonomy): Eukaryota > Metazoa > Arthropoda > Insecta > Coleoptera > Lampyridae > Aquatica > Aquatica leii. The sequence continues at coordinate 68,211,789 of CM069437.1, forward strand.
GGTGAAGGGAGGTTCTTTAGTTTTTGTTGGCAGCTTTTTAGATCTGTTTCTTAATGCTCTTTGTTGCAAATCGTCTTCGTTATTGTGTGAGAAATATTTTTTGAGCAGAACTAGGTTAGTTTCCTCGTCTGATGTAGTCTACTTTCCGTCTTTGTCTTGAATTGTGTTTATTTGGGATTTTTTATTTGTCCTGCTAGATAATATTTTATAAGGAATGTGCCAGGGATCCTTGGAGCTAAATGCGGTGGAGTACTCCCTAAAGGCTTGTAAGTTGCTCTCTTTATAAGAGTTCCTTAGCCTCTTATATTCGTCTTGTTTCATTTTCCTTTTTTCTGGGTCTTGGCAGTTTTGTTATTCCCTTCGTTGTTTTCTTACTGCGCTCCTTTGCGCTGTTAGTCCTTTGCACCACCAGTGTTTTGTATTTCTATTTTTTGGGGCGCTAAAGGGCATACTATTTTTACATGTTTTTATTGTGTTATTGGTCATGTTTATTGTTATCGTATTTAGACTCTCTGCTGTTTTGATTTTGTTAATGTTTACAGTTTTTATGTAGTTTGCCATGTCTTTTTTGAAAACACTCCAATTTGCCTTTGTGTGTAAGCACCTTTTAGTTGCTTGTTTGTCGTAGTCGTCCCCTTCTAAGTTGTATTTGATTAGTTTGTGGTCACTAAGTGTTTCGTCTTTCGTTATTTCCCAATTCTTAATGTTTGTGTCGAATGCGATTGGTAGATCTATATGGGATTCTTCATTTGCAGATTGGAAAGTGGGGCCTTGTGCTTCCTAGTTCCCAAGGTTTTCGTTGTAGGTGTTTATTAGATCCCATACTTCTGTTCCTCTTTTATTGTATGTTTTGCCTCCCTACGCTGGGTGCTTTGCGTTGAAGTCCCCCGTTACGATAATCGGTCCTCCTGTTTTTAATACTTTTTCTAGGAGATCGTATTCCTTCTTGTATTTTCTGAGTAGCACTATGTACAAATTTATTATTGTTACGTGTTTACCTAGGTTTTTTCGTATTTTATTGTAATTATGTTTTTGTTGGAGTACTGCTCCATCAGAATAGTTTGATGCTCCTTATTTCCTATTATGGGTGCTTTTGATTCCGCCATTCTAAGTACTGTATATCCTTTTCCTCAGTTAATGTTTTTCTGCTACGGTTCTTGTATGTATAGTATGTCGATATCTTGTTCTTCGACAATTCTTATTACATTTAGTGTGGCCGCTTTGCCCTTCCCCAAATTTATTTGCATACAGTTTAGCTTTTCTTTTGTTTGTATCCCATTTCCTTATTGGTGCCTTTATTCGCCATAGTACGTTCTGTTTATTGCCAACTCTACTGTTCTCCTTAGGATTGAACATTTTTCCGCATCTGTTGCTGCGTGTTTTCTTTCTGCGATGCCTCCTTTCTTACAGTTGATGCACTCTAATTCTACTTCCGTGCATTCTTTAACTATTTGGTTTTTCCCACATCTGAAGCACCTTAGCACGTTAATATGTTCTTGTATATGTATTTTGACAAGGTTTAGGTTTATTACCCCCACTTCCATAATTGTTTTGAAGGTTCTTGGCGGATTCTACATTTTCTTTTTGTTATGACCTTTAATGCTTCGTTTATGTTTTTTATTCCTAGTCTTCCGGTTACATCTGAGTTTTGCTTTCCTATTTCTTCTACAGGTGCTCGTTCTCACCCCACAAACGCAAAAGGAAAAGAAATACAACACAACTAAACTAACAAGACGTAACTTTATTTTGACGTTGACGTCGAAGGAAAAAATGTAAAAGCAAACATCCTGCACAATTAAAAATTATAGCAGGAAGAATTTTAATATTAAAAATTAAACGTTAACAATATGAAATTTATATAAATTGAAAAGAATGGTGCAACAACCAATGAAGTCACAGTCTTGAATAATATGGACGATAAATAAAAACTAAACTATTTGTTATAACAATCGTATACTTAGTCGCCGTACATATGCTCGACACTAAATTCTAACAAGAAAGTAAAAGGGTACTTATGGTTCAACCGGTTGCTGATACTAGTAAGAGTATAAAAATTCCTAAAAATATATCGTCGTGGTATAACAAATAGGGCCAAGTTGGCTACATTCGAAACTGAAACGAAACGACGTGCGCAAAATTTCTAATTTCTACGATTCTGAAATTAATTTACTCGAGATATTTCACAACGAAGCATATTAAGGATTTGACTTACAAATTCAGTAAGTAATAATAAACGATTGAATTTAGTAGGTCGTAGTAAATTAATTCTTAAATTTGGTAGGTAATAGTACATTCTCGAATTTAGTAAGTGGTAAATGCTATAAATTAAACCTAACCGCAAAACGTAAATCTGCATTGTATCTCAGCGATTCTTCCTGCAAGCATCGTTAGAATTTTTATTCAGTTTGTCATAAAATAAGTGGACGAACCACATGTTATCTAATAAGTCAAATAAAAATAATTAGACACTAACCTTGGTGAAGATAATTGTAAATTAAACAAGCACCTTGAAACCTTGAACAAACTTTCTAAAAATTGTGAATTCAGCGCCATCGTGCGGACGGTAGCGGTACTGTATGAGAAAATGTCGATAGATGGCATGGATACTGCATTTGAGAGTTTTATACCAGAGATAACCAAGAGTCTCATATTAGGAAAAGTCTTATATAAGGACACTTTACTTATTGGGTTGGAAACGTAAGGATAACTATGTTGTTAGCTGACAAATCGTAACTATTGATTTGACAATGTCGTCAGCAAAACAACTGATAACGGCGACACTTAACGATAGTGCGTTTATTTTTGTTGTGATTTCTTAAGGCTATACTCCCGTTTTAAGGCGGGCATTTACCTATCTAAAAATGTAGCATTTTAGACTTTTACCGTTTTACATTTTTTAAAGTTATTTTAAAACATTTTGAGTTGAAATTTTCTCCAGACATGCAAAAAGCATGTGGCTAGAACGTGGAGCTTAGTTTTTTTTAATTTTTTATTTTTTGAAGTGAAACTTCTTTATCGGCGTTGGAAAAAAATTTACCGTCACATTTTTTCTGTTACGCGCCATCTTTTTTTTCGGTTACGGAAACGCAATAGCGACGTGATAAATAATATATCAATACTAAAGTGATCAACAAAATCAAAGGTTTTATTTTAATTCTAATTCCAGTGGATTTTTAACAAAAGTAAGTAATTATATCTATTTTTCTAATACTTGGGTGGAATTAATTGACATAGAGTATAAATTCTGAAATATGTTATTAATTTAAATTTAAAATATTTAAGGTTAACCTCAGTTTCTGATTGAACGATGACATTTTAAATTTAAAATATTTAAGGTTAACCTCAGTTTCTGATTGAACGATGACATTTTAAATTTAATATATTTAAGGTTAACCTCAGTTTCTGATTGAACGATGACATTTTAAATTTAATATATTTAAGGTTAACCGCAGTTTCTGTTTGAACGATGACAATGATAGTAATAATTCTATTTCAATTAATGAAATGCTGTAATAATCTTAGTAGCAAAAAGTTAAAGTGAAATAATTGTATTATTTGTATTCATGTCTATTATAATAAAATCCTTTTGTTTAAAATTTATCTAATTTTAAATTTAAAATATTTAAGGTTAACCTCAGTTTCTTATTGTAACTATCGGTCAATGTATATGATTTCATTAAAATAGTATTTATTAATTAATAAGACTGCTAATTTAATGAACATCAATTAATTGATATACATGCAACTTTTCAGAAATTGGTTAAATAAAGTTAAATTTTAAACAAAAGGATTTTATTATCATAGACATGAATACAAATAATACAATTATTTAACTTTATTAACTTTAACTTTTTGCTACTAATATTATTACAGCATTTCATTAATTGTAATAGAATTATTACTATCATTGTCATCGTTATTATATATTTTTGTAATTAATGGCTTATGGTAACTGAAATATGAAATTGAATCTACAAAAATTAGTTAATTGATTTACAAAAATTTGTATTCATGTCTATGATAATAAAATCCTTTTGTTTAAAATTTATCTAATTTAACTTTATTTAACCAATTTCTGAAAAGTTGCATGTAGATCATTTTGCGAAAAATAAGGCCATAAAGAAGTTTCACTTCTTACATGTGTACACTAGTACACGCCCTAATTTTTTTTTGAAGCTACGTGCCGTTGAAGAACACACAAAACAATGCTTAACTTCTATCAATCAGTACAAAACAACTAAGAAAAATATTTAAAAAAATCGAACTCCACGTTGTAGCTACACATTTTGTGAACAATATAAAAAAAATTGTACTGCGATAACGTAACAATTAAATCCAAAATATTTAAAACCGTAAACGTCTACAAACACTATTTTTGTTAGTATTTTACAAACGCTACGAGATTCTCCATCCCTACTCTAGGCGCGCATAACTAAGACACGATTCTTTCGGGAACCATCGGTTAATGAAGTGATTGAAACAATAAAGCTATTGCAGATTGCAGACGTAATTAAACCTGAGCTCATGTAAACTTACTTATCTGTAATGTTTACAGAAACTGATAGCTTCGAATTTTCATTACGCTACTAATAAGATCTGGTCAGCATAGACATCACATCTTTTAGTATATTTCAGATGAAAGATTTTAATTTCTCTATTATTAGAAGTAAAAAAAAAGATTTAAATTTATTGTTAAATTTCTCTGTGGTTAACTTTTAAACATGTTAACATGTAAACAAATTCTATCTAGAAATTCTAAAATACAGAATTAAAATTATATGCTAATTAATTGTGTATCGATCAATGTTTCCAAAATACCTAAAATAAATAAAAATGCTACTTTTCTTGCTAGAATTAGAAGCGTAAAAAAAGAACCCGATTATGGACGTTTGAACAAAAATATGTTTTAAACTTCTTTCATAAAACTATTATTTTTTATATATACATATATACTATACTTAATTTAGATTAATGTTAATTATTTTTTTTTAATTGGTGTTTTTGTTCCAATAAGTTAACCATGTTTAACTATATAAATTTATAAATTTTGAAAATGTAGTTTTCTGGAAAAATCTAAATTGCTTGATTATTAGAAATAAAAAAAATTGTTAAAATTTGATGATGAATTATCTTGTGATCTAACTACCTTTTTAAATTATAAATATAATATTTTTTAGTTCTTTGCTTTTACATCAATTCTACTGTTAACATTAAACTTCGTTTTCTCACTAATCGCAACTATTTGTATCAAATACAACTACGCCTAAATAACAAACTAAAACTAACGAAAAAAAAATCAACAACTACTTCTTTTCGATCGGCAATACAAGTTTTTGATGTTCTTAAGATAGCGTCTATTTTTTGAAAATAAATTAATATCATACAAGAGTATTATTACCAATTTAGTTACACTTTACGCATCTCTCGGTTGAAGCTATGCCGCTCGTTACATGTTAATATTATTCAGGGTAAATCATTTTGTTAAGTTTTACATTCTCTTTAGTTAGTAACACACAAGAAGATCGAGTTTTTATCTGACAACCAAAGATAAACTGTTAAGTAAGTTTTCCAGACTTAACCTTTTTTGTTGGGACTACCAAAGATAGAAACTTTTTGCAAAGTATTTGCTAACGCAGTATTAAACTGAGTAGTAGTGTGTTTTGTGCAAGTGTTCGTACAACAGAAAAATATAGGAAAAGGTAGATTGAATTATTAAAAATCATCTTCAAGACAGCATAGTAGGCGCACGATCTGCATACTAGTAAAACGTAAGATTATAAAATAATTATTAATAATTTACTAATAATAATGACGATAGGTCCCCGGTATTTGAAGGCGTTAATATCGAGAATCTTCAAAACGGATATTTAGATAAATTAGATGATGGCAAGTAGGTATTGCAATCATATATATTTTTTTATTCAAATTTTACATATAAATTTTTACAGTTCTAATAACGTTTTTGAATCTAAGATGCTTAGCAGCCACATAAACAAAGACATTGACAAGGATACTAGTTTTCTTATTGAAAAAGACAAAAAAGACGATAATAGAGATATAAAAATAGAAGGTCGTAGAATATTTGAAATACATTTTCTAATTCATTAATTAAAAAATTTTGAATCTTACGAATCCCCATATGGATGTAACGTCACTAACATGGCTTTTTGAAAAAAATTAAGAATGGGATTTAGTTGTTAATTAGTTTTTAAATGTAACATGTGTGGAGTAACTGAAAAACTTTATTCTGATAATCACAAAAAAAGTTCACAAAATATTGCAATAAACGAAACTGTGGTAAGAGATTTGAAAAGATCATCATCAAATTTTGGTAAAGTTTGTAAATTGAGAGACCAAACGAATAGACTACAAAAAATATTTTTTATTCAAAATTTTATGGATCGAAGGCCACAAGGCTTTTTGTTTATAAACCTTTTAAATATTTAGGTGCCTTTCCGGATGCTCTAATTTTGGACAATAATGGAATCATAGAAATTAAATGTCTTTTCAATTCAAGGCGTTTAAGTCCACAAGATGCCATTAAACAAAAATTATAAAATTTTGCAATATTTCAGCAGATATTACTTTAAAGACTAGCCACGATTATTATTACCAAGTCCAATGACAATTAGAAATAACAGATAAAGAGTATTGCATTTTTGTAATTTGGAGTCCACACGAAATAATAAGGGGAAGAATAGTACGAAACAAAGACTTTTGGAATACAAAAATGCAACAAAAGTTGTTTAATTTTTGTATGGAAAAACTACTTCCAGAGTTAGTAAATTCTAGGTTTAATAGAAATCTTCCAATCAGAGATTAATTGATCGGTAACAGAGTAAATCAGATATTTACATGTATAAGCATTTATTTTTTCATTTTTAGTTATCTTGTTAACTAAATTTTAGTCTTGGCATAATACTTGTAAACAACCTGTTTCAGTTAAAATTATTGAAAAATACTAACTATATAAAGTACATACGAATTTAAGAGAAACTTGTAGATCATAAAATCCAACAAAAAATTATGAAAAAAAGGAAAGATATAAAAATAGTCATTTTAAATGGCCCGACAAGCGAACAGGGGCGAATTTGTGCTGGTACAATTCTTTGTTTAAGCGAAGCAACAATTATGTATTTATAGGTAGATAAATGATAATAATAAGAATACAGAAGAATAAAATCAAATAAACAGCGATGCACATAATAAACAAGCTGCAATTCTTCAACACTTACTAAGATAGTTGCCGCTATTCATATATATTTTTTTTAAATTCTGTATCATTTAATTGGTTATATAAAACAAGGTTGTTGGTATATTATATCTGAGTTAACTACTGTAAATATTAGTCAGTTGACTTACAATAATTAGTACTTGACAATATTGAAGAATTGATATTACACATAACTAAATTAGTTATTTTCATTACTCGATTGCAAAATGACACTTTTGTATTGTGAGGACAAACGAGCAAAGAAAACATTCAAAAATGCAAAAGCATTTTGTGATCAAGTATCAATATTTTTTCGAAAACTATGGCCCGAATTACCCAAAAAAATGCTGCAAAAGTTTTGTGCTTTTCAACCGCCTTAAAAAAAGCAGTTTTCAAGTTGTCAGAATATGTTTTATTCATGTTCATTCTTTACCACGTTGATTGATTTCGTTGTTTTTTATTAGAAAGCGGGTATCTCGGGAGTGGTCCCATTTTAATTTGGTCCAGTTTTGATGATGAGATCCATAAGAAAACGATCAAACTCTTCAATGATGTACATTTTCAAGGTTACAGTGAGTGAAAGAAGATACCAATATTTACTGAACCAACTGTACACGAATCATTTTTGTTTTTTCTAATTATATTTATTGTCACCAAAAAGAGAAAAATACAATTTTTTTAACAAACAAGAACCGACTTCAAAAACAAGCATCAAATAAAATGCACTAAAAAGTAAGAAATAATGATTTAACTTAGTTACAATTAAACGACGAAATTTTTATTTACACTAAATTACTATTTGAAGTCGGTGCAGTTTTAATAGATTTTGTGTTTCACACATCAAATTCAAAAAGTCATTTCGTGTAAATACAAATTTCGTCATTTAATTGTAACTAAATTAAATTATAATTTTTGTCGGTTTTTGTTTTGCTAAAAAAATTTTATATATAATAAATGTGACGTTTAATGTCATCAAAAATAAAGACAAGTTTGTTTTGGCTAATTTCGTTATTTTGTGCCGTTTTCTTCAATAAAGAATTGCTGAATATAAATGTTTGTTACAGTATAGCTAGAGTCTATAGATTGTAATAGCCATTTATGTACCAAGGGCGTAATCATCTAGTAACGCTAGTGGTGTATACAAGATTTTATTTTTTATTTTATATAAAATTCAAACTAAAAATGAACAATTACTTAAGTTTCTATTACAAGTATATCTAGTAGTTTAGAATAATAAATAGTTTGACGATTAAATTATTTACTTGTCAAATTGATTTTATAATATATATCACTTTTGCAAGAGAGGTCGTTATGAGTAAATTACAACGAAGTGAAATATAAAATATTTTTACATGTAGTAAACAAAACAATCATTGTACGTGTTAGCAACTGCGGTAGATGTAACTTTTTTCCAGTTTTCGAAAAAGGTCAAATTCGTATCTAAAATCGTTTTTGAAATTTTATATCATACCTACATATTCATTTTTTTCCACGTCCACTACAGAAAGTAGTTTTTATAAAAACAGAAACTAGACATTCTTACTTTTGGAATACAATATTTGTATGCGAATAGTTGCACTAATTTTATTTATGTATAATACCGTATTTATGTTTATACAAATACATATTCTCAGCGTTATCTGTTTAATTCCTTATTCGAGTGCTTATCAGACTGAGTTATCTTGAAATATAAACATGTCATTAGTTACATGCTTGATATATGACACTATGATGAGTATTGAAAAAAATCCGAGAGCCGAAGTTGTTACTGAAGTATCCCCTTACCTCCTGCGTCCTGCTAGTGATGTTAGTTGCATAACTTTCAATTCGCGATGATACATTTGGTAAACGCTGCTCTTAATTCAGATTTGTTTTGAGATGGGCGTTGCACTAATTTGTTCAATTATTTAAGCATTCACATATGTTTAGAGATATGGTTACATACTGTTAATGTAATGAAAGAAGAAAGAGTAGGAAAGATTTAGTCGCGGTTGCGTTACTGCTAATTTATGGGATTAGTATTACCCACGATTGGTGCTTCGACACTTTGACTGGCATTCTTCAAGTCCACGTGGACTACAAATCCGTACTCTTTATTATGATGAAATTGCAAATTTGAGATAACTAAACAATTTGATTATGTTTATGAGGTCATACTATATTTACATAACAAAAGTTACTATACATTGCTTACAATGATAAGAAAATTTTGAGACAAAATAATAATATTATTAAAATCATTTTTTTATGTTTATGTAGAAATATTTACTTGCATATATGATACCAATAGTAAAAGAGCACCTGGAACAATTTAATAAAAATAATACTGATAAACTTAGATACCTTTGAAAAATGTAAAAAATTACAAAGGTAATTGAAACTATTTTCCTTCAATGCTAATAAAGGCATCATGTACTGTAAATAAAAATCCGTCAATTGGGGTTTTATACAAGACCAGAAACTATCACCTTTTTGTATCTGTAAACAAACAGAGAAAATTTATATATATGAAGTAAATGTGTATAAAAACAGTACGTGCGTTTTAGTGGGAACTTTAGATTAGCTTAGTATTTACAATTTAACAAAATCTACAATGCCAAAATCTTATAATAGAGTAAATTTAAATGTACATTTATCGAGTAGAAGAGATCGTCACACTAGAAATTTATAAATAGTAAGTACATTCTATATGTAATTTAAAGAAAGAAAATTTAAAATTATATTCTTATCAAGACATTTTGTAGATGTATACATTACCAGATATACTTACTGTAGAAATGCTTGCGACTGCGAAACGTGCTAATCTCAATAGGCGGAGTTCCATCCTTCCATCGCTCAAAACCGTACCATGTATCAAACTTAGATTTCAGCAAATGCAGCGATATAAATTCAATTTTGTTTGCCATTTCCTGGTCGCATTTTCGAAAATAATTAAAAAAATTAAAATGTTACATGTTCTTAAGATCTCTAAAATGGTGGGTAAAGGCCCATATTTTCGAAAATCAAAATTTTTTGTTTATTTTTAAAGCCTTAAGGACAATTTCAAAAAATGGGCTCTTTACCCCTTTGCAGCAATTTTTTTTATGAATTATCATGTAAACATCTAAATTTTTCATTCAAAAATAAACTCAGGAAATGGAAAAAACGATTTTCAGGCCGGGCATACAGCCTTAACACTTTTTTTAAGTCGGAAAGTCAACTTTTACGAACACCAAAACGCTGCTTAAACTGTTGTAAAATTTCATCAAATTTTTAATGTTTGACTGCAACATTTGCATAATAATTTGTCCATTTTTTCAACGTATTACTTTGAATCGACACGAAATTAATGTTACAGAACTTCAGTTCAGTTCAATTGCGTTAGTATGAAAAACTGAGAATTGTGTTCTTGTGCTACACGCTATTACCTACAATGTCAACATTTTTATTTTGTTCTTAAAATCAAAGCTTTACAATCAAATTTTTGAAATAAAAATTGATTTTTGTGGTACTATAAATTAGCATTATGTAAAAACAACTCGTTTAAAAAGGAAATGAATCGTACGTAAACTTATTGTTTACTTTCTTAAGTTTGATATTGATGAGTAACGATAATTTTGTATAGACGACCTTGCCGCGAGCAATTCATAGCGGTTGATGTAGTTTTTGAAGATGTTAATTGTTAATGCTTACTCCAATACACCGAGCATCAAAATAATATACTAAAGAAGTCTATTAAAATCTCACGGTACGATAATAATTATTGCTTTTAAAATAATAGATGAAAATGGTAAACTGAACGACCTGTTTCACATAATTTATAGTACAACAACTTTCTGTCGAGAATCCAACAGAGTTACGTAACGTTTTTCTTGTTAAAGGATCTTCTGTACGTAGTACGATATTGTCGTGCCAAACACGTATCGACAAACGGTTTTAATTGATGTTTTATTTTCATTTTAAAGTTTTCGGCGTAGTGGAACGTACTGTGCTAAAAACTAATTGTTTATTTATATTGTTTATTAACACAATCGCGCGTGAAATAATTTATCGGGAAACTGTGCCGTCCTTCGCGTAATTGTTTCTAATCTGGTTTATTATTTTTTTTTCAATTTGTGTGTTAAGTGTTGTTGGTTTTGAATATACCACGTTTTGCTTCTAATTTATGTAAGTATTTTTTAATTTGTTCTTTTTTTATGTGTAATCATGACCTTTAACGATATCTAAGTCTGGTTTTCGCTTTTTGACAAAGGAATTTGCTAAACAAATATACAAATTAAAAATTTGATTGCATACCTAGTAACGGTTTCAAAGCTTTTAGGGCCTCGGGAGCATATACAATTTAGAGCCCTTCCTCCTATACGAACACGCATATATACACTTAATTTTACAAACCCTCGCGGATGCCGGGCCACGGGAGCGCGCCCGTACTAGAAAACGGCACTGTGCATACCTGTATCTATTCGTTAAATCTAAAAATTTTTACTAATTTACAACGGATTTTGAAAGCACTGTTTGTTGGTTAGAACTAACCTAATAGTTTGATAAATAAATTCCCCAAAACTTCCAATTGGCGAATTTATGCTGACTGGCAACGCCTGTCGTTGCTTGGGCTGTAGTTTAATTTTCTGAATGTTATAGAAATTTTCTAAATTTTTCGATCTAATGACGTTTGCTGAAAAATTTTTAGTTTTGAACATCAATTTGTTTTTGGTGTTATGACATAACTCGTTTTTTTGTTTCTTTTATCTAGTTTTTTTGTCTGAAATAATAGCTGTTGTTAACGATAGCGATTAACAAGCGAGACGTTTTAATGTCGCGAACGAATGAAACGAGCAAGCGTGTTAATATGTCTATATTAAAAACTTAGTTTTCAATTGTTTACACTTTCTCTAAATGCGTATCAATCTTATCAAAACGGATACCCAAATATTTAATGCTGTTTGTGGTAGGTATAGTTTCGTTGTTTAATGTTATTGGTGGTAAATATTTGGTAAACGTAGCAGATATCGGACTCAGCACACTGCTTTGTGGTACATCTGATTTTATCGGATATATTATTACGTGTCGTTAGTAATAACTAAAGAGCGGATAGTAAGGCAAGAAAAAATGCCAAAAAAGGTAGCATAAAAGGCATATTAAATTGCCAAAAAGGCAATCAAAAAGGCACAAATATCTATTAAAATTTACAGTTTATTTTTTTGTTTTACAATGTTTATTAAGTGCTATTATTTTCCCAAGCACAAATAAAATATTTTTCAATATTTTGACCAAGAAGCTGTTGTCTTTTATCATTTCAAATATTTTTATAGAAGGAAAAAGTTCTTTCGACATCACAAGATGTTAGTAGAGCAAATTTTAATGCCGATGTTTCTGTTAGTGTTTTCTGTTGATGTTTCATGACCTCCTCTTTTTGAATTTCAGTCAATTGTTTAAAGAGGTCAAAGGAAGGGGTTTTTGATGTGACTGAATCCAATTTTTGATTAATTTTTCTTTCTATAGTCCCTGGACATGCTCTTGTAATTGTTCTTATTATTTCGAATGTAGCGAAAGATTCGGTCATTGTGGTTTCGCTTTTTTCTAGCTTCTTTAATTCGTCAGGAATGTCGGAACAGTGTGTTTTTATAAAAACTAGCCCTCTCTTAACAGCTTCGCCATTAAAAGCTTTTTGAGATTTATCAATTGCTGCAGAGGCCGTCTCGTCAAATAATTCAATCACCTGAAATAAGACAATTCAATTAATGTATAAGACAATCTCAGATTATAGTATAAACTGTACCTCTTTTTTTTCAAAATGTGTGGCATAAAAAATGCAGTTCCCCATCTTGTTATGATAGGTTCCGGTGGAAGTTTAACATCTGGAAGTTTTTCTTTATAGGCCCTTGCCCGTAATGGTACTTTCACAAAAACCTGAAATAAGATCCAATAATCAAAAAGAGAATCTAATATGTTAGGGATTTTTAACTTTTTGGTGGTAGAAATTAACTTGTTTACTATTGCAAATTCGTTTGTAATGAATTCACACACCCTATGTATTCCATGTGCTAGACAAGTTAAATGTTTTAAATTTGAATAAAATATTTCTAATGTCTGAGCGGATTTAATCATATAAGGTGCTGCATGGGTTACGAATAAAAAAACCTTTTTTTTAAGCTATTTTGGATACAGAAGTCCTACAAACATAAAATTATATAAAATTGTAATTAATAGATTGGATTATATTAATAAATCATTAAAAAAAAACACGTAAACAATCATCGAAAAAATTTGCAACTGTTTTGTGATTGGTCTGTGGAATTTCTTTGGATGTTAGCAAATAAGCTTTTCGTGGTTCTAGTTCAGACAATTTACCAACTACAAAATTTGCTATATATCGACCTCTGCAATCGGTTGTTTCATCAACCGAAGTCCAAATGTAATGGTCTCCAATGTCATTCCTTATTGTTTGTATTTTTTATGAAAGGTAAACCAGCATTTTGAAAACTATTAATACTTTAATTAAACTGCTTATCGATTGGTAACATATGTTTAAATAATTTTTTCTCAATGTTAATTCATCTGGAACATCTTGTTCGGTTTATTTTTCGAGGAAATTGCAAAAATTGATATTATAAAGTTTTTAAGAAGAATTTGAGATAACACCAAAGCTTCGCACGAATCTAGAGCAAAAGTTGTTTTTGATGGGCCAGGTTTATTCTGTTGATCTTCTATAATGTTTTATAACAATAGTTGTTTTATAGTTTTTTTAATATTTTTTAAATGTAAACCACTACCCAAGTGTTGTTTTACATGGAACTTTTTAGTAGCACCGATCTAAAATAATACATATACTAGTAATTAAAAATATTTAAATTAGGATAATACAAACTTACTGATTTTGAACAAACTTGGCAAAAAAGCTTTTCCCCGTCGGTTGTTAAATTATTGTCCAATTTACTCCACTTGTAATAATTTTCAAATTTTGATGGTTTGTTAGGTGGCATTTTTTAAAACTTACTCACAGCACAACAGCAATACATTATCACAGTGTGACAATATCACAGGTATTCATAACAAGCAAAAAATATTTTAGTCATGTGTTTCCGTCATTAAAGGAATCCCACCAGACAGAATTAAAATTATCTATATTTGTTTGCTTTACTTAGGTACTGAATAGACCTATAAAATATGATTCATTCCGAAATCCTTCCGATTTTGTAAATCGTGTTCTGTTCAGCCTGTCATTGTACATAATCCTAGTATAAATTCTTACAATAGTTCTTCTCTATAAGCGGCTTTTGTATTTAATGTTTTCTGGAAACCATTGTTTAACAAAACATGAAAATCCCTGTTGTTATTTATAGGTTCGTGGTAAGACTTTTTGAGCAAAATATGTTAATTATATTATTGTACGTAATTTAAGTAAAATTCCGTAATGCATTGTCATCACCTATTAAAACACTGTTTACACAAACTTTTCAAAATTTATATGTAGAAAAGCAATATAAAGACAAAAAGTTACACAAAAAGGCAAAATAGGCAGGCTCTAGGCATTTGCCTGACTGTCCGCTCTTTAGTAATAACTATACATTTTTCTATGTTAACAAAATTTTTTGACATGTCACGGGTGACCCACGCTGCTGGTTGATTATTTTGACGAAATTTGAAATCCACGGTGAGCTTACGTTGTGTTTAGCTATTGTTCTATTTTGACGTTGGATTAGTTTTAGTAGGAACCTTGTCCGCTCAATCGTAAGTAATTTCTTTTTATTTAATTTAATATTCTTATTACGCTGGTAGCGAATTTAAGGTTCTCATTTCAACTTAGTTACTAAGGGTGGAACTAGTATTTTTGTGGAATGGTGTCGCACACCTAATAGTATAGTATAATTCATGTGGGATTTATGACCTCATAGGTTTTGCTCAATTTGAATTTCAAACATTTGTGAATACCTGTGGAGTATTATGTGGCGTACTTGCCCTACGCGTCAACGTCTAATCTGTATTATCTTTTTTGTAACTGTGTTACATAATTTATCTTAAAAATTATTAATTTTGTTATGCGTTACTACTGGTATTAGGCCTTCAGTCACCTTTAGTCTATTTTAAGGTCATTATTTAAAATTTATTTTTAGTCAAATCTATAATTCAGCTTTCAGCTGCTTGCAACATTATGCATTATTGGTTACGTTGACTTGTACTTGTACCGTTTGTATTAAAGCCAGTGATGTCTAAAATTAAATTGCCGAATGTAAGCTTACACTGCTCAAAAGTATTGAGAATAACATTGCGGTAGTAACAATTTTTACCAGGTACTGTAGTAAGGAACTATGGGTAAGTCTTTCGTTTTATACTGAAATGATGATAACGTCTAGCTAGACGAGAACTAAAGCTTTGTTCGCGACTGCAAGTAAGTGTCAATGTTAGATTGAATTTTCTTACCTTATGCAGTATCCTGACTTATTACTTGTATATTTCGTTAGTGAAACTAAAGTGTTATCTTGTTATCGTTTAGAAAAGGATATATAAACAAAGTTGTTCGTTATTTCATTGATGATTGTTTGCTTTTATCCTACTTCTTGGACAGCCGGTTTGTATGTACACTTGGTGTCTCCGAGGCAAAGATTTTTCCAGTACAACAGAATTTCTCATGTTTTATTCAGAAGTATATGTATGATTTGAGAATAAGATATGATTGATACGGTAGATTTTTTTTTCAAATTTATACAATAGCCCCTTGATGCCAGACCTTATCAAATACTTGGCTAACTTTTGAAATATTGCTACACAGTAACTCTTTTTGTCAAAGTGCTTGTTGATAGGGTCCAATGGCTTGATGTGCTTATTCTATGGCTAAATGTTGGCATCTACAGCGAAACTGCTAATGCGTTATCAGATTTCTTTCAGTCACTATTTAATTTTTTAACCAGAAGTTTTTTAACGATTTTGGACAGAATAGGCAGCAGTCTAATTAGTCGGTAAAATATTTTGTTTGTGGCTTTCATAGTTTTTGAGTTAATGTAACTTTTGTTGTCTTCTATTGAGCTGGGAAGTATTTTAATCTGAAGGTTACATTTACTAGTTGTGTCAGCATAGTTATCTTTTAGCGGAGAAGTTATTTAATTAATTTACCCGTTATTTTGTCTTAACCGGCTGCTTTTTTGGGTTTAGGTCATTTTTTATATCTTACTTTTTTCTGTGTTTCCGATTGTTTTGGCCCACTCATTAGGTTTATTTCTGTATTGAGTGATTCTTTGAAAAATTTCCAATTTGTGTTTTGATTATACAGGGTGTCCCACGAGGTACTGTACATACTGAAATGGTATGTTCCTTAGGTCAATTTAAGTAGAAAACGTCCTATAAACATACGTCCAATTCGCCATAGTTACACAGATACAAGCGTTCAAAGTTTATAACTGATAACACATTTTTTGAAAATTAATTATTCTTAGTCAACTGGGAAACAAAAGCCGAACAATATGTCATTTATTGATTTCTTTTCTACTAATGTCACAGTCGATTTTATTAAATGAAGTGTAATTTAAATGCAAAATGCCTTCTCATTTTTCTAACGAAGAGTATGCTGATATCATTTACATTTATGGATTTTGTGATGGATATGCGAGATCTGCCGTTAAGGAATATGAACGAAGATTTCCCAACATGAGGGTGCCAAATCACCAAACCTTTTCTTCTGTGTTTCAACATGTACGGACTCATCGTTCATTTCCATCAGTTTCAACAAGATCTGACCGTCCTTGCAGTTAAATGTGAATGAGCAGGAAAACATTCTACAGATGGTTGATCGGAGTCCAGGGTTCAGTACTAGAAGAATTTCTTCTCGAACGGGACTCCCCCGTATGTCAGTATGGCGAACATTACATGATGGGCTTTTGTATCCCTATCACATACAACAGGTTCAGCATCTGGAACCTGGAGATTTTGGTGCCCGGTTGAATTTCTGCCACTGGCTACAAGTAAATCCACAATTAGTTACATTCATTTTATTTAGCGACGAGGCGCAATTTACTAGAGATGGAGTGAACAATACACGTAATTCTCATTTGTGGTCATATCAAAATCCACATGGCACAACAGAAACTAACTTTCAGCGCAGATTTTTTGTTAACGTATGGTGTGGCATGATTGACGATCAACTTATTGGACCTTTTTTCTTTGAGGAACGTCTGACAGGAGAAGCATATGCTAACTTTTTGCGGGATGAATTGCTACCGCTTTTGGAAGAAGTACCTTTACACGCAAGACAACAAATGTTTCTGCAACATTATAGAGGTCCTCCACATTTTAGTCGGCATGTGACCGAATATCTAAATGTTGCTTACCCCAATAGGTGGATTGGGCGTGGAGGCCCGCATGCTTGGCCACCGAGATCGCCCGATCTCACACCTTTGGACTTCTATCTGTGGGGTCATGTGAAAAGTTTAGTATACAAGGTAAAAGTTAATACCAGAGCTGAACTAATACAGCGTATCCGGTTGTGCGTCAACAAACACGGAACAACCAGCAGGTGCTTATATTTATAAACTTTGAACGCTTGTATCTGTGTAACTATGGCGAATTGGACCTATGTTTATAGGACGTTTTCTACTTAAATTGACCTAAGAAACATACCATTTCAGTATGTACAGTACCCCGTGGGACACCCTGTATAATTTTTTAGTTATTTTTATTTATTTATTTTTTGAGGATCAATTGGCCAGTACGTTGGTTTACACGTAGGTAATGGTTTAGGTGCACTTTTTGTATGATTTCATATAGTTCTTTATCTCTTCCAGAAGTTCAGAATATTCTAGAATCTTAACTGGCATGCTTGGCATTATAATAGTTTCGACTAAGAAACTATGACCGAGTTGATTTTAATTCTGGACCTTCTTTATCAGCACTGTAGTTTGGTGAGCAATAAATTGCAGAAACAGTTATTGATCTATGTCAACCTTTGATTACTACGCTGGCTGCTTGAAAAATGACAACCTTCACAGCGCCGGTTTTTTCCCTGTGTCGAGATAGGCTGCGTTATAAGTCATATACTGGGATATGTACAAATTATTATTATTTGCTAAATGGTTATACAGAGTGGCCAATGAAATGTCATCCATTTTACAATACAAATTTATTTGGATAATATTTTTTTACAGAACGGTATCATAACATGCCCAATACATCAACCATTTTGCCGTAGGATTTTCTCAAGACGAACTTTTATGTTATTGACCACTTTCACAAGTCTTCTAACACTATGTGAAAAAAGTCAATGATTGCTGCGCGTCACTGTAATAGAACCGTTACCTTCAATATTCTGAGGTGTTCGAACTGTCTCTTTGCCTTTAGCATGGAGCTATTTGTTTAAAATGTTTGCAACAATTTTGTATTGTCTGTCTACAGCAATCCCAGCTCATCCAAAAATAGGCACGAAAACGTTGCTGTGTTAACATCACACTCTCTTTTTTCTGCGAAAAGTAAAACTGTTTTTGTTTTCTGCTCCAATGTCAATTTTACTTTTTGGACCATTTTGGAAACAATAACACAATGGGCAGGCCTATACAGATTATTCTTGACATTTCTTGTATCAGACAGGTATCCGGTCTTCTTTTCCTCAAACGGATATGTTAATGCTATGTTTGTTAAGGTTGCGAGGGTACTGCTTGAGCGTACTGCAGACCTGCTTTGATTCGTGGGTCGTTTACGTTTCATGGAACACTTATAACATTGGGGATTGATGGAATTTGTTTTATTTGTGAGATTGATTGGTTTAATGCTGGTCTATTTTGTGTCGGTTTTTTTTGTGATAACTATTAAGTGGGCATTTGGCTGGTTTTTTATCTGTTTATTTTTGTTGCATTTTTGGTACTCGTGCAATTCTGCACACTTAACTCAAGGAAACTGTTGCGTACACTGAGAAGAGATTTTTTTGTGATTTTTTGTCTTTGTCAAATACTTTCTCATTATTTTTTTCTTTCGTGTTTTTTTTCTGGAAGTTTATATGCTTGTCTAGTGATTTTTTTTTATCTAATATAAATTTGAACCGGTGTTGCTTAAAATCTCAGCAATTATACACCAACAAATTCAAATCACGATCAATTCCTTGATCCAAATTGTCTATTACAATGTTGATTACTTTTCTATGATTGATGGGTTTAATAAATCCTATGCAATTTGTAGGACCCAATCTGTGACTCCAAAACTCTAAGTAGTTACTACAGGTACCATACTAAGATTAACAAGTTAGTACCTGAAACAAAAGCTGTCCGCAAGCGGTTGATAAATTGATCTAGTTGATAACGAGATAAAATTATAGTTTACTCACCTTGTTTGGCTTTATGAAAATTCGAAGAAACAATTTAACGGCAACACGTCTGAACTCGGCAGATGACATGAACATTGGATACCAAAGATCTAGGCTCTTTCAGGTTTGCAGAATGGAATCAAAAATTCAACAATAACGTTTGATTTGTTAGCATAAATAACAAACCTACCATTACGGGTCATTTAGAAAATTTTGACTTATTTTAGCCTATACCTGCCACCAGTAATTAAGTTTGGCATACACATCTTTCAAATCAAATTCTTTCTTTGTTGAAGGTGGGATTTTAGTACAGTGGAAAATGGTTTCCAATATGAATAAATGTGTATGCTGGATTTTCTTTGCAGCCAGAAAGATCAATTTAAGTTTAGTTTAGCCACTGCTGAAAAAATGTGAAAAGGGCTAAACATCACCGCTGCCTCTTAACAATCGCAGCCTATATTGTCTCATACTACTTGAACTAAAGATGAACTTATGAAATCAAACAGCAAGGAACCAACCGAATTTTTTGCCTATTTATTATTAATGATATAAAATGAATTTTTAAAAGAGTAAGAACCAAAGCTCCGAGGCCTGATGGCGTCTACTCAGAATTTCTTGTGAACTGAGGTGATTACAGTAAAACCGCGTTTCTATTTGTTTGCTTTGGCTGATCGGCAGTCAAAAGCCGGTTAGCTTTCAAGCTTTCTCGGTGTTGCCAAGAAGCCGATATGCAAAGATGTCTTAAATCTGGAGGGAGTTATTTCCTCAATAAAGTCATCTATTATTCTCTTAAAAATATTTGAAAGGATCTAGGGCTTATGGTGTTTACATTTTTATCAGTTAGGCTTCTGTTTTATGTTACTAGCTTTCCATGGATCCGGCTCAGTTTGACCGATTGGCATTTAAAGACTCGCCAAAGACCATGCGTATTACTTACTAGAGAAGCAAATTAATCGCACTCATTTGGTGCAACGATTCCTTTTTAATTCATAATTGGTAGTATAATTTGTTACGGTCATACAACCAGAACCTGCAGTAAGCAGTAGCTCAGAGCTTCGGAGAATGAGTCGTAGGTGATCCTTGATGTGCCTAACACGGAAGAAATATACTCTATAGTTGCTCGTTTACATCTGACAAACACACACAAACAAATCGAACAACACAAGTGTGACAACGATTATATATTTATTGCAATGGCAATTTAGAATAAAATCTACAAACAGTATTAGGAAGTAAATGATAACAAATAACACACTTTATACACGTTGGTATATGGGTTATTAGTACTAAAGTATGAGAATATAATTTGATACAACGAAGAATAATAAATTAATCAATGCAAATCTGGTGATCACACAATCAGAAGCAAAACGCACTTGTGATAATGTTAACACGTAGTCATACAAACAAATCTGCATAAATTAATCGTGACAACATATATATCTTTGTCATTCGCAATTACGTTTGACACCAACTCAAATGAATAGATAATAAAGAGAGAGTTACTTACGATTTTTCAGACATGCGATTAGTTAATGGCATATCTAAACTATCGCCTAAAATTGCTAGTATGTCATCCAATGATATTATAATCAGAATGCGTCAAGCTACCAAATGACTTTAACTATTAACATCGCATGTGTGCTCAAATAATCCATCAACTTGGCCCTCAATTAGCTCATAAAATGAGTGTTTGTGTTTAATGCTTGCATGCGTACGTGTTCCAATTTATCGACTCGAAAGAGAGATAATTGACAAACATTTAATAACTCCAAAAGGGCAGACACGTGGAGGTAACTCAATTTTTTGTGACAATACGAAGTCGCGTCGTAAAATAGAAGTGAAATCTTACCACAGCGAAACTTTCACAGGTAACACATACAAATCGAAGTTGATTTACTCATTTAGAACGAGGATGGTATACAATATTTAAAAATGGAGATCTCAATGGGCGCGTTAGTCTTCCTCATCGTCAAAGCCGGAAGTGAAAAATATTTTTTTTTCCAATAAGTAAAAATCCTGGCTAGTGTGGATTGCTTGTTTTGATAAAAGCATTGTAGGCAACTTGGCATGCTGCCCATCGCGTTGCACACATTTACCAAAAAGCTGCTCGCTTTAAATTAAAACACGTTATTATAGTTTCGCTTATCACTGCAATTTTAAACTTTATTCTTTTAAAAGCGACTCTACTTCACGCTTCTAAACCAAAACCACACTTTACATCTCCAGTTAGTGTCCGCATTCTGTTTTTCTAATATCTAACGTTTTTCTATCTATGGTTTTCATGGATTTTATGTAGTTGGCATTGTCGTATTTTACTGCCAAACTTCGTACGATGATTGGGAGAAATTACGTTTTAGGGTAGTTCTACTTTCCATGTTCTCTTTCCATCTGAGATTATGAGAATCACAAGAAGAACCACAACAGCAAAATTTTTTATTAAGCACATGCTTAATTGGGCAGTCGTTTAGGTAAGGATATTTTTGTAAATTCTACGTTTGATTTGAATTCGTTCTCATAGATTTACTAACGAAAGAATTTATTTGCGTTATGGCTGTACCAAGAATTTCTGTTTGGCTGATAAGGTCTTTTGGTAGGTGTACAAAATGGTGTAACCAACGATATTAATTTATTGCTTCTCTTTAGTGTTGTCTTTTTCTTCGTATCTTTTTTGTCTTTGCTTACTGGAACTTGTTGTCTCTTTCAATTTGGAGGATATAAATATTCGATGTAATGGCTTACGTTAGCACCAACTAGAATTAAGGAATACAGTGGTGAACCAGATGGTCACAAACACCCCAGATACAAATATAACTATCTTAAGACTGTATGCAACACCTTATCGAGTAATTAATATTTTTGTCTGTTTTAAGTAATTAATGTCGTAATGTAGTTGAGTAATTTTTTAAAATTGTAGCTTTAATAAGTATTTAGTGTAGAGTATTTTTGCTTTATAAACTTTTTTTAAATTTTTTATAATTTAGTAGATAAACTGCTTCACATAAGTTAAGCATATATCTGAAAATTTTTTAAATTTCATAGTCAAAGTTGCTAGTTATACCTATGCCATACGGATAAATATAGGATTATATTGCAAGTAGAGGGATGTGGAGCGTTCTTCTCTTTCAAACCCGTTTTAACGAATCAACTGTTTGTTTGGTTTACTTGTCAATTTGTTGACTTATTGTGCATATTTGGTATCAAAATTTTTTTCGTTGCTGTTTTCCAATGCCTAGACGCAAATAAACATCTGACGAAGCAAATAAAGCAATTGGTTTGCTACAGGGTGGCCAACGACAAAGTAACGTAGCAACTTTTTTCAAGTTTGCCAAAGTGTCATTTCTGGACTTTTTAACCGTTTCCAAGATACTGGATCTGTTAAAGAAAGGCTTAGGATTGAGCGCCCATTAATAACTACCCCTGCTGAAGACCGATATGTCACTATTTCTGCACGCCGATAACTTTTGAGCACATGTCTTATGTTGAGTATATCTAAACTATCGCTTAAAATTGCTAGTATGTCATCCAATGATATTATAATCAGAATGCGTCAAGCTACCAAATGACTTTAACTATTAACATCGCAGGTGTGCTCAAATAATCCATCAACTTGGCCCTCAATTAGCTCATAAAATGAGTGTTTGTGTTTAATGCTTGCATGCGTACGTGTTCCAATTTATCGACTCGAAAGAGAGATAATTGACAAACATTTAATAACTCCAAAAGGGCAGACACGTGGAGGTAACTCAATTTTTTGTGACAATACGAAGTCGCGTCGTAAAATAGAAGTGAAATCTTACCCCAGCGAAACGTTCACAGGTAACACATACAAACCGAAGTTGATT
Organism: Aquatica leii; assembly: GCA_035610365.1. Lineage (NCBI taxonomy): Eukaryota > Metazoa > Arthropoda > Insecta > Coleoptera > Lampyridae > Aquatica > Aquatica leii. The sequence goes on from CM069437.1 coordinate 68,235,109, forward strand.
TACTCATTTAGAACGAGGATGGTATACAATATTTAAAAATGGAGATCTCAATGGGCGCGTTAGTCTTCCTCATCGTCAAAGCCGGAAGTGAAAAATATTTTTTTTTCCAATAAGTAAAAATCCTGGCTAGTGTGGATTGCTTGTTTTGGTAAAAGCATTGTAGGCAACTTGGCACGCTGCCCGTCGCGCTGCACACATTTACCAAAAAACTGCTCGCTTCAAATTAAAACACGTTATTATAGTTTCGCTTATCACTGCAATTTTAAACTTTATTCTTTTAAAAGCGACTTTACTTCACGCTTCTAAACCAAAACCACACTTTACATCTCTAGTTAGTGTCCGCATTCTGTTTTTCTAATATCTAACGTTTTTCTGTCTATGGTTTTCATGAATTGTATGTAGTTGGCATTGCCGTATTTTACTGCCAAACTTCTTACGAGGATGGGAGAAATTACGTCTTAGGGTAGTTCTACTTTCCACGTTCTCTTTCCATCTGAGATTATGAGAATCACAAGAAGAACCACAACAGCAAAATTTTTTATTAAGCACATGCTTAATTGGGCAGTCGTTTAGGTAAGGATATTTTTGTAAATTCTACGTTTGATTTGAATTCGTTCTCATAGATTTACTAACGAAAGAATTTATTTGCGTTATGGCTGTACCAAGAATTTCTGTTTGGCTGATAAGGTCCTTTGGTAGGTGTACAAAATGGTGTAACCAACGATATTAATTCATTGCTTCTCTTTAGTGTTGTCTTTTTCTTCGTATCTTTTTTGTCTTTACTTACTGGAATTTGTTTTCTCTTTCAATTTGGAGGATACAAACATTCGATGTAATAGCTTACGTTAGTACCAACTAGAATTAAGGAATACAGTGGTGAACCAGATGGTTACAAACACCCCGGATACAAATATAACTATCTTAAGACTGTATGCAATGTCGTGATGTAGTTGAGTAATTTTTTTAAATGGGCACAACCTTTGGTGGAAATCAATACAAGAAATTCACTGCTTGTGTATGGGGAGGCATTTGTTATGATGGCCGTACCGACTTGCTGGTTATTCCGGAAAACATGAATTTAGAAGTATACTGGAATCAGGTGATCAACAACATTGTGCCAGAGTTTCATGCTGTTGTGGTTTCCTTTTTTTGAACGATAACGCTTGTCCACACTTATCCATGGCAGTTATGGATGCAATTGAAACCAATGAAATTCTTTATTTACCTTTACCTGCTCTATCGCCTGGTTTAAATCCGATGGAGCATGCTTGGGATCATTGGCAGAGAGCTTTGGATCATTGTAGTCCCCAACCAGAAACAATGGAACAATTGAGAAATTTGCTTTTAAAACTCTGGCAACAGATTCTACAAGAAAACGTTAATGATTTCATAACCAGCATGCAAAGACGTTGCCAAGCTGTCATTGAAGCCCACGGAGGACGTTCTCGTCATTGCTGAAAAGGGAAATTAAGAAGAAATTTGTGTTCATTTTTTTTTATTAAGTTGAAATTAAGTTTCTAGTCACTTTCGCCTAATTTTCATTTTTTCTTGTCTTTTTGTTTAAATTTTTTTTAATTTGTTAACTTTTTTATAATAAAAAACAAGCATTTAAAAAAGCTTAAAATCGTCTTTGACAAACATTTTTTTCTTATGTAGAACAGTTTATATATGTACTTCGCCACGTGAAATCACACTCTATGTAAACCTTGGTTTAATTGGGACCGTAACTTACCAACTATCTTATTAGCCTCTTAATATGTGCAATTTTTATTCGACCAAACTTGTTTTTGAAAAAAATTCATTGTCATTCATGGTCTTTAATAAAAACTAAATATCAAGAGACTAAACCGACTTCCGTACTAAAATAATTAATTGAATTAATCTACGATACGGATAAAACCGAGAAAAGATTGAAATACTAAATTTAAAGTTTTCCCGCTGGTAAACGATTAAACGTTATCATTTCGTCTATTTTGTTTTATTTTAAGGCTCAACAAAAAAAGAAGAGAAAAACAAACTTTTGAATAGATAAGGCACAATCAAATACCATTCTAAAAAAGCACAGCACGAAAAGGTTTACGCAACAAAATATTTAACATATCCTCAGCATATCTCTTTAACAACATTGTAAAAATTGTATAAAAACTTGCAACAATTTATACCATTACTAATTTGATATTTAGCAAAAGGTTGTTGAGACACAAAATTAAGCAGTTCTCCTTCGTTTCTTTAATCGCGTACAATTATACTCTTTTTAATCATTTCTATTTATTAATTCTGACCTTGGTATTATTCATTAGAGATTATGTTCATTATTTAACAGGTGCTTTTTGTTATTATTTTACGGCTTATAGATTCCAATGAATACATAACCAAGAAACCAAGTATATAAGAAAGTGTCGTAATTGGGTGACAGACGAGAAAAACGACCGATATTTTCTGCAGTAAAACTTTTTCTATAGTTATTTAAATTTCTATTATGTAAACAGTAAATCTGAAGTTTTTGTTTACACGTTATGTTAATTAAGTTAGGGGAAATTCTTCCAATTAACTACGTATCCTGTTTATACAATGCGATAGCTATGAGTTATAAGCATCAAGAAAAACTTTAAATGAATTACGCAATGTTTATATAAAAAAAGCTTTTAGCCGTAGTTAATACAAAAAAAACGTTTTTTACTTTAAAAGTATATGTCATTGTAATTACTACGAATTCTGAAAGCAAACAAACTACGTAAAAATATTTAGTTTAAAACAATGCTAATAATTTGTTTCATTTTACAATTTTCTTGGTTATTCGCGGTTTATATATTGTTATAATACCTTTTCTTTATTTTTAAATTCTAAACTTAGACATTGATATTGATTTATGGGATGCAATTATTGTTGGTCGCTAAGTTAGAAGTTGAAACTAACAAACTCTGTGAACAATCACTTTAAAATCCAACATAAACTCCAGCTTATGACGATGTTTCTTCGAAAATGATTTAGAAGTTTAGAAATGATCAGCGTTACACAGAATCTAAAAGAGCTACTAAGAAAAGAAATGTAACTTTTCCACCTACCATAATAGAGAAGTGTGAAGCTTGGGACGCAAAGAAGAATATAGCTGTATTTTCAAAAATATTTATTCAAATATTGTTTCTAGCAGCAAGCCTATTCTTTGACTTTTCATAAGCATTTTTCACAAACTACATTTTATGAGTAAATATAAAAGTAAAAAATATCTAATCTAAAAAATATGCATATTGTCTCAAGGTACACTGCCTCAAAAAAGTAAGTGGATACTTTTAAACGCAACCTGTAAGGTAGGCAACCAAACTTACGTTATAACAAAACGCTTAGTTAAATTTGACAATATTAGCATTGTAGACATTACTTGCAGTGATATTACGAAATTACTAACCATTCTTCGTAAGCACAGCCTTAAGCGTTTAAAGAATAAGTTTTTTACCTGCAAATATTTAGCTAAATTGTATCCTAAAGTTTTAAATTCTTCTTCGCCGAGTTTTCTATTTATTTCTGTTTTCTGCGTAAGTAATTAAAATTTTTTAATTGTTATTTATGATTAAATAAGTTCCATCCATAACTCGAATAATGATAAACTGCTCAAATATGAAACTACTGTACTAATTAGCCTAAAAGTCTTAATATATCAGGATTAAATTAAAGCCAACATTCCGATTTTTCTGCAAAGGAAGTATTACAATCGAACAATTGCAGTATAAATTCCCATTACTCCTCTTAGATTATTCGTATGAAAAATTGAAGGTTACATATCTCCCTTTATAAAATCAAGTCTAATTTCTTATACAAAACGCTAAAAAATTTCAAAAAGAATTTGAAAATACATACCTATGCTGTAAATCTAAAAACCACAATATTAGAAAAATGCGAAAAGCATTTTTCCGCTTTCTGTTTGTAACATTTAATTTAATTATTAACTATTTCGAGGGAATATAAATTTTATAGTAATGAACTGAAATTTGTATTTTCTTAATGTTTTAGATTATTATAGTACCTATTACAGTTTAATAGAAATAATACCTTAGATTTTATTATAAATTACACTTGAACACTATTTATACTATTTATTATTTTATTTAAATATTTGTATTTTACATGCTGTGGGTGTAATATCCATTATTGGTTATAGATTCCTGTATACGGTTTGGCATCGAATCGATCAAATTGGCACATACATTAGCTTCTCGAAATCTTTCACGCATGGTATTAATATGCCGATGCAAATTGTTTATATTTCGTATTTCTCTGTTGTTGAGTTTGTCGTTCCACTCACGCACGGCCGCCGCCCACAAATTTTCTATAGGGTGCAAATCCGGTGACTTAGGTGGCCAAAGGATTCTTTCCACTTCTGGATGTTGTAAGAACTATTCTTGAACTACCGCTGCCGTATGTATAGGAGAATTGTCCTGAACAAACCGAATTGGTTTTTCGGGATAAACTTCTCGTACGGAGGGCCAGCGTTACTTATGCATCCGCAGTACGCAGCACTAATTCTCCTACTTTTTTTGTTCGGTTGCACATGTTTTGACTCATATCTAGAATTACCTGGCCTCCACAGAACTTTTTTACTATCTTGGAAAGTGCGGATGGTTTTTTCATCTGAAAAAACACCTTTCCAATCAAAATTTGAATGTTCTTCTGAAAACTGCAATCTCCGGTAGGCATTTTAGTTAATTAAAAGTAAGAAAGTTACAAGTTTTTTTCGCAAGAAATTAGTAACAAATTCCTAGTTATGTTTTATTTGATTTTGTTAATTTTGTATTTCTAAACTTGATACCCAATTGCTATGTGACTGAAACTTTTATATTTTCATTATAAACAATTTACTGTAATGTTGGTGAATATTTGTGCAATCTGAATTATACTTCATATAATATTTATAAAATAAGTATATATACCCATATTTAAAATTGAAAAAACTGTTAATAATAAAGAATAATCTTCTCTCTAGTTTTTAGTGATAACTCTGCTTGTCCAGGAAGACGTGGCATTTTGCACAAAATTGACACACAAAACAACACTAAATATTATACATTACAAAATGAATTTTAAGTAACCCCTTTATATACCCTACTTAGTAATGGCGGAGCCTTGAGCAGAAGGGAGCATTACTGGGGGTATGGAATACCTCCCAGAAGAACGTGGTTTCGGGTCTCTGGAAACACTTCTTTAAGCGCAATTTTGATGAGAATTTCTATATTCTTTCTTCTCAAATTTTAATTCAATCTTTGATTTTGGTTTTAATACGCTAAGTACTAGTAATAAAAGTAGAAAAACATTTGTAAATTTTTGTTTAGTAGGTAATTATACTAATTTTATAATCAACAATCCTAGGTTTTCCAAAATATGTGAGATGTAATGAATCAAATCCAAATGATTGCAAAATTCATTACGTTTACCAAATGTAATGTTTTGCAACATTGTCAAAAAAGCCAAAATAATAAGTAAAAGTAAAGGAAAAAAGTATATAATAATATAAATTTAAAAATAGTTTAAAAACTATAAATTATTATTAATGTTTTGTAATTATTTCGTTAAAAAGTTTTACTTTTTTTGTATTATTATATTTTGTTAATGTTATTGTACTTGTTATATTATTGTTTATTACGTAAAGCAAGATGAAACATTATTTCTTTATTTGGGGATATTTGCATTTTCTCATCTTATTTTTACACGATATTTCTTTAAAGCGGGGGCTCCGCCCGCGCTTGAAACCGCACGGTCTACTTAGAATTTCTGTAATACGTCGAAATTTGGTGCGGCAACTATTGCGGCACATAAATTTGCTTCTAATAGTATGGAACTTTATTTGGTTTGTTTTTAAATTTTTATTGAACATTTTTAGCCCCAAGAAAACATTTTTATACTTTCCATTGGCCCAATAATTTTTGTTTCCCATTGTGTACTTTACATGGTGTATAAGTATAAATAAAAATTTAAGGAAAAGTAATAAAAAAAAATTTTAATACGAAAAAAGGTAAAAAAAGCATGTTGCTTGTGTGGGGTCCATAAACCAGTTCTCGGTTCAAGAGAAAAATGATTGTATAATGGTTTAGTGTTCAAGAAAACGGATAACAATGTTTCAAAACATTTTTTGTAAAATGTAAAATCTTACATTTAAGAAAAGTTCCATTTTTTCAATTTTATCATTTTTCTTATATTCAAATTAAAAAATAACAGGTAGTGTAAACAAAGAACACATTTAACGTTATACTTAAGCAAAATTAATTTGAATTACTTGAAGAAAAAGAAGAAAATAAAAAAAACTAATATTTCTTGTAAGGTAATGCTTTAAGGACATAGGACGTTTAAATACAACTGTAAAGCACAATTAAAAACGGTCCCATGACCTGTGAAGAAGGTTTAAAATAAACTTCGCCCTGCGGTCATAAGCGGCCCATACACTTGCAGTTTGGTCTTGAGATTTGCCTGAACAGGTAAGTGTGAAACATCAAACTAGCCATACATTATTCAGGCAGGCTTGCTAGCTGTGCTCAGTTCTCAGTTCGGTTTTTATGAGCAGCGTCGGTTACTTCACTTAGTGATGTTTTTGAACTTATAACTTTTTTGTACTCTTTTCTGAAACAGCTTCTCAAAGAATTAATCTTCTTTTTCACGTCTTCAATACGGGCATCAGGTTCTAGTTCTTGTAGTTTAGTTAACAATATTTTGTACGCAATATTCTTTTTATTTTTATCAGAATAGTCTTTACACTTCATTTTCCACAAACACGGATTACTAAGCGAGCAACTGAGACCAGGCTTGCGAATGGCCACACATTCGCAGGCAAATTGTCGTACTTGCTCAAAAAATCAGGCTTCAACAGATTCGTGTCGTGCCGCGCCAGGCCTGAACGCGCTTTCAGTTTTCAACCACACACTATCACACTTATTCGCAGGTCGCGACCTGTTCAGGCAAATCTTAAGACTAACCTGCAAGTGTATGGGCCGCTTTAGGCTGTGATGAAAGTTTAGCCGCGGGGGTGAACGTGTTAAATACTGAGTTTTCCAATGTTTGGTGATATATTTCCATGACTTAGTTTTAGCAAAAACCTGCAAGAATTCAGTTTTGATTTATAGGTAACGAAACTCATATTAGTTTTGATTTCCAGTTCAGTTACATCTAACTAAAGATAATATCTTTTTAAGAATATTAATGTTCTCGCCAGTTGTTCTTTTTGTTATAATATAGATAAGATTTCACAAAAGCCGCTTGAAAATGAAACTCTACAGGCACAGATAAGTAAATTTGAGTTACGCATATCTTCTGTCTAATCCGATAACAAGAAGGTTCGATATTATGCATAAATTGGGTTAAATCAGCGAAGTTGAAGCATTTTTTCGGTGTATTACGACAGTGACAGTAAATAATTAAACATCGGATTTTACCTATATTCATAAAAATCCATTTTCTATGAAAAAATGCAAACTACGTATAAATATTATGAGAATTTGTAATTGGAGTTAAGATTCCAATTGCTCAACCACTAATTACGTTTAAATGAAGATAATACTTCTTTTACAAAGAAAATCGGAATGTTTACTTTAATTTAATCCAGAAATATTAAAAATTTAGGCTATTTAAAACAGCGATTTCATATTTGGGCATGCAGTTTAAATTTATTCAAGAAAAATACATTAATTCGCTTCTTTTTTTTGTTCCTCCAGCAACTTGAGGCGGAGGTAGAGTCATTACTATGTCAGACATAAAAATTTCAGAAACAGATTCATTGTGTTTTTCCCTATTACCTTTTTGAAATAAATTATACCAAACAGTTTATTAGATATCACTTCAACCAGTTTTGCAACAAAATATTTACGCGCCTTTTTTGTTTCTAATTTGGTCGAAACAAACCCACTTAACTTTATTTTACCGTTACAACTTTCATCTTCGATTTCGTGTGTTTGTAAGTCCAAATCTTCTAAGCTATCATCTGAATAACTCAATTCTCCTTCAGAACTACTGCTACTACTGGGAACTGTTATCTTCTTCACTATAGGCTTGTTCTTAACTGCAACTTTTCGTTAACTTATTACGTTTTCTTCTTCTAATTCATTTTTCTCGGGAGTGTCTGTGAAGATTTTACATCGGTCTAATTTTTATCCACTACGCCTACTTCGTTTCTTTGCTTGAGCTTTTGGGAATGGTCTTATTTTGTCAGGAGTAATGTCCATTAAAGTGCTTGGAATCGATTGATTTAAATCTGTAGCAAAACCGACAATTTAAATTGAATTAAGATGCCGACGACATTTAACCCGTGATAAAAGGGCCATATCTGTGAGCAAGTTATCTTCTTTATCTGGCTGTGATGTTTGGAAATTTGATCCTTTCTATAACGTCGACAGTTGGCTCCAAAGACCTGTCTGTCATAAATGAACTTAAATATTCATGTTCTCCAAACACGATTCTATTTAGAGGATAAATTCCCGAAACTTTAAATCCGGACTGAATATTTTCTGACGAAAAGCTTTAGGATAACTTTTTCCTGCGCATTCAGCCATATCGTAGACAGTTATGGGTTTTCCACTATTAGAGAGGAGCCAGTCATTGCAGGCTGTGTTATAGTACTTGTTTAGTGGTTTAAAGACAGCTCGATCTAACAGCTGTAACTTATGGCTCGTATGGGGAGGCATTGTCAACTTTTGCAAAATTTAATATCTCGATTGACGTGGTTATCTAAGATTAACAGAGTCTTAGTTTCTTGGCTTGATCCACTTATTTCACGAAATGTTGCAAGTATTCTAAAAAAATATTTGAATTTGACAAACCACTAAGATTTGCCATACCTACCCTGCTTGTTGGGGTTTGTTACTACATATGCTCCTTAAAACGGACTCTGGGAAATATAAATGCAGGTGGAATTGAATTTCCCATCGCGTTAACAGCACATATTATAGTAATGTTTTTACCTCTTTCACCTGATGTCATACCGCCCACTTGTTTTTTTTTGCTTTTTTCCTGGGCAAGCCACTTTTATCCAAATTATAGATGCTTTCTGTGCCGAAATTATATCTTTCCACTACAACGGAGAGTTTATCAATACAGATACTCATTTACTGTGGTTTTCATAAACTGATGCCTTTATTTCTCTTTAGGAAACATTTTAACTAATCTATACCGGTTTTCGTTACTATTCCACGAATTATGATGTTTAATTTTGTTTGCTGTTGCATAACTATAATCCAGTTTTCTAACTTCGCCTGTAGATAAGCCATAATGGATATTTGCACATTGTTGTAAATAGGAATTTAATTCGGTTTCTTGGACATCACTAAAAACTTGTTTTACAGCATTACTTGGAGCATACATTTGAAGAGAATCTACCACACAAAGAATCTATGTCATGTTTTGAAATATAATGCAATTAACACTTCAATAATACTCACATACAAAACGATGAAGGACGCTACATTGTGCAACTACTTTTCCGAGACGATCTTCTTGCAAATTTGAGTTATTACAAACATCTTCCTGTCAGTCGTTTTCCTCAAATGGAAAAACGATTTAGACATAAACCCAACTTTAAGGAAAAGCAAGCAAAATTTATGAAGCAATATGAATCACACGCTTACATGATGAAAATACTTGAAACAGAAATGAGTATTATATTACAACCGCACTACTTACCTCACCACGCTGTCTTTAGGCCGATGAACTTAAGCGCGAAGCTTAGAGTAGTCGTTGGTGGAAGTGGTTGAAAAAAGAAATTCATTAAATCACGAACTTTTGATTGGATGCTCACTGCAATAAGATATAAAGATAACATAAATTTAGAAGATATATCGACAAATGTTGGTTTTGAAAGAAAATTTTGATTACCAAAAAAATTTTATGATGTGAGTCTTTGGCACACCTTGTATAAGAATACTGATTACTCACTGTTACTTATTGAACATCTTGCGCTCCATGTTTGGCTATTCGTACAATTCATTAACTGGTTGAGGATAAACTGGAACAGTTTCCACTAGAAAATGATTACTGAAAAAGCTGATGTCTTCAAAAAAGAGTGACGGAATTGTTAGCTTGCGGTGATTTTTCCTTACCTAAGTGGGCGTCTAATAGTGAATTGGTGTTGTGTAGTATTGTAGATTGTAATAAAGAACTACAAAGTGCAGTGAATATAAAGTTGGCATAGAATGGGATCAAGAGTTACCTACAACTTTAAAAAATAAATGGATTACTTACCTTAATAAATTTCAGCATTCAGTTCTTTCGATGACTGGGAGTACCACTAGGGATGATCTGTTTGGTTCAAAAGAAGCCTCGTGTGCTTCATAGGCTAGTGTAGTATACCTCAGAGTTGGGCAAATTTAAGCATGTTTGCTCATGACAAATTTTAAGGTAGCGCTAGTAAAACAAGTCTCACTTCTGCGCCTCAAAGTTTGCGGTGCAGCGTTTTTAGTTAAATTACCTCAACACTTGAAACCTACACTGAAAATTAAGGATTAGGTGTATGTCTGGAGAGACCCAATTATAGTTTTAGCTTGGCCTCGCAAACCACCAAACTTTTGGGTTGCATTTGTTGCTAACGGTACTTCAGAAATATTATTTCTTCTTCAAATTTCTCAATATTAATTCCACAAGTAACTCAGCCGATTTTGCGCCTCGAGGTTGTTATCTACCAGAGTCCAACAGCTGGAACTATGCTGTAGTGCCCTACGATTTTTACGCTATAACAATGTTATTAATTACACTAAAATTGTCATTTCTGATACTAATCTAAAAAGAATAGATAGACTTTCTAATGATCCAGAATCTGGTTTTACCAAATTTTTTTACAAAGAAATGTGACTTTGAAAATATATAAATTCTTGAACTAAGTCAGTCTCGAAATCATTAGAATACATTTCTTTCACGTAAGGTTGACGATGACAATTCACTCATTTTGGACAAAAATGAAATTTTTTCCATTGAACATTGTTGTAGGCCTCAGGCTTTTTTTCTAATTCTATTACGACTCTACAGTGACGACAAGAAATGTGTTAACTTTGAAAGCACCACTCATGGTAATTGTCATTTCTTCATCGGGTGTTTCATAATCTTTTTCTCATGCATATGACATGCTTAATTCATTTGCCTTTTCTTCGAAATGCTTGAAATTTTCTCGTTGATCTACGAAAAACTTGCGAAGACATTGATAAAGATCGGTTATAGTCATCAAATCTACGGTAGACGTCTGAACTTGAACATTTACTTTGTTTATTCTTTCCAAGCAACATTTCACACAACAACCATTAACGTCGTTTCCAGTGGTTTTAATTTCAAGAGAATTCTTGTTGTTTCGTTTGTGTGACAGGCTTTTCGGTACAATCATCCTTGATTGTTTCCAAATTTTTACTGAATTTGTGGCAAGAAGCTTTTAAATCTCTCCTCTCTACCTAATCAACTTGTGAAGTTTACTCTTTTTAACGTTTTTTCTTTCTCCGATTACATTAATTAGTTAATTAATTACATTAATTCACGACAGTGAAGGTTATTAGTTTCGAATTGATGGCGTAACAGAACATATCTTTAGTTTTATATCCCAAAGCTTGAAAAATCTTTTGCATGGATCTCCGGTTTTCCAAACGTATCAAACCATGATGGTCTACATGTGCGAAATTTGGTGTTAAATCGATGATTAAGGAAAAGTATTTTGTCTTTTTTATCTGCTTTAATACTTTATGACGTATCAAGTAAAAAAAAAACCATCACAAACAGTTTTGATACGTACGTGGTGCTTCATATCCTTGATTCCCAAACCGTTTATTATGACTGACTAAAAAAGAATTGAACTCAGCGACAACAGTTTCAAAATCATAAAATAATTTCTGTTGTGTAGATCACTCACTATTCATTTTTTCTCTACCCAAAACCTCTTAAACCCAGCTATTTCACTAGAGCAACAACTCTCTTCAGAACGTTTCTCAAAAAATGCAGGGTTTCTATTTTGTTGTTGTTCTCATACGCATTTTTAAAAAAGCGACTTTATATGCTGTTGAGTATAAGACATCTTCTCCGCCACATCCCAGATTACATTCATTCTCACATAGGCAAAATTCTTAAATCATCTAAAGTTGCTAAATCTAAGATTTCTTAGTTGGAACAGTCAGCCTTGAAAAGTATTTGTAGGAATTTCGATATCATCGTTCGTTCAGCCGACAAAAGCAACTCGATTCTATTTTGTCAGAGGAAACCTACGCTCTTTTAACTTGTAATCCCACTTCGAAGATTGAACGTGAGGTCAGCCAAATCATTAGATCTTCTAACCTACTTCCTACGTAGGCTTAATCTTTCAGATTTGAAACCACTTCGTCTATAGTCCCAAAGTTCACAAACAAGGTATACCTCTTTGACCTATACAATCTCTTGCATACAAGCTAGCCAAGTTCTTGTACAACATTCTTTAGAAATTTACAGCTAACACTTTTTTTTACATCCACCACTTTCAGCTTTATAAACTATAAAGTTTGAACCCCAAGATTTTTTTGTGAGTTTTGATGTAACTGTAATTACCAAAGTTTTCATTAAAGTTTGTTACAAGCTTTAGGTCTTACGAACCTTGCACTGACAACTCACACAGTCGGAGATAGGAGAGGTGCCAGGAAATTATACTTAAGGGCGCCAGATCAATTCTAATTAACACTTCTGCCTCGATCAAGACAGACGGTCCAAGCTTGTAACGAATTTTTAGTTTCGTAATCCTTGTTACTCTGATGTTCGGGTAACCACAATAATACAGAAAGGTATGTTACCATAAAAGAAAGATTAACAGGTATAAAAACTTTAATTTAGTAACGTAGATGATTAACACAAGTATATCTAATTCTCAGTGCATAAATGCAAGCAGTATCGGCAACACACAATACATATGTAGGTTAAGTCGAAGCGAACAGCGAAGAAAATTGCGTAGTAAATATTGTTTCTACACAGCATGCGATACACACAAAATAATTAATGAAACTACCTTAATGGTATTAAAACAATGATAGTAATTACGGAATTAACACTAGCCAAAGTTCCGTGAGTGATTTTTCTGACAGCGATAAAATAATTAAATAAACTTATCTACAATCCAGTACCTACTTGGTCGAAAAAAACGTTTTCCCCGGCAAGTGAGCCTGAAACAAATTTGAGTAGCAAATCGTGTCAACACAATGACTCACCAAATCAAGATCTCACAAAATTGTTAATTATTGCTAAAAGAAAGTACACATAACATAACCCGATTGTCGAATGCTGTTGTATACTAACATTAGAATGTCTTCCGGGTTTGGACTGTGTCATAGTTGCAACCGAAGCTCCCAACGTTTTGCCCACTTTCGTAAGGGACTTTATCAGGGCGTGAGATAAATCGCAAAACTCAAACAAACAATCGAAATCTAACTAAGAACTTCTCAAAAGTTAGGTTATCCAATTGTGAAACAAGCCATAACCTAAACTCTGAAAAGGTAAGAAAGAAAACGATAACCTGAAAAAGCAAACGAAAATCTAACAAACAACCACTACCGAGTTAGGTAATCAACTTGTGAACCAAGCCAGATTCTAAACTCCGTAGAAGTGACTTAAAAAGAAATAGTCTTCGTATTTAAAGGAAAAGGATCGTCACGGATAGTTAAGCTCGACGCTGATTGGGTTACGGTTTCTAGGGGGCGTGTTTTTGATAAATGACTAATAACCGGGAACCAAAAATCCTTACGAAAGTGGGCGAAACGTTGGCAGCTTCGGTTGCAACTATGATACGATCCAAACCCGGAAGACATTCTAATGTTAGTATAGATTCCGGGTGTGGAAGCCTTCGCTATTACATTAACAATCTCTACGGGGAGAATATTTCTTCTAAAACCCCCGTATTTTCCAAACTTCGCCACAAACTCGTCAAACTTTTCTGCAATTTAACCTTTCTTAGTCGCTGTCGTGACCACAACATCATTCCTGCATTCCTCAAAACCGTAACCCAATCAGGGTCGAGCTTAACCATACGTGACGATCTTTTTCCTTTAAATACGGAGACTATTTCTTCTTAAGTCACCTCTACGGAGTTCAGAATCTGGCTTGGTTCACAAGTTGATTACCTAATTCTGTAGTGATTTTTTGGTTGATTCTCGTTGCTTTTTAAAGTTAATAGTTTTCTTCCTTACTTTTTTAGAGTTTAGAATCTGGGTTAGTTCACAAGCTGATTACCTAACTGTTTCGAGGGTCTTAGTTAGATTTCGGTTACTTGTTTGAATTGGCAAACGGTTCAAACTCGGAAGACGTTCTCATCAAACTCCGGTCGTGGAAGCCTTTGTTAAAAACGTAAAACTTAATACAATTTTATAGGAACAGGACAGAAATTATATAAATAACAACTAACTAATTACTTCTTCTTCTTCTTCTTCTTCTTCTTCTTCTTCTTCTTCTGCGTACTGCATCATATTGATTTTGTCTAGTTATTCCCAACAGTTATTTATATGTCGTCTCGCCAACGCTTCTGTAATTTTCCCACGTTTTTTTTGTGGTTTCTAGGTGCCATTGTAATATCTTGAGCGTCGATTGTTTTGGTCAGTTTTTCCTCGATTTTGTATATCTTCTCATTTTTTGTCATATATCTAATGTAGGTTGCGGTGTACGTGTACAATTTATACAGTTTTTTTCTATTTAGCATATGTATTATAGTATTAGTTTTACATGCATCCCTTAGAATTCATGAGTGTGGAATTGTGGAAATTTAATTTTACCCACCTGGAGTATTTTTTCTGTGTGTTTTGAGACTGACATTTGTTTATTTAAGGGGCTTAAAACACTACGTTTGCGTGTTGATAAGTCTGGGGTTGAGAATAGGAGTGAAATTTACGTGGTTGAGTTAGGATCTTAGGGTTAGGGGCATGGTTTCTTCCCGGTAAGCGTAGAAAAGAAATATAGTACGCGTGGACAAGGTTGCATTTCTGAAGAGTAGGTCTGTGTCTGTCGCGATCATAAAGAATACCTAGTAGCTACCATTTGGTCAAATATCTAAAGTAGAAGACGTTAGAGAACGAGTTGCAAGACTGATTTCGTGGGACACAACATTGGACAACCAGATCAAAGATGAAATATACTATTTTAACAATGGAGGTCATTATTAGGTAAAAGTGAAAGGCGTGGTCCGCAGATGAGACGGACGGAAAGGTGAAGGGCTTGTATTGTAGAAGACAGAAGGAAGGATTTGTAGGAGGTTTATGTAAAATGTTGGACGACTTGAAGGCTATAGAAGGAGGCCTTTTGTAGATCTCGTTTTGCGATGTCGTCTGTTTATTTCTATTTTGATTGAGCCATCATTTAACGACGTCTGTTTTTAATGTTTTTAAATCTTATTTTTTCCCATATGTTGATATTGAGCGTTTTTTGCTCTCTGAGTTGTTTTTAGTCGCTCAGCGCTTCTGCTCGTAAGGTTCTTATACCTCTTTTTTTAGAATTATAAGGATACTTTTTGATATAAAAATATATCTCATTTTCCAAACCCCGTCCAGATTTGGCATATTTTTTTTTTATTTTGGCAATTTGGTTTTGAGCATTTTTTGTAGACAGTATCTTTATGTTTAGAAAGTTTATTTTGAGAACGACCTGTTTTGATCTTCATTTTACATAGTATCTAATTCTTTGATTTTGCTATTAATGAAAGCGATTTCGTCTGTGAAACTGAAATTATTTGAGAACGTTCTATTTCTCTTGTGCTTTTATGTTGCTATGATGGTCTCCATGATTAAGGTGCATAGATTTGGAGATATAACATCACCTTGTCGTACTCATTTCTCTATCTTAGTTTTTTTGTGTATGTCTTCAGGCAGTTTTATCTGTGCGATAGCGTTTTTCTGTAGAGTTTGCGTAATTTGTAAAGGACTCAATTTATGATTATAAGCGACTTTCGGCTTAGACCGCGTCGTAGTAAAACACCCAGACTTTTTAGGCTTGGTCCTAATCTCTCTTTGAGAGTCAAAACATGAAGTAGAACTTGTCTTTGCCGCATTGTCGTTTGTGAACCTAAACAAAATGGCGTTTCGCAAGATATTGCAGCTTGCATCTTCCATCTTCAGAGTGGTAAATGTCACACTCTTCTTGAATATCAGCACTGTTTCTGTATTTTTCCAGGCTTTGCGTGTTTTTTCTTTGTTTGGACATTTATTTAGTAGTCAGAGATTCTTTTAGGACGAATGCCTAAAAAGTTAAAAAATAAGTAGAATTATATTATTAGGAATAATAAAAGTGGAGTCTCTACTCAATAGCGCTGGCTTACAGTAAGCTAGTATAGGTCATTGTAAAAAGGAGCTTTGAAAAAGAAAATTAGTTTTACTGCGGTTAAAATAAATCAAGACAAAGATCTTGAATTGTAAATAGAATCGACTAATAAAATTTAGAATTTTTTGCATCTGTATGCCTTGTTGCTACTATTAAAAACAATTCTAATTTATTATTACAACCTAAATTTGCATAATAATGCACAAAAAATCAATAACGTTATTAAAAAAATTCGTTTCAGCCACTTGCAAATGTATAAAACCAGAAAAGAAAACATAAACGCAAAGCTAACAATATCAAATTAAATGATACCCGACAATGAATACTAATTTTTTATGGGAATAAAATTGGTACTGTAACGAAACGCTTTTATTTTTTTTTCCTATTGTAGTGCTTTTAATTATATGTACAATAGAAATAAAATTAATTACCCTTAATTACAGTTCCTATTATTTCTTTAACAAAGTTATGTAAATTAATTTGATTGTACTTGTGTAGATTGATGTGTTTAAATTAATAACAGTTACAATTCAGAAACGAGAACATTTCTTTATATTGTTTAAAAACGTTTTGATTCAGTTTTCTTACAGTTATTTATTTTTAACGCTAATCGACTTAAACGTTTATTGATGGAAAAATTTTGGAAATAATTGAAAGATTTGATTTATTGCGTTTTTATTAAGCTTCTGGGGTTTACTGGAATTTTATAAATTGCAAATAATTAAACATCGTCAACTAATTAATCATAATGACGTTTAACACGCAATAACGTTTTCTTGTTCATTTTGAGATATTATTTTGAAAAAAAACGAATTATTTTTTTTAATTTGTCTTAATCAGATTGATTATATTTTGTTAAATTATTGTTTTCTTTAAAATAAAATTTTACGGTAGATAACCATCATTTTTGTTCTTCGAAAACATTAAAAATAATCGTTTTTGCACATGTATTAATTGTTTATTAATAAAATTATTTATGTATTATAAATCAGAGTTTGTATTATTTTTTGTATCACTTATAACTATTACAGATTGCAATTATGTCAGGTAATCTCAATATATGTTTTATTAGTGTGTTTTTTAACTTTTTGTTACTTAATTGCTGCGGTACTAGATACGTTACTGATTGCAAAAAATCAATTATTTAATACATTTACGTTTTAATTATGTTATAGAACATGCTGTAGATTATTTTACTAATAAAAAGTGTTTTTTCCCAAACAACAAACTAGCGTAATTTGTTGACAATTTTTAGTATTTGATGGTTATTAAAGTCTAATCAAGTACATACGTAATAATTGAAGTTTGTACTTATTCGTATAAATTGTTTATTAAACGTTTCTCGTAGATTGAAAACTATTTTTGTAGAATTTCTAAGAATTATTGTGTTTAATTCGTTTTTTTTATTTAAAAACATCCTGTTTATTTGTCTTTAAAAATATAATAAGTAAGATGGCTTCCAGATTTTTTAAGATTAAGAGTAAAATTGATATATTACATAATGACATAAAATAAGAGAAATATATTCGAAAGTTTGGCGTTTTTCTAAATTTTATTAATATTAACTCATAATATTAATCACACGCGTCTACAAAATCATTTCAATTTGCTAATAAAACGTGGCGTGTCTATATCATAGAGAAAATGTAGAATGGATAACTTGCATCATATAGATGAAGAAAGTTTTCAATAGAAGAAAGTGCTCCTCAGCAAGAAAAAATTGCTAGTAGTAAGAGCGAATATCCAACGAAGAAAGATACTGTGCATAGCGTAGTCGATCTAAGACAGAAGAGATATAAGATAACGGATATGCGTCTTTTTGTGTAACCTGATTCACCTTCCTAAAATTTACACAGAAACAGTGAGATCCGTCCTTTTTCTAGACCAAGCGCTAGCAGATGGTTCTATCAGTCTAAGTTGAAACATAGAAACCAATTTTTTACCAACGATATCTTGTAGTGTAGGAGAAAGAGGCGGTGCTTGATTCGTTTAACGTTGGTGCATATACAACCCAATTCCGATGGATGGTTGGCAAAAGCTTTATTGACTAAAGTGTTTAGTTGGAGACGCTGTGCAGAAGAGAGATTCATACTTTTTAAACTAAAAGACATAAGTGTAACTGTACTAAGAACGTACTTAATATAATGAACTTTTAAACAAACTTAAGATAACCAAACTGCTAAAATATATTTAATTAAAGTAGTATCTCAAATTAGATACATTTGGAATTTTACCGGAACAAAGAAAATGCCAAATCAACGTAAATGCAGAATATGGATATATATGTAGCGTAAAATCTTGAATTAATTGAATAGAGATGAGATATAAGGTGCGTCTTTTTATGTAACCTGATTCACCTTCTTAAGATCTACACAGAAACCGTGAGATCCGTCATTTTTCTTGACCAAAACAATAGGACTAGACTGAGCGCTGGTAGATGGTTCTGTCACTCTAAGTTCAAACATAGAAACCAATTTTTTACCATATTCTGCAGTGTAGGAGGAAGAGGATAGTAGCGCTGCTTGATTGGTAGTACAACCTAATTCCGATGGTTGGTTTGCAAAAGCATTATCGACCAAAGTGTTCAGTTGTAGACGCTGTGTAGAAGAGAGATTCAGACTACACCAAAGAGACGTTGAATTGACAATGCCAGAAGCTAAAGAAATATTCGCAGCAAAACTTCGGTTTGGAACCAAATCTATGGCACGTCAAAAATCAATTATTAAGATCAATGTTTACGAAACTTCGGGAAAAATCAATCTCTCGATGATACTAACTTTGCCTTCAAGGCAGAACAGAAGTGATGTAGTTCTCATCACCGAACAAAGAACACCTTTAGCCAAGCGACACATAGCTACGAAAGAAGGTTGTATCTGAATTTCTAAAGGTTTTAATGCCAGCCATCTCTTGGTTCCTAAATTAGTTCTAGAACCAGAATCTAGTAGACTGCGAAAAGAGTAACCATAAATAGAGACAGTTAGATAGGGACGTTCATCTCGTTTCACACTAGCCAAAATAAAATTTGGAAATACTCGCTGAGAGTCAGAGAGTATAGGAAATAAATATTAAAGTTTAATTTCAATTCACGGTCCAGTACTCGCTTGTAGATGCTATTAGTTTTTGGACGCCGATTTACACCGTGGACAATCACGTTGTTAACCCAATGACGGACCCATTTATAACAATGAAGAATTCGGAACTAGGGGTCCAGGTTGTAAACAGTTCCAGCAAGAAACACGAAATCGAACAGCATTAGTCGCACGAGAAAAAGAAAAAAAGAGTAGGAGAATTGATAACATTTACGTTGGTATCGTGTCACGTACATGAAGTGTTACGTGCAAAAGCTGTTAAGAGTATAATACCTATAGGAAAGTAACATAAACGTGGTTTTGCCGGTGCTCAGTGAAGATGGGTCGCGAATTGATAGTCAGAAATCCGTAAATAATTTTAGAATAGTATAAACGTCAAATCAAATTAACAAAAGGCCAAATCAAAAGGCCGCCAGGAAGGTTTATAGCTCAAAAATGATGCCTTTGGACCTTGCCAACTAAAAGCTCGCTTCTGTTAGATACGCTCTAAACGGGACTTAGCTTATCAGAGTGTATCACACTAAATTCTGAAATCATTGCAAATTCACATAATGCGAAGGCCGACAAAATAAAAACAAAATACCACATTTAAGATTCAATTCAAAACGTTGTAAAATAAATACAATGAATCTACGCAATACAAAAGAAATATTTGTAGTTACATCATAAGTCAAAAGGCTTTATTCGCATTAATAGAAAATGAATATGTACAAAAAAAATCAACAAAGTATTTGCGCAAAATCTTGAGTTCACTTAGTAGAACAGTAAACCAGTTTATAACTCAGTTTAACTTTATAGTCAAACTCAAAGCTTTTATAGCAGAAAATTTGAGAACATTAAAATCACAGCTTTAACTTTGAACGGTAATAAAATAAATACCTTAAATTTTGTTTATATTGATCCAGAATACAGCTTTTGATCAGTTGAGAGGTTGCCAGAAAAAATTGAAACGAAATTCGGATGGTTTCTAATACTGCACTAGCTTCGTCGGAAGATTCTACATAAACCCCAATAAAGGCAAACTTGTGAATTGTGTCACACTAATTTAACCCAACACACAATTCTTCCATTTGGCAATAAACTCCGGAACAAATAAATCGTAAAGGCCGCAAATAACGAATAGGAAATTATTTCCATTATGAAACCAAAAATTTACTCTCCTCCCCCATTATTACTTCTCACGGAAACCACCGAATTCAATCTTAAGGGATCATTTCACAACTCCGGATCTACATTTTGATACTTGCGAACCTCTCTTTTAAATCACTTATAATTATAAACTTGGCGCGCGACTACTTCCATAAACAGCTGTGACGGAAATCTTTGTGAAAGAAAACAGTAAAACAAAGGTATGGAAAGAAAATGCAAACAGATTTAATTAAGACGCAAAAGTAGTGTTTGAAGACTGCCTTTCTTATGGCGTGAAATGCAACGTCAACAAAATAAAAACATCAAAACCAAAATATTCAATTACATTCATATCGATTAACTTGTTGAAATCGAATAATAAAACTGTCTATCGGAAGTAATGGATTATAGGATAGATTCTAAATGTAATATAATAACATTTAACCTAAAAGACATAAGTGCAACTGCACTAAGAACGTAATTAATACAATGAACTTTTAAACAAACTTAAGATAACAAACATAAATTAGATACATCTGGAATTTTACTAGAACAGAAAATGCCAAATCAACGTAAATGCAGAATACGGATGTATATGCAGCGTAACATCTTGAACTAATTGAATACAAAATCTACTTGCTAATTTGAAATGACAAAAAAACGAATTTAAAAACGTGAACTAGCTTCCTTAAATTAACGTGAAATTACTCAAATGATGCTCAGGTAAACTAAACGATAATAACCAACTTAAATACTGGATCTTTCGCAAAAGAATACGTCCAAATTTGAACGACGGTTACAGGAGAAGAAGTAGAAGAGTCACTCACATAGGTCAAGCTTGGTTTTAGTAGCTTAATTGATCGACGCGATGGTGGTGGTCAGTGTTTTTTCACTGATAATTGGTTTCGTTCCAGTTCTTTTCCAATAGATACCAATTCATCAAGCGTCGTACTCACCCGCATGAATCCCAAAGAAGTTTGATAGAACGTTAAATTTCTACGAATTAAAGTTTAATTGTTCTGGTTTTGAGACAGTTTTTGAGAGACAAACAAATAGAATATGCATGATGGTAATGCATCTCCTTATAGTTTCAAAATTCGTGCCTTTATTTCGCCGACCAGTTGTACTTCATAATCCATTAGTAAGAATTCTGATTTAAGCAATCAAATCCGTCCAAGAGTCAGAACTTTCTCCAAAAAAATCTTATTTATAAACCAGAACGTATCAAGTAGAGAAAGAATTAGTAGAGATATGAGAAGTAGGGGTTGTAGTTTCGTCATCCGATTCACTACTACCAAGAGGATCCAACTATTGGCATGTGCAAAAGGTTGAGCTATGGAAACCTGAGCCGATCCCCGTTTGTATTCCTTTGCAATCGAACCTGAAGTTGGTTAACAATGATAATAATTTTCGTTTACAAGTGATGTCTTCTTCGCTTTTATGATTCATTTATTCGCAGCGTACGAATAGGTAAGTGGGAATACAACAACAAAAAGTTTATTGAAATATCACCCTGAAAAGTATATAATTCTAACAATCGGTCAACTATTTTTTTTACGTGCAGTCGCAAACAAATTAATAATCGACAAATATTATTAATACCAATGATTAAAGTGAGAACTAAAAAAGTGGAAAAACGTTCACTAATTTTTATTATTTTATAGACGAGACGTGCGTAGTAAGCTTACATGTACAGCGTTATGTGCCTAAATCTGGCCTTGATTACGTTCAACATTCAGAAACTTGAATGGTATAACATCAACGTACTCGAGACAACTATATTACAGAAATTTAAAGATGTTTTAAATTTATAACTGAAAGTAATATGATTTAGTATGATCTACAATTAGATTCTTGATAGTTACAAATAAGAATAAATGATACGGTGAATTCAAATTAACTACATGCTTAAGGCTGAATACATAATTAGAAAATTGAATATAATTAAGGAAATTTACTATACAAGAAGTCGAAGAACAATTAGATTAAGGTGCAGGGCATCTCTCGTCATAAATAGATGTGTGACACCATTTACGGAGAAAATTACGATTCTCGCATATTAAAACCACTGGAAAAGCCGTCTCAAAGCCCCAGGAAACTCAAAAAAAGATTTTTAAACGTATTGAAAGCAACATGACCGACGTCATTTTAAATAATCTTCAAACACCAACTCAATTTAAAAAAATGCAAAATCGTAATATAAATAACCAACTATGGAAATTCAATAGAAAGAAGAATTACTTACAGTTTAGCGGATAACGTCTTAACAAGAATTGACTGTTGACAGTGACTTTAAAAATGTAAGGGAAAGTGCATTCCGTTTGCGATTCTCTCCTGTTAATGTCAAATAAAATTTAACATTTTACAAATAGTGGACTCCAACAACCAGTGGTGGCGTAAATTTCTGTTAGAATTATTAGATAGAATTCATATAAATACGGTGTCATTTTTGTATTCAGTGTATGCCTTATTTATTAGTCATTGGAATTTTCCAGGATAACCAACAAGTGCGGATAGCCAAATTTGCAATGATAATAAAAGAGAAATTAAATCGCGTTGTAAAATGGGAATGTATTCGTACCCTAACGAATCTCTTATAACCAACACATCCAAAAGTACAATTTATTTACCCACAACACACGTGTTGTTTGCTTAATATTGAAAACGAACAGGGCGGGGCGAAATTCATACAGCACGAAAACTATACTAAGATGTTTTTAACAAAACAACTAGCAACCCCAAAATATGTAATACCCCATTATTTGACTTTATAAAAATTTTTAATTTTTTCTTTTAAATTTGAACCAAATTTTAGAGAATTTTAAATGTGTTTTTTACCAGGCACACGCTGCTACTTAAATAATAATTAACTTTGAAAGCATAGGTTTTTGTAGATTTTATCACTTTGTCGCTCTATTTTTTTTTCGTCGTCACGTCACTACATTAACAATTATTAATTTTAACGATGAGAGCAGCACAAATATTATTTAAAAATTTTGATTTAGTAGAATTTTTATAAAGCTGAAGTACCGAGTTAGACGAATTAAAGTCCATATTTTTGGGAACGAAGGTTTCATCGAACTTTCACGAAATATTTATTGACGTTTCTTTATAGATTTTTTTTATTGTTGCCATTATTCTGGCGACTTGTAGTTACTGATCCATTCTATAAAAGAAAATTCATACTTACGTACCTGGTTAATTATCGTTATCTTGTTCTCTAACTATTTCTTCGCCCAAATTGAATACTTTCTTCTTCAAAATTGCTTTAATATTTGTTATCTTCATTATTACTTCGTAAATATCACTACTACTTTTGTAAACTAACCGTTCCAATTTCTCCTCTGTAACTCCTTTGTTTTTATAAATTTTTTATCCAATTTTAAAGTAGAAATAATAGGAGAACCTGATTTTTTGTGTTTGTTTTGTAAAGAATTTTGAAACAAATTGCATTTTAATCGAAGTTTACACGGGTTACTTTCGTATGACAATTTTTTATTTTGGATAATTTCCGTATGGTCGTTTTCTCACAAGCTGAGCTTTTGTCGTACGCAGTGGACATCTTTAGATCCTGGAATAAACTGATACGCGTTGAAATCTCGTTTTTATAAACCGGCCTCCGATTGATAAAATTGATTTTCAAATATGCGATAGAGGAAAACTAGAAATTTTGAACCTTAGTAGAAGAATTTTTAAATATCTCAATATACTCCTTAATTTCTTTACTGTTTTGCTACTGCTGTCTAAGAAAATTGTTTAAAACGACTTTGATGTTCTTTAATACGAATTTTTACGCGTCTACCAGTTTCTTCCATACGTATATATATGACAATAAGAGCAAGGAATGTTATAATCGCTGTCAGACTGAAACGGAAAAACGTTTTTCACAGTATTCCAAAATATGCCAAGTTTAGCAAGAGTCGAAAACCGAGTGATAATGTTGTGTTTTGAAAAGATTTTTTCGATACGGTTTGTAGTATCTTTGACCTAGAGTAGCTAAGCGATCGATTACGGTTGAGACTTGACATTTCGCTGTTATTTTTGGTTTGGCAAAACTAGACTATTTATGTTATGTTAAAAAACCGTATGCTTTCTCGCTTTGCATAAATTTTGTTTAGTTTAAACTCCGTTGGCAATATTGCTGAAATTCATTTTTCGTTTTCGTTAACGTCTACGCATTTGCGTTTTGACTGACAAACTAAAAAGTCAGCACGTGTTAATGAAATGCTCAGTGAAACTTTTAAATTAAAAATCAGTGAACATTCGCTTATTTGATGGTGTAAATCGAATAAAAATTCAATAGTTAGATGTGAATGAATTGCTGAGGTAAAGGGGCATTTCTATTTACCGTCACGTGTTAACTTTAAGAACTCTTTTCATTACTGCTAATTATCCCATTTAGGAATTACTTTTTTAATGGTTGATAACTACTAAATGCAAGATCTCATGTATTCAATCGTTACTTATTAAAAGCAAAAAAGTCAGTTACCGTTATCCATTCAATGAGGAAGTCGATACCAGCATTTTTTTCGTTGGGAAAATATGGTAAAAATTTGGCAGCACACCTGTTCAGCTAACAGATCTAATTAAAATATCACATAAAATTGGAAACCTAGCGCAGATTGTATTATAATATTGAATATAACCTACGCAGTCTATTTACTAGAATACTGCGGTGGTATACTTATTGCTTTACTTTCTAGCTTTTTAGGGGACGCTTATTGCTATTAGCGCTAGATGCATTGAACACATATAAGTGGTCTCTTTCTGTATTTAAACATTTTCTTGTGTTGATCGTTTGTATCACGACCAAGTATATGCTTGCTGACATAAGTAGCTTATACTGTTTTCTTGTTATTATATTTCAAATTATTTAAGCTTGAGGCTTGACGGATTGTGCGCTTTGCTATCGCTGGCGTATTTGATTTATGAATATTAGGTAATCCGGAGAAAGGTCTATAAAAGCGGGATTTCCAGGCTCTGAAGATGTTCCTTGCGACGTAAGACAAGCTAAGGTTGCGAGAAATCGACCACACAGGCATTATCCAGAATCGAAAACTCTTAATACAAAATTACATTTTACTCGAACATTTTTATACTTGCTTAATATGCTAAAGTTAATGCTCACGCGATGTTACGTAATTAGACTGATACAACAAAGTTAAAAGCTTAGTTTTGCGTAAGCTGTTAGACAGAAAATAGAAGAAGAGTACAAAAAATTCACAGATATCGCAAATCTTGCAACTATCGGAAGGTGTTGAAAACAAACACAATATTACATACGTAATATAGTGAACAAGGTTCATTGCGATTTTCAAAAATAACAATGCATACATAAATAATAAAAATATTAAAAAACGGTTCACAATTCAACAGCTTCTAAGATTATGACACGATTCGAGTTACGTAGCCAGATCCTTTCAGATGTAAAAGTTTCTAAGTGGAGATTTCACCTTTTGGAAATGTGCATCCACAGTTTAAAAACTGTTTTTTTTCAACAGTTTGTCGCGTTTGCGATTCCCTGTCGTATCTAAAGAAGGTTTACAGCAGACTGGACTTGCAATAAAAACATTTCGCGACGTGAAACAATCGACATGCGTTTTTATTACATTCTCTAGGTGTTCTTAGCGTGATCTTTCGGCACAAAAAAACTAAAACTAACCTTATAAGCTCTCTCCGTTTACAACAAAAAAAACAAACAAAAAACCTTAAACCTTAAACGATAGAATTAAATTTTCTCGCGTTAGACAGTATCTTAATTCATTGTATCTCTCGTACAATAATCAAATAAAAGACTTACAAACGCATATCCAAATAAATTTAACTAATGTCTGACGTTTCAAAAGAAAGCTCCCGTATGCAACTTTTTTCGTTTTTGCACCGCGTCAGGGTTTTTAAGACCTTCGTTTATAACTCTCATCTTTCTTTGTACGCAATTTTGACTTTATATTCTAAAACGTTTTTTTCTGATTGGGCAAGTTCACGAACGCTCTCAGTGCCATATCTGCCAATTGGCTTTTTTTACTGAATCTATTAAAAGCGGTGTTGTATCCTTTTCTACCCTTAAGATGTTACTACGTTTTGTTATGGAGCGGCGCTGCATGCTACAAATGGAATAAAAATTTACCGATGCTACTATTTTTTTCTTTTTAATATTAAACAAATGCATTTTGCGCGTTGCATTATACGAGGAACTGGATAATGCAATCAGAAAAAGAGTCTTTTCAGTTTTACCGTGCGTTTAAGAAAGTAAGGTTACAGACGTATTGTTACAAGTTTTAGGTTTTACGAACCTTGCACGGCCAACTCACACAGTCGGAGGTAGGGGAGGTTCACAGGAAGTATGCTTAAGGGCGCCAGAGCTGATCCAAGATAACACTTCTGCCTCGCTACGACAGACGATCCAAACTTGTAACCCAATTGGAGGTTCGTAATCCTTATTACTCTGATGTTCGAGTTGCCAAAGGTTGTTACTAGGTAACGACGATCAAAAGAGAAAGGTATGTTGCCATAAAAGAAAGAGTAACCAGTATAACAACTTTAACACAAAGATATCGAATTTTCAGTACATGAATGCCAGCAGTATCGGCAACACAAAATACATAGGTAAATTAAGTTGAAGCGAACAGCGAAGAATAGTTCGTAGTAAATATTGTTTGTACACAGCGTGCGAAACACACAAAAAATAATTAATGAGACGACCTTAATGGTAATAAAACAGTGATAGTAATTACTGAATTAACACTAAACTTTCGTAGTAAATATTGGTTGTACACAGCATGCGAAACACACAAAATAATTAATGATACTACCTTAATGGTAATAAAATAATGACAACAATTACGGAATTAACACTAGTTAAAGTTTCGTGAGCGACCTTTCTGACAGCGATCAAATAAATAAATAAACTTACCCACAATACAGTAACTCCTACTTGGTCGAAGAAAGCGTTTTCCCCGGCAAGTGAGTCTGAAATAAATTTGAGTAGCAAATTGTGTCAAACCAATGCCCCACGAAATCAAAATCTACAAAAATGGTTAATTATTGCTAAAAAAAGTACACATAACATAACCCGATTGTCGAATGCTGTTGTACACCTTCGATGAAAGTTGGTTTCGCAGGTGTTTGCCGCATGAGTAGAATCTCGCAGGAATGTGATTGTCTTCGGTTTATTTAGTTTTAACCGTAGGCCTTATAGATAGAGTTATACTCGTCCCACGAAAGTATTTGTCGCTGTTAATCCCTCATAATTCGTTATCGAATAGAAACATGTGCCAGAACGTGGTGGAACGGCTATCAAATTAACGAGAAATTACAACAGAATTTTAATAAACGACAGCAATTATCTTACCCGGTGACGACTCAAATATTTTACGATTGTAATACATTTATAACTTGATTCCCATTACTAAAGATGATCTTTGAAAATTATTTTTAAGCCACACCGGCCATCTTATGCAGTTGACAGCTTAACGATTTCGTCGTAAATGACAGTCGCACGAAAAGATCGGTAGGGGGCGTCCAAACCGGAATCTAATTTCAATTACCTATACAGGGTATTCCGTAATGAAAATTTTGTACGTAACAGTATTCTTTCATACAGGCAAAGGAACATTTTACGCAAAAACAGCGACCCGTTTGAAGTAACTACGTAAACAAAATTTATAAAAGAGATGTAAGTTATGTAACGGTGTGTTTTGCAACTCAGTTTTATTTCGAATTAATAGAAGATGCTTATACTTTTACGTGCCAGTATTCAATAGAAAATTTGGGCTATCGAGGGATGGTGTGCGTCACTTAATGGAGGTCGTAGCAAACATTTGAGTTTCATTTCATACCAGGTAGTCTTAGTCTGGATTTTTTCTATTTCAAAATCTACCGGCCAGATGTTTTACGACGGCACGGCACGTGCCCTATATCCTATTCACTCTTATACGTTCGGCGGTCGTATAGCACTCTTTGTTAAAGGCGATACTTTTTTCCAAAAGAAGTATTGCAAGATACTGGGCGACATAAAATACCGATACAGCAAACCTATTTTACCAGTGATTGTTATGTCGATCGTTATCTTCGACCATTAAAATCTAATAGCGATTGGTCGCTAAGTATAAGGAAAGTGTTATAGCATCAGGCTGAATAAAGTAAACCCAAAGAGAATAACAAATAAACTATTACCCTAAAACGTTGCAAGATAGAGGAAAGTTGCACATATACATTTTTATAGACTAAAAAATTTGCTATAAAAAATTCCACGGAAGGGTACAATTACCTTCTGTAGTTTAGAAGATACAAGTGTGCAAAGTTACACGATAATGTCTTAAATTACATTAAAATTCTGTAACTCTTAAACTATTAGATATAATTATACCCTTCCGCGGACTTTTTTGCAGTTAATTTTGTGTTCTTTAAATATGTTTATTTTCAATTTTCATCTATATTGTACCATTTTTGCAACTTACAAGGCGGAAGCTCCTTTGGATTTGATTCTGCAATTATCATAATTATTTTTCAGCTCTGCTGAGTGAAACTAAGTCATATTATATTTTTAAAACATAAAACAAATCATAAGGAATATCTTGTTTAATAATAATAATAAACACTGCATCCGAAAAATACAAAAAATGAAGTGAAATTGGGCACCACCGCAAGTTCCAGATTTGTTTCATCTGAGCGTTTCATCGTTTAGTTACACAAGCCTTCGAATAAGTGTTTTCAACACTAAAATTAAAAACTGTAAATAAGTAATTTACAAGGCTACGTTTTACATCATAAACTGCTTGTCCAAGGCTTCTAATTTCTTCGGGCGTTTTTGAATGTACTGGATTTGTTTTTGTTGTACAAAATCTGATTGACAATCATAGACTTAATAATTTGTATAAATATTTGGAAAAATGTCACTGACCAGTTTTTAGTTACCAAAAAACTTTTGATTGCTTTCTATTACCTTCGTTAATACTAATGTATGACTTGTTTAACAACTTCCGTTTTAAAAAAATTGCTTTTTCGTAATTGTAGTTATTTACCATTTCCTTCAAGTTTAATTCTAATTGTAATTTAACAATAAAAAACTCTTCAAGGTGATTTTTGTATCTACGTACCAATTATCTAATTACTTAAACACAAAAATGATATGTCGACACACCATTCAGCTTCAGTTATGCATTTATCAAAGAACGGCTATTAATTATTTAAAACGAAACTTGTAATGGGCACGTAATGCATAAATACCAATAACAATTGTTTAAAACAAAGAAGGTCCAATTAAATTTGCCTCGCACGCAATAACTCTCAAATGATTTTATAAAATTATAGCAAAACTAATTCGGTATAATCGCCACCAAAAATTTATTGCCATCCAAAGTAAATTAACAACCAATACGAATGACATAATCCACATAAAGCCAATTATAATCTTTCTAAATTGCATAAAATCACAATTAAGGGGCAAATTAAATTTGTAGACGAACACAATTCGTTTTTCACTTGTACAAGGAATGATTTAATAACGTTTGTTTGATAAGATAAAAGTAATAAAAAAGTTATATAAGTTTACACACGCTGCCTAAAGTATATTTGGAGAGTTTTTGTTATTTTATCTTTGTGAGAAAAATTGTGTTTGCGGTGATAACGGTCTTTTTTGCCTATGATTTGTTTGTACGTTTCTTAACGCTTTATTACAACACTTTATTAGCTTTTTTTATTTACATTGACGGTAACAGGAGCTTGAATGTTTACTATACGAATGCATGTATCTTTATGTAGAGACTCAAATTTTCATTTTCTATAATTAAGCAAGTTTTACCAAATATCAAAGTTAAGAAAATAATTAAATTAATTATAATTAATTAAATTTTTATTCTACATTTGTTTAACAAACGTATGCACGTACTTCAGGTTAATCTTGGATCATTAAAACATAACCATCAATTTGGTATTTATGTCTTATAACATCCTGGTTAAGTTTCCGACCAAGTTTCATCAGTACCGTGAAACCGGAAGTTTCAAGCCGTATTACGATATTACGTTTACATAGACATTTAGAAGTTTCGGTCAAACTGTTTTAATTTAATTTATGGTTTTCTAATTAAAGTTTCATATAAAATGAAATAATTATAAGAACGTTAATTAATTTTAGAAGCTAGTGGTGAATGCTTTTAATGCAACTGTTCATTTGCAGCCCATCAATTAAATTACTGAATGTTATGACAGAAACTTTTTTGTAACAATAATAAAATTTATTAAATAAAGTGGGTATACAGAAATTAAGAATTAACACCTAATTGTGTCTGATTGATCAAGGTTTTATAATAATAGAAATAAAAACAAAGAGCAGCTTTTTGTGTGTTTTGCTTCAAATAAATTAATAAGACCACTACTGTTAAAAAGCTTGGAAATCTGTAAAAAGTAAAATTGTGGATACAAAAAGTTTCTTGTTACCGATAGTAAGATACCAAATCTATCTATTGTTACACTGGTTTTCGTGTAAGAAAAAATTGTAAGCGACTACTAATACACTTGTTTCCGGAGATTGAGTCGCAGGCTTCGTGATGCTAGATTATAAATTAAATCTAAAAAGGCGCCAAAACGAATAAATTAGGAAGACATCGTTTAAATCTACTCGCACCCGAAGAACAACAAATAACACGACAGAAGTGATAACATATATTTTCTTTTATCACAGACAGTAGTTCCAAGGACAAAGAAGCTACATAAGTTTAATTATATCAATTTTCCAAACGCTAATACATGGGTCGAACAAAATATAAGTTACGCCTTATACTGGGCAACACGTCGTACAGGAAAATGACCTAGTCGGCTTAAGCCTCCTTCTATTATAAACACTAGACAATATCAGACACTGTTGGGATATAATAGCCTAACTCCAATAAAAACTAATATCGGACAGCTATAATAAGATGAAACACTTAGTAAAAATATAAACATATTAAATAGAAAAATTAAGAATTGATGTAAACAAACATAAATAAAAAACAATGATAATTAAGAACAAAGCAAAAGACGAACACAGAGATATAGACATAATGGTAAAATATTAGAAAATGTAACAACTTATAATTACCTGGGAAGTATGATATCGGAAAATGTGAAAGTATACTTAGACATAAACAATAGAACAAGTAAAAGTGTGAAATCATACTATGCATTAAACAAAACAATATTTGGTAAGCGGGAGATAGTCAGGAAAAACAAAAATAAGAGTATAATTCGGTGGTGATACCAGTGTTAACTTACACGAGCGATACATGGGCTGTACAAAATAGTGAAAAAAACAAAGCTAGACAGAATACAGAATGAACACATAAGACAAATGAGCCAACAAGAACCAATCACAGTCAAGATAGATAGAAAACAACTGAAATGTTATAACTATGTACTCATGACAAACAGTAATGGATTAGTAAAAAAAATATGGAGATGGCGAAAATAGGAAAAAGAAGTACTGGAAGACCGAGAAATAGCTGGATACAGAGAGTAGAAGAACTTGGAAGACAAAGAAAGTAAGGACGTGACAATGAGATGTAGGTGTGTAAATTAATCTGACATTTATAAGGGTTGTTACGTGCTAAAGCTGAAAAAATGAAAGTAACATAAACGAGGTTTTGCCGGTGTTTAGTGAAGATGGGTGTGGATTATAATCAAAATTCCGTGACCGTTTGGAAAACAATAACAAAAGTCAAAATCAAAAGGGCGCCAGGAAGGTGTATAGCTTAAAATGAATTCTGGGCCCTTGCCAACCAGAAGCCCGCTTCTGTTGGATACACTCTAAATTGACTTACCTTAATAGAGTGAATTGCATTAAAATCTGAAATGATTTAAATTTCACCTGACGCGAAGGTCGGCGGAATAAAACCTTTGTTACATTTAACAATTAACATTTATTTTACAAAGTGAAAAAATAAAATAAAATAAAATAAAAAATAGTAAGCAGTTAAATTAAAGTGAATTGATTAAACGCAAACATAAACAAAAACAAAATTTAAATTAAAAAAAAAAAGGCATGACTAAGATGAAATTAAAATAAACACAGTAAACTACGAAAGAATCAATGCAATTTAGTGAAACGAGCAAAATTAATTGTAATTCCATTATAAATCGCACGGGCGTATTCGCATTAAATGATAATAAATAATTAGAAAATAACATAAGTTTATTATTGATAATAAACAACAAATAAAAAAAAATTGTTACATATAATAAAAATATCGTAAAATAAAAAAAAAATAAAATAAACGATAAAATCGATTAACTCAATAATTCACAAAGATTTTCTTTTATTCTTATACTGTTCAAAATCAAATACTTTAAAACACTAAACACACAAAATTACATTCACCAATTTAGTATAAACAGTAACAAATACCTTAAATTTTTGTCGCCAGACTTTTTGAAGGTCACCTTCAAATGATTAGGTTTTGTTGGAAGATTCTCAATAAGCCGCCACCAAGGCGAAAATAAAACCGCGCCGCATAACTTAACTAACACAATTCTACATTCCGTTAAAAAAAACATGAAACCACGTGACATTTTTAAAAGCCGTAAATTCTACGAACTAGTAGAAACAAACCTCCACTAACTGAACTAAAAATGCACAATTTTTATAACTTCCGCGGATACCTCCAAATATTAAGGGTTGATTCGCCCCTAACTCAGATTATATCTTTAAGTGATTGAAGCTTGTGAGTTACCTTCTTTTAAAACCAAAAACACCTATATTTATAAACTCAGTGCGCTACTACTTCCATAAAGAGCTGTGGCCAAAACCTTTGTGAAAGAAAACAATAAAAGAAAGACGTGGAAAGAAGATGCAAACAGATTTAATTAAAACGTAAAAATAGTGTTCAAAAACAGCCTTTGCATAACAAAATGCCACGTTATCATAAAAAATCCAAGTCAAAATATCCAATTACACTCATAAAGATTGACTTGTTGAAACCAAATAATAAAACTGTCACTAAGAACGTACTTAATACAATAAACTTTTAAAGAAACTTAGAATAACCACACTGCTAAAATTATATTTAATGACTGGATTATCTCAAAAGGGAAACATAAATTAGATACAATTGGAATTTTGCCAGGACAAAGAAAATGCTAAATCAACGTAAATGCAGAATACGAATGTATATATTTCGAATTAGTTGAATACTAAGTTTTCTTACAAACTTGATTGATAAAAATGATTTTAAAAACGTGAACTAACTTCCTTAAATTAACCTGAAAGTACCTAAACAATTCCAAAGAACACGAAAAAAAAATAAAATAAACTCAATTACCGGATCTTTCACAAAAGAAAACGCACAAACTCAAACGACGGTTACAGGGTATAGTAAAAGAAGAAGAAGAAAAAAAAGTTCGAAAAGTACGAAAAATACTAAAAACAAAACTATAGACGTAATGTAAAGACAGAGCTGGGGCAGGAGTTGAAAGTATCGGAAGAACAAATATTGAAGAATGTATAAATGTGATGTAAAATCAACATACTGAAACCAAAAATTTAAGTACGGTTCGGATTACTGTGTTCACTCTCAATTTAGGTTACCTCATTTTACTGGTATCCGTGGTTGAAAGACTTAGCGAATTGGAATCTTTGTTTGTTGGTAATTATTTGTACAACGTCTCACTTCAGTAATTGTTTTGGTTTGCCCTTGATTAGATTATATTAAGGCTCGTACGGTTTTAGAAAAGACGAGCTATTATCTAAGAATTATTTCTACATAATCTCTTTATTTAAAGAACGCTAGCTTACAATCACTTGTCATCTTATCTAGCTTTGATCTACATTTCTTCAATGGGTAATCGTTCTAGTTTATGGAGTACACAAAACATATCATAGAAAATTAACTCGCATGCATTTCCATTTGTTACTCTCTTGATATCAAATTTTAATAATTGTTTTAGTGTTCTCTTTTGATTTGTAATCTTATTTTTGGATTACATTTTAGTGCTTCTTAGTAATAGTTTGGATGGAACGTGTTGGCGTGATGAGTTTTTTGTAAATGTTTTTGTTTTTTTTGTCTTTATCTTACAAATTATACGTTTTATTTATTTATTTCTTTTTTTAAACATGTTCTGCTTATTTTTGGGATTTGTAGAAAAGATTGTCTTTTATGGTTAGTATTTCACAGTTGATGACTTGGATGAAGAATTAGTGAAGATACTAATTCGTTTTTTTCTTTTTGGTTTTACCTTGTTAGGTGACTTTTTTTGGTTTTTATATTCCTTACTTCTGGTATTTTATTGGAGTAATTATTTTGTTCTTGCAAGTCATTCAGTATTGGACATAGGCCTCTCTCAAATATTTCCATTATCAAGTCATCCCTTTATCTAATTTGCAGGCGTTTCCTTTCTCTTTTACCTGACCATAGCCTCTATTGTAGCAATATTTTATTTCATCTTTGGTCTGATTGTCTGACGTTGTGTTTTACGAAATCCTATTTTAGTCTTGTTCTCTAACGTCTTCCACCTAAGATAATATTTGTTTTCTTATTTAATAATTTTATTCCTATCATTCTCTCTATGGCTCTATATTTTCAATGTTTATTTTGATCAGTGTCCAGGTTTATGAACGATAATAGGTCATAATCGCAAAACTTGCTGAACATGTTCTCCATTGCCAGTCTAAAAAGTTTTGGAGGGATGACATATCTTTGTCGAACGGCCTTTTTTAAATAATATTGGCTTCTCTACATACTTGTACGGTCATAATCGCTTTTTTGTATATGTTGAGTTTTAGGCTTTTATAACGACAATCAATATGGCAGTTATCCATAGCTCTCTCTGCAGCCTATAACTCAACGCTATTGACAGTTTTTTTACAATCTATAAAGGTTAGATATAGGTTCAGATGCATTGTAGCACTTTTTGAATTCTACCTGTTCTACAGCTTGGTAATTTTTTATTTTACATCTTAGACAGTGTCCTTGAAAAGTAGTATGATTGTGCTTTTATTCCAGTTGATGTTTTCCGTTCTTTGTTTATTCTATATTTTCCTTCTTTTAACATTTCGGCCAATAATTCATCTGGGTCAGACGTTTTATTGTTTTGATAGAGCTGCTTGAATTTCATAGATTGTTTTCACTATATTTCATTAGGTCTTCTTTTACCATTCTTTTTCCATATTTTTCCGTATTTCTTTTTCCCTCTTTAGGGCTGTTTATTAGATATTTTGTTACCTAACTCATTTTATTTGTCTTTGTTTTTTGTTTTACTTATTTACTTAATTGTACAGCTGCTGCGAATAGTTTTTTGCTAATATTTTTATTCATCTTCTTAATGTCTGTCTCTGCTTTTGACGTTTTCACTTTTTTAGTAGTATGCTGAATTCTACTTCTTTATCTCGTGTTTTGCGGTGTTCTAATATTGTTAGTTTTTTGTATTGCTGCTTCCTTGCTAGTTTCTTATTTAACTGTATTTTGGCTCTCATCATTTGGTGATCACTTGCAGTGGTAAGGCTTGGAAAATATGCTTGTTTTTGAACAGAAAGTGGTCGTATTTGCTTTCTCTTGTCGTCAGGACTGATACATGTCCATTTTCTGTTCTTCTTCTTTTTGAAAAAGGTATTCATTGAATATAGATTTTGTTGTTGCAAATAAGTCTGTTTCTACGCAGGTTCCTTGTCTTGTTTCCATGTTCAGCTATTATGTTATCTGTTTCATCATCAGCTTTCTATTCAACTGTTGCGTTAAGGTCACTTTTTATTATTGTTAGTTTTGTATGTGCATCTTCTATTGCTGTTGTTATCTCTTTGTAGACGGTGTTATATGTTGTTATTCATAAATTTTCACAATTCTTACTTTAACAAAATTCTTAGTACTGCACAGTGCGCGAACGCACAAATCGCGTTGTGATTTCGTGAACGGGTAGAGTTGCTTTGCTCGGCAACATTTTTCGGATCATTTTGCTTTTGATTTTGATTGCATGTAGTTTAATTTTGGTTGGAACCTTGTTTAATTCTAAATGCTTCCCTTTTATTTAATTTTTAGTCGTCATTACTAGTACGCTTTTAGCGATTAAAAGTTGCAAATGAAGATTCTTTTTGGAAGATTTAGATCGGTTGCTTCCTACTAAACTGCGTGCAGGTAAAATGGCAATGTCTTTTGTTATTGTTAACGTAAATTTCAGCAAGATAGCAGAAGCTCGGGTCTGTTTCCTGCAAACATAATTACGAAAAGTGGAAGCATTTTACACATGTCCAAAATTTAGTGGATCAATTCCAAAATATTAGAAATAATGTTGGGTGGAGGTTGACTTCAACCAGCTATCACTGACTATAATATTTATATTTTATGTGGTTTACTTACCTTACGCTTTCAGCGTTATTATTTATGTTGAATTCTGTAACTTCTGTTACGTACGTATTTGCATTTCTTTAAATTAAGCCTTCAGATTTATTAATTATAAAAAGCCTTCAGCTTTTTTTGGTGTATTTAAGATTGTTATTTTAATTTTACTTTTAGTTTAGTATAGTTATTTAGTTTAGTAATTTGTTTGTATCCAAAGCCGGTGGTGGCTAAATTAAATCGGTAAATGCGAGCTTGCACTCTTTGAAAGTGTATTACCGAAGTAACAATTATTACTGGCTGTTATGCTAAGAAACTAGGGATAACTCTTACGTTTTTGTAATAATTTAAACGATCACGTCTTGCTATTTGAAAACTGAATTTTTGCGACTGCATGTGAATGTTAACGTTCAATCGATTTGCTTTATGCGATTTTGTTATTCACTAATTTTGCTTAGCATTTAGTAAATTTTTCTTAATCGATTGGAATATATACAACTAATTTCTTACGTTTTCTTGTAAGTTGTTTGTTGTTTTCCTCTATGTATTATTTTTGGCAGTGGGCTCATATGTATCTTTCGTGTTTCCGAGTCAAACATTTTACAGGTACTCAAGGAGTGGCGCCGGTTTTTTTCTTTCTCTTTATTATAGCATTTTTAATTGTCTAAATTTGTTAATTTCAAAAACAACTTGCTCTATGTTGAACATCTGAAAAAATTTAAAAAAATATTTCTCCAATCAAAAATAAACATAAAATAGAAAACAGCAATTTTGACAACGTTTTTTGCAAAGATATTGTTTCAATCTGCAAAGAATGACACAGACAGAAGTGATACACTGTTACCGACAAATAATGATACAATTTATTGTTTTATTTCAAAATATGAGACTCTTCTTGAAAAATGCGTAGTTGTTCGAATAGGGTTTTGACAAAAATAAAGAATATAACCGTATTCGTCCTAAAATATTAATAAAAAATTCCGTTAAGAAGAATAATGACATTAGCGTCATCCCATAGCACTTTGTGACGTTATTTATTATAATTTTTTTATTATTTTATTTGTGTCAGTATTCTTTAAAACCAGCACGATATGAAAACATGGATCAAGTGATAAAGCAATGTGATTTTTGTTAACTTAGCAAAAATACTTTTTAAAGGATGATAATTCGACCTATGTCTCTATTGGAAAAATTGGAAAAGGTTTTCTGTAGAAGAAATTTTAATTGTATATTCTATTTCTACTTGAGCTATAGGTCATATAGGTAACTTTGACAACGTAAATAATAATAATTGTCTTAACTTATCTACTGCGATCATTACGGAAGAATTGGAATTGGAGAAATTATGTTACCTAGAAAAAACGCCAGGTCAGATGAATTATCTGTATGTATATTTAAAAATTGTTGCTATTCTTAAGCTCTTGTCTTTACTAATCCTTTTAATCAGTCACTGTAATAGGTTTTTTTCTCAATCTTTAAAAGAAGTTTTTGCCGTGTCAGTGTTCAAATTAGGTGACCGGTCACGCGTGAAACAGTACCGTTCGATATGTATTCAACCTACTGTTGCAAAAATATTTGAAAATCTCTTTTTGGATACTATTAGACTTCTGCTAATACCAGAACAACACGGTTTTTATTCTGAAAGAACAGCTGAAAAAATACTCTACGATTACACATTCAATATTTTATAGCTGTGACGGCTTTGAACCTTCTGTCCTGATCCAACAGAAGCTATTCTACAATAAAAGATCTGGCACCCATTAAAGAAAGTTTATCACTCCCCCTTTCTTTGAATAGGGCGAGCTGGTCGTGCAAGGTCTTTGTGACTGCTAAAAGCTTGCAGCAACTATAGAAGATACTTATCTTAACCTCGAAAAATGCAGTGTAGTTACATTGCACAAAAATAATGGTCCCATACTCTTTGATTACACGTTATCTTGTATTAAATTGGAGCGGCTTTCCATTGTAATAAATCAGGGTGTAATTCTTCTAAGCTATAATAGACAATATACCCAATAGAGCTAATAAGCTGCTTAGCTTTATTACGAGGGTCATAAGAAATTTCCAGGTTAACAAGTAGTTCGTGGCCTTAGTAAGACTTGTACTAGAGTACTGGTGCACACTTTGGTCTTTTTACCACTAGTGTCATATTGAAAGATTGGAAGCAGTTCAACGAAAATTTCTTCGTTTAGAATCACAGTGTTGTTAATCAATCTTATTGACTCGAAAGAACTTTTGCCATGGCATAATACCAAACACCAGGTTCCTTAAAGTGACCAATCACCATTGTGACTACCACAAATATACAGGTTTGCGAAGCATTATGAACTAAGCTAATAATTTACATACATATTTTTTTAGCATCTTCAATATTCACACCTTTAACAACTATTAAACAGGCGCGTGGTTCTGTGGGACAAAGTAGTCGAGTGGCGTCTGCTAGACACCACTACTTAAAGTTGCTCAAATCTCTGTAATAATCTTTTTTTATGAAACAAAATACATGATATATTTTCAAAGTCTAAAATTTCGTACTTGAAGTAAAAATTTTTAAAAATATGAATAATACAAAAACAGTAACGTCATAATATAAAGTAATTCATCAGTTTGTTAAAAAAGTAACTCTTACGTACAATAGATTTTTATATTAGAACGAAGCACTATTGAAACACTTCTTACAAAAGTTTCTAGTGTGTTTCCCACAAATTGTTTTTGCATAATTGGCATATTTATCGAGAATGGCGATTTTTTTTCGTGAACACACACGCAACGGCTCCGGAGCTTGACGAACTTTTTCTTCTACAGATTTAAGACACTCAACAGGCTCGATCTGTAGATACTCAGCTAGTTTCTTTCTGGTCCTGAAAATATGAGGATCTTGAACGCGTTCTTTCTGAAAAGGTGTTGCCAGTTCTCGCCCAAATTTTTTGAAAAATGTTCTTCTAGAAAATGAGTTGTCTGTATTGCTAGAGTTGTAGTTGTGAGGGCATTTATTTACAGCACATACATTTATCATGTGAAAAAATACTGCCATAGGCCATTGTCTTGTTCTTCGACCGACAATATATGTTGCATATAACTTGTCATTTGTCTACACCACCCTTGGTTAGATTATAAAATGTCAAAATTTCTGGGTTATGAAGATACCCAAAAATGCGTTCAATTCTGTGATCGTCAGCAGTCTGGAATCACGAGGTCTTTCAAAGTTATACTTTACCTCAAATGTTATGTATGTATATGTTATTGTTTTTTACAATAAGTTCTAAAATTTCATTATCAAAAAATAAGGCAAAGCTACATTTTTTACATTTTTGGCGTCGTATTTGCAACCAACCCAAACTTCTTGTGGTGCATGGAGGTTTTTTGGACTATAATGTTCACTAAGACTGTCGTGGTTTTCCTCCTGATCTCATTCTGTTTCTGAATAAGCTGAATCACTTTCATAGATCAGTGTTTCTAATTCGGCATTTGAAAGTGTCCGTTTTCGTTGCTAGGTACCGCTCGTGCTAGGTTTAGAATTCATTTTGTTACACAAAACTGCAAAACGGAACGATATTAAGGACAGATATTATTCTTGATCTGCAAACTCAAATGGTCGCCTGACGGCTTAGAGGCGCCAGTCAGGCGCTAGTCCCATAGCGTTCTTTATTTCTTGCAATCAAAATAATATAAAGATGTCGATTCAGAATCGAATGTTCCAGGTACACAAGAAAGGAAAATTTTCACAAATAGCTTTTTGTTTTTGGAGGGCAGGGTTTTGTAGTAGAACCGGCGTCTCTTAGGCGCCATGCGCCTACTTAAACGTTAGACGGATTGTGAAGAGTTTAGTACAGTGATGTGTTCAAAGTGTTTAAAACGAACAATGATGTATTTTTGAAAATTTAAAACTAAATTAATCAGACGTAGATCCAGAAACTTATGTTGGGGGCAGCTGTGGACCTGTTTAGTGTGACGTCAGAAAATCATGAAGTTCAAACTGGGGTAATGTGTTGAAAAAGTTGTACATAATTATGTACAACTTTACTCTTTACATACAAAATCACAACACGAAGCTTATATTTTCTCCTATTATTTGTTTAGATAGTTAATGCTATGCACTTGTATTAATCGTCTGGGAGAAGCTTTGGCTGCATAGCTTCTCCCATGTATCCGCGACTGATTTTAATAAACTTAATTATTTGAAAATGTTTAAGATGAAACGATTAAGACTGCAACTAAATTGTTAATAAAGAGAAAAGCTAATAACATACGGATGATACACAATATAAACCGAGTTGAACATTTTAGTGGTAATGAAGTTTTATTACCAATCTTATTCAACTATATATAAACATAAACCAGTAGTTTACACTGTATTTTTTAACGTTTAATGAAAATATGAGCTTTCGCAAATAAATTAAAAGCTCTAAAAAGAAAAACGTATCATATATAATAAGCAACACCTTGTACCGTCTTATGTAGCTGCACGAAATTTCAGTTATGCATAATAATTAAATGCCTTTAAGACGGGTCGATGTTTTACCTTGTACGTGTCCGCGTTCGGTTTTATTATTTGCTAAAATTGCTTTTAATAACAAGAAATGTTTACATTGTCTTGTCGGATTTATGAGAATATTTTGACATTACCAGGTATTTTTACTGCTATGCAACCGTACTCTGTGGAGATATTAATTAATTAACCAAAAAGGTATTGTGCTATTTTAGGACGATAGGAAGATTTAACTGCGGTGTAGACCGAAACGGTTACTAGTACCATAATCCTATTAAACATAAGGTAGCTCGTTATCTTCTATTTCACGAAAAAAAAATTTCTCTAGGAATTATTTAGTATGCCTTAAAAATGAAAAGTACACAAACATATTTTTTTCTATGGTTTTTGTTATACATTTTTTTTTAATTTGTTTTGTTTGATCATCTTTATTGAGATTTATGTTTCTGTCCTGTAAAAATGCATTATTTAGATTAGTGCTTGCAATGCGCAAACGTTTTTCAGTGTATTGTGAATATCACTCATGTAAAGACGTTGCACGCGTTGTTTTAGTTCAAGCATTTTTACTGTTTTATATGTGATTTCTTTGGATTATTAAGAAGTGCTCATTGTTTATAAAAATCAATACAGTCCACTACTACTATTTTGTTTGATCAACATTTTGGTCCTTCGAGCCGTATAACGAAGCCATTCAATCGCATATAGCAGAAAGAGAGTTGCATATAACAAAGTGGGCGTTATTTTATATTACATTTAAATTGAACTAAATATTCAATTATCATTTTTAGCGTACATTCGTTCCTACACTTTAAAGACCGTTACTTAAACGCATTTCAATTATTTTTAGTTCAGAAATTTCTTTGTCAGCATTATACTCGCTGCGTTGCCAAATTTGGCTTGCGTTGATTCAATTAATTGAAAAAACCTAACAACGACTGTCATTTTGGTTTTAGCCTAGCCTAGCACTTTTGGCGCTTTTGTGCAAATTTAAAATAACTTCCCAAATATCCACGATTGAAAAATAATTTTAAAAAGTATTTTCATAAGTTTATTTTCATTTCTATATTTTACAAGTACAAGCCATACAAGTATTTTTTTATTGAGGTACATAACTCAAAATTTTTGTATTTTAGTTTCAAATGTAATATATGATACAAACGCACAAGAAATAAAAAACAATATTTAAAACATTAAAAACACTCGTTTATATATCACAGGACGAAACTGATCGATAAATAAAAACAAAACAATATATTATTTTAATAATGCAACATGTTACTTTTTAAAGGTTAATATCCAGGTATTCGGTATTGTTATTAATATTTTAGCTAAGTGAATTGAGCTTTCCGTGCTTTCATTTTTGCAAATTGTTTAATTAAATCTTCGGTGTCTAATTCTTTTAGCTGGTCCGTATCTATTGAAATGATAGCAAGATTACTTAGTCGGTTTTGCCCCACGGTCGATCTTAAAGAATTTTGTATTATTTTGAGTTCTAAAAAAGATCCATTGTTAATAAAAAATGAAGTATTATGCTCGTATTAGAAAAAGCATCCATTAAGATGTTAATTGTTATATAATTTAAAGTTTCTTCTGGAGACGTAATAACTTTTTCATCAAAATTTTGTAAATATTGCAATTCTTTAAGTTCTACGGCAGTTATGTCTCGTTCATTGCGAGTTTTGTCGTTTAATAAATTTTCAACTTTTTGACATAATTCTAATTGTTCCTTTTCAGAATAATTTTTAAATTCATCAATATTCCATAAAAACGCGAAATTATTAGAGCAAGAAGAAAGTAATTAGAATTTCTCATACACTGATGTTATGATTACATCTAGAGCATTAAAAAAAACAATTAACTTTGAACTTTAAAGTTTCTTCGTGGATCGGTTCATCGTCACATTCATAATCAAAATGTTTTTTTTTTGTTTTTTGCGGTCTTAGACCTCTTTGTTTTTTGAATTTAGGTTCTATGTCTAAGCTGGATGCTATTTTTTTAGCATCAATCAGTAAATCATTAAGACCTTTATCGGAGCGATAA
Organism: Aquatica leii; assembly: GCA_035610365.1. NCBI lineage: Eukaryota > Metazoa > Arthropoda > Insecta > Coleoptera > Lampyridae > Aquatica > Aquatica leii. The sequence continues at coordinate 68,278,419 of CM069437.1, forward strand.
GTTTTAAAAAAATTATTTACATTATTTAAATGATTACAACACTGAGCAACATCAAAGTTTGGTTCTTGCATAATTTTACTAACAACGTTAACTTTACTTAAAATATTATACCACAATATAAGAATGCAAATGAACTCAAAAATTTTGCAATTTTTTGGCCAAATTTTTTACATTATTTTCAAAGTTTCCTGCGCTTATTTCAAACAGAGCATCATAAACCTCCCCAGGTTGCCACATTAAAGGAGTTATTGCATCTATTCTACTAGACCATCGAGTATCCGATAAAGGTTTTAAAGTTAAATTTGTTACATTAGATAAATTAGATTTTAGAATTGACCATCGTTTAGTAGAAGTGAAAAAAATACAAACAGTTCTTGAGCTAAAGAAAAAAAATTGATGTTCAAAGTATTCGATTTTGCGGATCATTGACGACTAAATTTAGGGTATGATTGCAACAAGGAACAAAGAAAGCTTGCGGATTGAAATCAAAATTTTTTTTGTAGACCATTATGCCTACCACGCATATTTGCTTCATTGTCGTAACCCTGATCCCGCAAATCGTTGATGTTTAAGCCTTCTTTCTCTAAAGCCGACAAAAGAAATTTTATCAAGCCTTCACCCGACACATCATCTATAGGACAAAATAATAAAAATGTTCATCTATACTAATTCCCGTGCTCTTTAAATTAACAAATCCTATACAAACTGAAATTTGTTCTTGGTAACCAGAGTCAGTAGTGCAGTCTAATGATATGGAATAATATTTTGCCTTTTCAGTTAGTTCTAAAATTTTGGATTTGATGTTTTCACGGATCAAGTTAATTACTTCATTTTGTATTTTATCCTCGAGATTTTGTGATCTTTTATTTGAGAGCGTTTTGTATAACAGAATCGAGTCGAATTTGGAAATCATGTCTATGCATTTTAAAAAATTACCATTGTTTATCTCAAACAACTTATTACTACTTCCACGAAAAGCTAAATTTTGCTGACCTAAAAACTGAATCACATAGAAAATTCTTTCTATAACAGCTTGCCAGTATTCAGCTTCTCTGTTTATTACATTTTGAATTTCAAAATCAATTATTTTATTTTTATTAAAACGGTTGGAAAGATCTAACAATTTTAGAACATTTTTGATGTGTAACTTGGTCTTTTCATGAATGTTTAAATGCTGCCAGTCATTGTAGCCAGATTCATCGCTAAGGCGAACAGATTTCAAATCGCTGTCATTAAAAATTTTGCAACAGAAGCAGTAAAGTGAATTTTTTTTGTGGAATACAACAACCAAAAACGCTCATTTTTTTCTTGGTTCGGTAAAATTGAGGAGTAGAAGTAACAAAGCTATGTGCCATTTTCTCGAAAAATGAGATAATTCCATAGAAAGATGCTATGTACCATCGACAACATCCTATAAAACGGGCCGACTGCCCGGGCACAAAATGGTAGGGAAAAAGTAGTCTCAAAGTTGTTTCTACAAGCAAGTGCCACGTTAGTTTCTCAACAAAGGTGCTATGTACAAAGCGCGCTCCTCTCTGTTGTGTTTTTGTTTAAGTGTGTTGGAATATAACTGAAGAATTTGTTTAAAATGAACAAAGAGCGTCGTAAAAGGGGAACGGGAAGACTGAGTGACGAACAAAAGCCGGAAAATCATATGAAACGAGGAAGGGGACTGCTGTAGTTGAAAAGAAGAAACCTAACCTAGAAGTGAGTTTTTAACTTTTCAAATTATTTGTGTGCACCCCAAAATATGTGTAGTCGTTCTTACAGATAACATGTAAATGTAAATTTGATTGCAAGTCGTTGACTAACGTACAAAGATTGACACTTTTTGAAAAATACTACGAAACCAGGCCTGATGTTCGTGGAACGTACATCATAATGGATTTATTTCAGGTGACTAGCGTCAAGAGAAGAAGACATGGCTCATATGAGGACGCTCATGACAGTCATCGTCAAACTACAGTCCATTATGACATTCCAGATGGAAAAGGTAATATGGTAAATGTTTGTAAATCCACTTTTGTGGATACTTTTGATTTGACAAAAAAAACATGGAAACTATTATCAAAAAGAAAAAAAGCTGTGAAATGGTTTACAAAGATATGAGAACTCGTACGGCACCTGAAAAATTTACAAGAAATGACAGGGAACTTGTTAAAGAACATATAAATAGCATACTACGAGAAGAGTCTCATTATTCGCGTGCAAAAAGTACAAAAGAATACATTAGTCCGGATTTAAATACTAACCGTCTTCACAAAGCTTTCTTGCAAAAACATCCCGAAAGCTTGGTCACTTACAAGTTCTATAAGAGAGTTTTAAAAGAAGACTTTCCAAATATTTCTTTTCGAGCACCAAGAAGTGACTGCCGAAAATGTGACTCGTTAAATTGCGAAATAAAAGCACAGGGGGAAAGAAGTCGGCCGGCAACCGTTGAGTTAGAACTTCATCATCGAAAGGCAGAAGCAGCCATTACACTCATGAAAATGAACATTTAATCTTCGCAAATGCCAGATAGCGCCGTAAGTGTTTTTTCAATAGACTTAGAACAAGTCATGTTTGTACCAAGTTTGACGCATTCCGACATGTTTTATATGAGCCAGCTTTCATGCTACAACTTAGGCATCAACTTTGTAGATAACAAGCACTCCTACATGTGCTGTTGGCATGCAGGATTGGCAGGAAGAGGCGGTAAGGAGATCGCGTCTTGCTTATTACGCGTCTTGAATATGGGCACTTCACACAAAAGGAATATTATTATTTGAAGCGACAACTGCACCGCCCAAAATAAAACAGAATGATTGTGTTTATTTACATGTTTTTGGTGAGTTCTGGGCTCTTTGACATCATTGAACACAGGTACCTCGTTAGTGGTCATAGTTTCCTTCAGTGCGACAGGGATTTCGCGTTGATCGAGAAGAGAAAGCGCAGGTGCACTCCGATGGTACCTGAGGACTTATACGATGTAATACTTTCAAGTACCCACACAGGCCGATTTGAAATAGTAGATATGTGTCAGCAAAAGTTTTTTGATTTACAAGCTGCCGCCGACAACATGTTAAATCTAAAACAAGTGAACATCAGCAAAGTTGTTCGATTGAAAGTTGACTCCCAACAACCCGGTTTTTTGTGCACATCTGAAAGTTTTTCTAAAATATCCCCCTGGAAAACAACTCCGATACTCAGAAAAGGAAAAACCATGGCAGATATAAAAAATATGGAGATTCGTCAGCTACCAGACATATATAAGATCGGTGATAACAAAAAGAAGCATCTAATATCAATGATTCCTTATTTACAAGACGAGAAACACAAAGAATTTTACGCGGATTTAACGAGATAAAATACTGGCACTTCACCCTTTTTCCAGAATTGTGTTTCATTTATTTTGTTACTGTCATATTTTGAACTTTTTTGTAATGTTTGTGTATTACTATATTCGGCCGTAGGGAGAAAAATGACTTGCACCATACTTTATTAATAAAATGTTTTTATTTTAGAATTATGACGTTTTTTGACAATTTCCCGAATAGACAGTTTTGGCACTTAGCGCCTTGGTTGCTTCTACTCCTTAATTGTAAAGAAGTAACTATTTTAAAACTTACCCCCCGACTTCGAACTATCTCTCGGTTAAATATCCTTTTTGTTTTGATAATGAGCAGGGTCACGTTCTACTATTTTTTGAATATTATTATGACGCAGATATCTTTTATTCCATGCACCTTTTCCCTTTGCTAAGTTAATTATCGATCGGACATCAGGCAACGAATGAAATCGCGACCGATGCAACGCCTAAATATATAAATTTTAGTACATTGCAAGCTCAGACAGCAAAAAAAATCGTTTGTTTGCTCGTTGGCTCGTTACAAGCCAAATTTCAAGCTCAAACGTGAATAAAATCAGATTTGTTTGAGTTCACACAATTCATGTTATTATGTTACGTATTACGTATTCGATCTAATAAATACTATTATTGCATACTCTCATTTGGAAAATATATTCTTTTCGAGAAGTAATTCGGTTCCCTCGTCTCAAAGGTTAAAAATAAAAAAAAACAAATAAAAAACAAAGTAATAGCTAGCAATTCTTTACTGTTTTTTTTATCATTATAAATTTTGTTTTGATAATGTTGTTTGTTGCCTTATCTTTTTTTTAATTTTTGAGTCTTGAGGCTTTTTGGCGCCTCGGCGCCGTCGTGCACCACACGAGTTTGCCCTTATGTACGGCACGAGACTGTTTGTAGTTTCTTTTTGTAGGTATATTATACTTTACCTAACGTAATCCATAGGTGTGATGATGAATTGTGATATTAGGTTATTCTAGCTAATCGAATAATGAACACATGTGACCATTAATTTATAAAAGATTTATTTATTTATTTAAAACAGTTACAAACTGAAATGCAAAATTATTGGCAATTCCTCTTAAATAATTTTTAATATTTCTGTTATCGTAGTCATGAATACGAGCCGAAATAGTAGCGTAGCGCTTATTTGGGCGCGGTGGTGGTGCTCCAGTTATAAATTGATTGATTTGACAGGAATTAATTGTTTGCTGTTTTTTCAGAGATTCAATGAATTTAAAAATATTTAGTGAACTATCGGACACACTTTGAAATCCTCAATGCCAACCCTCAATATGGTTATTAGTTTAATGGTGGTGATCTAAGGTACGTTGGTACATGTTCCATATTTAAAGCGGAAAAACGGGTAGACATCTTTCTGTCTCTGGCTGTCTGTGACCACGGCGGCCGATATCTTCAAAATAGTCCACAATCGGTTGGATCTCGGGTGGAAAATTTTCTACTCATTAAATGCCTCGAGAATGCTTGTTTGGTATAACATCTGCGAAAAATACATTTTGACATAAGAGGAATAAACATTCGGATACCACAATGCCCTCAAATTCTTCAGAAAATGCTGTTACAAGAAAATCAGGTTCCTTGCGTTGGACCGCCAAGAATAAATTGTTACGCTGGTTTTCTTGTAACAAATCAAAGCAACGGCTAGCACAGCTTCTACGGAGAGGGACCGCAGGCTTTGTTTTGCGAAATTATAACGTAAATCTAAAAAAATGCGACAAGACGATGAAAGATTAAATTAGGGAGATACCGTCTAACTCTACCCGTAGCTGGAAAAGAATAAATAACACCACAGAAGTAATAACACAGAACATATATATTTATTTTATCACAGAAGATGAAGAAAGTATATAAATGTAAGTTTTCGCAAATATTTATACGAGGGTCGAATGAATTATAAGTTTTGTCGAATAGTGAGCAACACACCGTAAAACAAGCTGACCTTGTCGGTCTAACCTTTTACATAAACATAACGTCTGAATTAATGATGTACCGAATATTCGGTTAACTATTCGGCGAACGGAATATTCGGCCACTTTACCGAATATTCGGTATTCGGTTACCGAACAAAATCGTTATTCGGTACATCTCTACAATAAGCACTCCACTAGTTGCGCCGGTAATACGACACACTACCAGGAGAATGTTTACAAATGTTGCATAGATTAAGATTTTCTATGTGTGACTATTTTTAATTTATTTTTTTTTAATAGCAAATTAATTAAAAATATGCCTAAAATAAATGCCTTATGCCAAGGACCAAATTTTTCATAAAAAAAGTGTAATAGATTCTGAATGTTTCGTAACAAAGGAATAGATTTTCTGTAATTGTAATAGATTTATATTCGCTTTAAGTTTGACGTAGTATTTATATTTATGGGACACGACGCGTATAGAAAAAGTAACCAAACACTTTAGTTTCGAATTGAATTCATTATTCGGCTAAATATTCGGCTAAACCGAATAATCAGGGCCGAATATTCGTTATTCGGTTACCGAACAAAATCGTTATTCGGTACATCTCTAGTCTGAATTTATATTCGCAAATCTTAAAATTCTAGACAAACAAACAATTTAAGCCTTTGAGACTCAACGCGTACGGTCATAAACGACATGACCACCGAAGTACAAATCGAAGAAAAAAATTGAAATAGTAATACTCACAATTAGGTTTTATCCAGTAGGGGATTAGCTAATTCCGTACTTGAGTTACACCACTTGCCCTGTTTCAAGCTTACAAATGTAATTGCATATTCGCGTGAAACGATCTAAAGGTGAAGGTTGCCCCGGGCGTAAAAGTACAGAATTCGTAGATGGTCTTGCAGAAAGTGAGTTAAAAGTGCTGTCTAAAATTTGACAATTTCGACGAAAGAATGGAGAATTCTACGGACAAATTTCATACTTGAAAAGAAATTTTCATACTGGCGAATTGAACTACTTATTTTTAACATAACAATGCTCCCATGGCTGTTGTTTCAAAATACAGCAGGATCCTAGTAGTAAACAAACCTTGTATCAAATTTTTTAACCCTTGAAGTTCTGATAAGTTTCTTTGGTTTTGTTTAGTAACAAGGTGTAAATGGCAGGTATCACGGTTCCATATTGCTCAACATCGATAGTATATAGTTGGAAAATCAAATTTGGAGGCACAGAAAATGTTTCATCTCCATACCAGCTATCACTTCTGTTTAATTATCATCTGTTGCAAAAATTAATATTCTGTCATGGGAATCGTACTTCAGGAACTGTTGGTTCACGCCTTCCACATGAATGATATAACGTAGGGGTATATACAAGTGTTGGTAACTATAGGAGATTTGTTGCTAATATTTGCTGAAGAGTTTCTTCTGTAGCACACGCTTGCTCTTTCATACGACTCAGGCTATTTAACACGGGAACTTTGGTCATCTCATAAGCATGGTTGTGAGGTATTACTATACGAACAACTTCTACTCCGCCAGCTAAAATTTATTACTAATGAGTACATGTATCTTAAGGATAAACATAGAACTTACCTATTGTCCAGATGCGACCTTCACATTGACTTCTTTTTTTACAAACCCATATGGAGTGTTCTTTATTTGCAGTTTTCTTCGAAAAAACATACACAAAATTGTTATCCATAAATTTCTGACCACCTCTATTTGATGTAACAAACGACATGACTTCGAACGGTTATAGTCTTAAACTAACCGAAATTAATAGTTTCTTAAGCAACATTTATGATTAAGATGCTATTATCATAATTGCACATTACACATCGCAGTTACTTTGCAGTTGGCATTGTATAGGTAATAATATTCGAATATTATGAACTATATAGGTTTGATTACTTTAGTCAATGTTGGTATCGAAATTAATTTAAAAGGAGTGTAAACAAATATGTAAATATTTTAATCAACATTTAGGGGCAAAATCTCACAGGGGCGAAATGTTTGGGGGCGAATTGTGTCGGGACAAAATGTCCGGGGGCGAATTGTAAGGAGCCAGATGTTTTCATCCCCGTCGTTTTTTCATTTGCTTTTGCAGTTTAATTATATTTATTTAACAATGACGAAGGAATTGAAAAATCAACGTACTCGTTTTGAAATATTATTTTCAAAATTAGCTAGTGTTTACCTCGACAAATATTGAAATACAAGATTGTTTACAGACAAACTCTTCATTATTATCTCAAACAAAGCAACGCACTCAATTTGAAGATAAATATTTCAAAATTATTGCTATCGCTCAAGACTTATTGGCAAAGATTTATAGCATTGGAAAAGAACACTTTAATGGTAATTCTCCTTCTTATAGTAACAAATCAGGAAATTCAAGCAATCATTCTAACAAAGTCACGATTTTCAATTTGCCAAAGATTTTCATTTTCTGTTCTTCTGGTAAATTGAAAAACTGGGTTGAATTTATTTAATTTTTTAAAAGTTTCATTGATTCTAACCATGATCTTGGAGAAATACAAAAATTGCATTATCTCAAAGCAAACTTGAGTGAAGATGCTGCTCAAGTCACCAAATCTTTACGATTTTCAGCCACTAATTATCAGGTTGCTTGAAAATTTATTTGCGCACGGTATAATCAGATGTGCGTGTGTATTCGCAATCATTTAACTTCTATAATTGGTTTGGAACCTTGCAAAAAGGAATCTTTAACAATGTTAAAAACTTCTCTGGTGCCTTATTTAAACATATTACAGCGCTACATTTGCTAGCGAATTCCCACAAACTTGATCCTATTACTTTACGCCAATGGTAAACATTGGTCATCTACTAGTGACTTACAGAATCTGGACGACTTTGAAACGTTTTTAACAAATAGTGCCAATCTTTTAGACAGTTTGCAGTCTAAACAAGAGGCTAAGCTTATTTCGATCAAAACAATGCCACATTTTTCAAAATATTTTCTAACAAATACGCAAATTTGTGTACTTTGCACACACTCGCATTTCATAAGTTTGTGTGAACAATTTTTAAACTACGCTAAAGAATTGTTAAACCCAAGGAATTGAGCGTGTGCTTTAACTGTCTCTCTAAGTGTCACTTTGTACCTTTTGTCTAAATTTACTTGCCGAACGTGTAAGTCTAAGCAACATCATACTCTTCTACATATTGCTGCGGTAACTTCTGAGGAGAGCTAGCATTTGCTACTTCTGCAAACACTCTTGCTGAATCCAACCAAAGCATTACTGAATTCTGCATAAATACTGTCCAAATTTTGCTATAAACAACTTCCGCTTCTCGATGCTAACGGAAGTGCACATACTATTTGTATTTTACTAGACTCAGATGTTTAAATTTGAGCGTCGATGAAGCCAACATTCAAGTTATAGGCTTAAGCAAACTTTCTTCTGTCATTTGTTCTAAGTGTAACGCAATGGTGCGGTCACATGACTTCAATTTGCAAATAAATCTTTCTTGACAAAATAACTGGCACTATGCCGAGCTTTTACATAGATCGCAATGCGTTCCTTATAACAGACAATATCATTATTTAATGCCCCTGGTAATATACATATTTGAATCGGAGCACCAGAATTCTTTACATTGATGTGCGTTAGTCAAGTGCAAGTAGGTTCACACTTAACTGTTGTTCAAAAAACTCGTTTTGGGTGGGTAGTTTCTAGCCAACTTAGTGCCACGACGCCTCTTTATTCTTGTTGTCATTTAAGTGTTCTGAACGATCTTCCTGATCGTATTTCTAGATTTTGGGAGCTCAAAAGCTACTAACAAGAAAATGTTTTGTCTTGGCGAGTAACAAGACATTGTTCGATTCTTTTAATTTGTTACTGCTGATGATGACGATAATTCTTACAATATCCCTCATTATGAAATACTGAAAGAAACTAGTGTAACTACAAGACTTTGCGTTGTTTGTAATGGTTCTTCTGCCACTACTTTGAGCAAATCGTTGTATGATAATCAAAGGTTTGGTCCAAGCATGCAGGATTTATTTTCCATTTTAGCTCGTTTTCGAAAGCACACTTATGCTATTGCCGCTGACTTCGAAAAGACGCATAGGCAAGTATTGATTGAATCCAATCAGAGGTCGCTTCAGCGTATTTTTTTGGAGATCTTTTCCGTTATAACCATTGCAATATTTCAATCTTAATACTGTTACTTATGGAACATCATCTGCATCATTCTTTGCTATGCCCTGAGTGCAAACCCTCTAATTCTGCAGTTTCACGCATTATCAAAAATAATTTTTACGTTGACCTTTTAACTGGCGCCGACAATCTAGCGCAAGCACTAATATTTGCTTAGACCTCTCAAAGACTTTACGTTCAGGATGTTTCAATCTTCGCAGACGGATATCTAATGATCCATCAATTTTAACTAATGCCCCTAATTTGGACGTTTACCTTAGCGTTCTTGAATTTAGTGCTGACGAGCACACATTAATGCTAGAATTGGTCTGGTCGTTTTAAACGGACACCTTTACATTTACTATTTCTCACCCTCGAACCGGAATCATAACTAAACGAGTTATACTTTCCGAAATAGCTCAAATATTTGACCTTCTTGAGGTTCTAGCAACAATTATGCTTCAACAATTGTGGCTAAAAAATGATCTTGGGACGATCTAATTCCTAAAAGGATTGCAAGCAAATCATCTACTTATAGATCAGATATGGTTTATTAAACGACCTCACAGTTCCAAGGCACGTAATATGTAAAGATGCAACTGACGTCTAACTTCATGGTTTTTGTGATTTTGATACGCGCATATGGCGCATGTATTTATCTCAGATCTGTTGACTCCTAAAACAACATATTTTCTAAACTTTTGTGCGCTAAGACCAAGGTGGCGCTTATAAAGCTTGTTACTATTAGTAGTTATTTAGTGCAACCGTATTATTACCCAAATTTACAGAGTAGGTTATAAAGGCTTTCTCTCCACATCTCATATTGCTATTTATGGTCTGATTTGACCATCGTTTTGGGATGGATAAAAACCAATCAAAACCTATTCAAAAACTTTTATTTGTAATTGAGTTGTTGACATCCAACAACGTACTTCTAATGCATTTTGGCGGCACGTGCCAACCAAAACAGACCCTGCTGATCCGCTCTCTAGAGGGATTGCGCCCAATGATCTAAAATTATCTAAAGTATGGTGTCCAACTTGGCTTACGGAAAATGAGTCTGCTTGGGCGAGTTAATTCTATTACGTCTATTGATCACCTTCCAAACTCAAAAAAAACGACATCAAAATCCGAGGCACGTCCTCAAACAACTTCGAATCTTTATATTTGATATTGTTATTTATGGTCTCATTCGACCATAGTTTTGGGATGGATAAAAACCAACCTAAATCTATTAAAAACTTTTATTTCTAATCGAGTTGTTCACATCCAACAACGTACTTTTAATATATTCTCGAGGCAGGTGCCAACCAAAGCATACCCTGCTAATGCACTGTCTAGAAGGATTGCGCTCAATGATCTAAAAGTTTCTAAACTATGGTGACATAGTCCAACTTGGCTTACGGAAAATGACTCTGCTTGACTGAGTTAATTCTATTACGTCTATCGATCACCTTCTATAACTTAAAAAAGACGCACAATTTTTAGTTGCTACCGCGCAAGTTTGGTACCCTTATTCACAATTTTCTAACATAACTCGATTAAAAAGAGTTGTTGGTCATTTTCTGCCTTTTCGAAAAAACTGTTGCTTGTCAGCAAAAGTTGCTACTGTTGGTCTTTAATTAAAAGATGCCCTCACATGTTTAATTAAAATTTCTGAAGCGCAATCATTCTCCGATGTACTCAAGCATCTCAAGCGAGGTCAATTAATAAAACGTTCTTTGTCTTTAATAAGCTTCAATCCTTTCTTAAATGCCAACGGCATTATTCGTGTTGGAGGGAAACACCAAAATTCTCAATTGAATGTTAATAGGAAGCATTTTATTCTTATGTCAGGCACACATTACCTAGCCAAACTGATGTTTGTCAGAGAGTATCTTAGAATGCTCCAGGCAGGTTCTCAATTACTTCTTTTTTCGCTCAGAAGTAGATTTTGGATCACTTTAGGACGCTGCCTTGTAAAGCAGGTATTCATAAATGCTTAAAATGCTTTAGCTTATCTCTTAGAGAAGCACAGCTCATAATGAGGTAATCTACCAATTTTGCTTTTTATACCACAGGGCTAGATTATGATGGACCGTTTCTCATTAAGGATCAAAAGGATTGAGATTTAAAAACTTCTAAATGTTATTTATGCACATTTGTATGTTTTTTGAACATGTTAGTTTATTAGCAATTGGCCACTTTCTTGATTTATTATGAGATTCGGGCACTTTATCTCACATCGATGAAAGCCCATGCACGTGTATTCAGACAATAGCACAAATTTTGTAGGAGCCAATTATGAACCTAAGGAATTAAAACTCATTTCTTAAATCTAACTGTGATTCTGTCACTGACGCTTTTGCTAGTGAAGCTACGAAGTAGCATTTTATTCCACCACGCAGCCTGCATTTTGGTGGACTGTGGGAAGTAGGCATTAAGTCAGCTAAACATCATATAAAAAGAGTTTTCGGCAACTCAATACACACTTGTGAAGATTTTTATACTTAGTTATCGCAAGTTGATGCGAACTTTATTTATCAAGAAGTGCTTATTATGCATGAATATCAATACAGTCCACTAGTACTATTTTGTTAGATCAATATTTGGTCAACTACGCTTGGTTATTAAGATGCTTCTTATACAACCGTAAAATCCCATGGAAACGTAACTAACACATAATTTAATAGTAATAAAAACGATTTGTTTGTTGATTAAACGTAATCAGTTTTACGTGTTGTAAAAATTGGCGTGCAAGAATTTTGTTTAACTGCAACACAAAATGCTTTTTGGAAAACACGCTATGATATAAACCTAATATAAACTAAATATTTATGTATTGTATTCAAAATTTAATTTAATCGTTTGCTATCTAGTAAATAAATAAATTTACACTAAATATCTTTATTTATGTATTGTTATAAAGAGATAACTATAAGTATATGGAAAATACATTTATTCATTGGGTTATTGACCTGTGAGCTTTTGTATTCTTTGCATTGGTAAATGTTTAATTGATCCATAGAAAGCTTCGTTGTGGATTATCAAAAATATGAGATCTGTAAATACAATAAGTTAGCATATTAATGTTGTTTTTATTCTTTTATCAGGGTAGAAAACCAATGTTGGAACAATACACAAACACCAGCTAAAACTTCAGAAGTAAATTTTGGCGTTGTTACGTACGTATTTCGTTTCAAAAAACAGTTAATAAAATCCAAATGTTAATCAAAATAACCACATACAACTAAGAACTTTTCTGTACGTAAATAGTTGTATAATAAATACATGAAGTTATAAATTTTGTGTAATACCGAAGAATAAAGCATCAGAAACTTTTTCAAGAATTTGATGAAATCTTTAACGTAAAGTAAAAAATTTTTTACGATTTAGCAGTTTTTTGTTGTAAAAATAAAAATATTTAACATAAAATTTATAAAACAATATACGTACGAAAGCATCTGTAAATCCAAAATTACTCCGATCCACAAATGAATTAATATTAATTATTTTAATTGAAAGTGTTTTCTTTAATTCTATTTAATCGGGAGCTTTTACAATTAAATTTAACTTATAAAAGAGACTTCGAGCAAGAACTTTGCAATATAAATGTAAACGAAAACAACAAAAGAGAATAATGTTTTGTATTTCTTGTTGAAACAGTTATTGAAAATAAAATATAACGGGTTGTACTTGGTTTGTTTGCATAATTATTTTTTTAAATTACATTTTGTTATCGTTAGTTGTTTTTAGTATCAAATTTTTAATGGATTAGGGAGCGTTCAAGTATTACGTAACGCAATTTTTGAAGATTTTAGACTCTCTCTCCCCCCATGTAACGCACCGTAACGTTTTTCTGTACCCCCTTCTCTTCCCTAAACGTTACGTAACATTTAAGTGACCATTAAAGTCACAATTATGTTAAACAAAGTATAATACCTTTATTATTGTATTAATTGCGTTTGCAGTAATAATAAACAAAAGACGAGATTTTTAAGTTATACGTTTTTATTTAGCCATAAATCAAATAAGTGTGAATACGTAAAAACACAATTCAATTGGAATTAATGTTCCTCTGTTTACGGGTTTGCCAGCCACTCAGACTCTTTCATTACTTCTATTCGGAGAGCAGACGAAGAAGGTTCTGGTATTGTTAAACCACTTGCATCAACTTCGTCTTTATCGAGCCAATCGGCATCGTCAGACAATGCTTCACTATAGCGCACAATGCAGAGCAGCTCATTTGCCCTTCTGGCAGCAAGTCGCTGTGGCCGTATTCTACTTTCACGAGGGTATTGGGCAGTCTTGTCATGCACGTAACGACTGTGCGTTTGCACACTCTTTTCGGATATGAAATAGATCCCACAGGTTGCACATATTCTGTTCTTGAGATCGGATTGTACTGATGGACAATAAAAATCGTAAGGCATTTGCTTAAACCCTTCTAGAGGAGGCGACAGATCAACGGACAACCTCACAAGAAGTGGTGAAAAGTTGCATGATCCTTTGTCTAGCTGACTAGGTACCACGACCTTACTTGGGGTTTGAAGGATTGGGCAGGGTGGCGGCAAAAAAGTATCCGGAAAGACTCGAGCGGGATCAGCAAGATTCGTCCGCGCAGTTCATCACTTGCAATAAATATTGCGATTCACAGACGGAATAGGTTTGTGCCGCTCTGCCACGACCCAGTCATGGTCAGGTAAAAGTACTCTGTATACCATATGCATTAAAAGAGGGCTTTGACTTTTTACTGCCGGTAAACCTATTGGTACACCTTATCGTCTTGAGAGAGAATAAATACTTGCTGTAGTCCCAGAAGCGACGCGAGAGATTCCAAGGACCTGATTGTAGCAATGCGTACGGTACGTACATGTCTCCTCCACTCTTGAGTGTTAGAAACGCTTGGGAGTAAAAGAAGATACGTGCCGCTTTGAGAAATTTGGAATCCCATCAATAACAGCCTTTTATGCAGGTCGTCCAGAGTGAAACAACTCCTCATCATCTCTGTTCGGCGGCGTTCATCAGCAGCGCTGCCATGAATCGCAATGTCAATAATGGTTTCTAGGAGAGCAGGTTGCGAGTCAACCAAAAGAGGCTGGCCAGGGCCAGATCGAGGTTTTACTGCAGCAGGATTGTTTTTGCAACGTTCAGTTTTCTCTAGTTTTTCTTTGCCTCAAAATTTTTTTGCACGCTTGGCACTGTCTCTTTTTTTCTTTAAGCATTTTTCATCTTCTTTTAATTCTTTTCGTAGTTTTTTTTATTTTTTTGTCAACATCATTTTTGGCTATACCAGTGTCCCTTGCTTCAGTAAGACCATTTATTCTTTGTTGAAGCAAAATAATTATTTTCTTAAGAGTTTCTTGAGCCGGTTTGTTTGGAACTTTTTTAGTAATATCCAAAACAATCGTAGTCATGTGTGGTTCCGTAGATGTTCAAGTTGTCCACAACTTCCTCCTTAGTAGTATCACAACGCTTATCACGAATATTGCTCAACTTTCGTTTGACGGCTGTGCTCTCTATTCTAGCGACTCCGACAATCGATTCCATATCAGATGAACACGCGGGTACAACATCCGAATGCTATAAACAAAATGAAATATATGAAAATCGGTATTATTGAGACCAGCGATAAAGAATATATAATAATTAATTTTAATTCACTAGAAAGCGGCCCGTAATAGCTATCACTAAAAGTATCAACTTTTGTTTCACAATTTTTCGAAATTTATTCTTTCTGTTTTTCATACAAGACTTAAAAAATATTTTTTCAAAAGTAGATTGCCCTCAAATGATATTTTGTCAAACCGAAGTTAGCAAAATATGACAGATGCATTGTTGCTTTCTTCTTCGTGGCCTTCACCTTAAACTCTTGTATAACATCGGTTATATGTTCTACAAACTTTTCTTTGTTTTTTAGTTTTTTTAGCCGTTTTCCAAATTTCGTTAGCATGTTTTTGGCACAATTGTGCTGGCAAGTTAGTATGACAGCTTTTATATGCCAAGAACAGCTGATGGTGCAAATCTCCCGCTTTTGAGGACATTACGGTAGACACTGACAACAACAATGTGCTTCTGTGTAAACTCTAATGAATACTGACATCGATAATAAAATAAAAATCACGTACACACAGTCGAGGGATTCCCCGAAACATAAACGAAAGGGTTGCCGATTTGGAAGATTTTAATTCCTTAGTTTTGCGTTACGTAATACTTGAACGCTCCTTTATTAGTTAGTTGTAAGTTTTTTTCTTTGTCAATGTGTTCTAAAAAAATTATTTAGTGTCGGTTAGAAGTTGTGTATACACTCAGTGACATTAGAAGTGTTGCACCCAGAAGGAATATTTTCTTCAAAGCACACATCTACAAAAAAAATGTTTGGCGACCTCGTAGCCGAGTACACTCATATACATGTGTAGGCATCGACAAAATGAGATGGTCGATGTCCGCTTGTGGTACCTCGTTCCAAGCAGCTTGAATTTCTTGGATTAACTGTGCTAGAGTCTGTGGAAAATTGTGCAAAGTAGATAGTCCCGTCTACATCACATCTTACACATTTACGCCTGTGTGTTTCTAGGACATCATCAACAAAACGCGCAGGTATCATACTGCCTCAAATAAAGACAAGTGGTGATCAGTTACCAAGCAATAGCTTCCTAAATCATTACTCCAACAGTTCTATGTACATATCTTAACAACAAATCTAATATTACGTCGCTTTCCACGGCGGCGATTTGACGAGTAGTAGCAAAACGTTCTTGTAGAGCCAGTTGTTTGAAGCGCCTATCATGACGCTTCTTGGCGGAAAAAAAGCAGTGGAAAATAAAGTTTGGAAAAAAAAGCCGCGGAAGAAAAAGCCGGTCTATTTACTAGAATACTTTTTGGCATTTATAGTTATTTGTATACCAAGGAAGGAAAGTGCATAGTTCTGGCACGGTCGTATAATTTTTTTTTTTAATAATAATTTTTTATTTTAGTAGGTACCTATCTACATATTAATCATTCCGGTCTAAATCTAATGGTATAACTAATAGCTCTCAAAAAGTCTTCTACACTGCGCTCGCCATTTGCGTGTTGCCGACAAAGATCTGCCAACCGCGATTGCATTACTTCGCAAGCATTCCTTTTCTTATTTTTTTGAGTTACTCCAAGATTTTGTTGTTCAACTTTGGTGCAGTCTGCAGCAACCTCTTGTTGCATCTTTGTGAATAACATCCACGCAGAAGGATGTTTATGTTCAACTAGATTGGAGAAGCGGTTGTTCCATCCTTCTGTTGCGCATTTTAATCGCCCCGCCTCCCCCATTTGCTTGATTACCAACTCGCCTAAAGGTTCCGGAAACGTAAGTGGTATCAAAGTCATTTAAGAGATCTTCAGTTTCCGGAGGTACAATTTCTCTCAAGTACGCCATACCTTGTTGTATATTACCCAGAGGGAAAACGGTTGAGATGATCGTTTTCTCTGTATTAGATTTCAAGCCCCAATTGTCGAATTTTACGATGGGTGCTTTGAGCCAAATGATAAAAGCACCCCCGTATGGTAACATGTTCTCCAATAACAGTTTTGACGACTTCCATTGTAGCTTTCTCGAAGTCTAAGTGAATCGTCGTAGGGTCGGTCTCGTTGGTTACACTGATTAATGATACATTCTAGCATCTCTTTATACGTACTTTGAGTTTGCCTTTCCAATAAACAGAAAGCTGCCGCGATGAAAACTCTATGTACTCGAATCCTTGTTACATACAACTGCATAAAATGGGATAGTGCAAACGAAAAGTTTCCGTCCATATACCACTCTGTTGCCTCTGACAGATGTTGTAAGGCCGAATCTGTAGCAAAAATAATTATTCTCTCTGGAGCCTCGGGACCATTATCACTCAACAAAAATGTTTTAGCCTGGATTCCTCCGCTAGTGGTCCATTCACCTAGAAAAACATATAAATAATTATTCACATCAAAATGTCACTAAAATGATGATCGGTGTACTTTCAATGACAAGTTGCCGGCATTTGCGGAACATTTCTGGACTTTTGATTTCTGAGAGTTCTTCTTGTAGAATCTTCTAAAAGCATTCGTGCACGCGTGGAGATTTCTAATGATTGTACCGCTTCTGCGAAAATTTGCAAGGGCTTGGCTAAAGTGTCTTTGGCCCTGACTTTCATGTTTTGCAGCGTTTTTGCTACTTTCACGGACTCCACATCAGTAGGATGATTGTGTTCATTTTTTAACAGAGGATTGGTTTTATCCACACTAGTGATCAAGGAACCCGTACACTAGAAACAAATAATTTTAGTTTTTTGGCCTTGTGAAATTTGACGGTGCACATAAATATCAGTGCTACTAGTCACATAAACATTTTATCAATTGATTAAACCTTAATTGTTAGAGTCATTAAACAAAACTTACCTTAAACGAACTAGATTTAGAACATCTCTATCGTATAAACCCTTTGCAATTCCTATGTAATACATACATATATATCTTTCATAGCACACTACCAAAGAAACTAACAATATGTTGAAATTTAAGAGCTAGGTATTCAATATATGCCCTTAGAGTAATTATCTTGGAATTTTACTAATTGCATCTTCTGTTCAATACAATGATCTAATGTCTAATTATCTTGAGTATTTGGAATTTCTAAACATCTGTATTAATCACTAAACGACGGTAATTATCCGGACTTTGTACCTGATCAGTTACCTACATTCAACAATTTTCAATAATTGCAATTTGATTTTAAATGAGATGGGTACTTAACATTTTATGTGGCCTTCAAGGAAATTTATTTACCCATATCATCTGATTTGTAAAGACCTAAATCAGTTTTCACATTCCTTATTGCGCGTGAAATTAGTGAAATATTTAAGTGTCAGAAAACGCTTTTGGCCTCTAAATTTTTGAGGATCTTTCGTCCAGGAATCAGTTCTAGTGGGAATTTTGTGAGCGGCTTTTTCTTCCTCGACTTTTTTTCCTGGTTTTATTTTCCGTGACTTTTGTTTCCACGGCTTTTTTTCCTAGACTCCATGACGCTCTGTGGTTATGCCTCGGTTGACCAGTTGGTCTTTTTCGTATTCCTCTACCTTCTGTTTACACGCATTACCGTCATTGCAAAACAATTAACACGGCGGCCGATTTTGCGGTAGGATAAACCAACATCTAAATTCTATTCCTGTCATACTCACTAACGTGGTGATAATTTTGTCGTCTTGGAACTTGAGGCATTTTGTTACGCTAAACATTAGTAGACGGAGACACAATAACTAACAATATATGTACTAGTCAACTCTCATAAACCGATTTCTTCACAAAAAAAAGAGATAAAATTTTGTTTTCGCCAAAAAAATTATCAAGGATAAACAGTTGATATAGTCGTTTATTCTGTAGCCAAAAAATTAAGTTGAAGAAATTATTCTTTCTGGGTGTAACACTTCCATTCATACTAAGAGACAATGAAAATTTCACGAAGATGCAATAAATTGATCAGGTTACCACAAAGCAAAAAATAATAAAAGAGGTTTTGTTTTTATGTTAACGTTAGTTTGTTATAAAAAAGAGAATAAATAAAAACGTATAATAAAAATGTGAGAATATATTTAATAAAAGTAAAAATAATAATTTAACCACGGCAGCAATCGAAAGCACAGACCTCTGGGTGTGAGCTGAATGCAAGTATATACACGGACGTGAACTCCTTTAATTTATTAACTATAACATAATACACTATTTACATTAAAGAAAAATGAACAATATTTGAATTAAACAATAATTGAATTAAACATATTTGGAATAAAATATTAGGGCACCAACCACCTTTAAATTGGTGATGAATAAAAAGCGTAAAATCTTACATCTAATTATTAATTGATATTAAATGCAAAAAATAGTAAACGGTTAATTTGTTATCGAGTATGATTTTCGAAAAGTTTTAATAACTGAATTTAATTGCTTGAATTCAAAATATAACTATTAGTATTAATTCCAGTTGACTCACCACATGATATGACGTTATCGTATATCTTCTATTTTTAGCACATACTTGGTTGAAGTGATAAAATTCTTCAACAACAGCAGGAATGTATAATAAACTCCAATAACGGAAAATCCATTAAAAAAACCAAAACAAACGATCCAATAAAAGAAAAGACCCAGTAAAAAGATCCAGAATAAAAAAAGACCCTAAATATAAATGGTTTTTTAAATGACATGATGTACTCACGCTACATTGAAATTCAACGGCCTTGAAACAATTTCCTTTGTCTAAATATATTGCATAACATTTTGAAATCACTAGAAATGTTGAATTCAATAGAAAAATTATATCAAAATAAAGGTAAACTCACCAATAATTAGATAGAATGAATAAAAATTAAATTGTATGCGTATTTACGCCATAATCAAAAAAAAATTGTTTTCCTTTCATCACTCACGTGAACTACGCAAGATTGTTCAAGCGGAAGTGCAAGCTTAAGCTAATACTCAAGTCGATTACGCAGTCGCTTCCGAAATACGACGCGACGTTGCCAAACTGAATATATTTACGTGCAATATTATTTGCAAAAAATAAAAACGAATGTAAAATTGAATTTTAATTTAATGAACTCTAACGGGACGTTACAAGTTGTCATGATAATGCGTACTTGAGAATGTAGTTAATCTCGTTATAGTGTAAAAAGATGCCTCCTGTTCGGCAACGTACGAATTGTCATCAATTAAATGAGTTTGCACGTGATAGAATAATCGGTATACGAGAAGCTGGATTATCCACTTGTGATGTAGCTGGTCGTGTAGGACGTAGTGTCGGTACAATCTCTTTATGCTGGAAATGATGAGAGAAAATAATGAGGAACAAAAACGTTTACGACCTGGACCACTAATTGTGAAAAAAAAGCTTTTTGGCTTTTGCCTTTTCGGGACCATTTTTCGTCGACTAGAAAAACTTTTGATAGTTCGAGAGGTTCAAAAAGAATTCGATCTTTTAGGCTTAAGTCATAGCGACTATTTTTTGTTTACCTCTAACTCCATGTCATAAAATTGCACGGCTAAAATGGTGTAATGAAAGGTTGCAATGGAATCAGGAATTGAAGCCAGTAGTTTTTGATGACAAATGTCAATTCTGTTTATGTCGCAGAACAAGCAATTTTCTGTAGAACGGCATATTGCTCTTACTAAAGGTGTGATGGTATAGGGGGTTACTTGTCATGAAAGTAGACTTTCTCTTATAATTATTTGAAGAACGCTAAATGGAAATGGTTACATCAATAACGTGATGGAACCAGTCTTATTAGTTCCATATTTTCAGCAACTAGGAAATTCTATTTTTCAGCAATACAACACGCTGTCACATACCGCCAGGATTACTACCGATTTTCTGAAAAATGTTAATGTCGATCATCTTTCAGGACCTTCTCGTTTGCCAGACTTATCACTAATCGAACACGTGTTGGATATGATAGGATGCAGTATACAATCACCCCAAAACAGTTTGAATGTTTATATTTTTGCATCTGAAATATTTGCGACTTTCTTTTTTAGTATGAACTTGAACTCGGCACGTGACATTATTAATGCTCTTGTCTTCAAATATGATACTAGGGCAAAATATTTTTATGTTTTTAAAAAAATGGAGAATGAATTCTCAAATGTGACAATTCGAGTCTTTTTCTCATCAAATCGGACGAGAACTTCCATCTTGGGTTGTTCTTCTGTTTAAATAGATAAATTTTACATAATTAAAAAAATAATTTCTATAAACCTATAAGAAGTAGACCCGTTTGCATAAAGTGTTGTTAATAACGTAGTTAATTACGTGATCATGTCGTTAAGTGTCGTCAAGTTCAAAGTCTTTTGCTGCTGACATTGTCAAATGAATAGTTACGGTTTAGTTAACAACGGCTTCAGCTAAAGACGAAGTTAAGTTTGCTTTATGTAACCGGGCATTAAACAAGTACAGCGTTAGTAGTATAGTAAGCCAGATTCTGACTCACTCGGGTAAGATCGGTGTAAGATTTCGTTGCGATCGTTCTGTTTCGGGCAAATTACTCAAATCGGTAGAAAAACGGTTGTTAAATCTTGCAGAACTACCTGGCAATAGTTTAAAAAGTTTCCTGATAATGTTAGCTTTGTTGACGAAAAAATTATTTTTTGGTTTCCAAAAAACGTATTATGTTGGGTGCCCTTTTATAGTAAACTTCAATGCAACCATTCTCCATCATTGCAGTTATTCGTTGTTACAAGCTTTTGGTTTTACGAACCTTGCACGGCCAACTCACAATAGTCGGAGGTGGGGAGGTCCACAGAAAATACAGAAAATATGCTTAAGGGCGCCAGAGCTGATCCAAAGTAACACTTCTGTCTCGCTCACGACAGACGGTCTAAACTTGTAACTCAATTGAAGGTTCGTAATCCTTATACTCGGCTGTTCGAGTAGCCCAAAATTAGTTCGTAGATAACAATAACCACAGGAGAGAGAAAACTAACAAGAGAGCTTAACGATTTTAATCACTTTAAGAGGTGAATGGCAAACATTAACAAGAATAAATGAACTTTCTACACTCATCCGTACTTGTAAGATTCTTAAATATAATAAACAAATATCACAGCTTGCTTTAGTAGCGCAGTAACTTGACAAAGGTACGCTAAATGCGCCAACTTTAACTACTAAAATGACTAACAATCTGCATTAACAAGTAGAGGAGACTTTGATTTAGTAATCACATAAAATTTACTAGATTATATCGCAATTCTCGTACATAAATGCCTGTAGTATCGGCAACACACACTACATATGAAAATTATGTCGAAAAGGACAGCACCGAAAGTCCCAGAATAAATATGTTTTCCCTCACAGCATGCGATACAATTATGAAATGTTTAAGATTACCTTATTGGTATATAAGCAATAACGTAGTTACGATCATTAACATTAAATATAATTCTGTGAATAACTTTGGTGGTCTCTGATATAAAGTCAAACAAGTAACTCACCCCAAAGTCCAGTTTCCACTTACACGTAGAAAACGTTTTCTCGTCAGTGGCCTGTAATAAATAGTGAAAAGCAAATCGGATCACAATCGAGTTCACACAGAACAAAAGCTAAAAAAATAGTATTAATAAATAATTAAATGGCATATAAAAACCCGTTGTATCGTGTACTGTAAGAAATAATCTTAACACAGGTGGCTGATAACACATTCGACTTCTTCATTAAGCATTATATAGAACCCCAGTGTATCGAACAATGTAAGTAGCAATTCAGAACAGGTGGCTGATAACACAATCTACTTCTAATCCCAAATCAGCATCCCCGACACAGCGTTCGACGAGACCCCGATGTTACTTAAATAGCAGGCCCTCACAACAGCTTATATGCTCGGTAGTATTATTCATTAATGGTACTTATGCATCCTAATTGCTGCTTGAAATCCACGATGGCGGACAACGTGGTCGGAACCGGCCCGTGCCGAAAGAATCGTAATAAATTCTCACTCGCTTTATAAATTTATGTTCATCACACGTGATGTTCTTAAAAATTTAAAAATCAATTCGAAAACCTCGGCACCGGCCTGTTACTGTAGTTGACAGCTTCACGATTACTTCGTCGAATGACAGTCACGAGAAAGGATCGGTAGAGGGCGTCAAAACCCGAATCTAATTGCAATTCATCTACAGGGTATTCCGTAATGAAAATTTCGTACGTAACATCGTATTACGTAAAGTCAAAATTAATCTTTTGTTTTCCTACACGCTTTTACTACAGCAAATACCTTTGAAATAAACCTAGCTGGGCCACTGCTTAATTCGACTTCACTTTTTAAAGAATTCAATCGCTGCTGCTTTTGTGGAATGAATTTTGCAACTCTGATTAAGAGCAAAATTTACATTTATTATTCTTTAGGAATTTTTTTTTACCAAACGCTTTTATATCGTTGTTCTATTTTACTTCCTTTTCAGTTTTTTTTCTCCATTGTTCTTCTATTTTTTCCAATTCTTCTTTGTTTGTTGTTGAAGGAAGAAGAATAGATTGCAATCCTTTTCTTGTTCGTTTTTTCTTCTTTGTAAGTATTGGCAGAGAAACGATATCTGAAGGTACAGTAACAGACAATTCTTTAGTTTTTTTTCGACATTCAGGTATTTGGGAATCGTTTTCTAGAGATGATCCAGGTAACTTAGATTTCGGTTTACTTGAAACATTAGCTGTAAATTGAAGATTACCTGTTCTTTTTGCTTCGTTCTGGTTCTTATGTCTGTCTTCTTCAAACACAATATTTAAGTTTATGTCTCAATCACCTCTATCAACATAATTTAATTCTTCTGTTTCGTTTATTTGTTCTGTTACTGAAGCATGTAGAAACTTTGTCTCAGCAAAACTATTTCGGTCTGGAAGGTTAATTTCAATCATTTGAATTCATCTAACAGCATAGTAACTGTTTTTTCATAATTCAGTCACTTGATATTTTGAACATTGTTGTTCTTGCGTTATGACTTGTGGAAAATGTGATTATCCAGAATTTATGTATCCAGAGTGTGTTACGTCTACAGCAGAATAAGTGGGAGCATTCTTTATCAATATAAACAGAATATAGCGTCTTGTTGACTTATAGAATATGCTACCGTCACAGCAAAACTTTTGGCTGCTCCTTTTTTTTGCTAGTGGAAGCAACATGTTTTGATAGTTTACTTGGGGCAGTTTGAAAACCGTTTTAATTCATGTTTTAGATTATGTTGGCTGAACATTTATATTGCTGAAGAACAGCTTCTAAATTTTAAAAATATTGAGACATATGTTGTTTGTTAAACCTCGCTGGTTTTTCGTGGCATACGCAGTAAGAGACGATTTTTTTATTAACTTTTTGGTTCATTTCTTACTTTTTTATTTGGTCTAATTGTTAAAGGGATGTGTGGTGCCATTTTTTTAACGTCTTACATTTTACAGTGGCTTACTCTTTGTTTTTCTTATATTGGAGTAAATATAGGTAAAAGCTGTTCTAAGAAGTTAACGGTCTTAACTTTTATCCTCATTTGCATGGTTAGTTCATCGTAGCCAAAGGTTTTTTCTATTTTTTTTGAATGATTTGCTTCTCTCTTTTAACTCTTAAGCATGTTTTAGTAAGATCCTCAGTTTTTTAAGTTAGACTTTTTTTTGGTAAGTCTTGAAAAAATGTAGTAAGTATTTCGTTATTCCGGAGCAGAACGGCTAGCACTTTTTATTAATCACCAAAAGCGTAACAATCCGTTTAAAAGAAAAAAATGTCCGTAAGCGATTTTTGCCCAATCATTTGTTTCACCCACGGTGTCACGATATCATTTTTAGCAAAATTTGGGTTACTTACTTTACTTGTAGTTTTTTACTTGGCTTTCTCTATACATTCCTTATCTTATCAACAATTTGGGGATGTCATGGCAAAAAACTATTACTTTTTTGACAAAAATCTATTTTTGAAAATATGAAGCGCTGTTCAGCAAGTACGTGTCTCATCGATGCCAATAAATAGTAATCGAATGGAACCAAGTCTGATAAGTAAGCCGCATTCAAAGGTATTTCCCACGCAAACATCTCAATCGTTTCCTTGACCGTTGTGATGTGTGGTGGTGCGTTATCATAAAGAAAAATCACTTTGTGTTGTTTTTTCGTATATATATTCTGTATTACTTTTCTTTCAGCAAGTGAAACACTTCCAGTTGTTTTCAGTACAGTTTTTTGGTTTATGCTTTGAAAAACACTGCGAACGAACTGGTCTGATTTGGGACTGTGTGCACTCTGGGAACAATCTCTTCGAGTGTTGTATCTTAATAAACATTTTCTCGATGGCCCATTCTCTATTTGTGGATACCGGTTTCTTCTACTTTGTTCACTTCCTTTGATGTCACGTTGCCAGCTGCAAAGTTACTGAGTTGAACCAAGCTTTTCATGATCGTAATTATATCGAGGATGATATTACAAGCTGAATCTAACGATAGCGTTTCATTCTTTTTATAGCTTCGTTTTAAAGACCGCAGACTAGCTTGTCTCGCAATTCTTCGTCTAAAAACAAGCCAGGCTTTCATGTAATTGACAGATTCTTGATAGACGATATATTATCGGACATAGACGCTCCAGATTACTGATTCCAAGTAAAAAACTTATACCGCTTAGTGATGGTGTAGGTTTTTGCAGCATAATTGTTTTTTAAACATTAATACTGACATAGCCAAACCGGCATGATCTTTTCAACTAAATTTTCAAGTGCGTCGCCGTGCAGTTGCTCTGGCCAGACACGAGATACTTGTCAAGTTGTACATGAAGGTAAAGATAACTATCAGTTTTACTTAAAGTACATGACGGTTTACAAGCAAAAACTATAAATATTGCTTTGCTCAACCAAACTACTACTAACTGCCTGTTGTGCTAACTTTCTATACTCAGAAGGTTTCATAACAATGTTTCGTCTTTTAACACATTTGAATGAAAAATACATTCTATTGATATCTTGTGCAAAAGGTAAATATGTTAAACCTATTAATTATCGTCATTTACGAATTGCGCCTTGCGCATTCTCGGATGAAATTTATCTCTGTTGTACCAAGAAGTGGTGCACAAACATTTTCTATTACGATAAAATGCAGACTTTTTGTGGACAAAGATAAAACATAAATATTATTTTGTTGCATCTAGCTTTGCACTATTTTTGATGTACGTAAAGGACATTATCTTAACAATTAGAAAAAAATTGCTTGAAGGAGGAAGCTTTATATTATTTTGTAAAGTATTCAGATAGCCGTTTAAATTGAGGCATCTGTTTTCTGACACTGATATTATTTTTTTCATGGCGGTTTCTCGGAGGTTAATATACTTTTTTCTTATGTCAGTTTGATTTGCCAATGGCTTGTTACGAGAATTTTCTCATAACTTAAAGGCAAGCGACAAACTTAGTTGTATCGGCAAGCGGATAAAGATAAAAGTACAAAAAGGTACCTAACCGAAAAATTGTTCGACACCAGTAGTAACGTTTGTTACTTTCTTTTTATTTGGTTTACGAACAAAATATGCGTGGTATGTACGCTTTTGTACGACATTTTTATGTCGAATTTGGCCTTGACTGCGTTCAAATGATTCGAAGAACATGGACGGGTCCACTAAAAGCGTAATTGAAATAACTAATGAGGATAGTTCTACAGTAAGAAAAAGTACTTACATTAGTGGACTAACCCTGTGATACGACGTTCAACAGCGATTTACAAACGGTAAAAGAAAAGTGAAAAGGATGTTTGACAGAGATATACCGCTTATCACTACTCATAAGGAGAATCAGTAGCGGCGTATAAACAGTGCAGGCGTTAATGTTAATTTAGAGTAAATGTTTTTGAAAAATACAAATTAACGACATGCAACAGGTTAATGATGTATTGGTATTTTTTTAGCGCGACATTTCTGATATTTAATGGAAAGGAAAGAAAATTCATACATATACACGTATGGATAGGAAACATTAATATTTCTACAATTAATGTTGTTTAAAATTAAGAAGAGTATATTGTAATTTTTCCAGTCTTTATTATACATTTTTTTATGAATTCGTACGAGCTTTTTTAAGTAAAACGTGTACATTTTATTACAGCAATTGTAGCAACTTTATAATTGTTCAGTAAACTTATTGCTCTTAATAGTTTATCGATCATTGGTTGGTATGTTAACGATCAGCGACGCTGGTACTAGTACTTATTAACGTGTTTTTAGCTTTTTTAAAGTTTATTTATTGATTAATGTTACGAGATTATCGATTTTTGTATCAATTTAATGCATAAAAAAGCGTAACAACAAACTTTTAATGAGATCCCAAGCATGTTTGGCATGTAAATAATGAGGACCACGGTTTATTTCCTGTGGTTTTAATTAACGCTATTCGTTTTTATTGCAGTTGGTCAACGTATAATAGAATATGTTAATTGGCGTAACATGACAAATTTACGCAGCTCTTCTTGTATTTACTTATTCACATATACTGACGCAATAAAAATAGGTGCAAATTGGTGTTACTCCTAATTGTTTCGCAATGCACTTACTGTTTCTAATTTTATTTTACATTTGATTTGCGAAATAACACTTTGGTTTCGTAATTTTTCGTGTATTATTAATTTACATTTTCTTTGATCTTTTATCCTTAAAGGAGAAACGGAAATAACTTTGCGTTAGAGTTTGCTTAAAAAGTAAAATTGGAAATTAAAGTTGGTAACTTGAAAAAAAATTGCGTCGAAGTTTTTTGACCTTAGCCTGACAGGATACATATATTGTCCTTTTATTGTTCCACACGGTTACATAAGCGTTGTTATTTAACTACGCTCGTATTGTTTTAGTTAATTAATCTAACATTTATAGGTTTTTTAATATCTGAGATGTTTTAACGTTGTCGTTTGTCGTGTTTAAGTTGACGTATGTCATTATATATTTGTGTGTATGCGTAAACAAAAATACATCATTCTCGTATAAATATGCAATAATTCTGTTAAGACCTTTTTTAGTCTTTACGAGCCTGATCAGACACGCGTGTGATGTCAGAACAGTAGTATAGAAAATACCGTAATAAAAAGTGAACGAGTTGGCGAAAAAGTGTTTGCGTTTGTTTCGTGTTAGTAGGCGTAATTGTATTGTATTAAAATGGAGAATTGCTAACTTTAAAAAATCGCGAATAGAGGTTATAGAACATCATCGAAACGTATATGTACGCAGAGAACCATAACGAGACTGTGAAGGCATATAACCCCACGAGAACAACATGCTTACTTTGTCAAGGACATGTTTTGTAACTTTGAATAATAGCATTTATGCTACAGAGCAGAGATTGTTGAAATGTTAGAAGGCTTTGAATACATAGTCAGCAAGTCCGATTACTAAAAATAGACATCCATGTTTTTAATTTTAGCTCTAATAACTGGTGTACGTTCTCTGATTTATATACATTGCTCATTCGCAACAACGCAAATATGGGTGATATATAAACACACATCAAAAAGACAAAACAAGTTTTGAGTCAACATCTTTTTATATTGCAACAACTGGTATTGCTTCAAAATCTTATTCAAAATGTCAATATTGAACAGAATGCCACTACATCTGTCACAGTCAGGAGTTTTGAAAGTTATATCTAGAAAAAAAT
This sequence comes from Aquatica leii, assembly GCA_035610365.1. Taxonomy (NCBI): domain Eukaryota; kingdom Metazoa; phylum Arthropoda; class Insecta; order Coleoptera; family Lampyridae; genus Aquatica; species Aquatica leii. The sequence goes on from CM069437.1 coordinate 68,306,980, forward strand.
TGGAGTTTGATCAGAATCATTTTTATGTTTTAACTGCTTATGGCCAGGCCACATTAAGAAATCTTGCCGTCACACAACCGCTTATAAAAAAAAATACCACATCCACAGCACAGATCTTGTCACATGTGTCAATCCTTGGTTATGTGACTACGTGATTGGCATATGTTTTAGTGAATACTGAAATTAAGAGAGGGTTATATAAGAGTACTAATAGATCTATATTCACAAGAGTCATTTTTAACAGAACCAGCAGGCTCTAGCTTACAGTTGAAATTAAAAGAAGTGAGTGATCAGATTGTTGGGGTAGGCAAAATGTCTACCGAGATCAAGCACGCGTAGGTCAGAATAACCAATAGCTTAAGACACTTACTTTTGCTGTATCATATCCGGTGGTATACAAAGAATCATAACAACATTGACACTTACATTACAACAAATAATACAACGATTCTGGGAGACGAAAAAAAACAGACAACATTTATCAGAAGGCAACCGAGAGAGTTAAAAATGATAGATACATTGTAATACTTTTAGTTTAAAGATAATATCTAAAATTACCTGAGAATTTGAAAAGTATAGGTCTGAAAATATTTAGAAGTTTAAACAAACTAGCTATAAATAAAAAAACTAAAAACAGAATATGATAAACTATTACAAGAGTATATTAATCTAAAATACATGATATCTGCAGGAAATAAGAACGATGACAATATTGATTATTTACCACATCACGCAGTAGTAAAAAATAGAGCACTACAACAAAAGTACGAGCAGTTTTGTATGCACTAATGGAATATCACTTAACAGCAAATTGTTGATTAAGCCCGCACTTTAAGAACAATTAATATAAGAACATTATGACAACTTTCCGATGATGAAGCAAAGGAGTTTGCTGTAACCGCAGAACTAGTAAAAAAAATCGTTCTTTATGGATGACGTCTTAACCTTTTTACTGCTCTACACGTAAATATTTCTTTTTGACAAAGTTGAAAATGCAGTTTGCTCAGGTAGTTACACGTGTTGTATGGCACATAAACAGAAAGCCTATTTCATTACTTTTTAAGAGTATAAACACATGTTGCTTCTATGACCGGCAGACAAACTGCAAGCGAATTACACGTTTGGTGCGCACTACACGCAAAACGGCCGGATACATGGGCCTTACTAATGAAGAATTTGCAGTAATGCAAAAACTCCTGACGATTATTGAGTTCGATGACTAACGTGGTGCTTCGGAAAAAAAATATGACGACTTGGCTGACCTAGACGATGAAAACAAAGATTTTACAGACAGCGACAATTTTGGTAAATCTAAGACCGCGCAACCAGTTCCGAACGCAGGCGTGAACAGCAGCGACAGCGATAGTGACGATGATTTAGAGCCACCTGAGCCACAAGTAAGAAAACGTCGTAAAACTTTCCAGTTACCTTAGGTATGATTTTCTGGCAAATTTACTCCTACTGTACACTTGTTTGACACCAAAAGTTTTGGTTTCTACGAACCGAATAATTTTCCAGTTGACGCGTCTGCACTAGACACCGATAAAAATGAAATTAACCTCTTTATAGGCAAGACGATGCTAATTTTAAGGAACAAAAAATTGAAAATGTTGTTCGTCTCATGATCCTCTGATGCACACCTCGATATTTTAAGGGTGATCAGCAAAGAGAGATACCTGTTATTGCTGAGAATGTTCCATTTCTATGACAGCAATATACAGACTGGTTTTTCAAATTAGAGGCCATTTTATCGTTTTTGGAACGTATAGTCATTTATCAGCCAGTCAGTCGATTTGAAAATTTATGCATCAACGAATCACTGGTGTTCTGGAAACGAAACAATTTATTTGGACCAAACGTCATCGATCTGGGGTTAAATTGTTTGTACTTTGTGACGTCGATTCAGATTATATTTTAAAAATTATTGTATGGCTAGACACCGAATCTAGCTCTACATTTCTACAAAAATAAAACTAATGCATGTGGCACTGAAGATCAAATGGGCGCAATATGCCCAAATTTCCTGATCCAAAGGAAAAAGTTGTAGTTGACAGTCGTTATACTACTGAAATGGTGACTATAAAATGGAAAGATCAGAGGGTAGTCACAATCCTTACATCTCTGAATCGGATGGAATCACTTCAACCGAGAAAAAGAAATGAGAGACAAATGAGGCGATAAAGAAACAGCGATATGTGTCGTCGAGTATAATAAAAATATGCATACCGTCGACAAATTTGATATGTTCTTGAGCTCGGTCGAAAGTCTAAGAAAAACTGTGAAGCGACACAAGAAGTTATTTTTTCATATATTGGATATCTGCGTAGTGAACGCTCATGCAATGTACAAAGTTAGAACAGGTAAAAATCTCTCGCTAGCAGATTTTCAACTGATTCGAGAAATAATAGATAAATTTAGACCAAATGACAAATCTGCATAGAAGGGCAGACCATCTTTAGGAGACGACCTAATGAGGCTTACAGCAAGAAATTTCTCAAAGAAAATACCGCCTATACCTGCCAGAGAGTTTGCTTCGTCTGTAAGCACACTCAAAGGTCCACCAAGCGTAGACGTGACACTTCTTATCAATATAAACAATGTGATAAAACACTATGTTTGATGCCTTGTTTGAAGACATATCATACAAAGAAATTTTTTTAATTGAACTTATATGTTTGTTATGTAGTTTCACAGTAAACCGTTTGATTTAACTCTTTTTGTTAACTTTCATTCAAACACTCTCATAAAATATATAATGAATAAGTATCTTGAAAAATTGAAATACGTATATTGTTACATGCCAAAGTTAACACAAAGTCACTGCCTGAAATGAGGTAACATAAACGGAATTGTGCCACTAGCTCAATGGAGATGGGGTGGGGTGTATTTAAAAGTTTCGTGATCGAAATGGATTAACTTGACGAAAACACAAAATCGAAAAGTAATAATGTCGAAATCTAAGGGCGCCAGGAAGGAGTAAAGCTTAATGGACTTCTGACCCTTGCCAACCACAAGTCCGCTTCTGTAGAATACACCCTAAACGGACTTACCTTATAGAGTGTATTTCGCTAAAATCTGAAATAAGCTAACAAAGTTGCACACGCGGAGGGCGACGGAATTAAAAGCTCTTTACATTTAACAAATTAGACATTTATTGATTGAATAAAACAAACTGAATAAAATAATTGAATTGAAAGTATCAAAATTAATTACAAAAATCAGTAACAATAGATACGTGCATGCACGTTTGATCAAAACAAATTTAAAGTTAATGGGATAAATAAACAAACAAAATAATAAAATACAAAATACAGAATTTAACGAAATAAAACAGCACAATTTAATACATCTTAATTCATCTAAAATCACGGCCGTGTGCGCGTCGAAATAACTCAAAAACAAAATGGAATAAACTTATAAACTAATATATATATAATTTGAATCGATAATTCGGTCCCGTTTAATAAATTTTTAACTCGGGATTATAACACAGTTCCGCCAAATACGGACATTAATTAGTTACTTAACGTTACCTACGAGACACTTGTAATACTTTTTCTTAAAATTCAAAGCTTTTAACACTTAATCGCGTAAACAAAAATTTCACATATCAATAGATGGTGCAAAATAAATACCTTGAATTATTTGTAGCCGGGCTTATGGTTAGCGTAGGCCAGCAGACGTCCGGAACCTCGATAGGGTACCAAATTCAGATGAATAATTTACCAACGGAAGATTTATTATTGATCCGCCCCCAAGGCGAAAGATATGAGATTGCGAAACAAACTCACGCACAAGTTCACTTAACGATACATGCGATATTAATTAGGAAAAACAGTGATCTCAATGAACCGTAATTACGAAAAGGAAAGTTTTATTTTCCACTTAAAGAATCACTGAACCATTTTCATTTACTTCCGCGGTAACTGCTAGAAAAGGTGAATTATCACCCGCGATAACTACATTCTGACGACTGTCAACCAACTAACTTCGGACTCTCCGCATTTTTCAAAATCACATCTATATATCAATTTTTTTTCGACTACCCTTTCCACAAAGGCTGTGTTCGAAACTTCAAGAACGAAAACACTCTAATTAAGAAGTGCAATAAAGAGGCAATCAGTCCCCATTACGTCATATTCATAGCATTTGGACACGGCATTTCGCTTATACGTAAAAATGTCAAATTGACAAAATATTATATTACAAGAATTTAAACTGCCTAATAAATTAAGATAATGACTTAATTTTTCCACGTAATCTAAACGATTGACACAAAGAAATCAAAGTACGACTGTACTGAGAATGCACTTGAACAAAGAACTTTTGAACCAACTTAAAATAAACAAACGGCGAAAATATATTTAATTACGATTATATCTCAGAAAGGAAACATAAATTACAACTGGAATTCTAAACAAACCCAGTGAAATACTCAATAAACAAAATCGCGAAATCGGATGGTTCACGGCGTAACAAAATACAAAACTTTATCAACAATTTAAATTGTAACTTTGAATCTAAAAATGTAAAATAACTTATTAAACTCATTATATTACATTAAAACAAATTCAGAATACTGTGTCCATTACCAAAGATTACTTAAACAATCAATCGACTTTAAACGATGGTTACACCGAGCTAACAAATCGAGAAAAAAAATGTAAAAGAAAAGAAAACTCAAATTCAGCCAGCTGTATCTATTTATGGGGTCTGTCCTAAAAAAAACTGCTGAATCTCAAACGCAGGTCACAATATGAAACAATATGTGGCAGTGCTATTAACGTATATATATATACGACACACAAGATATCACTTTAATAGCGTACACGTATATATACGTGCCATAGCTTGCGAGGACAGTGACATTTACGTACATGTACGTGCTGGAAACATAAGCACAAGCTTTGCACGTAAGTGTTACGATAATCTAGCAGCGAAAGGTTTAAGCGGATGTGCCGTTGAGAACACGATAATTATGCAGATGCAGCTATCAAAATTATTAAAAAAAAAGGAAGTTTCAAACTGCAAAAGTAGTCGTCAAATAGTCAGCGATTTTTAAATTTTAAAGAGCCATGTAAGAGAAGCGTAAATATTAAAAGTGAATTAGAATTTAATAAAAAAGAATTAACGAAGATGTTACGAGAAAATCTGGTTCCTCGAGTTGGGCAGCCAATAATAAATTGTTACGCTGGTCTTTTTGTAACAAATTAAAGCAACGGCTAGCACAGCTTCTCCGGAGAGGGATCGCAGACTTTGTGATGCGAAATTACAACGTAAATCTAAAAAAGGCGCCAAGACGATGAAAGATTAAATTATGGAGATACCGTCTAACTCTACCCGTAGCTGGAAAAGAACAAATAACACCACAGAAGTAATAACACAATATATATTTATTTTATCACAGAAGATGAAGAAGGTACATCAATCTAAATTTTTTCAAACAATATGTGAATCGAATCGATTCTAAGATGCGCCGAATACTGAGCAACACACCATACAATAAGCTGACTCTGTCGGTCTAAACTTTTACATAAGCATAAGGTATGAATTTATATTCGCAAATTTTAAAATCGCAGACAAACGAAACAATTTAAGCCTTTAAGACTCAACGCTCACTGCATATGAGTTTGTGAAGCACAAAATATTATTAATTGTGTTAACCTAACACGCACGTACGGTCATACTCGACATGACTACCGAAGTACAAATCGAAAAAAAATTGAAATAGTAATACTTACAGTTAGGTTTTATCCAGTAGGGGATTAGCTAAGTTTTGTAAAAGTTCATCTCCAAAAGAAGGATAATCCTGAAGGGTTCCAACCCTTGACGGATAAGAAATAATGTTTTCAATAATGTGACGTCATGGATGTTTTCCAGGGCCACCTGCTATTTATCTTCAGCGATAACGGTAAACATTTGGTGGATACCAAAATCCGCGCGATTAAGCCTTATAAATGTAATTGCATACTCGCGTGAAACGATCTAAAGGTAAACGTTGCACCGGGCGTAAAAATACAGAGCTTGCCGATGGTCTTACAGGAAGTGAAGTTAAATATGTTGTCTAAAATTTGACATTTTGACGAAAGTGTAGGGAGTTCTAAGGACAAATTTTATACTTGAAGAGAATTTTTTATACTCGCGAACTTTTAACATAACAAAGACTTTAGGTATATTGTAGGAAAACACCAAGGACAATAAAAAAAACAAAAAGTTTTAATTCTGAAACGGTAATATTTACCAAAAAAGCAGTATTGAGACAAATTGCTTAACTATTTGATCTCATAGATTGGTTTGCAATAATTGTAGCCAATTGAGAAATGAATGGGAATTATCAAAATTCCACGATGGACTCAAATTATAAAAACTGAACATGTTGAGTAACATAGTTTTTCTGAGGCATCCGTTGCACCAATTAAAAACCAATCAGTTATGGTGGAATAGTTTTTACGAAGTATGTAGTTTTAAATACCAACAGAACATATTTAGATAGATTTATAGAAAGAGACAATAATGAATTGTCATATAGGTCAGTTGAAACAAGCTTCGATATTTTAGTAGAGAAAATACCCAATTATACTTACCAAGAACAATTTATTCCTTTACTGTTGGATGAAACTTATCAATTAAATTTACTTGGGGGTTCGGAAATTTTCTATCGCGTCCATTCTCTATACGTGAAGTAGATTTGTAGCACCCAACATTGTCATGAGTTGTGGAGCGACTATAACATGATGTTTATATCAGCAGAGAAAGAAGACTAGTTAGAAACAAGCTTCCTGAACAGTCAAGAAAATTGTTAGATGACAACGGGACTCGTGTGAGATATATACCGTCAGGAGCACCAAATTTCGGTGGCATATGGGAAGCGGGGGTTAAATTTGTTAAGTACAGGGCCTTCAAAAATACTTAAATTTCACCTGACATGTTAGGCAACTAACATTGCTTAGATTAGTATCAAATAAAATTAAAATTACTACACCAGAGATTTTATATGTAACCTTTAAACTAAGGTTAAGTAATTAATTAAACACGATAACAGATTAACAACAATACCTGTTTATTTGAAATAAAAATTGTTAATAGCAATTCTTAAAAATTCATAACCGATATTCAATATGGTGCTCTTCAGCTGAGATACATGTATTAACTCTTCTTTTTCAATTTTGGAAAACGTTACGAAGCTCGTCAACTTCAATATTTCAAATAGCATCAGTAATTGCATGTTCCGAGTCTTTAATATTGCGCAGCTGATTCTAAGGTACTATGTTTTTTAAATGCCCGAAAGAAAAAAATCTAGTGGCGTAAGATCTAGAGATCGTGGAAGCTGTAATATTTGCTTATTTTTTAATTGTAGAATAAATTCAATTGTAGCTCGAGTAGTATGAGCCGTTGCATTGTCTTGCCAAAAGTAACAAAATTGCAGTTTGTTGTCAACTGCTCGAAAATTTCTGCATTTATAGTATTGGACTGGACCAACTTTCCTTAACATTGCAATTCATACACCAACTTACTTTTGCCCAAGTAAGATAATTTTGGTTATTTACATATCAACTAAAATTAATCATTGCTTTGTCCGTAAAGAAAGCTAAATCCAACAGGTTATCGTTATTTAAATTTTATTAAACCAATCACAAAATTGAACATGTTGTTAGAAATCAGGTGCACGTAATTCTTGATACACCGTACTTAGTACAGAGATACCACTTTTTTTTCTGGCAAGCTTCTGACAATCCTAAAAATTGAATGCTTGTAATTTAAAATGGTATTTAATAAGTATTAAGAAAAGTAATGGCTTTTTACCGATCGAAGACGATGTTTGGAAACTGAGCAAAACGAAGTCCCTAATATGGTCTGAGGCCGATAGAGTCTTTAATGTTTGTGTTGTCCTGTGCTTACTGTTTAAGAACGGTAAATAAATCACTTACCGACGGGTTGCGCCTAACTACTAGTAAATTAAACATAATGTGTTAAAAACAAGCGTAGTAACTAGGAGAAAATGATCTAGTTGTGCAAAAAATGATTTTATATTTGTTGCAGCAGATGATTTTCCCACCGATTTATTTGGGTTTTGTTCCATGCGATTGTGAATGTTTTTGACAACAGGTGCAGTGGGTACAGTATCCCGTCCTGTAGGTTTCTTCTAGCAAATGCAATTTACTTAAAAACGATTGATTAAAATTTGTTTTTGTGCTGCCAACATCGCAATATTCTTTCGTTAATGTAGTTACGATGTGGGCGAAAAAAAATCTAAAGAGCTAAGTGTTCAAAGTCAATTATTATATTAGAACGAGTATGCATCAGGCGGAAAAATCATTTAAAAACTCTTGAAATTCAGTTAGAATTGAAAAAAACGATATTAAGGTTAATGTCAAATTTGACAGATTTAATAATAATGTAGTCCCAACATTATGTTTCTGGTGATTTTTTGTTTATATTTTCAAAAAAAAAATTAATTTTGCAAAAGTGAATACAAAAAATAATGTACGTTACTCTCGTCAAAAATTTCAAAGCATAACTCACTCACATGCATTAGCGTTTGTTATACTATGATGACTTTTTAACGCTTGTTACGTAAATTATTATTACGTTGTCGGAAAGTATCGTAAGTAAATTTTGGCTGTGCGAAATGTTCGTTGAGTTGAAGAAAATACGACTAAGTTTCATCGGGATGGGGAGTATTACTTTGAGAATGCGCCATTACAATAACAGTGTCTTGTTCAGAAGTAAACATTGTTAAATGTTATTAATACAAAATTACAAAAATTAAACCTCAAAATTGCAAATGTTATTCAGTGCTTACTCAGAGAAAAGGCAAATAATACAGAATGCTTTGATGACAAAACGTAAACGAAAATGTTACTAAACGGTAACACTACCAACTTAAAACAATGTTGATGCTCAACTCATACGTCACGTCGGAAATGGGTTTTAATAAAGTAACCAGAAGAAAATCTTACGACCAACAGTCTTGACTTTTGAAGAGCACTATTCTAACGCAAGACGAAATGTGTTCAAACGTGTGCCCATTGATTGCTTTTAACGACTAATTTGAATAATTAACTCCCGGTCATTTCCTGATAGGCAACGCCACTGTTGTTTGGGTAGAAGTAAATAATAGCCAGTTCAGCATGTCTGGCCTGCTTAGATGGCGACTAAACTAGTGAATGGGCCGAGACTTTTGGAGTAGATGGCATTTAGAATATCTCTCTTGTTTACAACAACGTCGGAAGTGGTTAAAACTTTAGATGACCTGGTGTTGATTAAGAATTCCGTAGGACCAGCACCACAATGGAGATTAGGACGAATCGAAGAGTCATACGACGTCCGAATCCAAACATTAAAACAATGACAAAGATTCTTGGCGCGGAGTATGTTGAAGTTATTGTTTGTCATGTTTAAACTGACGTATGTTATATCAATGTGTGCGTATTCTCGTATAATTCTGTACATCACTATTACATGTCGTTATTTATGCATTTGCTAAAAACAATATTTCCAATTAATATTTACGCCTTCACTGGTTTACCGCCTGCACTGTCCTGTAACGCGTATCGTTTACGACATTTACGGGAGGAAGGAGCAAACAGAAGTTTCATTCATTAATTTACCTATTAGACATCGCTGGGAACGTTTGTTCGTATCAAGACGCTATCCGCTACAATGTAAATAATGTTTCTTTCTACTTAATTTTCCTTCTTGTTTATTTCTATTACGCTTTTAGCAAGGTGCTGATAAAGAATTATTAAATGTATTAATTGGATTAAACGATTTAGTTAATTGTGTGGCGTTCACAGGTAAAATTCTAAAATGGCGTCGACATGTTACTTTCAATACGTCTAAATTTTAGCGAGTTTCTTGGGGCTACCACACGGCTTTCTCGGGGATATAAACCTGTGGAAATTATAATTGTTTCCTTGTAGATAGAGATGCTCAGCTATTAACCTCCAGAAGCTTTACTACCCGAGTCAATGGATTAACACCTATAGAGTCCGCTTTATCTCTAAAACCAAGAGTGACGGGCTTTCTGTTAAAGTTCGTTTAGTATCCTATAGTAAAGATTGTTAGTTATATTAGATTTTCTAATTATCAATCAGCTTTCAGCATATGTTTGTTTAGAATTTACTGTCTTAGTTCTAATTAATCGAAGTTTAGATCATACTAATTTATTTTACTTTTAGTTGTAATTTTTAAATAATTTTTAACCTTATGTAACGCAGTTTGTATTGAGTACGCTGCCGTGACACCCGCAAGTTTCTTTGATCATTTTGTATGTAATCAAAGCCAAAGTTAGGCACATAATGTCGTACGTAATCTTAGATGCTACACATACTTTTGTCTATAAACAGATAAGAAGTAGTGAACGTTGCTACTTGTGACAAGGAACTCTGGTGGGGTACGTTTTAGTACTCATTTTTTTTTGCTATTTTGTTTGCAATTTGTTTTGCGACTGCACGTAAACGAAGTAGTTGATGGAGTACTTATGGTCATTGTAAATTACGTTATTCGCTCACAACTGTTTAATTTAATTGTGATATTTGTCGACGAATCTCTAATCGCCATTTAAGTATTATCGTTCTACCTCGTTTTTAACTTCTATTCTCTTATTTTAATTAAATATATTTTTGTTATAAACTGTGTTTTGCTACTTGTTTCCTTTTAGTGTTTGACAGAATTAAACGGGTTCTGAGCTGCCGACGGTAAATTGACGTAACATAACTTTTATCTTTACATATTAATTATCATTAAGCAAGACTTATTTACCATAGAAACTATGTTTTTGCAGTAATTAAAAATTACTTAGTACTAAGTTGTTACATAAATAAAATCGTAAGGTATAGTAGTCGACAGTTCAACACTTCGGAGAGTGAGTCGTAGGTAGTACTCGATGTGCTAATTATAAAATGATTAAAAGAGCGCCTAAACGGGGAAATACACCACATCAACTCCCGTTTACATTTGTCGAACACTGAAGGTAAACAAATCGCAAAACACAAATACAACAATATATTAATTTCAACCATAACGGAAAAGGCTAAAAACGAGTAGAATCAAGCAAATAAGTAGCAATTAAGAATAGTCAACAAGTATTGCAGTGCACGAATAATACAGTTAATAATCATTGAGGCCCTTTAGATTAAGAACACTTCGTAAAATTACGTGAATCAAATAACTTCACGTTGGCGAATACAACAAAATTGTCAATTATTATGAGCTTATGCGAAATAAAACGCACCGTTTCACTTGTTACCTGCAAAAAAAGTTGCGCACTATAATATGTACGTCTGGTCGTGCCTGTCTAACGCCACATAAGTTTATTATTGTACGGTTGTTTGTCCGAGGCAGTTCCCTTTTAATTCTTATTATAATTAGGATTACATTAACTGACAACTAACTATGTAACTATTCGCTATTGTACTATATAACTATATGTCACTACTGTTAACTAGCTTATTCGATTTATACTTAATGGAATTGTAAACGCTGCTTAATTATCATTATTGCACACAACCGTGATTGCATCTATTCTATTGCTTAACAATTAGGTCGAATGCAATCACCTTTTCCAATGCTTTTCTTTTTCCTACACTGCATACGACTGCCCTCAAAGCAAAAAAAAAATAAAGAAATTATATATAAGAAACAAAGTACTCACAATTAGCTTAACTCACAATCTACTTTAATTTTAAGTTAAAGTACCTTAATGATTGATGCGTCTTTTGGTTCTAATACTATGACTTTAGATCTTGATTTGTGATGTTTATTTGTTCATTTTTGTTTTCTTTTCGGTAGAAAATTGTTTACTTGTTTTACCAAATTGTTTTAGGTGTTCGATTTTCGCGGAGATACTGTGAACGTCCTCTTCTTTAATGGTAGTTGTTTCAATTGCTAATTTACCCGGCTGCGTAATTTGTGTTTGTGGCGATTTTTCTTTTTTCTAGCCTACACGTTGCTTCGTGAATTACACATTGTTCAATTTCGTAGTGTTACTTTTTTCTCGATTTTTACGGTTGCCATGTAACGCCAGATATATAGTTGTTGTACGGTTCTTTGTCCGAGGCACTTTATTTAGATTTTCTTTTATGTCTTATTATAATTACAATTACATTCACTGACCACTAGTTTCTTAACTACAGTCGGACTTCTATTCAATGAACTCCTATTTAATGATTTTTTCTATTTAGTGATGTTTTCTTTAGGATATTGACCTTCGGGTTAAAATGCGTGTAAAAACACCTCTAAAATATGATGTTCAAATTCTATATAATGATCTTTTTTAAAGAAAATGTTACCCAACTACTTAAAGTTTTCTTGGAATCACGTACAATTTACTTTACTTTTACAATACCGCATTGTTAAACGGATAAGCGGATTATAAGACTTCTTAATTTACAATACAGAAAGGCTATAACTAATAGTACTAAAAATTCTGTACATTTGTAAATGAAATAAATGCATGAATTGTTTAGAGGATTATAGGATTTCCTTTGAGTTTTGAAATGCATTGTCATGTTATTGAACACGTTTCATTTGCAATTTTTTCGTTTCAAGTTGTTTAAGTGTAAAGTTGGTTAAAAATGACAAAACGAAAGTGTTTATAATTAATATGTATTTCTTATGTACGTTTAAATTTGTGTTTTATTTTTTAAGTATAAATTCTATACAATGAAGTTTCTATATAATGATGTTTTTGAAAGGAATTTTGAACATCACTATATAGGAGTTCGACTGTATTTACTATTTCATTATTTAGCTATAATAATAATAATAATAGTAATTATTTTTATTATTCTATTTATACTTAATGGAATTGCCAACGCTGGTTAATCATCACTATTGCATACAACTGTTCATTGCACCCGTGATTGCATCTATGCTTTTGCTTAATAATCGTTACTTAATAGGTTGAATGCAATTACCTTTTTAATGCTTTACTTTCTTTTACACTTGTATACCACTGAGCACAAAGTAAAAAAAAAGAAATTATATATAAGTAACAAAGTACTTACAATTAGCGTTTTCGAATATGCGATTAGCTATTGCACATCCAACATTAGTTAAGAAGCCTCAACAGGTGTGCCCTCCAATTTGTCATAATGCTGTTCACAATAACAAATTGAGACCGTGGTTTCAATGTTTCCATCTAACATAAGTTATTACAATACGCATTCGGAACAGTGCTCATAATCCATGCATGCTTTATTAGTTCGTCATAAGAATTTTCTACGGTAAAAAAACCTGTGCAGGTGACCAAAGTTGTTACAATAACACCAAAAAATCAAATTTTTATTTAAAATAAAAATGTATCCTTACCCCAGCAAATTTCTCACAAAAAATACAACCGAAACCGCAATTTATATACTCAATACTCGCGTGGATGATTTCCAATACTTAAGATGTGGAAACATCTGGGCATGAGATTAACACACCTGTAATTTCCTTAACGTTTAAAACGGATGTGTACTAAGCGACCTCCGGTGTGTCAAAGGACAATATCATTATCATTCCTACAGCGTGAAAACTATAGCAAAATATTTTGACATAATATGATAAATAATTTTATTTTAATACAAATATTTATTTTTAGTTCTGTTTTTAAATTACCGCCTAGCTTATCCTTCATATTAGACAATACATTTACTACATTGTAGTTTATAAACACCGCATATATTTAAGTTACCGATTTTATCTTTAGCGTTAACTCATGAATATTTATGATTAATTTGTTTATTTAAATAATCACAAAAATAGTTTAAATGTTGATTAGGAAGTGGTTATTTAAATTAATTGGTTTCGTTAAAAATCCGTATCTAATAATCAAATATAAAAAATGATTATTGTCCTGTCGATTAGCAATTAATGATCTATACAAAAAAAAATTTAACGCCATTTACAGCAGTTTACTCTCGTGAAATTGGAAGTAATTTGCATTTATACACAACAAGTATAAATAAATGCATGAATCTAATTTTAGTGTAATGGCAATCACATTAACCAAGAGGCATGAATAACCATATCGATAAAAAGTCTTTGTTTTGGATTTCGCGTAATTGTATTTGGGGAAATATATTTCTAGTTGCGTATTTACATGAAATTAATATTAACAAAAGTTTAAATTAATATTGCGCAATAAATTATTAATTAACAAATAAATAAATATCCGAATTGTTAGTGTTTATTAACGAATTTAATTAAATAGTTTCCGAAGCGTAAATGCGCACTCAATTAGTTTACGTTTTATTCTAGGTGCGTGCGCTATCTGTTTAAATTTTTTTCAATAATTAACTCTTAATTGATTGGTTGCAGTTTGATTGAAAAGAAACAAAGAAAATTAAGTGAGCGTAAAGCAATTTTAAAACTGTGTTAATTGAAATGCGACAAATGTTTGCAATTTGCTCAATTACACTCGCACCGAACATATTTTTAGCTATTATATATTTGTCGCACATTATCTATTCTCTATAATTAAAATCGTGTTTTTATTATTTAATAACTGGGTTCTATTATTACACAATCCGGCGCCATTGCCAAATCTTGACCTACATAATCTAAACATTTATGATCTATCGTCCGAGTAATAATTAAAAATAAATTCTATTTTGTCTACGTGCTTTGTTTATGTTTTACATATAAAATGTGTTAAAAATAATATTCTCTTTATGGTAATTATTAGAGAATTATGGCTGTTTTAATCATATTTATGTTGTATACGGAATTGAGTTCGGAAGTTAAATTTTGATTTGTAAAAAATTTTGCATTTTTTTATTTTTTTAATATAAATTATTTGGTAAGAAGATACTAGGAGTTTTTGAAACCACCCTGAAGTTGCACTTGAATTTGAAAAAACAAATGCATTTGAATTTGAAACTTGAAATGCGTTTGAATTAGACAATTTTTAAATGTAGCAGTTATAAAAAATACTTCATTCTCAATATAGTTTATACATTAATAATTTACCTAGTCGGACGAATAATCCAAGTGCCATCAGAAGGTAACAATTTAAAAAAATATTAATTTTTATACAAAAATTTACATCATGAAAACTTAAAATCGATTTTTTTCAAAAATACGGAACTGCAATAGCACAGATTTTTATATGATGTAGGTGATACTCTGCTCTAATAAACATACATATATATAAGTTTAACTTTATTCGTTGCCATTTGGCTTTTCCGTTTTCATCTAAGATTTCCTCTATTTTCATCACCTCTTCTCTTAGTTCCCTGCATTTCTGTCTCATGTGGTTAAGGTCTTCCGTTTCTTCTCCACATAGCCTGCACATCTTTTCTGGTTCTTCTTTCCAATATTTGTTCCCTAACTCCTCGTTGCCACATCTGAACCGTGCTATCATTTTTTTCCTTTTGTTGCTTTTAATCTCTCTATCTTTTAAATATTTCGGCACCCCTTCACCCTTGATATCTTTATAATTCCTATTATATCTGCTCTCTTTTATCTTTGTCCATCTTTCTTGTTTTTCGATGTCTCTATCTCTCCTTATTATTTCTTCCCTTGTCCTTACCCCCTCTTCTCTTAATCTCTCCACTTCTTCACTCATGTACCCGTTTCTTTTGTAATACTCTTCTCTGCCCTCCTGCCCGTACTTCACTTTCCCTCCCTTTATCTCATTCCAACATTCTTGCAGTATTTTGCAATCTGTTCTTTCCCTCATTTCTTCCTCGTATTTTATTGCTCTTTTTCTTGTCTCTACCCTTATTTTTTCTATCTGTACCTCCTCCCTCACAATATACCCCGGTGTATCCCTGTCCAATCCTAACACCCATCTCCAGTATTTTTCCGGTAGCCCCTCTACCTCCCTCCACTCCTTCCAGCCCCATATTTCCGCTTCATACATTACCACCCCCTTTATTAATTTTTCGAACAGCAATTTTCTTTTTTTTATATCCATCTTGAATTCTCTTTCCCCCATACTCTCCTTTTCTAAATATCATTATCTTTGTTTTCTTCGTGTTTACTTCCATTTCTTTTTTTTTCATATATTTTTCTAGCGTTTTCATCATCTCTTTCATTTCCTTTTCCTCCTTAGCCACCAGCACTATGTCATCCGCATACGCCAACGACCATACCTTAGCTTTCCCTACCACTATTCCTCCTGCCTGTTGTTCTCTCATTGTCTCTTCCAGATCCCCCGTATATACCGAGAACAGGATTGGGCTCAGTGGACATCCCTGCCTCAACCCTCTCTTTGTTATGAATTTCTCACTCTCTTCCCCATTCACTTTAACCCTGCTTCTCGTTTCTTCGTATATTTCCTCTATTCTTTGTATTAATCTTTCATTGATTTTTTTTCTTTTCACAGCTTTTCCCTATTCACTTGGTCAAAAGCAGCTTTTAGGTCTACGAATAGTGCTACCATTTTCCCTCTTCTTTTTTTTAGTTCTTTATTTGCTAGGTGTTTCATTATATATATGTTGTCTATCGCCCTTCTTCCTTTTCTGAATCCCGCTTGTCCGTCTGGTACCAAACTTTTTTCCTCTATTTCTTTCTGTAATCTTTCTTGCAGTATTGTCGCGTACAATTTGTATGCCGAGCTCAATAATGTTACCCCTCTATAATTCTCGACTTTATATTTTTCGCCTTTTTTATGTATTGGGCATATTATTCTCTCTCTCCATCTCTCTGGGAATCCTTCCCCTTTCCATATTTTGTTTAGTATTTCCGTCATCTTTTTTGCTACATTTTCTCCCCCGTATATCCACTCTTCTCCTTGTATCCCATCTTCTCCTGTCGCCTTTCCTTTTTTATCTTCTTTATCGCCTCTATTACTTCTTCTTCCCTTATTCTATCCCTATCTCCTTCCTCTTGTCTTACTACCGCGTCTTTTCTTTTTTCTTTTTCCTGCTTTTGTTCTTCCCCTCCCAACATGTTCCAAAAATATATCTCCCATTCTTTAATTTTTATTCCCTTTGTCGTCCTGTTTCTTTTCCTCTGCTTCTTTAGGTACTTCCATACATCTTCTTTCGTTTTTATTACTTTAACCTGCTCCTCTTGTTTCTTTTTGTTTTCTTCCTTCTTTCTGTCGCATGTTTTTGTATATTTTTACTGTTTCTTTGTATTCTTCTTTTTCTTTCTTCCATTTTTTCCACTGTCTTAATGCTCTTCTTGCGTTTTTCTTTGCTTCCTTGCATTCCTTATCCCACCATTTCTTCCATCCAGTTTTCTCCCCCTTCCATTTTCTAAATCTGACTCTCACTGTTGCTTTCTCCATCATCTCTCTCATTTCCTCTACACTTTCTTGTAATTCCTTCCCTCTCCATACCGTTTTCCCTATTCTCTCTTTATATCTTTTTATACTCTCTTCTGTCCACTTTTTTTTAGTTATGTACTTCTCCTCTTCCTCTCTCTCTTCTCTTTCCTTTCCTTCCATTGTCAATTCCAGTGGTTGATGTTCTGACTCTACCCTTTCTCCCACTTTAAACGTCTTTACCTTTTCTGTGGCCTCTTCATTTGTCATTACAAAATCTATTATTGATTCTCCCCTTCCTCCTATGTACGTAAATTCCCCTTTTCCATCTTCTTCTCTGTTCCCGTTCATTATTTCCCACCCTTTTTCGTTGCACAATTCCAGCAGTTCTTCTCCCTCTTTATTTATTACCTTGTCTTTTGTTTGTCTCTTTCCCGTCCCTTTTCTTTCTTGTATTCCCCCCTCTTCCCCTATTCTGGCGTTGAAGTCCCCTCCTACTATTATCAATCCTTCTTCCCTCTCTTAAATCATCTCTTCTATGTTTTTCCTTGTCTCTTTCATTCTACTGCTATAAACCGTCACTACTTTTATTTTTGTTTTTTCCCACTGTATGTTCCTTTCTACAACTCCCCTTTTCTGTTGCACTTTCTCTTTCTTTTCCTGGTTCAACCATTTTTTCTCATTCCCGTTATTATACCCCCCTTTGCTCTCCCTTTTTCTTTTCTCTTTCTGCATGTTGCACCACTCACTCAAATTCCTCCGGCAACTCTTTTTCCCACCACTCCCATTCTTTTTCTTCCATCCATGTTTCTTGTAATCCCACTACATCCTGTTCCTTGATGTACTTCCAGAAATCATGTTCCTTGTTTTTTATTCCCGCTACGTTCCAAAACAATACTCTCAGCTCACTCACCTCCCCCCGTGCTTCAATCCTTACTTTCTTTTTTTCTCCCTTCTTTTTCTTTTCCATTTTCATCTCTCATTATTCGTTTTCTTTGCCATTTCGTCAACTTTCTCTCCTTTACCACCCCCTTTGCCCTTTAGTTTTTTTCCTTTTGGTTCCCCAATTTCTCTCCTCTTTCTCTGCACAGTCTCCTATCCTTGTCGTTCCATATGTATGTATCTGTCTCCGTCTATCTCCATTTTTCTGTGCCCTACCCATACTCTTTTTCCTTCCGCTCTTTTTTCCACCGCTATGTTCATTATTTCTCTTTGCACTCTTCTTTCCTCCCATGTCAAATCGTGACTTATATATATTCTTGTATTCTTTAATTTCTTCTTCTCCGCCATTACCTTCTGTTTTTCCTCCCATCCTCCGATTTCCGCCACCACCATCTCATTTTCCTTCTCTTTGTTTATTACTGTCACTTTTTCACCTCTACTTTTACATTTAATTTTTCTTCCAGCATCACTGCTAAATCTTCTTGTGGTTTTTCACTTCTCCACCCCTTTATCACAATATTATTCTTTCTTTTCCATCTTTCCTCGTCTTTCGCTTTTTCTCCAGTTTTCTATTCTCTCCACCAGTTTCTCTTTTTCTTTCTCCCACTTCTTTTCTCTTTTTCCCATTTCTTTTTCATTTCTTTGATTTCTTGTCTTATTCCTTGCAAATTTTCTTCCATCTGTTTCATCATTTCTCTCATTAATTCTTTTAACTCCTACATTTCTTTCCTCCTCCTTCTGTTCTTGAGGTTTTTCCTTCGCTCTCCTCCGATATCTTTTTAATGTCTGGTGATCTTATTGTTTTCTTTCCTCTTTCAAATATTTGTTGCCTTTCTTTTTCCTCTTCCTCTTTCTCTCTTTTATTCATCCCTTTCCCCCTTTTGTTATTACTTATTTATTTATTTATTTTATTTTTTTTTTGTTTTAATTTAGTTATTTATTTAATTTTTTTTTCTTTATTAATTTTTTTTAAATTTATCGTTATTATGATTCTTTCTAATTGTCTTTAATTAAAGCCCGCCACAAATATTAGCAAAAGTATATAAATAAAAGTTTGTACTTCACTGTTATCAAACGCGCGCGCTTGACCTTTAAACTAGGCAACGATATCCGCTCGCATTCGCACACGTTATCTGAGCCACCTATATCTTCTTATCCATAATTTTAATGTTCTTATTTACTACTCACATTAAAACTGTACTTCTAATCATTTCTTCCACTTCACAATCCTCAACACGCACACGTCAATTAATTGCTGTAAATCACTTTAAATTACACAAAACTCCGCACTACTATTAAACACGTCCTCACTCAACCACCTTCAAAACACGATTTCCTAATAAACATATATAGTCATACAACCCTAAGTGCCGTCAGAGGGTGACAATTAAAAAAAAAATAATTTTGCTTAAAAAATTTACATTATGAAAAATTAATATTTTTTTTAATTGGCACCTTTTGACGGCACTTAGGGTTGTGTGACTATATAGATTTATTAGAGCATGGTATCACCATCATATAAAAAATCGGTGCTATTACCATTCCGTATTTTTGAAAAAAATCGATTTTAAATTTTCAAATCAAAGAATCTTTGCTAATACAATTTTCTAATTTTGTTAAAGGCAAACATTCAATCTCTAACTATAGCGCTAATGTAATTGTGACAAATTTTAACAAACTCTTTGCAATTACGTTTCAACTCCTCAAAATTCAAAGTTTTCAAACGACATAAAAAACGGAACCGTTGACTGATTTTTTCTAAAAATACTGTTACGTATTTTATTATTAAAACTAATTTATTTAACGACTAAAACGATGTTTTACTTATACTAGAAATATGTACACTTCTAAATTAACGGAACTAATTATATCTATTAATATTTAATAAAAAAAAACACAATATAATTTATATCACTTACAAGAAGATAAGATAAGGTCCGCGGATAGCTTCACACACTTGTTTACACTTAAATCACGTACGCGATTATTCACTGTAGGTTTATCTCACACGCGTGCTACGACGGTATATATATACATAAGAAAATCCTTCTGGAGTGTTCCCTATTTTTCGGTATATCTTCTAGAAGATGGATAACAGCTTCTAGAAGGCTCTTGCATTTGCAAATAACTTCTCGAACGTTTCAATACATTTGTTGTTTTAGATACACGGCAGAGTATCAACTATAGGAAGAAAAGTTTTTTTTTTATAGTTTCTTGCAATCAGATTCTGAATTTGTTTCTTTAGCGGATTAATCTAAATGATCTCTAATAGAATTAATTAAATCACCAAGCGAAGTCAGGAAAATTGTTGCAACGTCCATTGTTATGATGTCTTTCTGAAGGTTGTTACTTGTAGATCAAGAGGATGTTTCGCGCATGGTAAAAAGATAGCAAATGTACATTTCTCTTTAACGCTTGATTGCAAACCAGAATATTTTAGCGACATATTTAAAGCATTGTCGTTACCCTGTTTCCTCACTGTCAAAAATTTTATAAGTGCAACAATCCTTTTAAGTTTCTAATAATATATTGAAATGAATAGTATGTGTCTACTCTGCTAACAGTTTTACTTCGTTCCAAGAACCTTTTTTTGGATAGGGGGAAAAATCTGCTTAACAGACACCGTTAGTGTCGGGCAAGTTGTTCACTCCGACGGACTAAAAAACCACCCCCTATACGATGAGATGTCCTATTCTTCAAGTGGGCGGATTCGGGCATTACCTAGCCTTTAGTTGTAATGCCCAGTTGGCTGGCCATGCTTTTTGTTTTCTTTCCATTTTATTTCTCTTTCTTTTTTCTTCTCGATTTCTATTTTTTTCCTATTACTGTTACTATCAGTTTTCTTATTATCGTCCAGTTTTCTTCTTTTTGTAATAGAAAATCTGCGATGATATTTTCATTTATTGTTGTGTTGAAAACGTTTTCTGCTCAGATCCTATCTTTTTTGAAATCAAGACTTTTAAAGATTGCGTGCTCTGGATCATTTCTGTGCAATATTTACATTTTTCTTCTGCTCGTTTTCTCTATTTTCTTTCGGTACTTGTTGAAAACACTATGTACCGTTATCGCTGTAGTACTTGAATGGTTTCTGTGGAACTAGTTCTATACAGAGATATCCTTAGACATATTTTCTTGTTTATTATTTTGAGTACTTTCTTATATGTATTTATATTTTATGATGTCTCCTCATATGGGCACCGAATACAGTACCGTAGATGTTACCGTTGGCATTAGTAATTTTTTTTTGCTGCAGACGGGCCTTCCAGTCTTGGTGTAATAATGCTTAGTTGTTTGATTATTATATTTGCTTTTTCTTTTGTTTTATATACGTACGTTCTGTATTTATTGTCTTTTACTAGATGAAGGTTTACTTTTTATTGCTGTGCTATGCAATTGTATTTTTATTGTGGATGTTTTTCTATTCGTCATTAGCAGTATTTTAATTTCTATATCTTTCTATTTTTTACTATTACTATTAAGTCGTCAGCATAAGCTATCAGTTCTACATCTTTCCCGCATTCTAGATTTAATATTTTATTATAGACGATATTCCACAATATTGGTCCCAGTAAGCATCCTTGAGGTACTCCTAAATATTATTTTTTTAATTATTTTTTCAAATACCTTTCCCATCAAATCTAATAGACATATTGACCTGTATGTTTTTCCTAATATGTTTTCTTTTCTAGGTTTTTTGATAAGAACTACTTTTGCATTTTTCCATATTACAGGATACTCTCCTTTTTCCAAGAATGAGTGGAAAGTCTTTTATATAATTTGTACTT
This sequence comes from Aquatica leii, assembly GCA_035610365.1. Taxonomy (NCBI): domain Eukaryota; kingdom Metazoa; phylum Arthropoda; class Insecta; order Coleoptera; family Lampyridae; genus Aquatica; species Aquatica leii. Next base: position 68,328,910 of record CM069437.1, read on the forward strand.
GAGCCTGTCTTATAATTTTTATAATTTCAATATTGTCCGGCCCTGGGATTTTTTTTGTTTTTAACTTCTGTTAGAACTTAGTCTACTTCCTCCTTCTAAAAACCTGGACCGTAATGTAATAACGGTTTTTATAGGCAGAAACGGTCTGATTCTTTTTTTTGGTATATTTTGTTTTTTTTTGGTTCCAGTAATCATGTTGAACTAATGACAAATAATTACAAATAACTACTTTTTTTTGCGTATCTTCTTTCACATACGCAGTACGTTTAAAAACAAAGTTGACAAATCACAACGCAAACTAAGTTTTGAATAATAATAAAAAATTGGTCCGAAAATTTATATTGTTTACTTCATTAGCGCAGCTTGATGGCGCAGCCATCTCATAGTACGAGGTACTATGTATAAAAGATAACTGTAAACAGCTACAACGGCGGAAAACGTTGTAAGTTGATTTAACAATTGCGTAATTCAAAATAATTTTGCAAAAACTGCGGATTAAAACCACAACGTAAACGACATTGGGTGTAAAACAATATCAATGAAACTGTACAAATGCCACCAGAGGGAACCACTAGACGGCCGTTTTGCCGTTTTGGGTCTTATCAGCAGAATGTATTCCCACAATTGCATCGACAAACCTTATAGGTTTATATTCAAGTACAATGCGGGTAACCATTAGCCATTTTTTACAAATGCGCTGTTTGTTACTGTTACAAAATATGTGATATTTATTGTGACAATGTTGCTAAGTAAGCAAGTGTTAATTTAACCGATGTAAAAAAATCCGAATTTATTTGTTCTTGCTAGAGTCATACCGAAAATAATCAAACTAGTTTTCTGGCCGCAAAAAAAATTATTATATTATTCACTATTCAAATATGACATTTGAAATATAAATTTGAAAAGGAAACAAAAAAAACCGATAAATTAATGACGGTTCCGGATTCAAGCAAAAATAACGGTTATTACGTATTATTATAATCTAAGCGACAAATTATATCACCAGACGTAAAGCGTCGAGGAATTTAAGTCGTGCAGATAATAATCATTTTCTCAACCGTGGTTTATAAACAATTTTTAACTAAAATTTAAAATTTATTAATGTCAAATTAAAATTCAAATGAGTGTTTTGTTTTGTAATTGTAACAATTATCACTAGTTTACTACAATTAATTTTGACGCAATTGTGATTTACAACACAAAAATCAATACTTAGATAATGTAAGTTTTTTTGCTAAAAAACTAAAATTGTTAAAAATATTATTGCTTTAAGCATTGATTATGTCTAAAACATATTTAATTCAGTAATATTCACAGATAGTTAAACGCTAATTTTAAATAACTTAAATTTTTATTATCAAGGTATAATTTGTTTAATTAACGATTTGAATTAAAAAAAACCGTTAAATAAATTCTCTGGCCCCTGGTAGACAGTTTTCTAAACTTTTCTCTTTAAAAGTGTTTATCAGAAAATGTAAATATGTTCATTATCATTTACCTGCGATTAAAAAAGTGCTACTTCGCAACCTATTAGTAATAATAAAAACGTATACAAATAGTAGTGAAAAACATTACTTTTAAAATATAACACATGATTTTTAGACTATTCTTTGTGTAAATAATAAATTACTATAAATTTTCTAATCCAACATTAAATAACTAGTGTTTATTTTCCAGCTTAAATGGGAGTAGCTAAAAGGTTGAACAGAAGTTTGATGGAAATCGCTGTAAATTTCCAAATTTATTTAAATTATGGGATAAAACCGTGAATACAGTGATGTACTTAACCAACAAATTATATTTAAAGCTGAAACGATGTGTAAAAGAATTAATCTTATTTAAAAAAAAATATTAATTTGTGGAGATTACACATATGTTCCTAAAAGACATAAACTTAACTCAAAAACTTAATAATAATTGTTGAAGAATTGTGCAAAATTAAATTTAAAAACTAATAGAATTGGTGTAAAATATTTAATTTTGGTTAAGATTTATTCTAAATATGTAGTAGATAAAAAAAATAATAATAAGAAAATGTTTTTTTTTTTGTTGAGAATGTAAATATTGTTTATAATAAAAAAAAACAATCACGGTGCGTAATTAACCAAGGATAATAATAAAAAATCTTAATAGTTATATGCATTTGACTGCGTGTAAGTAATAGTAACAGCTTTGTTTGAAAACCGAGCCCGAAAGACAAGGTACTCATTAACTAAAACGCTGTATACCTAAGCGCTGTTTTGTCAAATTAATTAATATAAAAAATTATTAACAGTTACATGTATTTTTTCATTTTTGCACAATATAGGTACCTACTTACATAATTACAATCACTGCAGTTTGAATAGATTATTTTAAGATGGGTAATAGGTTAGTTTTAATTTAAAAAAAAGTCCCGGAGTGACCAACCCTAGGCAGACTACTTCTTCTCCAAAACCAATTTTTAGTTAAAGAAAAGAAAATATAAAATCAAACTTAGTGTAACCCAGTAGTCTCATAGATTCTGTACAGTAATGTATATTTTATTTTTTATAATTAATTATATAAATTCTTTGATATGAAATAGACGGTTGTAGTAAAATCTAATTACGGTAAAATTAGATAACTATTGGGTCGAATTGGTCAGTACTAAACTCCGTTTGCTGACAATCGCAAACCAATTAAATAAATAATAAGCCGGTAACGTACAGTGACACAAGATTTTGCTTCGAAGCACCTTTATATGTAATACCTAAACGTTTAAACGCGTTGACCTGCATTTATCGATCTCGAACCGGAGATTATGTATTTTCCCAATAAATTTAAAACGTATTTATTATATAATTGTAACCAACATTGATTTATTATTTAAAATCAAAAATTATATATTGACTATTCAGCCTTAGTAATCCTGTTTACGAGTACCTAATTACCAATTACAATTTAGTTAACACTTTTTCTTTAAATAAACAAAATTTAAAAGAAACTCACTTATTACACAACGCATTAAATTAAAAAATAGTATATTTTACAACGAGTAAAGAATGGTAATCATTACCGAAGAGTATAAAAATTTGCAGCCGAGCCGAGGGCAAACCTGCAATTCATACGAGTTGCAAATGCACATTCCTTCGTTTTACGCGAAAAAACAAGTTACACAAAAAATAAAAACCTAAATTTAAAAAATTGTGTTGATAATAATACCTAAAAACATACTGCTTGTTCTTCCAATTAAAAAAAATATTTCAAAACTTTGTATTAATTTTGTCAGTTTGTTCTGTGTTTATATTACAAATTGTAAGTGTTATTAATATTCAATTTTTGACTTAGCACTTTTTCTGTATTTAGAAAACGGTGATTATAATTAGCGTGTTTTAACCCCTCGTAATGTTAGTTAAATTATTTATTACTTTGAGCCTGGTTAGTTGATAAAATATCAATTATTTACAATATTTTGCATTTACAGCCAGTAAATTAAAAAAATCTAATCATAACAAAGCTTGAATTGGTAACAATGCCGTTCGTTCTTTTGATAAACCTAATACTGGTGTGTAAACATTTTTCTTAAAGCTGCAACAGAATAATAACGTAGATGTGATTAATAATTAATAAGTGTTATTCTTAGAAATGGAGCTTGACAAACTAATCAAATAATATGATTCAAAATCATTATTTGAACTGTTTTAATATTTTTATATCATACATTAGCACAATTCCCCGCAGGGGGTCTGACTGTCTGTCAGATTTTGGAGAGTTGCGCCCCCACGGACCTAGCAATACCTTTTCCTTTGTTGTATGTTTTCGTACTGGGCACTCAGCGCAACCATGAAGTTAGTAGTGGTTTGGCAGGGCTCCCCTGATGCTGTCCGTTTTTTTTTCTACACCCTGCATAGCTGGCAGTAGCGTAAAAATGCAAAATATGGAAAGTCTTTCAAATAATCACCAGGGCGGTGGGGAGTCTGGATCGGACCCCCGTCGGAGCCGTCCAGATGTTCGGTCCAACGAGGATATGGTAGGTGGCTCCTTTCCTCGTACCGGTGCCACCAGAAAAAATGCCAGTGAGAAGGTTTTCCCTCCACTAAAAGAGATTTTAGGTACCAGCGAAAAGGAGGACTCTGTGCCCCGGTTCCTGGTCCTCAAGAAGAAGGAAGGCGATTTTGCTAATACAAGTCCCTTTCTTATAAGTAAAACTTTGTACGGGCTAATAGGAAATGTGAAAGAGGTTAAGAAAGTGAAGGGAGAATTGCTAATTGAAACCGTGTCCAGTAAGCAATCTAAGCAACTCATTAAATGTGAACGTTTTGGGGGATGTGAGATTGAGGTTGTACCACATGGCACTCTTAATATGTCGAAGGGAGTTGTATACTGCCGAGATCTATTAAACTGCTTAATTAATGAGATCAAAGAAAACCTAAAAAGTCAAGGTGCAGTGGACGTAAGACGGATAAAGACAAGACGTGATGGAGAGCTTATAGATACTGCAAACCATATACTTACTTTTAATGTCACGAAGCTTCCTAGGGTGATACAAGCCGCGTTCTATCCATTACAGGTGCGCCCATACATTCCAAATCCTCTGAGGTGTTTTAACTGTCAAAGATTTGGACACTCGTCAGTAAATTGCAAGCACGATAAGCGGTGTGTATGTGGAAAACCCACCCATGAGGGTTCGTGGTGTGAAGAACCTATTGTATGTCCAAACTGTCAAGGGCAGCATAAGGCCACGGCAAGAACGTGTGCGGTCTTTAGACAAGAAATGAAAATACTTCGATGCAAAGAAGAAAGTAGACACAATGGTAACACCAAGTACTTCCTTTGCGCAAGTCGCTACTGCTCCAGCACGAATACCCATTCAAGCTGTTCAAGCAATCGGCCCCGAAATTAAAAGTATAGATGTAAAAGAGTTGGAAAGGGAACTGTTGCCTAGGTTGGTAGATGCGCTGAAGGCTGTGTTTGCTTTGAGAAAGGATAGCACAGAAGAGGTGACGAGTACGAAGCTTACACTTGATATTAATCGAGAAAATAAAAAACAAAAAGACGATCAGAGAACACCACCTGAGGAAAAAGGTTGCATCGAGGGTAGTCAGCCTTCTTTTAGCCAGCAAAAGGATACCAACATGGTAAAGAAGCCAAGAGGTTGGCCAAAAGGTAAAACTAGAAAACCCAGGGATGAATCCCAAGATTCTTTGAGATCCCGGTCTACATCTAGAGAACCCACGCATAAAGGTGGATAATTGTATGTCTTCTATTTTATTCATTTCTTTGTCTTTAATCTGATTTGTTTTGTCCATATATACACAGTTATCTGTTTTTCTTTATTTTTTTTTTATTTTATCTACATGTTATTTAATAACCAGTCAAACATTTTACGATGGATACAAATAAAATTATACAATGGAATTGTAGGGGTATAATAAGGAGATACTGTGACATAAAGATGATATTGCATGAGTATAACCCAATGTGTTTTTGCTTTCAGAAAATATCAAAGGGAACCATCCATGGGAAACCATATCCAGTTCAAAAGAGCTAGAGCAGTGAGTAGACGTGTTGTTCTAGAAAGTAAAAGAAACAGCTGGAACCAGTATGTTTCAACAATATCATCTCCTCAAGACACAGGGCAGGTGTGGCGAAAAATAAAAGCAATATCAGGAAATGCTGGATATAATCAAATAACTCATTTAAGAAACGAAAATGGCAATATCCTAGAGGAAGAAAAAGAAATCGCCGAGGTTCTTGCCCGCCACTTTGCCAGTATGAGCAGTAATAATAACTATGATCCGGAATTTGTGCAAAAAAAATGAAAGTGAAGGGCCTCTCAATTTCAGTACCGAACAAGAACTAGACTATAACAAACCTTTCAACATGGGTGAGCTAAAAGTAGCCGTAAAAGAGCTTAAGAAGACTGCACCAGGACCGGATGAAGTATCAAATGAAATGCTAGGCCATTTAACCTCACAAGTAAAAGCTGATTTATTAAAGGTTTTCAATGACCTATGGAGTCAGAGAACATACCCCGAACAATGGAAGGTAGCTACAGTGGTACCCATACATAAAGAGGGAAAGAATCCTTTATATGCAGCAAGCTATCGACCAATAAGCCTTACATGCTGTATAGGTAAACTGATGGAAAAAATGGTGAATAAAAGACTGCAATACTACCTTGAAAAAAACCATAAAATAGTATCGTACCAAGCAGGATTTAGAAAAGGCCGATCAACGGTGGACCATCTAGTTAAACTAGAAAATGCTATACAGGAAGCTTTTAGAACAAGACAACACTTAATAGCGGTCTTTTTTGACATAAAAGGGGCCTACGATATGACCTGGAGGCAGGGTATATTAAAAAAATTATATAAATACGGTTTAAGGGGTAAATTACCTAAATTTGTCGAGTCCTTTATATCCAATCGTTACTTTCAGGTACGAATAGGAAACACACTGTCAAATGTTAAAATATTAGAAAACGGTGTCCCACAGGGCTCAACGCTTAGCTGTACTCTGTTTCTGATTGCAATAAATGAAATAGCTTACGGAGTTGACTCGGATGTTTTCCGGGCACTATATGTAGACGATCTGGCTATATATTGCACTGGAGCTACTGTACGACAGATAAGCGTTAAATTACAATCTGCAATTAATAATATCCTGCAAAATGGCAGTAGAATTGGCTACCAATTTTCTGAAGACAAAACCAAATGCGTTCATTTTTGTAGACTCCGTAAACCGCACGATGATCCATTATTGTATATTCAGGATAGACCGATTGTATGCACGCCATCAACAGCCTTTCTAGGACTCTTTTTTGACAGCCAACTTACATGGGATGTGCATATTGAACATCTAAAACAGAAATGTGTGAAAACCATGTACGTAATAAAAGTGCTATCCCATAGTAAATGGGGTGCAGAAGCTCAAACGCTTTTAAACATATATCGCGTCTTAATTATGTCGCAAATGGATTATGGAGCTATTGTTTATGCGTCAGCTTGCAAATCGCGGTTGCTAAAACTAGATAGGATCCATAATATGGGAATAAGGTATTGTTTAGGTGCTTTCCCTACTAGCCCCGTCTGTAGTCTCCATTGTGAGTCACGCCTACCCCCATTAGACATCCGGAGGAAACATCTAATGATAAGTTACATAATAAAGGTTAAATCGCAATCAACTCACCCGAATAGTAGATTTTTTTTCCCAGTAGAAAATGTTTTTGCTACAAGAGTAACTATAACGCGACCCCTCAGCATACGTTTCAAGGAATTTCTGGAGCAAATAGAGGAAACAGTACCCACGCTATTTTACGAAAGTAAGTATGAGCACGCGCCATGGTTGATACCTGAAATTGAGGTGAGACTAGAACTTAAAAACTTACACAGAAGTACAACAAAGAAAGAAGAATACTTACGTTCGTTCAAAAATATCATTGAACGCTACACAAACACGACACTTATCTACACCGATGGTTCCAAAAGTGAATTGGGAACGGGATGTGCTGTTGTAATAGATGAAGTGACCCATTGTTGCGCCCTGAAAGCTGAAACTTCAGTATATGTAGCCGAACAGTGTGCAATATGGAAAGCACTGCTATGCATTCCCATGGTACGCACAAAAAAAACTTATATTATAATCAGCGATTCGTTAAATGCTGTAAATGCTTTAACGGACATGTATACGAGGGACCCTTTGGTCGATATATGTCAGGTGTGTCTGTGCGATCTCAATAGATATGGAATCAAGCCTGTGTTTGTTTGGGTACCTGGGCATTCAGGAATCCCTGGAAATGAAAAGGCAGATAGTGCAGCAAGACGAGCAATCACAACCCCACAGATGAACGTGTCACATGTTAAAATGTCGGACATTCAAGTACATCTAAAAAAAAAACTTTGAGATTTGACAAGATAAGTGGCAAATGGAAGATACCTACCTTACGCATATTAAACAGCAGGTAAAAGAAAAAGTGCACTTGCATGGGTTTCGCAGAGAAGAGAAAAAATAAAAATACATCGTTTAAGAATAGGACACACCAAAGTAACACATGAATATCTTTTAAAGGGTCAACCTAGACCCCAATGCCATACTTGTAACACTAACCTTACTGTGAAGCATGTGATAAGTGATTGTGCAGACTTTGTTAATCAGCGGCAGCTGTATGACATACAGGCGGATATTGTGCGGAATTTCAGTAGTATACCAAGCATGAAAAATATGTTGCAGTATATAAAAGCAATTGGGTTGTATGAATAAATATGATGGTAAATGACTACACGTAGTTTGAATCTATTTTTGTATGGCGAAAAGACCTAAGCAGTCGAAGCCATTAAAAAAAAAATTAGCACAATTAATGTAATTTCCTACAAAAACCTTTACTCCAAATTTGGTTAAAGTATTGGGACAAAGAAACATGCAAAGAAATTACTAAATACCAGAATTACATGCTGATATACATTGGGCAAGAAAAAGACGAACATGCAAAAGCTAGTGGACAACATAGGATAACATTATTTCCATAAACAAAAATTCACAATAAAGTCTAACACTAGCACTACTCATTTTCTAAGCTGCTATGCACCAGATATCAACAGATCCTAAAAAAAGGATATTGTTTTACAATCAGCTTTAGAATATTGTCGACAAGATCACCCATAATGAAAAACTGTTTGTCATGGGAGATTTACGTAGTGGAAACAAAATCATACCTAAAATCATGCGCCAATTCAACGAAAACGTAATAATTAATAATGGAAAACTTCTAATAAGTACATGTGCCCAGAACGAGCTTAGAATTCACAATACCGACTATGCACACAAATGGCAATGTAGTGCAACTCTAGAAGACTTACAACCTACACAGATATTATATGTCAGATCACTAACATCAGCAGACCTAGGGCCCCATCATAATCTAATTCTGTCAAACCTTATATGACTGACGTAAGCAATACTATAGACGACGTCACAAAAAAGCATTGAAATGAAGAGTTTCCAATCTATAACAGGACACACAATACTCAACAAAATTAAAAATGTTATAATCCGAGAAACATGTGACATAGTAAATGTAGTAAGATAGAGCAGATCAAGATTCCAAGATGGAATGATGATAAGCGAATCCTTAATAGGAACTTTAGTAAAAAGTGAAGTAACATCAAAACTCACGGGGTTCAAGTTTTATAGTTTCCAGATGTTGAATAAAATGCTGAGAGTTGAGGATGTGAGAAGAGGTTTTACCTGTAAACTCGCAAAGAATGTTGGACAAGAATTTGGCTAGCTTGTAGGTAGGAGATTGGATAGTACTGACGATAGGTCGAAAAGGAATACCTTGTTTGTGAATTTTGGGAAGTCCGTATAGACGAGGTGATTTAGAATCTGATGAAGTTGGTCGACGTTTAGATTGGAAGATTTGATGATTTGGTTGACCTCACGTTCAATCCTCGAAGTTGGGTTGTAAGTTAGAAGAGCGTAAGTTTCCTGAGACAAAATAGAATTGATTTTCGTAACATAATCAATTTAGTTCAAAACTACAGTGGCGTTGCCTTTGTCGGCTGAAAGAACAATAATATCAGGGTTCTTACGAAGACTTTTTAGAGCTGACTCTTCCGACTTAGAAATGTTGGATTTAGGAATTTTAGATGATTCAAGGATTTTGCCAGTGTTAATACGAATGGGATCTGAGATGTGGCGAGAAAGATGTTTTATAGAAGACTCAACAGCACATAAAATATCTTCTTTAGGAATACGTTTGGGAGCAACCGCAAAATTCAAACCCTTAGATAGCACCGATTCCTGTTCTGAGGTGAGGACCAAACTAGATAAATTGACAACCGTCTTCAAGGAGTTAGTAGTGGATGAAACTTTACAATTCTTGGATTCCTATAATTGAAACTTTTTGAGGTGACCTTCAGTGGTTAATTGTAGAGTGGTATTTGACTGCTGGTAAGTAATGTTGTCGAAGAGTTTTCAATCATCCGGGAATAGAGTGCTGGCCAACTCAAGATGAACATAAAAGAGTTGTTTCGAAATGGTGTCTAACTCTCTTTTCTTTTTCGTTTGCTTTTTCAAGTTATCGTTTTCTTTCTTACCTTTTTAGAGTTTAGATTATGACTTGTTTCACAAGTGGATAACCTAACTTTTGAGAAGTTCTTAGTTAGATTTCGGTTACTTGTTTGAGTTTTGCGATTTATCTCACGCCCTGAAGAAGCCCTTTACAAAAGTGGGCGAACCGTTGGCAACTTCGGTTACAACAACAATGACACGGTCCAAAAAAGACATTCTTATCTTAGAACACAATAATGACTATTTAAAGTGACAGCGGAGGTTCTTTAAAAGTTACCAATTGGTTGTAGATTGATACCGGACATTTTTTTTTAATTGAAGACCGTTGTCAAGTTTTAGCATTTTCTTTTTCTTCTTTTGTGTTTTACCCATTTCGTTAGTAGTTCTGGTTTCTTATTGTCTAACTAGTGGATCTATAATATTGTTGTGATTGTGATCTCAAGATGCCTTGTATTTTCAGTTCTATTGTTTCGCTTCTTAATTTGTCCCTTAATGTCATACCTTTGTACTTCAGTACTTTTATTTGAATTGTTTAGATTATTCGAAGGTAGACAAATTTCGTAACAGCTTTTATGGCTTTAGTCTTTATCACCGCCGTAACTACAGGAGGGCCGGGCACCTAGCCCCCTTAGCGAAGATGTCTAGTTACGCGCATAGTCTTTATACGTGATAAGATGTAACTGCCTACCTCCATAATTACAATTGTTTTTATATGTAAGTTAAATTTATCATTTTATTAATTGCAGCATGTAGTTTTATTTATATTTTGATTCAGCGTTTATTTGTTAATAATCGCTTACACATTTTCTATTGTTGTTTGGTTTATTTTAATTAATTTTAGAATTGTTTCTGTTTACGTTTTTTGACATTTATATTACTTTCGAAAATTTTATTAGTTAGAATAACTTTTTCATTTTTAATCTTTATACTCGACAGCACGGAAATTATTCAAAAACGATATTGGAAATTACAGTTTTTTTCAAGTATTAACAGCGTAATAATTTATAAAATATTGAAATCGTTTTTATCAAATTTCCAATTAGCAATTTATAAGTTAAGAATTCATTAAATCTTTAAATGTTTTATGGTAGGGTTTTTGTTTCGCAATTAATTTTGCATTTAGATATAAGAATTTGAAGTGAATTACAACGCTTGGCTACCAGATAAATACAATGTTGTAGTAGTTGCATCTTTATGTTAGTTTTAATTACTTAATATGTTTTTTACGAACAGTTTTCCAAGATTTTTTGTTGCTAAATATTACAAAGAAGTGATCTGTGACAGTTTTATTTATTTGAGCACGCATATGTAAGCACTATACATTTGGTATGTAATCAATACATAAAAGGGTTTACTATAGTTTCGTATAAGTTGTATTAAAAGGGTCTGTCTTTAAAGATTATACAACAATATCTTGTACCTAAATTGGTAGTCCTATAAACATTTTACGTGTAAATAACATAATGGCAAAAGTAGCAATGAATATGAAACCGTTGTTTGAAGACAATGATGAATTTTACATTCTGCATTAACAGAACTATATTTTTAAAACCAAATCCTGAAAAACAAACTGTTATATATAACCTTTTGTTTTTTATGAAAAGTTTAAAAAACATTTATATTTTGTAACTAGTATTTATGCTAGTATGTAATTAATAATTTTTTTCGTTTTAGTATGGACACTGGTAAACGTAAGGAAGGGCTAATCTGGAGGCCCGATTTAGGGAAGGGCTGCCATGTGCAAAAGGCGCTGCGGCCCATTTAGAAACATTCCATCAAAAAGGACACCATCCGTTTGCTTTAAAACCACAGCAAAGAGCAGTTACCAAACGTATACAACCTCAATTGTCGGTATCGTCATCGTCGACAACAATAAACAGCACATCGACAGATCCAAGAGGAGTTCCATATTACCCGGTCAATCGTCCTTTGGTAGTCCAAGAAAAACGAAATCCCCTAAACTCGCTAATTCTATCAAAGAGAAAAACGAACAGGAACGAAAGCATATCGCGTCCAGTTACAAAACCATCAGCCCCAACGATTGCACGAAAATCTTCTCTCGGTTATATTCAGGAACAATACAGCCCGACGCTAAGAAAGAAATATCGTGCAAGTTTGAGACCATCCGATGCAGAAGATTTTGTAAACACTCACACGAATTACAAACATCATTTAGTAAACACAGTTAACGATAATAGATCACGTAGTGTTACACCAGCTAGTTCTTCTGCGTCGAAACGAGTGCAGTTCGTAAACGACCCTAGTAGTGAACGAGCAAAATCAACAAAACCAAAATTAGGTGTGGGTAATTTACTAAAAAAGTTTAAAATTTTTGATCACAAACCTGCAAGTACATCTAAGCTCGCAGCTAGTGATAAAGAACAACTTTTGCGCAGTGCACCATACACAATCGAAAGTGAAAGAAAACCGCAAAGTGCAACACGTGAAAATTTACTCGAACAATATCAAAAAAATTATCGAGATACTACAACGTCGGCGTTTGTGTCACGCTTGAGATCAGAACAAAATATACGAAATACGAACGAAATTAGAGAAACGAGTGAAATACGAAAATTAACCAAAGATCTTTCAGGTCAAACACAGGATTTAAGTGGTACGTTATTAGAACGCACAACAAAGTCATCAAAAGATAACAGGAAATTAAAAAATTCACCGCCTCCTGAATCAGCAACACAACGCAACGTTGCTGCTGACTTTAATGCGAAATCTACAATTATAAGTGATAGTTCTATTAATACGGTTAGTTCGAAAAGTGTATTTAACGGGTTAAGTTCGCGAACTTTTTTCAACATGTTCGGTGGTGGATTAAAATTAAAGGAGCGTTTAGTTGTCGGTTTTAGCATAGCCGCTGTGCTATTTACCTTACTTTTGGTGGTGGATTTACAAATGGATTTTGGTTTATCCGGTCATCACGTTGTTCCTTCGCACGGTCGTGTTAAATACATTAATGATGCTGACGGCCCCGGTGGCGCTTATAACAGCTTTAAGAAGAGGTTCTTGCAGAAAACTCACAGGTATGTACCAATTTATTGACGTCTTATTTAATCTACTATAAATATATAATGTAATAACCTTTTGAGATAATTTTCTTATTTATTTCAATAACATAAATACGAGCTATATTCATCCAATCGTAAAGATTAACAATCCCAAGTAGAGATAATTGCTAGTAATCTTCAAGTGTTAAATATTTGGTTTCTGATTTAATATTTGTAATTATTGTAAAATTGGACTTTACACTTCAGTTTTAATTGTTTTCACATAAGATGAAAATTTTCGCTGGACAAAATCAATGTGCCGTTTTTAGACGTAGGATTTGTATTTAGCGAATCCAATAAATTTACTTCAGGATCCTGAACGGGGATAAATTAAAAAGTTTTCGAACATAGATTTTCTTTTAATAATTGGAAAATAATTTTACGTTTTTCTCGAGTTTTAATTCTAAATCAATGTAATCTTTGTTTTGTGCTAAGAAGTTTGCTACATTTTTTTTATTTGTAAAGTAATACGAATTTCTATTTAAAAAAATTAATATTCGCAGTTTTTTTATAAGCAGTAAAACATAAAATTGACGTGTGCGCGACGTTTCAAATATATTAAAGATGCCACTGAAATTTTCAGAAAAAGCTATGTTAAATCGTCTGAAACAAGAATTATTGTATGGACAGGTATAATACTATGAGACATTAGGCAAGATAAAGCACTTTGCTGTTCCACTGTAAAGCTCAAAAGTTTTGTAGTTTATTGAGAATTAAATGGAGAGATTAAGTTACGATGTAAATTTGCATTAGTATATGGGATCGCTATATACCCAACTGAAAAACAAATTACGTAAATATATGAATTTTTAGAAAAAAGTGTTGTTAAATGGGACGCCAATATATAAACAACTCATGTCAGTGACGTTAGCTCCGCTTTTGATGAACGAAAAAATTACAATTGTGCTGAATTATGCTCAATACATACTACCTTGTGCCGCAAAAACAAATTTTTTTTTCCTCATTTACAGTTTTTACATAACGATTAACTTTTATGATAACAGATAACTTCGCCTTTTTCGATAAAATCTGAAAGAACTAGTGTGCTGAATTATGCTCAGTGTGTGCTGCTTTGTGCCGTAAATTTTTTTTTTTTTAATTTGCAAATTTTATGATAAAACCGTTTTTACGATGATACATAGCCTCGCCTTTTTCGATAAATTGAAAAATGGCTTTTGTGCTGAGGAGTGTAATCAGTACGTACTATTTTGTGCCGCAGAAACAGTTTTTGTTTTATTATTTTACTGACATGTATATTTGCCTTTTTATTAAAGTGCTTTTACATAATTCTCCGAAGCCTAAAAACACTTCTTGAAAAACTCACCCGAACTCGTTGTCTTAAAACATTTTTCAAATCGAAAAATCTCCGTAAAAACTGTAAAAAACAAGAATTTGTTTTTGCAGCACACGGTAGCAGCACGTTTTGAGCACAATGCAGCACCTCAGTTATCTTTGATTTTATCAAAAAAGGTGGAGTATGTTTTACCTTAAAAACGTTTTGTTTTCATAAAATCTGCAAATAAAAAAAAACGATTGTTTTCACGGCACAAAGTAGCACATAATGAGCACAATTCACCATATTAGTTATTTTTGTTTATCTGGAAACAGCGGAGCTATCTGTAATAGTAAAATTTGATTATTTTCGTAAAAAGTAAATGAGGAAATAAAGAAATGGTTTTTGCGGCACAAGGTAGCACGTACTAAGCATAATTCAGCACAAAGATCATTTTTTAGTTTATCAAAAAAAGCGGGGCTAACTTTACTGACACAAACACCTCTTTTTATATTTGTTTGCTGTCAACAAAAAGATTCGATGCCGGATACTATTTTTGCATTCTAATTAACACCATTTGTACTTGAATTAGTTTTTTGGAAATTTTAAGATGTTATAAACTGTTGATTGTGAATCTATAGTCGATTGACGACGTTTGGTATGAGGGGAATTCTTTTAGATTTATTTTTATTAACATTAAATTTTCCATGAGGGTCTTTTTACGTAAGGACCATATGGTAGTTCTTTGTTTATGTCATAAACGCAGCACAATATTACATCAACACGAAAAAAGACGACGGTAGTGCCGGAGCCACAGCCATCGGTGCGATAAGAATCAAAGTTTATTATTATTAAGCTACCTAACTCTAAATATATAAGGTCACGGGAAGGATAAGGATCATAACGTAAAAGGACCCTCATATAATTATGATTGAACTTCACTGGGTAGATACGTTTAATCATTCTATATTATTTCAGGTCTTTATACTAAATGTTCATATGGTAGTTGTTTAAAGCATTTCCAATTTAGTGAACAAAATGAATATATGTGTAACCATATATTTGTCGTATGACATTTCAAACCTAGGATCTAAGCCTAAAACCATTTCAGCAAACTCTCGCTCCTCAAGAATTTTTCTGTTGTAAAATCTAGCAAACATTCTGGAGCTGTTACTTCAACCAGCAGCTTGTCGGATCTCTTCCATACTGAGACCTACCTGCTCGCCCCGCTGCAGAGGTACTAGCGTGTCTGGTCGAATAAAAGGAAAAAAGGCAACATCTATTTCACTTTGTTTGAGAGTAGCTTTAATCCAGCGACCCACTGTTTATGGGGTAGCTTTGCTATATGGTCTCTTGGTAATTATAAATAAACTATCGGTGCTTTTAATAGCCTTAGTCCTTTCCAAATAAACAATTACTGCTCTTGGTACACTTTTTTGCCCAGGGACATGAAATTCTTAGGTGTTGATTTTTAATAGTACCAGGTACAAAACTAGTTACTGTTTCCAAGGTGATATGAATCTTGGTACAATACAGTAACTGTTTTTTGCAGTTCTGAAATTAAATCTAGTTTGGTAACGTGTCGCAGAAAAAAATTTAAGGCTACAGTTAGGTCACAAGTAAAATGATATCTGGGTCTAGAAGATCTCAGCTTAAAAACGCATTTGATGAATTTTTTATTAACGGATTTTCTCTAATGTGAGAATCCACTAATAAAGAAAGAGCGGATGTATTTAACGCGTTATAAGAAGACTCCTTCTTAAATTGAATCGATAAGCAATTTAAAGTATTCGGAATTGAATCCTCAAACATATTTGTTCTTTTATTTTTGCTAAAACGTCACCAAATTATCATATTAACGTAAGTTGCGATTGACAGAAAATTTATGGCAACTTCTAGAGATTCTATAGGCATCGTTTGTAACGTTAAGATTTCCCTGATAATAGCGCGACTTCTAGGAAATTCTGGCGCCAAATAGAATATGGTTTTCTGACAACAGAAGGAAGTTAGGTATAACTTGTCTGTACCATCTTTATTTATTTTTAAAAAGGTCATTGCCGACCATAAAAAGGGAACACATCAATTTTATAGGCATCTGAATGAGTATGCCAGGAATTTTGGTAAATTTGGAAACAAACAAATCAATGGTTGGCATAACAAAGAAAGTTAAAATCTGATTAAATCACCAAGAAGATAGTTCATATTCAGTTCCTTTCTTATTCATTAATCTAGAAGCCGAATCTTCTTCTGTGTTCAAGTGCGAAGCTATATAAGAAGTGTGAATCTAGATCGTATCTGTTTCACACCATTTCTAAAAATCTTTTGCAATCTTTACCATATTTAGAAATTTAATCTTTTCTATTATCAATTCTAAGAAGAATTTGACAATGTTCTTCGTAAAGCATTTAAGAGCAAAAAAGGCTGCCAATGACTAAACGATTTAGGTAGAATGTTCTCTAAATTGTCAATCCGCCCATTACAGAAATCTACCCAGCCTGTTAGACAAACGTTGGAAAAAAATCTAATTTAAAAGAAGCGTTTTTCTATATTTTTTTTTTCATCAGAGAAAATTTTTCTTTAATTTATCTGAAATCTTCATGTTACTATTGTATTCGGAACAAGAAGTAAACGCTAAAAAATGCTTTTTTCCAATAACTTTATATAAGCCCAACCATATTTAGCTGCATATATAGAGATTAACAATCTCGTAAACTTTGTAAAATCACGAATTTTAAAAGCTTCCAATGTTGATCGACTGAAGAAACTGAGACGGAACTAGAAAACGATGGTGAACGCCAAGAATTTTTTCGAAGCTTGTTCAGTTTTTCTTTAATTTTGTTGAATTTTTGTTTATAGTTTGAAGGGCTATAACTCAAAATTAAACGTTTATTTATATTTATATACATTTAAGTATACGCTCCAACATTGACACACGAAGATGAAGAAACATTCTATGAAGAAATTAATAAAGCGCTAAGAACAGAGAAAACAAGATATACAATGATAATGGGCGATTTCAACGCAAAATTGATTACGATATATGCAGTGATAAACATATAATCGTAGATACGACAGTACTGAACACAATAAACTTAGGAAGCGATCACAGGATACTAAGGGCAAAAGTGCGAATCAACAAACAAAAAGAAAGACAAAAACTAATAGTAAAGACAGGAAAAAGTATAGACACAGAAAAAATAAGAAAACAAAGCACCACATACAAACAACTTATAGGGAAGAGCTATTAGAACCCGACTTAGAAACCCTAAATACGGAAGTAACAAACGGTCTACTGCTGGCAACTGAACAAACAAGAAGTAACAAAAAAGAAAAACGCCAAAAACTGATTGACGAAGCAAAAAATTGAAAACACAAAAACAACTATTAAAAGACAGAAAGACAAATAAAATAGAAATAACAAAAATAACAATCAGAAAAAAGATAAGAGAAGACGTGAGAATGTATAGGAATCCAAAAATAAGATAATTTTAAAAGAAAAGAAAGGCCTAAAAGAAATACGATCCAAAATAAACAAAGGAAAACACTAAATAACAAAACTAATATATGAAGAAAATAAAGAAACCACAAGGATCGAAGAATTCAGTGGTTATAGAAACATTCTATCGTACACTATATAAAAGTAAAAATGCACCACCATCAAGATAAAAAGAAAAATATAGAGAGAAAGTCACAAACATAAGATTAGAGGAAATACCCGAAATTACAGAGAAAGAAATCAACAATGCTGTAAAGAAGATGTCAAACAATGGAGCCCCAGGGGAGGATAGAATAGTAATAGAAGAAGGTAAATCTGTCTCAAAACAATTTAAAAAAATCTACAATAAATGCCTAACGAAGTCCCAAATACCAAATTCTTAGTTAAATGCTCAAGTAGTCTTAATCTTCAAGAAAGGAAATAAACATAAAATAGAAAAAATACAGACCAATAAGTCTTCTGTCACTGCTGCACAAACTGTTTGCAAAGATAATAACACAACGACTAACGAATAAACTAGATAGTTACTATTCACGTGATTTAGGTTTAGAAGAGATTATAGCACGATAGATCACTTACAGACATTGCGAATATTAACAGAGAAAGTTAATGAATGTAACTATGGATAGCAATGATAGACTATGAAAAGGCATTTGACTCTATAGAGATATGGTCAATCCTGAACGCTATACCTAACTGCAGAGTAGACGAAAGGTACACAGGCCTTATTAAATACATATGTAAAAATGCAAAATATAAGTAAAGGCAACAGTACAAACCAGCAAATTCAGGACTCATCGTGGAGTACGACAAGGCGACTCAATCTCTCCTAAATTATTCACATTGGCTTTAGAAGACATGTTTAGGAGATTGGACTAGAAAAAAGAGGAATAACAATAGATGGAGAGAAATTAAACCGATGACATAACACTGATAGCAAGGAACAAAGAGGAATTACAAGAAATGTTGGAAGAACTGAACGAGGTATCAAAACAGATAGGAATGAAAATAAACACTCAGAAAACAAAATACTTAACAAATGATACAGAAGAACAACAAGAAATTGATCTAGAAGGCAAAGCAATAGAAAAAGTGAATACATTCGTATATCTAGGGCAGAAATTTAAAATCTCAAAAAATAACTTGACAGCATACCTAGATAAAAGAGTCTCGTTGGTGTGGTCAGCGTTCGGAAAACTGAATAACATACTAATGGCAGACATACCAAATACGTTAAAAGCAGAGACTTTTAATCAATACGTGCTGCCAGTTCTAGCTTATGGAACTGAAACGTGAGCTTTAAACAAAGGCATCATACATAGGCTCCAAGTAACGCAGAGAGAAATGGAGAGAAGAATGCTGAGCATCGAGTTACGCGACCATATACCTAACACTGAGATACGTAGAAGATCAAAAGTGGTTGACGTAGTGGAACGACTCTGTTTCCTAAGATGGAACTGGGAAGAATGGAAGGGAATAGGTGGACGCGTAAAATTATAGAATAGAGACCTTGAAAAAACAAGACATCTAGAGGAAGACCACAAACCAAGTAGACAGATGACATCAAGAAAATGATATGACACGATTGGACGAGGAAAACACATAACCGAGAAGAGTGGAAAAACCTAAGGGGCGATGATGTTTACTAGTTCGCGGGAAAAGCATCTTGGTATATAGTTTGTGTTTGAATTTTATGGCTCATTTTAGGCAAAAATACATAACTGTCTGAGCTCTTGTTTACATTTGTAGTGTTCCATATTTCTTTTAACTTCATTAAAGCCTGCATGGATATTCTGACTGACTTGGTCCCTACCATTAAGTTTTTACATTGAATATGTGTCTTTACATGTCCTCGCATGAAAAAGTCTAGTCCGTTGAGAACTGGAGATCGCGGTTGCTTAGCAATAAGACTTATCCATCGGTTTGGATACTTTTCATTGTGGAAATCAGTGACACCTCTGTCATAACGGACCGGAGTTCCATCACGTAAAAATAACGTCGTGATCACAGGATAAATGATTACAACACTGAGCAACATCAAAGTTCGGTTTTTGAATAATTTTACTAACAATGTTAACTTTACTTAAAATATTATACCACAATATAAGAATGCAAATGAACTCAAAATTTTGCAATTTTTTGGCCAACGATGCAGCCAAATTTTTTATGTTATTTTCCTTCGCTTATTTCAAACAGAGCATCATAAATCTCCTCAAGTTGATACCTTAAAAGAGTTATTGGATCTATTCTACTAGACCATCGAGTATCCGATAAAAATTTTAAAGATAAATTTGTTACATTAGATAAATTAGATTTCAGAATTGACCCGCGTTTACTAAAAGCTGAAAAATATACAAACAGTTCTTGAACTAAAGACAAAAAATTGATGCTCAAACTATTTGATTTTGCGGCATCATTGACGACTAAATTTAGGGAATGATTGCAACAAGGAACAAAGAAAGCTGGCGGATTGAAACCCAAAATTTTTTTTGTAGACTATTATGCCTACCACGCATAGTTGCCTCACTCCGCAAATCGTTGATATTTAAGCCTTATTTCTCTAACACCGACAGAAGAAATTTTGTCAAGCCTTCACCCGACACATCATCTATAGGATAAAATAATAAAAAATGTTATTCCATACTAATTCCCGTGCTCTTTGAATTAACAAATCTTATACAAACTAAAATTTGTTCTTGGTAACTAAAGTCAGGAGTGCAGTCTAATAATATGAAATAATATTTTACCGTTTTAATTAGTTCTAAAATTTTGGATTTGATATTTACACCGATCAAGTTGATTACTTCATTTTGTGTTTTATCCCCGACATAGTTTTTGTGATCTTTTATTTAAGAGCGTTTTGTATGTTCAAAGATTCATTAATGCCTTGAAAGTAGTTATTTATTTGCTGTAAAATGGCTATCAAAGCATCATTACTTTCCTGAATATAATTTTCTAGTTTTCTTATTTTTTTGGAGTTTTTGATGAGGGATGTGTGGAAGTGATAGTAGGTGAAGATTTATTGGAAATAGGATGATTTTGGAGTGTTTGTATTTGGGACTGGTTATCGGGGATTGCGGTTAGTGGTGGTGCTTCTAAAATTTGGGATGAGGCGTGATGCACTTGAAGAAGTTTGTTTAGTTGAGGTTGGTTTCTAATGGGGGTGAAGGAACTTTGAGAACTTGGATTTGTGCTTATGGTTAGTGGTGCGTAACATAGGGTATTGAATTGAGAGGAAGTTTGTTGGGGATCACTCAGTCTGGACGTTGAAGGTTTTGCAAAATTTTGGTGAATAACTGAATTATGAATTTGGGTTAGGTCGTGTTCGGTATAATGAAAAAGCTGGCTCCACATCGTTCTTACATTGGAGACTTCAATAACATTCGCTTCAGGTTTGTGGGCCCTAGGAAGGTCAACTTGGCTTGAAATCTGAAACATTTGGATATGGTTAACTTTCACTGGTGGTAAAATTTAAAATATGTGTGTCATCCCCTTTGTAACACGTGGATACCATTATGGCCAAGAGTTTGTAGTCGCTTTCGTCGAATGCCAACTCATCTGGCAACGAACCTCCTCCTGTGGTCACTCTAGCTCTATGGTGAAGAGCAGCTTTTGACTTAATTTTACATTGTAAGTCCGCCACTACCTTCTTCCTCTGCGCTACAGTTTTCATCCCAAAGCCATGTGAATTAATTCTAAGGGTTAAATTTTCCCAAGCCGTTCTTGACTCATCGCGTCCACGAGGCCCCACAAACTTGTTCGTAATAATGCACGGATGTCCTTCACAAAAGTCAACAATGACTTTTTTGTGTGAATTATTGAATCTGGCAGTGATTTTGTAATATGATATGATGCATAACATTACATCAATAGGAAAAAAAAATCTTTTTGGATAGTTTGAAAATACCAAAAATTGGCGAATATTAATGCTTATCTTTTAAACGAAATGTTTTATTGCACAATTTTAAATATCAACGATGTCTGTTGCATAAGGCACACGTACAGCAAATTCAAAAATGCTATTATTGCGTACTCTCATATGGAAAATATATTGAAACGTCCGAGAAATTACTTGCAAATGCAAGAGCCTTCTAGAACTGTTATCTAGTTTCTAGAAGATATAGCGAAAAGTGAGGAACGATCCAGAAGAATTCGCCGATGTCTATAAAAGCCGAAGATGGAAATCGTAGGTCAGTTATTGCTGGAATGTGAATGCATGCAGTATTAAATAAATAAGCAAGTGAAGATAAATAAATCGTTAACACGTGTTTGTCTACATAAATAAATCGAGAATAATCGTGTATGTGATAATTAGTGTAAACAAGAGTGATATCCGAGGACGTTATCTTATCTCGTGTTAGTTATCTTAAGTGTTATACAACGGTATACATAAATTGTAGTGTAAGTGTTTTTATTATTAGATTTTAGTAGTTCGGTCAATTTAAAAGTATACATATTTCTATAATAAGTAAACGTAGTTTTAATCGTTTTAAATAAATTAGTTTTTAAGTAATAAATTCGTTACAAATTGGTATCAGGTGTTCGGTTTTAAACCCGTGGAAATCGTGTAAATAGATAAAGCTGTTCGCGATTTTTATTAGTGTAAATACCATTAAGTATTTTATTATCGCTCGAGATACGATACGCGTGTTTGTTTATAAAGTAGTGTATTTAAAAACTTTATATTCGTGTTATATTTAAATTTATGCCGGTGACGCGTTTGCAAGCAGTTAAAATGGATGCAAAACTATTTGAAATTCTCGAATCGATGAATAAAAATATGGAAGAAAATAATAGAAAAATGGGCGAAAATTCACAGAAAATTGAAGAAAATTCAAGAAAAATGGAAGAAAAACTCTCCGAACATTCTCAGAAAATGGAAGAAAATTCTAGAAAAATAGAAGAAAAGTTGTTGGAAAATTCTAGAAGTTTAAAAGAAGAAATACGAACGAGCATAGAAAATCAAATTAAAGTTGTTCAAGAAGAAACCCAAGCAGATATGTTAGACTTAAAAGAAGAAATTTGCGAATCTGTGAATGACAAAATAGAAGAAGTACAAGACAAATTAGAACAGAAATTAAATGAAAAATCAAGAACCATGGAAGACAAGCTAGAGAAAAATTGAGAGAAAGAATACAACTGCTTGAAGAAAGAATGGCGCAAATGAATTACCATGGCGAAGGAAGTGTCACGAGTGAAGATTTAATAATTGACCGCCGGGATGAAAGCACTCACAAGTTCAAAGTTGTACCTCCGAATTTTGATGGTAAAGTTCCATGGTCAACCTACTACAAGCAGTTTGAAGCCGCAGCTACTGCTAATGGTTGGAGCAACAAGCAGAAAGCGACGTCTTTAATAGTGTCCTTACGTGGAGAAGCGCTGGGAATTTTACAAACTGTTCCGGACCATCTGCAAGAAAATTACGAACTCTTAATATCACGATTAGAAATGAGATATGGGGATGCTCATCTTCAACAAGTATACCAAGCTCAAATTAAAAGTCGGGTTCAGAAAGCTGCCGAAAGTCTTCAAGAGTTTGAGGCTGACATCGCTAGATTAACACGGCTTGCGTATCCTACAGCACCGGATACCTTCCTGGAGCAGTTAGCTATTCAAACTTTCGTAGATGGCCTCCGAGACAGCGAAACACAGCAGACCCTCCGGTTAGCTCGACCGAAGACGTTAGATGACGCATTAACCCATGCTCTGGAGTTCGAGGCGGCGAAACAAGCGTCGCACCGAGGCAGCCATAAGCTCCGTTGCGCTGCAGAAGTATCCTCGCACACAGAAGAAAGCATTGAAGACATAGTGCGACGGGTACTTCGGGAAAGAGGAGTGACAGCTTTGAACTGCGATGAAATAGGCCATGTACGACGGCATCGTACTAAACCTAAAAAGAGGACAAGAAGAGCGCTCGGTAATTTGGAACGAGGCGAGCAAAAGAGACAAAAAGTAATCTCATCTAGTCAGACCCCGGAGATTACCATCCAAATGGCATCGCCTAGGAGCAAGTGCATAGCATTTATCTCGATGGCAAGATCAATGGGAGAAGCGTCCAGTTACTGGTTGACACGGGAGCGACGAAGACCATCATTCGTCCTGACATGTTATTGGAAAACGAGAAGACATCACCAGTAACAGTACGACTTCGAACGGCGACGGGCGACGAAATACCTACTCACGGACAAGTCAAAGTAACCATTGGTTTGGGAAATGGAGTACTCGACCATCAAGTACTGGTAGCCGACATCACGGAAGAAGTTATCCTGGGAATGGACGTGATAAAGAAGTATGGGTTCCATTTGGATATGAAGAACGATGTCCTGAAGATCGACAATGAAGAAATTCCTTTTCATTCGTCAGAGAAGGCAGCCGTGCGAGTCTTGTTGAGTGAAGACGTGATTCTGCCTGCAAGGACGGAAAGTGTGGTGATGGCACGCCTGGATGGAAATCTCCGGGAAGGCTACATACGCGCGATTGAACCAATGGAAGGCGGTTTAGATGAAAAGGGACTACTCGTTGCCAGAACCTTAGTACGAGTAAAGAAGACGATGCCAGTAAGGATCTTAAACATGAACTCAGATCCTGTAACGTTGAAAAAGAAGACCGTGGTAGGCCAATGCACGCCAGTATCACAAATTGTGAGATGCGTGAAGACGAACGAAGATAAGCCGCCGAAGAAGTGTCCACAACATCTATTGGACATTCTTACCAACAAATGCCAAAACCTCAGCCAAGACCAGCTGGCTAAAGTTAAAGTGTTGATCCAAGAGTACCAAGATGTGTTCGCGCTGGAAAGTGGTTCCAAAGGAAGAACTAACGTGGTGAAACATAAAATTAATACCGGAGACGCTCGACCGATACGACAACATCCACGCAGACTTCCTTTGGCGAAAAGAGAAGAAGCCGAACAAATAATTACGGATATGGAGAGAGAAGGCGTGATTGAACCTTCAAGTAGTCCATGGGCATCCCCAGTGGTACTCGTGAAGAAGAAGGATGGATCAACGAGGTTTTGCGTAGACTACAGGCAGCTAAACGACGTGACCAAAAAGGACAGCTACCCTTTACCCAGAATTGACGATACGCTAGACACCCTGTCAGGATCCCAGTGGTTTTCTACGTTAGATTTAAAGAGTGGATACTGGCAGGTAGAATTAGAACCCAAGGATCGTGAAAAAACAGCTTTTACGATCGGAACTGGTTTGTGGCAGTTCACTGTAATGCCCTTCGGCCTGTGTAACGCTCCTGCAACGTTCGAGCGTTTGATGGAGACCATCTTGCGCGGATTGTCTTGGAAGACGTGCTTGGTTTACCTGGACGACGTGATCGTAGTTGGAAGGTCGTTTGAAGAGCACTTAAACAACTTGAAGGAAGTGTTCCAGAGATTACGTGGGGCTAACCTCAAACTGAGCCCAAAGAAGTGCCACGTATTTAAGAAGGAAGTCCAATACCTTGGCCACGTCGTATCTAGAGATGGAGTAAGGGCTGACCCAGACAAAATCCGAGCAGTGCAAGCATGGCCAAGACCGATCGACAAACATCAGTTCCGAAGTTTCCTTGGGTTGTGCACTTATTATAGAAGATTTGTACCCGGATTTGCCAATATTGCCAAACCATTAACAAAATTAACTGAAGAAAAAGCAGAATTTAGATGGAATGAAGACTGCGAAAGTTCTTTTAATCAACTAAAACAAGCCCTAGTCACTTCGCCGATTTTGAGTTATCCACGAGAAGATGGAAAGTTTGTTTTGGATACCGACGCAAGCAATATGGCCATAGGCGCGGTCCTTTCGCAGGTTCAAGATGGACAAGAAAAGGTTATCGCGTATTTTAGCAAGGTTTTGTCCAGGCCAGAAAGGAATTATTGCGTCACTAGGAGGGAGCTGTTAGCAGTCGTTAAGTCCATCGAACATTTCTACAAGTATTTGTATGGACGAAAGTTTTTACTGAGAACAGACCACGCCGCTTTAAAATGGCTTCTGCAGTTCCGTAACCCAGAAGGACAAGTGGCAAGATGGATCGAGAGACTGCAAGAGTATGACTATGACACAGAACACCGTGCCGGAAGCAGTCATCGAAACGCTGATGCCTTGTCCAGAAGACCATGTCCGGTGGACTGCAGCCATTGTTCGCGACTGGAAGAAAAAGTCGAATGTCTCCGGAGAACTGCTATGGTTGATGATGAGTGGGAACCTGAGCAGTTACGTCGCGAACAAGAAGACGATCCTGAAATAAGACTACTCCTGGACTGGAAAGAAAGCGGCCGACGACCAACCTGGGAAGAAGTGAGTGCTTTGGGCAAAAATATCAAAGCGTACTGGGCGCAGTGGGACTCCTTGGTAGTAGAAGACGGTCTTCTTAAGCGATCCCTAGAAAGTACCGAGGGCACGGGAAACAGACTACAGCTGGTAGTGCCGAAGAGCAGGGTGACCGAAGTGTTGAAGCTTCTCCACGATGGGACATCAGGAGGACACTTTGGCATTAAGAAGACGTTGGGTAAAGTGCGAGAACGATTCTACTGGATGAACTGCAAAGAGGACGTCATGAAATGGTGCCGTAAATGCATAGTCTGCGCTTCAGGAAATGGTCCAGCGAGAAAGCGCAAAGCACCCATGAAACAATACAACGTAGGAAGCCCTTTGGAAAGAGTAGCGATTGACATCGCAGGGCCGTTCCCAGAATCCGATTCGGGAAATAAATACATCTTGGTGGCGATGGATTATTTCACGAAATGGACGGAGGCTTATGCCATACCCAATCAGGAAGCAGCTACAGTCGCAGACGTATTAGTAAAGCGAGTTTTTCTGCCGGTTTGGAGTTCCGTTGGAATTACACTCCGATCAAGGCCGCAATTTTGAGTCTGGGCTGTTTCAAGAAGTTTGCCGACTGTTAGGAATTAAAAAGACTAGGACAACGCCTCTCCATCCTCAGTCTGATGGCATGGTTGAACGGATGAATCGAACAATGGGCAAGTACTTAGCCAAGGTAGTGTCCGAACATCAAAGAGACTGGGATCAGTACTTGCACCTCTTCTTAATGGCGTACCGATCATCCGTTCACGAAAGCACAGGTCAAACACCATCCTGTGTCATGCTCGGTCGTGAGATAAGATTACCATGCGATCTTCAATTTGGACGAAGACCGGAAGAAGAAGTCGCTGGAGAAGATTACGTCAGCAAGCTGGCAAAGAGGCTAGACGAAGTACATGAAGAGGTTCGTAAAAACACACAAATTGCCAGCGACAGGATGAAAACAAGATATGACGTCAAGGCGCAAAATGGTGGGTTTCAACCTGGCGATATGGTTTGGTTGTATAACCCTCAAAGGAGACGTGGTTTGTCGCCGAAGCTGCAAAGGCAATGGGAGGGCCCCTATGAAGTCGTGCAGCGTATTAACGACGTTATATACCGCATCCGAAAACCGCCCAGAGGCAAGCCAAAAGTGGTCCACGTCGATCGTCTAGCCCCGTTTGCTGGCGATAACCACAATCCGCAAGTTCAGATCCGAACCAGAGTAATAAATAGCAGAACCAGGAATCCAATCGAAGAAATGGAGTTCGAAAAGTTTATGAACTTATACGGAGGTTCTGGAAAAGCTAGGTTCGGAGTTACCACCGAGGAACAACAAGACCTGTTCCAGACACAAAAAGATTACGCCATCGCACATTGCGTGAGCGAGGAGCTTGACATGTCCAAAGGGGTTGCAGTCGTGTTTAAAAAGAAGTTTGGACAGCTAGATGAATTACGAAGACAGCAACCGGCAGTCGGAAAGGTTTTAGGACTACGTGGTGACGGACGCTTCGTTTTCTATCTGGTCACCAAGAAATACTCACGTGTCAAGCCGTTATACAAAGATCTGTGGCGAACATTATGGAGTCTCAAGAGACAAATGGAGTTCCATCATGTTAAGAAATTGGCAGTACCCAAGCTTGGTTGTGGCTTAGACCAACTGAATTGGAGGACAGTTCGAAACATGTTGGAGGTCGTCTTCCGAGGAACAGGCGTTCAAGTGTTGGTCTGTAGTTACCAACCGAGGAGAGTATTGGGTCAGGAAAAGTCCATTGACTGTTACTTTTATGGTCAAGGAAGTTGCCGAAATGGAGGAAGCTGCCGCTATCGCCACGATCTCTTTTACCGGTGTCGCATCCAGTCTCCTGTTCTGGGACAGAACAGTCCTAAGAAGGGGGCAGTGAAACGTCCGAGAAATTACTTGCAAATGCAAGAGCCTTCTAGAACTGTTATCTAGTTTCTAGAAGATATAGCGAAAAGTGAGGAACGATCCAGAAGAATTCGCCGATGTCTATAAAAGCCGAAGATGGAAATCGTAGGTCAGTTATTGCTGGAATGTGAATGCATGCAGTATTAAATAAATAAGCAAGTGAAGATAAATAAATCGTTAACACGTGTTTGTCTACATAAATAAATCGAGAATAATCGTGTATGTGATAATTAGTGTAAACAAGAGTGATATCCGAGGACGTTATCTTATCTCGTGTTAGTTATCTTAAGTGTTATACAACGGTATACATAAATTGTAGTGTAAGTGTTTTTATTATTAGATTTTAGTAGTTCGGTCAATTTAAAAGTATACATATTTCTATAATAAGTAAACGTAGTTTTAATCGTTTTAAATAAATTAGTTTTTAAGTAATAAATTCGTTACAATATTATTTTCGAGTAGTAATTCGATTCCCTCGTCTCAAAGAGTAAAAATAAAAAAATAAACAAATAAAAACAATGTAATAGCTAGCAACTCCTTACTGGTTTTTTATCATTATAAATTTTGTTTTGACAATGTTTTTTGTTACTTTATCTTTTTTTTTACTTTTGAGTTTTGAGGTATTTCGGCGCTTTCGGCGCCTCGGCGCCGTCGTGCATCACACGACTTTACCCTGAATTAACTTTGCTTTATACATCTGGGAATTAGTCTACTAGTCGCAACAATGTTATTTATCATTTAGCATCTATCCACACCATCTAGTATCGTCAAACCCTCATATTTTACCAACCGTCTGGAATTCCGGAAAAGTGAACAAAATCATTTTTGTTTAAAATGAGTTATAGAATTCATATAGTATCTTGGATAGCCTTAGCGAACGCCCTGTATAGGTACCAACACTAATTCAATCTTAAGAAATAAGAAAAGAACTTAACTATACTAAAAATAAACTATTCTTTTTACAATTTGATGGAAAGTGGTATTTTTAGCAATCCATGATTGTTTGTTGTTTGTTAAATCATCACAGATTGATTATTTGTGCACAACATGAAGTTTTTTTAATAGTGCAAAAGAGACTTTGTACTAATAACATGTTGACGTTATAAAATTTATCGTAAGGTATATGTATTTGTTGAACGGAATAACTTTAATAAATAAATTAAAAGTACTTCGTAAGTGGGTTGAAGTTTCAAATCCCACCCAGTAGAAAGTATAACAACATTGTATTATTTTTGCTAACGCATCTCATTATTTTTGCATTACGTCTATTTATACAAAGTTATTAATACATCAGACTTGATCGTCTTATCTCTTAATTAATACGTCACATCGAATACAAAAATAATAATACGGTTTGCATTGTTGCATGTTACCAATAAACATTCTAAACGTGATCTAGCATTTATTGGATTACGTGTTATTGCACTACCAATAAACTGAATACTATGAGTTAAGCTAACTCAACAAAAAGCTTTATTTCTTACCCATGTGGACATTGTATTACATCTGTTATTGGAAGCAATGCTATTTCATATCTTAAGTACGTAATTACTGCAATGAAAAACAATAAAGAGTACCGTGTTTTATAGTAGTTTATAATTTATTAAGCAATTACGTGGGTTATTTATGTGAATTGTATTACGAAAATCAATATAACGTGCCGTTTTTGTTTGTGTTTATTGTTTATTTATCATTTTCTTTTATTCTTCTGAGTTTTGACAGGTTGTAATTTTAGTACACATTGCTTAAAAGCTTCATTTATATTAATATAACAAATAAACAATTGGTATCAAAAACAGCACACTTTTTGAAACAAATCTGATTTTAATACCAATACAAAACAAATAATTTTGATGATTTAAGTGAAGTTCTAAAAATATGAGCTGATAGGAGACAAAACGAAATAAAAGTTTTACGTGGAAATAACTCTTTAGTAAAAAGTATAAACTAAGAAGCAACGGCGTAACTACAGGGGGACCTGGCTGGGGCTCCTAAACTTGTCCAGGTTCCAGCCCCGGCTTCTGGGGGGCCTCCGGCTGCTAAAGACTTTTTTGATTGAAATTAAAGCACAACTGTGATAAATACATTCTCTTCCCTGTTTTTAGTAAACGAAAACTACACTGTCGAAAGATAGATAATTGTAATTCTTCTTCTTTTTCTTACTACAAGTATTTAGTTTTCATTTTAAATAATGAATATAAAATACATTTTTTTTATTACATTCAATCCTTAAATCTAAGTATACTACTATATGTATTTCTTGAAATTTCATACATATTTGAAATACAATTGAATATTTTGACATCTCCTCCTCAAATGTCTGTTGATTTCTGTTTCAAATTAAAACTAAAATGAAGGGACTTTTTTGGAGTAATTTGTAGTTGTTAGTCAAACTTTTTTCCAGTTTTATTTCCTAATTGCATACATAATTTCTTTTTATTAATGGTGTTAACAAACTATGTAACGTAACATGTTCGTAAATTTTGATTTAGGTATTTGGTTCAAAATTTAGATTTTTTTAAATGTTTTATTAAGTGTTTGATGGTCGAAGGTTTTATTTTGATATTTTTTTGTATTGCTATAATTATGTATCTACTATTTTCTAACGAATAAACATTTATTTGTTTTTTGTTGCATATCGGATATTGTTATCATTCGGTTATTATCAAAAACTGAAGTCCTAATGTGATTCTATTAAGCGGCGGCGTTTTACACGGTTTAATAGATTTTTTTAAATAAATGTACATATTATAGCCGGGAATAAACTTTGTTCTTTTGTATATTAAAGGTTTTGTTTACATTTAAAATGTTTTATACCTTGTGTTCCACGCTAGGGGTACCCCATGGGATTTAACATGGGAAAATTGAAATTATTTTTTTCCTGCTTCCCAAATTAAAAAATCGCAAAAATTTTGACGCAGATTTAAAGTGGCACTTAAAACGTTTCTAAAAACAATTTTTGATTATAATTTGATAATTAATAAATTAATTACAGACATTTGAAATTCGAAATTTTGAAGGTTTTTCTCGCATGCGCTTCAGATCTTCGGTTTTTAAAGCAATATGGATGCTAAAATTAAATTGTAGCCCGTCAAATCAACATTATGCTACTTTATTTTTGAGAAAATGGAAATTTGAAAAACAAAGACTAGAAAAATTACATTTGAAAATTTTCTATAACAGACTAGAAAAAAAATAATTAATCAAACATAAATTTACATTTACATAGGTATCTACGAACGCTCATCGTGGTACCAATAGGTCAAATGCAGGAAGATTGCTCGAATAATCGTCGTGCAGAAAAATTCATTTCAATTGAGAATTTGTGGTCCTGTAAAGGGCTATTTTAACATTGTCGATCCGTTGCTTGGCAAAACGACTACGGCGAATCACCTATTTGGGTATGAGGTGTTCAAAAATGCCTCCTGTTTGAACTGTACAATAAGTTAGCCGTTCAACAAATCTTTTTCGTGTTTCGGCTAATTTACGAATGGTAATAGCTCGACATATCACTTGAATTTCATCTTTTAGTGCCTCCCTATTTTCATATCGTTTTCCTCCTTTGAATAATTTTTCTTTTATGTAACTCCACAAAAAAAATCGCACGGGTTTAAATCAGGTGACCTAGCAGGCTCTGTAATGGGACCATTCTTGCCTATCCATTGATTTAGAAATGCTTCATTCAGAAGCCTAGTATTTAGTCTAGCAGTATGGGCTGGAGCACCATCCTGCATAAAACAAACTTGGTGATTTTCACCCGCAACATCATTTAGTTGTGGAAACACTTC
Organism: Aquatica leii; assembly: GCA_035610365.1. Lineage (NCBI taxonomy): Eukaryota > Metazoa > Arthropoda > Insecta > Coleoptera > Lampyridae > Aquatica > Aquatica leii. Next base: position 68,360,779 of record CM069437.1, read on the forward strand.
TTCTAGTAGAAGGTAATGATATTTTATGGAAGTAAGTGTACAATGAAAAAAGGACCAATAACATGACTTCCCAGCAAGCCCATCCAAACATTGACAGTTTGTCGCCATTGACTTGGTCCATTTACTAATTTGTGTGGATTTTCGAGAGACCATGTACGATGATTTTGTCGATTTGGTCTTTCATCAAGTCCAAATGAACATTCATCCGAAAAACAAATGTTTTTTACAAAATCGCGATTGGTATTGTTCATTTCGGTTATTATTTCACAAAATCTCATACGAGCATAATAATCATGTGGTAATAATTCTTAATGACATTGCCAACGGTAACTTTTAAAGCCTTCCTGTTTGAGGTACTTGAATGCTGACGACCGAGGAACACCTACATTAATTTCAATTTCTCGCAAACTAACATCGGGATCTTGGTCTACAGCTGCAAGAACTGCCAACTTCTGAGGGTTGTCTTCATGATCGTGTAAGGGTGGTGGACGCTGACATTGACATGTTGGATTTACGGAACCAGTGGTTTTAAATAATTGTATCGTTTTTTTTGATACTCTTTAAAGAAGGTATTGGTTTATCTGCGAAAAAACCAGCAAAGTCTTCTCGAATTTGGACCTTGAAACACCTCGAAAATACTGTTTTACCACAAGAATTTTTTCTTCTACATTCATTTTCGAAGTTTGTAAAAGAATTCTATTAAAACTGTCAACACTTCAAATGTTTTATAACAAATCAATGCTAACTTGATTTTTAATACGTATTTACTTGAACATAATTCAAGTTTATTTCATTTTGGAATCATAAGTTGGTTTATTAGCACGCAAATGCGGGCGCAATTTGGTTTTTCTAGCCTACAGAAAATTTTCAAATGTAATTTTTCTAGTCTTTGTTCTTCAAATTTCTATTTCCTCAAAAATAAAGTTGCATAATGTTGATTTGACGGGCTACAATTTAATTTTAGCATCCATATTACTTTAAAAACCGAAGATAGCCGATCTGAATCGCATGCGCGAAAAACCTTCAAAATTTCGAATTTCAAATGCCTGTAATTAATTAATTATTTATCAAATTATAATCAAAAAATTGTTTTTAGAAATGTTTTAAATGCCACTTTAAATCTGCGTCAAAATTTTTGCGATTTTTTAATTTGGAAAGCAGGAAATAAATAATTTCAATTTTCCCATGTTAAATCCCATGGGGTACCCCTAGCGTGGGACACAACGTATATTCATCAGCTTTTTTATTTAGACAAAAAATCTGCAACTGGAGCGCGATGCGGCAACTTTGTTTTTTGTTTTTTAAAGTTTTTATTATAGATGGTGCGTATTTCAGTTTCGTACTATCTTTCATAGTTTTCCGTTCGCGCACGTTTCTTTCAGTATTAAATTCTTGTGAATAGTGCCTACCAGTGACAGTCCAACACATTTATAAACAAACAGGACAACAATCATTTAACATAAGATTGTATCATTATCTATTTCTAATCTTACTGCTCAATTAGAACAATCTATCTTCTTCTTGTTCTTTCTTTCGATAATTTGGAAATGCAACTTGATTTAAAATTCACCAAAAAGGAGAATGGGAGAAGAAATCATAGCATCAATACAAGCAAAAAATAGCAAAATAAAAATTTACATAACATGTTAAAAAAAATCTAAATTTTGAGTGAAATAAATCTAATTTTACGAACCTGTAGCATTAAATAGTTTGTTGACACCGTTAATTAAGAAAACAAAAACAACGTTAAGATGTTTAATTCACTAAGACACATTTCTTTTCAGTAATTTGCCGACACTAAAGTTAATGTATTTACAGATGTTTAAATAACTTAATGTTTCTTAGGCACTGCAAAAATAAAGCTTAATATGCAAAACAACTATTCTTAGGGTACAATGATACATTTTTTTTATTCTAAACAAGCGTATTGTGAAAATTCAACAAAAAATCTCCCCCTCCTCATAGAAGAATCTTAACGAAATTGTGTTGTCTAATTAAGGACGGAAATATCATGTATAGAAACAAACTTTAGAAGAAAATTGATAACATAAAACGAAATTATGATTACTATAAACGATTTTTCTATGTAGTAGTATAATCTGGTCCGTTCTTTGATAAAGTGATAACATTACCGGACTGATAACATTATCGGTGGTCTCAATAAGCGGCGAGTACTGCATAGATTTTTCAAAATTGTTTACAAGTTTAAAAATTAGAAAAGTTAATATATAATTATATTTCTATCTCGTTATTTATATAATGATTCATTACATTTTTTTAATGTACAAAATTATTTTTTTTTTGGATTAAAATAAGTTCTTTTTTGCATTTTCTGACGGTTATGTTTGTGTACTCTGCTAAAGGTCTGCATATTATTTTATAAATAGAGAATAGTCTTCAGTTTAATGTGTCTTCTGTTGATGCATTTAAAATATTTTTTGACTTTTGAATCCTATCTATGTTTTTAATTTTTTTGTGCAAGTAATTTAAAACTTAAACGTTATATTATATTTCTCGTAAATTTAACATATAGTTTGTATATAGGTACATAGTACCATACTGAAGGGGCCCCAAAAAATTGTATGCCTAGGGGTCCCGAGATGTCTTAATGCGGTACTGCCAGGTCCTCCTAAGAAAAATGTAACTGACACCTAATAATATCTTTCTATGAACAATGGGATCTTTTAGCGCGGATGTCTAGTTACACACAGCGAGTTCGATTGTTTTAAAAATTTTTTTGCACCTGCATTTTTTGACTTTGGACATTAATTTTGGGCTTCTGTCTTATACAAACGTGGTTTGAAGTGTTGGCATGAAAACCTCAATTGTGCATTTGAAACAGCTGATAAGCATGGTTTTGTGTGCAGGGGGGGGGGGATTGAATACACTAAACAACGACAAGGTTTAAAAACTACTGTAAATAGAAAGACGAAATTTTATCTAAAGATTCCAACGTTAATCGAGAAATCGAAAAAATAAAACTACAAGGTGTGTCAAAAGTGAAATTCTATTCTTCTTTCTTCTTATGGCGTTGTTTAGTCATTACGCAAATATATCTTAGTCATCTTGTGACGTAAATGTTGGGTAGTTTTTTTTTTGGTTTCTACTACGTAGTTCCTTTGTTCGTGGTTTTTCAATTAATGCTGTTTACGTTGTTTTGTGGTATCGCATCTTATCTACATGGACTATGTTCTTTTTTACATATCTTTCTATATCTATCCATTCTTGACGTGAGTTATTTGTCATACATTTCTTTCTTGCTTGTGTTATTCAGTGCTCGTCGCTTAATAGAATCACGTTAGGACTTTGTGTTTTTGAAAACAATATCTGAAGTTAAGAAAAATAAACAAATAAATATTTATTCGTCAGGAAGCAGTAAATACATACAGTGTGTATCTGATTAACAGGTTGTTAAATTAGAAGGCGGAGTCATAACATCAAATACAAGCAGAAAATGTCAAAATATCACTTTTCATAAAACGTTTAAAACAATCAAAATTTTTAGTCAAATAAATCAAAAATTACGGATTGTTAGCATTAAATAGTTTGTTGACACCGTTAATAAAAAGAAATAAAAAATAACGTTATGTTTAATTCACTCTTCTGGAAACTACACATTGCTTCTTAGTAATTAGCTCACACTAAAAATAAAAATAAATACAAAATAACATTATCGCATAAGACGTAGTTAAATGAATAATATAATATAATTCTAAGAACGCATATGTTTTCTAAGTTAATTCTTGAAGATAACGTATTTACAGATGTTTGAATGATGTCATGTTAAGTAGGTCAACTTGAATAAATAAATTACACCGCAAAAATAAAGGTAAACATGCAATACAAGAACTTTTTCACTCTAAAGAAGTGTATTGTGAAAATCCAGTTAAAAATTTATGCAAAGTAGGTTATCGTTCATGTATAGAAACAAACCTAAGAAGAAAATTACCCGATTGATAACATCAATGATTCCAATAAGCGATGTGCACTGTATGAGGTTCAAATGAACCTAAAACTGATATATCATCTAACAAGTTGAAACATGCCTTTTGTATGAGGAAGAAATGTTAGCATGGTTAGGTCACTATCTTAACATAAAGTAATGGTTTCTAAGGTACTACCTTTAAATATAATTAAAACTAGAAGTGAAGCGATTATGTAAGTAAGGATGTGTTCCCTCTACACAAACAAAGGAAGAGAGTAAAGCCACCAGCAGCGCTAACAACAGCAATGACGGTGATATTTTTACCACGTTGGGCATATTCTTCTAAGTTTGATACATTTCAGTCACAACTTTTCTTGGTTTTTGCATAGATAGAATTTCATCCATATTATAAATTTTATCTGCAGAAAATGCAACCCATGTTTTGTTTTTTCTAGAGATCTGAACCCTACCAAAACCAGCGGCTATTCCCATACTAGAGGTTTTTGGAGATCTAAGAGATACGTTGTTTTTCTTCTTTTTTTAATGAATGTTTATAGGGGGTTGTTTTAATGAATAAATGGATGAAGTATCCGATTTGCTACGGCGTATTTGTAAGTTAATCTTAAGTCAATTTGTTACGGTAAAACGTAAATTTGTCTATTAGGCTGAAGTGTGATCATTAACCAATAACTTAATCACCACAAAAAAGATAGCAACGTAGCTCAGAATTTCGCAGAGTAGAATACTAACTAATGAGATTCAGCCTGGTCTTCGATTATAATTTAATTAAAAAGTCGCCAAAACGGAGAGAAATAACTTTAGATGCCTGTTTTCACAGACACATCGAAAAACACAAGTCTAACAATGAGTATATTTATTGCAATGGCAACATAAAAAAAAAGATAAAAACAATCAGGAAACGAAGTACACAATAACTAATTGTTCGTAAGTAAAAAAATAGTAATGATTGTATTATTGAATTATTAATCTCAGTTATTGATGTTGAAGAAGACGAATACTTCGGGAAAGAGGAGTGACAGCTTTGAACTGCGATGAAATAGGCCATGTACGACGGCATCGTACCAAACCTAAGAAGAGGACTAGAAGAGCCCTCGAAAATTTGGAACGAGGCGAGCGAAAGAAACAAAAAGTAATCTCATCTAGTCAAAATCCGGAGGTTACAATCCAAATGGCATCGCCTAGAGAGCAATTGCATAGCATTTATCTCGATGGCAAGATCAATGGGAGAAGCGTCCAGTTACTGGTTGACACGGGAGCGACGAAGACCATCATTCGTCCTGACATCTTATTGGAAAACGAGAAGACATCACCAGTAACAGTACGACTTCGAACAGCGACGGGCGACGAAATACCTACTCACGGACAAGTCAAAGTAACCATTGGTTTGGGAAATGGAGTACTCGACCATCAAGTACTGGTAGCCGACATCACGGAAGAAGTTATCCCGGGAATGGACGTGATAAAGAAGTATGGGTTCCATTTGGATATGAAGAACGATGTCCTGAAGATCGACAATGAAGAAATTCCTTTTCATTCGTCAGAGAAGGCAGCCGTGCGAGTCTTATTGAGTGAAGACGTGACTCTGCCTGCAAGGACTGAAAGTGTGGTGATGGCACGCCTGGATGGAAGTCTCCGGGAAGGCTACATACGCGCGATTGAACCAATGGAGGGCGGCTTAGTTGAAAAGGGACTACTCGTTGGCAGAACTTTAGTACGAGTAAAGAAGACGATGCCAGTAAACATCAACTCAGATCCTGTAACGCTGAAAAAGAAGACCGTGGTAGGCCAATGCACGCCAGTATCACAAATTGTGAGATGCGTGAAGTCGAACGAAGATACGTCGCCGAAGAAGTGTCCACAACATCTATTGGACATTCTTACCACCAAATGCGAAAACCTCAGCCAAGACCAGCTGGCTAAAGTTAAAGTGTTGATCCAAGAGTACCAAGATGTGTTCGCGCTGGAGAGTGGCTCCAAAGGAAGAACTAACGTGGTGAAGCATAAAATTAATACCGGAGACGCTCGGCCGATACGACATCCACGCAGACTTCCTTTGGCGAAAAGAGAAGAAGCCGAACAAATAATTACGGATATGGAGAGAGAAGGCGTGATTGAACCTTCAAGTAGTCCATGGGCATCCCCAGTGGTACTCGTGAAGAAGAAGGATGGATCAACGAGGTTTTGCGTAGACTACAGGCAGCTAAACGACGTGACCAAAAAGGACAGCTACCCTTTACCCAGAATTGACGATACGCTAGACACCCTGTCAGGATCCCAGTGGTTTTCTACGTTAGATTTAAAGAGTGGATACTGGCAGGTAGAATTAGAATCCAAGGATCGTGAAAAAACAGCTTTTACGATCGGAACTGGTTTGTGGCAGTTCACTGTAATGCCCTTCGGCCTGTGTAACGCTCCTGCAACGTTCGAGCGTTTGATGGAGACCATCTTGCGCGGATTGTCTTGGAAGACGTGCTTGGTCTACCTGGACGACGTGATCGTGGTTGGAAGGTCGTTTGAAGAGCACTTAAACAACTTGAAGGAAGTGTTCCAGAGATTACGTGGGGCTAACCTCAAACTGAGCCCAAAGAAGTGCCACGTATTTAAGAAGGAAGTCCAATACCTTGGCCACGTCGTATCTAGAGACGGAGTAAGGGCTGACCCAGACAAAATCCGAGCAGTGCAAGCATGGCCAAGACCGATCGACAAACATCAGGTCCGAAGTTTCCTTGGGTTGTGCACTTATTATAGAAGATTTGTCCCCGGATTTGCCAATATTGCCAAACCATTAACAAAATTAACTGAAGAAAAAGCAGAATTTAGATGGAATGAAGACTGCGAAAGTTCTTTTAATCAACTAAAACAGGCCCTAGTCACTTCGCCGATTTTGAGTTATCCAAGAGAAGATGGAAAGTTTGTTTTGGATACCGACGCCAGCAATCTGGCCATAGGCGCGGTCCTTTCGCAGATTTAAGATGGACAAGAAAAGGTTATCGCGTATTTTAGCAAGGTTTTGTCCAGGCCAGAAAGGAATTATTGCGTCACTAGGAGGGAGCTGTTAGCAGTCGTTAAGTCCATCGAACATTTCTACAAGTATTTGTATGGACGAAAGTTTTTACTGAGAACAGACCACGCCGCTTTAAAATGGCTTCTGCAGTTCCGTAACCCAGAAGGACAAGTGGCAAGATGGATCGAAAGACTGCAAGAGTATGACTATGACGCAGAACACCGTGCCGGAAGCAGTCATCGAAACGCTGATGCCTTGTCCAGAAGACCATGTCCGGCGGACTGCAGCCATTGTTCGCGACTGGAGGAAAAAGTCGAATGTCTCCGGAGAACTGCTATGGTTGATGATGGGTGGGAACCTGAGCAATTACGTCGCGAACAAGAAGACGATCCTGAAATAAGACTACTCCTGGACTGAAAAGAAAGCGACCGACGACCAACCTGGGAAGAAGTGAGTGCTTTGGGCAAAAATATCAAAGCGTACTGGGCGCAGTGGGACTCCTTGATAGTAGAAGACGGTCTTCTTAAGCGATCCCTAGAAAGTGCCGAGGGCACGGGAAACAGACTACAGCTGGTAGTGCCGAAGAGCAGGGTGACCGAAGTGTTGAAGCATCTCTACGATGGGACATCAGGAGGACACTTTGGCATTAAGAAGACGTTGGGTAAAGTGCGAGAACGATTCTACTGGATGAACTGCAAAGAGGACGTCATGAAATGGTGCCGTAAATGCATAGTCTGCGCTTCAGGAAATGGTCCAGCGAGAAAGCGCAAAGCACCCATGAAACAATACAACGTAGGAAGCCCTTTGGAAAGAGTAGCGATTGACATCGCAGGGCCGTTCCCAGAATCCGATTCGGGAAATAAATACATCTTGGTGGCGATGGATTATTTCACGAAATGGACGGAGGCTTACGCCATACCCAATCAGGAAGCAGCTACAGTCGCAGACGTATTAGTAAAGGAGTTTTTCTGCCGGTTTGGAGTTCCGTTGGAATTACACTCCGATCAAGGCCGCAATTTTGAGTCTGGGCTGTTTCAAGAAGTTTGCCGACTGTTAGGAATTAAAAAGACTAGGACAACGCCTCTCCATCCTCAGTCTGATGGCATGGTTGAACGGATGAATCGAACAATGGGCAAGTACTTAGCCAAGGTAGTGTCCGAACATCAAAGAGACTGGGATCAGTACTTGCACCTCTTCTTAATGGCGTACCGATCATCCGTTCACGAAAGCACAGGCCAAACACCATCCTGTGTCATGCTCGGTCGTGAGATAAGATTACCATGCGATCTTCAATTTGGACGAAGACCGGAAGAAGAAGTCGCTGGAGAAGATTACGTCAGCAAGCTGGCAAAGAGGCTAGACGAAGTACATGAAGAGGTTCGTAAAAACACACAAATTGCCAGCGACAGGATGAAAACAAGATATGACGTCAAGGCGCAAAATGGTGGGTTTCAACCTGGCGATATGGTTTGGTTGTATAACCCTCAAAGGAGACGTGGTTTGTCGCCGAAGCTGCAAAGGCAATGGGAGGGCCCCTATGAAGTCGTGCAGCGTATTAACGACGTTATATACCGCATCCGAAAACCGCCCAGAGGCAAGCCAAAAGTGGTCCACGTCGATCGTCTAGCCCCGTTTGCTGGCGATAACCACAATCCGCAAGTTCAGGTCCGAACCAGAGTAATAAGTAGCAGAACCAGAAATCCAATCGAAGAAATGGAGTTCGAAAAGTTTATGAACTTATACGGAGGTTCTGGAAAAGCTAGGTTCGGAGTTACCACCGAGGAACAACAAGACCTGTTCCAGACACAAAAGATTACGCCATCGCACATTGCGTGAGCGAGGAGCTTGACATGTCCAAAGGGGTTGCAGTCGTGTTTAAAAAGAAGTTTGGACAGCTAGATGAATTACGAAGACAGCAACCGGCAGTCGGAAAGGTTTTAGGACTACGTGGTGACGGACGCTTCGTTTTCTATCTGGTCACCAAGAAATACTCACGTGTCAAGCCGTTATACAAAGATCTGTGGCGAACATTATGGAGTCTCAAGAGACAAATGGAGTTCCATCATGTTAAGAAATTGGCAGTACCCAAGCTTGGTTGTGGCTTAGACCAATTGAATTGGAGGACAGTTCGAAACATGTTGGAGGTCGTCTTCCGAGGAACAGGCGTTCAAGTGTTGGTCTGTAGTTACCAACCGAGGAGAGTATTGGGTCAGGAAAAGTCCATTGACTGTTACTTTTATGGTCAAGGAAGTTGCCGAAATGGAGGAAGCTGCCGCTATCGCCACGATCCCTTTTACCGGTGTCGCATCCAGTCTCCTGTTCTGGGACAGAACAGTCCTAAGAAGGGGGCAGTGAAACGTCCGAGAAATTACTTGCAAATGCAAGAGCCTTCTAGAACTGTTATCTAGTTTCTAGAAGATATAACGAAAAGTGAGGAACGATCGAGAAGAATTCGCCGATGTCTATAAAAGCCGAACATGGAAATCGTAGGTCAGTTATTGCTGGAATGTGAATGCATGCAGTATTAAATAAATAAGCAAGTGAAGATAAATAAGTGATTAGCACGTGCGGAGTTTTAAATAAATCGAGTGAACGTGACTATCAGCTGTGAAATCCGAGGACGTTATCTTATCTCGTGTTAGTTATCTTAAGTGTTATACAACGGTTATACATAAATTATAGTGTAAGTGTTTTTATTATTAGATTTAATTAGTTCCGTTGATTTAAAAGTATACATATTTCTATAATAAGTAAACGTAGTTTTAATCGTTTAAATAAATTAGTTTTTAATAAATAGATACGTAACAATAGTTATAGCATGCATATATCTAGGTCGTTTGTATCCATGATTGACACTAACACAAATTATGAAATAATGGAAACAGGTTGTTTACGGTTGTCCTGACATGCGATTATCTAATAGCGTATCTAAGGCAATTGCTGAAAGTTTAACTAATAGATTTAGCAATTTCCTGAAATAACGGACACGTGTAGGTGACCAAACGTGCTGCAATAATACAAGAAAAAATTAAATCATGCCGTAAAATAGAAATGCATTCCTACCCCAGCAAATCTTTCACATGTAAAACAACAAAATTGCAATTGATTTACATATTAATACCGTGGATGTTTCTTTAGCGTGAACAAAACGTAAATGAATGGCGTTTACGACGGGGCGAAATTTCTACAGCGCATGGAACCATACCAAAGTTTTTAGATGATCGAATATTTTGTGTTGTATAATGACATGACTTATTCTTCTTTATTGTAATTAGTAGAAAGCTTTTGCTAATATTTTTTAGATTTTCAGCATAGGAATAATTATTTTTCTTATATTCGTTTACATGTTGAATTTTTTTACTACAAAGACAAAAATCTACTACAAACGGCATTATGAAAATATTTTTAAGGTTTTTGTGACTATGGTGTTTCAACATTCTTTGAGTCTTGAACCGCGTTCTATATTCAAAATTTAGAAAATTTACAAAACTTAGCAAAACCAATTAAATTTGAGGTTTTGGCAGTTATGCTGCTGCCTTCTTCAGAAAACTGAAAATAAAGACATGCGATCCGGTGAAGCATTTATATTGCGCTGTTCCGGGTTATCTGTTCGTGACGGTTTTTTTCGAAATATGTTTTTCCATACAGGTGCTAGGTCGATGCCAGTATCGCTATTGAAGTTACTTCCTTGTTTTGATGGCTTCTCTATATAATCTGGGTCAGAATTTTCGAAATTTGGTTAAAATTGTTCTCTGCTTAAGTTTTATAGTTCTATAGATCTGGTGTTCTGTTTTCTCGTATCCGCGTTGTATTCTATTATTGCACGTGCAAGGGATGTGATAAAGCACTTGTCGTTTGAGTGATGCAGTTGTCTCCTTCCAATTTGGAAAGCTACTGGCTAACTTATTTGTTGCAGTAAAGATTGATTTCATCGTCTTTTATGTATGGAAAAAAAGTAATTGCAACGGGGTCTTTTTTGTTTGATAGATCTTTGCATTGTCTGTTTATTGCTTTATCTATGTCTGCTTTTCTACGCACGTTTTTTCTTTAAGGCATCTGTCAGATGGTCAAGCTCAGTTTTTAGGTGATTGGCTTTGTCGATAGTCTTGGCTCTATGGGCTAAGGTTTTTAACACTATCAATTTCTGACTAAGGTGATGGTGCATTTTGGCATAGAGGGTTGATGGTTGATATAATCTAAAAAGTTTGGGTTTATACTCTGTGAGGCCACGTATCGTATCTAACATTTTGATTTAAGCGGTGCGGTTTCCAATGCTGTTTCTTCAAAGTCTTCTATAAATAGATTAGCAATGACCGGAGAATGTGGTGATTTTGTAGTCGCTCTTTCAGTTTGTACGCACATACCGTTAAATGAAAACGTGAATTTTGAACATAGTTCAATTAGCACATCCAGCTTCTGATAATGTCCAATGTTGTTTGTATTGGTATTTTTGTGAATAGAAAGGTCACATCAAAACTGACCAACAGAACTGAAAACACTATTTTATCTATCTAATTTTTGAGACAAAGAAAAATTTGTTGTGACATGATGTCTTTATTCGTTACTGGTCTGCATGCTTCTACGTGTTTAAGAACTATTCTGTAAGCTTGACTCCATGGGTCCTCTTCAACTTTATTGCATAACTCTTTCCATTTTTTTTGATTTTTTAATTGCTAATTTCAAATCTTTCCTGCATACCTGCAGATTTGCCTAATATGATTTCCTCTCATCACTGTTTGATCTCGTGTAGAGCCTTTTTGCTTTTATGCATTTTTGCCTTAATTGTTTCCACCAGTATACTTTTGTTTGTGTTTTTTTTCTTTTGCGAAGGCTGATGTCGCACACATCGGTAATAAGTGATACTAAGTGATCTGCAGAGTCAACTTTAGTTGTCTTCAGAGCTCTTTCTAAATTCTCTTGGAAGATTTTTTTAGTCATATTCGTTGTATTTCATTCTTCGTTCCCATTCTGCTCCCAGCTTTTTATCTTGCTTGAAACCTTTTAGTTAACTATTATGTATTGATGGTCACTTAAAGTTTCGTCTTCTAAAACTTTCCAGTCGTAGACATTAAGTAGTGCTATCGCTGACGTAAAAGTTATGTTAATACAGAATTTTTTATCGTGACTGTTATATAAAGCAATTAGCAGATCTTGTGCAACTGGACTTCTATTTAGATTAATTTGGATTATTTTGATTTGAATCATTTTGCGTTGTGTTTGTCTTGCATGTTCTTTTTGTTGTTTGATAGTTTTACTGGTGGACTTTCAATATCTTTCGGTTTTGCCTAGTGAAATGCCGTATCTTTGAATTTTTTGTTTGTTTTAGGCAACATTAGTTTTTTTCTCTCTTATTACATCTTTAAAGATCTTGATTTTAAGGGTGCCCATTTTGTGGCCAATCTGGTTGCAGATGGGACATTTATTTTTTTCATCTTTGCATTCATTTGTCTTATGCTCTTTTCTCTCACATCTATAGCAACATTTAGTTTTGTCTACCTCATTTTTGCATTGTGATGCTACATGTTCATAGGACCAGCAACGGTAGCATTGTGTGACCGAAATTTTATCTTCTACTCTTCCTCTAGGTAATCCAATTTTAACAATGCAATATTTCTAGCCATTGTCGAAAGCACTGTGACTGTTACGTTTTGTGTGTTTTTTGTTCCAGGGCTTAGTCTTCATATTTTTAGGATCTCTGGCTCTCTATTAAAAGTATTTCTTAATGATTGATAAATTTTGTTCTCATTCGTAATCGCTTTGAGTTGTTTAATATGAAGCACCTTGGTATTTACGCTCATTTTTTCTACTTGTTTGACTATTGCACGTTTTATGATTTTATCCTTAATTTTGTGGACTTTGTCTTTATTTTTGTTTATAACTATTAGTACTTTTCCATTGATTGTACTTCTAACATTTCGTATGAATTCTTTTTCCTCAATCTCTTGGAGTATTGATATCACCTCCGCTAGTAATGTCTTGAAATCCATGTTTTAAAAGAATTCTTTACTTCTATTCGTATTGTTTGTAGCAACATTCATTGTATTTGAGTTAATCGGTACATATAGATCTATTTGTATGTTTGGGTCGCAGAACACGGTTTGTAGCATTTTCTTCTAAGAACCATAGTTTATGGGTAGTTATCTGCGACATTTTGTTATCAAGTGCAGTGCTTCTAGCCGAGTAAAGTTTGTTCCATTAGTCTTTTTCGTGATTTTCTATCTCGATTTTTATTAGTTTTGTAGTTTTTTCTATGGTCTCTCTTTCTACCTTTCGTTTAATTGTACGTTCGAGAATTTCAATACTATTTGATGATTCACAGATGTTTGGGAGTCTATCTTTGTATTTTTATTTTAATCCATTTCTCCATTGTTTTATCAGAACTTTCGACTACGATAAGGCTACATCCTATCCCAGTTTTTGCGACGAGATTTCTTCCATGCGTTTTGGTGTCAAGTCGGTCATCTTTCTAAGGGAATGTCCAATTTTTTTGAATTTTTCAAACGTTTGTGTTTGCTTGGTTTCATGTTCTATGCGTTTTTTCTAATGGTTCTGCCTTGGTATCTTCTTTATTTTGCTGCATGTTTGCGTTCCTACAGACACACCTACCGCTGTCGTTCCTTTTATATCAACAATCTCAATTTTTGGATTTCCAATTACGTTTTGAAGTTCGCCCGTCATTATTTGAGACATTATGCTTCTGATGTACCGATTTGCATATCTTTTATCTCCCTTTTAATTTTAGAATTTTCTGTGACAAACTGGTCCAGTATTTTTTGTTTCTAAATTTAATGTTTTCATTAGTCTTTTAATTTAACAAGTAATCTAGTTCTTTTAATATTATTTTTTCATTTGTTACCGATATCACATATCATTTTCCTTTCAATGGATGTATTGCTTTCATAATCCCAAGTTAAGTCTACGTATCTCATATTATTATTGATAGCGCTTATGTTCTTGTTTTTTGAACGGTTATCTGGAGTTGAGGGGCTGAATAGCTTTGTAGCTTATTCTGTATATATACTTGATGGGATTTCAGTATCCTCGCGTCCTCTAACTTTGCAAATAGTAGCTTCTTTGTTCTTCCCAGTAGCATTAGGGGCCTGGGGCCCACCTTGGGTTTCTTTACAACTGCTGTATAACGACAGCATAGAGGCTTGTTTGCACACCCCCTCCGCCGTATATGGGGGATCCGCTCCCTGATTAGTAGACGTTACATCAGTAGTTTTGTCAACCATATTTTGATTTATTTTTGGGGTTTTCTCCTTATCGCACCCTTTGGTTCGCGCTGGGTATTTTATTACCGATCGTTCTCTTAATCGCCACTTAGGAACGGGTCTGAGAACATTGGGTGTCTACACCAGGTTTTGTGGTATATGAGAATGATTAGTCACGTTAAATTTGTTTTGTCAGAACACTATAGAAAAGGAATACAGCAGACGACGTACTAAATAGTGCAGCTGAAAAGTTACGAGCTCCATTGGTCGTAACGCAAGAGTTTGAAAACGATGAAAAACATATTGTGGAGCAGATGCAACTTCCAAATTCTACGGAATGCTCTAGCACTCAGTCAACAACATAATTCTGCCAGAACATGGACAATACTGTCAGAGGGATGCAATATTCTAAAATCTGATGAACGCTCTGACACTGACTTTCAACGTAATATTTAACAAGATTCATTAAATTGTTCGCTAACAAACTACTTTGCGTTTGTTACACCCGAGTAAAATGTTATGCACCTATGTAGATAAAGTTTGTGCATTCATTCATTGCAAAGCGTTTTATCGGGTATCGCAATAAATGATAGCTTAAATCGCAGTTTTTTTTATATTTAAGTTTATAATAATTTTTTTGCTTAATTAAAGTTTTCTTACGTTTAAGTACTTATTTTTCAAACGTGGCATACGTTTCTGGCATAATTTCAGACAATGCTTGGAGCGGTATTCCCAATGTTTACTATTTGTCTAATTTAAATTTCTTGAACAGCATCGCGAACGGCTCCGAATGATTGCCGATCGCATTCGCTAACAAGCCTAGTTTACACCGCTATTTCAATCGAATCGAGGTGTCCCGTTTTTTGTTTAGTTGAGTGTACATACTACTATAGTTTGAATTTGATTTAAATAACCCCTAATTGGGCCGATGGACTGGTTGCTGATCAAGTTTTGATACTTCAGTGCTAAACTATAAAGGAACATTAGTTATCAACTGTTTTTATTTTTTTGCTTGGTATCTTTGTACGATTATACATTCTAAATAGTAGCAATAATGCATCTTCATATAATGTTTTATTATTTAAATTACATTAATCTCCAAACAATCGCGATAACAATGTTTCGGAGTTTAACACTTACTTAAATCAAGATAAACATTCTTAATATTACAACATACTGTAACTTTGAATTTCGATTTTTATTAAAAACAACATATTTAATAAAACTTAATTTATAGGTATTATGGTGCATCAATAGAAAATCATTAAATATATTGATTAAACGACGAAAAATAATGTTAAAGTTAACAAGAATTTGGTCAATGTAAGGAAGTTATGTAAATCATTATACAATCCTGGTAAACTTTACATTGCAGATGTTATAAAATATTAACATAATAATTTGTAAAAATTTACATGTTGTAAATAATCTAATACACAGGAGCTTACATATTTGAAATTTAAAATTATTTACAAAATTTTATATAACATATCAGAGTATTGTATAAAATGAAATGTTAAAAAAACGTTTTCTTGAGATAAATAATTATAAATCAATTTTATTTAAAATCACTACTTATAGCTACTGTAATAAGAATAAAAAATTGGAGTTGAAGAATAAATCGATTTTTTTAAATATTGCACGCCCTTAAAAAATAGATCCTTTTTAGTATTTTATATTCGACACTATTTCCAATTTATAATTTTGAGGCATCTGGAAATTCATCGAACTGTGTGACAATTTCACTATTTTATAAACATTATAATTTTTTGTTTAACTTTTAGTACATATTTATATGGTCATGACAATGACACGATGATTATTACAACTACATTTTATTATAATATTTTTTGGTAGATTGAAAATTCAAATGATGAAAGTTTCTTGTATATATTTTTCGCGTGGGTTCAAAATTTCGTTTTATATAACATTTTGTCAAACGAATTATTAAATTTATGTAAGGTATTTGTTTGTTCTACGTCAGTCTTTATTTATGACATTTATCTTTTTAGAAACAAATGTTGAATATAACATTTTGGTTTATGAATTGTTTAGTTCATTACATTAAGCACTTCATTAAAAGTTATTTAACTCTTATTTACACGCTATTCTTTTATCTGAGTTTTAAAGTTTTGTTTAGCGGAGCTTTTAATTGTGCACAGTGAACATTGATCTTTATCGTATACTTCTGCGTAATATATACTAGGTCAGTTAATTAATCCTTCACTTGACTGTTGCCTTTTAATTTCAATACAAGCTGCTAATTAAATGAACGTCTTTGTCATCTAAACTCTAGACCAATCTTAATATGAATTAAGTTTCAATTAGTGCTTCAATAGTATTTAATGCTTTATGTCGTATTGTATTATTTCAGAACTTATTTATGTATGTTTTTTTGTAATTTAAGATGTGTCATGTTTTAGTAATGTCAATAAATAATAGTAATTTACGTAAGTAAGCGTCGAAAGTAAAGCATAGCATAACGAACGTTAATGCGAGGCGAGGCCACACGTCCGAGCGTTGTATGTAACTGAAAGTAACGTACATTATATTTTAATAAAACTCATTCATTAGGCTTTTATAGAACTTGTTTAATGTACTATTCCAATTTTTTTTTGTGATTGCCAACATCGCAAACGTCAATATTGGTTTGTTAGTGTAGTTACGTAATGGGTGAAAAAAGCTCTTAGAGTGGCAAGATGAAAACTAGAGATCCACAGAAAACTGTGTTCAAAGTCAATTATTATTGTTACGAATTTTATTATTAAAACTAATTTATTTATTAAAAATATGTACACGTTTATTATTTTTATTAACCGAACTAATTAAATCTAAGGATATTTAATAAAAACACTTCCACTAATTTATATATAGCGCTATCACTGACACGAAGATAAGATAAGGTCCGCGGATAAATTTACACACTTGTCTAACACTTATTGTTTACGTTAAAGTCACGTACCAGGTTATTTATCTCACACGCGTTAATCACTTATTTATTTAAAGTTGAGTAATCTTCTTAACACTGCCATCTTCGAATTACTGGAAATAACTGACTTCTAATTTGTTTGTGCCGCATTTATACATTCTGAAAATTCTTCTCGAATGTTCCATATCTTTCGGTATACGTTCTGGAAATGTACAAAAACCTCGCAAAAGCTCTCGAAGTTGAGAATAACTTCTCGAATGTTTCATTATATTAGAACGAGTATGTGACAAATGAAATTCTTGCTTAATTGAGGAATTGCAACCGTTGGTATAAGTGAAAGTAACGTACCTCAAACAAAATAACTTTTGCACTTTTGGCAGTTTTTGCTTTAACCGAAAGGTAGATTCGTTTGTAACATGTTTTCTACGTCTTTTTCTGTTTATTCCATTTTTTGCAGTTTTTAGCCAATTAAAATTAGAAAGTTATTGTAATATTGGTCGTTTTCTCAAGATTTACTTTAGATAGCGTCTATTTATAGATGCGAGTTATCTGGCGTTTACCTTTAAAACGAATACATCTTGACCCTATACCGAAGAAATTTTGCAATCCAAACGGAAGTCTGTTGGTTCTTCTATGCGGTTAGAATAAATAACATTGTAACTAATTCCGGGAATTGTAGTTACGCAATAATAGGAGGTACAGTATTGGGACTATTGAGTTTAACTAAGCTGTTAAATGTGGACCTCTATGGATACCCGATTTGAGTTTCGGACAGGAACTTAAGACACGGCACTGGGCCCGAGAATTACTACTGGTGTCGGTAAACAGAAAACAAAATCTGAGCTGCATTAGCTAATAAGCGTGGTAGGGGAGCTTCCGACAGCGTAAGCATCTTGTGGTAGCAGTATTTGGTCCAATACGCTTGGGATTCGTGTAAAGAAGCTAGCGCTAAGACCCATAGAGCGTTCAGTAATTTACCTAATTTTATATACCTCAGTAATCTGGTTAGGTAAAGTACGAGGTCTGAACGAACACTAGCGAGTTATCAGAGGAACTACTTCACTAGAGAAGACTGTGACGGCAACTAACGTGGATCTGCAGCGATACGAGTATCCAAAAAAATTAGGAAAATTGTGGCTATCCGTGGCCCTATTTATTGGTCTTAGCTTCTCTGGGTTTTGGGGACTACGTAGACTAGTACAGAATGAGCATCGAGTTTTTTTGTCGTTTGGCATGCTTTTTAAGTGTTTAGGTACTCGATTCCAGTCACGGTCACTCCGCTCTATGCGCATACGAGAACGTTTTGTTAAGGTGTTGAACTGACCAGCAAAGATCGACCAAAAGCAAAGAATCAAAAGGAATTGTATTTCTATCCAAGAGGTAGTATGTTTTGTGTTCCTGCACTTACGTCTGTTTCGTTGTTTTGTACACCTCTGATTTTTATTCTCTGGGCGGTTCTGTTTCGTTTAAAAAGTCTGGAAGCTTATTCCAAGGGGTTTTTTTTAACTTATCATCGGTGAGTCTTGGTTTGCCGAGAATCGTTGTGTGTTAAATTTGGTATGGTTTGCATATACACAGAGAATACTGCCGAGTTTTGTCGTCCTTCAAGTATCCGTGGCATATAAGGAACAATTTTGTGTGCCTCGTGCAGAGTATTTCCATAGTTTATTATGTTCCGCTGGTAGTTTCACGCGGCTTATTTTTTTCCGGTATTGTAGGAAATTCCGTAAACCAGTTCAGGTCTGCTATATATATCTTTGTTGCGATTTTTGGCTTCATGTGTGTACCAGATAGTTATTTTAGCCGATAAATGTTTTTTGTTCACTGGTTTTGTAGCGGTATTATATTATATTTGTTTAAGATGTGATTATCTTTTGTGAAGCCTTATCTCATAGTTAACATTGTTTGTTCACGCAGCACATCGTATATACCCGGTTTGTCGGTACAGGTAGTAGATGTGTGTTCATTTATTTGCTGCTTGTTTTGTTTCCATCATTATTACAAGGTGTAATGGTGGAAGCGAAAGTAGTGTTTCTATGGCAGCTATGCGCGTAGTTTTCTTGCCATTACACGTACTTTGTTCAGCTTAGAAACTGTGTTTTTCTTTCACCCCATACAGACCGTATGTGATGATGGGTTTTGCCACTACAGTATGTAACCATTTAATCATTATTAGTTTCAATTCTCATCTGTGACCCATCAATCTTTACATGCAAAAGAGGATAATAAAGGAAGGTCTGAATACAGCAACATAACCGGGGTTTATACTCGGTGCTCTGCGATAAGGGGTGGATTCGCTCAGAATAAGAATTTATAACTATTTCAGAAATCTCAAAAACAGAAGATGTGGACACCAATTAAGGACACAATGAAGTTAGCTTCTAGATCCTTGATCACCTAGAAGCCTACAAGGTTGGTTACAACCCCTAATGAACCTACTTTTAGGGTTATAACGTCACAACTCTGAAATTATAACACAAAATTAACGCACACGCGGAGTGGTTAAAAGCCTTTGGCACAATTTTTTTATAAAGCAAATAAAATAATCAAACGTAAGAAAACATTTAATTAAAATTGAGCAACAAACAGAATAAATGATAAAATTTATATATATTTAACAGAAAATTGCAAAATCTGTTAACTTTATTTACCAACGAGGAATCACCTCGTTAAATACAAAGCCCTTAAGTTACGCTGAACTCGAAATATAATTCCAATTAATTTTTCTGCAATAAGCGTTAATTGTAAATACCTGACGTAATTTTGTTTTCTGACGAAAGCTGCGGGTGGCTGGAGTTAGAGGCTAGACAGTAATCCCAGTCTAGGACGGGATGCTAAACTTACTCGAGGAGGCGATGATGGGTTGAATTGGTGAAGTATTTATTTAGCCGCAAACTGTAAATTTTGGGTGTGTTGGTTTATACGATGCAAAACATAACTTATAGATAAACCTAACAAGAACCCATATAAAAATTTTCGAACTCGGGCATCTTTCAACTCTGAACAGTCTTTAGGAGATCAAACATCCATTGATCACGCGCCAACTTTTAGTTCTTAATACAATTTGTTCCGGAATTACTACATCATCATCACTGACTTAATAACAACTCTTACACGTTCTGCCTACAGAACTCAAAATGCAACTAACAAAGATTCAAAAGCTACAAAGTTAAGAAGTAATTAAACATTAAACAAAAAATCATCAAACGAAAACGAAATGTAAATTAATAATGCAAATGAGCGTACTGTAATATAGAATTACAATCTAAATCTTTAAGACCAAATAACGATGACCGTCGTAAGTAAGAAATTATAATGCAATCTGAATTTTATTAACACAAAAGAAATGCAAAATTGGCGAAAACCGACAAATGAATGTTTTAACAATGTAAACCAAAAAAAGTTACTTAAAAATTCGAAATGACAAAGATGATTTAAAATACGTTAAACCAATTAACTAAAAGCATTTAAATCTTGACTAAATGCAAACGTCAAATTGAAACGATTATAGATACAAGGGTTTGTCTAAAGTAGGTACAAAAAATTTAAACGCAGGTTGCATGACTTAGATATTTGACTTTCTTTGTAATAAAAAGCGTGATCGTATATTGTAAATAGTTTTATATCATCCGTGTTAAGCACTGAGCTGCCGGTTCCTTTAGATGCTAAACCTTATTTTAGATGGAAGGAAATTTTTAAATTCTCGTTTGCATTCTGTCAAGACCTTCTAGATTATCTTTGTTAATGTCTTTGCCTTGTTCTATTAAGCCCTGTTAACATATAGGAAGTGTAATACGTCGAATTGTTGTATCGACTTTCGTACCATCCCGTCACGTTCTGAATTAAAGTCTTAGTCCATTTCTTTCTGCTTTGTTTATCCCGCCTATCCTATCTATCTTGCCATATTCCCAACGTCTTGGCTGTTTCGTTCGCCTTTTTCTTCCGTATGTGGTAACCATCTTACAGGCGCAATCGATTCTCAACGTTACGTTTCTGTATCAAGCGTTTATCATTCTGTTGTATTTATTTATGTTTATCACTCTGTGCTATATCTGCGCTCTGTATGTTAATGTTGCCCTCACAAATTAACTTTTCCTTAAATTGGTGTGGGCATGATTCTACATAGCTCGCCGTCTTTGTCTCCACCACTTTGTTTACGATATTTGTAACGTGTGCCCCAAACTCTCTGTGTTCAGTCAAATATACCCTTAACACTCCAGTACTCGCGTGGGATACACACGTATCCCAGGCGTATAAAAACTGCTCTAGCGCGTCACGTGATTGAGTAGTTATTCATACGCCCGCTTCTAATCCTCGAAGGTAGTTTCTGTTGTAAGTTGTAACAGTGAGGTAGTGATCTTGTGCTTTTGATTTAAAAAAAAACTGTTTTTATCTTTGGGATACGATTGTATCCCACGCGACGCTTGTCGAATCCACGATTTCAACAACAGCTATTTGGCTTGTGGTAAGTCTGATCAATTTTATTACAATTATTAGACCATTGTAAGGGATTATTCCATTGTTAAATCACAGTTTTTATTCTTTATGAAAGAAAACATTACCAGTCAAATGTCATATAATAGAAAGTGACTTTTCTTTTTTAGTTGGTAGTCAATAATGAACACCCACAGTAGGAACCCTAATCAGTGGTTAAAATGCAACAGTTATGTGAAAAAATAGTTTAAGAATTATAATGTGTTGAGTTATTGATATTTCAATATATTTTTTTGTACTTAAGAGCGACATTTCTGTGGGATACACACGTATCCCACGCGACCCAACTTGTAGCGAAAGTTAGCGCGAGTACTGGAGTGTTAAGTAGTTGACGTTTTTGGTACTCTGTATTTTTACACCATTGATTTTGATGCGTAATTGGTTTTTTTTGCCTAGGTCTTTTTAATACCATCGCCTCCGTCTTCTCTTCCGCAAGGCGAATATTGTTCCCGTTAAACTACTGGGTGATCATACTGAGAGCCCTATTCCATTTACTGTTGATTCAGGTTTGCTACCTACCGGTAGAATCACCAAATCGTCCGCGAAACCTACGGTTGTAACGCTTGGTTCGTTCTTGATGTTCAGTACGTCGCCATAGAAAAGATTCCATAACTTTGGACTTAATACTGATCCTTGCGGCACTTTCGCTCTTATATCTGTGCTCTTTCTGTTATCAAGATACGCTTTGATTATATTAAGTAGGTATTTAGAGATTTTTTTTTGTTGATCGGATTATTTTTACCCAATCGCTCATCTGGCAGTAGTGTTCCGTACTCTTCATTATTTCTTTTATCGCGTGGATCGTGGATTTTTTCCTTCTGAACCCGAATTGCAATTTTGACAATTTGCCCTTCTTTAGTTCTTCGACCAGTATCTTCTTAATCAGTGTTTCGTATAGTTTCGCCAACACGTTAATTAAACCAATTGGTCTGTAGGAACCTCCAATGCTTCTTGGTATATTAGTACTACTTTTGTCGTCTTTCAATTTTCCGGAAAAGTTTGCCCTTCAAGAAGTATTATATTCATGACAACTTGAATGGTTTTGATGCAATAGATAGTGGCCAGTCTGACTGTTTCTGGCTTAATACCATCTGGTTTTCCGGTTTTCTTGGCAGCTATTTTTCTACTTGCTTCCATAATCTCCTGTTGTGAATTTTGTCTCTCTTTTGTTTCTGTTTCTTTTGCAATAATTTTGTATGCCAGTCCTTACGAGCCGTTGTCTATCTTCTCGCATAGCGCCTCTCAATTAGTTTTTTTCCACTAAAAGGAAATTTTCCCATTTTTTTGCGACACCTGTTCTTTATTTAAAAAAGAATAGGATTATACTCATCTGCAGTTGCATGTCCCACTTTCCAATTTAGAACTCGTTCTACTAGTTTCTTTTGTGGCAACCGTGATATCGATGTGGGAGGTTTTGTTTCTCTTCTCGAATCTCGGTTTGCTGCCCTGGTTTAGTAATTGTAGAGTCGATGAAATCTAGTACTATCTGTCTTCTCCTGTCGTCTTTTCTCGACTGCCATCGCTTAGCTTTGGCCTTTAGGTTTTCCTTGAGAAGAGCTTCTTTTCTCGTGCCTGTCATGTGTATCGTCATCGAGTCGAAATCTGCTGTAAATATCTGCATCTCTACATGGGGCGAGAAGTACGCGCAGTTTTTTAGGCTAATTTTAACTTATCCGTTGTTTGGCCGTAATTCTAATAATTATTTTATTTGGGACCTTGACAGCAACATCTTCCCTATTGTCATATAATCAATATTTTCCTTTTATTCTGTTTTTTTTGGTTCCATGGACAGGATGATGTCAACGTCTTCCTCTAAGCGATGACCTCCACCATGTATATGGCAGCCTTACTCCTATTAACGTTCCATTGTAGTATTTTAATGTATTTTTGCGGTTTCATGTTTGTTCGAGAAGTTTATATATCTAATAGATTTAAAGTGTATAAATAAAAGTTCTATCAATAAATAAGAAATATATATATAAATAAATTTGATATGCTTACCTTATTGACTTCCCAGGCAGCACATTACGTCTTATTGACGTCAAAATCGTGTAAGAGACGTCACTAAGACGTGTCAATGTCGTCATATGACGTCAGTGTGCCTGTGTTTTCTAAATTTAATGTTCTTTATTTGTTTTTATTGTTAACTTATGACTGTACAAATTGTCAATTCAATACTGCTGCAAAGTTTTTGTTACAGCTATAGTATATTTTTTTTTTCAAAGAAGTTTTTATTTTTAGGTTTATAAAGTCAAAAATAATCTAGATGCGTCTATTGATTGTTTAGTAGTAAAAGGATATCCGCATAAAAAGGGCATTGATTAAAGTTTTAATTAAGGGAGGTTTTTGAAAGAACCAATTTGTTTTTAAGTATTGAAAAAGAGCTTGAAAAAGCAGTTTAACATGGTATCAAAACCGGCTTCTTATTATTTAGGTTTTGAAATTAAACAATATTAAAATCGATCGATTAAAATAAGCCAGACTGCTTATGGTAAAAATATCCTGAGTCAATTTGGAATGTCTGAATATATATCTGTTGTAACTTCCATGACAACTCACTGGAGAATCCTGAAAAGCATGAATCTTTGATATGTGATCAGATCAGGGTCTCACTACAAGAACAGATGTAAAAATAGAATATTAGATTTTTTTATTGATGCTGATCACGGTGGTGATACTTTTACTGGTAAATCCACTTTTGGTGTTTTATGCCTCTATTCTATTAGAGCTATTTGTTACATGTTGTTATTTTGTATTTTTCAAAAATATTTATTCTAAATTAAAATTAACGGTTGCATTGTTTTACGCTGCTACTGACGGTCAAATCAGCTTTATGAGTGGAGATAAGCGTATTATCGATGTTGAAACTCCATTTTTACTTTTCTTTTAGCGTTTTGAAATCACTGTTGAACGTCATATTACAGGGCTAGTCCGCTATTTTAAGCAGTTTTTCTATCTGCTGAATTTTTTTCATTAGTTATATCAATTACGCTTTTAGCGAGTAGGTGATTTGGTTGATTGCTTGACGTTGCAGGTATGAAGGTAATCAAAATGACGTCGTCACGTTATCTTTGACTTTTTTTAGCGATTTTCGAGGGACTGCTACTTCAACCCGATACATTGATTCTTTGATAAATCCGAATTGACTCACACCTTCGTTTAACGTCTCAGAATCGTATAATTTTAGTTACTTATACAATTAATCAGTCAGTTTCATGCACCTTTCTTAGCATGGCGTGTTTTGTGATTGTGGTGCATTTGTTAATTAATCATGTCAGCTTTATGGGTATCGTATGTTATATTTTTCGTAATTCTATTAATCTTATCAGTTAACCGTTAGCTTTAAACAAAATAGTTATTATATGTAATCCTAACGTGGATCAAATTGATTCAATTTTACCTTCAGTCGCAATTTTTTTTAACTTTATGTATTGTCGTATGAGTACATTGACGTAACATCCGCCCAAGTTCTTCGAATTATTTAAACGCAGTCATGGCCAAATTGAGCATAAAATGGAAAAGTCGTACATAAACTTATATACCACGCATATTTTGTTCGTAAATCAAATAAAACGAAAGTAATGAAAGGTAGTACTGGCGACGAAGAATTTTTCAGTTGGGTAAGTTTTTGTGCTTTCATCTTCTTTTGCAACTCAGTATCATAATTGCCGATTATCGACTTGTTTCGCGACTGCAAAGTAAAAGAAGTAATTGTTTGAATTTTAGTTAACTTTGATTAAAATTAGTCACTTAGAATTTTTGTTACTAATTGCATATAACCGTCATATTAATCGACGAAACTAATCTTGTTATTTAATTTGTTGTTGGTCTACCTGTTTCTCTTTTATTTTACCGCCTATTTTCTTTCATTGGAAATAAATATTTTGTTGTTAGAATTTGTGTTTTGCCAATTTATTAATTTCAGTGATCGACAGATTTAAACAAGGTCTGAATTAGGTGATTTTTACTTGTTTTAGCGCCTTTTTAGTTTAGTGTAAAATTAACACACTGAGACTTGCAACCCGCTTTCCAATTCAACTGAGTTAGTCGCTTGCGAGAAAATTCTCGTAACATATTTCGTGATTGAACTAAAAACATTCCTTATTTGCAATATCATTCACAAAAGCTGATATTGTAGCGGCTCGTGAAATATTTTTGTTAAAACGATTAATTGTAAATATGAACTAAACTTGGATAATAAACGGACAAAACATATCAGAGTAAGGCATTTCTTTGTCCGCGAGTTGGCTTCTCATGGAGAAATTAGCGTTAAAAAAGTCTCTTCAGAACTACAAAATGTGTTATTGTGTCAGGACATCGGACTTAATTAAAATTATTCAGTGAAGGGGACGTTGGCGTCATAATAATCTGTCAAAAAGTTTATATACCACCAAAATACATTTTGCGAATTTTTTACGTTTTTTATTTATTTTTTAAGTAGTTCGTGAAACAAAGAAACAATTTTTATTATAAAAATAGGTGGGTTTAAACAATTTTAAGAAAAAACAAAACGCATTACTTTTGATTTTTATTGGTAATGACGTATGTTAAATTCTAATGCCAACTATAAAAATGCTGAAGTAGTATTTATTATCAAAATCTTGTAAAGACATCAAGTTTTCTGTCAGGTTGGAAGTTTATTCAAACATATTATTCAAATTTTCTGTACATTATAAAATAAGTTTGACATTGTGTTTTTACCTTGGCACTAGATTTATTCGTGTTTTATTATAATTACCTCATTTAGATAAAACTTTGAATATCTGCCATCTATTTTGTAATTAAATTTATATTTATAAACAATTTGTTAATATAAAATCTTAAAAACAGCTTAAGGTGCATTGTTGTTTTTGAAGTTTCTTAACAAATGGGTATGAATTTTTAAAAAGGAAACTGGTTGTTAATAGTAAGATTATCACGCAACGTCCTAATCGAGAATATTTTCACGTTGTATTCATTGACAATTTGTAATTATTTCTTGTAGTAAAATCTAATAGGTGCGTAGAATCAACAATCGTCGTTGTAACGCAACACTAAACCACTTTGAGTTAATTAAGTTAATTTCAAAGTTTGATAGCGAACGAATTTGTTGTTCGCAATTTATTGCAAAACTCAAAATCTAGGTAATTATTTCTGAATGTGATACTCTTTTATTCGTTTTAATAAAAGAAGGCCAAAGTGCTCCACCATACGTTAGAATGAACGTTTTTTAAAGAAGCTCTGCAGTGCATCATTATCTCAGAGGGAAGTGTAATTAGGAGCAGGACATGAGAGAAAAACTATGTGCAACGTGTATTTTAAGAATTTGTTATTATACACACATAAAGTAGTTGGAGTTTTACTTGTTTGTAAACATACTGCCACAGGAGTTCTTTTAGTATTATTTTTATTAAACGTACATTGCCGTCATTATCTACATAAAAATTACGTATTTTTTGTAAATAAAAAAATCTGAAATAATGCAGAATTATTTAACAGCAAAAAGTATAGATTGTTGTATTTTTTTATGTACGATAATATTATGATTAAGATTGTAAATATTTTCGGGTTTTGAACCGCGTTTCATATTTACACGAAATTCATAAAACTTAGAAAGCTTACAAACTTTGAAAAACTTATAACATTTGACGTTTTGTCGTCATGTCTTCTTCAGAAAAACTTAAACTGAAGGTATAGGATCCTGACAAGCCTTTATATTACGCCGTTCGGGTCAGTGGATCGTGACGGTTTCGATTCATTAGTCTTTCATACTAGTGCTAGATCGATTCCATTGTCCCTTTTGAAATTGTCTTACTTGTGGATTGCGATGGCTTCCTTGTATAGTCTAGGCCAGAAATTTTGGGATTTAGCCAACATTGTGAAAACTTTTGAGCTGGATGATGTGATTCGGCGTAGAGGTATCTGTCAGTATGTGTCGGTGCCCCAATATGTTTATCTTTCGAGTGACCAGTACGTCCAAGAACGGAATGCTTCTGTTTGTTGCCGTCTCAAAGTTGAATTTGATGTTGGAATCTAACTGGTTGATGTGATCCAGAAAGTTGTGTAGTGTTTCTGCTCCATGAGACTAAATTACAAATGTATCGTCCACATAACGTACCCAGCATTTTGGTTTGAGTGTAGCGGTTTCTGACGCTCTTCCTTCAAAATCCTCCATAAATATATTGGCGATGAGTGGAGAAAGTGGTGATCTTATGGCTGCTCCTTCAATTTGTTCGTATACAATATTGTTGAATGAGAAGTACGTGGACTTTAAGCATAGCTCAATTAGTCTGTTAAACTCTTCATTCAAATTCGCTTTTTGTAATTTGGTCTTGATGATTTCCAGTGTTGTTTGTAGTGGCACTTTCGTAAAGAGAGGATGTCACATCAAAACTGACTAAAATATCTTCTGATCCCAATTTAATTTCTTTAATTTTTGAAACGAAATGCTAGGAATTTCTTACGTGATGGATACTTTTTCCTGTAAGCGGTTGCAAAAAAGTACATAAGTATCTAGTTAGAGGATAGGTGGCTGAACCTGTAGCACTCACAATTGGTTTGTGGATTTTTGGAAGGCCGTAAAGGTGCGGCATCCTGCTGTCTGTAGGAATTAGTCGTCTTTTTTGATGTTCCGGAATTGTGCTTGCGGATTTAACAGCGGCCGAAATCTTTTTCTTTAGAGGTTTTATTGGGTTTCTCTTCAATGGTTTGTACGCCGAATCTTGTAGCAAAGTATCTATTTTATTCATGTAGTCGTTGGTATTTATGATTACAGGCGCATTTCTTTTAACAGCTGGTATTACAGTGATTTCTTGGTTGGTTTTAAGTTTTCTTAGATCTTTTCTTTCCTCTCGATTGATGTTGGATTTCGGTGCTGCAGATTTTTTCAGAGTATCGGCTGTTTTGACTCTCACCTCTTCTTAAACATGTTGTGGTAGAATTCTGAATATGCTTTCCAATGAACTCAGTATTTCTTCCTTTGGTATAGATTTTGGTGTGATAGCAAAGTTTAATCCTTTTGATAAAATGGCAGTTGCTGGTGCACAGAGTGTGGCAGAAGACATATTGATGATGATCCTGTCTCTCTCTAATTTCGGCGTTGGAGGATGTTGTACTTTTTGTAACTTCCGGAACTTCGTTATTTGTATTTTCTTTACCTTTTCGGCGATCTCTTTGGCTTTTTCCGTATATAGTTTGTCGATCAAATCCCAGATTGTCTATTGTGGTCACCAGTCGTAAATGGACTGAAATTAACTGCGTAGTTTTCTGGTCTAATTGGCATCTAGTTCGTGTATTCTCTTCCTTAACAAGACTCGACTGGCTCTTCGAAGTATATGCTTTCCCGTTCTGGTCTTAACGTGATGTTCTATTTGCAAAAAACCTGAGACGATGTCCTGGTCTTTACATCTGCTCAAAAAGGCTAATTGAGCAAGCAGGCGTTGGCGTTTGATCCTGAGTATTTTTAATTTCCGTACGATTTTAAAAACTTCTCCCCGTAGAGTCGGATAATATTATTTTTATAGCTTTCTCGGCCATGATGACAAAGAAGAAAGCTTACAAACTTTAAAAAAATATCATTTAAAAAATATTTGACGTTTCGACAGTCATGTCGCTGTCTTCTTCAGAAAGACTGAAACTATAGGTATAGGATCCTGACAAGCCTTTATATTACGCCGTTCGGGCCAGTGGTTTGTGACGGTTTCGATTCATTAGTCCTCTGGAACATGTTTTTGCATACTGGTGCTACATCGATTCCAATATTCCTATTGAAATCTATACCAAAGTAAGAAATAGTGAGTTCATTGGAAAGCTCACTCAGAACTCTACCAGAACATATTCAAGAAGAGGTGAGGGGCAAAACAGCCGATATTCTGAAGATATCTACAGCACCGAGATTCAACATCAATCGAGAGGACAGATGTGCTTTAAGGGAACTTAAGGCCAACAAAGAAATTACTGTAATACCAGCTGATAAAGGAAATGCTTCTGTAATCATGAACACTAACAACCACATGCATAAAATAGATACTTTGCTATAAGCATAGGCGTACAAACCATTGAAGAGGAACTCAATAAAACCTCTAGAAAAAAAGATTTTGGCCGCTGTAAAATCCGCGACTACGATCCCGGAACATCAAAACAGACGACTAATTTCTACAGACAGCAGAATGCCGCACTTCTACGGCCTTTCAAAAATCCACAAACCGGGGGTACCGTTTTACCCAATTGTGAGTGCTACAAGTTCAGCCATCCATTCTCTGGTTAGATACTTATGTACCATTTTACAACCGCTTATAGGAAAAAATAACCATCACGTAAGGAATCCCCAGCACTTCGTCTCAAAAATTAAAGATATTAAATTGGAATCAGAAAACATTTTAGTCAGTTTTGAAGTGACTTTTTTCTTTACGAAAGTGCCACTACAAACAACACTGGAGATCATCAAGACCAAATTACGAAAAGCGGATTTGAATGAGGAGTTTAACGGACTAATTGAGCTATGCTTAAAGTTCACGTACATCTTATTCAACAACATTGTATACAAACCGATTGAAGGAGCAGCCATGGGATCACCACTTTCTCCAGTTATCGCCAATATATTTATGGAGGATTTTGAAAAAAGAGCATTAGAAACCGCTACTCTCAAACCAAAATGCTGGCTACGTTATGTGGACGATACATTTGTAATTTGGTCTTATGAAGCAGAAACACACAACTTTCTGGATTACATCAACCAGTTAGATTCCAACATCAAATTCACCATGGAGACGGAAACAAACAGAAGCATTCCGTTCTTGGACGTACTGGTCACTCGAAAGATAAACAACTTATTGAGGCATCAAGTATACAGAAAACCCTCACATACTGACAGATACCTCAACGCCGAATCACATCATCATCTAGCTCAGAAGTTTTCAGATCTAAAAACCTCAGTACACAGGGCCAAGGCGATCAGTAGACCGAACACGTTAAAGACCGAGCTAGGTTACCCAACGAACGCCTTAATAAAAAACGTTTTTAGAAAAGCAGACATATATCGAGCAATTAACAAACACTGTAAGGAAAAACCAAAGAAGGAAGACCCCGTTTTGGCCTAGACTATACAAGGAAGCCATCGAAATCTAAAAGTACAACAATTTCAATAGAGATAATGGAATCGATCTAGCACCAGTATGGAAAAACATGTTCCGGAAGACTAATGAATCGAAACCGTCACGAATCACTGATCCGAACGGAGTAATATAAAGGCCTGTGAGGATCCTATACCTTCACTTTCAGTTTTTCTGAAGTCAGCGACATAACTGTCGAAACGTCAAATATTTTAAATTTTTCAAAGTTTGTAAGCTTTTTAAGCTTTATGAATTTTGTGACAACATGTAAATATGGATCGCGATTCAAAACCCGAAAGTATTTATTTGTTAAAAAATCATGGCCGCGAAAGCTTTAAAAATAAAAATAGTACTTTCTACAGTTTATTGACTTTTCTAATTTGAGTTTTCCACATTTATGTTTGTGTACATATCATTAGTTTGTCGACGAACTTAATTTTAAGATTGAAAATCAATGTCATGAAATTTTACTCTAACTCTATACTATATATTAAAGCTTATACTCAATTTAGTGTTTGTTTAAATTTAGGTAAAGAGTATTATTTTGATAGAAACGAAAAATTATTTATTATTTTTAAATAAAATGTATTGGGTCTAATGTTATTATGTCGA
This sequence comes from Aquatica leii, assembly GCA_035610365.1. Taxonomy (NCBI): domain Eukaryota; kingdom Metazoa; phylum Arthropoda; class Insecta; order Coleoptera; family Lampyridae; genus Aquatica; species Aquatica leii. The sequence goes on from CM069437.1 coordinate 68,392,067, forward strand.
ACAAGAGCTTTATGACAACACAACTTATTTTTGGTATTAGTTTACTGTAATAAAGAAACCTTTAAGTTATAAGGTGTGATCGAAATGATTTTAAATTAGTATAGTCAACATACCTTGCAATGTTGGCGATAGATTTAAAATTACTAAAAAAACAATATTAAAAGTTATCGGAAGCATCGGCGTTGCATGACACAAAAAATATAACAACTGTTTAAATGTAGAACATTATTTTTAATTTATTCTTGTAAATAATTATTGCCGTTTCTCTGTCCCCAATTTTCCTTCCTGAGCCACTTGTCAGCGTTCATTTGTTTTACATGCCCAAACCAAGTTAACTGTTTCTTTTCGTATATATGCAAATGGATACGTCTATTCATTTGCATTGTACGGAAGTCGTCTTTCCTGGCTCTTTCAAGCTTTCTAAGGATTTAGAGGTTTGTCTTGGTTTCCAAAAACTTGGGCAGTCAAGTCAAGCTTACGAAAAATCAAGCTAAGTTTAGCTAGAAATCAAATCAAGTTTTCGAAAAATTAAGCTAAGCTTTTAAAAAGTCAAGCCAATTTCAAGATTAGTCAAGTCAAGCTTTTACTGGTCAAGCTTTCACGCTTTTATCAAGCTCTTAAAAGTAATATTATTCTATTGTAAGAGTATACCCCAACATAACGTTTATCGAAGGCAATTTACACAAATTAGTTCAGCAAACAGCGTCAATTGCAGAAATCAAAACAAAAATTAAGCAAGTTATTGAACTGAGTTCTAAAAAAGCTGAATTTAGAATTAATACTTTTTATATTGCAACGTTTTTGTGTATTTAGCCGAAGTCTTGTTTTGGTTACAACCGCAGATAAACGTAATCGAGTACACAAAGTACATTTTGTTAAGTTAGACCAGAGATTTATAGGGAAACTTTTTATTTAACGTTACCAAAATACTTTTCCTTAAGTTTGTATTCGTTAACCAGAAACACACTGTATATTAAGTTATCTTATAACTTTGGATCAATTAGAAATCAAGCGGGAACACGTCATCAAGTATACACATTCAAACCTCGCATCGTGAATTTCTATAACCATGAAATGTTTATTGTGTATTTGTTATTAACAAATTAATAATTAGATAATTAAGAAAATGTAACTATGCATTTGGGGTTGTTTATCAATTTTTTTGTTATTCTCATATACAGACGCGTTGTCACTTCATTTCAGTTTGAACGTACAAAGTAACCTATGTTGGATAATTATTTATACTGTGGCATATACGGTAAAACGTGCGGGGTACGTGTTCCAAGGCCATAGACTACTTTTGCGGAAGGAACGTGAAAAAATCCACAAGCATTAAGCTAAGTCAAGTTTTTCTTTTTAAAAAGAGTGACTGTCAAGCTCAAGCCAAGCTTTTACGTTTTAAGTCAAGCTTGAATCTGCAGCTCCTTAAGAAATACATTTTAATTTCCATAAGTTTGTTTTTGTTGACCTTGGCAACATCCTATATTTCCGAACCATATAGGGTTGCACTTTGGTCTATGCTACTATATTTATGGTTCTTTGTGGTTGTTGTAATTTTTTTATACCATAGAAAACAGTTTAGCGTTTATGGATTCTTCCTTGGATTTCGGTTTTTCTGTTGCGTTCTTGTATTGAATATTATTCCAAGATATTTACTAGATTTTACTCCTTTTATTGTGCCGGTGTCCAGAATTAGATTGTTTACGTTTTTATTTCCTACTTTGACGTATTCGCATTTTGCGAGATTTTGAGAACCTGCTATCTCCTACTTTTTTTTGAGTTTTCTAGCAATGACTATCTAGTCATCTAAGAACAACGTGAATAATGTGTCATTTCCTATACATAGGCCCATGTTTTTGCATTGTTTCACCCATTTCGCAAGAGCTCTATCTAAATAGTTTTTAAAAAGTGTAGGAGATAAACAACAGCCTTCTCTTAATTTTTTTGTTGTACTAAAAGATGTGGTTATTTCATTTTATGTTTTAATCCTTATGGAGTTTTGATATCATTCTTGAGATAGGTACGTTGGCATATGTTTTTTGCAGATTTATAAGAGCTACGTGGGTCTCTCCGTTTTTTGCACTATTTTTTTAAGGTTATTTTCACGCTCGACGCTTAATAACCTACCTGTTCTTATGGCTGCTTCTCTCTGATCTCCTCTTCGATTAGGTTACTCATTACTCTCGAGTATATTTTGCTTATGTTTGGTATTACTCTACTATTTTTTGGATTGTTTTATGAATAAGGGATGTATAAGATTGTTGTCTCTACTTAGGTTTTTAAACATTCTTAGAAGTTTTTGTGGGCCGTATTTGATGAACTCATATATTCCACCAAAACACCAAGGTGTTTTTTGTTCTTTTTACTGCTTCTCTTACTTGCTCAATGGTTAGCTGTATCTTTCTCTATAAAGCAGTCGGTTTTTTTTGTTCAGAAAATTTGTTTTGGTTATGGTTAGTAGTTCTCGGAAATACTGTAGCCATTGTTCATCTGATATGTTGTTTAGCACGGTGTTTGTTTTGTTTGTTGTTTTTATTTATTTTATTGTTTTCTAAACGTTTGAACTTTTTGTGTCTCTTATGTGGTTGTCGATGTATTCACATTTGTTTTTCTATGTCTTATTTTTTTTTATTAGATCCTGTTTTACTTCTCCTGTACTGTGTTCTAGTTTTGTCGTTTCAGTAATTTTTGACACATTTGGTGGGTTTTTTCTTTCGGTCTCGCCAATATGTCTATTTTGTCTTTCGGTATTCTCGCCCGAATGCTCCTTTTGCAGGTTCCCTACCTAATACATACTTTTATATATTCATACTCTTTCTTTCTGTTTCAGTTAATTTCGTTCTAGTCTCCAGGAGTACAGTAATCGAGTATTCTCATTTTTTCATTGTTCTTGATTTTGGGTCTAGCGTTATTGGAATCTTCCCAACGTGTTTCTGCAAATAGTTTTTAGATTTTGGCTACATACAAGCAGTGGTCGGATACACAATCTGCTCCCTACTCACGTTTACATGTGCTGTTTTCTTCAAAGTCGTTTTTGTCTTGTACTGGTGCATCGTTGCTTATGGCATACATAGCTAAAATCGTTATATCTTTTTCCCTGTAGTGGGTCGTCATATTTATAAAACGTTCATTGATAGGTTTCGAAGATTTGATGCGTTTCTGATATTTTTTTTATGAATAAAAACGGATATACCAGCTTTACCTCGTTGGTCATTTTCTACATCGGAGACGAAGTGTATATATTTCGTGATATTTTCAGTTCTACTTCTCTTCTTTGTTTCTGAAAGGATGGCCATGTATATTTTTCTACCTAAGAGTTTTTCTATTATTTTCTGTAGTTAGTTTGAAATTCCTTGTATGTTCTATATTACAAAACTCATCTTTTTCTGTTGCTGTTTTCGTATTCCATTATTTCTGCACATTTTCTGATGCATTTTATGTTTAGGTTTTGTAGCGGTACGTTTGTTTTACGAGTGTAGAGTTGCTTGCTATACGACTCAACCCTCGTTCTTGGATGACCGGCTATCTCTCTTAGTCTGGTTGTTTCTCTCCCACCTCTCCGACGTGGGCGACCTTCCTGGTAGACGAGTGAAAGGACTACGTCTCCGTGCTGACGGCCTTATAAATTTGCTTGAACTCGCATGGATCGACGCTAAGAATGAAAGTATAAATACCTTAAAGTGAAGGGGTAATATAAAAAGGATAGTTCGCTAGAGATAGATTGTTCAGCATCGCTAGCGATTGACATCCCCTAAACGGTACCATCCGTAAACCGGTTAGTAACCCCTTTTGCGGAACTTTAGTAATAATCAATCATGAGGGTAACAAATAAGGAGCTGAAAAGGGAAAAATTGGTAACTCGCAACCACGTGTGGTTAAAATTTTATGAACAACTTTAAATAGACCTCCGTTTCAATTGCAACACGAAAATTAACATCGAGCAGATTTCGCAGAGGATTATACGATCTGCATCAAGAAAAATTTTTCTTAAAAAGATTTACATAACTTTAGGATTAGAAGATCGCACTCAATGCTTAATTTGTGCAAATAACGTATACCACGGAATGATGTCCATAAGTAACAGTATTAAGGTTGAAAGATTGCAATGGTTCTAACGGAAAATATCTCCATAGAATTCAATCAATACTTGCCTGTGCGTCTTTTTGAAGTCAGCAGCAATATCATAAGCGAACTAAAATGGAAAATAAATCTTGTATGATGTGACCAACCGTTCGAACATTATTTAACGATTTGACTGAAGTAGTGACCGAAGAGCCATTAAAAACAACGCGAAGCCTTGTAGTTAGACTAGTTTCTTTTAATACTAATGAGGGAGATAGTAAGAATCATCATGAGTTGCCACAATCATGTGTCCTAAATCTTCGTATTCTTGCATGAAATTAGTGTAACAAATTAAAAGATCTGAATCAGCTTGAAGGCGAGGTTCCAGCGAGATGAATCGTTTTCAAGCAATGTCTTGTGACTCGCCAAGACGTGTAACAGAATCCCTGAGAGGTATTGTAAGAACAAATCTGCCATCTGTGTTTCTAGCAACAGTTTGAGCAAAATGCGATTCACAATCACTTTCTTTTTTGGTGGGTAGCTTTCGAGCACCCAAAATCTAGAGATACAATCAGGAAGATCATTCAGAACACTTTAATGACAACGAAAATAAGAAGGCATTGGATCATTAAATTAGCCAGAAACTACCCATCCAAGAATTGGTAACTGCAGACCTAGTCACACTTGAGCAACAGACATCAACGTAAAGAATGCTGGTGCTCCGATTAACATGTCATTATTACCAGGAGCATTAAATAAAAGACCAGACAATTTGATATTTTCTGGTATACGAAATGAATTGCGACTTATGTGAAAGCTCGGCATAGTGCCAGTTGTTTTGTCAAGAATCAAACAAGAAAGAGTCGTTTGAAAATTGAAGTGTGTCACACTTACATCGAACGACAGAAGCGGCTTTGCTTAAGCCTGCAAATTTGACACAGGTCAGAACGAATAAAATTAGATTGGGAATCTGAGTCTAGTAAAATACAAATAATGTGTTTACTTCCGTTATCATCGAGAATCTTAGCGGAAGCTGTTGATAGCAAAACTTCGACAGTATTTGTGCATAATGAAGAAATGCTTTGGTTGGATTCAGCAAGAGTGTCTGCAGAAGTAGCAGATGCTGGCTGTTCCTTAGAAGTGACCGCAGTATTAGGTGCAATATGTAAAAGAGTATGATGTTGTTAAGACTTGCACGTTTGGCAAGCAAATTTAGACGAGCATTGAGGTACAAAGTGACTCTTATGGATACAGTTAAGCCACACTCTCAATTCCTTGGCTTTGGCAGTACGAGTAAATTACTTTAAAAATTGTTCAGGTTAACTTATAGAAATCAAGTCACAAAATATTCTAAAAAGTGTCGCTTTGGTTTGACCGAGACAACTTTAGTCTCTTGTTTAGATTGCAAACTGTCTGAAAGATTTGCGTTTTTAGTTTGATAAATCACTAGTAGATGACCAATGTTTCCCATTGGCGTGAAGTAATAGTATCAAGTTCGCTGGGCACAATATGAATTATGATGGTTTTGAAGACTTCTCCATCATTCTTTTTTGCAAAATTCTGTTCCTGTGCCATGACCGGTTAGATCTCCGGATCTTACTGTCATGGATTTCTTTTCATGGGGATTTGTAAAAGATTACGTATTTCAAAAATATCCTACTACACAAGAGTCAATGAAAAACAGATAAAGAAGCGTATTTTCTAACGTCACACACGAAATGTTACAAAATATGCGTAAATCTTTACGGCAAAGACTTGAGACGTGCTTACAACAAAATGGGAAAAATTTGGAACAATTGTTAAATTAATTTGTTTTCAGTTTTTTCTTGGTTTTTTAATGGTCTCTCTCTTTATGTTTTTTTTTAATAGAAGCAAAGTCTACTAGAATAAACCTGCTTGATTAAAATCATGTTTTTTGTGATGTTAGGAGAAGAAAATACTAGTGCAAATCGATAGAGAATTAATAATTACATTACAAATAGTTGAAAGAAATCAAGGGTGTCGTTTAAACAAAACGAGTTTCAGCAATTTGAAAAATTTTTGAAATTATCGCTCTCGTACAAAATAACTATGGCGAATTAAAAAAATCTTTTAGACTGGTTAAGTACTTCTGACTTTCCTCTACGAACCATTTCTTTCTGATGATGCATATTTAAAGAGATTGCTCTAAAAATGGCAACTGAGGCCGGAGTAATGGCGAACCCTGTATATATAGACTACGTCTTCTTAAGTCACTTCTATCAAGTTTAGAATCTGGCTTTGTTTACAAGTTGATTACCTTATTGTTTAGAAGTTCTTAATTATATTTTGAGAGCTTGTTTGAACTCTTAAATTCTTTCACGCCCTGATGAATTTTCTTACGAAAGTGGGCGAAACGTTGGAAATGTTTTGAGATTAACACGGTTTAAACCTGGAAGACGTTCTATCGTAGTACGAAAATAAGAAAATTGTTAGATGAATAATACTTATTGAATATTTCTTATTTATGTTATGCTTTTATATTATCAACTCGAAAAATTTTGATTCAAATGATGTGTTCCATTCAAAGAAATTTTTAAGCACGTAGATGTAAGAAAGCACCTCACAAAACTGTGTTTACGTAAATACATACAACGAAAAAAAAGAATTATTTTTATATAGCGTTTGCACAACACTTATCTAGATTTATAAGAATGTCTCTTTCAGAATCATGTTGCAGTAAAATTTGCATTTATGCAGAAATTCTATCGACACTGCAGATAGCATGTATAAAATAGTAGGAAAATTGCATAATTTTATTTATGGAAATAATGACGTCGACTTAATTACAATATATACAGCCACACCAAACTCATATATTTTAAATGCTGGTGTAGGTAAATTCTATTTCAGTATTTTAATTAAGCACCAAATAAAGGTGCTTAAAAAATCAATTTGGATAAAAAATCACGGAACTGTAATGCAGTAATTATCTATTCAAAAACGATTCTGTTTATTTCTCAGAAACTTACAGAATAATTACTAGTTTGCTTTTACAATCTTTATTTATATGCGAAAATAATAACTAATTTGTGAGAATTTTCCGTAGCATGAATTACAACTGCTTGGTCGTTAGCGCAAGGAACGCTGCTGTTAACAATGTCAGACAATGCGGGTACTACAATAATTAGTTTGGGTAAACGTAAAAAGTAAAACCAGGAACAATGTAATTAGACTAATAATAAGCGAAATTATCGAATATTTTTAACGTAGTTAGATAGTTGCTTTGCTCCAGCTTGAAGATGTTAATATTAATACACGCTTACTTCGCGCTTTAATCTTAACACGAAATGGAAAATGACGTTTAACTGAATTAACACCGTTTTTATCGGCAATGAATTTAAGATCATTTTCTACTAATGTCGACTTGTGGAAATTCTCTTATTGTAATTTGCTTTCGGTGGAATATGCACGTTTAGAAACATTACATTATTTTGATTGTGATTTGATTCTCAACACAAAAGTTTAGCTATATTTCATTTTATAACTTTTGCAAAATGAAATTTTTAAATTTTTTGTTTGTAGAAGAAGTAATAATAGAGGAATTTATGTCACTAGTGTCAAAAGTAAAGCATAGCATAACTAATGTTAAAGCGGTGCGAGATCCTAGACCGAACGATGCACTAGAGTGGGTTTAAGCTATGAGACTTTCGACTGAAGTTACGTATGTATATTGTTATTAGTGTCGTTTTTAGCAAAAAATTTTTTTTTAATTAAAAGAAAATGATATTGGAAACATGACAGATTTAATGTAGGTACTACATTTATTACTTGCAAAATCTGTTAAGTTCGACAACTCAATTTAAAATTTTTTGTTGGAAGTAGTCTTAAATTTTTGAATGGACATTATGCGAAACAGTAAGGTGTTTCATCTTCTAGTTTTTGGTTAATTTTGTCAGGTGACCAATTTCAGTTGCAATTGCCAACTGTTTTATTCATTGTTGTCTCTCTACAAAGGTTGGCGATCTAATTGGCTATTGTAGTAGTATTGTTAACGATATAATGGACTGTAATTTGTAGATTTTTATTTTTGGTGCAACTGTTATAAATACACAAAATACGCATTAACGCAACGAAAGAACTTTTTATACTAACCCTAACTTAAAAGATAGGTTCACATGTGGAGGGGTTCGCACAGAGTAGCATATATTAAAATGATTTTAAACATACTCCCCACCTTGAACAATTGTGCATATTGTTCAAAACAATATAAAACTTAAATATAATACAAAAGCATAAGTAATGTAAACAATACAGTATAACTAAACAATAATGATTTTTTGGTTAATACAGCTAATCTAAGTTAATCACTTAATTTTGGTAAAACACACACGCGTGAAACGGCACGTTTAATGACTCCACTAGCAGTTTTTATACTGACTACTCGTGACACACCATCACTGCCGGGGTGAAGTTCTGTAACCCTTCCTAAACGCCATCGTAGAGGATGCAAGTTGTCGTCCTTGATCAGCACTAAGGAATCTACTGCTGTTGAAGTTGTATTAGTTTTCCACTTGTTTCGTTGTTGTAGCGTAGTAAGATAATTGACTGACCATCGACACCAAAAACTTTGTTTTATTTGTTGTAACAGTTGGTAACGTGTTAGTCTATTTATTGGTGCTGTTTGAATATCTGATTCAGGCAAGCTGACTAGTGGTCGTCCGATTAAAAAATGAGAGGGTGTGAGAGGTAAGAAATCATTTGGATCGGATGACAAAGGATATAACGGCCTTGAATTTAATATAGCTTCTATTTCAGCTAGTACTGTAGAAAACTCATCATGTGTTAATTTTGCTTCACCTATTGCTTTTAACAAATGCTTTTTTACACTATTTACACCAGATTCCCAAAGACCTCCAAAATGTGGGGAATTTGGTGGTATAAAATGCCAAGAAATTGATTGACTAGCGCAACTGTTCACAATATCATCCTTAGAATTAGAAAAAAAATGTTTTAATTGTCTATGTGCTCCAACAAAGTTAGTACCGTTGTCAGAGAACATATGACTTGGATTTCCTCGTCTAGCTATAAAGCGTCTAAGGCACGACAAAAAAGCTTCGGTAGTTAAATCAATAACAAGCTCAATATGCAGCGCTTTAGTAACGACACAAACGAATAAGCAAAAGTAAGCCTTTGACGTTTTTGCTCCTCGACCCTTTCTATTCTTTAAAATAAAAGGATCGGCATAGTCAACACCTGTGATATTAAATGGGAATGATACTTGAACACGGTTTTAAGGCAAATCTGCCATTATTGGAAACTCTTCGGGTTGTAAATCGAAGACACTCTTTAACAACCTTTTTTGCAGTATGAATGCCAGAAGTAGGCCAAAACCTTTGACGAATGTGAGATAAAAGAAGTTAGGGTCGAGCATGAAGTAAAATACGATGTTCATATTCAAAGATAAGTCTGGCTAAATGATGTTTGCCATTTATTAGAAGTGGATGCTTAGTATCATAAGACACATTAGCATTGCTCAATCTTCCACCTACTCTAAGTAAATTGTAAGAATCAAGATATGGAGATAAGGCAGATAAATTGTGTTTTGGTTTTAAATTTGAATTTGATCTTAAAATTTCAATTTCTTTGTGAAAATCGTCATGCTGAGCTATTTTAACTAACCTTCTCATGCTGTTATCTAACTCACTTACAGAAAGAGGTCCCAAATCACGATTATTTTTGCATTTTTTGCAATTTAACGCAAATCTAAGACAATAAGCCATAACTCGTTTAAGTCGTGTAAGATTTGAAAAGGATTCTATAGGAAAACGATTTTCTTCAATAGAAGAAAATACTTTATATTTTTTTTTTAATTCAGGTATCTCATGAGTGAATATTGAAGCACAATTATTCGGCCAATCACAAATTGGTTGTGTCAACCAAGGAGGTCCGTACCACCATAAATTAGAAGTGAGTAAGACATCAAATGAAACTCCACTAGAAGCAATATCAGAAGGATTAGATTTTGATCCGATATGAGACCAACTACTCACAAGAGATAAAGATTGTATTTCGGCAACTCTATGACCAACAAAAGGTTGCAAAAGTTTAGGTTCTGTTTGTAACCAAGCCAAGACAATTTGAGAATCTGTCCAGTAAAAAGACGCAAAGTCTACATTAAACGCGCGATTCACTCGCTTTACTAACCTAGCCAATAATAAGGCGCCACATAATTCAAGTCGAGGTATCGATAATTGTTTTAATGGTGCGACCTTAGTTTTTGCACAGAGAAGATGAACGTAAACCATAGTTTTTGATTCGGTGCGTAAATATACGCAAGCGCTATAAGCATTTTGAGAAGCATCAGAAAATCCGTGAAGCTGAACGTTTGATGCATTTTTACAGATAACTTGTCTGTCAACCTTTAAATTATTTAATAAGAGTAAGCCTTCTCTAAAACGAATCCATTTTTGTGACAGTTCGTCAGGGATAGAGTCATCCCAGCCTAACTTCAAAGACCAAATTTGCTGTAACAATATTTTCGATAAATTGATTATTGGACTTAATAATCCGAGAGGATCAAATATCCGAGCAATTTGTGAAAGTATTACTCTTTTTGTGACGCAGCTTGGCATGTCAATTAAAGAGATTTTATAAGTAAACGAATCAGTTAAGCTATTCCAGTAAACACCAAGCGTTTTCATAAATGCAGTATCACCAAGATTAATGACACTGTTGGGTTCTTTATCGACCTTAAGACCATTTAAAACAATTTGGCTGTTTGAGTGCCATTTTCGAAGTGGAAATTTTGCTGACTGTAAAATCTGTATTACGTCTTGACAAACACGTATAGCTTCATCTTCAGAATTAAACCCAGTAATAAGGTCGTCAACATAGAAATCTCTATCAATAATAGAAGCAGCTACTGGATAAGTTAAAGAATTTTCAAACACAAGTTGTTTGAGACACCTCGTCGCCAGATAAGGAGCAGACGCTGTACCGTACGTCAATGTGTTTAAAACATAAATCTCAAGATCTTGTTTTGAGTTATCTCTCCAAACAATTTTTTGTAAATTTCGATCTTTAGAAGAAACCAAAATTTGACGATACATTTTAGTTATATCTGCAGTAACAACAAAAGTGTACTGTCTAAATCGAAGTAAAATATCAAAAATATCATTAATTATTGATGGACCTGTAAATTGAAGATCATTAAGGAGACCAACCTGAATCTGAAGAAGCGGATCCATCAAACACAACGCGTAGTTTAGTAGTCAGACTATCTTCTTTCATAACGCCATGGTGCGGTAAAAAATACGAAATACTTTCATTATGAGAAGTGTTTAAAGACATGTGACTTAACTCACGATACTCATTCATAAATTCTTTATAATAATTGTATAAGTTATTAGAAGTCTGAAATCTTTTTTCCAATAGCATAAAGCGTTTAATAGCAATGTCCTTTGAATTTCCAAGAAGCGAAGAAGAATGTTTCAAAGGTATTCGAACGACAAATCGACCTTCATCGTTCCTTTTTACAGTTTGACAAAAGTGTTTCTCACATTCTAAATCATCTTTAGAAAGAATTTTAACGTCAGAAAGCTCTTCAATCTCCCAAAACCTTTTGATGTCATTATCTAAGTTGACAGTTTTCGTAAAGTGACAAAAAGTTTTATTAATAAGATTGTCAACTGCACCAGAGACTACCCAACCAAAAGAAGTTTTTCGTAAGGTCGGTAAGCCACTCCTTAATTTAATAAACTTGTTAGAAAGAACATCCCAAAAAACACCTGCACCAATAAGAATATCAACACTTCCGGATTTGTAGAAATTAGGATCGGCGAGAGGTATGTCCTTCGGAATATTCCATGATTCTATATTTAAACTTTGTGTTGGAAGACTATTTGTTATTTTAGGTAATATGTAACAACTAAGATTATTGCTGAAATTAGAATGAAGAGAATGTATGATAATATCACATCTTTTGTTTAAAGTTGAAGTAATTGTATTTATGCCAATAATAGATATGTTTGCAGTATGTTCCTTTACTTTGAGAATCTTAGATAGCTTGCTAGAAATAAAATTTGATTGCGATCCGGAGTCTAGAAGAGCTCTAACGGTATGTCGCTTTCCATTTAAATCTTGAACAGAAACTAAGATGGTTGACAGCAACACATGTTCACTATAAGAATGAGATGAAAGCACAATCTCGGAATTAGTATTACAACTGGAAGCATTCTTATGTAGCAAAGAATTATGAAACCTTTTACATTTTAGACAAGGTTGCGCACGGTAATCCTTTGTAATATGACTATTCCATAAGCAATTCATGCATAATTGCAATTGGTTTACTTTTTGAATTCTTTCATCAACATTCAGTTTCAAAAAATCCTTACATTTGTATATTGTACGAGACTTTTTGCAATAATTGCAAGACGGAGAAGAAGCGATTAATGAAACACGACGAGCACCGTAACGTACATCTCCCTGAGCTTTACCAACCTTTAATCTTTCTTCAAATGTTTCTAAAAAATCTGCTCGATTTTTTAGAAATTGAGTAAAATCCTTCAGAGTTGGAAATTCGTTGTTAATTTTATGTTTCTCCCACTCACGTACACTTACATTATCCAGTTTATTAATAATCATAAATATAACTAAAGTATCCCAATGTTGTATTGGTTGTTTTAAAGTTTCCAAGGCACGTAAATGCTCAGACACGGTGTCTATTATATTTCTAAGTCCAGAAGCCGATTCCTTAATAATAGGTGAAATTTCAAAAAGTGACTTTAGATGGTTATGAACTAACAACCTTGTATTGTTGAAACGCACATTTAAAAGATCCCAAGCCGATTTATAATTTTCTGATGAAAACTCTAATGACTGTATTACTTTAGCAGCATCGCCCTCTAAAGAAGCTCTTAAATAATGAAATTTTTGGATGTCATTAATATCTGAATTTAAATGAATAAGAGATTCAAAGGTGTCTTTAAACTCAAGCCACACTTTATAATTTCCATCAAATTTAGGCAAAGCAATTGTCGGTAATTTTATTTGTTTTAAAAAATTAACGTTTAAGTTTGGACTGTCAGATCTAGACTTAGTATTTTCATTTAAAAAGAGATTATCAGAAATATGATCATCATTAGAAGTTAAAGAATTCAATAATGTCTTAGCAGTTGCTACGTTGGCCATATAAGAATCGGTAAAATTATTACGATAATCGTAATGTTCACTAAGACTTGATTCATCACAGGTGTATTCAATTTTATTTTGAATTTCATCAAACTCTTGTAATAATTCATTACAATTATCAAAGCGTATTTGTAATTCGTTTATTTTTTCATTTGTAATTGTTAGCTCAGAATTAAATGCATCTTGAACAGAAGTCAACCACTTTATAAAATTAGTTAATTTCTGTTTTATGCCACCGCGTTTACGAATTAATGTATGTAACTCGGCCATTGAAAGAACGAAATTGTATAACAGTTGCTTTAAGAAATAAATTACTATGTAATTTTAAGAATTTAAAGTGTAGCGTTATGTATTCCACAAACACAATAATTACGATTTTTTTGTTAATAAGCAATAAGCAAACATTTAAGCAATGTAAAATACAGTACTAAAACAATAGTAGCATAAGAAATAGTAAAGGATTTGTGTACTTACGGATGTCAACCGAAAAGGCCACGTGTGTCAACTCAATTCAATAAGGCGATTGTAGAAGCTTGCGCCATTCACTCGATAACGCAACGAATTAGAAAATCACCCTTATGCACTTTCAAGGGTAAAACGACGTTGTACTGAATTTCTTCATTAAGCGTTGGTAAAATTTTAAGCGTTGGTAAAATTTTAAGCGTTTATATCCGGCTCGAAGGACCAATGTTAACGATATAATGGACTGTAATTTGTAGATTTTTATTTTTGGTGCAACTGTTATAAATACACAAAATACGCATTAACGCAACGAAAGAACTTTTTATACTAACCCTAACTTAAAAGATAGGTTCACATGTGGAGGGGTTCGCACAGAGTAGCATATATTAAAATGATTTTAAACAAGTATCATCGTGTTGTTCTATTCTTTATTTCATCTTATTTTTATCACGTTTTTCTTGATTAGCAAATGAGTTCAGATATTTTAAAGGCGATACTTGTTTGATAATTTGACCACGTAATCTCAGGTTCACGTTTATAAGAGATTGGAGTCAGATTGTAGATATCTAATTTATTTGAGCGAGCCAGTGATATACGTCACCTCCTTTTGCGTGTAGAAAAAGAAATAAGTCTAGACCAGAGAAAGAAAATCCCCAGAACCTGCAATGCCAATTATGCGTGATGAAATAAAACAATTCGCAATTATCACAGACTTAAAAGTCTTGTTTATTTTTGACAAGTAATTCTGAACAATTGATAACAGAGAAGAGAAAGAGAGAGAGAGACAACAAGTATCACCTGCAAAGTTTTTACTAACAATCTAGTCGTCGGTACACTCCTAAAGTAATTGTCACATACAATAAATATGAGTTTGTGGCTACGTCACTGCTATTAAACAGTAGTTGTTACACAGAAATATTCTTATAACTACTAATTACATCGTTTTGATACACAAAGCTCGTGTAAACTGCGCCTAGATTGTAATAGTCCTATCGTATCAATTTAAGGTTATCGTAGATCTAAAAACACTGATCCCTGCATTAAAGAAATTATTAAAAGGTGGCAGCAAAAGCTAAACGCACTCGCAAAAGTTTCCTCCGAACCGCTTGACGACAAGTGTATGAGCGGGGTTTTAATTACCCTATGAACACACATAAGCTTTAGTAGTAACCGACCTGATGATTAAGTAATTTTTAGAAGTAATAAAACTGTAATGAACAGTTCCAATTTACAGGATATTAACGATACTCGAAATTTAATGTAGATAAGTTAGAAACTAGCACCGAACCAACTTCAACGTTTGATTCACTACAATTCACAATAGGATATTACGCAGAAAAGTATCCCTCGGTGTTAGTATTCCCTTTTTGATTAAGAATCACATTGTTTTTGTGGGTAGTTATGGTTTGAATGATTATTGACCCCAATGGTAAAACTTTGTAGTTAATTGGACATGGGGGTAACAAACACCAAAGAAAGAAATAAGAAAGCACTCCGAGGGAGAGAGAGAGCACCGGGGGGTATGGGGTATGCTTTTAAAAATCTAGATGCATTTTTATATGTAAAGAAAGAAGACATAAAATTATGCCCGATGGTTAAGTACGTTGTTAGCTGACGCCGTTGTTAACTAAATCGGACCTATTAAATTGGAAACTTTGTCAGTAAATCTATTGATTTTGTACCAATGACGACGTTTAACGACATGACCACGTCAAAGTTAACAATGCTTTATGCAACCGGGCCTTAATCAATTATAGTGCGTTGTATCTCAGACGTTTTGTCCACACTGTTTTGCCGCTTTTAAAAAATTATATAATTTTATTTGATTTGACGGTAAGCGTTTTAACATATGTGAAAAGAAAGTAATCTTTGATCTGTATCTAGTCTATTAAGGTACTCGTTGGTTGTAGATCTGACAAAATTTGTTTTGGTTTTTTCAGTAACTGTTGTAAAACTTTTCAAATTAAATTGTTTTTTTGAAGCAGTGTTGAAATATTTGATTGGATATTTTCCAAAAGAGTATAAGGTTTTGTTACAAGCTTTAGGTTTTACGAACCTTGCACGGCCAACTCACACAGTCGGAGGTAGGGGCGGTTCACAGGAAGTATGCTTAAGGGCGCCAGAGCTGATCCAAGATAACACTTCTGCCTCGCTCACGACAGACGATCCAAACTTGTAACCGAATTGGAGGTTCGTAATCCTTATTACTCTGATGTTCGAGTAGCCAAAGTTTGTTACTAGGTAACGACGATCAAAAGAGAAAGGTATGTTGCCATAAAAGAAAGAGTAACTAGTATAACAACTTTAATTTAGTAACGTCGATGATTAACACAAAGATATCGAATTTTCAGTACATGAATGCCAGCAGTATCGGCAACACACAATACATAGGTAAGTTAAGTTGAAGCGAACAGCGAAGAATAGTTCGTAGTAAATATTGTTTGTACACAGCATGCGAAACACACAAAATAATTAATGATACTACCTTAATGGTAATAAAACAATGATAGCAATTACGGAATTAACACTAACTAAGGTTTCGTGAGCGACCTTTCTGACAGCGATCAAATAAATAAATACACTTACACACAATACAGTAACTCCTACTTGGTCGAAGAAAACGTTTTCCCCGGCAAGTGAGCCTGAAATAAATTTGAGTAGCAAATCGTGTCAAACCAATGCCTCACGAAATCAAAATCTACAAAAATGGTTAATTATTGCTAAAGAAAGTACACATAACATAACCCGATTGTCGAATGCTGTTGTACACCTTCGATAAAAATTGGTTTCGCAGGTGTTTGCCGCATGAGTAGAATCTCGCAGAAATGTGATTGTCTTCGGTTTATTTAGTTTTAACCGTAGGCCTTATAGATAGAGTTATACTCGTCCCACGAAAGTATTTGTCGATGTTAATCCCTCATAATTCGTTATCGAATAGAAACATGTGCCAGAACGTGGTGGAACGGCTATTAAATTAACGAGAAATTACAACAGAATTTTAATAAACGACAGCAATTATCTTACTCGGTGACGACTCAAATATTTTACGATCGTAATGCACTTATAATTTGATTCCCATTACTAAGGATGATCTTTGAAAATTATTTCTAAGCCACACCGGCCATCTTATGCAGTTGACAGCTTAACGATTTCGTCGTAAATGACAGTCACACGAAAAGATCGGTAGGGGGCGTCCAAACCGGAATCTAATTTCAATTACATATACAAGGTATTCCGTAATGAAAATTTCGTACGTAACAGTTTATATTATAACTTTTAATATGCAAACGGCAAGCATTGAAGCGCTTCGTTAGAATTTTTTTCAATTCATGTGAAACCCAAAAATATTAAGTTTTTTAAGGAGTTCTATACGTTTTAAACGTTTCTCAATCGCTGTGTGTGGCACATTTAGCTTCTCTGCTATGTCTCATGCACATACACGACCGTCCGACTCAATTATGGTTTTGCTTTAGTAATCACCAAGCACATCTAATCGACCTGAACTTTTGTCATCTTTGAATAAAAAATCCCCAGAACCAAGTTTGGCACTGTCTTTCTTTTATGACTTTTTTACCACATTACGTAGTTTTTTCTTTCCTTTACTGCAATAAAAAAGTAAAATATGACGAAAATGCTCCATATTCTCTATATTATAATTGACATCAAACTAATAACTTTTAGTAGAAATAGGGGGAGTTAATTTGTAAAATAAAGTAAGAGCGGCAGCTAACAGCTCTTAAAAAATATAGCATTGATAATAGTAATTTATGCCACCAGCGTCGAAAGTGAAGCGTAGCATGATGAACGTTGATGTTACCACTTTGCAGCTCTAGAGTTTGTGTCGTTGTTATTACAGGATAAAACAATTAGTTAAATATAACATAGAAATTTCCCGACGTTTTGCCTAATCAAATTGTATGTTAAAGGTCACAAATTCCATTAGATAACATGTAGTATATAAAAGTGACGTTTGCATCACAAACTTAACTTTGAATTTAATATTCAATCTTAGAACTTTTTCTTCTAGAACCAGAACTCTGTCAATCTTTATTAGATTTTCGTTTTCTTTGTTACCTTTCCAGAGTTTACATTATGGCTTGTTTCACAAGTGGATAACCTAACTTTTGAGAAGTTCTTAATTAGATTTCGGTTGCTTGTTTGAGTTTTGCGATTTATCTGACGCCCTGATGAAGCCCTTTACAAAAGTGGGAGAAACGTTGGCAACTTCGGTTACAACAACAATGACACGGTCTAAACCCGGAAGACATTCTTATCATAGTATAGATTCCGGCCGTGGAAGCCTTTGCTATTAGATCTGTCAATACATGCAATTCTTCTATATTTTGTTTTAACCGTTAGTAAGATATATTTAGCTACCGTACTAACTGATCGAGCGTAGTGAATTTTTTCATGCACTTTTAGTTAAAATTTCTTACTTAGCACCGACAACAAACGTATTTAATTCGTCCTACAATTCCAGAAAGCGTAAAGAGCCACCGTGGCGCTACTGGAAATCGTGTACTCTTATCGTCACGAACAATTAACAACACAGCGTAACGACACTTTATGGCCCTATTGACGACGTTACTTCTGTCATATCCCGATAGTATTGCAAAAGGAACTCCGTTAAAAAATAATTTGATAACCATAACCTACGATTGCACTTTATCTCAAGCCACACCTGTTTTAATTATCTTATTAGTTGTGGTTTCTTACCCGAAGTCAGTAAGAAGCTGCAAATAAAAGCCATCGAAGCCGTAGAGGTTCACACACTAACGAACGAATATGGATGTTTGCGACGAGGACAGCACAAAAAATTTTATATTTGGACTTGAACACAATTATTTTTAAATTGGTGCTATAGAGATTATTGTATGTTGTTAGTTTAATTTGATAACCGCAAAATTCGAAAATATATCGATAAAACACCGTTGCAATCCACCAACGAATATAATATTAAATTCTTATGTTAAAAAGTCGGTAGGTTAAAATTTTTTCTAGTATAAAATTTGTCTTCTTTTCGTAGACGGCTGTCAAACGAATTTATTTCCCGTTAACGTTTTATATAACACGGACTGTTTTTAGCGGTATCTCTAGGCCCAACAAGGCTTTCATTATTAAATTGTTTCACGCCATTCCACGTGAATATGTGGACGAATTCTACGTATTGTTGAGTGAAAGCTTATTTTGGGGTATGTGATTCTATAACTTTTTTTGTATTGAGGGCTTAATTTAATTCTTTAGCGGGTCGCCACCCTTCCACCTGTAGCCTTATCAGTGACGTTGGTAAAACACCTGCTCGTCGAAAAGTTTCCATGACGTCAGGTCGCTGAAGGCTAGGGGTTGAACACTTTATGAGAAGAAATACTTACACAAGTGCGAAGTTAATTAGAGGGAAGCTCGGCGCATTCTTTTACGTCAAATATCCTATGCATCAAATCAAATTACTTGTGCTAACGCCGTATGTACGCTTTGTGTCAAATTGCATATTACGTTTTAGGTCATATTGGTACGAAATTAGCTAATCCCCTACTGGATAATACGCAACTGTAATTATTGCATTTTTTATTTATACGAGTATTACTTCGTTGGTCATGTCGGTTATTGGAATAGCCACACGTACATACTAGTGTGTAATCACAATTAATGTTAAACTCTTTTTTTATGCGCTTTGATTCTCTATACTATACTATACTGATTTTCGTATTCTTGTAATTTAACTTAATAAAGTAAAGTCATTCCTTCGTTAAATGTAAAAGTTAGATCGATTAGGACACTTTGAGGTTCAACGTGTTGCCCAGTCAAATAGCGTAACTTATACTTGACCTGTGATGTCAACCCATGTAATATTGTTTGCAACGTTTATATAACTATACGTATGTACTGTTTTCGTCCTCTTCAACTACTTCTGTCATACAATAAACATATATTCTATGTTATCACTTCTGTTGTGTTATTTGTTTATTTACAGCTGAGGGTAGAGTTAAACGATATTTCCCTAATTTAGTTTTTTCGTCGTTTTGGCGTTTTTTTATATTTAATTTATAATTTAGCATCACACAGCCTACGATTTCCTCTCCGGAGAAACTGTGTTAGCCGTCGCTTATTCTTTTGCTACCAGAAAATCAACGTAACAAAGTAAGTAACTTTTCGGAATCATTGGCACTGGGAAATAATTTCTGATGCCTTTTCACATCCATCATATCCATATATTCTTATCGCTTATATTGCTGTTTTGTTCTAGATACAAGAAGTGTATAGTATATTAAATCACTAGATGGCGTTGACCACAATATATATATATATATATATATATATAATTATTTTCTTTTATTACTTTGTAATCTTTCTGAATTAATCTGCAGCGGACTTGCTTCTTGATAACTTTAATTTTTAAGTTATGTATATTGTTTTTGTTTGTGGTAAAGGATATGCTTTGTAATGACATAGCTCAGTGTTTTTTTGTCAACCTTGCTTCAGCTTCTTGTTCTTATAAGATTATGTTATTGTATTTTAGTACACAGGGTGATTTTTGAAAATTATCTACCCTAAATATCTAGAAGACAAAACCTTTATGTGAAATATGCCGAAACCGGACAATGTTGGTTTTGGGGGGGACAATTTCCTAAAATATGAAATGAAAAGTGGGGTTAAATTAGATTGGTTTTTAAGAAAGCGGCACTTTTGTGATAAAATTTGCTAGGTAAAAAGGTGAATCTTTTTCCGTTGCTATCAAGTATTTTCTGAAATAAAAGTTGTTTCTTATGGATTTATATTAACAATTATCTGCACACGCTGGGGTGAAAATGATGTACTCAGTTGCTGAAAGAGTTGAATTGATTTTTATTTTTAGCTCCCAAAACAAATGATAAGCATCCAGATAAGTATTTGAGTCACAAATAAGTTACAGAGCTTGTACAAAAGCTCACAGACACGAGATCGGCAGAAAATAAGAAAAGACATGGTAACAGAGTGGTAAATGAAATGACTCAAATTGAGGTAATAGGCTATACTACTTTCAATCCCACTAACTCTTTGCGCCAGACTGCTGAAGCTATTGGGCTCTCATATTCATCAGTTAGTAAAGTCATAAAAATTTATAAGTTTCATCCTCAAAAATGAAAATTGTCAAAGAGCTTGGTAAAGATGATTACGACAGGCGAATAGAGTTTTGTGAGACTATGTCGAATTTAGTCACTACAAATCAAACTTTGTAAAACATATCTGCTTCAGCGATGAATGCAACTTTATTTTACATGACTTTGTTAATAAGCACAAGTTGCGTTAATGAAGCGACGAGAACCCTTATTTTGTCAGAGGTCATACTCAAGCTCCTCAAAAACTGAATGTTTGGGCAAGGATTCTTAGGCTTATATTTATAAATAAAATACAAACTGGTGACATTTACTTGAATACGTTAAAAAACATCACAGATCCTTTAATAGCCGTAGAAATAGAGAACCAGCAAGATTTAGAAGAAAATCAAATGTTGTACGAAAAAGAGTTCTTCTTTCAACAAGATGGAGCTCCACTACATTATGCTTTAAACGTTCGTAATTGACTTAACAACCGATTTCCGAATTATTGGATTGGAAGACGTAGTGCAATTCAGTGGTCAGCACAATCACCAGACTTGACAAGTTTTGTTTCTAGGGTCATTAGAAGTCAGTGAGATATAAACCACAACCGGCTAATTTGGAAGACTTACGTCAACATAAGTTGAGGGGGCGATGGCCCGGTCAAGGAGGTGCACCTGTGAGTTTCAACCTATACTAATTAAGTGATTAAGTACCAAAAGTGACTGGTTTCGTCATTTTGCACATAACGTTTTTGTTTTCTGTAGATTTAGTATGGAAACCGTCAATATTAGCACAAATTAAACTTAATACATTATTTATATTTCTCTTGGTTGCTACATTATGTTAAAAAAATTATATAAAGAAAGCTGTATGTTGTTTAATTGTGTTTGTGAAATTCGAATAAGTAGCGACAATACACGGTAAAAATCCCTAATGTGTGTAGAAGAAACTCAATTGCACCAATTGTAAAAATTACCACCACAGAGAACCAATGTAGTCGTTTCACTCTTTTGGAGGTTATTAGCACTGGTAAATACTTTATAATGTATATCTACAATTATATCGGTATGTATATATCTATACATGGTCCCTAAACCACGAGATGGCGTTGGCCACAACTTTCGAAACTGCTACTTCAACACATACCAAGTTAAATAGAATTTATCTAAAATATTGCTAATTAAGTATTATTTTGTAAGAGATAGAAAGCAACAAAATTTAAGTTACACAAACACAAATAAATACCCTGCTGGCAAAAATCTTTACAATGAAAATTTGGTTAACTGACGTAAAAGTTAAAAATCGATAAATAATCTCTGAACTTAATACTTCCTGTTTGCAATAAACATGAAATGAAAATTTATTGTATTTGTTGTAAACGTTTTGCCTACGGACTATTTGGAGAAGCCCTTTATATGAATATTCTAAATAAAAACTAGTTGTAACTCTCTGTTTACCTATATATGTATGTATTTCAAAAGTTTTATTTACTTTTTTGTGCTCTAAGCGGATTTCTATATTACGTACTACATTATTTTTACTAAATTGTCAAATGTTTTTTTATTCCTATAAATTCAAAGTAATTATCTGTAAATTTAGAAAAAAATTAAACGCGTGCATAAATCTATTTAGAACGGGCACAACCGTTTAATTAAAAAATTAATTAAAAAAATGTGGCGATGAAATGATTTAAGCATTATAATAAAATCCTAAAATTTTTGACAAATTCCAAGTCCGACAAACAGTTAAATTATAGCAAAGTAATAAATTTCTTAATCCTGTAAATTAATCAACTCGACAGAAATGATTCTCTTGGATGTGACTGCGGTTTGTAATAAATTGCGAATCCCTTCTAATTATTTGTTAATTTAAGTTAAATTAAGATCAACTGACTAAAGTTTTCCTTTTTGGTCATAGTTTTGTATATTAATCATTATGTTTCGTGATAAATTGATAACGTAATAATAATTATTAATTAAACCGATTTTGTTGCAGGTTCTTAAACTTGACTGTTTACAACCATTGTCGCATAAATGGTTTAATTGATATGTTTAAACTTTTCTAAATCCTAAATAATTACAAACACTTCAGACCAGAAAGTAAGACGCAACAAATTGGATTGCGTAACAAAAAAGTTCTTAGGCTTTCAGCACGGCTTTGAATAAATTTGAAAGAAAATGTGATAGTTTTTTTGGCTTATAGTAATTTTTCTTGTTTTCTTAAACGTCTTTTATCTTTTTTTTCAATAGTAAATAGGCTGTTCAATATACGACTAGAAGAACTTTTATTCTTATTTTTATGTTTCTTGTATAGACGAATAAGGAAGTGTCTAAAAATGAACATGGAATAATACTCTTTTTTCTTGATGTTTTCAAAAGTATTCGTTTCTGTTTTATGGTCCTATCTATACAATAAAATTCTTTTAATGACAAGCGCGAAAATAAAAAATGCTTCTGGATGTAAACAACAAATGTGATTTATAATGGACAATGTTTGTGCCTAGTGTTTTATTTGAAATTAAAGTTTAATGTAGAAAAGTGTTATTTTTTCTAATTTAATTAAACATTTCAAAAAACATACTCTAAATAGTACTCAAAATTGTGTTTAAGTAGTGTTGTTTTTTGCAGTCTGTTTTTGTTATGGAAGTTAATTAACATTTTTAAGCCACCATCGCCCCCTTGTATTTTTAAATTAATTTTTTTAAGGGTGGTAATACGGGCCTAAGGCTTGTTTAACGGGAAGGCTTGCTCATCATCTTCACTTTTTGACTCTTGTAAAAACTACGTGTTATGCACAGTTTCGGAGAAAAAAATTGTTTTCTCAAACACCAGTATTCTTACTACAAGTTTAATAAAACTGCAATAGAAAATTTAGTCGTTTTCTCGTAGTGCGTTTACAACATTTTTAATTCTTTTCCATAATTGTTCGGAATTATCAATTTGTACCTTGTACACTTGTATTTTTAACACTCTCCAGATTATGAAGTCACAAAGATTTAAATCTGAAGACCGCGGTGGCAATTGAACGGTTTCTTGTTTCCTACCAACCCATCTACTAGCAAATTGTTCATTAAGATATTCTTTTACAGTACCTGCAAAATGAGGTGGTGCACCGTCGTGCATGAAGAACACGTTTCAACGCAAATTAAGGGACAAGGCTTTTACTAATTCTGGCAAACTTTCTTAAAGAAAACGAGGGAAACTAGCACCGTCCAGAGTATCAGACAAACGCAACGTCAACAACTATAAAATTGCCTATAATTCCTACCCAGACATTAGTTTTAAATTCTCGTTGTGTCTACATTTAATAGCATGTGGATTTTCATCTGTATAAATATGCTCATTGTGTAGGTTCGTTATGCCACAACGTGTAAAACAAGACTCATTAGTAAATAAGATGTTAGTGTGGAATCTGTCGATTACACTGTGATTTGTGGTCTACTCGCAGTCATTCTTGCACTGGCTGGATGTCAAATGGACGAAGTAATTGATCTCGAAAGATCCTACTTACCGTATTTTTTGCAATTCCAGTCTTTCGTTGTAATGTTTTGGTACTGGTTTCAGGATTCTCATCAATTCTTTGAAGAACTTCCGCAATGGGTGTTCGCGCTTGTCCAGGTCTTCCAGCGTTATTTCTGACTGCCCTCAAATTTTCTGTCTTTCAAAGACGTCTTTTCATTAGAGCAAAAGTTTTGTGATTTGAAATTCTTCGGTTTGGATACTTCTCTTGATAGATGCGGACACTAAGGTAGTTCCAGCTGTTCAAAAAGGGAAATTCATAATTTGAAAGCTGCCAAAGTAACAGCAGCAACAACAACAATAGCAATTAAAGCAATAAGGATGATTGCGATGAAAAAAACAATACAAAAGCAACTAAAAGTTAAGAAATTATTGAAACAATTACCGTCAACAATAAACTGGAACAATCATGATATAATTTCCTGTCAAAATTGTGACTTTTGTTTTGTTTGTGTGTCCACGGCTATCTAAATTTTATATTTTATTAAGCTTGTATTAAGATTTGAGAAAACGTTTTTTTAAAGATGATTTTACGTTAAAAAAATCTTAGAGCCGAATTACATCCTCGCCGCGGTGTAATTTTTTAAGTAGACTTTTAATTCCTTTCACGGACACACGGTACATTTTGATATAGAGATTGTTACGGGAATTTTCTTGTAACGTAATTGCTGGCGACTAACTCAGTTGTATCGGTAAGCGGATCGCTAGTCTCGGTGTGCCAATCCTACACTAAATTAAAAAAGCGCCAAAACAAGTAAATATTACTTAATACAACCTTTGTTTAAATTTGTCGATTACTTAAAGGAACAAATTAACAAAACACAACTTCTAACAATAATATATTTATTTCAAGAATAGAGAATAGTCGTTAAAATCAACAGAGAGGAATAGACCAATAACAATTGGAGATTTGTCGACTAATATAGTAACATCACAGCTCTAATATCAATGTAGACCCTTTTGCTGTACCGCGTTGATCCGCAACCATAAAACGAAATCACAATTAGTAGCGTCCTTAGACAGTGCATTCGTTAATTTTAATTTAGAGTATATATGTTTGACGAATACAAAATAACGACATGTAACAAGCCCCCTCTCGTAGTAAAATTAAAATCTGATGACAAGGAAAAGCTTTAAAAGAAGACAGAAGTTTAGGCATACGCCAAGGATCAAACCCTAAAATCTAAACCCAACCAAAATACTTACTTACACCCAGCCCAAGAAAAAAAGTAAATGAAAGAAGCTTTTCCAGTTCGCTAAGTGTAAGCGATCGGATGTGTCTTAGAAGTCGCATGAAGCGGAATGATACTTCCAAGAACCAACAGAAAAAAAGGTATTAAAAGAAAGGCACTCGTTGTAAAGTCGATAGAAGTCGAAACACAAGCATAGCAACAAGTACAACGTAGTCCAACAGACCTTACTGAGCAAAAATCTAGAACAAACCAATAGAAAAAGAAGAGATATCGGAAAGAGAGAAGTTTAGACCACGGTAAAGGACAACGCTCTAACATCCCATGAAATCGCAGCCTCCATATATAAATCTCCCCGAAACTAAAAAACTCAAGAAATAAAAACAGATTTTGAATGGTGATATGTGGATTTAGAAAGAAAAAAAGAAACTAAGGCAGTCAGATCCTAAAGATCTAAGTAAGCAAAACCAACACAGAAATCACAAGCAAAATGAAGATTCTACTTAAAGTCGACACAAGTCGGACTACCCAAAAAGGCAGAGAAAAAATCATCAATTCCAAAGTCACAACCACAAAGTTCCAAAAAAGTAAACACTAAAGTGTACCTACCAGTCTAAGTAAAATCTAAAACCGCAACACACAATACAAAACGGAAAGAAAGAAAGAAAAATAAGTAAGAATAAGAAGTTTCACTTACTAATCGAACATTGTTAGTCTTTGCTTGTCACTAACAGTATCAGAAATGCCGACTCAGCAAAAATACTAAACTAAACTAAAACCCACTAAACGATAAAGCAAAAAAGTAACTGAGAAAGAAAAGAGAAATAATAGAAACATAGTTACCGTAAACACTAAAGAAAGAAGTTACTAAAAAGGAAAAAAAGTATTCACGCAACTAACCAAGAATTAGACAAAGAAAAGAACAAGAAAGAAAGAAAAGATACTGTTTTTCTTTCTCTTCAATACCTAACCAACCACCCAAGAGGCGAACCTTAAAGAAAATCGAAAGAAAAAGAGAATGGCTGGAACATAGTAAAACCCTAGACCCAAGAAGAAAGAAATGAAAAGCAGGAGAGGGAAATACGGATTGATGTTAATGCCTGATTCCTTCTTGTCTCCGTAGAAGAACGAAAAGGGATACTTTACGGTACCCATCCAACCGCTCAAAATATATAAAGAAAAGGAAAAAAAAGAGAACAGAAAAGATATCACGGTTAGTCATAGAACGAATGCGTACTAATTGCTGTCCCAAATCGGAAAGTTTACTCAAAAGAAAAGAAAAACTAAACTAAAACCAAAGTAAGAATCTTACTAGTGACTTACCAATCTCAAAATGGTCGACTAAGCGGATGTAACTATATACAAATAAAAAGGTCGTCTGTTTTGAAGTAAGGTGAAGAAGAAAGAAATTTACAAGAACTTAATTAAAGAGAATATCAGTACAGCAATATGGGAGGAACAATTGGGTAGCATCTAAGCTACAACTATCAAAATATCAACGACGTAGTCAAAGATTGGAACCACTAAACTAAAGAAAACGGTTAGAAGGAGACAGTAAAGAATAATTAGAAACGACTGAAGAAGTAGATGCAAAAGCAATAGCAGCGACTTTTACATCTGAAGAAACAGCATGATCCTTATATAGACGTGTAGAAAGTTTTGTAGTAACGTGAGTGTTAGAAAGCTTTGTCGTACTTGGCAATGCGTGACGTGACTTATAGGATGGTTTTGTTGTGTGTTCCAACACGTAGAAAAATAGCGTATGAACTCAGCAATCTCAGGTCTCATATGATGCCAGTAGAAGTGACAGCAAAGAGCTTCCAAGGTGCGCCTAACACTGTGGTGATCACGATCAAACATAATGTGGTGATCCTGAATAAGTTGTTTGTGCTGGTCCGATGGCACAACTAATTTCCAAACGCTAGGATTAGACGAAGAAACACGTACACGTTTACACAAAAGACCTTTCACAACACACCAACGAGAGGAACGACGAGAAGAAGCAGCAACTTTAGATATCAGACTTAAATACCAAGGATTAGTAGTGGGCCTAACTGAAACTAGAAACTGAAAAGAAATTAGAAGGAAGAGAACGAACAGTACGTAAAGGCTTATCACCTTGAGAACGACAACGAACACAAGTATACGAAGTAGGATTAGATACAAAAGAAGAAGCATTAAAAAAGCATGTAACAGAATTAGCGTAAGAAACAAAAGTAGAAGTCTTACTAGCAAAAGCTACAGATGGTTCTCTTACAAAGTCAACCCCCGTTATAGTTATTTATAGTAATGGTTTATACATAGTACCTTATACTATGAGATGGCTCTGCTATCAATCGTTTGCTAATGGTATACCCATCGTATGTGTATATAAGCTATAGGGTTTGTTGATGCAATTGTAGGAATTACATTAGAGTGTGTCTCCTGCTGCTGATGAGCCTCAAAAGGGCGAAACGGTCGTCTAGTAGTTTACTTTAGTGGCTTTTGCACAATTGCACTGACATTGTTTTAATCCCAATGACCTTTACGTTGTGGTTTTATCCCGCAGTTTTATTCAAACCTATTTTGAAATACGTGGGTGTAAAATCGACTTACAACGTTTACCACGTTTATAGCTATTTACAGTTATAGTGCTTGAACCTGTCACTGGTCTTTGATGAAAAATTAAAAGAATTGATGTTTGACTCTAAACGCTTGCCTAACGATACTAACTGCGACATAGTTTTGATCTCAATCAACGCTAATGAAAGTTGATAGAACGGCGTTACATTTTGGTGAATTATCTTGAACTACATTTGCTCTGAGATCGTTTTTGGTAGCTGAAGAAAAAAAATTTTGCATGGTCGTAACGTAAGTACCGATGGATTCGTCAGCTGTCATTGTATTACTGCGAACAGTCTCCGTTAAGCACCCATCGTAATCCAAAGGCAAAAACTCATACTTCAACAGAGCAGCAACATCATTCTACGTTACTTGTAAACTCACGCTGTTGTTGTGTTGCTGTCGTGTTGTGTTGTGTTTTTGTTCGTGCAAAATACACAGATTCACTTGCGCTGAAGTCGCCGATACGCATCTTGTGCTTGAGGAAGCTCATACATTTCGAGACGCACGCGAATTGTATCATGAGAAATACCAAAATAGGCAACATCAAAACGCTCACACGTTTGAGGCTGTTGATCAACGCCTACGGGATAAGGGGTTTTTCGAGGGACAGTACCATGACCGCGACCGATAATTATGGGTTTGACAACTTGCATTGGAGGAGGCGCTGTAGCTAGAGAACTGAATATCAGCCGCCATACAGTATGGCAAATTGTTCACGAAGATTTACATCATTCAAATTACGAAAAGTTTAATCAGTCGCTGCAGAGGACTTTCCGCATCGCTAGTGATACTGTCAGTGGTTTTTACGACAGATTAACTACATGTTGTTCACTGATGAGGTCATACTCCCAAGGGAAGCAATTTTTAATTCGAGGAATAGACCTTTTTCGGTCAGAGAATCTACCCTCGATAAAAGGACGCAATAATCAACATAAATTCCGTGTGAATGTGTGTGCGGAGATTGTGGAAACTTCCTTCGCGCTTAAATGGACACATTTATGGAGAATTTCTACGCAAAGTTCTTTCAGAATTTCTTGAAAAAGTGCCACTAGAAGTAAGAAGAAGAATATTTTACTAACATGACGAGATACTCCACATTCTACTCTAGCCGTTAAAGAGTGGTTGCACACGCAATTTTCCGATAGATTCACTGTGCGTGGTGGACATGTTGATTGACCGGTGCGGTCTCCTAACCTGATTTCTCTCGATTTCTTTCTTTGGGGACACATGAAAACTTTAATTTATAACATACCTGTTGAAAATGTATAAGACTTGAAAGTTAGGATTGCGGTTACTGCCGGAACGGCCAGGGATAATGCTTCAAATCTACAGTTCAAAGAGTACGTTTATGTAATGAACTAAATAAATGTCTCTTCAAATACATGCTTTAGGTTCAATAAAAGTCTAGTATCAATTCGTCCTTTAATTTTTCGAATTTTCTATTCACATGCTTTGTTAATCCTGAAAAGTCTCCGAGTACAAGACTCATATCGGCGAGTTTAGCACAACTGAATCTGTGCACGTTAACAGAACAACAAAACACAACACAACAGCAAGATGAGTTTACAAATTAATTACCGAGCAATGACAATTATTTGACATCTATCGACCAATGCTGACTGAATTTCATCAACGGATTCCTCTAAGAGTGATACATGCGCAGCAATTCAAAAGGCGCCTACTTCTTCTCTTTGCTACTGACTCAAATTTTTGTGTCACGTTCTAATTTTAGGTTGGTACCGCCATCTTAAGTCTGCGGTACCAAGTGTATTGACAAAAAATGATCTTTTTCACATGCCTGAAAATATGCATATTTATTTCCACCCTGTATATAATCAAAAAAGCCTGATACCCATAATGGTGTAAGGTTACATTTAAATTCTTCCACAATAGAATTTCACAATCTTATATTTTACTAAACATTTCTGACACGTAAACACAATTACTCATTAAATTTGATATCAATTTTGTCTAATTCTTCCTGTTGTTCTTTGCTGTTTACCTTTTGGCTTCTGTTCATGATTTTCTACAGTACTTTTTTGATTCTATGATTTCAAGTTTGTTTTGGTCTTCTTTTCCTTGTACCTATTGCGTTCGATTTCCAAATCATCCGTGTTTGCGTTTTTCTCCATCTTTTGTAGATGTCTCTACCATCCCAGCTGCCTTCTTTTAATAAAGTCTTCTACAGGTGTAGTATCTCTAGTTACTTCACTTCTAATTCTGTTACGTTACCTTTTACTCTTGCTCAGATAGCACAAATTTTTATCAGTTTTGGACTTATTCATCTTCATTCCGTTTTAAATAAATACTATATTTCACACCTGCAAATGTTTTTTAAGGTTCTTCTCATTTCTCGCTGTTAACGCTACTTTGTCCGCAAAGGGACATTCGCATACAACAACCTTCACCATCTTTCTGCATCCCACAACCAAGTTTTTGTTCTTGCCTTTGCAGTTTGTATTAAGCGGTTCATGACGATAATAAAAAGCAGTGGGCAGAGACATCAGCCCTGTATAACTCCTTCGTTGGTGTGGAAAATTACCAACTATGCATTCTAATTCTTCTTTTTATTTTGTTTCTTTGTACATACATTTCGTGACTCTGATTAACTTCTCATTTATGTTTTTCTTTCTTAAGCACTACCATATTTTTGCTTTCGGCACTTGGTCAAATGCCATCTCTATATCCATAAACGCTAAGTGAATTGTTTTTGATCTTGTCAGAGTTCTATTTATAATCTCTTTAATTGTTAATATGTGCTTCTGCATACTTTTTTTCTTTCTAAACCCACTTTGTGCTTGTAAAAATTTTGATTCCACTTCTTTTTTTAATTTCATTTCTATGATTTTTTTATGAATCTTTCTTGTGGTACTCAGTAGGGTTATGTCTTGATCATTTCTGTTGTAATTCTGTCATTGCCTGGTACATTTCCATGTTTTATTTTTTTTATCGCTCTGACTAGTTCTTTTTTAATAATTCCATTTTTGTCATTTCTTTGTTTTGTTCTATTTTTAGTTTCTTTACGGTTTTCTTTAATTTTTTCTTTAACGTATTCTGATTATATTTCAAGCAATCCTTAAAAGTAGTCTTACCATCGTTAGATAACTACGGTCTCGTTTCTGACTATTTCTGGTTTTTATTTTTTATTGCAACATCAGTTTTTTTGTTTTTTAGAAGAACAGTTTCTGATTTCCTTTGTTATCTTTTTTTAGTTTTTCTCTGAACACTTTTCATGTCTGTCGTTTTGATTCTCTAACTAATTTTAGGAATTTCTATTTTTGTTCATTGTGTTCCTCATAATAGTTTTCTGTTCTGCTGTTTATGTAGATTCTCCACTTCACTTTCCTAATTCTAACTTTTGATTGTCACGTTGTTTGTTTCTTATCTTTGTTTTCTTTGTATGCTCTACATGTTTTTGGCAGTCTTTCCTATTATATTTTTAAATATTTCCTATAATTTTTCAATGTCTTTATTTTCTATTTTATCTTTATTCTTTTCTATTTCTTTTTCAGTGTACTCTTTAAAATATTTTCTTCATTCTTTAGGGTATAAATTCTAATTGCTGCTCTGCGTTTTTAGTTTTTTTCTTGACGTCTTGTGGATCATTGCCTGTTTAGAATCCTCATTTAACTTTTATTACTGCTCGATTTTTTCTTTCTATATCTATGTACTCAATAACAGAGTACTCTCTCCAGCTTAGTACTGCTTTCGTGAACTTGTGAATGTTCCTGTGTTCGAATAAATTGTTTGCGATTATTAAGTCGTGTACTACTGAGAATTTTTCCATCACTTTATGTGTATCATTGTTTTTTCTTACTTTAGCATTTAGAACTTCAGCTATCACAATGTTTCCTTTGGCTGCTTCTACTGTTAAATTTAGTTGTTCCCAGAATTTGTCTTTGTTTTGTAATCGGTTGTTTTCATTCGGTCCGTATTACAGTATCTTCTTGTGTTGACTTTTTTAATTCAATTGTTAGTATTCTATCAGATACTGCTTCTTATTTATGTAACTTACTTGTAATGTCTTTGTGGACGATTCAGTCAATCACTGATTGTGTTTTTTCTTTCATATATACTTCACTCCATAATATTCGACGTCCCTTATCTAGTTCTGGTACTCCGCTCTCTTTTTTTATTCTTTGATACCATTAGCATTTTAACCTCGTCGCTTTCAAATTCATTCGTTAGCTCTATTTATTTTACACTTATTTCTTCTATTGCTACTGTTATTTCCGTCTTTATTCTTGATAGTTACGTTTTTTCTTATCAGTGTTTGTTATTTAACGTTAGTCTTTTAAATTGTGTGTTTTTCCTTTGTTTTTCTCATGTTAGAAGTTGAGTTACATGTTCTTCATCATTTTCTTCCATATATTCCGCTATGTATTTTGAATTTATTATACTTTATTTTGTCTTTTTGGGTTTGCTTTTTTCATCAATAGAATCAATTGTTTTCGGTTTTCTTGCGTTCATTCATTTTTGATCAAATTTTTTGAGTTTAATTAAAATTGGCTTTGTTGCAGTTTTAATGAATGTTTTTATTCTTTTGAAGTCTTTTAGAGTCTTTTGTTTCCCTAATTCAACTCATAGTATTCAAAACTGTTGCTATTTTTTCTACTGTTACAATCTCTTCTTTCTCTTTTTCGTCTATTAGCACAATTTTTTTCTTGATTAAGTGTAAGTATGCACTTTGTATTCTCTTACGTAGTTGTCTATCTTGAAAAAGTTAAACGACTGAGCCTCACCCAGATAAGCTCACGGAAGAAGTGAAACTTCTTTGCTAATTAATTTTTATTTATTGATGAAAAAGTAAAATGTTCCTGGGACTCTCATTTTAAATTAACTGAATACTGTTGATAGTTTCTCACAGAAACATCGGAACAAAAGTTTAAAGACATTATTTTATAAATCTAAAACAATAACGAGAAAATGTCTCAGATGCTTTTAATGTTTTTTTAATTAATTTAAGAATAAGGAAAGACAAACCTAAAAACTTATTTTGCTAAAAATATTTCGATAACTAAACATTATTGTGAACTTCTGTAAACGACAGGCAAATATATTCTAATTTTTATTATATTTTTAAATAGTTAAACCTACAGCAGTAGACTAAAAATTCTTCGCTTAATATTAAATTTAAAATTTTTTAAAATGTTCTTTGTTTTGTTATTTAAAATTAGTAACTGAAACACGAATATGATTACGTACGCTCCCGCAACCGCCAGCATCAATTCATTATTAAAAAAAGATTACACTACATTTGCATTACTCCATTAATCATACATAAAGCGGTTATGTATTTACTAAACTTTCAAGAGGATTTTACTAACATAATTTATTTTTCGATATTTGATGTATTTTGACGGTTGAGCGTGTGTAAATCAATTTGTTTATGACCAACCTTTAAAGAAATATCGTTTATTTTCTGCACATTTCGATAGTAACAAATGAATCAGAAGAAAAACGAAAATAGATTTAGTGTGAAATAATCGTAAACCATAAATATAAAATTATGTTTTCAATAAATAATTTTTTTAATCGTTTGTGCGCAATATTTACGTAACTTTTTGAGTAAATTTAACTCTACTGCATACCAATAAACTAAGAATAAAGACAATAAATTTACGGAACTGTAATAATTGAATTATACGACTGTTTTATGTGACAAATGCATGTTAAGATACAGCTTGAAAAATGACTTCTCAAACTTCAAAAATATTTAAATTTGCCGTCTTTTAGGAACTAGCATCCGAAACAAATTGAAACCTTGGCAAAATGTGCGAGTACTTAGTAAACCTTGTTCTTATTAAATGTTTTGTTTCTAATAGATTTGCGGTTTTGTCTTTTAATTAGTAAAATTGCAAAACAATTGTCACGCAATAGCGATCTTGCGTTACTGCACAACAGTATTCTGCACCAATGCATTTGCAAAGTTTAGGAAAAAATTAATACGCATATACATTTATTATAGAAAACCATTGAGGCAGGAGCGGACTGTCAAATTTTTGTTTGTGCCGCGATCACTGGTTAGGTTGCGGTTTGGATGGCGGTCGCGGTTTGCATCGATGTGAAGTTAAACATTATTACTTCCAAGAATAATTAAATGTACTACTAACCTTAATTATTACGAATCAGCATATTACAACTTTTTAAAAAAGTACTCTGTTTATTGTTGCAAATATTATTAAATACGTTTTATACAAATACTGCCTATTACGCTGAATAAATAACAAGAAGTTTATGTTTATTAATTTTTTTCGATTATGTTTATATATAAAAAAAACCGCAATGACTTTTGCACGTTCTGTTTTCTTTAAAGAGCAAATAAATGCCGCGTAGTTTGAAGTGAACCAATAATCTTGCAAGTTACCTCGATGCCAACAGTTCTACCGCGAAGAAAAACAAACTATTTTGTTTCGGCACCGCGAGGTAAACGACCAAAAATAACTTTTCACATTTCGTAATAACGAAAATTTCTGGTAGCGCACTGTAAGCTACTGCGAACCTGGCGGTATGATATTTAACGGACCGGACGCTATTTCGTCCTCGGCATTCGATGCGAGCAGTTTAATTTTGTAAGTATTCGATTGTTTGTTATCGTTATAGAACCGCTTGCAGGTATGCGGGCGTTGTCTTTGTTTTATCGTGCTAATTTAAAGTTATTTCAGCAAGTTGACAGAGTTTTAAA
Organism: Aquatica leii; assembly: GCA_035610365.1. Taxonomy (NCBI): domain Eukaryota; kingdom Metazoa; phylum Arthropoda; class Insecta; order Coleoptera; family Lampyridae; genus Aquatica; species Aquatica leii. The sequence goes on from CM069437.1 coordinate 68,426,817, forward strand.
GTCTTTCCTTTACCCCTAGTTACCAGAAGATAAATCATTATACTATTTTTAACTGAATTTGAGTATTACTGTTTACGTTAATGACTTGAACCAAATGAGTAACCTTAGTAAATGTTTGTATTAATATCGCTGTAAACCGTGTAGTAAGTAACGAGGATAAATATCTTCCGTTTTGCCTGAGCTCATTAGAAAGTAAAAATTTGTTTACCATCAATGTGACATCCATGTAGCGACTTCAATCGCGACCTGAACCGTACTCATCGGTGCATCTTTGGTATGTTTGCACTTTTAAGGATGAGTTGTCATTGAAAATTTATAAATGTGTCAAGCTCCATTTTTTAAAAACCTATTCGTTTTTAATTGAATAGAAAAAACTTACCACGAATAGATTGATAATTTTTTGGAAAGCAGTTGAGAACTTTCATAGTTAGCTTTCATATTACCTATTTCGTCTGGCATTTTTTAAGGTTTTCTGCAAGACAGAAATTAATTTTATTAATTCTGCTATTTTTGAGTCTATGATTTATGCAGAATTATAAATAAAATGAAAATTGTCCTTGAAAATGAACATTCTTTGTAGAAACCGTTAATTTTGTTTCAAGGAGCCAAACAATCTAATGCCCTGTTACGAGAATTTTCTCGCAACTTTAATGCTGGCGGCTAAAGTAGTATCGGCAAGCAAGTCGTAAGCCTCGGTGTACTAATCGTACACTAAATTAAAAATATCTTACGAACTAAAAACGCATTGGAAACAGTAGTTATTGACAGTAAGACCTTATTTCTCGGGGAGGGAACCTGAGAAACAGCTATCACATCCAAGGCAGGCAGCGGGCCCGCAAATTACCTGCTCCGACACGAAGTGGTAATAATAGTGAAATACACTGGAACGATTTAAACGCGATAGGCTTTGTCGAGATGCACGCCTGCGCAGTTCACGCACTCTGTCTTTGTCACTCTCATGCAGAGGATCCCTAAAGAAATCAATTAATCCTGACGATCCTAATTAGGATAATAAAAACTTTTTAATGAATTATTGCATTGTCATCGGTCCGTGAAACACATGCAAAGTTTCAAGTTAATCAAACACCTGGAAACCGCTGAAAATTAAGCTCAAAGATTCCGTTACATACATACATACATACATAAATCCCGAACTAATAAAAGCGTGTTAAAAATGCGCTCAAATTAGTAAATATTTCCTAATACAGGCCTTGTTTAAATCAGTCGATCACTAAAAGGAACAAATTGACAAAAAAAAACTTTTAACAATAATATATTTATTTCAAGAAGGGAGAATAGTCGTTAAAACCAATAGAGAGAAATAGATCAATAACAATTAGAAATCTGTTCGTTCAGACAACCCACCATACAACCAATTATATTTAATTGCTAACAAATCTTTTTTATTATAAAAAATAAATTTTAGTCACGAAATAAGTCGACAATCAACAATGATAGAAAATGAATCGCAGAAAACGTCAAATATGAGTACAGAAACTTACCAAACTGGCACTTCTTTGTCAATAGTAGTGACTTTCACTACTCTTAGTCATTTCATTTAAAATGGAAACTATGTGTGGTATTTAAACTTATATACGACGGGTAATGTTATTTTGCCTTTGGTTATGACTACGTTCAAATGAGCGAAAAAAATTGACGGATGTCACGTCAACTTAACGACAATACATAAGATTACAGATTATATAAAGTTTGCGCCTGAAAATAAATTTTAAGTCCGTATGATCTAATGTTACTATATAAAACAGATTAAACACGCTGAAGGCTGACGATTGACGAATACATTTGAAGTAAATTACATAAAGTAAAATTCTGCGTTGTAAAAAAGTAGTACGTACAAGACTGACACAAGAAAAATAATAAATGTAAGAAGATCTATGCATAATAATGTGCATAAACGAGTTATACAATACTGAGAATTCAGAACAGGCGTGAGTCAGTTTTCGTCATTTCTGAGTTACTAAATAAGGTGGACTTCAGAGTGGCAGCCTTCTCGGAATTCGATAAAAAGTAAAGGATAACGTGACTACGTCATTTTAGATTGCTTTCATACCTGGAACGTCGAGTAATTAACCAAATTGTTTAATCTGGTTAATACTTGAATAAGTCTTTCCCAGAAAATTCGCTAATAGCGTAATCGAATTAACTAACGAGAAAAAATTTGCAGAAAGAAAAACTACTTACATTTAGCGGACTAGCCCTAATACGACGTTCCATAGCAATTTCGAAAAAAGGTAGAGGAAGAGTAACAGACGTTCACCAGTGATATCGCGCTCGTCCCCACCCTTAAAGTTGATTTGGAAACTAGTAGCGGCACGCAAACCAGTGCAGTTGTTAATTTTAATTTAAAAAAATATGTTTGACAAATACAAAGTAGCAACATGTAATACAAGTATTGATTTTGTAGCGCATCTTTTTATATGACTGTGTCCTATAAATTGCTTTCTTCTTTATTGCTTCTCCATTATTTTGTTTGCCGCTTTTTTAGGGTTATTTTCCTGTTTTGTTTTTTTAGATTATTCAGGTACTAAGTCTGTAATTGCTTCTTTTATTGTTTTGCTAATTTTATCTATGTTTATGTATAGTTTTTGTCTTCTAGCTGTTGTTTAGAGATAAATAAATAAGTGCATATTCAGTGTTTTTACACGCGTGTCGTAACAGTGTTTATTTAAATCAAAAGTTATAGTTTCTATGTTGAAATCTATTTTTACACATTCGATTTATATTTCATACTCTGATTATTTGTCAATTTTGCATTTGGCGTTTTAACTTTCATTTCTTGTCGGATGACTTAGCTTGCCATTTCCATCTATTTAACTGTTAAATGAACACTCGTAATTTAATGCTCGGCGGAGCTTTCTAAATCATGGCCATCCAATCGTTTTATAGTGAAAATCGAATGTAAAATCAGTTGATGTTTGTAAGAAGAATCTCTGAGGTATGATGCACGTCGCAAGTTTGGATTGCCAACGTCAAGGCTCGATTACCTTTTGTGTTTTTTTTCTTAATTCAATATCCTTTTTGCTTTATTCCTAATCATGAGTGTTGGAAAATTTTTGATTTGAATTTCTATTTCAATCAGTTTCTTGTTTTAGGTTTTATTGTATCTCGTATTGTGTTAGATATGCATTTTTCAAACAAAGAATTTCTACTTTTCCCTTTTTCGGACACTGAATCAGAAATTATTTTTGCGGATTGGAAAGTGACTTTTAGATGAAGATTCTTCTTTTTTTAAGGGGGTTTGAACTAGGGTTGACGAGTTGTGTTTGTCAAGTGGATGATACACCACTATTTTAGTCTCTTCGGTTAAGTGAGCATTATAACTTTCTGTCTTTGTATAATCCGGCCCTATGTTCTGTACCTACTTCTAATTCTAATACTCGTGTTCGCTGTAGTTCTAAAGGTGATAAACTTTTACGTTTTGTTCCTTCTCTTTCTAATTTGTTTATTGGTGTGGCTTTATTTTTTAGGATTACCAACCCGAGTAAGCACCAATAGTATAATCACTTAGTGTCTCAAGTTTCTGCGTGTCGTCGATTTTCTCGTTGGCTGTAGTTCATGGTCTTCTTTGTAAACGAGTGCGTGTTTGTCCTGACGATAAGCATCTGTGGAAACTAATAGTTCCGAATGAGCAACGTAAACCAATTATTCACGTTCATTCTACTTCTGGTCATCGTAGCGTTGTTAAGACGTTACTTCCTTTTTGTTGTTATTTTTATTGACCGCATATGAGACATAAAGTATGATATCTTTCTCTTCCTTCCTTTAGTTACTTTTTCTTTTTTTCTTGTATGTAGGGCGGTTGGTTAGATACGTAGGGTTGAACACACTTTGTCTTATCTTTCTCTGTCTGTCTTTTTACTTTCTTTCTTGTTTTTCTTATTTTTCAATTTCTATTTTCTATCTTTGTTCAGCTACGTAAACACTTACTTTTTTTTTGTAAATTGTTTTTTTAATGTTCTTTTCTTTCTAAGTTTCTTACTCTTCATGTTTTTTTGGGCTCAGTTGGTTTTTGTTTTGTTGTGCTTAGTTTGGAACTTGAAATTGTCTGCAACGTTGTTTTTTGTACTCTGTGTACTTTTCCTTGGCCGCCATTTTTGATTTCGTATGTCACTGTTAGAATATATTTTTCTCTTTAAGTTTTTTTTTGTTTTTGAGATAATCTAACCAGTTTTTTGGCTTTTAGGTTCTATTGTGACATTCCAACGTAACGAACTAGTAATGTTCCGTTAGCAAGTGATGTTTCTTACTCTTTCTTATTTACTTCCTTTTTTATGGGTTTTGTATTATGTGCGGATTTGCTTCTTTGCTTTTTAGGTAATATGTCCGCTTGTGTTTTTCGGCGAGAAGAATCTCATACCGTCTGTAGACGACTTTATGGCAAAACTATTTTTGTTTTCGACTATTCATTTTATGATTTTCGTATATGAACATTCAATTTTCGTTATATACTTGGTTTTTTTTCCACTTCTCGATTTTTTTAGTTTTTGAGGATTATGTTCAGGGTTGGTTTTGCATTTGTAGGCTGGGTTTTTAAGGTTTTGTCCTTGACTATAGTTCAAACTTTTCTTTCTTCTTTTAGTTTGTGTTGGATTATCATTTGGTAATGACTACGTTGATGTTTTTGTTTTCTTGGCGTTTTAGCTATCGTTGACTTTACAACGAGTACTTTTTCTTAATAGAGTGCACGCCGCTTATTGGAATCACGGACAATGTTATCACGTTATTAAAGAACGGGCCGGACGGGTCTTGAATTTTCACTATAGTGTTGTTTAGAGTGAAAAAATTTATTATTGTATCCTAAAAATAGTGGTTTTGCATGTTTAGCTTTATTTTTGCTATGTTATTTATTTATTTAAGTATATTGAAAGCATGTGGGTTCTAAAAACCACTTTACACGATGCTATTCGATGCAACTTTTCCATGAAACTTTTATGTACGCTTGCGTGTATGCAATGTTTTTTATTGTGAATTTTTTTCTTGCGTAGCATCGAATTAGAAGATGTCTTAATTGCATTGAATTGCGCGTGAAATTTTAGTAATATTCTGGTGGTATTCAGTGTCGCTAACTTAAAAAAAACCGTTTTGTTTTGGTAACGATCAATAAAAAAATCTATTATTTTTTTTGTAGTGGTAACATTTCTTAATAACACTTATTACTTCGTGTAAAAAAAAAATTGAAATGTTTTATTACACGTGCAATTTTTCTTGCATTGCTTGCCACGTTATTGTATCGTTTAAAGTTGGTATTAGAATAACAACTTCATTTAACTACGTCTTATGCAATGACGTTATTTTTATTCTTAGTGTCAGCAAATACCGAGAAGAAATTTGTAGTTCTTAGGACAGTGAATTAAACATCATAAGTTTTTTTTAATGTTTTAGAACATTTTATTACTTGCATTGATGCTATGATTTTACCTTCTAAATTAAAAAATTATTAATCAAATACACATTGTTTGTTTTCTTTTCTGAATTTTGGATGTTATCTTTTGGTTATTGTTATCAAAAACCCAACGTAATTATATTAAGCGGCGTGCACTATATTTCGTTTTCCGTTGGTTGGAGATTTTTTGGTTCATTTTGCTACATGCCACTTTTGGACACTTCTGATTGGTAATACTTGGTAAACTGATAAAAAATTCTTTCTTTACGAGGTTGGGCGTTCCTTTTTTTGGTTGGTTTTAGATTTTAGGGTTTTATTCTTAGCGCATTTTAGCTAGTGTCTATTTCCCACGTTTTTATGCAGTTAGTGGATTTTTTAAGCTAAAAAATTATTACGCACTTATCAGATATTTTATACTCGTTTTAGTTGGCAACTTTGCATTTGGTGTTATAACTGTCGAATTATCTAGCTTGTTATTTCCATCCGGTTAACTCTAAAATAAGTTACTTAATTTAATGTTTGACGGAGTTTTCTAAAGCATAGGTCGGTTCAATCGCCTTTTTAAAAATTGAATCTACAAAAATGATGCTTACAGGAAGAATTGCTTAGGTATGATGTACGTTACATAGTATATAAGTTCCAGTATGTGATTATTTTGTTTTTTGTGTTTGTTTATTGTCTTTTACTTTAGTAAATTAGTTTTTGGTACATTTTAATAGCTTTAGATTATTAAGGACTTACTAGATCGTGCACAATCTTCTCGTTACGTCTACCGAGTTACAGATGACATAGACACGTTTACGTAGTTTCACAACATAAACAAATTTTCTATTAATATATAGACTAGAAAGTCTATTTCATTATAAACAAACGATGTAATTCTCATCATCTATTTAATGAAAGACTGTAACTGAACTAATTATCCACTTAACTAACACAATAGATTTAAAATTGTGTATCTTATCACTTTGTTTTAAATATATTGTATAAGAAATGTAGTTAGATATATCGATATTGGAGCATTTAGTTTTTGTAGGGAACTGCTCACTCGGGATTAAATTTCTCACACACGGAATTTTCTCATATCCTTTTTATGAGAAGTTTTTTAACGTATTTTCTTGTTATGTATTTTGCAGTAACGACAAGAAAACTAGTTCAGTGCGTAATGTTAATGCTTTTATTAGTTTTATGCTGTCGCTTGCTTTAACAAATATTACTCTCTTGAAATTCCTAACGTGCTTTGTTTCTAGTTTAAAATTCAAAATTTATATAAATATTTTTCTCTGTAACGAGTGAAATTTACACTGAAAAGTTGTTATCGCATGTAATTAGCTTTAATGCACGGTAGTGCCGCGATTCAATTTAATTAAACCTATTGTAATGTGAAATCTGAAATTATTCGAGCTAGTAAAAATATTTTAAAATGTATTATTTTATTCTAATTGCGAAAATTGATTCGAATATTTAGTTTAGTTAAATTGTATATTATATTATAATTTATATACGCAACATAAAACAAAAGCATACATGCGTTACGTGAATATATAAAATGTAACTATTTCAAAATGGAGGTACATACAACATAATTTTTTATTATTATGTTTTGCTTTGAATGTTTTTGTAATTGTCTTTAACTTTTGAAGTATAATTACATTTAATAAATAAACTAATTTCAGTTTATGAAAACAATGAAACGATTGTTAATTTTTGTCTTGTTTTGTTGTTTATTGTTGGAAATTGTTTACTTTCCTTATGAATGAAAAATTATAAATGCGTACAGTGTAATCCAAGCAATAAAATTAACAATAAAAATTAGAAATAATTCACGAGACGATCTTCAAACTTTGAGCTGTCAGCACTAACCAATTCTGTAGAAACTTTTAGGTATAGGAAGATATTTAATCAAACTTTTTACAATTATTTCAATCTATTTATAAAAGTAGATCAGAAAATTGACAAAAAAAGTCATTAACTAATCCCATTGACAACGCGCAACATGCTTAGTTTTATCTGATTTACACATTATGTCAAATTTGACAAACGTATGGTGTCTTTTCTTATCGACTGTGAAAAGGGTAAAAGATAAGAAAGAAAAATTAAACAAATAGCACAAGCTGTATAATAGAATTAAAATATTTGACTAGTGCATCAGGCTTCGCGTTCAGTTCAAATCAGCCAATCATGTAATTTCTGTAAGTTTTTGTGGAAGGTTTATGTTATGTTATGTTATCAGTATAAAGTGCCTCAAGTAATAAATATAAAAAAACAATTTAGGTAAAAGTTTTTTAGTTAGCCATACCCACTCTAATTTGGTTATTTTTAATAGAACACTCTGTATGTTATTTTTAGATTTGTTTTTTTATTTTAAGTTGACTTTGTGTGTAGATCCTAAGATTAATAGTTTGTTATATTAAATTTTTTTGGATCACTTGGTACAGTATTTTGCATCAATCATTTCAAATTAATTCAATTGGTATGATTTTGGAGATCTGTTTCTTCTGATTATTTCACGCGTTTGAAATTTTAGACGCAGACTGCATTAAAAAAACACGTAACTTAAAATGTGCAGCAAAGCTTTTTAAATATTGGGTCATCCAATTATTTTATGGCAAAGTAAAATCAGTCGATGCCTATACGAAGCATCACTGAAGTATGATGAACATTTATGTTTTGCGGTTAGACTTAATTTTTGTCGTCATATCCACTAAATCAGTTCGACACTAAAATCTAATCTTTAAAAGGTTCATATTTCTTTAATAAACTGTGCAATTTAATTATTCATTCATCCAAACTTTCTTAAACACCAAGTTTATGGCGTTTTTTAAAGCTTGTTAACCAACCATTGCTGGCTCAAACAGAACTGTGTCTGCAGTGATTTTAAAATTCTTTGTTTTTGTCGCGACACTGTTTAAACGAGGTTAGTAAACATGTTTCTAAATGAAAAAATTCGGCAATATTTTAGCTTTATTCCTAATTAAAGTAGATAAAGTGCTTGCTGGTAATCCGTATTGAGCTGCCACATCTTTTTTCTTTATGTCAGTTTCTATCGCATTAATTTTTGACGTAGAGTTAAAGTATTTAGTTTCTGTTAAGTGGTTACGATGACCCCACGTTGTGACCGATATTAACAATAATATTTTTATTATTATTCTACACGAAACAAAACTATTTATACTAAATATAGAGGAATCTACAGGTTCGAGTAACAGTTGATTATTAATTTTTACCAATACTTGTGCATTCGATTTTAGTATCAAAAATATAAAAACAGTTAAGTGAATATATCTATTATCTAAATGCACACATTTAATATGAAATTAATTTATTTACATAATGCTACGACGATACTAATTTATTTAAATTTCGATCTTTACGATCTAGTTACAAAATCTATGTTTTTCGAATTACAGTGTAACTACGTTGCTTTGTTTTACAACAAAAGCCAAAAGTATTACGATCTAATTACGAATGCTTTGCTTTACAACAAAGGCTATAATCAACTTTACGATTTTACGACGAGTGATCTGTTTTACAACAAAAGCTTTTATTATTTTTGAATTCAACTACAACTAAGGTGATGGTGAAGATGCAATCAATGTGCAATTCTTCAGAATTAACTAATACTACTCAGGTAGGAGAAGCTAAAACCTGAAGGTTTGATACAGACAATACAGTCGTTAACAAATATTAAGAGGACAAATGTTAGCAAGGTATAAGATCTTTTAATAACATGTGCATTAACCAATGGCACAATTGAAAAAAAAAGAACAAGTGTAGGCTGCGCATGACGTATTTGTGACATTTACGATATTACGATTTGGTATAAAATTTCTATAAGCAAGCGTACCATAAAAATTTTACGTATGGGTTCGAATGACAATTTATTACATGTCATCATTTATGCATTTTCTATAAGAATCATTCTAATTAAAATTCACGCTGCCACTGTTGCGAATCCCACTGTTTGTAAAATGGTTAATTTTGTTTGACATTTGTTATTATTCTTTATTAAGTGATTTTTTAATTAAATTAGCGTTTACAGCAAGTTTCTTGGGGTTTTGAAACGGCTTTCTCAGTGGTACTTATCTGCGGGAATCATAACCTTCTCGATAAATGGTGATACTTATTCAGTAATTTTTAGAAGCCGTATTATTTAAGTCAGTGTTGGATCCCGCATATCTTTAGAATTGATCGAACTTTTTGCTAAATTATCTTGACGTGTCGTATTGTAAAAATTACTTATTTGTATTCAATTTTCAAAGTAGTCAGTCTTAAGCAATTTTAATTCACCGTATCATTTATTCTAATTTGTAACTATTAAGAATCTTATTGTAGATTATACTAATTCATTTTACTTTTAGTCGTAAATGTAAAACATCTTTAGCTTTATGTAATGCGGATGTTTTGAGAACGCTGCATTATACCATTCAAGTTTTTTTGATTGTTTGAACGTAATCAAGGTCAGATTTAGGCACATAGCGCCGTATATGTAAGCTTACATAGTAAGCTTGTCTTGTCTGTAAATAAATAAGAAGTAGTGAACGTTTTACTACTTATTACAAGGAACTTCGGTAAGATAAGTTTTTAGTACTCATTTTAAGCGTTATTATTAATTATATTTGTCGATTATTAATCTGTGGCGACTGCATAATGCCTCGGTCAGAGGAAAAACAGAAATTTGATAGTTGTACGATAAAATTGAAACGCAGCTTAGAGCTTTGGAGTCGTTGGGAATAACTGCAGACAAATATTTTTTCATGCTTTTCCCTTTCATTGAGTCATATCTGCCTGAAGATTTGCTACGTGTGTGGCAAAGATCTTCCGTGAGTTTGTGCTTGGGATTCGCACAGGAGCGCAAGGCCGATGGAACGGACGAAGTTTCTGCAGCAGGGGGTGAATAATGTTATGGAGCAACTATTAGTCTGGAGAACCGTCTTAGAGACTTAATGCAATTTTTATGGAATGAAGTGGAAAATGAACAACGTATTTGGTTATCCTCTGAAGAATTTAGATTTGAGTATGGGGTACCTAGAAATCTAGTGAACTGTTAGGTATTCCCAGGGCAGCAGACCTGGTCAATGGCCAGGTTGCTACGTGCATATTTTGTAATAGTGTACATGACAACTCGAACTGCTTTAAGCCACAAGAAGCAGCAAATTGTCAAGGAAAAGAAAGCATGTTTTCGCTGTCTTAAGCCGTGTCATCGTTCCAAGAGGTGACGAGTTTGCATTAAGTGCTAGATAAGCAGGAAGCAGCACGTGACTTTGATGTGCTCTGAGCTGGAGTCGAATCCTAGAGTGTGGACTCGATCACCAGCAGCAGGTAATGATTCACAACAGTACACATGTATTCTTGCAAACTTTCGTGGCAAGGCTGGTGGGGAGTGCCGATTTTTTTCAGAAAACTACGGAGGTCAACGAAGAGAGTCGATCTGAAGTAAGATTACCATGGTTGGAAGGACACCCCTTCTTACGAATATTCATTCCGTTGCAAAAAGGAGGTTGGAAAAAATGGTAGAGAAGCTCGATAACGTTGGACTTGTAGACCTGTATGTTTTAGTTTTTCAGGAATGGCTGTCAGACAAGGTGGACTGCCAAAAGGCTAATGACCACTGTCACTACTTACCGCATAGACCGGTAATAAAAGAGAGTAGCACGACTACGAAAATACGTCCAGTGTTTGATGTCTCTGCGCGAAAAAACGATAAACCTTCTCTGAATCAATGCTTATAAAAAGGACCGAACTTGTAAAGTTGATCCCTTCAATTCTATTGAGGTTCTGAGAGAAGCGCGTTGGAGTGTTTTCTGACATACGCAAAGCATTTTTGCAGATAAGCGTGCACAAGGACAGAGATTTCTTGCGTTTTCTATGGATTGACGTTGCTGAGAACCAGTTAACCTTCAGACACAAACGAGTGGTGTTTGGAGTTTCACGGTGCTTGGCGCGGAAGTCGTACGCCGAAGATAAGACTGGGAAAATGTTTCTACGTTGACAACTGTGTGATTAGAGGATGAGATTACACTCAAACGGTTTATGAAGGAAGCCAGTTTCATCATGCAAGAGGCCAAATTTTATCTGAGACGGTAGGAGTTTTCCCGAAACTCTTTCCGTACTTGGTCTCAGATGGGATCCAATGAAGAATGTATTGTCACTCAGCAATGAATTTTTGAAAGACTGTGACTCCAGTAACGGTTCGGTGACTATGAGGCTGATACTGTCTCTAGCGCAGAGAGTGTTTGATCCAATTGGCTATACTTGCCCAGCAATTTTGATCACCAAACTGCTGCAGCAGCGTTTGTGGAAGACTATGCTCACGTGGGATCAACCTGTCGATGCTCAAGTTGAGCATTTCTTTTGGACATGGTTGAGTGAGTGTAACTATCTATGGAGAATCAAGATACCCAGATGGGTGAATCACAGCACAAGAGTTTGCATGTGTTTTGCGATGCCAGAAAAGACGCTTTCGCCTGTGTTATTTTCCTGAGTTATACAAAATGATGCAAGGTCCTTGCATTTCATTGCTGCAAAGTCAAGGGTAGCTCCTTTGCCTCTACTTGCCTTGCCTAGACTGGAATTGATGGCAGCAACGATTGGAGTAAGATTTTATGATTTCGTAAAGCGGAATTTAGAAGAGGAAATTGAATCGTATTTTTGGAGTCATTCTTCCACAGTTGTTTGCTGGATAAAGAGGAAGGAAAAATCGAGTACGTTTGTTGGGAATCGGGTACATGAGATACGCGTACTCTCATCCGCAAAAACATGGAAGTATGTCCCAGGGGCTCATAAGCCGGCAAACCTGCCCTCAAGGGGTTGTATGCCTAAGGAACTATTAGAGCTGGAATGGTGGGAGGGTCCTGCGTGGCTGCTAGAAGACTTTTGCAAATGGTCGTTAAAGAATTCCACGTGTGACGAACCGGATATTGTAGAAGAGACCACACTTCTATCAACATTGTCCTCGGATGACTGGAATTTCACGCATTTTTCCAGTATCAGAAAATTGTACGAATGATGGCTTGGTTCAAGAGATTTGTATGGAATCTAAAACATTCAAGTAACAGATGAAAGGGAGAGCTGACCGCCAGTGAATTTGTTTATGCTTAGCATTTTATTCACACGGCGTGATACAAGCAGAAAGTTTTGCTCAAGAAAATGAACAAGCACTGAGGGGTTTACCTACTTTCAAAGACGATAACGGACTCATTTGATTGAGAAGTCATGTCTCGAGGCGAGACGATACGGAAGGTTTTAGATTTCCAGTTGTGTTGCCAGCGAAACATCCTGTGGTGAACAGACTGATATTTAATTTGCAGAAGGGTTTCTGCCACTCCTTAGTCTTGTGCGAGAAAATTATTGGATTCTCGGAGGAAGAAGAACTGTCAAATCAGCTATAGCTAAGTGTGTTTTGTGCATACGGCAGAGGGCTGAACCTTTCGAGGTGGAACCTTAATTTTTACCAGTGTATAGAGTGCGGGATGCTCACGTTTTTGAAGTGACAGGTGTTGATTTGGCTGTACCATTGCATTTAAAGAATGGCGATAAGACGTGGATTTGCCTATTTACCTGCGCAGTGTACCGGGAAATTCATCTGGAACTTTTAACTTCGTTGTCTACTGCTTGTTGTTTGCAAGCACTGAGACGGTTTGTGGCGCGTCGGGGCAGACCTACTACAGTATTTAGTGACAACGGCACAAACTTTGTTGGAACCGAGAACGCGTTTTCGCGACTGAACTGGGACGAGATAACCCGCGAGACTTTGGTGCAGCGAATAATGTGGCGTTTCAACCCACCTTCCGCGGCGTAGTGGGGCGGTTTTTGGAAGAGACTCATTGGTTTTGTCAAGCAACTTTTTCAAAAAGTTTCAGGATGTGCGATGCTATCTTATGAAGATTTAATGACTGCATTGTGCAACTGCGAGTATGTGGTGAATTTGAGACCATTGACCTACAAGTCCAATGACGCTAGTGATTTCGTGGCCCTGACACCGGCTATGTTTTGAAACGGAAAAACCCCGCACGGTGTGCCGGATACAATAGACCGAAATTCGCTGTGTCGAAAGTTACGGCATCGACAGTTTTTGATTGAAAATCTCCGTAAAAGATTTTATTCGAAGTATTTGGGACAAATAAAATTGTTCTACAAATTGCGGCCCAGACCTATCAAAGTAGGCGACGTGGTGTTTATCGGGGACGACAATGTTAAGAGGCTCGATTGGCTACTTGGACGTGTCGTTGAGTTGTTGACGGGCAAAGACTGTGTGACTCGTGTAGTCAAAGTTGAGACTGCGAAAGGTCAACTAATGAGACCTTTACAGAGACTTTTCCCACTCGAGATTTGTCAAGCTTTAGAAGGACTAGCAATGAAAGAGGTAATCGATTACGAGAGTTGCGGAAACAAGGAACCTGTTCCAGAAGATGCACAAACTGAAGGTGAGTGCGGAGATAGTGAGACAGTGAGGGCCGAGCACCCGTAGTGATGACGCGTAGTGGTCGAGTGTCTGTGTTACCCAATAAATTTTGTAAATAGTTAAAGATTTTGTGACATGTGAATTGTAGCGCTATTATTGTCACATATATGATTTTGTAAAACCTGTTTTATATACAAAAACATGTTTTATTGGAAATTGCGAGTCACTTTTATGTAAACGCTCCTCGGGTGGGAGAATGTTGTGAAAAACTTATAAAATTGTGATATACCAACCCTGCGGGACGCTGAATAATGTTAAGTTTACTTTCTTTAACATTAATTAATTATCCGCTTGTGTAGAATAGTGGAAATAAAGTTCTTGATATAATATTCTTATTTCCATCGAACCGTAGTGCCCTAGCAATAGCGGGTAGCTATTTATGTTTCCGGGACACGACAATGTTTGATATGCTGACGAAGTAAATATGTAAATTGACTATAAGTTAATGTTAAGCCTAATTTAACTACAAACCTTGATTACGGAACGAGACGTATAAGCACAGATTATTACGTTAAAATATTTCAAATCTTGATCAATTCCTACTGTTTTCTTTTTATTTTAATTTGTTGAAAGTAAACGAATTTATATTTAATGATATTTATTATGTAAGAGAATTTTCATTGTCGTTTTAAATCTGTCAGTTCACGGTCCAAGGTTATCGGAGAAGCAAACGTGACTATCACACATTAAAGTTGTGGTTGGTGAAGGTTTTAGATGTCAACAAATCTCAAATATTTATAAAAATATCGTTTCTTAATTACTTCAACTTCAAATTTTTCCGTATACAGGGTATTACGTACACAAAATAAATACAACCGCAACAGGTTTTACTCATCTTCTCCTTCTTCTTCTTCAGAAAATCAGATCTTTTCATTTAGTTAAATTAACAATTAGCATTATGTTGCATTTTTGCATACGATTATTAGCTTTGTCTATTTTAGCATGAAAAATTAATCAGTTTTTTTGGCATGTGGATTTCAGAGCAAGTATCACATTTTTAACTTTTACTTAATTCACTTATCATGTGTGTATTGAAATAACATTTTTCTTATAATAGAGTTGTTTTAAGTGAGTATTTAGATACAAATTTTATATAAGTATATAAAAAGTTTCTTAAATAAATAAACCGTAAAATCATAGGTAACTATTTTGTCTAAAAAGATTTGGTGTTACAAAATAAAGTAACTAAAAAATATTTTGAGAAAAGCTCTTCAATAAGTTCTAAACGTTTCGATTTAAGTGGAAGAAATAGTTTTGTATTTATTTTTCGTCATGTTTTATAGACTGATTTAGTTAATTCCAAACATCGCCGATGCGGATAATTAAAATTTTCCAGATCTTGATTGCTTTCTGGGCATTTACGTGTGCATTTTTCCGTTTGTCGATTTTAATAGTTTCCGACCTAATTGAATCCAATTTCTATTGGCGCAACCTTAAAATACATTATTAAATACAATTATAAGTACACATTCGCCATATTGTAATTTTAATTAATCAAATTCAAATTTAAATAAGTTTAGTTTGCTGTTGACGTATATAACCTTACTCCAACATAAATATTTGTTCAGTAACGATAAGTTTACTTTAGTGGTGTATTAATTACTTACGTTAAGGTATAACAGCGAACATTTTTTGTGTGTATTAACATTTATAACTTTCATAACGTCTAATGTATTACTTACATAAAAATTTATTACGGTTCAGAACTTTGATTTTTTAATTGTATGGCGGAATCTTTTAACAACGTCGAGAATGAAATGCACAATTAATTAAACGAATTTAACTTTTTGTGAAAATTTAATAAGTTTAGAAAAAAAATTGTTCAACTTTTTCTTTATTATTATTTTTATTGTGTGCTTAGGGGTAATTAAATTAAATAGTAATTTTTAATTAAAAACCATGATTTTAAATTTAATAATAAATTTGTACGGAATTTAACTAACATACGGTATACACAAATCTTTTTGTAATGAAAAAAAAACTCTAAAGTCGAAAAGTGAGAAATTGAAATATACGCTATAAGAAAATAGGGCAATTTTACCAATTTGAATGTAAAATATGTAAAAGTATAATTTCTTTAGCAATTTGATTAATATTACCATGTGAGAATGATTTTACTATTATAAGAAAAAAGTTTACATGATTTGCTAATGATCTGGGCCTTGTGTACTAAGGTTTTTAGCACTGAAAACTTCTGAATTGGATGATGGTGAAATTCGGCATGAACGTATCTGTCGGTGGGTGTCGGTTGTTAAAACAAAAATTGTCTCAATAAAAGTAACATAAATGGAGTAAATGCCGGTACTTAGTGAAGATGGTCGTGAGTTGAATACTGAAATTCTTAAATGATTTCGAAAAATAAAAACAAATCCAAAAGTAAACGTCAAAATCAAAGGATGCCAGGAAGGTTTATAAATCAAAATGGCCTTTGGACCACCCCAATCAAAAAGCTTGCTTTTGTCGAACACACTTTAAACGACATCAGAATGTATTGCACTAAAATTTGAAATTATTAAAATTTATACAAACGCAAAGACCGACAGAATAAAGGCTTTGTTGCAATAACAATTTAACATTTATTAAGCATTAAAAAAACAAAAAGAAATAAATTTTATGCAGTTAAATTAGTTGAATTGAGTTGAGTAAACACAAAAAATAAAAATAAAATGAAAAGAAATACATGAATTGATTCAGTAACACAAATCGAAAAAGTGACTTCAATTAAATTAAAACTTGCAAGGCCTTATCCGCATTAAAACAAAATAAAAGTCCGATCATATTAAATAGAGGGTTTAACGTCGATATGAACAAAATCGACAATAGTTACATGTTAAAATCAAAGAAGCGACAAAAACAAAGCGAATGTCGCAAAAACTAAAGTAATGGTGCGATAAACTTTTTTTTTAAATGTTTAAGATCAAAGCACAAAGGATTGAAACCCACTCAGGAACTACTTTCTCAAGTCATGCGATATGCGGAGGTCTTCAAACTTAAAAACTAAAAACAATTATTTATTTTCTTACTGCAATTGAAAATTATGAAGTCAAATTTTTTTAAGAAGACAAACGAGAAAACCAATAAATCAGACAAAATAGAAATTCCAAAAAAAGCGGCTAACATGTGTAATTACACGACTTTGAGACTGCTGCACAATTACAACGATCGCAAAATATAAATATAACTCCAAACAGTGTTAGCGTAAACAAACGAAAATAATATCAAATTTCTGGTATCTTCACCTAGATAAAAATTGTTGGAAAGATAAATCATTTTGCAGTCTGATTTTTAGTCGTACAAAGGAAATGCGAAATCAGCGTAAACACAGTACCACGGATATTTATGCAACGTCAAACCATAAATTACTTAAAAACAAAATTTACTTACAAGTTCGAAATGACAAAGATTATTTGAAATATGTCAATTAAATAGCAACTTAACAAAAATCGTTTAGAACATGACTTAACTGACAACGTAAATGTAAACAATCGAAAATACGAGAGTTTGTCATAAAATATGTACAAAAATTCCACTGTGTTATTCATCTGCCGAGTAACCAATACGTTCAAGAACGGATTGTTTCTATTTGTTTTGGCCTTTATGGTAAATTTATGTTGGGTTTTAATTGGCTGGTGTGGTGCAGAAAGCTGTTGAGTGTTTCTGCTTTGTGAGGCCAAATTATAAAAATATTATCTATGTAACTTACTAGCATTTTGGTTTGCGGGTAGCTGTTTCTAATGCTGTTTCTTCTTCTAAAAATAGATTGGCGATGACTGGAGAAAGTGGCTCTTTCAGTTTGTTCGTATGTAACCTTGTTGAAAAAAAAATATTACGTGGAAGCAAAAGCAAATTTGGATAAAGAGCTTATCGTACTAAGTGAACTTAAAATGAACGTGTTTTTTTTCAACAATGTTATATAGAAGCAAACTGAAGTAGCAATACATTTATTCTTTTCATTATGATAACTAACTTTGCTGTGTTAATTTTTTTCTTGAGTTTTTTCTGATCATACGGTATACTGTTTGCAGAATTCATAATGCTTTTGAATCTTGTTGATGTGGTAAGAATTAAGGAGTAATACAAGATAGCTACGGACAGCTCGAAGCTACAAGAAGTGCTGGTAATACTGTTTGTGTTGTCTAAAAAACGCACTAGTGCTATGAACAGACTGGTTTGCTAATTCGAAGACCAAAATGTGGACGAAAAAGAGTTACTATCCAAAGAGATGACCGTTTTATAGTGTCTGTAAGCTTGTGGAAGAAAACAACAGCAGATTGTAGCGCAACTCAGGTAATTTAGGTAAGAGAAGAGCGCGCTAACAAACTATATAAGAAATCAATCAAACAATTAGAAAAATTGTCAAAATTGGTCAATTAACTTCTGATGTCAGGGATGCCAAATAGTTTCATTTTAAGACTAAACTTGTTACAAGCTTTGTGGTTTTACGAACCTGCACGGCCAACTCACAAGCGTCGGTGAGAGAGGGGGTTCATAGATACATAAGAGATAATTAAGGGCGCCAGAGCTTATCCCAAAAGTGGCTTCTGTCCGCTCACAACAGAATGGTAGCACTTGTAACGAGATGTTAGGTTCGTAATTCCTCTACTCAGCTGTTCGAGTAGTCAGAAGCAATTACTTGATAACGATAGTCATAGGAAACAGGTATGTTGTCATAAAAGAATAACTAACCACAATAACAATTTTAATGTAGAATCGCTGAGAATTATCACAGAATATAATGACTTCTCAATACAGAAATGCCAGTAGCATAGGCAACACACCGTACATAAGTAAACTACAGTAAAAATATATAACGAAGAATAGTTTGTAGTAAATATAGTTTACATAATTAGTGAAATGGTATTACTGACAATCAAATACAGAAATAAGAAAGTACTACGCTAATGTTAACTTATCATAACAAAGCGTGTGAAATTAATATAGCATTAACGTGAATCAATCGGTAGTACACAGCATGCACAACTTGACATAAGTAAAATTTACTACCTAGCTGGTAAACAACAATAGCGATAATTACAGAATTAATAGCAAAAGTTTCGTGATTGACCCGGTTGACTACGAAATAAAACATATAAAAGCACTTACCATCAATACAGGAGTTTCGACAGGTGTGTAGAAAGTACTTTCCCGACACGTACCCTGTAAGCAATTTGAATCGCAAATCGTGTCAAACTAATGTCTCACGAAATCAACATCTACAACAATTATTACTTAAGATACAAGAAAGTATAAATAATATAAACCGGTTGTTATATGCTGTGGTACCCCTTTGTCGTTGGTTTAATTAGTTATAACCATAAGTCTTATAAAGAAAAAGTTAGCATCGTCCCATCCAAATATTTGTCGAGGTTCATTCCTCCGTAAATTGGTATCGAATACAGAATAGCGTTGGAACATAAATAGGTGGTGAACACGGACACGGCGTGTCAGCCACGTGTAGCACTCTTTGGCTGGGGAGGCTCCGCAAGACACCCAATTTTGTAGCGTGGAAATCGCCTTACGCTGGTGCTCGAGTACGTCAACGTGATGCCTTATTTAGTAATAGTTACGATATCCATTTATCGAGAATATAACAGGTGCAAACATGAAGGGACGCAAAATGGCTGTCAAAAGGAAAACGAATTACAAACGAGTTTATACTAAAAGACGACTTTAGCTTACCCTGTAACGTCTCAAAGAAACTAGGAAATTAAATAATTATAAATGGTTTTCCATTATTTCCCAGATGGTAACGGATATATATTAATATTCACTAGTTACAGACCATTTACATCATTCACATGTGACGACTTTCTACCAAATGACATCTAATGCGCAAAGGATCGTTATCGGGCGTCAAAACCCGAATCTAATTTCGCGTCGAAAACACATAGGCGTACCTAATGAAAATTTTGTCCGTAACAACAAAGGCGTACGTAAAGAAAATTCGACCGTAACAAACTATTAAAAGTCTTATCTGCAATTAAAGTTACACAAGAAAAAAGATTCATTGATTCACTCTCAAAAGATTTATAATCCTATATTCAAAAACAAAACAAAACAATAATATAAAATTCAGTAAAGTTACTTAAAACTAAAAATAGAAACTTTTGTCATTTAAATGATTAAACTTAAAATTAAGAGAATACCGGTATTTCTTTACATATACCTAGTAAGAAAACAATTTTATTTAAGTTACTTTAAATATTTGCAGTATGCAGTTGTAATATTGATATTAATTAGAGAAATTTTATCATTTAGTATTTAATAAGTTACGTTAAGATGCAAGTTATTTAACAAGAAGAAAACTCAAGTTTGTTGGTAAGGCAGTTATCAACGAAAAGGAATGTAGAGATAAAGGCAACTCACGCATACGGATCAAATTTCCAATGGAATGCAAAGTTGGTGTCGTCCAACGTTAAAATCGACGGATAACCTTGGGAAATTTCCCATAAAAACGATGATCAAGGCGTATTTTCTTTACGAAAATCGATTCGGATCGTTGGTATTTATTGTATTATGCATATATCAAACCCATTAGAATTATTAAGATAATGATAATTTCGTTAAAGGCAAAATCGGTATATAAAAAAAAGTCTAAAACAAATCGAAACTGGGAATTAGATAAACCCAACAAAATAGAAATAAAAGACATACCTGTATTATTAACACAGACTTTTTTTTTAATAAAGATATTGATGATATTAGTTAAGATAAAGAAACTACATGACTTCAACAAATGTAGTACTACTTGTGTACTCGTCAAAGACTCAGTAGCGAATGAATCTCAAGGCTGGCAACGCCCTGAAAAGTAGGAATTCCACAAAATAAAAGTAAAGGAAGGTTTACACGCAAATTTTAATTAAACAATACAAATAATTTAAAATCAAATAGTAACAGTAACGGAAACGTTACAAGATTTCAAAATCAACTCCAAGAAGTTAGAACCGTGAATGTCAGTGAATGAACTGTCAAGAGTTTTAATTTTGTGCTGCATGATTATCTTGTAGATATGATGACTACAGCTCTACTATTTCAACGCCGACATTGAATTGGAAGGTTAGTTTTTGCTCAAAGTTATAAGGCATAGAATAATAAGGATTGAAGGGTACTGTTTTCGGATGAGTCGCGTTTTTTCTTTAATAGGTCATATGGAGAAGACTCGGAGAAAGATACGCTCTAACGTGTACTGACGTATGACAACCATTTGGTTTAGGCGGGACTTTTTTCATATTTTTATACGGAGTGGTTCTCCGATAACTCACAGGTACATTAGGCAACCTCTAGGTCACCATACGATACCCTTCATTATCTAGCATCATACGTTTATGCAGGATAATACTACATCTCACCTAGCCAAGTTATCTGTGAATATTTGGATAAAGTGGGAATGAGACGTTTTTATTGGTTCGTACATGAATCCGATTCTAGGATCAATTAGGACGACGTCGTTTAAAGGCCCAGAATCTCAATTCAACCTAAAAGGAATTTGATGCCTAACTCAATTGCTAGTATGCTTTCCCACTTCCATGAGTCATTACCGCAAGAGGTGACAATATACAATACTAGTGGCACCTTCTTTTTTATATTTTTTGTTATCTGACAAAATATAGTACAATGGTTTACAATTGGAAAATTTTCACAGTTAGTTTTATTCTTTGCTTGTCAGCGTATAACAAATGCGAGGAAATTTCAGCTTTCTCAACAACTGCAAAAATCAACGCTTACTTGATTTGGATGTAGACAATAACCTGAAACCTAAACCAGTAACGGAAAACAGTATTTGGTTATCTCATTATCTCTCATGTAGCTCTCGGCTTACGACCTCGCCCCGTATTAATGTTTGTTATATAAAGCATTTTCGCCGCTAGTGACATAAATTACTTCTTCTTTTTGAAAGGTAAAGGCGTGTTTTTATCTAATTACTTTTTGAGAAAATGACTGTCAATTATCTTTTTATTTCTTGGCCGGCTGTCCTGGAGGTGTGCAAGATCCTGTTTTCGTTCATCCTGGATACGCGTTTATCCCAATATCTCCTATGCGCACGGATCCATCTGGTCACATTTTCTGTTTTACATTTATTACGAAGATTTTCTTGTAACTTAAATACTGGCGACTATCTCAGTATGATTAGGCGAGCCGAGGGCAGGTTTCGATGTGCTAATTATGAAGTCAGATTAAAAAAGCGTCAAAACGGTTGGAAACTAGAATGGAAGACAGCGTTTAAATCTATCCAAAGTGGAAAGAGAACAAATGACAACACACAGGCCGTAACACAAATATATTTTTATTTTATCACAGAAAGAGGTTAAGAAAGAGAAGCGAGGTTTGATTACATAGATGGGATCAATTGCTAGTACATAGGTATAAATTACAGACAATCATTGTTGATGCAAGCTGTTACAAGCTTTAGGTCTTACGAACCTTGCTCGGCCAACTCACACAGTCGGAGATAGGGGAGGTTTAAGGAAATTATACTTAAGGGCGCCAGATCAATCCTAATTAACACTTCTGCCTCTATCACGACAGACGGTCCAAACTTGTAACTAATTTTTAGATTCGTAATCCTTGTTACTCTGGTGTTCGGGTAGCCACAATTAAAAGAGAAAGGTATGTTACCATAAAAGACAAAATCAACAAGTATAACAACTTTAATGCAGCAACGTAGAAAATTAACAGGAATATATTTAATTTCTCAATTCATAAATGCTAGAAAGATTAACAAGTATAATTAAGAGGTATAAAAACCTTAACTTAGCAACGTAAAAGATTAACAGGAGTATGTTTAATTTCTCGATTCATAAATGCCAGACATATCGGCAACACACAATGCATAGGTTAAATTACATTGAGATAGCGCAGTAAATTTCTTAATAAATATTGTCTGTCTACAGCATGCGATACACTCTAAATGATAATTGAAATTACCTTATTGGTATGTAAACAGTAAACGTAATTACAGACATTAACATTAATCAAAGTTCCGTGAGTCACTTTTATGACAGCGAAAAATATAATCAAACAGACTTACCCAAAATCCAGTGCTTGCGCGAAGAAAACGTTTTCCCCCGGTAGCAGCCTAGAATAGATATTGAATAACAAATCGTGTCACACAATAACTCACGAAGATAGGAAACTACAAAATCATTAATAATAATAAATTAAATGCGATATAAGAACCCGTTGTATCGAATGCTGTTGGTTGTAATTACGAACAGGTGGGTGGTAACGCAATCGACTGGTGTACAAGAATTAACATCTCCAACGTACTGCTTGTCGAGACTTTGTTTTCGTATGGGTAGTATGCCCTTCCAAAATCTTACACGTTCGGTAACGGTATTTATCAATCGTAATTATGCCTCATTGTTCTTTGTTAAATGGAACATGTGATTGAGACGTGGCGAAACCGGCTATCAAATTAATACAGAAATTACGAAGGAATCTTAATAAACCGGAGACAAAATATCTTACTCTGTGCCGAACAAATTGCAATAAATTCGTAATTGACTTATAAATTCATCAATACTCTACACAATGGATGCACTTAAAATCCTAGGTATCAGGTCAAGATTTTCGACACCGACCGGCTCACGTAGTTGACAGCTTTAAAATGGCCTCTCAGTAACCACTAAGGTCGGCAGAGGGCGTCAAAACCAGAAACTAATTTTTAAGTCGATATACAGTGTACTCCGTTGTGAAAATTTCGCACGTAACAAAGCTCCCTTTCGTTAGGCAACAAGTTCTTCATAAAATTAAATTTGCCGGCCTAACTTTTACATTCCAAAAAAAAATATATTACACACAAAAAAAAGTTTATAGTTAATTGTGACAACAAACTGATATGTACGTACGGTTATGCGTGCAAACGACTGTCAACGCAGATAAAAAGAGATTAGAATAGGAAATACCTACATTTTTTTTTCTTATGAAGTATGCGGCTAGCTAGCGGCACATTCCCCAGAATTTTGTAAAAAAAGTGGAAAAACGCAAATCGTGCTGAAATAAAAAAGTTCACATGCATTCTCATAATAATGGGTATAAACCATTTGCCTCAAATGCGTTTGTAATATTTGCCAATACCTGTTAGCTAAAGCTCACAAATATGGTGTAAAACTTTACAAAATTTTAATTTTGACATGTTACACTTATGATCTCAGAGTGTATGCAGGCAAAAATTCGGATAATGACACTTATTTTTGTGGTACTCTTAGGACTAACAGACGAGAAAACCTAAACGTTAAGAAAGCAGCACGTATTAACGAAATGCTCAATGGAACTTTAACTTAAGAATCTTTGACCATCGGCATTATAGATGGTGTAAATCAAATAAAATTTCAATGGTTGAATGTGACAGCATCGCTGTGGTAAAAGTGTATTTTGCGAACAGATTTAATTTTCTCTTATTTTAATAGCATTTTAGTAATGGCATGTGTTAAATCCAGAAATTCTTTAATTACTGTTAATTACTACATTTAAGAAGTATTTCTGATAATGGTCGATAACTACGAAATGCAAGAGCTCCTGTATTAAATTGCTGCTTATTAAATGCAAACCTGTCAGTTACTATTATTCATTAAATGGGGAAGTCGCATTTAGCACTTTCTACTTTGGTGTCGGGTCGACAGATCTAAGATAAATATCAAATAAAATTGGAAACGTAACGCACATCGTGTTATAATATTGAATGTAACTTTCACAGTCCATCTGTGATACCAGGAGGGTATATTTATTGCTTTATTTTCCAGTTTTTTAGGGAGATGTTTTTATGCAACTAGCGCTAGCAGCAGTGTTAAAACATGTAAGCACCCTCTTTATGTATTTCACTATTTTTGTGTCTATCGTATGCACGACGATTAAATATACCTATGCTGTCTTAATTTAATTAATTTTTTTAAAAATTATGTATCAACTTATTCAAGCTTCAGACTTAATTAATTGTACGCTTTAAATTTGTAATCGTTCAATGTTTTGGTTATCATTTAATTTAATTAATTAAATTTACCTACTCGTATGGGGTGTTTCATAAGTTGAAAGTTTAGTATAACTGAAATTGAGATTATTGTGTTATTACTTTGCGAATATAATATATATATATAATGTAATGTTTGTTAGGTTAGTTGTGTCCGATTTGTACTTGTCAGGTAAAAAGAAGCACATAGAGCTTTTTTTCTCATTTTGGTACCTTTCTAACAAAGTTAAAATCGGCATATCCAAGACAGGCTGGATTCTATTAATTCTGCTCTACTCTCCGAAACTTGGAGCTACTGTCGCTTTTTGCTGCTGTATTATTTGATACTTCAAACGACATTTGATCGGATACGTGTACTCTTTTTTTAGCATAATGTAAGGAATTACCGCAGAGGTTTAAAAAATGTTTTTTCTCTTATCTGTTTTCAGCTCCTGATAATTTTCGATTAGCAACATGACTTTGTACTGTAATAATCATCAAAAACGTAAGCTTATCAACAGACTTTGCTACAGGGACCCCATATTAATTTTTTTAAAACTTTTGTGCCGATTTTTTTTAGGTTTTCTCGTCTGTTAGCCCTAAAAGTACTGCAAACATAAGCGTTTTCTTTAAAGAGGGGTTTCTTACACGAGTGTTTAGTTGTGTAAGCAGAAGGTGACGGTAGCTCAAAGTTTTGGAGAGTGGAGTGGATATAGTATTTAATAAAATTCAGCCTGTATTAGATGTGTCGATTTTAATTCTATTACAAAGACATCAAAACGAGAAGAAAACTCCAACTAACCTAACAAAAAGTACATTAATTTCAACATTTTAAAACTGAGAAAAAATACAATTCAAACAACTATTCGCAAAGCAATGACACAATAATTTCAATTTTAGTTATACCAAACTAATAAATAATAACGTTCAGTTTAGATAATTAAGTTAAATAATAACAAAAAAAAATTGAACGATTACAAATCTAAAGTGTATACAAAGTAAAATAAATTAAGTCGGAAGCTTGAATAATTTGACAAATAATTAAAAAAATTGCGTAAGGTACTTAAGAGGATACTTGCATACTTCAACAATGCTGCTAGCGCTAGTGGCATAAAAACATCTCTCTAAAAAACTAAAAAGTAAAGTAACAAATATACCCTCCTGGTATCACAAATGGACTGTGAGAGTTACATTGAATGTTATAACAAATCTCAAGAACAACCGCTCGATTTGATGGCATGTAGAAGTTAAATTTATCCATGTACCCTTGATGGGGCATGACGGATATTCTGATAGCTAACCGTGTAACAACGGTGGCGCACGTCGTCGCGAACGTGTTAAAAACCAACATGGATTTGGGTGGTGTAAGACTTTTTAACACCATAGAAGTACGTGGCGTTGAAAGAAATTGATGCGTCTACGTATAATGCGACAGTGTATTAAAAAAATGACGGGAAAGTTTGCGTACAAAATTATGAAAATTTATGCGTAGTTTAAATTAGTTCAAAAGTTCAAGTTTAAGCTTTTTTTTATTAATTTTTGTATACTTTAGTTGGATTTAAACACGTGAATGAATTATAATTTATGTAAAATTAGTTTTGTAAAAATTCCATTATCTGTTTTTGCGAAGCATCTTTTTTATACCTTCTTTTGTTTTCTAATAAATTAATTATTTGGTTGATGTTTATCAGCGTATATTTATATTGAGTACGGTTAGGTTCTACAAATATTTGTAAATTTTTTAATAGATGCACCATCAATTACAGGTTTGAAATTGTCTTGACATTTCTGTGTTTTAAACTTAATATTGGTTTATTTTTCTATCAATTTAATTTAGGTTGGTTGTTGAAAAAAAAACGTTAAAAACAATCGATTAGCAAACTTTGTAATTAAATGATTTTAATTTCAGTATTCTTCGTGATTTACTATTTTCATTTATGTATATTTGCTTTTTTAATGTCACGACTCCGGAAATATCTTTTCAAAAATGCATTAAGAAAAATTTTAAGATATTTTACGTTCTCTCTTGGTATTTACAATATAATCAAGGTATGGGTCTGACAAATACGCATGAAACATTAACTAACTTAACTTGAGTTTTGCAAGTTAATAATTTCGCAGTCGACGTTGATGTAAATAAATTATTAACGAGGTCAAAATTCTTTTTATTCGATTACATTTTATTTTTTTTAACGCGAGATTTGTATTGTTTCAGCGCAAGTAACAACAACGCATCGATTGAAACTACAGGCGCCGCTAGCGGCTTCGATAAGGTGGCCGAAGAAAAGTTAAATAAGAAAGTTAACCCGATGAAGGTGAAGGATGAAGAACACGACGATTTTAGCGATTTGATGGATTACATGATGTTGGGTAGCGCGGAAAAAGAAAAGCGCAGGGTAGATGTTGATAGGGAGCACATTGTTATACAGAAGAGTATGGAGGGCGACTTGGTTCGTGTTGATAATCCTACAGTTGCGCAACTAAAGAAACTAAAGATAAAGTAAGTGGAATTTTAAATTATAACTATTAGGAATAAACGTAAAAATTTAGTTACGTGATAATTTGCACAACTATGTTGGTATTGATTAACGAGAAAAGCTTCGTAAATTACGGTGACGTTTATAAATTGAACTACTGCAAAAGCACTTGATAGATGTATTGTCATATATCGTGTTTAACATACTTCAAGTGTTTTGTGGCTTTTACAGTAATTTTAACGCCAACTTTGTTTTAAATTTTTGCCAAATACAAAACAAAATTACGACGCAAAGTTCATTAGGCAATAATAACAATTTATTTTATTAAGTTTATTTATTTATTAAGGTGAAGGCAGGAGTGGATACACAATTTCTGGCATTTTTTATATTTTGTTTTATAAAATTAACTTTTCTGGACGATTAAGCTTTATCGTATCGTATCAAAGCACAAATAATTATTTGATTGGTAGTGTATAAACAATCTTTATAGAGTGGCGTTAAAAAGTCTTACATCACCAAAATTCATGTTGAAAGAAACCCTCAGATTGAGATGGTGCAGTGCTAAGAAAACCAAGTCTGGCAGTTGAATTTTAACTAATTAACAAAAATGTGATCTGAAGCTTTAGGTGTAAGCGTGTAAACTTTTACGGAGGCGGAGACTGCTTAGTTTTAGACTTAGACGATGTAGAGCACTGGTTTCCGAGAAACTATTATGGTATGGAGTTGCTTGTCTGCTGAAGGAGTTGGTTTTTGACATATCGTTTCTGGAATGATGAACCCTGTTAAATACATTGAGGTACTCTAGTACAAGTGGCAAGTACTTGGTTGGCCATGAAACATAATAAGTATATTCATTGGAAACCTTTTGCAATTATTTGCCAAACAAGCGGTATGTTGCGACCCACGGAAGTTCATAAATACTTGGTGATTTCAGGAAGTAAACTCGAAGAACGTGGCTTTTGGTTTAGGGATCCATGGCGATGGTCTTCCTGATGGCCAGCAATGTGGGTGAAAAACAAACTCGCACGACTGCTGAAAATTCCGCTTTGAAACCGATTATTAATTCCGTATTATACGGGAACACTTGGATTAGAATTTGATGCACAAATAAAAACTACATAATGATTTAAAATTCATATCGCACTACTTTACACCACCTAACTTAGCAGTAACAGGACTTGCGTTGTTAAAAAATAATTTAGATGACTCTAACATAAACAGAGCTTATTTGGAATAAAAACAATATTGATTTACAATCCAAATCTTTTAGATTGAAACAAAATATTTATAATTGACGGAACCAATAACAATAACAAATCTAAAAGAACTCGTTTCGTATTATATTTTTTATTCATAAACGATCTAGTTTAGAAATTAGCAAATTTTTGATTTAATTTTTAAATGACTTTCTAGAAAGAGTTACTAAAAATATATACACGTTTATAACTAACCGAATTAATTTATTCTAAGGATATTTAATAAAAAACACTTATACTATAATTTATGTATAGCAATATCACTTACACGAAGATAAAGTCCGCGGATAACTTCTATTTATTTAAACACTAACGCTTGCTTACATTAAATTCACGTACAAGGTTGTACACCGTAGATTTATCGCGACACGCGTTAATCACTTATTTATTTAGACTTCAATAATCTTCTTAACACTGCCGTTTTTGAATTACGGGAAATAACTAACTTCTGATTTGTTTGTACCGTATTTATACATTTTAGAAATCCTTTGCGAATGTTCCATATCTTTCGGTATACGTTCTGGAAAATGTATAACAACTTCGAAAAGGCTCTTGAGCATGAGAACGTTGCAATATCTTAGTGGCGATGGATTACTTCACCAAATAAACAGATGCTTATGGTACCTATACCAAACCAAGAAGCAGTAACAGTCGCAAACGTGTCGGTTCGCAGTTCTGTTAAAGTTGAAACTTTTTTTCCTTGTTTCAGAAAGTTTTCTGACTATTGGAGATTAAAAGGAGACGTCTTCATTTTCATTCTGATACTAGTAACCTCGTGCTCCGTGCCTGAAATATTTTCTTCATAGCTATTCTAACCCATCACTTATTAATCTGTTTTTTGGTGAACAGTACAAAAAAATACTAAAAATGTTTTATTATTAATTGCAAATATGCTTAAATTCTTAATGCATGGAAAAAAGAATATGTTTTTGAGGTTTTAATATTGGCGGCTGATGGTTAATGCTGAAAGAGAGTCATTCAGCATCAACTACCATATAAAAATAATTTTCTGCATGATTGTAGCAATCTGTGCACCACATTAGTAACTTCGTGTTATACACTATTAATAGTTGCTTTGGGTACATTAAGGTTCTATTTTTTGCGATTCATGACAGTCCTGCTTGTGGATGGCGATTTTATGAATCGGAAAATTACTCTACTTACTGGATGTCTGTGATACGTGTGTTGATATGAGTACTGTTAGGAGGTGGGTAAAGACTGAAAAACGCAAATCTTACCGAAAAGGATGTCCATGATGGCATGCAGTGGCCGACCAGTGTCTGCATATGGTGAACAACAAGTAGGATTGATGAACTGGTTTGTGAAAATTGATGGTGTAGCAAATGTTTGATTTTATTTCTGAATGACTTTCTAGAAAAAGTGCATCCATTAGTTATTTTAGATGTTGCTGTAAATGATAAATATTTTTTAAATTATTGTTACGTGCAAGATATTAAAGAAATGCCTGAATTAATGTAACATAAACAATGTTATTGCTCGGTGCTCAGTGGAGAAGGGGTGGGTTAAATCTAAATAAAGAGTCGTGAATATTTATAAATTTCAAAAACGCAAAAAAAGTTAAAACCAGAAAAGGCGCCAGGAAGGTTTGTAGCTAGATTAGGCATATGGACCTTATCAGCCAAACACCTGCAATCCGGTGTACACACTGTTAGCATTTACCCTTCTCTTTAAAATTACTAGTTTCTGTAATCAAAACAAAATCGAATTGCGAATAGGTAAATCGATCTAAAGCGTCATTACAATTTAACGTTTACTACATCAAATTTAAAAAGAAGTCCAAATTACTTATAAAAAACGCAATAAACAAATATGACAAAATTAAAAATGCAGGGCAAAATCGCAACAAAACACAAGTCGTACTAAATAAGTGACTTAATCTATAAAATGTTTAACGAAGCGTAACTAAAATACCGGAATATGCAAAAGTGACAACATTTTCTTCTGAGGTTACAGTTACTTAATAGATACCTTAGATTAACCGTAGGTATATCTGATTGATTCTCAAACAAAAATAAAATTTGTGACACATACGGGTTTTATTATCTTTATTTGATAATAATGCGGAACTGTAATAAGCGATATTGCACAAACTTAAAATATCGAAGTCTTTTGCAATTATTTACAAAACAAACGGTATATTGGGACCAACGGAATGTTATAAGTACCTGGTGTTATCAGTAAGTAAACTCGAACATTGTGCCTTTAAGTCCATTAATTCATATAGATGGTCTTTTTGAGGGTGATAAATATGGGCCACGAACAAGCTGATATGACTATTTAGGAATCCGCTTTAAAAGCTATCTTTAATTACATATTAAAAGAAACATAATTTCCGCAACATAATTATACGGGAACACTTGAATTACAATTTGATTAACGAATAAAAATCGTTATTGTAATAACGAAACAAAGGGCTTGGGTTATTGTCAGATTTTATTTCTGAGTCTGTTCAAGCTTTTAGTTTTAAAACAAAGTTTTTTTTTACTAAATATTCAAAATAATGACGTAATTTTTTTTTAAGAAAGAAACCTACGAAATAACTGAACTGAACAAAGATGCAATTAGAGAGCATGAGGCATGTCTCGCGAAAGAGAAAGTTTTCAACGGTGTCAGTAAAAAAACTAATCTAAATGACTAAAATAATCAAAGCTTACTTGGAATAAAAACAATATTGAATTACAATCCAAATCTTTTAGATTGAAACGAAATATTTATGACTGACGGAACCAATAAATTATAATATAATTTTACTTTATGATAACAATAACCGACCTAAAACAACTCAAGTTTTTCGTATTATATTTTTGTTCATAAACGATCTTGTTTAGAAATTAGCAAATTTTTGATTTTATTTCTGAATGACTTTCTAGAAAGAGTGCATCCGTTAGTTTTTTTTTTTTGATGTTGCTGTAAATGATTAATATTTTTTTAAATTATTGTTACTCGCAAAAGGTATTAAAGAAATGCCTGAATTAATGTAACATAAACAATGTTATTGCTCGGTGCTGAGTGGAAAAGGGGTCGGTTAAATCAAAATAAACAACCATCAATATTTGTAAATTTCAAAAACGTAAAAAAGTTAAAACCATAAAAGGCGCCAGGAAGGTTTGTAGCTTGAATAGGCATCTGGACCTTATCAGCCAAACGCCTGCTGTCCAGTGTAAACACTTTTAACATTTATCCTTCACTTTAAAATCATTAGTTTCTGTAATCAAACTAAAATCGAATTGCGAATAGGTAAATCGATCTAAAGCGTCGTTACAATTTAACGTTTACTACATCAAATTTAAAAAGAAGCCCAAATTAGTTATAAAAAAACGCAATAAACAAATATGACAAAATTAAAAATGCAGGGCAAAATCACAACAAAACACAAGTCGTACTAAATAAGTGACTTAATCTATAAAATGTTTAACGAAGCGTAACTAAAATACCGGAATATGCAAAAGTGACAACATTTTCTTCTGAGGTTACAGTTACTTAATAGATACCTTAGATTAACCGCAAAAGTGACAAAATTGCAATTGGAAAGCATGAGGCATGTCTCGCGAAAGAAAACGTTCTCAACGGTGTCAGTAACAAAAAACGAATCTAAATGACTAAAATAAACAGAGCTTACTTGGAATAAAAACAATATTGAATTACAATCCAAATCTTTTAGATTAAAACGAAATATTTATAACTGACGGAACCAATAAATTATAATGCAATCTTAGTTTATGACAACAATAACCAACCTAAAAGAACTCAAGTTTATTTGTACTTTTGTTGTATTATATTTTTTGTTCATCAACGATTTTGTTTATAAATTAGCAAATTTTTAAGTTTATTTTTGAACGACTTTCTAGAAAAAGTGCGTTATCTGTTAATATAGTTAAGAACGTAGTAATTATTTCATTTTTGATAAAGTGGTAGTCATCTTTAATGTTGATGTAAATGATTGATATTTTTTAAATTATTGTCACCTGCAAATCGTGATTAAAGAAATGCCAGAATTAATGTAACATAAACGATGTTATTGCACGATGTTTAGTGGAGAAAGGGTGAGTTAATAAAAAACAGAGAATCGTGAATGTTAGTAAATTTCAAAGACGTAAAATCAAAGTCAAAATTAGAAAGGGATTCAGGAAAGTTTGTAGCTTCAATGAGCTTCTGGAACTTACCAACCAAAATTGTTTAGTGTACACACTTTTAGCATTTACTTCTTAATATGTAATTACTCGTTTTTGTAATCAGAACAAAATCGACTTGCAAACATGTAAATTGATCAAAAGCTTCGTTACAATGTAGCAATTTCATTTACGGGATAAATAAAAAAATTTAAGGACATAAACAAAGTTGACAATAAGACAAAAATCACTGTTAAAGTAAACTGAGTTATAAAATTTAATAAGAAATCTACAAAAAATTTAAAAAACTAAAATAACACAATACGCAAAAGTGCATACGGGTTTTATTATATTAATTTGATAATACACAAAATACAAAACGAAATGAGTCGTTATGCGGAACCGTAGTAAGGATTATATTTCATTATCTTAAAGTATTAAGTGGAAGCTTTTTGGAAATATTTGCAAAAAAAACGACCAACGGAAGTTCATAAATACCTGGTGTCATCAGAAAGTAAACTTGAACGTGGCTCTTAGTTCAGAAATTTAAAAGCGATGTTTAATTACGTATTAAGAGCAACTAAATTTCCACAACATAATTATACGGGAACACTTAAATTAGAATTTGATGAACGAATAAAAATCGGTAGCGTAATAACGAAACAAAACTTAACGCCGAAAAGGTTTGCGTTATTGTCACATTTTATTTCCAAGTCTGTTCAAGAACTTCTTTCCAAAACTAAGTCTCAATATAGTTACGGTTGTATTTATTTTGTCTACGAAAACCCTGTGTGCGGAAAAGTTTAAGTTGGCGCTGTCTGGAAGTTCTTATTGTCTAGTGTTTGGTAATTTTAGTTTTAGTTACTAAATACGTTTCTTGTTCATTTTCACTTTCAAGGTGTTGCTGCAATCTTCGAACTACTTTCTTGCTATTTATTTCGTTGGTTTAAATTTTTTGTAGAAAGTGAGTTCGGTTTACTGATTAGTTATTGTCGAATATTTTCTGCAATCTCTTTGAGATACGGTTGAAAAAATCGGCTATAAGGTGGCATACACCTCGTGAATCTTTTTTTACTCGATTATTATTTTTGTATGCAAACGATATACAATTTTCTTGGTGTACGTTAAATACCGGTGTAGCTCTCAGCTGATCAGAATTTTAATGGTTTTGAATTTTAGTGTCGACTCATGCGACACCGTTGATGTTTTGTGTACGTTTATTCATGTTTAGCTTGGACGTTTATTAAGCCACTTTATATATAGCTATGGCTCTGAGCTCACATCCGGCGAACTAGATTTTATTTAAATAACTTGCACAAAAGTGCAAACGTGCGTACACTGCAGGATAGTTATTTGATGAGCTACGCTGTTAGTTTATATGTTGTATATTACAACTTTGTTATTTTGATGCGTTTAAAGTTTGTGATTTGAGTTAATTCTACTATACCTTTCGAGTGTTCTCTGTTGTTTGCTTCTGTTACTCCTGTACCTAATTTACTTTTATGCGGGTTATTCTAGGTCATTTGTTTTTTGATTGGGTATTCTACTAGTCGCTTAAAAAGATGGCGCCCAAGTTTTTCTTCCTTTGTGATATTTTAGTAATCCACGCCCACTACCCGACCATCAAGCTAGCCGCGGTGTTTGCCGATGTGGCCAACAAGGCTTGCTGAAAAAAGTTGGTTGCAATGTAATAACCCGGTTTATCCTACTGAAATTTTTGCAGTAATGACGTAAACTATTTTAAAACAAATACCTACGAAACAAATAAATCGAACAATGATGAAATTGGAAAACGTGACGCATGTCTTACGCAAAAGATCGTTCGCAACGTTGTCAGTAAAAAAATTATCTAAATGACTCTAAAACAAACAATTGTAGTTTATAACAATAATAGGCTTAAACGATCTCAAGTGCATTTGTATTTCAGAAATACTTAAAAATGAAATTAAAATTCAGAATAGCAATGTAAAATGTTGCTGAAATACTACTAAAGAATGCGAACTGATTATCAATATATAAAACAAACTAAAATACCGATTCCTTCTCAAAAGTAATAGTAAGAAAATCAAACGAAGCTTACAATTATAAAGTAGTCTATTTTAAATTTGGTATTCTATTTTTTGGTTAACATGTCGATTTGTCAGTATATTATTATTGCCTCCAAACTTAACTTACAGTAAAAACAGGCAAAGGAGTCAATACTACGTGTTAGTTACGTAGTTTAGTAGGTATAATAAATGTTCGAATTTAGTAAGGAGTAGTGAATGCTAGAAAGGACAAATAAAAATTAAACCTGAACGCAAAACGTAAATGTGCATCATACCTCAGCAATTCTTCTCACCAACATCGATTGATTTTACATTCGATTGCATGCCATAGCTCACGGTTTTAAAAATTTTTGCTGAGCATTTAAATTCACATGCATCATCTTTGCGTGTAAGAGGACCAACTTTCCAGAAGAAAGAGAAAACTTGAATGTTACTAACTGAATGTAAAATCAATACCTATACAAGGCGATGAGCAATAGAAGATTTTTTAACATTTAACATAACTTTTACCCATTGCCTTTGTCTATTCTTAGAAAACATTAATATTTTTGGTGGGTGATACCGTGGTCTTGAAATTAATTTTGACAGTTTGTTGAAAACACTATCAGCTCCTTAGAAATGTTACTAAACTACGTTTTAGTTGCTTTTTACTTTTTTTAACATGTAATTTTGCTTTTCTCAGTTGTGTTGTTATCCATAATGATGTGGCAATTTTAAACCTTTTGTTTGTTTTTTGCTGTGTAAATTTTTATGTCACGTTGACTATTTTTGGGTAGTAGTGAAAGTTTTTGTTATTGTTTGTATTTTTTCAACGTGTTTGGGTACTGTAGATTTATTGGTATGTTTAAGTTTGATACATTTTTGGTGTTTTTGAATTGTACACCAAATTGTTTTTGGATCTGTATGTTGTTTTTTGAATTTACAAGAAATAGTCGTTTGTTGTATCTTATATTTTTTGTATAGCGGTGCATGTAGGGTGTAATTTTCTAGCTAATCTATTTATGTGCAGTAAGTCTGTTAGCTATTCTTCTTTCTACTTTTGTTACGGACGAAATTTTCATTACGTACGACTGTGTATATTGACTTGAAATTAGATTCCGGTTTTGACGCCCTCTACCGATTGTTGGTCGCGACTGTCATTTGTACGACAACCTTTCGAAGCTGTCGATTGTCTAAAATGGTCGGTGCGTCTTAATAAGTAATTCCTTTACCATCCGGATTAATGGAAATTCAATTGTAATTACATTAAGTGCATAAAATATTTGAGGCGTCACCGGGTAAGCTAATTGCTGTCGTTTATTAAAACTCTGTTGTAATTTCTCGTAATTTGATAGCCGTTCCGCCACGTGCTGGCATCTGTTCCTATTCGATTACGAATTATGAAGGATTAATTTCAAACAAAACTTTCGTGGGACGAGTATAATTCGATTTCTAAGGCGTATGGTTAAAATTTAATGAACCGAAGCTAATCACACTTCGACGAGATTCTACTCAGGCGGCAGATACCTGCTAAACCACCTGTCCTCGACGGTGTATAACTGCATTCGACAACCGGGTTATGCTTTATGTATTTTCGTTAACAATAAGTAATCATTTTTGTAGATTTTGCTTTCGTGAGGAATTGGTTTGACACGACTTGTTACTTAAGAGTGATTTCAGGCTCGCTTGTCGGGGAAAGCGCTTTCTTCGATCGCGTAGAAGCTCCTGTATTATGGGTAAGTTGTTTTACTTATTTGTTCGTTGTCAGAAAGGTGGTTCACGAAACTTTTACTAATATTTAATTCCGTAATTATTAACATTGTTGTATTACCATTTAGGTAGTAATTTTACTTATTTTGTGTTGCGCATGCTGTGTACAACCAATAATTATTACGATAGTTTAATATTAATTCAGTAATTATTATCACTGTTTTATTATCAGTAAGGTCGTGTTATTACTTCCTTTGTATGTTTCGTATACGGTGTACTACCAATAACTATTACCATAGTTTAATATTAATTCAGTAATTATTGGCACTGTTTTATTGTCAGTAATGCCGTATTATTAATTATGTCGTGTATTTCGCATCCTGTATACAAACAATATTTACTATGAACTATTCTTCGCTGGTCATTTCAACGTAACTTACTTATGTATTGTGTGTTGCTGATACTACTGGCATTTCTGTAATGAGAATTCGATATACCTGTGATAATCATCAACGATTCTAAATTAAAGTTGTTATCGTGGTTATTTTTTTTTCTTTTATGACAACATACCTTTCTCTTTGGATCGTTGACTACTGGAACAGCCGAGTATAAGGATTACGAACCTTCAATTGAGTTACAAGTTTACACCGTCTGTTGTGAGCGAGACAGAAGTTACTTTGGATCAGCTCTGGCGCCCTTAAGCATATTTTCTGTGTTATCTGTGAACCTCCCCTATCTCCGCCTATTGTGAGTTGGCCGTGCAAGGTTCGTAAAACCAAAAGCTTGTAACACTTTTTATATTGACGAAGATTATTATTATTGTCTAGTTACTGTTGATCAAATCTGTTTCTCTATAAAAAAAATCATAATTTGAGTTTTTTCTTGTTAATGCATGTATTTTGTTATTTTTATCAACATTTCTCTCAAAAGCAGTGACTGTTTGTTGTTGCTAGTTTTTTTTATGTAAAAAATCTTTATTTGTAAGCACGCATTTTTTTGTTTTTTGAAAATTATAAAACCAATTTGTTAGTTATACGTTTGGTACTTGTATTACTTTTATCATATTTATTAAGTTCGTACTTTTTCGTTTTACATTGTACCGAATTTAAAACTTAATTTATTTAAACTTGTTTACGCGGTTAAACGGTTATTATACACGTAACTAATTTTAGTAAACAAAAACGCAATTCAACAAACACTAATGAAATTTATTGCTAACAAAATTTAATTGAAACATCAAACACCAAATTCATATATGACTGTCACTGTAAATTTATAAACACTGTCCGCGGATATGATCATTAATCAGTTAACGCACTTATTTATTTAACACCGAGACGTTCTTTTTTACACTGTGTTTGCACTTATTTCTTTATTTAGACCGAATTTTCTTTTTGAAGAGTGATTCTAATTTTCTTTTTGCCTTTTATATTTGTGTCTTCTAGAATATTTCTTTTGTTTCGCTAATCGCTTCGAATGTTTCGGGAACGTTTCAATATATCATTTGATTTCACTACTCCATTTTTATATAAACTACATTTTCTGAAAATGGTTTTAATTACTAAGTAATTTTAAAAACAACGTAGGTATTTTTCATTATTGTTTATAATTTGATTCGTTTTTGTTAAAAATTTAAATTGAATGTTTGACTTTTATGATTTTCCATTTTACGTTTTTATCGTTCACGGTTTTCCAGTTTGTGTGTTTGGATGCGTTTTTATCGTAATGTATATTTTCAGTGTTATAATAGAGCTTCAATCCAGTTTACACAAAAATGCATTAAAACTGCATTATTACAGCTAAAAAACGTACGTGCGCTATCATACATTAAAGCGAAAAATAGTTTTCGTTATTATTCTCGTCTGTGACTGGCGTTTATTAATATTATTAAAACTTTTATAGTACAACTAGTTTAGAAACCTCTAAACAATTTAGAACCCTCGATGTCGTTTCACAACAAAGACAATTTTACTTTATTAAACTATCTGCGACAATCTTTTTATGAAACGTTTTGCACGAAATTAAAGTACAAACCATGAACGATGCAATTTTCACGATTTTCGGTACCGTTTGTGAACAAACGTTTTATTCAAAGCACTTCTTAATACATTGCATTGTAACAAGATAATTGCAACTGTCTGGAAAGTTTTATAGCAGAACACTGTTGCAATTAATAACATGTTTGGTGTTGTATGCTATGGATGGATACTCAGAATAGTTATTATCTAATAACATGGGATAAGGGGAGTTTAAATGGTTCAATGTAATGTTACAATTAATTTGTGAAAAATTAATCTTGTAGCAAAAGATTTGCACATTTTAAACTATTTAATTAAATTATGTTGTTTAAGCGTAGCAAATTATTGAAAAGTTCGTCAACACGCATTTATTATTTATTGAACCATTGAGTAAATTAAAACTGTATGTAATTTATTTACTTTTAGTTTACGTAAAGTGAAGAATTACTAAATTTAAAAACTGTCTAATATTTTTTATATAACAAGAAATTAACATGTTTGTTAATTAACGCGTTACCTGCATGTTTTTTTACGTGGTAACATTGTTTTACTCTGCGTTTAAATCATTGTGTATTGATACACAGTGCTCAATAACCTGAATAAATCAAAGGAAATTCTGGAAGTTAAAACAGATTATAAATTAAATTATGTTAAGTTTGCGTAAATGCAAACATAACCTTAGAGAAAGAATTCAATAGTATTTGCTCACTGGATTTATTCTTATCTATTTAATTCTAGAAAGGGTTTCCTTCAAAAATGGGTTCAACAACTAGTAAAAATATGTGTCTACTTAAGGGGAAAATAAGGTATTTATGCAATAAGAGCGTTATTGCGATAATTACGCTAGGAGAGCAACGTGATGCATTTCGAGGACTTCTGGCGCTCGATAAGCGTAATAATCTAGTAACGCCAGCGGTGCACACTAGATTTTATTTTTCACTTTATATCAAATAAAAACTAAAAATTGCTTAAGTTTCTATTATAAGTATATTTAGTACTTTAGAACAATAACTAGTTCAATTATTTACTTGTAGGGATGCAATCGGACAGAGTCGAGTCGAACTAAGATAGAAGCACGGCCCGGCCCGAATCTAAAAGTTGTATAACCGGCCCGAAACCCGGTCCGAATTATTTTTCTATGGGGTGGCATGATAACCGGCCCGAAAGCGGGCCGGGCCAAAGTTCGACTTGACCGTTGTATGATAAAGTTACGTTTTTACTTGCCGATAACCTGCGATCCGAGTTTTAGTTTTTCTGAATACCAGCAAGGATTTTGATTATATTTTTTAGATTGAGCATTACGTCAGTTCTGAAATATAGTCGTTGAGAAAAGTTTTGCTTTTCGGAGCGACTTAAAAAACAGATCGTCGATGCAGGTGAACCAAGTGTGTGTTAAACAGCTTAAAAATCAACCAGTTGTCACAGTAAAAACGTATTTACGCAACATAGGCCGCTTAATTAACTACAGCTACAGTTTTTATACAAAACCCGCCCCCGGACCACCCCTATTTACTTGTTAAATTGATTTTACAATTACAATGAATTTGCAAAAATTGCTTAAATATGTTGAGAAAAATGAACAAAACGAATAGAAAACTTGTTACCATCAAAATCTAAACCAGAATATGAAAACAAACATCATTTTGGAAAGAGGGCATTACGCCCTGCTTGTTATGTATATGTTTACGTATTTCGTATCCTAGGCATTATGAGTAAATTACATCAAAGTGAAAAATAAAATATAGAATTCATTTTAATAGCTATTTATGCACCAAGGGTGCATTACGACGATTACGTCCGGACAGCTTAATGCAGCCCAAGAGTTTCTGGCTATTATTCTAAGGGTAACGGCCACATGACAAACTGTAGAATCAGCACAGGTGTTATCCAGAGTCAACTGCGAGGAGGCGACTAACATTACACTCCTTATTGAAGACGGTAACTTTTCAAAAACGATGATACGTCTTGGAGATAAGCAGATTTTTTAGATGTTGTTTTGAAAGCTATCTTGTAACAAATTTTGCATTTTAAAAGTCAACTAGATGATGTCCTTTAGCTATTGTTTTCTAACAAATCTGCAGTTTTTTCCCTTTGATGCGTATAAAATAATTTTATTTACAAAAAATGTTTGCGAAAAATTATAATTTGAAGTCTCAAAGATTTATGTATGTATCTCATCAAATCATACATACCAGCTAAAGGAATTTCTTTATTGCGTGATGCCAGAAACCATTTGTAGT
Organism: Aquatica leii; assembly: GCA_035610365.1. NCBI lineage: Eukaryota > Metazoa > Arthropoda > Insecta > Coleoptera > Lampyridae > Aquatica > Aquatica leii. The sequence goes on from CM069437.1 coordinate 68,467,488, forward strand.
AGATTTGATCTATGGTTGTTAAAAAGCTTTCTTTTTTTATGATATTTATATTAGAATGCTTTTTAGAAGTTTTTTTATTTGTTGTAATTTTTGATCAAATTTTTCTTATATTAAATGCACATAAATAACTTTAATTTTTGCTGTAATGTTAGAAATCGTTTTACTGGTGTTATAATCAAAACAACGATTTGAGTAAACGCGGATACCGTCTAACCTTTAACAAAACATTAACATAAACGATGTTATTGCTCGGTGGGTTAAATCAAAAATAGATATTAGTGACTAGACTCAATACTTAACATCTAAAAGGCGGCAGACAAAGTCAGAACAGCGTAGCAAAAAGTTTCTAGTCTTTGTCAATCCAAGGAACTCGCCATGCGGTGTACACACTATTAGAACTTATCTTTCAGTGGGTAAAATCACTACATTCTGAAAGCAGAACATAACTGACTTGCGAACAGCTAAATTAATTAAAAGTTTTATTACAATTTAAAAATTAAACATTTATTACAAAAAATTAAATGCAAAAACAAAACAAAAATTACTAAATTAAAATTTAATAAGATATCTAAATTAACTAAATTGGCTCACTGACAAAACAAATTCTTAACTAAATACTAGGTAAATGCCACAATAGATATGAGTAAAAAAATGCAAAGGCATTAAACAGCAAAATGAAATAAAATCTTATCTTAACTTGAAATCTGCAAATTTAAATTGCTTTTAATTGTAAATCACAAAATGTACATTTACACACATCATAAAACGAAATTGTCGATACATAAAATCGTAAAAGGCGTTAACTCACAAACTTATATTGCGAAGCCTTGTTGCAATTATTAGCAACACAATCTGTACAATTAGAACAATTGTTACTCATAAATACCTGGTTCTAAATGCGGTACTAGGACAGCGTGTTCCAGCCGACGTGATTCAGAGAGTTGGTACGACAGCTGATGAATCCTCTTGCTACAAGCTTATAGGTCTTACACCTTGCACGGCCAACTCACACAGTCGGAGATACGGGAGGTTCAAGTGAATAATAATTAAGGGCGCCAGATCTTTTATAATTAACACTTCTGCCTCGATCAAGACAGCCGGTTCAAGCTTGTAACGAAGTTTTAGGTTTGTAAAGTTGGAGGGAACGCAGAAAGAAACCAAATCGTTAACAACAATTGCACTTTAATTACTCTATAAGGATAAACAGATTAAAATTTGAATCAATAACAATTACAAGATAAGTGGATAGCATAACAAAGAATAATTTTTAGTCCAAGTACAAATATATGTAGTTAGTAAAAATAACAGAAGTATCGGCAACTTACACTACACTTAAAGCAAAAGTGTAACCATCAGAACATAGAAAAAATCTTCGTAATTAAATTATATTAATAATAGTAATAATTGACAGTTGACGTAATCAGCATGCAATAGTAATTTACTTAAACTAATTAAGTAAAAATAATAAGAAGCAAATCAAGTCGGACGTTTCCACGCGATTAGTAAATATGATTATGAGTAGCACCGTAGCGACAGAGAATAATTCAAATCAAAAATTGACTTACCAAGATTCAGGGGTACCTTCAGAAAACGTTTTCTTACTGACTTACTGTAATCAAACTTCCTGAAAATAATCGTGTCTACCTGGCGACTCACAAACTACAACAGGTAAAAGAAACATTTAAAAGAAAGTAATAGAACCGAAACTTATCGTATGCTATTACAATGTCTTGTCGTCTACGATGGTATTAATTTATTGCCTCCGAAGAGAAACTCAATCGTGTCCGGTACTTAGGCTCTTCCGAACAAGAAGAAGAAATAATTAACGGTAATAATTGCCTCCGCATAGAAATTTTGCCCTTGTATCGCAGCGTTCTTAGGTCTACAGCTTCCGATTATAATTTTCCCTTGTAGATTTTAAATTACGACAAGAACACCCATACTTAGGAGGTAGCACATGGCGCTAACGAAAAGACATAAAAATTACCTTTAATCAAAAAAAAAAAAAAATAAAAGCCACTTACCCTGCGTGGATTAAATTAGTTAAATAAGAATACTTTTAATACCCATCGTGTCCCAACACGTGGATGTTTTAAGAAAACGATTTTTAATTTACGCAGACATATGTTATATCGTGAACGATGTTAAAGTCAAAAAAACGACAGTCCATCGTCTTCTCCATACGAAGAGACCAACGAGCCCGATAGATGGCGCCGAGAAATAGAAAAGTAACCAATATACAGGGTAGTGCATTATTTAAATTTATGCACGTAACACGCTTTAAAAGCGAAGATAAATTACTTGTGTAAGAAACTGAATTTCTACAACATAGCAACACGGGAACACTTGATTTGTATTTGACGAACGAGTAAGCTTAAGCTTCTAGACTGAGTTTTACAAATACATTTTACATCAAAATCACTGAACTTGCTTTCCCAAAAAAGAATGGGGATACTACCACATTTTTATTTCGAGTTTGATTTAGAACTTCCCTTCTAAAACGAATTCTCTTTCGTTTGAAACTTTGGTTTTTCTTCAAGAACACCAAACTATAAAGTAGAATCTTCCAAAAGTATTTACGAGTTTTTACGAGCATGTAATAAGCTTATAAAATTGTAGTTGTGCACTATACACACTTTCATTCATAAAAATAAAAAACATAAACGTAACATTTATTAAATTAATTTGTCAAAATGACGTCTACTAATTCCTTTTTATGGTTACTCAACGCAATTGACTAACAAGGCTAATGTGACAAATTAGAATTTATTATAGAGCTGAAGCGTAATTTTTTTTACCTGCTAGTCATTACGTGTCAGTATCTGTTATGATCCATTTACTTAGCAACCAAATATAGGTAATATGCAGTTGACTAGTAAGAGAGTAGGAAAACAGCATTACCTACAATACGTTCTACGAAGAACATGTTAGCGAGAATTAATGATTATTTTAATAACATTAACATAAACAGAACTTCCTTAGGATTAAAGCAATATTTAATTACAGTCTAAACCTTTACGAATGAAATCAAATATTAATGACCGACGGAATTAATAAATTATAATGCAATCTGATGACAATGACAACAATAATAGACCTAAATGAATTATAGTACATTTGTTCTTAACAAGTGCTTAAACAATAAAATTAAAAATTAAGACGAATTTAATAAACGCTAAATAACTTCGAAATTACGTAGAAATACAATACAAAAAAAATGAACTGATTTTGATTAAATAAAGCAAATCAAAATAGCCGGTCATTCACAAAAGAATAATACGAAAATTAAACGAAGATTACAAACTAAAAACTAAACAAACCGTTAACTGAACAAAAAGTCCGGATATTATCAGGCGTGTTAATTGCGGCTTAATGTATTAAATATTTAAAAATAATTTTAAATAGTCCGTTCAGAAAAAAAATTCGTTTGGAGATATGGTGTAATTTCTGGCATAAAATTCTTGTTTTCTAGTATAGTAGGTAACTCGCGTTTGACATGACTGAGGCACACAAATAGGCCGCCTTATAACCTGAAGACAAATGTTTGCTGCTATTCACTACAGACAATACTGAAATCAATGTTTTTTTATTGCGTTCAATATTCTGTTCTTACAATAATAGATTATTGTATTTTCAGCTCTTGCTTACTTTGTTCTTCAGGATTTAGAGTCAGGTTATATAAAGGAGTAAAAGTTTTCTTTTAATTTTAAGATGGTTTGCATTTTAAATATTTGGACCTTACAATCCCAGATGTACTGCGTCAACATAGTGCGCGGCAGTGACTAACGAAGTGATCTGATTGATTTTGCGTCCAATGACAACAGTTAACGACAAGACCACCACTGCAACTTTATCTGCTATGTGAATACACTCTGCATTGATGGATTCAATAATATTTTGCTTCTATCATTATTGTATCTGACATTTTATTTTGTTTTGGCATTTTTGTCAAACTTGATTGCTACCAGAGACGGTCGGTTGACAGGATGTCTAACGTATCGTCATGATGGTCTTTGTCCAGTCCAGTCCAGTAACTGAACACTTCTTCTATTGATGTTGTTATTGAAATAAATGCTATGCAATTGCTCCCTAGGCGACGCAATTTAACTGGAAGTCTCCGGGGCATGGCTCGTTGAGGTCGACTTTTGCCCTATTAGGTCGACCCGTTTTAGTTTTCCGGACGTTTTTCTGGTTTTCTTTTGAGTTTAGTACAGCGTCGTCGTACGTGCCTCACTTCCCCGCAGTTCCAGCACGTCAGTTTTCTCTCTTCCTCGAGCTACTCCTTCCCGAAATACACGTCGCACTATTTTTCAATGCTTTTTTTCTGTGTGCGAGGGTATTTCTGCAGCACAACGGAGCTTAAAGTTAAGGCGTCAACCAACGTTTTTGGTCGAGCTAACCGGAAAGTCTGCTGCGTTATGCTGTCTCGCAGGCCGCCTACAAAGGTTTGAAGAGCCAACTGTTTTAAGAAGGTATCTGGTGTTGTAGGATACGCAAACCGTGTTAATCTGGCAATGTCTCAAACTTTTGAAGACTTTCAACAGTTTTCTGATCCCGACTTGTAATTTGAGCTTGATACACTTGTTGAAGATGAGCATCTCCATATCTTATTTCTTAACGTGAAATTAAAAGTTTGTAATTTTCTTGTAGGTGGTCAGGAACAGTTTGCAAGATTCCAAGAGCTTTTCCACGTAAGACTCTTGACATGATGTTTGCCCTGATGACCTAGACGTTCATGCCACAGCTGCAGCCAGTCACATTCTTTTGCCAAATATACTTCTTCAGGGCAAATACAGACCATTGGTTGTTTTGTCGTCTGTAATTCTCGTAACATCATTTTTGGTTATACGACAGTCATTCTGATCTGCTACAAAGGCATAACCCTTTCTTATTGCGGTCCTTATCGAAAATAATTTTTTTTATATTTCTGGTACAAACCAAACATCCTCCATGTAGTTCTCTTCACATTCACTATTTTCTTTTTGGACCATTACTTTTAAGGCACCTTTTCCATATGCCAGTGTCACCTCTTTGTTGCCCACTTGTATTTCTCTTGATGTTGCAAACTCTTTGAAGTTTAAAAAATATTTTTTAAACCTAGTCATGTGAACTGAAGCACCAGAATCTGCAAGCCTACTGTCCGATTCGTGATCAACATTGGAGGTGCAAACGAAGGCATGACTGCAGACCTTATTCTTTTTTTCGGCTCGGTTTCTAGTTTCGTTTTGGACAATTCTTTGCAAAATCGGTAGTTTCATGACATTTAAAACATTTGAAAGCATGCCTTGCTTTGCTTTGATTTCCATCCGTTTTTGGAGCTACAAACGCTATGGGCTCTTCATACTTTAACGGTAATCGCATTTCTATAAGCCTTAGTCCTTCTAATAACAGATTAACAGTTCTGTCAGCAACCGAAATCGACTCCCACACACTCTTGAACTCAAAATAATCTGAGGGTAAAGTTGACATTATTCTGCTCATGAGTAAGAAATCGGGCAATTTACTTTTTACAAGCCTGTCACGTTCGTCGTTCAATTCATGGAACACCTTTTGCAGTCGACCTACATGTGTCGTTATGTTGTCGGTATCATTTTTTGTTACCTTAAAAAACTCTTCTATCAACCTATCAATTCGTTGATCTGCTCGTATAGGCAGCACAGTTTCTGCTAAATTTCGTATGAGTTGCTACATGTGGCGGTTAGTTCCAAACTGGGATCGTTCAAAGAACCAGACATTATTAATTGTACCAAAGCATCCATTTTTTTTAATTCCTTCAGTTTTTTTTGGACTCTTCCTGTTTATCTTCTTCGGCTTCAGGTATCTTTTGTACACCAGTAATAAATTCATGCACATCTTGGTGAACTAGGAGCAGTTCTATCTGACGCTTCCATTTCGTCCAATTGTTAGCATCTTCAAGTTTTTCTATTTGAGTTTTAAAATCCATTGTATTTTCTCAACAATAAACCTCGCAACAAACCGAATGACAAAATAAGAAAAAACGCACGTGGTCTTTAATTTACAACAAACGTTTATATTACAACTATTTTTTGTTATTTATATAATGATAATACTGGGCCCATAACCTGATGTAAAAAATGAAGCATGATCTCGTTCTTAACAACACAGTATTCATATAAACGCATTTATTGCACACACGATTATACATACGAAAACTTACAAGTACATGAGCACATGGATTGACAAAAAAATGAACTAGAGAGCCGTCGTGTCTCTACTACCGATATACTCATATATACAGTGTGATACAGTATTAACAATACTATTTATAACAAACTTACATATTAATATATTTTAAATTGAAACGATAAATTATCTGCAAAAATCACAAACATAATTGTCTTTCTCTGCTCCCACATATTGCACATGAGGCAACGAACCCATAGCTCCTCTCTGTGATCTTCTGAAAAACAACCATTACAGAACAGGCATGTGGCATCTTTATCATCTGGAACGATTTGGCCGATATCATTTAGTATATCCATGTCATCGTCGGCCGGAACAAATGATTCGTTTGCTGCATTAGAGTCTTCGTCGCTATCAGCATCACTTTACTTTTCTTTCTTAGATGCCTCCCTTGTCGGTTGTGGTTTTGGAAACACTTTCCGTTTTAGGGATGGTTTTTTAGGTGTAGAAAATGATTGCTCTAAGTCATTTTTATACTGTGATGAAGTGATAACTTGAGATTTGCATGCTTTCTCCCGCGATTCGATGCTTTCTTCTTTATGACAGGAATGGGTGCAATATCGAATGAAGATACATGCAATTCACAGCTCGTTGGCGGAGATTTGTGAATTTTTAAATCTTGTTCATCTCTTAGCATTACCACAGAGGTTCTATTTGACTGAGGATCCTGATTTGAAGTGCACGAACGAAGAACTGGTGAAAATGACGCTTTGGGTTTATTCTCCCAGATGGAGCATCCTGGCTGAGGTTCTGAAGTGTAATTATTTTCTGTATTTCACATTACACATCAACTGGTGTCACGTTACAGTTTTTTTCAGCCTCAATTTTGTTATTTATAAAACCAGCATCTGAGAAAATATAGGGGTTGAAGGGAAAAATGCTAGTGGCTATAAAACCATTTGCAGCAATTTCACCAGTCTGCGATTTTAGATATGTTTTTCCTAGAAGCTCCGCTAGATCAAACTGAGTAATAGCACGTTGATTGGTACGAAGCCAGTTACGGATTTCCTCACTGTAATAAATCTTAAAATTGTCCATAAAAGTTTTATCTATCGGCTGAAGTTTGTGCGTGGCGTGGGGAGGCAATGAAATGAGGGAAACGTGATTATTCCTTGCCAGCTGAATGATATTTAAATTTCTCGTGTGGTTGTAATGCCGATCCAGTAGAAGTAGAACTGGAGATTCTTCAGTAGGTTTGACCAAATCTTTAAAATGTCTCATCCAATCGGTGAAAATATTTTGTTGCACCCAACCACTGGGATGAACGGCGTATATAGATCCTGGGGGGCACGCATTAGTTGATCATTACGATTTTTTCTGGGAAAAATCAACATGGGTTGTATAAACTGACCACCAGCACTCATAGCCGCGATAAACGTAACTAACGAGCCACGTTCTGCGGATGTAATAGACGCTATTTGTCTCTTTCCTTTTCTTCTAATCACGTGGGCCACCTTGCTTTGCACAACTGACAAGCCTGTCTCGTCGACGTTGAAGATTCCATGTGGCGAGAAATTGTGTTTTGTGTACTCATCTGGCAAATTATCAAAAAACGCGTTCACATTTTCTTTGTTGAAACCCAAAGCTCTGGCGAACGAGGTACCTGTTGGTCTTCGAACGGAAAGTAAACTGCCATGGCGACGTAAAAATGCATCAAGCCAATTACGCCCGGCAATTCCATTTTTGAATACATTCGCTCTCCTATTTCTAGTAGCTAAAGTATATGCCATTTTTCGAATATCTTTTCTTGTCAATCCGTAGTATTTAGCTTCCATGGTTAAAATATAATGAACCAGATCTTTTTCTATTTCTTCTCCTAAAACTGTTTTTCGTCCTAGTTGGGTCTAAACTACTTTTCAAGCTTTCAAGTTATTTTCGTTCTGTTTTTTTAAAAACCTTTGAAGTGTTGATCTTGGTACGTTAAAAGATTTACTGGCTTTTTTTAAACACATAGCTTGGTTATTTACATTGCCCAAAACCCATACTATGTCTTCGGATTTCCATTTCTTTCTTGAAGTCTTTGGTGAGTACTTTGGTTGACTAGGTGGCATGATGCTCCTGGAAAACCCTAAATACAAAATCAGGCCCGAATATGGGCCCTGGCCCATATTCGGATTCGCAAAAGGCCCATATTACCAACACAGCATGCCATTCACAGATAATGTCATTTTATTTTTTGAGGTTAAGCGACTCAATATCTACGTAATTGCATTTTAGGCTAGTAGATGTCGCATGATGTACTATTGATTTTTAGATGGGGCTCATATTAAATGCAGGGCCCATATTCGGGCCCCTTCCTCTATTATTCGTGGTAAAAATAGCTCGTCGGGATTAAATGCCACTTGTTACATATTTAATGTATTTTAGTTAGCAAAATCACTGAATGGAAATATTTATACAAAAATAATGAACATGAATACGAGTAAACGAACAACTCTAAAAACTCTAAACAAAGTAGGTTTTGAAATAGACACTTGTTTGAATGCATATCAAATGTTAAATAGAACTGTTTATTGTTAACCGCAGTTTTCCAGACATTGACTTAAGTGGTTACTAACCTAAAATTGTAAATTGCTTCTACTGATTTACACGTTACTTGTCAGCACCTACACACGTACATACATGCAGGAAATTTGTATTTGCATTGCACAGTGAGTGAAATGTTTCCTTTTAATCGCAAACAAGTAACACTGCGATTAATGTTTGACATTTGTAATGCAAAATTAAGTTGTTTAGATAAGTATTTGGATTATGTAAGTAAGTTTGTATGTAATTATTATGGATTCAAAATTTACTTGAAGTTTAGCATAATACTATAATTAGCAAACGTGAAGTGTGCCTTAGTTTACTAACATTGCAAGCATTGAATTATAACATCTATACTTTTGTTTTTGTTTTTAAATTAGAATCAGTAATGTAAAAATAGAGAATCTATAGTTGTTACTTGAATCTTTTTATTAAATGTTCTCAATTTATTGATAATGAAATGTAACAATAAAGTGTAAAATAGAATTCCTGATTTATATTTAGAAACAATTAAATAAATATTACAATAATGATTCTAAATAATTTATAAAGTAACATTATTGTAGAAAAAATATTGTGAAAGATGGTACATTTGAACGAAGTATTTATTGAGTCGGTTACTAAATACGTTTATAGATTAAATTGTCGGTGTTTAATCTATTTTGTTACATTGCAACATAGATAACTACATTGATTATTTTTTTTAAATTTATCTCTTATAAACAAAATCTTTTTCTTAATACTCAGCAGTTTTTTGTTACCGTTACAGGAATTTGTTTGCTATGGTCATGTTCTTTTGTTTTCAAAATGTCTTTGTAGAAGCGCTTCTCGTGCTTATTACTAACGTCGCTTATACTATCAGGATAGAAATCTGAGGCTGAATGTAAAATGTATAGTTTAGGTGACAGATTGCAGCTAGCATCGTCAAATGCTTCTATCATATCCTAACAAAATCTAATTTTTTCTGTACCGCGTCGAACATTCTAGAACATATAGCATCTTAAGCTTTTGCGGTTGTCTTGGTTACGATTATAAGCGACTTTTGGGCTAGACCGCGTCGTAGTTGATTACCCAGACTTTTCACGCTTGGGCCTAGTATCTCCTTGAGATCCAAAACAAGAGCAGAACTTGGCTTTTGCCGTATTGTCGTTCATGAACCCAAACAAACTATTGTTTCGAAAGTCATTGCCGCTTGCAAATGCAAATGTAAAAATACCACCAGAGTGAACGACTGGTGGCAGTTTCACATTTCCATTGACATTGTTACTTTACAATGTTTATACGTTAATTTAGCTCGCAGTTTATTCAAAACTTATTTGAGTTACGCTGGTATAAGATCAGCTTTTAACGATTCCATCTCTATAGCCTACTATTCATGCATAATAAATTTACACTCTCTGCCATCGTATTTCACTCATGTTAAAGCATGTCAATATAATTGTGCAAATGCCACCAGAGTGAACTTACTGGACGGCCCTTTCGCGTTTTAGGAGCTCATCAGCAGCAGGAGATACATTATAATGACAACTTCTAGTTTATAAAAACTTGGATATAAACTTGGACTCAAAAAGTATAATGTGAAACAGGCTTAATACTGGCCAGAATTCAAGGTGGTTTTTAACTGTCCACACCAACAATTTTTTTTTTCAAATGAAATGCTGTTTGTGACTTTTTGTTAAAAAGACTTTTTTATAGGTTTTACAGCGCACTGTCTTGTTTTGTGGTTAATAAAAGGGAAAAGAGAAAAATAGAAATGAGTTTTAAAAAATTACTTTTAATGTAAAAGGTGTTTAAAATGTGCACTATTTACATACTGACATAGTTCAAGCCGATGGTAAAATGTATTCCTAATATTTTGTAAAATGTCTGGGGTTATTTGTAAAATTTCTTGTCTAATACATTTTTTGAGTTTGTCTGGGTTTGCTGGTTTTCTCACATTAAGTCTGGTTTTTCAGGGTCTCTATAAGAAGTCGATCGGGATGAGATTAGAAGATCAATTGCACCTGTCTTGCTAATTATATATTTGGAAAAATTTCGTTTGCCACAGCCATAATGTGGTGGCGCCCGTGTTTCTGAATGCATATTAGTTTGTTAGGCAAATGTGAAGTTAACTGTTTAGGATGTAAGGCACATAAAACCGGAACTAGTTGGTCTTAGAGAACTTTTTCTGTTTACAAGATGTGGTAACAACCGGCTCAACAGGAAGACTCCACAGTCGCACGTTGAGTCTTCAGCGAAGCCTCATCGGACGAGGTTAGCGTTGCTAACTTACTTTTACTCTTAGTCTGTTCAGGCTGCGCCAGGTGGTGTATGATGCATTTGACCTTGCAGCTATTTTTTTGTACTTCCACATTTGTCAGTGCATTCCATTGCGTTATGCGGTTTGAGCTTTGACTGACCTGGAAGGGCTGTGTTTGGCTGCGAAAATGTTTTCTCGACCTAAGTCAATTTTGCTCGGGTTCCTTCTCGTATAAGGGATGTTCTGAGTGTTTTATCACTTTCAACCGTTCAGCGTTTGCCAAGACGTTACGTCGTATTCCTGGTGAAGCAATTTCTACAAGCGGGCACAATTTATAAACTGGAGTAGGTTTGAGGCATTTGGATATTATCTTCGTCTGCTCATTTACTGCCGCGTTTGTCATTTTTGAGTGTGCTGATCTGCTTTACACAGGCGCAGCATACTCCGTTCGCTTGTCTACGCCACCTGCTGAATTTCTGCCAAGACAACCTGAAACAATTTTATTGCGTAATAGACACTTTTGTAGTTTTTGGTGAGTTGGTACACTTTGGGGATGAAAAGATTGTGGATCACTGTGTCGTAGGTTGCAGACAAATCTATGAAGGTGGCTTCTGTTGTTTTCTTTCTCTGGTAGCCATTTTCACTGTATTCGGTTAGGTTAAGGACTTGCCCACAGCATGATTTGTCAGCCTTGAAGCCAATTTATTCTGGTGTAAGTTTTTTGTCGATTCTGGCAAGGATCATCACTTGACTACTAATTATGCCAGCTCAAACATTACTTTTTATTGGGTAGTGAAAACGAGTGTCTATCATCCAGTGGAGATTTATGTCAGATCAATACCGACAATTTCAAAACAGTCAAGTACTCGAAATTTCTTTTTCATTTTTGTTAATCGTACTTTGATTAATTGGTGGTTAATCTGGGTACTTCTGCCTAAATAGACAACTTTTTGTTGCGTTCGACTTTGGTCTCCATAACCGGCCATCATTAAGATTTCAATTTTAGATGACTCTTTTATTGATGTTTGAAGTATACATAAAAAGAATTAAATGAAAAAAATAAAGATTCAAAAAAAAAGACTGATGAAATGGGGGCGCGTTCTGGTTGACATGATTCCAACTCTCCTAGTAATCTGAAATTTAAAAAAAAGAGTGATTTTCTTCTTTTGCTGTCTTCGTAGTTCATCTAGCTGCCCAAACTTCTTTTTAGATACGACTGCAACCCCTCTAGACATGTTAAGATCTTCGCTCGCGCAATGTACGATGGCGTAATCTTTTTGTGTTTGGAATAGGTCTTGTTGTTCCCCGGTGGTAATTCTGAACTTAGCTTTTCTAGAAGCTCCGTATAAGCTTATGAACTTCTCAAACTCCATTCCTTTGATTTGGTTCTTGGTTCTGCTGCTTATTACTCTGGTTCGGACCTGAACTTGTGTATTGTGGTTATCGCTAGCAAACGGGGCTAGACGATCGACGTGGACCACTTTTGGCTTGCTTCTGGGCAGTTTTTGGATGCAATATATAACGGCATTATTACGTTGCACGACTTTATAGGGGCTCTCCCATTGCCTTTGCAGCTTCGGCGACAAACCAAGTCTCCTTTGGGGGTTATACAACCAGACCATGTCGCCAGGTTGAAACTCACCATTTTGTGCCTTGACGTCATATCTAGTCTTCATCCTGTCGCTGGCAATTTGTGTGTTTTTACGAACTTTTTCATGTACTTCGTCTAGCCTTTTGGTCAGCTTGCTAACGTAATCTTCTCCAGCAACTTCTTCTTCCGGCCTTCGTCCAAATTGGAGGTCGCATGGCAGTCGTATTTCGCGACCGAGCATCACACAGAATGGTGTTTGGCCTGTGCTTTTGTGAACGGATGATCGGTATGCTATTAGGAAAAGGTGCAAGTACTTATCCCATACTCTATGATGTTTGGACACTACTTTGGCTGAGTATTTTCCCATTGTCCGATTCATCCGTTCAACCATGCCATCAGATTGAGGATGGAGAGGCGTCGTCCGAGTTTTCTTAATTCCCAACAGTTGGCAAACTTCTTGAAACAGTCCAAACTCAAAGTTGCGGCCTTGATCGGAGTGTAATTCCAACGGAACTCCTAACCGGCAGAAAAGCTCTTTTACTAATACGTCTGCGACTGTAGCTGCTTTTTGATTGGGTATGGCGTAAACCTCCGTTCATTTCGTAAAATAATCCATCGCCACTAAGATGTATTTATTTTCTGAATCGAATTTTGCTGACGGCCCTGGGAACGGCACTACCAACTATAGTTTTCCGTGCCCTCGACACTTTCTAGGGATCGCTTAAAAAGACCGTCTTCGACTACCAAATAGTCGTATTGCGCCCAGTACGCTTTGACGTTTCTGCTTAAACCACTCACTTCTTCTCAGGTTGGTCGTCGGCCGTTTTCTTTCCAGTCCAGGAGTATTATTTTAGGATCGTTTTCTTGTTTGCTACGTAACTGCTCAGGTTCTCACTCATCATCAACCATAGCAGTTCTCTGGAGGTATTCGAATTTTTCTTCAAGTCGCGAACAATGGCTGCAGTCCGCTGGACATGGTCTTCTGGACAAGGCATCAGCGTTCCGATGACTGCTTCCGGCACGGTGTTCTGTGTCATAGTCATATTATTGCAGTTAACAAATTTTCCATTTTCTCTTGGATAACTCAAAATCGGCGAAGAGACTAGGGCCTGTTTTAATTGATGGAAATAATTTTTGCGGTCTTCCTTCCATCTAAATTCTTCTTTTTCTTTCGTCAATTTTGTCAATTGTTTGGCAGTATTGACAAATCCGGGTACAAATCGTCTATAATAGGTGCACAACCCAAGGACACTTCGGACCTGATGCTTGTCGATTGGTCTTGGTCATGCTCGCACTGCTCGGATTTTGTCTGGGTTAGCCTTTATTCCATTTCTAGATACGACGTGGCGAAAGTATTGCACTTATTTCTTAAATACGTGACACTTCTTTGAGCTAAGTTTGAGATTTGCCCCACGTAATCGTTGGAGCACTTCTCTTAAATTATTCAAGTGTTCTTCAAACGACTTTCCAACCACGATCACGTCGTCTAGGTAAACTAAGCACGTCTTCCAAGACAGTCCGCACACGATGGTCTCAATTAAACGCTCAAACGTTGCAGGAGCGTTACACAGGCCGAAGGTCACGTCGTTTAGCTGTCTGTAGTCTACGCAAAACCTCGCTGATTCATCCTTCTTCTTTACGAGTACCACTGGGGATGCCCAAGGGCTACTTTAAGGTTCAATGACGCCTTCTTTCTCCATATCCGTAATTATTTGTTCTGTTTCTTTTCTATTCGCCAACGGAAGTTTGTGTGGATGTATTAATTTTATGTTTCACCACGTTAGTTCTTCCTTTGTAACTATTCTCCAATGCGAACACATCTTGATATTGTTGAATCAACGCTAAAACTTTAGCCAGCTGGTCTAGACTGAGGTTTTGGCATTTGGTGGTAAGAATGTCCAACAGATGTTGTGGACACTTTTTCGGCAACGTATCTTCGTTAGACTTCACGCATCTCACAATTCGAGATACTGGCGTGCATTGGCCTACCACGGTCTTCTTTTTCAACGTTAAAGGATCTGAGTTGATGTTTAAGATCCTTACTGGCATCGGGTTTTTTACTCGTAGTAAAGTTTTGCCAACGAGTAATCCCATTTCACCTAAATCGCCTTCTATTGGTTCAATCGCGCGTGTGTAGCCTTTCCGGAGATTTCCATTTAGGCGTGGCATTACCACACTTTCAGTTCTTGCAACCAGAGTCACGTCTTTACTCAATAAGACTCTCACGGGTGCCTTGTCTGACGAATGAAAAGGAATTTCTTCATTGTCGATCTTCAGGAAAACGTTCTTAATATCCAAATAGAACCCATACTTCTTTATCAAGTCCATTTCCAAGATGATTTCTTTCGTTATGTTGGCTACCAGTACTTGATGGTCGAGTACTCCATTTCTTAAACCAATGGTTACTTTGACTTGTCCGCGAATATGCATTTCTTCGTCGCTCTCGTGTCAACCAGTAACTGAACACCTCTTTCATTGATCTTGCTATAGAGATAAATGCTATGCAATTGCTCCCTAGGCGATGCAATTTGACTGGTAATCTCCGGGGCATGGCTTGTTGAGGTCGACTTTTGCCCTATTAGGTCGAAGCGTTCTAGTTTTCCGGACGTTCTTCTGGTTTTCTTTTGGGCATAGTACAGCGTTTTCGTACGCGGTCCACTTTCCCGCAGTTCCAGCACGTCAATTCTCCTCCTCGAGCTACTCGTTCCCGAAATACACGTCGCACTATTTATTCAATGCTTTCTTCTGTGTGCCAGCGTATTTCTGCAGCACAACGGAGCTTATTGCTGCCTCGATACGACGCTTGTTTCGCCGCCTCGAACTCCAAAGCATGGGTTAATGCGTCATCCAACGTCTTCGGTTAAGCTAACCGGAGAGTCTACCGCGTTTTGCTGTCTCGGAGACCGTCTACAAAGGTTTGAATAGCCAACTGTTCTAAGAAGGTATCTGGTGTTGTAGGATACGCAAGCCGTGTTAATCTGGCAATCTCAGCCTCAAACTCTCAAAGACTTTTGGCAGTTTTCTGAAACCGACTATTAATTTGAGCTTGATACACGTGTTGAAGATGAGCATCTCCATATCTCATTTTTAAACGTGAAATTAAAAGTTCGTAATTTTCTTGTAGGTGGTCAGGAACAGTTTGTAAAATTCCAAGCGCTTCTCCACGTAAGGACACTATGAAAGACGTCGCCTTCTGCTTGTTGCTTCAACCGTTAGCTGTAGCTGCGGCATAAAACTGTTTGTAGTAGGTTAACCATGGAACTTTACCATCAAAATTTTGAGGTACCACTTTAAAATTGTGAGTGTTTTTTTTCTGTAGTTTATGCTTAAATCTTCACTCGTGACGCTTCTTTCGCCGTGACAATTCATTCGATTTATTCTTTCTTCAAACAGTTTCATTCTGTCTTCTAATTTGTCCTCTGCTCTATTTTCTCATTTATAGATTCCCAAATTTCTTCTTTTAAATGTAACATATCTGCTTGGGTTTCTTTTTGAACAATTTTAATTTTATTTTCTATGCTTATTCGTATTTTTCCTTTTAAACTTCTAGAATTTGCCATCAATTTTTTTTCTATTTTCTGGGTATTTTCTTCCATTGTTCTAGAATGGTCTTCCATTTTTTTAGAAATTTCTTCTAGAACGTTCTAGAAAACGTGAAGGCTCTCGAACTTGAGAATAATTTCTCGAACGTTTCATTATACATTTTATTTCTTTTTCTATTTCTAGGAGACTATCGCTTCAGGCCAGAGTGCGCACATTATATTCTAATATTTTAAATGTTCTGAGTTTGTGTCTATAAGTCCGTTTTTGTCTTCCCCCACCCCTAGAATTCGTAAGACTGACTGAATAATTTTCAGTGTAATATTCTGAACGTTGCGTCTTACTTGCTCTGGGATATTAGACATATCATAGAGGGATTTTGGCAAAATAAATCGCCACGTTTGCCATGCGTGTTGGCAATTGCGTATAGGATATAAGGAGTACTTTGGATGGGACATTAGGTTGGAACTTTAAACTCTTCAAGAGTGAGAATTCTTTGGAGAAAATTTGAAGCACTCACGAGGGTAGGGTTGCTAACCCTGAAGTAGATCTGTTCTCCACCTGGAGTATCTACCAGATACCCAAGATTAATTATTACTATTCTTTAAATTATTTGTTATTATAAAATACATTTTTTGAAATAGTTTCTTATTAACTATTCCTTCGCTTTCTGGTACAATTTCTAATTTAATTTCTGTAATTGAAATTGTGTGACTAGAATGTTACGTGCTATAGTGAAAGTATTTAAATCCATTTTAGGCGCATCAATCAGCTGGTAATAAAAACACTGTAGTTAAGGCTAAATAAAACGGACCGGTGCAAGGCCCGACGTGATTGGATTTAATAATTAACGTTACATAAGAATTAAACAACAAAGTTCAACTTTTAATGGTGATTTTCATTAGGTATGCATGGAACAATAATTTTTGATTCATTATTATATAAGACATGCACACAATTTCTAATTCGGTATGTGATTAATAAATTATTCAATTACATTTAATGTACGTTCACTTAAGTACGGCGTTTTATAGTTGGTACTTCGTTAGCGTTTATTTATGCTGTTAATCTAAAATCTTTTGCATTACCGTGCAACTTAAACTGAATAATAAATTACTTAAATCCGACGTATTGTTAAAAAATGAGAAATTTTTTATTTCAAGTCATGCACGTACTGCAGTTAAATTGTTTATACAATCAATAGTAATCTTTACTTTAGTTGATTTAAAAAATGACAATATTAAATTCTTGCAGAGGAATTGTACTTGTCAGTATAAAACGTGTAGGTACTGTTTCTTACAAAAGCATTTTAATATAAAAAAATCGAAGTCAAGAGTTACGGCTCAAAAGAAATAAATACATCGCATTTTAAATTTTATAGAAGTAACATGAAAAACTTCGATATAATATAACTGAAACGGCATAAGAAGCACATTCGCACCTTTCCAATATTCGAAGATTCGCCAAGAAGTTGTGTTATTGTTATAGTTCTATAAGCACTTGAAGTCAGTTACGAGTCTACAAGTACTCCCCATTGACAGATTTTGGTATCAAAATCTCTTCTATCGCGGAAATACGACAGTTATGGCACACCCTCCTACTGGATTAAATTGCTCTTCAGCCACGTTAAAAGATATCGCGCTTTTTTTATAGTCTACGTTCTATTTTTTCGAAACTTTAAATTAATTTTTAGCGTTTAACAATTTTAAAATACGATACACGAAACTTTTAAGTGTAATTTGTAAACTTTTCGCTTTTTTTATATAGATTTTCCAAACAATTTCGCGATACCTTAAATGAATAAAACGATAGTTGGTTTGTAACTTGATATAAAAGTTTGCTCGTTGTTTTCTGTCTATGGACGGCCGCCAAGTTTCCCAACGCACTTTTAAATAGAATTTGAATTCGTTTAATACCGAGCGATAATTCTTAAAATACCGCCGAATTTCATTATGCCAATTATTTATTTATAGGCACTTGAATTAACTTGCATTTAAATCTTTTTAATTATGCGTTTGACGTTTGTTAATTGAGTGTCTTCTGGGAATACTCGAGTAAATTGCTTTTGTCATCGCTATGCACTAAGTTTCACGAATAAATGCAGGCGGTGCTTAGGTGAATTTCTAACAAACATTTTAAGATCAATGATTTTACTTCACAATTAAATCGTTTCTCTAACCTAAGTTAGATTTAGCGTAATTATTGGTTGGTATATTTTACTATTAATATTTTTTTCATAAAGTTGACATAGTTTTATCTGTTGTACACACGCCAAGTGGCTGCCCCAATCACCACGACGCTCAGAAAAAATTAATTTCTTTATTAGGATGACCGTATTAAAGTACTGCATTTATAAAACAACAAAGCGGCAGGTCTATTTTCTTTTAGGAATTCCAGATGATTCTGCAATTGTGTTAAAGTTGACACCGAGGAAGCATTCTTTAGAACTTTGTCTGGAGTAAGTTCCTCTATCTTGGTCAACACAGTCAAGACGTTGTTACGAGATTTTTCTCGTAATTTAAGTGCTAGCAACTAACTCAGTTTGATTCGATGAGTAGATCGTAGGTTTCGATGTGCTAATTTTAAAGAAATTTAAAAAAGGCACCAAAACGGTGAAACATTAGGATGGAAGATACCGTTTAAATCTATTCAAAGCTGAAACAGAACAAATTACAAAACACAGGTTGTAACAACGATTATAATTATTTCATTACAGAAACAGAAATTAGGAACGAGAAGAAAATAAATTTACATAAGTGCGATCAAACGCTAGAACGTAGGTCAATACCACAGACAATAGTTGTTGAATTAAGCCCCCTTCGGTTGGGCAACGCATCGTACAAAAAATTAAATTTGTCGGGTTAACTTTTATATTCCATAAGAACAAAATTACATTTGCAAATTATAACATGAAAATAGAAATCGCGATACAGAGAACCAGAGCGCACCGTCTAATAATGTGTTACACACAAAGAAAAACTTTTATAGATAATTGTGGCAACAACCTGATATGTGCGTACAGTCGTGTGTATAACCGACTGACAACGTAAATGAAAAGAATTAAAGTAGGAAATATAATACTTAAAATTTAGTTTTTCTTCGAAGAATGCAGAATTTCCTAAAATTTGCTGAAATATAACAAACACGTACATACGGTGTTATCATAAGTAAATCCCATTAGGTTATACGATTATTGAGAAAACCAAATGCCTCGAGTTTCTCACAATCTAACTAACTATGTTATTTCGATAAGTGGGCTTTCTAATACGATTAGAATTATGTTAATTTAACAAAGGTTTCGATATCTTCAATTAAAGTTGTGTGACGTCATCATAGGAATTTTTCCAATAAACGAAACGGGTTTTAATATCTCCAGATTAATGGAATTACGTGTGGGTATCTAGAAACCGCTAATGATAATATAGGAAAATTAAAGAAGCAATGCTTACCCTAGGAAAATTTTCACAATGCATGAGAATACTACACTTATTTATGCCATGGATGAGTGTAAATTCTTCGCTGAGAACTTACGTTTGAACATATATGCAAAGCAGACCACAGTCACCGGAAAAGTATGTTTTCAGCCATCGAT
This sequence comes from Aquatica leii, assembly GCA_035610365.1. Classification (NCBI taxonomy): domain Eukaryota; kingdom Metazoa; phylum Arthropoda; class Insecta; order Coleoptera; family Lampyridae; genus Aquatica; species Aquatica leii. The sequence goes on from CM069437.1 coordinate 68,487,180, forward strand.
TATTCGATGTCAAACATTAACGAATTGACAATGCAGCAAAAAGTAGGCATTCCAGGAATAAATTTCATATGGTACAAACATTATACCGAAACATTTTTAACATAACAATCGCTCTTTTCTTTCCGTTGAAGCATTGGTTCCTTTCAGAACAAATTGACTCAAAAAAAATAGAGACGTTACGGTATGAAACCTATCAAGTCTGATAATGATGTACCCAAACGTGATTTCTTTGGCTTTAAGGTACAAAAACTGGTGGAATGTTACGAAACAAACGGTGGCCCCTATTTATTGATTATTTTTAAAGCATACTGCAACGATGTGTTTACAGTGCTGTACTTGTTAACTAGCGAATTGATGAATGAAAGAATGGTTGCCGAAGTAATTTTTTTTTGTTCATGACTTTTCTTATCAATTTCGTGAATCGTTTCCGTTTCAAAATGGTTAGTATCTATGAAATGGGTTCCATCTTTTGCAGCCACTTGCCACTCATCAACAGGATATCTTGTAGAGTGGGTGTGAATAGGTTAGAGGGAACGGGCTGTAGCGTACTGTAATTTGTTGCAATACATTGCTTTTCCTACCATCAAAGGCTTCTTCAAAACTTCCAGCTGGCTCACTTCTTTGTGAGAGGTAGCAGATTTCAGCTTTTCGACCTTTATGGATGGATGGAAAGCGTGGGTTGGCGTAACACTTGATACATCTACTGCTGTAGAAGGTATTTCAACCATGGATAAAATGAAGTCCGTATTATCGAAAATTTACTGACATAACTTGGGGGATAGGCTTTTGCGGTGGACAGTTTCAGCTGTTAAGCATCGTAGTAAGAAGCATTTAATTCTATCTTTAAAAGAAGTGTGACGCTTACTCTGGACCTACAGTTTATCTTAAATAAAAAGCTTAGGGACGGTACGGTTCTCGGGCGCCAGATTTGTTCGATGAGTTTACTTTTTTGTTAGACGGGTTACGATTGTACGAGTAACTGCAGTTAAGACACGGTTGTCTAGGGCTTCAAGCGGTCCTAAAATCGAAGCTAGGCGACGGAATTAAAAAACTGTAGTAAATAAAACAACTGTATTTTACTCTTAAGAAACGGTAACGGAACAGTTGTTTCGGCGAGCTAATCGAAGGGAGCGGAAGCGGCGGAGTCAAAAACTAAGCAAGCGTGAAATGAACGAAAAAGAATAATGACAAGCGTGCGTTCGGTAAGCAACGTAGGTGGCTAAGGAAGCATGCAATAACTGTATTAACCTCCGTTGGATCGGTGGAACAGAGTGGAACACGTAGCCGTGCAAAAATCTCTCAACGCGATACTTGAATCTAATGTTAACGGCGTATTACGCAGGGCAACGCTCGACACTACAAATACGATGCACGGTAAGGAGGGTTAAGGAAAGGTGACCGGACTTTTCTTCGGATTGAGCTCCAACTGGAACTGACTTTTTGCCGTTGCGGGCTCGGTTTTATAACGAACGGTTTGAGGAGATAGAAACTATTTTAAGCGGGGATAACATGCTCTCTGATGCGCAAAGCGCCTTTAAGCGGGAATAACATGCGCTCTGAAGCACGCTTGCTAATATGGCGGAATTCTTTTTGATTATTTATTTACAATCGGTAAACTGGTAATTAATACAATCCTAATAATAATAAACAAAAATATGTCTTAGTTGTAACAAAAATCAAGTAAATAACGGTTCGTTAATACAAAATACAAATAAATAAGTTACTAAAAACTACAACCCAAACTTAAACTAGCAACGGTTCGTTACAGAAGGGACACCAAGCCTTTTGCTTCAAATTTTCTGTACACCAACAGAGCAATGCTAGTTAGAATTGGTATATTGGAAATATTGCGGGCAAACATCAGCAATTAGAACGTGAGTTATAGTTGAATTATTTTTTCCCAACCCCTCTTTTGACTTTTTATTCTTTGCGATTCAGTTCATGAAGACTTTGAACGATTAAGGTAATCATTGTTTAGCCTCATTGCAGAAGCTAGCTGTAGGAGGATAAGCACTGATAACTATTTGGTTTTCATATTTTTCTCTCATTCCTTCATGACGTTTTTCACATTATTCCGTAACCTGTTCTAACTACTTGTCTATAGAAAATTGGCAATTATTATTTCTTTCAATGTAGTCGTATATTTCTTTCATTGATTCTAAAATCCTTTCATCTTGGTGACGTTCAGAATTTTTTTTGAAGGTACAGAGGTTAACAAGAATCTTTTGTAACAATCCTCATAGTATATTACATCTGCTGCGTGTAGATTTTCAACAATGCAAATATGTCTTAATAAATTGTATTCTCACTCATCCTTTCTTTTCTGCTCCCGAACGATACTGGAATTGTGAAACGAAGTTGCACAAACATTAAAAATTGTTTAAAGCCTAGCATAAAGTTTTTATTTCTTTTTCTCCTTCCTATACGTTTCTGTGCAGAAAAAAAACACTTTGTTTTGTCTTGAAAGTTGCTTTGATAGTTTTTTTCTAAAAAAACCTCTTTATTGAACCACTTCTATTTATCTAAACCGGTATTTGATTACATTAAAAGCACGTACACTTACACGCCGTATTAATTGTTGTATCGAATGCTGTAGGTTGTAATTTCGAACAGGTGGTTGATAACACAGTCGATTTTTATCCACAAATCAACATCTCCGACGCATTGTTCGACGAGACCTCGTTGTTGTTTAAGTAGCAGGCCCTCCCAACAGCTTATACGCTCGGTAGCGGTATTTATCAATCGCACTTATGCATCCTTAATACTTATTGAAGCGAACAGGTGCTTGCAACGTGGTGGAACCGGCCTGTGTCGAAAGAATCGTAATAAATTCGCAATCGCCTTATAAATTTGTATTCATCACAAGGGATGTCCTTAAAAATTTAAGAATCAGTTCAAGTTGTCAACTTCAAAAATGGCTTCGCAACCTCTCAGTAAACAAAAAGGTCGGCAGAGGGCGTCAAAACCAGAAACTAATTTTAAGTTGATATACAGGGTGTTCCGTTGTGAACATTTCGCACGTAAGAAACTCCAGAAAGGTTGCGGACTTCTGGGCTAGGTTGTGACTGAAAGTCTTGCAGGAACTGGTATTAGAGCTGATGCGATATTGAGATAATTGTGTGCTAGAGAATCGGACGGTAAAATTTATACAAAGCTTACATTTTGTGACATGACAACAAGGTTAGAACTATCATCAGAGCAAAGGCCATTGATTTACGAGATCCTTTGGTCAAGCTACTATAATAAATAATGCAGCAAACTAGTGAAGCCTAATCTTTATGTACTGATTACTATATTGGCAATCAAATTAGTATTTATTTACAGTTTTCAGAAACGGAGAAAGAGGTTTTCGTTGCGCTTTTAAAGTCAACAGAAAGTTATGGAGACGGTTCTTACATTTGCTTGACTCAGTTCAATAGCAATGTTTGGTATTAATCATAAGTCACATTCACGTACTGTAGTTCACTGAGAAAAACCCGAGCGAAACTTGGAAACACAAAATCTGCTTAAAACATTAAGTTGTTACGGGTTCCTCGTTCTTGTGGACTATATTCCATCTAGTTCACACCGTAGTAGAGTTGGGTATTGGTAAATATAAGTAAAATAACCGGTTTATAAGTATGAATCAAAGTTAGTCAATTTACAAGAAAGAAGAAAATACTTTATTAATGTTTTATACACGTCAACAAGTTATTACAGTTCAATTTAGGAAAGTAATATAAAAGTACGCATTGTAGGCAACACATTGTACCACTATTTAAATGAAAAAAGTATTACAAAGTGCATTGGATGAAAACGTAGTTGTAGAAGCATGTTAAATTTGATCGGAAAACTAAATACTTATAAATTCCGACACAATAACATCAAATTAGTGATAACAAGCACACCTGCTACAAACTGGTCGCAACAAAACGACAACGTTTAATTATGAAAACAATAAGAGTACTTACACTTGCTTCGCCTACTTACTAGATCTAGATTGGTTTGTAATCATACATTCTTAAACACTTAAACAGAATGCAGCGGACAGATATCACAAATAATTATTTCAAACACACCCGTGTTCTTCGGATCAAACAAAAAAAATACGGATTTCACAACTGCTTTACACAAATTGCTCTATGTAGTGTTGTATTGATGATGATACTATTCAGCAAACCCTAATTGATTTCTTTAATTTCTCTCAATAGCGTGGTAGGTATCGGAATTAAACATCTACTAGGTAGGTTAATTTTCCGATTTATTTGTTACCCACGAGCACGACATCTCACATGTATTATTAATGTGCCTATAGGATCTATTAATGGTGTATAACACGAGGTTAAGACACGTGAGACATAGCGTACTACAGTTATGCTGAAAATTAATTTGATAACCCAAAACAAAACCCTGGCAAGATTTTCTAGAGTTATATTCATTTCTACAACAACTTAACACGCCATTTAATGAGTCACGGCCTAGATTGTGAAGAAAACTTGTCGGGTACTGACTACAAGGTTACTTGTATGAAAGTTTGACGTTAAAAATAGTTAAACTAATTAAAGTCGATGTTGTCAAGCAATTAATCAACACTAAATACCGAATACAGGGTACGTCAAAATGTACTTCACAAAGTTGTACTGAGGGAAGATAAGTTGTATAAAACAAGACTATAGTGACGAGAGCAAAGCGAGCTTGAACTTGTCAAAACATGAAAAATTTTGCAGATACTTGTGCGTGCAAGTTGTTGAAAGTTCCAATATGGTCCAGTGAATCTTCTAAACTCTTTTACAAATCTTTTGGGACCGCTCACTTTTTACTATCTTTTTATTATTTGTGGGTGTTTTGGGAGGATGAGGGGGACTGGGCGCTGGAGTATGTAGAAAAATCATATGAAATAAATTTGACATAGTTATAATTTAACCGAACTAATGAAATCTAATAATATTTAATAAAAACACTTACACTAATTTATGTATAACCGTTGTATAACACTATCACTAACACGAGATAAGATAACGTCCGCGGGTAGCTTCACACTTGTTTACACTAAAAATAACGTACACGCTTATTCTCGGTATTATACCTACGATTTCTCTCTTCGGTATTTATACACATCTGCAAATCCTTCTCGAGTGTTCCCTATTTTTTGGTATATCTTCTAGAAGATGGATAACAGCTTCTAGAAGGCTCTTGCATTTGCAAATAATTTCTCGAACGTTTCAATACCAAATTTTTAGACATCCATTAATATATTTGCAAAATGATTGTATTATTTGTATTGTTTATGGTGGTGAAAGCTACAAGTTGTAGAATTCGTGTTAAGATTCTTGAACATTGCTATTCTTTCTTTGCAGTAACACTGCAACGCTTCTTTGGGTAGGAGAGGTGTTTACATTTGGTGTTATTGATTGGCATATGTTATAATTAGCGAACACATCAATGTAATAATGATATCACTCGACACAACATAATTATATCTCTTTTACATACTACCAATGGAACGGAACCCGTTGTTATTTTGATGATACTTCACATTTATATTACAAAATTACGTCTCTAGTTTACATCGTACCTACATAACACTGTTACATCTTTATTGACTTGCAAATTTTGTCACTTTTAAGTAATAAAATTACTTTGGAATGATATATAATATTTTTGCTTCGTCAATAAATTGTATAATTCAAAATGTAAGTGTTAGGTTAGATTTTTAAATGTAAATCTTTTTTTTTACAAAATATTTAAAAAAATCATGAAGTTATTTAGTATGGCGTTAGCCATACTCAAATATTTAAAACAGAGATTTAACAGGATTCAACCAAGAACCATAATCACTACAACGTTAAATTACTATTCACTTATGACTTCTATGTTACGTAAATATGACGTTTCAATTACATCACTGGTATGTCATCAATATAACATATACGTTACATTGATATTACATTGACCTTTATTATATTACGTTACAATATTACGTAAATGAGTGTAAAATATGCGAACTTTAGAAAAATAATTGTCGACTTAGGGTTCTTTTTAATTGAAATTTTGTTGGAGATATTAGTGTTGTTTAATTTATGAACATTTTTTTAGTACTTTTAATTACTATTTTTTACTGTTTTGAATAATTTTTACTTTTGCGTATTTAGTTAAACCGTTTCTAACTTTTCTCCGACGACAAAACTTGAGGGTTCTTCCTGGCCCTAGGATTTTTATCTCTTCTTATGACCAGCAATCGTTAGAACTGTTTCTGGCGCTACTGAGCGACGTTTACCTCTTGTGTACACCGTCAATAATCTTTCTCAAAGTCTGTTCAATGCTATAGACTGTTCTTTCTTTTTTACTACACTGATTAAATTAAAGACACTTATTTCCAGTGTCCACACTAATATTTGTTTGGATTGTTTGTAATTTCTTATTCGTTGTACGGGACTATAACATATCAATTGTTTTCGTTGGATATTGTCTGTAATCGTACCTTTTATACCTTATGCGTTGTTTAATTTTTTATAGGTTATAATTGAGTTTTGGACGATTTTCTAGAATTTACTTATTGGTTAAAACTAATTTGTTTAAACGACTAAAAATATGTTTTACTTATACCAGAAATATGTACACTTTTAAATTAACCGGACTATAAATCTAATAATATTTAATAAAACACTTACAGTATAATTTATGTATAACGAACGGTATCACTTACACGAAGATAAGATAAAGTTCGCGGATAGCTTCACACATTTGTTTACACTAAAATCACGTACAAGATTATTCTCCGTATATTTATGTACACACACGCGCTAACGACTTATTTATTTAGACTTGAATAATCTTCTTAACACTACTGTATTCGCATTCCAGCAATAACTGACCTACGATTTGTTTCGTCGGTATATATACACATAAAGAAATCCTTCTCGAGTGTTCCATATCTTTCGATATACGTTCTAGAAGATGGATAACAACCTCGAGAAGGATCTCGAATTTGCGAATAACTTCTCGAACGTTTCAGTATGTTTTTTGAAATTGAGCGAATGTTATGTGCACTTCTGATTTAAAACAGAATATGTTGTCTGTGCATATTTTTTCTTTGTTTGGATTCTTCTTTGTAGTTGTTATATTTGGTCTCTTTTCTTATGATTCTTTCGTATTGTCGACCCTTTGTACTTATTGTTTTAGATTCTTTCTTGTGTATTGAAGAAATGTATGCAAGTTGTCACTGAATTGCAGATGGGCGGCCAGTTAAATATTGGTTGCCGTGATCATTCGATGTAGTTATTTGGCTGGTGTGCACTCTGCTTTAGGGACCAGAAGCACAATTATTATCTAGAACTCTCAATTAATTATTTTTAAATTTACATACTTGTATATATTACACACGTTGTGCTAGCTAAGTATTGTTACCCGTGTTAATGAACGTCGTCAATAAAACCGACGTCCACGGAAGTGTCTCTTTAATTTATTTAAAAATCTTTTATTTTTATTTTTATTTGTATATATTTATTTTATTTTAATTAGTGTATTAAACTGTACATTTTATTAAACTTCTTTGACTTACACTATTAGAAAGCTGCAGCGTTTTCAATAAGCTGCAATTAGGCGTACGACACTCAACGACGACTACAACTCGTAACATTGATTTTGTAAATAGTATTTCTTTTTATGTATTTTCTTATTCAACGACACTTTCAGTAAATGCGATAAAGTGAATGAATAGACAAATCATCCGCGGGGTTAAACAAATAGATTTATAAAAACACGTAATTTTTATCTGCTTTTGTAAAGTTTTAGATCATTATTTTACTTGTCTACTGTATATAGCAATATAAGTTGCGACAAGAAAATAAATAAGTAATCGCTTTTATCTTAGCTTTCACCTGGTTTATTTTTCTTTGGAAAAATTCAAAGATCTTTAACGTTAGTTTGTCGGTCTTGCAACTTGTTTACAATTGGTTTCTTTTTGATTTTCATGCTTTAGAATAATTGTTGGTACAGGTGTAATTTGGTATATTTGAGATTTATTTTAAACGCCTTTATGGTTTCAAATACATTGGAAGATACAAATGAAAAATAAAGTTTGTAACTTACAAATTTAATCCATTCTTTCAGGTTTCATTATCTAAAAAATGTCAAAACAAAAGTTCTATTAAAACATTTAAATAAAAAAATTTTGAGCTGAATAAATCGAATGTTGCGGATCTGTTGCATTAAATAGTTTGTTGACACCTTTAATAAAAAGAAATCAAAAACAGTGTTATGATGTTTAATTCACTGTTCTAAGAACTACACATTACTTCGCAGTAATTTGCTGACTCTAAAAATAAAAACAAATACAAAACAATGTTATTACATAAGACGTGTTATCTTAAAAAGCCCTGGTATGATTTTTCGTCCTGTATAAATGTTGCCCAGTCATAAATGTCACTTACGAGCAAACGTTGTTGGTTATCGTGTTTCCACTTGTAACGTTAATGAAACGACACGTGTGTTAACGCTATGCCCAGTGACAAGGCAAACTAACGTAGGCTTTAAGCATCTTGTCTAGTCTGAATTCTAGATTTTTGACCTGTTTTTCAAATTGGACATGGTTGACTACATTTTGCAACAAAAATTGCTTTACGCTCATGGCCATAAAAACGAAATTGGATTTTATATTTCTGACTACAAGTTGCGTCATTTTCTTGGTTTGATTTTGATAAGCGGCTATCACTCTCTATCAGGGGAAAACGATTACTGGTCTACAGCTGACGATATGTCTGCTTTTATCTTTGGGAAAACTATGAGTCGCGACAGGTTTTGCTTGATAAAGAGAAACTTGCATGTAGCTGATAATTAGAATCTCGGGATTACCAAAGTCGCAAAAGTATGGCCAATTTATGAAAACTGCGTGCGTACAAGTTAGATTTTGATAAAGAATAAAACAGTGATGCCGTGTAGATAACAACAGACGGAACATAGGTACGCTACCGTGTTCGCGCGGGATATTTATTAATTGTGAGCGGATGGATTTGTATGCATTTTGCAATTAGGGATAATAAGTGTTGTCAGTGAGCCGTACGCAACGCGTGCAATAAATAAGTGATCATAACTGAGAAAAGAGAAAATTAAATATCAACAAAGGAGATAGAAAGAGGAAGAAGAATACGAGAGACAACATTTATTTGGGATTGGGAAGAAAGTAATAAGATTGCCAGAACAAAGATTTATGGAAGCGCAAAGGGAAAGAAAGAAATAAAGTTACCTTAACAGATGGGGAAAAAATCGGGGAAATAGAAAAGATATATATAAATATATAAAAGATATGATCAGATAAATGATGAAAAAGATGGACGGGAATACAGAAAAAATTAGAAAGGAAATTAAAGCAATGAGAGAAAAAGTAGAAAAGAAGAAAAAAGAATGGAAGAAAAAGAAGGAAAGTCTAGTAGAAGGAATCGAAAGGTGAGAGAAAAAAGTAAGTGTAGAAGAAAAAACGAAAAAGAAAAATACTATAGTGGTCAAAAGATAGAAGTCTAACGACTTAAAAGAGAAATTAGGAAGGATGCTAGATGAGAAAATGGAGGTTAAATCGAAAGTAAGAACAGTGATGGTGTTTAATAAGGGTAAACCAAATCGTGGTGGCAGAGTTACCTATTGTCGAAATTAAAAGAACAACAAGGACAGAGAAAAGAAGTGCAAGGGGAAGTAAGAAGCATCACGAGAAGCAAAAGATTAGAAGGAACGGGAGCCCAAAATTGGATATAAAAAACTATAGATATAAGATTAAATGTATATATGGGATGAGAAAAAAAACGGCGTTATCAAGCAAAAAACTACCTAAGGCAAAGGAAGAATTGCGAAGCAAGAAGACAACAAGGAACCGAAAAAGGATAACAAGTACGGATGCAGCACAACAAAAAGATCAGAGTGAAAGGAGAGAGTCACTGGAGAAGTCAGAGGGCATTTAAATTATATTCTGGAACGTTGCCAAAGTAAGGAATAAGGGAGAACAGTAATAGAGATACATAAGAAAATCTGACGTAGCAGGGCTGGTGGAAACATGGCTCTAAGAGAGTCAGTGGAAAAGATTAAAATAGTGACGGTGTATAGTCAAAATACGAAAAATACTAGAAGAAACCTTGAGAAGTTTAATAATAGGAGTAGATTTTAATGCAGTAAAGTAACAGAATGGAAGAGGAGCAGTTAAGGATGATTACGAAGGAAAGTGACAATTTGCAAACAATGAAAGATACAGAAAAAATCAAAATGTTAAAACATAAAAGAATTGAGAAAACATTTTATGAAGGATGGAATGCGGAGCGAAGAGTAAATCTATGGAGAAGAAAAGATAAAAAAGAGGGCAACAGAGAGGGGATAATAATCCCAATACACAACAAAAGAAACAGGAAGAAAAGTAAAATTACAGAAAAGTAAGTGTGTTAGACACAGCATGCAGAGATTAGAATGTCTTCCGGGTTTGGACCGTGTCATATTTGCAACCGAAGCTGCCAACGTTTCGCCCACTTTCGTAAGGGGCTTCATCAGGGCGTGAGATAAAGTGGGCGAAACGTTGGCAGCTTCGGTTGCAAATATGACACGGTCCAAACCCGGAAGACATTCTAATCTTAGTATAGATTCCGGCCGTGGAAGCCTTCGCTATTACAGCATGCAGAATCTATGATATGGTGCTGTAAGAAATATTAAAAAAGGCGATAGAAGAAAAACAAATATTACGAAGTGGACAGGCTGGTTTTCGATCGAGAAGGAGGGTGATGGATAGCGTATACATACTAAAACACTTAGCAGATCAGGGATTAGAAAAGAAAGGTGGACGCAGTGTTTATTGATCTAAAAATCGTATTCGACAATATGAACAGAAATAAGCTTTGGGAGACAGCAAACAGAGTGAGATCAAATAGAGTGTCAAGCGGGAAATTCTGCACAAAAACGGGACTGAGACATGGATGCCCATTAAGTCTAAGCCTATTCTTAACTTACATAGGAGCTTCGGAAGAATAAATGGATTAACAACAATCAGGAGGGAAAGAGTAGGAAAGATAAAAGTATGGACACTGAAATATGCGGATGATGGTGGCCAAAGAGAAAAAACGAATGAAGGAGGTGGTAAAAACACCGGAGATACACTTGTAAAGGAAATATCTGAAAATTAACGTCGAAAAGACAAACATGATATTTAAGAAAGGAGGAGGAAAACTATAAAAGAATTTCATTGTGATGGAAAAAATATAGGAGTGGAAAATAGTTTATACGGGATTATTTACTGAAAATGAGCGTTCTTTTAATAAAAATCAACAGTTTATTTTGAGAAGACTATCAGACTTAGATCATTAAAAATACTGTCCATCGGCAGCTACGATCTTCTCCCATCTTTCAGGTAGCATGCGGATTACACGCAGGAAAAAGTCTTGATCTTTTGAGGCAATCGAGTCCTTGACCCATTTTTTGGTATCCTCATCAGAAGAAAATTGCTGCTCATACGGCAGGTGGGGTAGGACTTCTTATTTGAAGTTCTCCAGGTAGTGTTTCACAACATTTGCAACGTGGGGTCGTGCGTTGTCATGTTGAAGAATAACTTTGTCATGTCTTTCGGCGTATGGCGGCTTATTGTCATTTAATGCTTGGCTCAGTTTAATCAATTGTCGTCGGTAACGGTCTGCTGTAATCGTCTCGTTCGGTTCAAGCAGCTCATATTACTCCGAGCTGGTGATACAGAGCATGAGCTTGGAACCATGAATATTTGGTTTCGCTGTCGATGTTGATGGCTCGCCGGGCTTGAGCTATGCTTTTCTGCGTTTAGGGTTGTCGTATAGCATCTACTTTTCATCACCAGTAACAATTCGATGCAGAAAACCTTTTCTTTTTTGTCGCGCGAGTGGCTGTTCGCAGGTCGTCGTCTTTCGATGTCCTTCGGTTTCAACTCATACGGCTACCAATGTCCTTGCTTTTGAATCATTCCCAGTTGTTTTAAGCGCCTAGAAACTGTTGGTTCATTGACTCCCAATGTTTCCGCAAGCTCCTTCTGTGTCTGGCATGGATCTTCATCAAGTAATGCCTTCAATTCGGTGCCTTCAAACTTTTTCTTAGCACCAGGATGTTCTTCATCTTCGAGGTCAAAATCACCACCCTTGAATTGTTGGTATCATCTTCTGCATGTTTGTTCTAAAAGAGCATTATCTCCGTATGTTTCCACTAATATTCTATGCGCCTCAGCTGCTGTTGTCTTTCGGTGGAAGTAATGTAAAAGAATTCCCCGCAAAAACGGTTTTGTAGGCACGAACTGACATGTTTAAAATTTCGAATAAAAACGATTTAACACTTCGGCAGTTGAAATTGGACTGATTTTTGCAGCTTAGGGTTTTAGCTTTTAGGTAAATTTTATTTTAGCCCGATCGGATATATACCTGCCGATTCATGAGTTTCAATACAAAACGCTCATTTTCAATGCATTTTCCCATATATTTGGGATATAGCATGAGACATGATAACGGGAAGGGGGCACACGTAAGAGATAGGATAGCGATGGCAAAACAAAATAGTGGGACAAGTTTGGAGCTTAGGAGAAAATACATTTGAAATGCATATACGTAAAAGGGAGATACTATTTGAAAAATTAGTAAAAAATGTGATGCTGTACAGAGCGGAGATATGGGGATGGAAAGAGCAAGAGCAGCTGGAAACAATACCGAAAAATGTACTGGAAATAGGTATTAGGGCTTGGTAGAGAAACTCTGGGTTACAAAGTAACAGAAGAAAAAATAAGACTGAACGCAGGGACACTGGCGGGGAAATACGAGATAGAAAGAAAATAATGCAAGATTTTGCAAAAATGTTGGAAATTGGTAAAAGACGGAAAAATAAATTACGAGAGAATTGGATATGCAAAAGAAGAGATGTGAGAGAAACGTTAGTTTTAGCGACAAAGACATACAGCAACAAAAGAGGAGAGCGACGATAAGACAGTTCAGGTGCAATGAGCACTATGACAAAATAAAGAAAGGATTACCTCAGTATCTGGAGAAAAAGATAAAGGCGAAAAGAATGAAAATGATAGCGAGGTTCAGATGTGGAAATGCAGAAAGAGGAGATAAATACTGAATGAAGGACACGGCGAGGTTGGACAGGCTGTGCGGGGAGGGATAAAAGAACGTTGACCACATGCTAAGAGAATGTAGAGAGCTGAGGGAAGAGGATAGGGCGAAAAAAGAAATGCTGGTAGAAGGGGGAGAGGAGGCAGGGTGGATGAAGGAAGTATGGAGTAAAAGGGAGCGGGTGGAGAGGTTGAAATATAACTAGTTTATAAGCTACATTAACTAACCCTTTGGGAATTGTATATACACGAAAGAAAATAAAACTTACTAAGATTTTCGTCAATTAATAATTTAATTCCAGAGACATCTAACTATGATAGAATTTTAACTTTTGTTTTTTTCTCGTGTCACGACGAACGAAAACGTTTCGTGAACGTTTCTTTGTTGCCACCGTCCGTGTCGATCGTCGTATTTATTTTGTTTTGGGCGCGACCGCCGCCGTTTTTCGCGGAGACGACGCTTTTCCGGCGGACGCCGGTTACGCTTTTTTCGGCTTGGGAGCTTTCGGTTTCTTCGTTGGCATTTTGTTGGTTTTTTCGCTTTCGACGGCGACTTCGTTGCTGTTTCGAAAATTTTAGTTTTAGTTACATAAATTACCACTAGAGCAATTTTAATTCTATAATTAAAAATATGGTAACTCGGTAATTCTAAAATATCCTTAGTTTAGCAATTATTATTAACATTTCTTGATTTAATTTTTTGTGCTACCTCGTATTTATCTTTAGTCTTAATAGCTCAAACCTCATGTGGCGCTTAAAAGTATAGTATTATTTAATTTAATGAATAAAATATGAGTACATGCAAAACAACAAACCAAGAATCCCACTGCAGGCGCTTGTAATTAATATAGACTGTAATTAACTTTGACGCTTACTTTAGAGCTTTCAAATCCCAAAACAAATAATAAAAATTTTTATTTTGTGTAAAAGAATGTGGTATACTTTATCTAAGCGCAGAGTATGCCACAGAAATCATCTTGTAAATGCACGATTAAAAACTAGTGTAACAAGTCAAATTAAAAGCTCACATTTACAATATTTTATAAAGTTACTTTTGACTACAACAAAGTTAAATACAACACAAAAATTAATTAATGTAAAACTTCCACGCCCTTAACCAAGATTTAAAAAAAATGTAAGCATGCCTAGATGGAGATTTCAACGTTTTGGTAAAAAAAATTGTAACAACAAAGTTCAACAATAATTTTCAAAAAATTACTCAAGAATTAAATAAAGTTACAAAACCAAAACTAAAAAAGCTCCGCTTTTCGACGAATCCCCTCGCAGACGCCGACAACCGTTCTTTTATTAATTTAATTATTTTAGAAGAAAGCTACAACACATTGCGTTCATAACTATTTAAATTTCAGCGTTTAATTAAATTTTGTAATTTCTGAGTCTTACAGCAGCTAAATAAATATTAATATTATTTTCGAAATATGCAGTTTACTAACAAATGTTTTATTTCATGTTAAAAATATTCTATTACAAATTGAGACAATTATTATTTTTTTTTTAATGTTTAGTGTGGCTGCTAGTTTGCAATTACCCAAGAAAAACTGATTAAACGTACTAAAAAAATTTAATCAAATCACGCACGAGGCTGAAAACTGAATAATTCATTGTTCAATTTTTTTAGATAATTAATGTTAACAAATTTAATAGTTCAAAGATTTGTTTTGACTGGAATCAACTATTATTGGATGATTCAGTTTCTAAATCAATAAATAAATAATTTTAGATTTAATTTTTTTGTATAAATATAACTAAACCGTGCAACAGGTTGTGAACTTACTACGAGAAATTTAGAAAAGGGGAAAGGACAAAAACGTAAAAAGTAAAGTTGTAAAATTGTGTGCGAATAAACTAAACTGTAGGTAATAGGTCAATTATCAAAACGTAACAGAGAATTGCTTTTAGTAAAGAAGAACTGAAGCACAAAAGGAGTAGTAATCGTTAAATACGTTAAAAAAAAGATTAACGTGTAACGTTATTTTATAATTCTTTGAATTTGCGATTATCTGTTTACAACGTGGCTTTATGCGAAGACATCGAATTGCGCTAGCTTAATAACCTTTCCGCGTTTTTAAAAACACTGTAAAGATTGTATCTAAAGAGGGCAATATAAAGTTTGTAAAAAAATATTGTAGTATACACCATACGATTATATATTTAATAATTTATCAAAGCCAAATATAAATACATCATTTACAAAACGAAAAAGTGACGCCGACAATAGATAACTTAAATTTAAAAATTTGTGTTAGTAATGCTACTTAAAACATACTATTGATTCAAACAATCACAATGTGTCTGCTTTTAATTCTTGTCTATTTTTGAGCGATTCATCTTTATTCAGAAAACGGTGAGTCTAATTTACGTGTTAGTTAACTTTAAATTATTTTTTTAATACAATAAATTTAAATAAAACTATGTATTGGCCGGATAAGTTTGTAAAATATCTTTTATTTACATTAAATTAAAAAAAAAACTATTTAAGTCTAAGCTTAAATCGTTAACAATGCTGTCAAGTTGTTATGACAACGTTATGAACGTTTTTCTTAGAAGCTGCTACAGAATAACATGTGGATATGACTTACAAAACAAAGGAGGAGGTTGGAGCTTTAAGAAAGTAATAAGCAAACCGCAGTTAAAGAATTGGTGGCTTTAATACCATTGTTTTGGAATAAAAACTGTTTCAATCTTTTTATAATTAACGAACATTTACGTTTAGAAAATGCAAGATAAAGTTAATTATCCCAATAGATCTAATTATCTAACTTTTACTACAAATTTTGTTTAAATATAAAAAATATTGCAATTAAAAGAAATTGTAAACAAAACAAATGTATTGTAGCTTAGCAATCTTCCTACTTAAGAAAATGATAATGTAGAATGAAACAATAAGTCAATTACAGAAATAAACATAGCGGTGAATGCTTTTAAATACGTAACCGCAAAAACTTTTTGTTGGTTACAGTCCTTGTATGAATAAAAATTTTTAAATGAAAAACAATAATAAATCTTAATCCAAACGAATAAGTGCAATATGCCTCATATGTGTGTCGATTTCAAACAACTTGTGCTGACTACAATTTTTTTTTGTAAATGAAAATTAAAATGGTTTAAAAGAAATAATAGTGAATTAAAAGGCAAAACGTACTGCCGAATGCTTAGGAATAAGTGAAAGCAGTGTTAAAAGAGTATTATATGAGCAATGAATTACTGGTTCAGTGTCGGTAGAAAAGAAATTGACAATTTTTTAAAAGACATTATCAGAAGACGTATCTTACAGTTCTATATGCTGAAAAGTTTCCCGACTATTGTAGAATTATATCAAAGATTAAAAGTCGATTTTTCTGATTTTCTTCAGGTTTGTACTTTTACTTTAAAACACTGGGCGAAGACAATGAATTTTACTTATTAAAAACTGGAAAATGAACCTATTTTCATAGATGAAAATAATATCACTGCCAAAAGATCACAATATTTGTATTCCGCGGAAAGATATCCAGAAGAGAGTTGGAAAGTATTTTATACCGACGTGACATTGTGTGGTGCCAACTATTCCAGAAAATTTGTTTGGGTGGAAACAGTTATACCAGAGATTAGTGCCAATTTTGATGAATATAGAGGAACTATTCAAGAAGTTGTAATAAAAATATAAAAAACATATAATAATAAAAATATGAAAATACATTTATCGAAAGCAAAAATAGTTATTTTACCACGGCAGCAGTCGAACACAGACCTCTGGGTGTGAGCCTGAATGAAATTAAAATACACAGGCGTGAATTCCTTTAATTTACCTATTTGCAACTATAACATAATAAACTAACTATTTACATTAAAGAAAAAAATGAACATTAATTGAATTAAAACAATATATGGATTAAAACAATATTTGGAACAAAATATTTGGGCGCCAACCACCTTTAAATTGGTGATAAATAAAAAGCATCAAATCTTATAACTAAATATTAATCGATATCAATTTAAAAGTAATAAACGTTAAATTTGTTACGGAGTGTGTATTCCGAAAAGTTTTTGAAAACACAATTTAATTAACTTGAATTTAAAATGTAAAAAGTAGTAGCATAAATTTCAGTTGACTCACCATATATGATATGACGTTATCTGATATCTTCTATTTTTAGCACATTCTTTGTTGAGTTGATAAAATTCTTGCATATTATAACCAATCAACGAATGTAGATTGAAAGCACAAATGCAGGCATAAAACCAAAATATAAATCCAATAACGGAAAATCCAGTAAATAAAAAGACAAAACCAAAAGACCCAGTAAATAAAAAATTCCTAAATATAAATAATTAGAATTGTTTTTAATCGACATGAAGTACTTACGTTGCTTTAAATGCAACGGCTTTGAAATCAATTCCTTTGTCTAATTGTAATGCGTAACATTGTGAAATCACTAAAAATATTAAATTCAGTAGAAAAATTATATCAAAATAAAGGTAAACTCACCAGCAATTAGTTGGAATGAATAAAAATGATTTGTATGCGTTTCTACGCCATAATTAAGAAAATTGTCTTCCTTACAACACTACGACGTGTAGCCTCAAGCTGACTTAAACGGAAGTGCGAACAAAGTCAATTACACGGGTCGATTTGAACTACGACGCGACGTTGCCCAACTGAATAAATTTAAGTGCAATATTAGTTGCAGAAAGTAAACGAATGCAAATTTGAATTAATGAACTCTAACGGGACGTTACAAAGTTTATGGATTTAGAGGTGGAATCAAACGACCGGTTTAGACCAACGAGTGATCATATTACATATTGGTAACGAAGATGGATTTTTGGAAGGGTGTATGAAATGATTCATTAGTAAAAAAGATTCTGCTGATTACCACAAACAAATGAACAAACTTCACTATGAGGAATGTATCAGATTTGTATTAACGTCCATTCATGATAAGCCAATAATTGTAATTGACCAAGCAGCTTATCATACTATGTTAGATCCTGAATTCCGCAACCACACGACTTCATGGAGAAAAGCTGACATTATTTGGTGGGGCCTGAAGGCGTTGCTGAATGTAATTCATTAACGAGAGATGTAGTTTTGGAGCTATCCCGACATCGTTTCGAAAAAAAAATACTTGTTGCGAAAGATTGCAAAAAATTTGAGAGGAGATAATGCGAAATTTCAATAGCTTCCGCTGGCACACTGTAAATTTAATTGACAATGGAAAATATCCTTGAAACCGTTTGGCCTAATGGTGTTGAGTATGGTAAGAGAATAAAAGAAAAGTACAGAGGGAAAAATCAATTAGATATTTCAGTAGAGTCTTTAATTATCAATTTTAAAGATGATGATAGCGATGAAGATTATGTAACTGTAGAATTAATTAATGAAACCGATGAATCGGATATAGGTAAAAACAATTAAAAATGATATAAAACAATTCTGCAAAAAATATTTTGTGTAATTTTTTCCTATATAAACATTATATTATAAATACCGTGGCGTGCACTTATGTATGCTGCTATATAGTGATGCTAAAACTCGTTTTACGACTGAACGAGATTGTCAAATTGTACGCCGCTTATGCCAATTCCGACGTGCATGTAAGCTGTTTAATATAGACATTATTTAAAAGGCATTATTTAAAAATGAATTGTATGAAATGTTTTAGTTCGTTTTATTTTTGAAAGGGTGCCTACTCTCCACATCGAAGATTCTATTTAATATAGAAATACACTATTAGCTTTTTTTTTATTTGACTGCTTCGATTACTTAATCTGTTGAATATGCGAATTAACTCTTTTATAACACTACAAAAACAAAACTCCGTTTTACTGTTGACGTTTAGTTTCTATCAAAACAAAACTCTACATAAAAAACTAATAGCAAGGTTGCAAATTAGGTGCTTTGATTTATTCCAATTACTTTGAGCTTCATTTTTTTAAATATATTTACACTTAATTACAAGATATTCACCACTAAATACCAATGTTTGCGTACATATCGTGAAATATTTAATTTACGAACTAAACCTTTTTTACTCTATACGTACCGTCGAAACTAAGGCAATAGCATCCACACGGCCCTAAATGATTTGGTCCTAAAATTTTATAACAAACCAAAAACAAATAGACATTAGTTAAACATCGTAAAACAAATCCAACAATACGCGGTTTTTTGAAAGGAATGATAGAAACGAGGAAAAAACTACACAATAACACAACAAAAAACAATGAATCGGCAACGATTCATTGGCCGAAACTAAGGGTCGGTTTCATAAAGCATTGTTAACTTTGACGATGTAGTTAACTACGTGATCACGTTGTCAAGTGTAGCGTAAAGCATTTGACAAATATAATATCATTTGTTTTTGCTAACGACATTGTCAAATCAATAGCCTTCTATGCAACACATTAAATATTTGACGTCGTCAGTTAACAACAATATACTTAAGTTTGCTTTATGCAATCGGACACAAGTATTCTTCGCATTGAAATCGCAAGAATTAGAAGAATTACCTAACCGATAACCCTACAGAAAAACAAACAACCACTAAATATTAACAGATTTATAACACAGACGCCCAAAAACGTTGTTAGTTTGGAGGATGTTAACACATAGCGATTACTTATGCAACTTGTTACGTGCAAAAGTTGGAACAATGGAACTTTTCTGAAATAAAGTAACATAAACGAAGTTTTGCCGGTGCTCAGTGAAGACCGGGTGGATTATATTCAAAATTTTATGATTGTTTGGAAACTCAACAGAAAACACAATGAAAAGTCAAAAACCAAAGGGCGCCAGGAAGGTGTAAAGCTCAATAGACTTCTGGTCCTTGCCAAGCACAAGCACGTTCCTGAAGGATAGACTCTAAATGGGCTTACCTTAATAGAGTGTACCTCACTAAATTCTGTAATAAACAAACATTTTATATAACACGAAGGCCGACGGAATTAAAAGCTTGTTTACATTTAACTATTTAACATTTATTTGATCAATAAACTATTTAAATTAACGCAAAATAAAATTTAAAAAAATTGTAAGTTAAACATGAAAGTAAAAAAAATTTAAAGTGAATTAAATAAAAGCATCAAAACAAACAAAAGTAAAAAAAATTAAACAAATAAAAATAAAATTTAAAAAAAAACAGAAAATCTTAATTAAGTAACGCACGGCCGTGTCCGCATTAAATAGAAATTAATTAAATACAAAACAAAATAACTTTTCTTTTAAAACAAGAATGACAATCTTAATAGTAAATTACGAATTCAGTCAATTTTCCGCTTCAAACACAAATTTTCTTTTTAACAAATATTTAGTCCCATATAGTTTGGATAAATACGGACAATTATTATTTACTAATTATAAAATCGATAAAATCGTTAATTTGCAACACTCATTTTTCTTAAAACCCAAAGATTTTAAGACACTTAAACGCGTAAATAAAATTTAGCACAGCGCAGCAAAATTGGCACAAAATAAATACTTTAAATTGTCGTCGTAATAAATCCAGGAAAGAACTTGTGGTTGATCTTAGGTTGCCAGATATATTCGGGAAGAAATGCTGATGGGGTCCCCCAAAGGACTATGTACCGTCGGAAGATTCTCAATAACCGCCACCAAGGCAAAGATATAGCCGCGTCGTACAGGTCGAATACGGTTCTACATTATGTAAAATAAAACTTGTAAGCACGTGAATTTTTTTGTAAAGCCGTAGATTTTACGAGGAGAAACGAAACTCCACTAACTGCACTAAAAAATTACGTTTTCTGTGGTATTATTTCATCTACTGGGGCTGAGTTTTCCACCCATTCATCTACATTCCGATCTTTTTAAGGCATTTCGATGACTGTCAACTCCTCAAACCAAAATCACTTATATTTATTAACTTATTCGGCTACTTTTTCCTAAAGATTGAGTCCCAAATCTCCGTGCAAGAACGCAATACCACCAAGAAGTGCAAGGATGCAAACAGATTTAATTGCGTCACAAAAGTATAGTTGAGAAACTGCTTTCCATTCTGTGTGAACTGCCTAATCAACAAAATATTTTATTTCATTATGGTCATAAAGATTACTTGTTGAGACCTGTCTAAGAAATTAAAAGAATGCCTTCATTCCAACGTAATTTAATAAAACTAACACCAATAAACCAAGTACGAATGCATTCTGAACGTACTTAATACAAAGAACTTTTAAACAAACTTAAATAAAACAATCTGCTAAAATATATTTATTTAGAATTATATCTCGGAAGGGAAACATAAATTACAACTGGAATTTTTGACAAGACAAAGAAAACGCCAAATCAACACAAACGCAGAATACGTAATAATTTCTATATAAATGAATACAAAACTTTATTTACAAAATTCATTGACAATTATGAATCTAAAAAAGTTAAATAACTTCCTTAAATCAACGTGAAATCAATAAAACAATTCCAAAATACATGAAACGAATATCAATTCAAATACCGGGTCTTACGCGATAGAATTTGCATAATCTCAAACGACGGTTACAAACTACTTGAAAAACGTTATAGTGCCAAAAGGGTCACAAGGCCATGTTGTGGAAACTTTTGTATATTACTCTAAAGTCGCACAGACGTTACAATAACAGACGATAACTTTTCAGTGTTGCTATATAGTACCTACTAGGTAGCAGCACTACGTAGTCACCGTAAACGTAAATATCTTGTTACTTACACATATTAAGTCTGCCATTGCAGTAGTGGTACGCGACAACGTGCTCGGTGGTATGAAAAAATCTAAAAAATTTATAGCGAGGTTTTTTCTGATTTTGCCCGGTTTTTATTATAATATACAATAATATACGGCGTAAATTTAAGTGGTGGTACGCTAAGTTTTTAAGATTTTGTTTAGTTGTACAAAAATTAAAGACTGCACTAGATAAATAAATGTAGTAATATAACTAAAACGATTGTGATTCTAACATAATGATTAAATATCAAACAAAATGTGTCCGTTAGATAAACCAATACTGTAGAAGAGTCATAATATAATCATTTTATATACCGGGTGTCCGGATAAGGGTACGGAGCGGTTGTATCTCGACAATGGTAAGGCCTAAAAGTTAGGGAAAAAAATTCTTGTAAATAAAGCGCGTAAGAGAAATGTCTGGAAATTATTTTGAAGTTCTTAAATCTACCGCTAGGAGGCATAATTGCTATGAAAAAACATAAAGTCCTCGGAAAATTGGGCGATGATCTATATCTTTGAAAACATAATTTGATAGCTTCATGATATTTTTTCATATATGTCATAATGTGGGGGAGGGTGGCCGATGCATTTTTTAATATTTACATTTTAATATCTTCTGAACCATTCAACCTATTCAACTTATTTTTGTAACAGACTTTTAGCCGTCATAAAATAGCTATCCTCTATCTGTTCTTAATTTCTAAGAGAAAATTCGAGTATCTCAATCGCATCAAGTTACTTTAGCGAGAAAAACAATCACTGATTACTGATTTGTCAACTGTCAAAAGTTAGTTCTGATAGTTTCTGTAGTATAGACTTCTTTTTTAATCCATTTTTTGAAGAAAAACATGCCATTTACTAACGCGGAAGCTTATGATATGTCACGCATTTATTTTCAATGTTTTGAAAATGCTGCAATTGCGGCGCGGCAATATACAATGCAATTTCCACAAAAACGACGTTTTTCTCGAGAAGTGTTTTCAAGATTGGCTAGGCGCTTATGGAAGACTACTTTAAGCATCAGAAAAATTTCTTACGAATCTCTAAAACAATTGTCCACGAAATTCTTTTAGATAATCTGCATTCCTACCACATTTTTTTACATCAGGCATTAAAAACTATTGATTATGATATTAGACTAAACCATATGATTCGAGAAAATTTTCTGTCACTGAACGGAACCGTAAACTTTCAATAGCGCAGGGGTTGTAAATTTACGTAATTTGGATGATTGGTCTTAGCATGGTAAATTTGATGCAGCAAGTAAAAAATCAAAATCGCTGTAGTTTGAACGTATTTTGTGGAATCATGGAAAGAAACTTTTTTTTTGACTAAACCCTTAACGGAGAAAAGTTTACGGTATTTTTTAACGTTCTTTCGCCACTTTTAGAAGTAGTCTCTTTGGAAACAAGTAGAAACACGTGGCTCCAATTTGATGGTTGTCCGGCGCATTCTTGCCTAAACGGGCGTCACTATTTTGACGAACAGTATTCTCATCGTGTTATTGGAAGAGGATACTTCGTTGGCTGGCGTGCTCGCCTGCTCCAACGTGATTAGGTTTTTTTTTACCTGTGGGATAACTGATCTGATTTTTCAAGATAAACCAACAACTAGGGAAAATATAATGGAAATAATACAAAACGCTATTAGAAGTTTGTCTAAGGATAAAATTGAAGCAGCGGTTTTTTGCGGAAATCATACTAAATAAATGCATCAGGAATTACAGAAGACATTTTGAGCATTTGTGAGCTATTTGTGGCTAAACTTTAAGTAATTCTACGTTTCTTTTATTTTATTATCACTAATGTTTTGTTGATCCGTTGGTCTTTAAACACGTTTCAAAACTATTTTTGAACGATTGCAGTTGTTTGTTTTTCTTGCTAAGGTAACTTGATTCCATTGAGATATCAAATTTTTAACTATTTTTCCTATAAATTAAGAACAGCTGAAGATATCGTGATGCGGTTTCTATTAAAAGTTAGCTAATTTTTTGACAGTTAAAACGTTGTTACAAAAATAGTACCGTTCTATTTACCCTATTTCCAAAAATTACAAAAATGAATAATAGTTGCAGAAAGCGCCCTCTAGTTTATTTATTTTAAACTAAATGCTTTAACAAAAAAATTTTGTCAAAAGACTATAAAATGTTTTTTCAAACGAAATCAAAAATATTCATACATAAATATTGAAAAATGCATTGGTCTCCATCTCCCTTATTTTGACACATACAAAAAATGTCTTACAGCAAAATGATACCGTATCACTCACTCAAGCTATTAAATTATGTTTTTAAAGGCCCAACCTTCCGAGATACTGTGAACTTTATGTTTCTTTATAGCAGTTAAGTCTCTTAGCGGTGGATTTAGGAAATTCAAAACAATTTCTAGTCATTTCTCTTGCCCATTTTATTTTTTTACCACACCTTTAGATCCTACTATTGACGAGATACAACCACTCCATACCTTTATTCAGACACTCAGTGTTCTATTTTTCATTTTGCCACTCGAGAGCTTTTTTCGCTAATTACATAACTATGGTAACGATCGAATATTGACGTTTGCTGTGTTGGCAGCAGAAACAAGTAATTTAATTGCAGTAATAAAATAATAAATCGTTTCCAAACACTGTGAAAAAATGTTAAAAACTGCTGAAAGTCAACTTCCTAAATTAAAAAAAAAAGTAGCAGGCAAGTTGACGAAATTTAACAAATAAAGCATTTTTAGAATATATTACTACATTTTTACCAACGTAATAAATATAAAAAATCTGTTTTTTTCCATATAAAATTAAAAATTTTTATAATCTAGTAAAACTGTCGCTGCTACAAACTTCTGTTATTAATAAAAAAAAACAACAAAAAATTCATTATTTAAAAAAATAATTTTTATAAATATTTTTCATTTGGATATAAAATTACCTAGAATTTTGTTATTATTATTTTTATTTTTTATAACCTTATAATAATAATAATTAACTTTTGATATTTTATATTTACCATTTTTATCTTCATATTCGTATATTGAATCAAATTGTTTTAGAAGTTTCTGTAATACTTGCTATATTTAGTTTAGTAGTTAAAAACTTGTTTAAACAATTATTAATAGATAAAAATAATACTTTAAGAATGTTTCATCGCAACTAAGTAATTTCATTATAACAAATACAAAATAAAATAATGCTGAAACAAATTTAAAAATAAATTAGATGAAATAAAATTAATTGAATAAAATTAGTTTATATAAAATGTTTATAAGTTAAATTTCTTCCGACTTTATTATATAAACGTAATATTTGAAAAACTTAGCTAAACTGACTGAGTACCATACATCGCCCTAATTCAGAATCTCGTAATATCGCAAAAGTACATCAGCTTAATCTAGCGAGCGACTGTTGCCTTAATAAAACGTTATATTATTCTGTCATTTATTGCAAAAAACGCAAACAAAGATTTCTGAAATTGTGTTTTAAATTAAGTAAATACATTTGTTTGAAAAAAAACTCGTTTTGTTTGTTTAATATTTCAAAATTATTCAAATGCTAACTTACATTTGTTATAGTTATTTTTTATTAGTAAATTTCTGAAATTAAAATTGTGTTTGTTTAATTGCAAGATGCAGAATGTTCTTGTACAAAAAAAATTATACGATCATTAAAAATTGAATATGTTTAAAAAACAGTTTGGCGAAAGAAATTGATTGACTCAATTTTGTAACATAAACAAATTGAAGTATTGAGAAGAGTATTGAGGACTGATTTCTTTTTTTTTTCTGTGATAAAGATTCTTTAGACAGTTTTTACTTGTTTTGTGAATGATAGTATTTATGTTGTTATAGTTTTTTTTATTTTAATAGAAACTGGAAAATTCAAAAACTAATTACAAAAATAGAAATAGTAATAGAAATAATGTATTTAAAAAACTAAATAACAAACCTCAGCTATAATAAGGATATAAGAATAGATAAAAATGCTATCCGAAAATTAGAAAACACCTAAGACATTCTAAACCGGTAAAATCACATGTTGAGGAAATGCAGTGTTGCGTGCAAAAGTTGGAACAATGAAACTCGCCAGAATTAAAGTAACAAACGAGGTTTTGCCGGTGCTCATTGAAGATGGGTGTGGATTATATTCAAAATTTCCTGATTGTTTGGAAAGCTTGAAAACAGAATTAAAAGTCAAAGGGCGCCAGGAAGGTATATAGCTTAAAAGGGCTTCTGGCCTTTGCCAAACACAAGCGCGCTTCTGTTGGATACACCGTAAATCGACTTACCTTAATAAAGTGTATCGCACTTAAATCTGAAATTATAAACAATTCACATAACCCGCAGGCCGACGAAATAAGAGCTTGTTTACAATTTAACCATTTAACATTTATTTTACCAAACAACACTCAAAATAAAAAAACAATTTAAATTAGAGCAAGATAAAAAAACAAATAAAAGAAAAAAAAAGTGAGTTACATTCAAGTTAATTAAGTAAGCTCATCAAAACAACATCAAATTTAAAGAAATTAAAGAAATAGAAACGAAAAAAAATTTCTCAATTACTTTACGCACGGCCGTGTACGCATTAATAGAAATTAACTAAACACAAAACAAAATAAAATAAATTCATTTCTTTTAACACATGATCGAAAATCTTAATAATAAACTATGAGATTAGTAAGTTTTCCGGTTTAACGTCAAACGAACATGATTTAAAAAAAAATTGTCACCTAAAGTCTTGATAAATACAACAAAGACAATTACCATTTAATAATTGTAAAATCGATAAAATCGGTAACTCGCAACAAAGCTTTTAAGACACTAATCTCGCGTAATTAAATTCACCAAAATGGTTTAGTCGGTACAAAATAAATACCTTACATTTTTGTAGTACATCCAGGAAGGGGCTTCTGCTTGACATTTATACATACAGCTGTTGTCAGCCAGAATTCGGCAGGTTATCCTCAAAAGACTAGGATCCGTCGGAAATTAACGAGAAACCGCCCTAAGGCGTAGGTAGAACCGTGTCGCACAACTCAACACACGATCCTTTATTCCGTAAACATAAAATTCGAAAGTACGTGAAATTTTTAAAAGCCGTAAATTCTACAAACTAGGAGAAACAAACCTGCACTAACTGAAGTAAAACTTCACGGTTTTTTGCATAACTTTCGCGGATACTTCCGAATCTTAAGGGTTGATTAACTCCAAACTATATCTTGTGGTATTTTGTGATTGAAAACTTCTTTGACACTTTTTCCCAAAACCAAACCCACTTATATTTATAAACTCAATCCATTCGAAGACGGCTTTTCCAATGGAAAGATGCCGCGTTAACAAAAAAAATCAAATTATATGATTTAATTATACTCATAAAGATTAACTTGTTGATACCTCAATAATAAAATTGTCTATTGAAAGTAATAAATTATAAAGCAGATTCCAAACATTACTCAATAAAATACAGCATGACTAAAGTGCATTTGCACTAAGAATGTACTTAAAACAATAAACTTTTAAACAAACTCGAAATAACCAAGCTGCGAAAATGTATTTAATTACACTAATATCTCAAAAGGAAACAAAAATTAGATACCGCTAAAATTTTAACACGACAAGGAAAATGCCAAATTAACGTAAACGCAGAATACGGATGTATATTCAGCGTAATAATTTCGAATACAAAAATTTACTTACAAATTTGATTACGAATGATGAATTTAAAAACGTGAACTAACTTCATTAAATTAACTTGAAATAACTCAAACAATCCCAAAGTATACGAAACGGATAAAATCGACTCAAACGACGGTTACAACAGTAGCTTACTTTCTATATACATAAATGAAGGACATTTTCTAGGACTGGTTTTTTCACAAGAAACTGAATAAGCTCTACTTTGCGTAGCAGTCAATGTTTTCAACAATAAACACAATAAAATACAAAACGTATATACCCAATCTATTCAATTAAAAATAGCAAAAAATTTACGTTTTCTAAGATTTGTAGAGGAAAGTGCCCTAATATCGCACCCTTTTTTCTGACGCATAGTGTATACAAAAAAAAACATTTGAAGGATGTAGACGTGGACTGTTAATGAGATTGTGGTTATTAACAATATAAAATATGGCTTGAAAACATTTATTAAACAAATACTTATTTTACAACATAAAAAAATAACCAAACGTAAGAATTCTATTATAACCGATGAGGGTATCTTAATATCGCATCCCTTGATACAAAAATAACAGATATGTCTTTGTTATGTCATGCTTGGCAGATTGTTTGTGGCTCGCTTATAACATTGGCAGCATCTGATCCACTTTTCTACTTTTTTGTCATCTGTCATCATGTTCAAAACTGCAGTCCATATTAGAGTCATTGTTGAATTGTATAACTACATCAGATTCACTGTCACTTTGGTCTTTTGTTGCAGTTGTAGTCTGCTTTTATGGTTTTTTTTACATTGGAACGACTCGGTGTGTCT
Source organism: Aquatica leii (assembly GCA_035610365.1). NCBI lineage: Eukaryota > Metazoa > Arthropoda > Insecta > Coleoptera > Lampyridae > Aquatica > Aquatica leii. The sequence continues at coordinate 68,515,437 of CM069437.1, forward strand.
TCTGATACCTTCCTTTTACTGTTTTCTAATTCCTCTTTGTATGGCGTTTCAGTTATTAACTTGGCTCATTCTCGCACGAGATTTGTTTTTTGAAATAAAGTTGTTTATTACATTAGTAGGTGGAGTGACTTTCCGATCATAAACAGAAGGCGACTGGGAGTTACCTTCTTCATTTTCTTACAAGATTTTTCTCGCAACTAAAATTGCTAACGACTAACTCAGTTGGATTCGGAGATTTGTGTCGTAAGCTTCGTGGTGCTAAATTACAAACACAAATTAAAAAGGCGCCAAAACGATTAGAAACTAGAATAATAGAAACCGTTTAAATCTATCCAACACTGAAATAGAATAAATGACAAAACATTGGTTATAGCGCCAAATTTATTTATTTTTTAGTAATGGTAGAAGAAAAGGTTAAAAATTAAAAGAATTACGCAAGCAAGGCAGAATTAGGTACATATAACAATAATATTATAAATATTACAGTTATAGCGTTGATACAAGTACTGGAGGTTAGGCAACCTTTCACACATAAAGCTATCGAAGTACGCAAAATATAACAAAATCAAGTAATGCGTAATTTTGTATTTAATCGTTGATTTAATGCAAAATTAGTGACTTCACACCCGTTGCACATCGCATTTAGCGTAAATTGAAACCATAGAAACAAAAAATCTGCATCTGTTGATTATGATAATAGCTATATCTATTTCGCACGTATTCCACGTTTGAAACATGCACAAACTACTGACATGTAAAAGAAAACGAGTACTTACAGTTGTCCATGTCATGCGGATAGCTACCGGCGCGCTCCAACTATTCCCTACAGAATCGCTAAGAAAATTAAATAAAAGTAGACATAAGATCGTATCACAATTAAATTGCTTATCGATTAACAATGAATCGTATTCAAATTCGTCAAGTATAGGAGTGGTTTTTAGTACTCTTAATGCTGGTGTGCCTCCAAGGTTATTCGAACATCACACGAAGTACAAATATGACTAATTTTTTATTTTAGTATGTGTTTCTAATAATAACCTTCAGCGAAAGGTAATGGATTAATCATGAATCCAAGTTGGTTCAACACGTGACGACATCGTAAATCGCTATGAAAATTACAGGAAAATCAACGTACATCACAAAATTATGAGTCCATGCTTACATCAGTAAGGCTTTCACAAAAGCAGCGAAAATAATACACCTATTTATAACACAGATGCTTGTGAAATTTTGGATGTGAAAACTTTGTTGGGCGCTTACGTTAGAACCATATGTGTGAAGCAGACTACAATCAGCGAAAAAATAATGTTTCAGTTTGACGTTTTATCCTTACCCATGCGACGGGAAGTAGACGTTCCGAGAACATATCTTATACAGAGGACAAACATCATACTAAAACATTTTTAATATAACACTGTGCTGGAGGTGGTGTCTTTTCTTGTTGTCTGTGAATTACAAAATTATAGTCACGAAAAATATGACGGCCATTTCAGCTGTGTAATCTCTTAAATAATTGTCTTATCTGATAAATAGGAACGTTTCTGTCAACATGATTTTTGAGCCAAGTTTCAATTTTCTGCGAGTAGTAGGTTTTGAAAAGGGACATAAATGCAACGTCCAGTGGTTGCATTTTGTACGTCGAGTGAGGTCAGAGACTGATAATACTAATGCTATGTTCTTTAGCTAACTGGATAATGCTCAAATTACGAGTGTGAGAGAAATGACCATTGAGAATCAGTACTGATAGATCATCAGGCAATGGCTTCGGATGCTTGATAAAGTGCTCAAGACGTTTAGTAAATAAATGCTACTGTATCTACCCTGATGGGTGGCATCCTGCTATAGTTATTGGTACCGTACCACTTAAAAGTTTTTGCGTGAAAATACTAACATTGGTGAAACAAATTCACCAGTTGCATTCATACAAGTCATCATGGTAAGAAGTCATCTTCTCTGTGCTGAAGTAATTGCACCAACCTGCCTTTTGCGTTTTAATGAAAGTATTATAGAATGTTTGGACTTGAAGTTAGATAAGCCTTTCTTCTCAAAATTTTTTGCAAAGCAGGTTCTAGGATATCAAAAAAGACGTTCACGTTTTGTTGGGTAAAACTTTTCACCTTAGCATTTGAAATTCCCTGTGGCATTCTGAATGTTAAATTAGGGCGACGACAGAGACACTTGCGAAGTCACTTCTTTCTAGCTGCTCCTTTTTCGATGAAAATAATGTGGGAAGTTATTTCTTAGAGCGACCTGAAAGACAAGTCTTCGTTTGTCTACAGAAGTCAAACCATAGAAGCGTTTGCTCATTTCTAAACAGTAATTGACCATTTTTTCCAGATTTTTTGATAGAACTGTTTTTTTTGCCCAGTTTAACGTTGTTACAAGCTTTATGTCTTACGAACCTTGCACGGCCAACTCACACAGTCGGAGGTAGGGGAGGTTCACAGGAAGTATGCTTACGGGTGCCAGAGCTGATCCAAGATAACACTTCTGCCTCGCTCACGACAGACGATCCAAACTTGTAACCCAATTGAAGGTTCGTAATCCTTATACTCTGATGTTCGAGTAGCCAAAATTAGTTAATAGATAACGATAACCACAGGAGAGAGAAAACTAACAAGAGAGATTAACAATTATAATCACTTTAATGTGTGAATGTCAAATATTAACAAGAGTATATGAAATTTCTGCATTCATCCATACTTGAAAGATTTTTAAGTATAATTAACAAATATCACAGCTTTAACTTAGTAGTGTAGCAAATTGACAGCTATACATCAAATTCTCAAATCATAAATACTAAAAGAACTAACAATTATCGTTAAGAAGTGTAGAAAACTTTGATTTCGCAACACATAAGATTTACAGGATTATATCGAAGATTTAGTACATGAATGCCCGCAGTATCGGCAACACACAATACACATTTAAATTATGTCGAAGTAAATATTCTTCACACACACACAGTATGCGATACAGTAAAGTGAATGATTACAGTTACCTTATTGGTAGATAAGCAATAAATATAATTACGGTCGTTAATATGGATCAAAATTCTGTGAGTAACTTTAGTGACAACGATATAAAAATCAAATAAATAAACTCACCCTAGTCCAGTTTTCACTACCGCGAAGAAAACGTTTTCCCACGCCAGTGGCCTGTAATAATTATTTAAAACCAAATCGTGTCACACACCAACTCACGAAGAATAGTAAGCTACAAAATTAGTATTAATAAATCATTAAGTATTATATAAAAACCCGGTGTATCGAATACTGTAGGTAGCAATTTAGAACAGGTGGCTGATAACACAATCGACTTCTATTCCCAAATCAGCATCCACGACGCAGTGTTCGACGAGACCTCGATGTTATTTAAGTAGCAGGCCCTCACAACAGCTTATATGCTCGGTAGTATTATTCATTAATGGTACTTATGCATCCTAATTACTGCTTGAAATACACAATGGCGGGCAACGTGGTAGGAACCGGCTATCACATGAATATAGAAATTACGAAGGACCCTTAAAAAATTTAAGACAAAAATATCTTACCCGTTGCCGAAAGAACCGTAATAAATTCGCAATCGCCTTATAAATTTATGTTCATCACACGTGATGTTCTCAAAAATTTAAGAATCAATTCGAAAACCTCGGCACCGGCTCGTTACTGTAGTTGACAGCTTCTGATTTTGTCGTCAAATGACAGTCACGAGAAAAGATCGGTAGAGGGCGTCAAAACCGGAATCTAATTTTAATTCATCTACAGGGTATTCCGTAATGAAAATTTCGTACGTAACAACGTTAAGATGTTAATAAGATGTTCTGACTAAATTACCTCTTTTTTTAAAATCGAAATAAATTGCGTTTGTTATACAAAACTCCAAAGACGTGGATTAATGTTTTTTTGTACTACTGCCATCTACTTGCTCGCACCGATACTAACTTTAATAGGAAACTGTAAGGGCGTTCGCTTGACGAACGAAACAAAATACTGTGTGAAAAATTTAGTTTAGAAGTAAACTAAACAAATCGTTCTACACAAGAAATGGTAGTTCAAATCTCTGACTTTGATAAAAGTTGCTTAAAGAAACCCGAAGGAATAACAATATTTAGGATGTGTTCTAGTGTTGCAAGTGTTTTTTATTGTTTTGTTTTTACTGACTATAAGTAACTTTCAAGACGTTTTGTTGGAATTAATTCAAAAGTATTGATTTTAAGTTGATGGTAATACACTAGTAAAGCATTTGTTTGTACCGCCGAAAAAATTGCTAATTAATGGCATGCAGATAGATGTGCATCTGTAAACATGAAAAATAAAAATAATACAACTTGACAAGTATCTCGTGTCCAAATGGAGTAAGTGGATGACAAACTTAAAAATTTAAGAGTGTTCTTAAGATACGTGTCATCTGTTTTTCTTAACGTGATCTGTATTTTGTACTTTTTGTTATTTTTATGTAGATAATTCAGTTCTTTTTAAAACCAACTATATTGAATTAACAAGTTAATTATTGACGGTTAATTTAATTTTTGTTTGCAATTTTTATTTTTGTACCGTTTACACCGTATTCCGAGCATAATGTATAGCCTGTTCTGCCCAAATACGTTCTTTATCTATGCTGTTATACTCTATTCGAACACGAGATACTTGTCAATTTGTACGATTTAGAAACATTAATACAATTCGTGCAAAGTATAATAAATCTGAAATTAAAACTAAATAATATGTGAATTGACAATAACTTTAAAAACGTCTGGTACGTACCAAAGAAGTACCAAGCAAGAGAGAAAGAGTTACGATTTTTAGATACGTTAGATTCAAACTTGCTGATTCGTCAACACTGTCTTATCAGTTATCTAAATCTTCACACGATCTGTAAGCGTGCAAGCAAAGTATCATACTATAGTATCTAGTCGTAATTAATGCATTATCTGTTATTTCGAATTGTTTATTTGAATCATAAATAAATTGCGTTTGTGATTTGACAGCGTTATGTTTTTTTTACAATTACCTCTCAAAATAAACGATAATATTAGATCAGTATAACTCCAACATTAAATGCTAAAAAGTTGAAGTAGCGTCAAAAAAACTAAAATTATTTAATAAGCTTATCAAAGCTAAGATATAACAAAATATAAATAAAAAGAAAACAGCATTTTGTCCATTTTTAAAGTTAACAAATGCAAATTATTATTTTACTTTGACCTTCTTAGGTATGATTGCAGACATCTTTAAAAAATACAATAACCAACGTACAAAATATTGAGAATTTTATTCTTTGAAATAGTAATTATATGCTACATAAGATTTTTATGTATCTTTGTATTCTGAAAATGTATATTTTTTTAAAGTCAACGCTGTTTGATAAGACATAATATTGTATAAAGAATATACGTAGCTACCTTTGATATTTGACTTATTTCTATTCAATATGTTTTCGTTATTTTATTTGAAATGTATATTTACTAGATGCTAACAATGTATAATATACATCAAAATATTTTATAAATTGAGAAACTTGAAATTATAATTATACAGAAGTATAGTAACTCTTGGAATTATATTTTATGTACTCATCATTAAGGGACATCTCTGTGAAGTTATCTTTTTCTTTATTCTTACGTCGTTTTTGTAGTCTGATAAAAGTTTATAACAACGTACTTGTTGCTTCTAATTCCTGAGCCTTAATTTATTTTTTTGTTCGAGTTAACACAAGTATATAATATGCATTTGCAAAAAAACACTATTCGTTGCATACCTTTTTAATAAATAAAACAAAAACTGTTGAAATGACGTTATAATGTGTATTATTCCATTCACTAATTTACAAATTTAAGTTTTTTTTTGCTGGGGTTTGAATGATTCGAAATGATTTAGTTTTGTTTCTTTTACATTTAGATATAGCACAATTTAACAAACAAAAATTTATCTATGTCAATTTAAAAAGAGAGCCAAAACGGGATGAAATAAATCTCCAGGTGCCCGTTTTCACCTGATAACGCTTAAGGTAGATAAATCGAACAACACAAGTCTAAAAACGAATATATTGATTTTAGTAGCAGCATAAACAGAATAAAAGCGCAATCAGAAAAACACATACACAACAAATAATTGTTCGCAACCAATATCACCGTAAAGCTAGCCTTAGCGGATGCTTAAATTATGCAACACCTCGTACACGCAAGTCAAAAACGGCATTGCATTCAGTAAATTAATGTTGGTGAATAGAAAAAAAATAAGTTATCACAAAATTACAGTGACTACACAATGAGATACAAAGCGCACCGCTATAACTTAGATAAGTACGAAAAAAATGTTGCGTAAGTTAATCGTGATAACAGCCGTTCGTGCATACGACCTACACTAAATAAGCAATTAAATATTAAAATAGATGGCACTTACTCAGTACTCCCAATATGATATTAGCTAATGGCGTATTCAAATCATCCCTGCAAAATTGCTGGGAATTAGGCGGACAATCACCAATAAGTTCGTAAAATGTCATTCGACGATTACAACACAAAATGCACTAAACTTCCAAAGGTGACTTTAGCTATATTTAACAGGTGTCCTACCGATTCCTCGTAGTTATTTGCTTCAGCAGATTATATAGAAACGTTGGTTTCAATTTGACCATTTAATGAAGGTGAGTTGCTGACAAATACGGTTTAATTCCTGCTTGGTATATGCTTTAGCTATGGGCCCAATAAAAAAGTCATCAGTCACTCATGAAGATTTGCTGAAGTAAAAAATTCGTGCGGGTTACCTAACTTGCTGTGACAATAAAAAAAAATTACATTTTGCCGTAAAATAGAAATGTCACAACATTGAAATCCTGCTTAATTTACTTATTAAAAACGTATTTGTTTCAAGATTATTAAATGTAAATTTCCTGAGCATTGCGTTTACGGTAACCAAACCGGAAATTAAATGAACGAAAACTACTGTGGTAGACGTATGTTGGTTTTTAATTTAACAAATGGTCTATTTTTTATGCACAAGCTCAGAATTGCCTCTTTTTAAACACCAACAGTAGCCGACGATCATGTTTGCATTTTATCTTTCTTGGAACCTCTGTCCTGTAAGATGGGCACGGAAAAATGCATTTGATAATTATATTACATCTATTGTACAGCTTTTCTAGCATATTTTTATTTTAACGATTTTTTCATAATCTTATGGTTTCCCAATATGTTGTTTATTACATTTTTATTTACATTTTTAAAAGCAATCCAAGCTTCCCTTTCAACGGCAGTCATCTCTTCTTCTTTATTGAATTCTATTTTATTATATACACGCGGATATTACACTAAATTACATACTTTAATTTAACTTAACCTAGCTTAACACTTATATACGTTGTACCTTGTCTAATACTATTTAAACGCGTCTTTTTTGAAAAAAAGTTTTAACACTAATAATCAGAAGGTTCATTACACAACTAACTCTTGCTAATTATTCATATTGAAGTGTTACCATTTCCCAAATCGGATTCTCTACGGTAGCAATCGTATTTCACCATGTAATTTTACCAGTTCTTTGTCCCATCTTGGCCAGTATATTATGGTGTGTTCGACATAATCAATTTTGAGGCAATGTCTACATTTGTGCACCAGTGCTCTACCAATTTTTATTAGGTATTTCCCAAAGGACCCATGACCCGTTAGTACTTGTGTAAAGAAGTAGTTTAACCTTCTATGTTTATATTGTAACTAGGTGTCTAACTTAACGATTGGCCATTTTATCTATTCTCTTTTGTGTTCATTTGGATGCCACCTGTGTTACCATTCTTCAATGTACTTATTTCTTCTTTATTGGCTTAATGGTCGTCCAAGGCCATGTTTTCAATATAAGATCTCTGTCTAATTAGGAGATCTATCGGCAAGTAGCTTTTTACTACTTAGAGCTACCTCCGAGGTAGTTCTGTACGCCATGGCAACTTTGAGCAATACCAACGCTTTATGCGGAACGTATCATAGCCTTAGATTGATTTTACATGCTGTCTTGGGTTGTTGTTATTATTATAGACAAGGCCCAGATAGACAGTTTGTCTTACTTATTTCACGATTTTTTCATCTATGTGTAACTGCAGGTTGGATCGTATTTTTGCTACTTCTCAGGACCACAGCCTCTGTTTTCAATCCTTGTGGAACACCCGCACCTATGTAAAACTTTTTCTCCCCTTTAATTTCTATTTTCCTGTATTGCAAGTAGCTCGCAATTATGTTAATAATATACTTTGATATTTTTTTCTTCTCCATAGCTTCCAATATGATTCTCGAGGACGCAACGTTATACGCGTTTTTTGCATTGAAAGCAATCATGACTACCCATTTGCGCCTGCTAGTGCTTATCTTATCTCGTTTTCTTTTGCCGCCATGATCGTCAACTTCTTTTTTCTAAACTCGTATTAATTAACTGATAGGCTTTGTTTAGCAGTCAATTGATTCAGTAATCTTTTATTAACCAGTTTCTCATATACCTTGATCGCTACGTTAATTAAACTAATAGGTCTATAACTTTTACTGACTTTTAGGTTTATGTATTTATATTACTTTGGCAGTTTTTCAGTTTTTTGGGAAGTTTTGGGTCTTAAGTAGCCTGTTGTATATATTGAGCAATAATTCAGGTATCTGATCAAAGACTATTCTTCACGCCTTGGTGTTTGACCCATCCAGTTCCGGAGTTTTTTTTATTGCAGATTCTAGTACTTGCATTCTGAAATATTTACATTTTGGGACAGCCTCGATTTCTAGTATTCTCGCCTCTTCATCTACACCCCATCGTGTTTTTTCGACTGTAATTTTTATATGTTTAACTACTCAGACCTTGTGTTCTAAATCAACAGATAGCATTCTCCAATGATCCTTTATCCATTTATTGATCTTTTTTTAAAGTTTCTTTTATATTTTTGTATCTTTTTCGCGCAATCTCTTTTGGATCTCCGCAAGCCTGCGTTTTGTCGCTTTGATGACATTCAAGGGAGGATCTGTATCAGTTCGACACGGCTTTGTTAAGTTTTCTTGGGATTTTATTGCTTGTTATGCCCCGCTTTTTTTTAAGATACAGGTAGTTTTTAGAATCTCTTTAAAAACAGCTTAATATAGATGATTGCTCAGGGTTTCATGCTCACTAGCTTTCCAGTTTCTAATTGGTCTTGGTCTGTTCTCGGTGGTCAAAGTGACATATATCCATGACTCGGAGTTTCTTCTTCTGTAAATTGGTAGTTGGCTATCATTTATCACCACCAGGCTTTAAGCAGCAAGCCAACCTTACAAGCAGTCTTTTTTCCGGCGTTCGTTTGTGTCCTCTAAGATCACCGTGTTATCATGTTTGATTGCGTTCATTATCTTTTTAATTTTGTTGATTTTGTTTGGCGATGTAACATAAAGTAACTGTTAATTTTACCAGTTCTAGTTTGAAAAATCTAACTTTTCTGGTAATTTTATTTATATTACAGTTAATTATAAGCACTGATACATTGTTTTGTTCGTCACTAATCCAATAACTTCTTTTCGTCATATTTCAATTGGGTTCGGATATTAATAGTATCTCTATATCTTTTTTTTGCAGTGACAATTGCGAGATCTAGGGCGTTTTGGTTCTTATTATGTTCTTTTGCAGTATCTTTTTATTTGTGCTTCCTTTATCTATCATTTTTACAGCCATTTTAGAATTCTATTATGTCGTACAGAGGACATGTAGTACTTGTTTTATAACCCATATCTTTGTCCGGTTAAACTTTCTCACATAGTATGCAGCAAGGGGTGTCCCTGCGCTGGTGCTTCTTATGACTCTTTTTGCTGCATTTGTGACAGTTTTGAAGTTATTTACTTGATTTGAACAGTTCGCCATATTAAGCCCCTTCTTCTAGCACTTATAGCAGACATTTAACTCGTGTTTGGGTTTGACATTAAAGCTAACCTGGCCAATTTTAATGCAGCCTTCTTGTAGCAATTTTTTGCCATGGGTACCGTCAATTTTGATAGTACATATTTCATTTCCCCATTGTAAAGCTTCCTACCATTATGATTTTCAAGTGCGTCTCTTGGTATTTAAAGTAAATTATATTCCTAATTTCTTCCTCCGTCGTCAGTTCGTCGATATCTTTAATTTCTTTGTTGTCTTGGTTCTTTCTATATATACTTGTGTGAGGGATTTAAGGACTTCCGTTTTTTTACGTACTTACCAGTATATTATGCTCTGCTCTTTCTTTTACTCTTTTAATACTTTTTTGCTGTTCAATCTCTCTCTGTTTTTTTAAATTTTTTACTCCTTGTTTTTCGCGATCCTTGTTGTGTTGTGGCCGCAGCTTAGGCCTTAAATTTCATTTGTCTTTTTTATTACTTCTTTCCTTTTCCTTGTCAGTTGAAGTTTCCTCAGTTAACATCATCATTAATGTAAAAGCTCCCGGGATGGTGGTTTTATCAGACTTACACAGCATATCGGACTGTATAAGCTTATTTTCTATGCCTTTCTGAGCCATTTAACCTTCAAATTCTTAAGATACTTTGTTTGCTTATCATTTATTAATCTTCTGTTGTTGTCTAGTTCTTTGAATTTTACGAATAGATTGTGTAATCCTTTCTTGATTTCCGAGTGCACGTTTGAATGATTTTTTGTAAATCTCACCATCTCCTCTAGATAGGAGCTGGAACACCTAAAGCACGTTTAAACGAGAAATATTACTACAATGTACGAAAGAACTATCGTGTAAAAAATACTGTATAAACTTTAGTTAGATTTCTGTACCATGTAAACGATGTACCTAAAGCAAATAGGTTTGCTTGAAGTCGAGATCTCAAAATACTCAGCAGCATACTTTAGAAGATTCAAATCTCGCTCTAAATCATTGAGTTCAGAGTGAGAGAATTTCTGTGGTGTTTAAGTATTTCCTAGTTGATAACATTTGTTTCCGTAACCTCGTGAACATTTGTTACACTAAAACAAGCTCTAAGTTCTACGAAGTAGAAGTGAAGGTTTTACAGGCAGATCAAGTCTTAGGTTTTACAAGTTGAATTGATTTTTGTCTATTTGCCCAGTCAACTATTTGAATGATTTGATTGCTGCTTCGATGTCTTGAGCAGATTTAAGTCAGATTACTGGGGTATGTTCTCATTGATTAAAATTTTAAAGTCGTACAAATGTATATTCTGTAACATTGGAATTGCAACACCAAGAAGGGGTGGGAATTTTGTGATTAAACTTTGCAGAAAGGTTTAACTACTCAGAGGTAATAAACGATTAAAATTTTATTCAAATGTATCAAATGGTAATCGCATATTTGACGTTTTTTCTTTACTACTTTATTATCGTGTGTATTTCGTGCAGATTTTAGTTGATTTTAATATTGTTAAAATTACCGCCGCAATTAAGCGAATTTGACAGTGGTCGAATGGTTGGTTTGCGTAAAAGTTTTTCGTACAGGGAAATTGCAAATTGTCTTAACCGCAACCAATTTACTATCAAGCATGTACTATGGAAGGTGAGAATTGTCGTAGACGAGGAAGTGCGGGACGGAGGCAAAGACATGAGGGGCAGGACCGTCATCTTCGATTTATGGCAATAAAAAAGCGATTTTCTAGTACCAGATCATAATGGCTAGGTAATGAATGTTGTTCTGTAACCCTTCGAACAGTTTACTGTCGAATCAGAAGATTTGGATTGTAATTTTATTGGCCACATCGTATTCTACTACTGACCGCTCAACAGCTCAACACCGACATCAACGCTTGGAGTAGTGTAGGTTGCGAGTCCATTTCTGTAATGAATCATGATTCTGTCTAATGGCTGTATGAGAGTTAGACCAAGACGTGGGGGACGGCGTAATGTTAAACTCAGCGGCATACTTTAGGAGACTCAAGTTTCATACTAAATCATTGAGTTCAGATTAAGTGAATTTCTGTGGCACTAAAGTATAGTAGTATAGTAGATTTTGTTTAGGGATGCATGATGGCCGCGTGAGAGTCAGACGAAGACGTGGGCAATGGCGCAATGTTTAATTTTTTGTCAAGAAACGTGTGCATCACACTGTGTGCATAGTGAGCTATAGCCTATGGGAATAAGTTTCGTTTTTTGATATGAACTCTAGGCGATATGTTAATAGGGTGGTAAAACCTCATATTCTTCCATTTCTTAAACAGTTGGAGACCTACTTTTCTAGCAGAATAATGCCCGTCCCCACATAGCAAAACACTCTATGAACCGATTCAAAGACGCCAATGTTAATTTCTTATTATGGTCATCTAGATCTTCCGACATTTTGCCTATTGAACACGTGTGGGACATTATGAGTTGAAGACTGAGGAAATCGACTATCTACTGGAATGGATGCTAGGAAAAGTGAGGGAGTGTGAATCCAATTTTTAATGTTACATGTTATATGTTTGGTGTTTAGATAACGAAAGGTAGGGGAGGATCGTTTGACAGCTTAAAATATGATTTTGCTATAGCAAAGTCATAATTGAGTTTTGTGATACATCAATCGACAAAATTAGATTATTTTTGTATGTCGGTTGTCTAGTACGTTGATTTTTCTACAGTATGTAATGGTTTTGTCGAAGAAATGCTGGTATTGCTCTTGTATACTACTAATCTTGGCTAAATTTAGTCATTTGATAGTGTTTGATTTAGTTGTTTACGATGTCTACCCTTAACCGTCTATTACAACTACATATAGTAATTGTTGCCATCTTGTGAGTATCTTTAACTACTATTAAAGATAATTATTCATGTAAAATGAATACATTTTCTTAATACAAAAGATGCTAGTCATAATTATATGTTGCTATAAATTTACCTATTTTACAAATGCCTGATTTTGGCATCGCTCTTTTATAAGCATTTGATATTTGAGTTAGTAATGCAGTATATTAGTGGTAGAGATAAAAATCCTTGAATTTTTATTATTATGGATGCCTCTTTTTGTGCTCGGAGCTCCGAATCTATGAAATGCCGTTCAATTTCAGATTGACACTACGATCATTTTTTGTATTCAGTTGTTAAACTGTACTAAAGTTTTTGATTGCTGAAAATTTAAACAGGACAACACAGATGTTCATTTTTCTTTAATAGTTTTTACAATTATATAAACAAGAAGTTTTGCACTTGCGTAGTAGGCACGGTTAGGAGTATTAAGATGCGTTTAATTCAAATACATTTTTTGAAACTTGAGGTTTTCTACGTGTGGTTTTTTTATCATATTTTTTAATTCTTGTGTGTCGTTTTATCGCTGGCTTGTTTGAGTCGGGCTTGGTGTTAACGTTATTTTTTTGAAGTGTAGATATATTTGTTGGGAATGAAGACTGTAATTTTTTAAAAAATATAGCATAGAATTAGGTTAATTTGTTTTTTTCTTAGATACATGTTGATATTAAATGGGGGAAAAAATTAGTGCCACTATTTTTGACACTTTGCGCCCTGGGTAATTGTTATGTACTTTGGTTCAAATTTAATTTTTTAGTTTTAAATTAAATTTAAGTAATAGGTTCATTTTGATTAATTTTAATGAGGTGGATTATAAAAATTTTGTGAGACCGAAATCTAAGAACCTTTAAAGAGTTAGGTAATGAACCAAGACTGATTTTAAACACCTAAAGAGGTAAGAAAGAAATCGGAGATTGAAGACAATGGAACAAAGACTCACTACAGAGTAGTAATCAACTTGTGGACCAAAGCACTGAATAGGTTGGTTGAACGCGACTCTGATTGGGTTACACGGGCGTGTCTTCGATAAACGAGGAACAACCGGGCACTAAAGAGAGGGGTTTCTTATTGAAGAAGAATGGAAATTTTACAGTCATCAAAGCGTTGTCAAAATCCTCCGTATACAACGATCGTGTAACGACGAAACGACCAGTTTCACCGATGTAATGTGAACTACACGAACCAGGAATTTTGTATACACCTCAATCATGGATCTGATTAAAATTAAGCATTTTAAATTTTTCTTTTCTAGTTCTTATATTAGATTGAATGATACTATTTCATGTTATGTCGTTGTTGGTCTTATTTATTTAAATATCTTTTTTTAATTTGTTGTTATTAAGAGCATTAATTTGTTTTGTAATGATCTGTTTTAATTTTAATAAATTTTCGTTCTGGAATTTATGATATTTTCTACATTTAAAAGTAGTTTTTAAGATAAGTTATGAACAAATATTGGATTACAGTAATCTTTAAAAAGTAACAAATAACAAAAACGATTACTTTAATAGTATTTCTGCATAACAGAACTCAAAGAAAATATCACTTCAACTGACACAATAATCCCGATTGGATAGAAACGACTCAAAACGCGTGAGTAAAAAGGGTCTCGGAATGCAACCTTTCTCTTAAAGTTTTTCCAATAAAAACGGCATTTTTCCTAAAACACGTAATTTCCGGTATAAAACATTTTTATTAACTGACGGTTACGCAATAAATAATATTTTAAGTAACCGCTTGCTAACAAGTAATAAAATTTATGTTTGTTAGTGGTACATTTTATAACAAACTTTTATCAAAAAGCAGTTTCTTTTCTAATCCTGGTTAATTCTGAAAATAAAATACCAAAATGCAATTAATAGAACTGGTGGTACTACACTGCGTCATTTCGAAACAAACCGATCATTAGTAATAACTAAAGAGTACACTTCATTAATAGAAGGAATCGAAGACTGAATGAATACAAAAATTAATTATCATAAAAGTATACTTCAGAAATTAATAAAGAATTTTTTTGATAATTACTTTCTTTTTAATAAATATATGTGACTTTTCCGTTAACAAATTATCTACGTTTTTTCTTTTAATTAAAAAAGAAGAATTTTGTTACAGACATAACATCACCTAGGGGAATACATTTTATTTCATTGGTGATCAAATAATCTGTTGCGCTTTTATTCGCATTAAATTAAATAGAAATTTTGTTTTTATTACCAATTTATTTGAAAGTGTGTTGTGGTAAGGGCTTCATAAAAGTCTGTAACAAGTGATAACATGTTTTTGGGTAAATTAAAATTAAATTTATGTTTAGAAATCTTAACTCTAAAATTAATTGGATTTTATTTAGAAGAGGAAGTAAATTGTAAGTTAGTAACTTGAGAAGGCAACTTACCTTATAATGGAAACGATAATTTCCTATTGAAATGGACAGGGAGGAAATCAGATCGGTTTTTGCATATGAAATATGCCCATTTAGTACTTGTGTTATCATGAGGTAAGACAGTGTGGTAATATAGGAAATATATTTCCGAATTATGTCCAATTCGTATGCATGACCTTTTGCGTTTTGTCTCTTTTCAAAGATGCAACCGTCTCCTTCTTCGGTTTTCCTTGATGGCTCCGTATACAATATAGGTCTGTTAAATTTTACATCCTTCTTCTACTCGGATTTTACATTAACCTTTAAGGGAGATGAAGTTTAGCTTGTAAAGTTACTTTACCATGAAATAATGCAACATTGACCATTTACTAGGGATATTTTGCAATAAATATTGGATTCGAAACCGAACACAGTACTGCGAGTTTGATAAAATATTAGTATTAGCTTTCGTATTTTTTATTTATCGAAATACATAAAATTAGGTTTTGTTCATTAATATTATATCGTATTAACAATAAATAAGCTCCCAAAAATGAAAATTTTGTATCAAATTTCTTATATAAAATGTAATCCAATGATTACATAACAAAGAAAATATTTACATAAACGAATTCTATTTTTTGCGTTAAGGGTACATTATTCCAATGGACTGTAGGTGTATTTATCGTGCGCGCAATTTAAAAATAATTAAATTAGAAAATTTAATATAAAACCTTTTTGCTTATGTGCTTCCAATATAAAATTTTCAATTTAATGCTTACTTATATAAATTTAAACAAGAGCGCAAATTAAGAGCGTACGGGAAAAGAGAATAACGGAAAAAAGCATTATTAAATTAACCGCTTAAAATTTTGTAAAGAAAGTTACAAAGTACCAAACTTACGAGGAAAGTTTACTTATTTTAAATTAATGTAAATAGAACTATTAATTAACTTTTATGTAAGTAAAACAAGTTTTAGTTTGAAGAGTTTCGTGTGAAAATATTAAATTGCATTGCCATTGTTGATAAATGCAACATTTACTGGCATAATTATAAAAAATTATATTTTCTCATTATTCAGTTTGTTGATTTTTTGTGGAACATTTTTGTGTGTTCTAGTTTTTTTTTCGTTTTACTTACGTAGAAAAGTTCAATGGATTGTAATTGGAAGAATGTGAATTAAAAATTTACTAACGTTAACGCAGTATTACGATTTCAAAAACATTGTAAGAAACGGAGTAGATGGTTACGATACTTATCTCGTAACTTAAAAAAGCAGCGACCTACTCAGTTGGATTTGGAGATTGGGTCGTAAGCTTTGTGGTGCTAAATTATAAAACAAGTTGAAAAGGCGCCAAAATGATGAAAGATTCGGATGGAAGACACCGTTTAAAGCTACCTAAAACTGTAATAGAACAAATGACAGGACAGAAGGTGTAAAAATGAGTATATTTATTTTATCACAGACAGAAGTTCATAGAGAGGAGGAGATATATATATAACATAAGTGCGATCAAACGCTAAACGTAAGTCAATATCACAGGCAAAAGTGGTTGCAATAAACCCCCTTCGGTTGGAAACACGTCGTACAACAAATAAAATTTGTCGGCCTAACATCTTACATTTCGAAAAGAAATAAATTTACATTCGTCAACAACAACAAATATGCAAACCTAGATGATTCAGAGAACCAAAGCGCATCGTCTAATAATATGTGGCACAGAGCGAAACAATTGTATAGTTAATTGTGATAACAATTTACTATGTACGATCAGTCGTTCGTACGTTCGACTGACCACGAAAATACAAATAATTAAAATAGGAAGTATTATACTTATAGTTTAGTTTTCCTTTGAAGAATGCGACTAGCTAGCGGCACTTTTTGGAAATTTCTAACATTCGCTGATATAAAGAAAGCCGTATATCGTCGGCCTCATATGAAAATTGCGTAAGTCCAAAAATGTAAATTTTACAGTCGAAAAAAACAGTTTTTTCTAAGAGTAACATAATTCCAAAGGTTTTTTTTTTAAATCACGTTGTACTATGGAAAGTAAATTGATGAATGTTAAAAGAAATGATTTTTTTAGTATTGATAATTTAACGGACTTAAGCAAAAATCACATAAAAACTCGTTCAATTTTTGGACTTTTTTATTAGTTGCCTAAAAAAGTACGAAACACTAAACATTATAAACATATAATACTAAATAAAACATTACATACAAAAATAAAACTTATTCATGCTCAAGACTATCATAGAAAGCATGGTGGTAATCTGGTTCCATGGTACTTTTTAGAATTTGGAGGTGTTCAAACTTTTCCCGTTTAATTTTTGATTTACCTTGGTAGCGTTTTGACAGCTGTTCCATGGAGACTATTGATCATTTCCCATTGAATCTGATGGGAAGGATCTGAAACTCATCAGAATGCCTAATTTTTTACTCTATGGATCCATCTGAATTGTACTTTAAAGCTATAATATCTTGCACGGTAGGGTCACCAGATTTAGGTCCAGGACGAATTGAATTGAAAAAGTTGATTTTAAATATTGTACATCCTAAGGTCTTGGGTTCTTTCTCGCAATTTTAAAAAGTTAACATAGTCGGCTGGTACATTTATTACCGTTCCTGAAATTTTTCTTTTAATTGTGGAATGCATAGAATCGCATTCTATTTGTGTACGCCCTTTCCCTAAGTATTTTTGAATAACACAAACATTGTTGTCAATTAAAAATTTTAAGAGGGCATTCGACAAAGTAGAATTGCGATTCTGTGCACTACAACCGTCACTGTAAAGGATAATAAGTTTGTTGTTTGAATCCATGGTTGGTAAGACTTTGGTAGATAAAAAGGTACAAATAATCGAAGCAAGACCGTTCGCCTTTAACTCCTCTTCTCCCTCATGCCACAGAAAACAATAACCATCCTTTGTATGAAGATTAGAAGGAGTATGAGGAATCACTTTAGTTTTATAAGAAAGTGCAGACACTTTTGATTGTGGGCGTAATAAAACGGATTGAAGATCCATAGTAAAAACTTGATTTAGTGATTCCTTGTCTCTTTCTTTTTCATTTCGCGCCTCATCTTTTTTTGTTCTGTGTTCTTGATAAATTAGCTCTGAAACGTTTTGTGTTTGGTACCCTATATATATGTCACATTCGTCTTTCTTTGTGCTGAATAGAGACACATTTAATTCTTCAAAAATATATTTAAATACGGTTAAACCAACCGGTTCCGTGTTTCTATCTATTAACCAAACATTTTTGTAAAAGTCATACAATTCGGTTTTATTTTTTCAGCGTGGTTCTAAATATAGCTTAGCAGACGATTTCCTACAATAATGAAATTCCAACTTTGGTAAAGTACCAAAAAAAATTCTAACTGATTCTTTTTTCTCGTCATTTTTTAACTGCATTGTTTTGTCGAAATTATTCCTTTCAGTTTCTATGTCATCCCTTTTTGTCTTTTCTGGTGAACTAAGGTTTGTATTTAACCAGTCAGTGATAGTCCTCATTGACACACCAAGCGTGTTACAAAACATTGTTTTGCATACTCTTACTCTTTTCTTTTTTTTGTCCAGAAAAAAAGAATAAGAGCATTTTCTTTGACTGTCCCTTTCAGATTTTCGGTTTCTGGCTCTTTTGATAGTTGAGGCAATCGCTCTTCCAATGACAAATATTTTCTTTTCTTCCCATGTGAAGCTCCAGAATTTTTGAAATATCTGTTGCCTTTCTTCTTTCTTTAGGATATAACATTTAATTTTTTTCGACGCGCTTTCTTCACACGAGCACCTAATTTTTAATTTCCTTTCATTTTTCTGAACTACAAATTTGTTATCTTTTCTTCCCATGTACGCAAGCCCTTCTTGTCTCTTTTTCTTGTTAGTGTTATATTCCCAGTCTTGACTGTCGCTCAATCTGTTTTTCTTCCTTTTGCGATTTTTATTCTCATTATCTGCAGCAGAAACATTTTCTTCCCCCTCTGAGTTACTCTCTCTTTCAATTAGGTCTTTCTCTTTACTTAACCCAGAATTTTCCTTTTCCACACTAATGTTTTCCGAATCAGATGAAACTCCTATTTCATTCGCATTGATGCCTTTAGAAACATCACTGCAATTAGCCTCTTCAAAAATGATGTCGGTGTTTATAATAGCTAAAAAGAATAATTTTCGTATTACGCCACAAATAAATTTTAGAAATTACTTAGAATATCTAGGTCTATACAGTCATCTACAGTATCAGTATTATCCAGTCCAATGATTTCCGGGACAAAATTTTCATTGCCGATTATGTTCGGATCGATATTTTCTTGTAAATCTTCTGTAGATACATTAAGAATTTTCTGGGCCTGGATACACTCTTCTTTTAAACTTTTTATTTCATCGGATAAATACTCTGAATTTGAAGAAAATAATGTAACGTCGCTTAAAACGATAACTTTTGGCTTGGATTTTTGAAGGTGTTGATAGACATCAGTAATCGTTAGCATGTTTTTAGGTTGCATCAAGGAAGCAACCCCAATAAAGACTTTCACTCAAGTCGTAACACTATTTTGTCCAATACTTGCATAGGTGCATGTGAATAATTAGCAATGTAAGTCTCGTTGGGCGCACATATCGTAAGACTATATTACGATTTGACATTCATACCTGCTAGTGCGACGGTAAGTGGGCGTTTTGAGAATAAATCTTACACCAAAACACTTTTAACATAATAAGATGCTGATATTTTATTGTTTAAAGTTTTTGAAGTAATGGATTTTAAAACACTTATTTTGAAAATCGAAAAAAAAATTGCAAATTTTTTTCGAAAATGAGCGAAAAATAGAAGAAAAATTACACAATATACAAATACAATCTAGTGTTAAAACTACAAAAATTCGAAGCTGATAATACACAGTTACTCAAGCTATCGTACTCAACTTTACCAGATTCTGTTATGTATCAATTAACTGTACAGGTTTTTATTGATGGAATATGGGGCATAGAAATATAATAACCTTTGTGGCTGCGTCGATGAAATACTATCTCCAGATTTTGTAGTTTGAAACTGTTAAGAATGTATCTAAAAGTCATGGAGAAGAACAATCTGTACAGCTATGAGACGAGTACTGAAGGTATGAAAGAATTAATTTGTCTTAAGAAAAATGTTAAAAAACTGACTAGAAGTATCACTACTTTCGGGCAAGCATTTGGGTTAGCGCTGGTTTGGAAGTTTATATTGCAACTACCCATGACAAAGTCAATAGCATCTTTGTAGCTGCAATGGTCAACGGAAAGCTTTCATTGTTATTGTTAAGCACTGGAGCTACTAAGTTCGTAACAAAAACTAACGTGGTGCTTGACACACTACTTAAAGAAGAACTATTTAAGCACAGTCAATATGCTGTTACGTGCAAAAAAAATTATAAAGAAATTGCCTACTTAAACCGTAACATAAACGATGTTTTTGCTCGATGTTTAGTGAAGACGGAAGTGGGTTATATATAAAATAGAATTTTGTGGATATTTGGATATCTTAAAAAGTTAAAATAAAAGTAAAAATTTGTAATGGGCGCCAGACATTTTTGTCAACAAAAGAAAGACGCTGACCGTTGTACGCGCTATTAATCACTAATCTCTAAAGGCTAAAAGCAGATTTAAACTGACACGATTAAAAAGAAAATGCATAGGCCTTTGACTGCAAAATAAAATAAAATTTGAAACTTGATTCTTTATGTAGTTAAACATAAAAGCACAAAAATCTACTTAATAAATTAAATTACTTTAGCCGTCGGGTACATCTGATCGAATAATACAAAATTCGCTACGAACATGGGTTAACTGTCATATGTTTGGTAAACCACAAAATGTGCCGTTATATTGTAACGCACAATTTGTGAAGTTAAAAACAAATTATTTTGTAGATGCTTGATAGTTGACTGCAATCTATTTGGGTGAGTTGGTACCCTGCGCCACTTTTTTTGCGTGTAGAGTCTGAGGTAGAGAAAGGAAATTCCTAGAACCCACAATGTCAATTATACGTGAAGAAATAAAACAAGCCAGTTATCACAGACTCCAAAATTTCTTAATTATTGATTAGTATACTGAATAATTGATAACAAAGAAAACAAGTATCAACTGCAAAGTTTCGACTAAAAATTTAGTCGTCGGTACACTCCCAACCTGATTTCACATAAAACAGATATGAGGTTGTGGCTCTGCCACTGCTACTAAACAATAGTGGTTACACAGAAATTGCTTGACGTCAAGTATACGAGTGAGATTCCTTAATTTGTGCTTTAATTACTTTAAACTCCGCGTTACTTTTAATTCTCTAACAAAACCCAGATATTGCGTTACGATAGTAACCGATTTCAAATTGGTATGTGGTATACATGTAAGCGCGACCCTGCTCGATTCACAAACTATTAATAATAATTAATAAATACCTTACACTTTGATATTAAGCAGAGAGGTATTCCTCAGTGTTACCATCCCTTTGTTGATTAAGGATCACACCGTTGTTTTGCGAGTAGCCACGGTTAGAATGATCACCAACTTCAATGGCGAAAACCATGTAATTAGATGGACATGCCGGTAACAAATAATAGCTCCAAAACAAACATCAGACAGGTAACACCAAACATCTGTATCCGACGCCCCCTTTAAACGCTTAAGTGCGATGCAGGTAGAAGGATTTTCAATTCTTTGTGTCTTACCTTTAGTGACACGCGGCGTACGTAAGTAAATGAAATTACTCGTATTACGCCTAAACGACAGTTGAAATATAGCAAAATGATTTTAAATCGTTGCAATATGAAACACAAAACAAAATGGTAATAGACGTTTAATCAGTAAAAATACTTATAAATTCTTGTTCTAATTGCGGTACTCGGACAACGTGTTTTAGATTGATCTAAGTCCTTTGGCGAGGTAGTCAACGTGGTTTATAATGTTGGGGAGACAGCTGAAGAAGCCGCTTCTACAGCGATGTTAAATTAGATATACAAGAAACTGAATTTCCACATTTTAATGTTGAACACTTGACTTAAATTTTTATTGTACACTAAAACACCACTTAACTGAATCAAAAAGAGCTTGCGGTACTACCACATTTTATTATCAAATTTTATTAGAAACCTTTTTCAAAACGAAGTCTTGGTTTTCTTACCGTATTGCCAAAGTCATAACATAAAATTTTCTAATAATGATAATTAAGAAACAACTGAACTGAACAAAGATGCAAAAGAAAGTATGGCGCAAAAAATCTTACGAAAAAGATTGTTTTCAATAGTGTCAGCAAATAAAACTATTTTATTATCTAAATGACTCTAAAATAAACCGAGCTTACTTGAAATTAAAGCAATATTGAATTACAATTCAAATTTTTACGACTGAAACGAAATATTTATGACCAACGGAACTAATAAATTATAAAATGCACATTAAACAAATTTATGATAAAGAAAATTAAACTTTAAATGCATTAGCACTCAACAAAAAGTACTTATAAAACTTGTCATAGCGATCACAAGTTTTTGTATGCTATCTTCATATAAGGTTGTCGCCTGTATTTTTAACCTTGTGATAACATGTTTTTTCAGCTCGTCATCATCGTTAAAGTGTTAACCATCAAAGAAAGATTTTAGGTGTAAGAAGAGATGAAAGTCGCCACTTCATCAGTAACCAAAGACAGGCGTGCACATCGTTCATCATTGTGCACTTGATCACGTCCTTCATTGAACTGTCTCGCCCATCTTTTAACCATTGAATCACTCATAGCATTTTGTCCGTAAATCTCGCAGATTTGTCGACAAATTACACTTGGTTTAACTTTTTTTGCATTTAGAAAACGAATCACAGATCTGATTTCACAAGCGGCGGCATTTTCAATTAAGGCTGACATCATAAAGAAGCACTGCAAAGAACACGTCGGCAGCAGCAATCTGAAAATGGCGTACATGTCTTCTGCTAGAGTCAGAGTAACCCCCGCGCATGCTCGGAACTGCGATTGCAGCGCTGCCGCGGATAGAAATAGAAACGGAACTTACATTGTGGATATACTTCTATATAAAAAGATACAAACCTGCTTTGGACTATGATAAAGGCGTACTTAACGTGGACAACGAAGAACTACTTGTTTATCCAAAAAGAGATACTGGCATACGTGTTTTGTTAGCTGGCAATGATACGTTGTCGGGAAAAACAGAAGTGTTAATATTTAAATCTTTGAATGGTAATTTCCTAGAAGGCAAGTTTAAAATAATTGTACTCAGTTGGTAAGATAGCACAATTTTGGACATCCATTGTTTTTATTTTATCTTAAAAATAAATGAATATACACTACGTTTCGATTACTAGAGTATCTGAGAGACTATTGAAGTTTATATACTAAATACGTGATTAATGAAGCGATCAATCTTAAAAATGTAATTAAGCGAAACAAAAATTAACCAATGGAAACTCTAACGTAGTTTAAGTTCTTTCAAACGTCCAATCAGCGGCCCGCATACTTTATTTATATCTACACTTAATTGGCTCAAGATCTTCTTGTTGCTGATGACTGCTGTTTCTTTGAATTTTTTTGTATCAAGGTTCCACTCTTCCCTTGAGTGTTTGGCGATGCCGGATCTTGATATCTCTCCTTTCTGCGTATGGTCTGTGGTCTCGTGCCAGAGATTATACTTTTAATAGTAGTTAATGATCTGAACACTGCATTACAGTCGGCTTGATTGTTTTATTGCTTCTCTTCACGTGAACGTCCAAAAATGGTAATGAAACTTTTTTTTCTATGGTGAATTTGATGGATGATTTGATGTTGTTCAGGTGATGCTGGAAGCGATCTAGTTGTTTATAACTGTGGTTTCAAATTACAAATGCATTGTCTACAGGTTTAAATTTAGCTTTGAAAGGCCATTGTTTTTTTTAAAGGATGGACTGTTACCTTGAAGCGGTTGCACGATCGGTAACAGAAACTTGGCTAGTTGGTATGTAGGTCCATTACGAGAGATGGTTGTTTTTCTGTATCTTGGGTAGTCGATATAGATGCGGAGGTTTTTTGTGGTGTGGTGTCAGCGTAGTCTTCATTCTTAGTGTTAGAAATGTCTTGTTTAATTTCAAGGTATGGTAGATCTTCTTTACCAGACATGTTTTGAATTTTTGTTCAATCTTTGGCAGTTATCTTGTTGTAAAATCTCTTTGATTTTTTGGCAATAATAACTGTATCAGTTTCTTTGTCGGCTGGGAGGATTTTGATAGATTATTAGGTTCTTTTTGGGCGTTGGCTGTCTTTTGTTGGTTTCGGATTAGTTTTGACTATTGCTTGTCGTTTGTTTGCTCATGTAGTTGCCGTACGTTTTTACAAGTGGCGTTTATTTCGGAATATTGGTGCGTGATCTTCTTGCAATGTGAATTCTTTTTCTGGAATTTTTGTGCAATATCTTGGAGTAATGTAGTTTGTTTTCCAACGATTGTGGTTGATCTATGAACGAATGAGTGCAGAGCTGGTTCGTTCTAGTATCTACAGAGCTCTTGTTTCTGGCATTGGCGACTTCACTCGGTACCATTAGGGATATACCTGATGTACTAGAAAAATGCTTGAAGCATTTGTGATTCTAAAGATCTAGAAAACTGTAGACTTACTAACCTTTAGTCTCAAATACACAAAACTTTATCACACATTATAAATCGGTTAACATATAGTAATCAAAATCTCATCGCAGACTTGACTCGTTGCAATCGATACAGTGAGCCCTCAAAAACGCACAAATAGATAATCGATAAATCAACATCTACAATAACGCAACTCTTTAAATTCAGATGCACGAAACATCTTAAGAAAATGAGAGTGACCTTATGTCACCTAATCGGTTTACTGTCGCTTTAGAGGACGCAATGAGACGTATAGAATGGTGCAATAAAATGTTAAACATAAATACGGAAAAACTAGCACACAAAACAAACTAGAAAGTATGGCAAACAACTTAATTTGCAGTAGCTGAAGTCGAATTTATAACATTGATTGTATTGCGGTGGTAGTGCTAGATAGAAGCACACCTTACTACGAGGGGTAACAATAAAGTAAGGTCTCCTATTTTTTTTTTAATAGAAAATGACATTTATTTACTAAGTATGATACATCGTTTGAAAGGCCAGGATCTTGGCTATTTTTCAACATAATCTCCATTTTTGTCCAACACCTTCCGCATCCGCGCGATGTACTTTTCTATGCCGGTATCGTACCACTTTCCGTCCGCTTCGCGCAGCCAGGTGTTGACCTCTTTTTGAACCTCCGCGTCCGACACAAACTTCTTCCCTCCGAGATGTTTTTTTAGGGCGGGGAACAAGTGGTAGTCACTTGGGGCCAGGTCGGGACTGTAGGCAGGGTGATCAATGATTTCCCAGCTAAATTTTCTGATTAGGTCCAGGGTCGCTTTGGCTGTGTGCGGACGCGCGTTGTCGTGGTGAAATTTCACTCCGTTGGTCAGCATTCCCGGGCGTTTGTTCTTAATGGCACGGCGAAGCTTTTCTAATGTCCCACAGTACCTTTCTGCATTGATGGTGGTTCCCTGTGGCATGAAATCGACCAACAATACACCGTGGCGATCCCAAAACACTGTCGCCATCACCTTGCCGGCCGACAGTGTTGTTTTGAATTTTTTCGGTTTTGGAGAGTCACTGTGACGCCATTGTTTGGACGACTCCTTTGTCTCGGGGGTGTAGTGATGAGCCCATGTTTCATCCCCCGTAACAAAGCCTTCAAAAAATTCTTCTCCTTCCTGTTCAAAACGCCGCAAAACTTTGTCCACACATTCCACGCGCCGTGTCTTGTGTTCTTCAGTCAGCTGTCACGGCACCCACCGGGCAGAAACCTTGTGGTAATGCAACCGTTCCGTAAGAATTTCACGAATTGATTCTCTGCTACACACTCCTCCAAGCGTTCCTTCCAAGTCCTTAACAGTTGCACGGCGATCTCTGAGAATTTCCGCCTCCACTGCCTGAACAATCGCATCCGAAAGCGGCGACCGGCCACTTCTCTCTTCGTCGTGAACGTTAGTGCGCCCGGACTTAAACTCGCGGCACCACTTACGCACGTTTTTAATGTTCATACAATTTTCCCCATAAACTGCAACCAATTCACGATGGATTTCAATAGGTGTCGCTTTTTTCGCGCTAAAGAAACGTATCACCGAACGCAATTCGCACTTGGACGCTGACGCGAGGGGTACTTCCATTGTTGATGGCTGCTCAGCCCAGACTGAGCCGTCGGCGTATACGCGCCCAGCAACAGGGTTGTAGTGGGGGAACTAGGGAACTCGACGAGGTTGCCAGATTTGGCCTAGCGCGGAATTCCGCGAAGTTACAGAGTTGGAAACCTTACTTTATTGTTACCTCTCGTACTTAAGAATCATTACAGAATAGCTAAAAATCATAAAGACACTAGAAAATTTTAAGATAAAGGACTGGTATCGATTCAGCAACACATGGAAGTTGCCGACGTTAAACAAACAACCACGGTCACACCGATCGACAAACCACAACCGTAACGGATAAGTAAGGTCAACGAAGCAAAACATCAGTTTTAGAATAATTTCTGAAGAAACTGAGAGAATGACTTGTTACGAGAAAATCAGGCCCCTAAAGTTGGGCGGCCAACTTTGTTACACTGGTTTTCGAGTCACCACAATAGCAACAGCTAACACAGTTTCCCCGAAGAGGGAGTCGCAGACTTTGTGATGCTAAATTATAAATTAAATCTAAAAAAGCGCCAAGACGTTGAAAGATTGAATTAGGGAGATGTCGTCTAACTCTACCCGTAGCTGGAAAAGAACAAATAACACGACAGAAGTAATAACAGAATATATATTTATTTTATCACAGACAATAATTTTAAAGAGTACGAAAAAGGTACATAAATATAAATTTTCCAAACGTTAATACATGGGCCGAACCAATTATAAGTTGCGCCCTATACTGGGCAACACGCCGTACAAAAAACTGACCTTGTCGTTTTAACTTTTACATGCGAAGAAAGAATGAATTTATTTTTGCAAATTTAAAATCTCAAAAGTATATAACAAAACCATTTAAGCCTTAGAGACTCAACGCGCACTGCTACGACTTTGTGAAGCACAAAATGATATTATTAATTGTGTTAACCGAACATGCACGTACCGTCAACAATCGACATGACCTTTAAAGTACAAACCGTAAAATTAGGAATTGTAATACTTACAGTTAGGTTTGATCTAGTAGGGGATTAGCTAATTCCGTACTTGCATTACAAAACGTACATACGAGTAGCACAAGTAAATTTAGTTTACAAAGCATACAATCATTTGAGATAGCGAATGCGCAGCGTTTCCCTTCGACTTAACGTAATAATTTATGGTAGCAGCTTCTCTCAAAAGAAATACAATTTGGAAGGTTTCCAACCTCTTGACGGTGTGTATAGTTGAGTTATAGTAACGTAACGTCATGGAATTTTTTCCAAATGTGCCACCTGTTCGTTATGTTCACTGATAACGGAGAA
The DNA here is from genome assembly GCA_035610365.1 of Aquatica leii. NCBI lineage: Eukaryota > Metazoa > Arthropoda > Insecta > Coleoptera > Lampyridae > Aquatica > Aquatica leii. Next base: position 68,543,014 of record CM069437.1, read on the forward strand.
CGTGTAGTGGGTACGGAAATCCGCTATAGACAATTAGGATAGAATGAAATTAAACCCGTAATAAAGAAAAATCTAACGGCTTACCCCGACTAAGCGTCTACTAAATAGTCACAAAATTCATTCGCATATTCACGTGAAATAACCTAATGGTGAAAGCCTCGTTGACCGTAGAAATACTCGTCTGTATTGCACCAAATCTTACAGGAAGTGAATAAAATATGCTCTTATAAAATTTGACATCGCCGACGAAAAGGTGGGGTGTGTTGAGGGACAAATTTTATACTTGACAATTAATCTACAAAATTTTTATCATAACAGACTATGGCATAATCCTGAGATACTTTTGTGTGTGATTACTGATTATGCAGTAGAATTTGAAAATTACTGATTTTATCAGGATTGAATATGTTTCGTGGATCGTAACTTTCTGTTAAAGTTGTTAGTGTGTTGTGCTTCTCTGAGCATACCGTATTGTCAACCTCTTACTGGCTGAAAAATGATGGATACTCAAATCGAATCGCTCACAGGTACGTGTTGTTCTCTGCATTATCTAATCCACGTTCCTAAACACTCTTCGAGACGTGGAAATTCACTTTTACTGGTCCGTTTTCTATTTCCGCTTATAGTGTACCAATGATATTTTTCTTGTTCTTCAATATCGTGGAGAGCAAACTCAGTGGAACTTGAAATTCTTAACTACGTTGACAGCTTTGACTGCTTTAAAAAAAAGGACATGTTGAACTTTAAATGTTGATTTCTCGCGTTTTTGATTTATAGAGTCGACTGTAAATGATATTAGCCCTGCTACTAGAAATATTTTTTTTTTCTTCGTGGTAACGCAAGGTGAACCTAGCATTGAAAAAAGTTTAATATTTGTACCTACAAACGTATAATTTTTATTTCTGCAGAATAAACAAAACTTGCAAGGGTTAGGGTTACAATATTTTAGATGAAGTCTTAAAAATGGAGGGTCGAAATTATGTTTTTAAAGAGTTCACCGTAGAGAATGCTTGAGCATGTGTTGAAGCTTAAACAAATATATGGACAATATTTATTAAAAGTGAGTAATATTGACGCATTTGATGTTGATAACGCGCTATTGGCGATTTACAAAATTTTGCGAACATAATTCTAACATTTTTATTGAAATATTGACGTTTTCTTCAATTTCTATATGTAAAGCTAAAATTATCGTAGAATTTTGGCCTTTGTAGTAACCCCACAGGAAGTAATCGCATGGATTTAAACCAGGGTTATAAGTAGGCTTAACCGCAGTTGAAAAGATTAGGACAACAATTCAATGTTAGTCTACTTTCAAGTGTCCTCAATATCATTTATACTTATTACATCAAATATAACATGATTTTTACGCACATTGTTCAATAACAGTATTGCAAAGTTGTATACAGTGCGGTAAAATGAGAACTAAAGTTGAGGTTTTAAAAAACATTTAAAATGTATGTTAAATGTATCAAAATGCAGTGATGGTAGTTATGTGAATAGGTACCTGTAATGCCAACAAAAAAATACAGGTAACTGTTGATAATTTGTTATATTAATTTATTTATTTAACTTATTGTCGACTAAAAAATGAATTAAAATTTCGTGCGTGTAGGTATACAGCGTTCCAACTAATGAGAACCTCGCTCGCTGGGCTCGGTTCTCAAAAAAAGTGTCGCGCTGTAAAATTCTACTTACACGCTTATGTTTGAAATAAATTGCAGATTGCTTTGACAATCAGTTTGATTTTGCAAAAAACTTGATCAGTAGAAGTAAAAAATACGAATTTAGTTGACGTTTTTGTAACATCTTTAAAACGTATTCAATTTTAATTAACGAAACAATCTTTTAGTGCTGCAGAGTTTACGTAATAATTAAACACGTACCCCAGTCGTTTATATTACTTGTCACGATAACGTCTGCCCTGCGATGCTTTACTATTAATTCTGATTTAATCAATACATACGTAATGGAGTTGTAGTGTCTTCGCCTATATGATAGAATGCCATCTGTTTGCTTGTTTTAGGGTCGTCATAAAAATCTGAACCGATTACAATAAAACTAACGAATGCTTTACGCTGAAAACATGCAGTTTTTTTATTACCATATGTTAACATGGGATAAGACAGTAACCAGAAAATCTTTACGTTTTTTTTGTGTTATGCATTGCAAGCGCGTCGACGAGGATAAGGAAGGTAACAGACGCGCGTTTCAAAGGTTTTATTCTTTTTCGTTCGGAATTGCATAAATCTGAAAACGGCACGTGTTCGAACGTTATCAAACGTTTTTATTTTTATTGGGGTTTTTAATTTTAAAAATTACTATTTTTTTTAATAACTTGATAATGTTTAGGTTAACATTCTCTTCATAACTTTAATATACTTTTTATTATAGTACACAGTTTAGTAGTGTGTAAAAATTGTTATATTTGTTGCAAAATGGGTTAATCTAAAGAGGGTTTTTATTGATTAATTCTATGCAGTTTGCTCTGTGACCTTCTAATATTTTTTATATAGGTCTCTGGTACCTTTGTTTAAAATGCGATGGCTGTAAACCTTGGTATATTCTGTATATCGTGTACTTTTTGCCGCATCTGCGACGGCAGCGCTACAGTAGTCAGAGAGTAGTGGGGTTAGTAAGTTCTTACAACAATCAGCCAATTATAGTTGTGCGGATTATAAGACGAGAAAAGGGCGCTAGAACGAAAGTGCTTAAATAAAAGCAGGCGTAATATTACCTAAATTCTATCGCATAGCACACTTCATTTTATTTAAAGTTAAAATTTAATTCGGTTAATTAGCAAAAGCAATATAATTGTGGCAACTCTTATTATTAGATAAACGCATTTAAAACAAACCTATGACGACACAAAAAAATTAAACAATAGGATTACTCACTGAAATTTTTTTTCGGTTAGATCTAGCCGATTGAAGTTAAAATTATGGAACAATAAAATTTGTGTGCAAATAGAAGCGATATAAGGCATAGAAATGATACTAAGGCAAATCGTATGCTAGTGTTTTTCAACAAGCTTTATCTGTCGTTGGTTATATCCAGAGCATAAAAAAACATGGTGTTATCCTGGTAATACAGGTTTATGTAATAGTTACAGGTGATTGTACTAGTACCTATTTCTCATAAAGATCTCCTATTTCTACGTTTTTTAAGAATTCACAACTCTGTAACAAACGAAAACTAAATTTAGTACCGCAACTTAAAAATATTAAAAGTTAAGTAAGACACGTATTTCTCACAACGCTGTTACTGCGGCTACGTAATTAATTCTTTTTATGCGGCGTTGCCAACTCAAGTATTAATGCGAGATGTTGAAAGAATAAAATTATGGACGTTTGAGGATTTTTGAATGCTTAGATATAAGTAATAATTTAGATCTTATTATTACTTTGCTAGAGTTTTTAATTTATTGTGTAGGAACAAACATCATTTATTTGTTACACTGGGTTTCGTGTAACCAAAAAAAAATAAGCAACGGATAACATAGTTGTCTCCGGAGACGGAGTCGCAGGCTTTGTGATACGAAGGTATAAATTAAATCTAAAAAAGCGTCAAAACGATAAAAGATTAAATCGTAGCTGGACGTAGCACGACAGAAATAGTAACATAGAATATATATTTATTTTATCACAGACAATAATTCCAAAGAGAACGAAGAAGGTACATAAATATAATTACGTAAATTTTCCAAACGTACATGGGTCAGACTAAATATAAATTGCGCCCTATACTGGGCTACACGTCGTACAGTAAACTGACCTATTCGGTCTAAACTTTTACATTCGAAGAAGGAATGACTTTATATTACCAAATTTAAAATCGCAAAAGCATATAACAAAACAATTGAAGCCTTAGAGACTCAACGCGCACTGCATACGTCTTTGTGACGCACAAATTGATTTTATTATTAATTGTGTTAACCTAACATGCACGTACGGTCAACAATCGATTATGACGTACAAAGTACTAATTGTAAACTTAGAAATTGTAATACTCACAGTTAGGTTTTATCCAGTATGGGATTAGCTAATTCCGTACTTGTATTACCTAAAACATAATATTAAATTTAACACAAAACGTACATAAAGCGTTAACACAAGTAAATTTTGTTTCAAAGCATACATTCATTTAAGATAACGAATGCGCAGCGTTTTCCTTCGACTTAACGTAGCAATTGACGGTATGAATAGTTTAGTTACAATAACGTGACGTCATGGAATTGTTTCCCCAAATATGCCACTTGATCGTTATCTTCACCGATAAAGGAGACGTGTGGGGGGTATGGAAATCCGCCCAACTAAATAGCCACAAAATTCATTTGCAGATTCACGTAATAACTTAATGGTGAAAGCCTCGTTGGGCGTAGAAATACTGAGGTCGTCTGTATTGCACCAAATCTATCGGAAAGCAAATAAAATGCGCGCTTATAAAAATTGACAAACGCCGACGAACGGTGGGCGTGTCGAGCACAATTTTTATACTCAAAAATTTTTTTAACATAACAATTTTTTGGAAGTATATGTGTACTGGTTTTATGTTTGTTGTTTACTTTCTACATTTCGTTTGTCGATTAAATTTTGTGGAAGTAGATGACTACATCGATCCTATGCTTAGCATGTAGTTTCTGTTTAAAAAAAATATCGGATAAGTTGTGCTGCCATCAGATTGTTTGATCTTATAAATTAGCGTAGAGACGTCATAGACGCGCTTAAGACCAAGGGCGTCGAAGGTTATCTAGTACATCTGATATGTAACTTGAAATACCTTATATTATGGTCCCCACCTGGTAATGGCTGCAGCCAAAGCTACGAAAACGTCGTCGGCCATAATATGGCTCATGTTTAACACGAAAAGACCGTCAATGATGAGGAGGTTGATATTGACCGTCGTTACCTCTACGATTCTATACGCGGTCCTAGTGTGTGTAGGAGCGATGAGAATGCGCAAATACCAGGGTATAGTAAACAGGTTTTTTGGAGTTCAGAACGGTTGCTCAATTACTAGCAGGGACTGGACCAGTGGACTACCACCACTCGTAACCTTTTCTTGTAAGTTTTTTGTTGTATGCTGTACCTGTTAACAAATTCAGTTAGTTGTTATATGCGTTGTGTAATGTTGTTCACTTACCGTAAATAAATTTTCAGTGGCCTGAAGAAGTGCACGCTAGAGGCACGAAACGTAGCCATAAAAACAGTTTAGAGTGGTTTTTATTGCCCCTCCTAAAGAAGATAAAAAACTTAAACTAACTACAACTTGACTACAGGAGGACAAACTACTTTACCATTATACCTTTAAACTTGATGATACTAGAGAGGCAAAGCATTATGTATGACGACAAGCCGTTTTGCCAAGCCAGAAGCAAGATTATGACCGGATGGCAAACCAGGCCCATAGGCTTATAAATGATGTTAAGAGCTGAGTCAAAGAGAAACATTGTTACACGGGTGCTTTGCCATTTATCTAATCGGCACACAAAAAACGATGGACCCCGAGTGTATATACTGCGGGGCCGTGGACGACTCGGAGCACACAATATTTGTCTGACCAAGATGGGCTGGTCTTAGAGGAGAACTGGTCGGTCTGTGCCTCGAGACATTGATACAATACACGTTATTGAGCAGAAGAAGATAGTATCAGTAGATGATAATCATACAGAAAGAAGAATACTTTCTAAATCGAAGAAATAATCATTATCGGGCAGACAAAAATCCTAGTGTGCTACGGCAGAATAAATTTTAAGTATATTTATGTGCTATTATAAACAATAGGGAGTGTTACAAAATTTTGTTTAACAATTTTAGGAGCTCTTGCAAATTTTTTGGGCATTTTAGTTAACAGACAACTAGATGGTGCATCCAAGAATTCTACTAGGTAGATGTATTTTGATCTACATGTCGTATATGTTTAAGGATGAATTGATCGGATCTAATGGTTTATAAAAGTGGTTTTTTAGATCCCCATTCGATTTTTTTCTTTGGGGATATCTCAAGAACCAGGTGTACATCACACCAGTTGCAACCAGGGAGGACTTTTTAGCTTGAACGGTTTTTGAATAACTAGATCCAGATATTGCTTTTTGCACATCTACTAAAGAATGTAGGAGGAGACGGAGGATGTGGACTCACTAAACCTCCCAAACTTGCTTGGCACAAGTTTGCTACAAGAGGGACAAGTTAAGTTTGGAGAAAGTTAAGAGTAGAAAGGATAGTCTTGTACGAACCATAGGATGGGTATAAGTGCGTGCTATGAGAGCACGTGATTCTGCAAATTACCTACCTTACGACTTATTCTTGTTTGTAAGGTTAATGCCAAGTCGGTAAAAAAATGACGAGTATATAGATAAGGAAAACAAAAATGGCAGAGTGTTAATTAAATAGCGAAGCTAAAACAAAAATTAAAAGTTTTTGTTAACTAAAAATATGATAAACCGAAGAGACTCTAAATAAACATGTAATGTTATACAACAAAACTTTGCCATTGCTGCTTGCAAGTAATAGTCTATACTATACGTTTGCATCAGACACCAGTCTAAGGATGGCCTACGGGGATTTGAGATAGGGGACGATCGTGGGTAAAAGCTTACCCAGAACGTCATCGAATTCGCGACAAATGAAAATCTCATGTGCTGAAATGTCAAGAACGTTACACGACGGACAGATGCCGTCACCCAAAACGCTGATGCGTGTTGAATGACGAGATATTTTTGTGTGGGTTCTATTACACAAGTGACTATTATGCTCTTGCATTTGTCAACTACGAATACGTTTTACAAAACCAAACTTGTCGTCGAGCAAAAGTCCGAGGTACTTGAATTTAGAAATTCTATGGATGTGAATGTTGTTGAGGCGTAGTGAAGCATCTCGTTTATAAAGTAAAGCCAAAAACCATGTACTTAGTTTTGTCTGCTGAAACCGTCAGTTTGTTGCTGCCAGCTTAGCTTGTATTTATGTCTAGGTCCAAAAACCGAACTTTGTGGACACCCCTTTGTCAGACGTTTGGCATATACAGAACGGGATACGTTCGATGAGTAAGTTATCCATCAGCAGGTACCCTTTTAACGACGAGAGCTTCCGTTATTGAGGGCCACCATACGTTGTTGAACGTGCCAGATATGTGAATGAAAATTGAAAATCTGTGTTTGGACACATTTGGTTATACATTGGTCATTAATCAATGTGCGACGTCTTCGTCGTTTTGCCAGGAACTGGGATGGAAAAGAATTTGTGGCGGAATGTAGTTATGAATCTTTTTAAGAAGTACACGTTTAAATAGTTTGCCAAGTTTTGATAAAGTTATTGAACGGTACGAGTTGGGATTTACGAGATCCTTTTTCCGAGGTTTGAGAATTGTGAATAGTTTACTAGTTTTTCATCTGGTAGGAAAACAACCACATTTAATGTATGAGCTAAACAAATCAACGATCGTAGAAGCGAGACAATCTTGTACATTGCGGTGTATTCCGTCAGGTTCGGGAGTAATTTTACTAGCCACAGCGTGGATCTTATTTGGGTATGTAAACGATTATCTGTAGGCGGATCGTCGACAGGAAACTGGGAGCAAACAAAGAATTTGAATAGTTTCGTATTCTAAGATAGTCGCCCTCTCGAACATTGAAACACGGTTGGATCCACAGGAACTTACGAGAGAACAACTGGTAGACTAACCCCTACGGGCTCGTTGCCAAGCTTTTTTCAACGAATCTTGGTCAGGAGCTATACTTTGGCGTTTTTACTACCAGTTTGTACTGGTGAAGTGCTGACTTGTAGGAGGCAATCTATTTATTTTTTAGGTTTGCTGGGGTTTTTGCTGTTTTTTTTGCCGGTTCTAGAGCTTACATGTAAGTTAATTGAGTGTCTTTATTGTCCATAGTGTTTGCTACTCTAGCGTCGAGACGTTTCCAATATGCTGGGCAGATATTGGATGAGACTTTGTGTCGACTTTGCTTTTGTAGCCAAAACGAAAGCAGTTTGCGCCGCGTTAGGGCATGTCTTGGTTTCGTGCTTTTTAGCACAATGGCCGCACTAAATGTAGCTTTTACAGTCATTTAAATGATGGCCAAGTTTTTGACAACTAAAGCAACACGTAACGCGAATATGGTCATTGACCCTATGCATTCCAGGCGACGTAAACGCGACGTGATGCCAAACAGAATTTTCAAATTTTTGGTGGGACTTCCAGAATCTAATGACAGTTGGCTTTGTCTTGATGACCAAAGCTCAATTGACCTTTTAATTGCTAGTTAGCAGGATGTACGATTTTATCAGAAGCATTGTCAAAATTTTGCGGAATGATAGCCTTCTTCACCTACTTAGCGGAAAGGTTCCCACGAACATAAGGATAGAAACACGAGGTGAGGATTTACCTCACGGTTTGACGATAAGACCGCCTTTATCAAGGTGGTTGTGGGAATTTTTGTTGAGTCAGTTTGCTTATCTTCTAGCTTAATAGAATTTTTGCCCGTGTTTGTTACTCTGTCTAGTCGTAGGCCATAGGATTGAGGATTAAGGACTTTCATCAAGGTCGTCTTGGTTTTGTCCAATGACTTCAACGGAGAATCAGGTGTAGGGATGAGGAAATGAATGAGGAACAGAGGCGAGTGTTGTACCCAAAGGAACTTTAGCGCTCTCTGTTTTAGATTGGGCTGCTTGTGGGTATGAGAAAAAAGTACATCACTGTCAGCAAGGTGTCATCAAGGACAAGAATAACGTCGTCGTCCTTACGGTGACGCTTGGACGAGGCGGATTCAACTTTTAAGGCGGAGGTGGTTGAAGAAATAGGGGATGTAGAGCACAACGTTTGTGGAGTGTTGGCTGGATAATAAACTGGTTGTCTGATACTCTTTTAGTTGTACACAAGGTCATATTGCTAGAAACGGTTGTGTTTATAGCCTGTTTGTTGTTGCCTGGTGGAACTAAAGGTCTTAAGCTTTGTGGAAAGGAACAACTCTTACACAAATTTAAATCAAAATAATTAGAAAATTACTGTCGGTTTTAATTATTCGACTTCGTCTGCTTTCTCGCAATTAATTAAATCAATGTCTTTTCGTTTTAGCTAGAGGTAAAAGATTTATTCGCATATTGAAGAGAAACCAATGTAGGGAATGTTGAAAGTGTCTCCAGTGGAATGGGGACTATGTTCAACATTTATATTTTGTTGTTTGGTTTTCATTTGTATTTTCTATCATTAATAATTTGTAAGTTTATCTTTTGTTCTAAATAATATGTTCTTTTGTTTTTACGAACATTTGCGCCTACTTGATATTTTTTTAACGCGTTATAGGTGTTGCATGTTATTTTGTATTCATCAAAACTATTTATTCTAAATTAAAATTAACGACTGCACTGTTTAACGACGCTACTGATTCTTCTTATGAGTGGGGATAAACGATATATCGCTGTCAAACGTCCATTTTTACTTTTTTGTCTGTTGGAAATCACTAGTGAACGTTCGTGTACTTGGATGTTGTTTTAAGACATGTAAGTAGTTTTCTTTCTGTTGGATAGTTTTTGGCAGTGGTTTCTATTACGTTTTCGAACTCGGCGTTTGGGGTTAATTACGTGACGGTTTCAGGTACAACAGCAATTCTCAAAGATGAGGTTGTCACGTTATATTTTTACTTTTTTAAGCAAGTTTTGGGGGATTACCATGCTATCTTTGTACCCGGCTGTTATCGGGATATGTATGTAACCTGTGGACTATATCTTGTTTAACTTAATGGGAGGGGGCGAGAGATGACTTACACCTATATCAATATCGTCTTACTTCGTTAAATTACTTTAGGCACATTATTTGGTATAGCATAGATTTTTTTGCATTTATATTTATTATTTTATTTAAGTCAGCCTTGTACGTATTACTTTTTTAGTAACGTAGAATTTTGCTTTATGTAATTTGTTTCAATTGTATTAATTAGCCGTCAGCATATTAACCTATTTTATGTAATAACGTTAGATCATACTGACTTAAATTTACTTTCAGTCGCAAACTTTATATCATATCTGTAACCTTATGTATAGTCGTTGAGTACGTTGACGTGCCATCCGTCAAATTTTTTCGATCGTTTGAACGCAAACATAGCCAAAGGCAAAATAACAATAACTGTTGTACATAAGCTTATATATCACACACAGTTTTTGTTTTAAATAAGATAAATAGGAGTAGTCCCTACGATTGACGAAGAAGTGTCGGTTTGCTAAGTTTCTGTACTCATATTTTACTTTTTTTTCGATTCATTTTTATCATTGTCGATTGTCGACTTAATTCGCGACTGCATAGCAGACGAGGTAGTTTGATCGAGTAATATTTATATTTAAGTTAAAATCATTTACTTATAACATTTGATAACAATTGAATATAATTAGTTAGTATGGTGGGGTTGCCTGAACGAAAGGTCCTACATTGATATTATAGCTGTAATATCACTATATTAGTCGACGAATCTATAATTGTTATTGGTCTATTTCTTTCTCTGTTGTTTTTAACAACTATTTTCTCTTCTTGAAATAAATATACACATTATTCTTAGAAGTTGTGTTTCGTCAATTTGTTTCTTTTAGTGATCTATATACAGTGTGTCCGAAAAGTATGGAATATATTATACAGGTCGATAAATATGCACTTTACACGAAAAAGTTGTAAATAAAAGTTGTTTATCACTTAGTTATCTACCACCTGGGAGATATCAATTTATATTTTTGCTGTAAACAAAATCGCAACGAATAACACTTACATTTTTTTAAATGGCAAGGCACGTCTTTATTATACTCATTTGATAGAGTCTTTTTTCTCTTTTTAACCATATGAAACTTGAATACCTTTACATCAAAAACTTTTCAAGAAAAACAAGGACATGTCTAACAAATTTATTTTACTGAGCAGTATTAATCAGGTACGTAATATGTAGCATTGAAACAATTGAATGCACTTTAGAACACTGTCACACTTTGCTATTTGTTAGTGCTTGAAATATGGCTCAATTATCTGAGAAACATAGAATTGAAATTTTAATGATTCTGGGATATGGAGATAGAAGAAGAACCCAAGACGAAGTATGTAATTTATTTAATAACTTGCATCCAGAATTAAACATTTCGCAGTCCACGGTAAGCAAAATTTGACGGAAATTTCAAGAGACAGGTTCGGTGAAAGATGCGAGTAGAACTGGTAGACCTTTGTCATTAAGTAATGTGGAACGAGAAAATGTGTTCTTGTCTGTTGAGGAAAATCCACAAATTTCTGTTCGGCAAATTGCTAGAGACCATAATTTGAATAAATCGGCTGTACATGACGTTTAAAAAAAGAAAAATTTCATCCTTATAAAGCTTGTGTAGTTCAAGAATTATTTGAAGACGATTTGGACAGAAGGCTGGAGTTTTGTGAAACAATAACAAACAAACTTGAACGAGATGCACATTTTCATAAAAATATCCTTTTTACTGATGAGGCCACGTTTTGTTTAAACGGCACAATTAAGAAACAAAACACACGTTACTGGTCTTCACAAAATCCTCACTGGTATCTAGAAGGACACACCCAATACCAGCAGAAAGTCAACGTCTGGGTAGGAATGATTAGAAGTCAAATTTTGGGGCCATACTTTTTTGAAGGTAGTTTAACGGAGAATATTTATCTCGATTTCTTAAGATTTGAGTTAGTTCCTGCTTTGGCCGAGTTATTTCCACATGAAGTAGATCCAGATATACCTTATAACAGAATATGGCTTCAACAAGACGGGGCACCACCACATTTTGGAATTAATGTCCGCCACTTTCTTAATAATACTTTTCAAAATACATGGATAAGCAGAAGAGGTACGATAGAATGGCCTGCTCGCTCGCCGGATTTAGGTCCACTAGATTTTTTTCTTTGGGGCTATATTAAAAGCAAAATTTATGTAAATAGACCTGATAATGTTGAAGATTTGAAAAATCGCATTAGAGTTGAGATAAGAGCTATAACTCGAGATATGATTTCAAAAGCAATCGATGATTTTAGAAATCGAATTTACTACTGTCAAATTATGAATGGTTTACATTTTGAACATTTATTGTAAGTTTAGTTTAAATACATTTTTTTGTTATAACAATTTTATGTAAAGATATTTAAAGTTTAATATTTGCTATTGTGACAGTGCATTCAATTGTTTCAATACTACATATTACGCACCTGATTAATACTGCTCAGTAAAATAAATTTGTTAGACATGTCCTTGTTTTTCTTGAAAATTTTTTGATGTAAAGGTATTCAAGTTTCATATGGTTGAAAAGAGAAAAAAATACTCTATCAAATGAGTATAATAAAGACGTGCCTTGCCATTTAAAAAAATGTAAGTGTTATTCGTTGCGATTTTGTTTACAGCAAAAATTTAAATTGATATCTCCCAGGTGGTAGATAACTAAGTGATAAACAACTTTTATTTACAACTTTTTCGTGTAAAGTGCATATTTATCGAACTGTATAATATATTCCATACTTTTTGGAGTGCATATTTATCGACCTGTATAATATATTCCATACTTTTCGGACACACTGTATTTAAACAAGGTCTGTATGGGTGATATTTACTTGTTTTGGGGCTTTTTTTAAAATTTAGTGTAGGATTAGTACACCGAGACTTGCCATCCGCTTTCTGGTACAACTGAATTAGTCGCCAGCGATAAAGTTGCAGGAAAATTCTCGTAACAATAGCTTTTAAAAATTATTGTTGAAAGATAGATGTATGAATTAATATTGTCTCTTTTTTCTAGACTGATTTTTTATTTGTTATTATTTAACCTTACTTTTTTTAAGTTTTTTTGTTAATTCTACTTTGTATGTGTATAAACCAGTTCTTATTTTATTGACTTTCGCGTTTCTAGTTACTCTATCTACTGGGTGTGCAAAAATGTTTGATAGATTTTAGACAACCAACATGATATTTTTCTGGTTTTTCATTCAAGTTAGATTCTAGGGAATTTTTTTTTATTACCAATATAAATTTTATATTTTTTGCTGGTTATTTAATTATTTTAAAAATATGACAATTTAGTTTGTAAATTCTCATTAGACGCTTAAATCTTTTATTTATGGAAATATTCGATATAGAGAACTTTGATGTGGAAAAGTTCGACGGTGTATCTGATGACTCACTTTGTCTAAGTTTGAAATGTTTTGGTTTGTGTCAGTTAAAAATGAGAAATTTTAATAGATTACCACTATATGTAAATTTATTTTAATTTGTTGCCCCTGAAATGTGTTCTTCCAAACCAGGATTACCAAAAGTTCTTCTTTTGTTTTGATTCATTAGATTTACGGTATACGACTGAATATAACTAAAAAATATTGTTTGAAAACTCGGAAAAAATTAAATCTAACAGCATTAAAACAAACTTTTACTATTTATCTTGTTTTTGCTGCTTTATATTTCTCGATGTTTTTATTATTTTTGTTATTTCATTTACCTTTTCTGGAGCATCAGCAGTAACAAATATTTATACTGTCATTTTTAATTAATAAAGTAACAAATGTTAATGTACATGACTGAAGTTATTTGTTTTAAGAATAACAAAGAAAAATTGTCACGTAAATATACTCGACACCGGGAATATGAGTTAACTGTACAACAACAACACAATATAACAGTTATTTTAATTAAATTAATCATAGCTACTCTTAAATTTCAAATCTAATTGGCACGAATTTGAAAAGTATGTGTAACGTTAAAATATAAACAAAATTGAATAAAAAATTAATCATATTTGCTCACTTTTTCAAAGGATTATTTTACGGCTATGTAATTTTTACGAAAGGCTTTTTTTAAATTTTTTTTTATAATGTTGGTTTAATTAATGTTAAAACACATGGTGATTTAAAATTCACATTGAACTGTGCGATTTAATTACGTTTGATGAATTATTCTGGATTTGTGTTTTGTATTCATCTACATTTATGCAAATACTTTTTTTTGAAGTAACGAAAAATAAGGTAAAATAATGATTATTGAAATGGGACGAATTGTCATATAACTTTAGCGTGTGTGCGATTGTGTGTGTGCTGTTATGCTCGAGGCGTTCCAAGTTAGCTCGAAAATTTTCAATTTTGATTCGTATCATGTTCGTTTATTTGAAAACTTTAAATTTTTATGTGTAACAATCAATGTTTGATGTCATTCTGGTAAATAGAACGCGTGTTTGTAATTTATACATTTTTCAATTAATAAATGCTAAATATTGTAATTTCGCCTGTAGTAAGCAATTTAATTATAAGATGATTGTTATTTCTATCGTATAATCACCATTTTGCTTTGTCGTTTGTTTTTGTAAGATGCTTTTTACGCAGCGTGCGAAATTTACATTGCGATTGAGTATAATGGGAAAATACAGGTGCAATGTTTTTAGATGTACTTGAATTGTAAAATTTATGTTACACACGTTTTTTCCAAATTTTCTAAATGTTCAATGTTTGCCAAATTTTATTGTTATTGGGTGTAAAATACAAAAATAATAAAAAAAAAACATTTAAAAACCAACAAAGCTCTACAAATTAATCGCTAAAAACTCCACATTCGACCATGAGAAGGGGAGCTTTCAGCAATGCTCTAAAAATACGATGAATAAAAGGAACATTAATTCTGTAGCGATAAATATATTTGATTCACAATAACCCAGCAACTACAATAATTCGAATACTTGTCGTACACGTGTTTCGGCAGCTATGCGCCATCCTTAGCGAACTGACACTAAAACTATAAGTATAACATAAATTAATTTATACTAAAACCATATGACGCTTTGTAACGTCTCACTGATTTTCACACTAAGTTGAACAATTCCGAAAAATCTAACAGTCCGTAATCGTCGTTGTTTATTAATAAACATTTGTTTTTATAAATTTCCAAAATTTCATGTGGATCTAGTTCTTTTATATTGTTCATTTACTTAGTTAATTTGATGTCTTCTATTTTATGATTATTTTCGAACATATGTAGGCCAACACTGGATTTATCTATTCTCTTATATTTGACATGAGCTAAATGCTTTTTATAACGGGTTTTCAGGGATCTTTTGGTTTGCCCTATATATTAGTGTGGTCCTTATTTTTCGACTTTTGAAATATTATCGCGGCACCTTACCATACGATTCTCTACCATAAAATATGAAACCGTTTTTTTTTGTAATTTTTGGACATGATTTAGGGGTTGCTACCAGTAGCCAAACTTTAACAAAAAGATTGTATGTCTACTTCAACTATGAGTCTCTCTAATTGATTCCTGTAACTATATTTATCTTTGATCATTATTTAAAGTAGAAAGACCGTCATTAAATTCCTGCTCATGCGCGTCGAGATTGAGCAATGAGCCTGCTTAGCACTTCAGTTGGAGTTCAGTCATTAACGAAAGAACGCTCGCATTTTCTTATAGAGCATATAGACTTGTTTTGATTTACAATGGCATCCACAAGTACCGGCGTCAGTGTAGTTACTAGAAATTAAACCAACATTTGGCTGATCGACTAATCACTGCCTTGTTACAAGCACAATAGTCGGAGGTGGGAAGGTCCACATTAAATACAGAAAATATGTTTAAGGGCGCCAGAGCTGATCCAAAGTAACGCTGCTGTCTCGCTCACGACAGAATGGTCTAAACTTGTAACTCAATCGAAGGTTCGTAATCCTTATACTCGGCTGTTCGAGTAGTCCAAAATTAGTTCGTAGATAACAGTAACCACAGGAGAGAAAAACTAACAAGATAGCTTAACGATTTTTAATTACTTTAAGCGGTGAATGGCCTACCTTAACAAGAATATATGAATCGGTACTTACAAGATTCTTACATATAATTAACCAATATCACAGCGTGCTAACTACTAAAATGACTAACAATCTGCATTCGCAATTAGAGGAGATTTTGAGTTAGTATTCACTTAAAATTTACTAGATTATATCACAATTCCCGTACGTAAATGCCTGTAGTACCGGCAACACACATTACATATGAAAATTATGTCGAAAAGGACAGCATCGACAGTCCCAGAATAACTAGGTTTTCCCTCACAGCATGCGATACAATTATGAAATGTTTAAAAATTACCTTATTGGTATATAAGCAATAACGCAGTTACGATCATTAACGTTTAAATATAATTCTGTGAATAACTTTGGTGATCTCGATATAAAAGTCAAACAAGTAACTCACCCTAACATCCAGCTTCCACTTGCACGTAGAAAACGTTTTCTTGTCAGTGGCCTGTAATAAATAGTGAAAAGCAAATCGGATCACAATCGAGTTCACACAGAACAAAAGCTACAAAAGATTTCTTAGTAAGAATTACTATTCACCATCCCCTTTATCGAAAACGTACATGTGCTCGAAGTGGATGAAAAATGGCTGTTAAATGAAAAAGGAATTACGAACGAATTTTAATAAACGACAGCAATTATCTTACCCTGTGACGCCTCAAATATTTTATATACTTAATGTAATTACAATTGAATTTCCATTATTCCGGATGGTATTGGAAAAAGAAATTACTCAAAACGTCCAGACCATTTTATGCAATTGACAGCATTACGATTTTTCGCCAAATGACAACCACGAGAAAAAGATCGGTAGAGGGCGTCAAAACCGAAATCTAATTTCAAGTCAATATACACAGTCGTACGTAATAAAAATTTCGTCCGTAACAAACTAAACCCGACAAAGTTGCCTTCTATTAGTGAAGTATTATGTTTGTTTTTTTTACTACAAACACAAAGAAAGAAAAACCATTCTTGAATCTGCGACTGTAACTGCTTGCGAAGTGATAGGTTTGTGGGAAAAGGCTAGTATACCGATAAGATTGAAAAAACATGTAA
Organism: Aquatica leii; assembly: GCA_035610365.1. Taxonomy (NCBI): domain Eukaryota; kingdom Metazoa; phylum Arthropoda; class Insecta; order Coleoptera; family Lampyridae; genus Aquatica; species Aquatica leii. Next base: position 68,559,859 of record CM069437.1, read on the forward strand.
TTAGTAAAATAAGAAGACACTTCAAGGAATGGCAAAATCTGAAAAAAAAATAAAGAGAACAAGAAGAAACGTTCCGAAGCATTAAAGAACAGAGAACAAGATTGGCAACAAAAATTAGAAGATTTATTTGATGTTGCTCATTGTGATGCTTTAAGTATCATGACTGTTGAAGAGGACAAGCAGTTTTTATTAGGACAACGAAAGAAAGAACGACAGGGTGTAATTGATTTAGTAGACAGAAAAAGTTTAATGAAATGGAAGCAAATGGAAGAAAAAGAAGGACGTATTAAAAAACTGCGCGTACGTGAAAGTAAAAATATATTAACTTCGTCATCGTTCTTCAGTAGCGATGAAACAAGTGCATCTGATTTCGAAGTCGCATCAGAATCTCCGCCAGCGAAACCACCCCAAAAGCGAGCTCGAAAAGATATTTTAAATAGCCAATTAGCTTCTAGCCTCGATGTTTGTAAATTGACTGATAGAATAGCGACTATGGTCGTCGTCTCTACTTTGAAAAGTGCAGGAGGGGACCCATCAGAGTTTAATATCAATAAATCTTCAATTCGTCGGTGCCGTTTAAAAAATCAAAAAGCAGTAGCAGAGTCTCTGAAAAACATGATTTGCCATTAACAATTCATTGGGATGGAAAGTTAATTGAAGATAAACAAGTTAGTGCTTTAGAGATCTTAGCATGTTGGTAGTTCGATTTGCTAACCGCGAAAATTCAAAAATCGTATCGAATATTAACACGGTTGCAATCCACCAACGAATATAGTGAAAAGTAACTATATCGGTACAATTATAGTTACTTTTCACTATTTTCGTTGGTGGATTGCAACCGTGTTAATATTCAATACGATTTTCGAATTTTCGCGGTTAGCAAATCTAACTACCAACATGCTAAGATCTCTATAGCACCAATTTATTTATATTTTATACGTGGGCTTGTTAACCACGAGATGGCCACAGCCACAACACTTTTATTAATTGAAAATATTACTAGGCATAAAACTGTAGATCGTTTGCTCATTTTGGTATCTGAGCATGGGATTGATCAACTTTTGGCGGGTCCAAAATTGGAACGTGGAACAAGTACAGCTTGTACGTCAGCTGTCTACAAAGCAATAAATTCATGGAGCTTGAGCGATAAAGCAAAATGTTTATGTTTTGACACTACAGCTGTAAACACCGGTTTGAAAAATGGAGCATGCGTTCAATTAGAGAGAAAAATGGATAAAGATATACTTTGGTTTCCTTGTCGCCATCACATTTTACAGATTATGTTATTAGCTGCAATGGATCAATTGCTACTAATTGTTCAAAAAGTTTAAGAACAATTGGTACAACATTGACTAAAAAGATTATAAAATAATAATTAATGACATTACTTCAAACATCGAGGAAAATGTTGTCGCTAACAGGACTACATTTGCGCAAAAACAACTTCAAGTGCATCAACCTTGAGACGACTACAAAGAATTGCTACAACTCACAAGCATTTACTTGGGAGGTGTACTCGAAAAAAGTATTTCATTTAGGAGACCAGCTGGGCTACACCGGGCTAGATGGATGGCAAAATCTTTGTACTGCTTGAAAATTTTCTTATTTAAACGTCAGTTTCAACTGACAAAAAAGGAAGAGAAAGTTGTAAGAGAAATATGCATTTTCAAGGTGATAATATATATAAAATACTGGTTTCAACCCCCTGCCGGATGGTCAGCACCGAGAAACGACTTGCAATTATTAAAAGACCTTAATGACTTTGATAGGACAAACCCGGAAATTGCTACTGTTGCCCTGAAGAACAGACTGGGCCATTTGAGGTATTTGTCGGAAGAGCTGGTGTCTTACGCATTTTTCGACGACAAACAAAAGATGCACTACAAATCGAAGGCACAAAAGATTGCCCAAAAAGAAAACGCATTGATGTGGAACACATCCGCAAAAAGAAAATTGAAGACTTAGTGACGAGCAATTCCTTACGATTTTTCCAGATCATGGGGATCTCATCAGAGTTTTTGAATAAAGAGGTTGAAACTTGGGTTGCAGACGCTGATTTTGAGGCGGCAAAGAAAATCGTTCATTCTATGCGAGTAGTGAATGATATTGCTGAGTGTGGTGTTGCTTTAATTGAGGAATTTAATAAACTGTTAACCACAGATTAAGAACAAAAGCAATATTTGCTTTTGTTGGAGAAACATTATAGAAACAAATACTCCAAGAAATCAACCCTTCTATCGCAGAAATACATGATTTTAATATTTCCATGTATTTTTTTTGTAATAATAACAATAATTTTGCATGCTAAATATCCGGATCAATAAATAAAATTTTCCGAGTGTTTTTTGTAAAATTCAAACCTTGGTAGCAACCCCAAAATATTATTTTAAAATTGTGAAAAATTTACTTGATTAGTTCCTTTAGGTATCAAATGATGTTATGCCCCGTCACATAAAAGAAAAAAAAATTTTATTCAAATAAGGACTACGCTGCTATATATATTTGGTCACAGTATTGACAACTAATTTTATATATTCCCGATTTGTCGCACATATCTATTGGATCTTTTCGGTTACCCAAAAAGTTTTTTATGTTGTTAGTAGTTGTTACTGTCAAAGTTTGAACAATTTTTTTGAAGTTCTCTAGTATATGTGGGATAATACGGAAGTTTTACATATTTATTTTCTTCTTTCCTGTCAATATTTTGTAACGTAGTCGCATTTTTAAGATTTAATTTATGTTTCTGCGTTTTAAGGATATTGTTGACTATTGATTTCAAAAATCGATTATATGTTGCAATATGTTTAATATCTTAATTCAATACTCGCTGTATCAAAAATAGAAAAGTAGTAAGTGCTATAAGTGGCATGGTGTTGCCATCTTTGCGGTAAATGTCAATATCTAATTTGTTGACTTATCTCATCATTGAAGTGTCGAGGAATGGCAACTTCCCATCGTTTTGTATTTTGTTGGTAAACTTGATAGTTTTAAATTTTGAATTTAAAACTTCAACTAATTATTGAGGGTTGCAAACACTAATATCGACGACAGCAAAAATGTTATCCACATACCTAAGTGAAATTTTTGGGAATTATTTTAAATTTTATTTTAGATCGGTTTCAAATCTCATAAATAAATATATTTTGACAATTTAGAAGTAAAAAATTTGTAAAATTAGTTATTAAGTTTACCCATGAAATACAAAACGATGGGAAGTTGCCATTCTTAGACACTTTAGTGACTAGAAAGGGCAATAAATTAGATATTGACATGATACCAACACGTTGCGATTTATAACAAATGATTTAAACCATAGCTTGCTACATAAATTTGCTGTTTTTCAATTTTTGATTCAACATTTATTCATTTTTCCCATTGTCAAAAGATAATTTTAATAAAGAATTAAAATATATTAAACATATTGGAACATACAATTAATTTTTGGAAACAATAGTGAACAATATCACAGAAACAGAAATTAAATATTAAAAATCTGACTACGTTACAAAATATTAACAGTAAAAAAGAAAATAAATATTCTAAACTTCCGTATTATGACACATGTACTAGAGGGCTTGAAAAGATCTTCTCAAAATTTAATTACAAAATAGTAACAACCACTAACAATAGCTTAAAAAACCTGTAGGGTAACCCCAAACATCCAATAGATATGTGCGATAAATCGCGAATATTTAAAATGAGTTGTAAAGACTGTAACCAAATGTATATAGGGCAAACCAAAAGACTCCAGCAAATCCGTTCTAAAGACACCTTAACTCATGTTAAATATAAGAGAATAGATAAATCCAGTATTGCCTTACATATGATCGAAAATAATCATAAAATAGAACACATCGAATTAATTAAGAAAATGGATCAATGTCGACGGGTATACCGGTATTTTGTAGAATAAAAGAAATTTTTTTTGAAATTTCTACGAATGGCATCATGCTAGGAGAGGTGTGTTAAAAAAAGAGGTGCTGTATCCTTTACTATAAGTTTTAATAAATTTTTTTTTTGGAAAACCAAAAATACGTAACATTAGAATCATAATAATATCTAACTAGGATTTATTTACAACGGAAAGTACGTGAATCGTTATATGTTTGAAGGTTACTTAGTTTTTATCACTTTGCGTTGGGCGTTGTGTGATTACAACCTAATTTATATGACGTAATATTTTGGAATTTTTCTAATGCTTAATTTTACTTTCGATTTTCTTTTATTTGCAAAGATCTGTAATCAGAACCATCAGAACATAACGGAAATCTATCGGGCATGTAACGTGCAGACTAACACCTAACGCAGAAACGCGATAATGTTGAACAAAGTAAACAAACCATAATGCAAACTTTAACGTGTGGCCATGCTGCTACAGCAGGACGGAAAACAGAAGGATAGATACAATTGTATGTACATTGTGTAGAATAAAGTCACCGATATTGAATCGGTTTCCAAATTGAACCTGTGGGTAGTGGTCTACTTTCATAGAACTATTGCTATCTATGTATGGTATTCCCAATAAGTATATGAAGTAAAACCAAAATCAGCGAAACCGTGCCTGTTCTGCCTGCATGACCATTTCCCGCGAATCTCTGTGTTTACTACTTTCGTCGTTTTTGGTTGCTTCCAGCTATAGGCCTTCCGAAGTACCTTTAATGGTACTGGTAAAGAAGAGTAGTTGTTAAAGTGTACTTTGCATGTGTTATCGTTAAATTAGAACCAGAGGCACTGGTTATTTTAAGATTAAGTGTGTTATTTACTACTGGTCGCTTAATTTGAGCTTTAAACATTGGTTCGTATAATAATGTGGACTGTATTTTTAAATAATAATTTAATTTCAATTTATTTGCGTTAGCGGACGTTACAAATGCTATACGTTATTACCAACCCCTACCAGCTGCAGTGGGGTAGTAATAATGGATGCAGAAGAATTCCAATTGGAATTAATAGTCAAAAGAATATTGCCCTAGCTCAGGAGAGGGGAAGTAGGTTAGAAATAATAATGCAGCCGAATTTGGAGATAGCTTATATAATAATAAAATTAATATGCACTTTGATACTTAAGAGATTTAGAAAATACCCAGAGATACAGGCGCCAGGTAGTTTATTTTGAATTAACAGGTGTAATTCTGGCTAAATTACCAAAACCAATCAAAGAAATCCATATACAGTAAATATACTTAACTACTTAAGGATACAATAGATATAAGAATAATATATATATATATATATATATATATATATATATATATATATATAGACATATAAACCGGTTGCTGTTGAGCCCGTAGAATATATAAACGCTACGCTCTTTAGCCCGAAGAAACGCTATTAAGCCCGGTTTCGGGCTCATCTACGTATCCATGTGTATATAATCAAAATACGATTATATAAGCATCAAAACGTGTAAATCCAAAAATTTGGCCGGGCTTCATATTGTACCGTTTATATCTGCATTATATATAAAATAGTTCAGAGTTAGTCGTTGCAGAGGTCGCTTTTATATACAAACTGTTTACAGACACGGACGGTACGTTGTGTAGCCCAACATGCGACAACGTTGGATGGGCTTAATAACAAGCAGTAAACGTATACTCTAAGTGTATTTTACTTTAGTATAAATTTTATGCACTTTTTGAGAATCATCACGTTTTAATAATTTTTCACAAAAACAATACAAACGGTTTTAGTCAAAAATCGGAAGTTGATTTTTAAAAACGTTTGAAATTTCTACGTGATGCTTGTACGTACATATGTAGAATGTAGTACTTTTATAACTATTAAATTAAATTAAAATTAAAGTATTGAAAAAATTATTTGAAAACCTCTAAAGAGATTTGGATCAAAAGTACAATATAGGTAGCTAAGAAACTTTAAAGTTATAAGAATGATTTGTTGGTTCATTCATGATGTGATACCTATAAAATAATTTGAAACATAAATACATACATTTAATAAAAACGTTATAACGAAAAAGATATGTCTTAGGATATGATATTAGCATTTCTCATATAATTTTTTTTCTTTTACTAAAAATCTTTAAAAACAATGTAGGAATCTCGTTTTGTAGTGAAAAAATTCTTAGAAGCATGGACATTTTTTAGTATTCTGAAAGAGTTTTGTAGAATCAATTGGAAAATATTACTTCTTGTGAAATAATTATGGAAAGTTATGATAATTTTGCAGATAACACTGTACAATTAAAAAAATTAAATTTGGTTTTACCAACACAAAGCTTTTACAAACAAAATTGAAAAAAAAGAATTGTCCTAGCAGAAAGAAACAAAACTTACAGTCATGAAATTTAAAATCGACACAGAGTTTTTAAGTAATTGTGATGACAATTTACTTAAAAGTTAGAAAAATAATAATTAAGACAAACAGTTAATCCACTTCTTACAAGAAATAAGATATTTTTTTAAAGTTTGAGTCATTTCATATGAAATCGTCTAAAAGTAAAAGCTGACTTATTTTAGAGTCCTAAAAAAGAAATCTACGCACATTTAGTTTTGATGAACGCCCGTTTTCACCTGACCGAATTGAAAAACATAATTTTTATGCTTTTTTTGAGTGCACAACGAAAATTTATTCAATACCGATCAACAATGACGCGCTGCTAAAAATACGTTTTTTAACTTATTTTCAGTGATTTTTAGCTGACTTTAATGTCTTGGTCGTTTAACGTAAGCACCTAATGTTATTCAGAAATTAAGTTTACATATCCTAAAAAGAATAAACCCAACAACTGATCAAAAAACCCACTTTTTGTACAAAAAAAATGCTTGAAATTCGATGAAATCGCGTTTTCAGGCTACATTGGTCGTCTTGTTGTTGTCACATTCTTAGTGCCTATACACTTGGTTTTTTAAAGTCTAAGTAATTTTATTAGGTTAAAAATATTATTTGCAATTGGTTACTTTTTTATGTGAAAATTCATAAAACACTACATGTTTGTTTTCTAGATATTTAGTGTAGTTTTATCTACTTTGTTTGTATCTTATATTATAGCAAGTAGGTTGAATGTTTTTTAAACGTGATATTTTGTTTTCATTTTCATTGAAATTGTGTGTATTGTAAGTGAGATTTATTACGTAAATATAACATATGATGGAATATTAAATTTTTTGAAATAAAACATTATATTTTCTTAGAAGGCTTAGCTTATTGGCTTAACGATATTGACAGCATCACAATTATAGAAAACTGAATACCTTTACGGTATCAACTAGCTGTGACCGTGAGAAACCTAAACTATATTAAATTATTGTACCTTTTTATGTTATTATCTTATTAATACATATGTTACAGCAGCTTGAACATTCACACTCTATACAAAAAACTAATTTTTATGCCAAGAATTTCATTAGAGCAGAAATCGAACATTGTTGCTGGAGTTACTATATGATGATCTGTAGTTCGTTCTAAGCTTTTTTTAATAGTTTGTGATGGTCCGATTAATGATAAATCTGTTACTTTAATCGTCCACATTAAGGAACAAATAAATTGAGTGAAAATGTTTCAGACTACTTATTAGAATTCCTCAATTTCGTTATTTGAAACAGAGTATTCGAAATACTATCACATACATATTTTAATTTCAACTAAAATTTCATGATAATGTTGTATGACATACTGTATGCCCAAAACTAACCTTTCAATTTATTTCCGATTTATTAAAAAAACTTTGTGTGCGTAAATAAGAATATGTAGGTACAAACATGTAAACAGGTTGTTGTTGAGCCCGTAGAACACATAAACGCTACGTTCTCTAACCCGAAGAACCGTTATATATCCCAGTTTTAGGCGCATCTCTGTATATATGCGTATGTCATCAAAATACGATTGTAGAATCATTATTATTTTTATTATGCGGTATATTGTAAGTTTGATTTAAAAATTAATTTGTGCTTGTCAAATGATGACAAATAACACACTCTACGTTAGTTGTGCAACTTGCGGTAACGGTTAAGTTTAACATTTCTTTAAAAAAGTTGCCAAAAACAGAGTTACATGCGGAATTTTAAAGAAAATTATTTAATTTGCTGCCGTTTTGAGTATGTTTTTTTTCAGATAAGAATTTGCTAATACACACAAGTTATAGCTTACAATTTTGAATTATATTTACAAATAAAACAAACTTTGCACCAATCATAAAAAGAGTTTAATGCTTGAATACAGTTTTTATTTTAAATCTACAGAAAGTTTATTTGTTAAGTCAATATTAATCAAGTTAAATTAAAAAAAAATTATTAGATCGGAAAATTATCTGCAAAAACTAAACGCAAATGTTAAAATTTCAAATCATTGTCGAATTTTGCTTAATAACTACGTTTAGAGCGTGTATAATATTGGCAACGCAGTCGGGCTTAACAGCGCGCTAATAACGTCGTGTAGAAAGGCGTTACCGCCCGGGCTCATCGGGCACCTGTTTACATATCGGGCTCAATTGCGTGCGGTTTATAACTATATATATATATATATATATATATATATATATATATAGTAAGCAAATTAGACATAAGTTAATATGGACTCTAAATACATACGAGTCGAGAACACAAATTAAAGAATTTTTGTAATTTCTACCGTTAGGGAGTAATTTCCCTCGGTGCAATCATCGTCGAAACAAATTTTCATTAATTACTCGTAGAGTAATCCAAACAAATTAAGTAAAATTAAGTACGATTAGATGCAATTAAATCATATGTAGTAATATTTAAGTGAAATTTAAGTAAATTGAAGTAAACGTGTACTCAATCAAAAGGCTTAAGCAAACTTGGTCTAGTCACAATCACACGACCAATTATGAATCGTTAAAGCAAATAACACTACATAAAATGTAAAAATATAGGATACTACCTTACTGTCACAGGTAACAATGTTTTACATACACCGAACGATCGACTAGTCCAGAGCTCTGCCCAAGTGTTCGTCCTTAGTGGTCGGAAAAGAAAGTAGCTAAAACACACAAAAGTAAGACAGCACCTACCACACTTCACATTTAATGTAGGTTAGCACATAAGCAAAAATACAACAATATATTAGTTAACTTCTAGAAGCTGATAATTGAAGTTACGTTTACTTAACTTAAGAAAAGAAAATTAGCATTGTAAATTTCCATAGGCTGCATCCAATAAAATCCGGTAGAAACGATCATTCGCCGTAATTATTCCAAATCGAACAGTAAGGATTAGATAAATTGTCTCAATCAGACATCGTAATTATAACACATAACGGCACTCGTCGGCCCTTTAGCATCGACGCAAGAGAGATGTGCGAGGTTGACTTTCACCCGCCATCTTGTACCCTTTTATTCTTTGGAAACGGTTACATTTAGGAGCAAGCAGCCAAGATAAATAAAGAAAATCGGAAAGATAAAAACCCTCAAGCTAAGAGTTGACCATTTAAAACTAAATTTTTATAGCAAACGTAAAACTACGTGCTTAGCAACTACAAGACAAGCTGACAAGAAGGCGCGAAATACAAGTAACGCATGCGCTAAACTTTGGACTTAGTTCAAACCCGCATCTCTTTGTAGAGGCACATTTTATATTTACGTTGCAAAACGTTACTGAATAAATTCTTAACTGGTGCGTTCATTTGAGAACGTTACTAAATAAAAGAAAACGTAACAACGTCTTCGACCTTAAATTTTAAAACTTCAAGTGGACAGGTTTTACATGTATAAAATGATAACTTGCGCATAACGCAGAAATTAAAAATTACAAAATTAAATGCATTTTATAAACTAAACAAATAAGGGGATCTGATTGTGAACATTATTCTTAGAACGGGGTAGGTAATTACGGAAGATGGCTTTGAAAACATATTCTGAGGCCAGTAAGAGACTTAGCGAATGTTGTCGAGATTATGCAATTCCAAAAGCAACTTTTCTTCATCACGTCAAAAACACCAATCAAGGTTCTAAATCTTCCAAAAAAGCTCTGGACAGAAATCCCACAATTGGTCGTTTTGTAGAAGGGTCACTGGAGCAGCATATTTTGGAACTCTAAAGAATTAACTTAGTGCAACAAAGAAAAACACACTGCAGGGAAGAATTGGTATTATCGATTTATGTCAAAATGTCTCTTTACGTCAGCTTGAGTGTACATCATTAAACCGGATCAAGGGATTCAGCAAGAAAAATGTTTACGAATTATTTACTCTGTTGCAGAACATATGCGAGAGACACATCATAAAGGAGACTATAATTTTCAATATGGACAAATTAGGGTTTTCGACTGTAGCCAGTGCCAATAACTTTTGGCTGGCAAAGGCGCCAGAACAATACCAGAGAAAAGATCGCGGGGTTAATACAACCAATATCTGTTGTGTCAATGCTGGGAGATTTTACGTGCCTTCCATGATTATCTTTAAGCGGAAAAAACTCAGCAATAAAGTTCCACCCGGCAGATTCTGATTAGATAACCAACAAAACTTTTGTGCAATGGTTGCAATATTACGTTGATGTGGTATAGCCGACGAAGAAGAAAAAGGTTCTACATCTACTAAACACATTGCAAAAACTTGGATGTTCCCTTAATTCCAATGTAATTGTTATACTGTAGTTATCGGGACATACGACTTATCGTCTTCAACCATTGAATCGTTAATTTTTTAAACTTTTGTAAGTATACTATAAACAAATCGTGGATCGGTGTTTAAGGTTAAAAGTGTGCTGTACAGTTACACAATATCAGAAACTGCCATCAATGGTATTTGAGCATCTGTGGTTTGGCCGCCAAATCGATATGTTTTTCAAGAATCAGATTTTGTTGCGTCTGAAAGTCTTCAATCTGGAAATGTTCTCATCGATACCGAACCTCGCAGTGGTGATTCAATCGAAGAAGCACTCATAACGCAGGAAGAAAAAATAATCACTAGCAACGAAGATGACGCGCCTTGGTTTGTACTTTTACTACAAGTCAGAAACTGTTCCACTTCTTTGCCAACAACTAGTCTAATGGCTTTTAGCAGTTCAGCATTACCATTACAGTCTGTGAGCTTAATGGACATTGCTCCATTACCAAGACAAGTTGAGTGCGAGTGCAGAAGATGATAAGATACAGTGCATGGGCTGCAAAGTATGGGTTCATTACAAATGTGCTGCTGTCGGACCGGGCAAGAAAAAGTGTTATTGTTCTACGTGCGTTTAACTTAACTTACTGAAACTGGTTATTTTATTTTGTTGAGGGAGACTTTCTTGATTTTGTTTTATTTTTCAAAAAGAATTTAAATTGTGTTAATTATTGAGGTTACAGGTACAGAATTATTTTCTTTTTGTGTGCTTAGTTTATTTCTTGTTTACATTACTGTATGGTAATGTGTTAAATATCAATTTTATGACTTTTTGTTATCTGTAAATAAGTTTTTACGTAATTTGATGTAGTTTCAATGTTGGGTGCTAGTGGTTCAAATTTGGCAAGCAGTTTCTTTTATTCAACCATTTGCAGGGCTGCGAGAAATATTTTGATTTTTATTGTGGAAAGCATTCATCTAAGTCCTGGCAATTTTTACAACTTTTTCTTTAAAGTATACTGTACGGTTTGCTTAAATTTTACCAGAACTGTTAGCGTTTTTGTGAAAAGTGGTCCAATATGGGCAACCTCGCCCGTTACACGATGATGCAGAACAGAGTAATATAAAGGCTTCCCAGAACCTGATGATTTTAGCGTTGGTAGTTAGTATTGACTAACTACGTGCTAATAAGTGTGATATATAACTTTTTTTACCGCGCCCTCCCTCTGTAAATTATCTGTACCGATTAGTGTCGCCACAGACGGTCAGCACAATATCTTACAAATATTTTATCATTTACTATTTCTTTGTTTTTATTACCGTTTTAAATAAAATAAAACTTGATACTGATGTTTTTTTAGCAGTGGCAACGTTTTCAGATTTGTCTATCTCTATAACCGTTAGAGATGATATTTAAATCATTCATTATAAAGCGAAATTGCTGATGATGAGCTTTTGTTATATTATTTCCATAACACTAACGAGCCTTTTAATAATTTTCGAAATGTAAATTAGGATTATTATTGAAATAGTTACATTTTTAAATTACGTTTCTAATCTTTATGTTTGATATGCTGACGAAGTAAATATGTAAATTGATGATCAATTAATTTTAAACCTAATTTAATTACAAATCTTGATCACGCAACGAGACGTATAAGCACAGATTACCACGTCAAAATATTTGAAATCTTGATAAACGAAACCTTGGAATTCATAGTAACTCAAGTGCTGTTTGCCAACATCGCTATAACGCAAAATCAAGATTATGCAGTAATCTACAACAATTAACAAAGTGGTTAGTAAATATACTGACCAACAGATAGATTGATGCTAATTTCCTAGTGGCGAGCGTACTTTTTTGGTACGAAATACGTCGTAAGGTTGGTTATCTTCCAGTAAATACTACAATCAACGATTTTAGTTTGTGTTCTAGATAAAATAGCAACATGAATCGTTAAATTTAATTAGTTTTGCAGTTATTAATATGTAAAGTTTGTGGATATTATAAAAACTGTTAATATGGTTCAATAACTCAAGAATCTTGATATTTTGAAATCATATCTTAGTTTTGCTCAACTCGGTATAATAATAATTCAAAATTAACGCTTGAAAATCCTGTACTTTTTGCAATTTTTAAACAAAAAATATGTAAAATTCAACAAGAAACATTATCGCCTGAAACAGGTGGTTAGTGTTGATAACGTTTATACTGCGATTAGCAAATTCAAATACAATCATCGTTTAGTAGTTGATGAGTAGTCATTCTTGCACAGTACTTTCACAAAGATTATTTCTGGAGTTGTGAATACGTGACGTTTGTTTTCTTTCTAAACACTTTTGGCAATTTTTGGATTGATCACTACACCGTAGGTAAGATTTTCATTATGTCGATATTTTTTTAATCGATGATAAAAAATTATAATTCAGATTTAGTTCCATTGTTTTTATCAAATAACGATTAAACCTTATCTAACATTTTTTTCCAAAAACAAGGATCAAAATAAAAACAAATTTACAAACCAAAGTATGTAGTATTGCATTTATGTTACAAATTGTTTGCTTGGTAGGTGTTTTTTCACTGTTTTTGAACATATTGAAATACCTAAGAGTGCAGAGTATAAAAATATAAATAAGAGTGGAAACGTTTTGAGTTTCATAATTTTTAACATAGTATTTACTTATTTTAATCTATTGAAGTAAAAATAATTAGTTAAAATACATTAATAAGCAAATTAACAAAAAAAAAGCGCAGTCTTTTGTGAATATAATTTCAAAATTATTAAATTAGTTTTGACAAACATATAAAAAATTGTATTAGAACTCATCTCAAAATTGGGAACGTTAATTATTTTTTGCGCAGCTAATGTTGTACCAACGTTTTTGTTAGTTATGTAACATACTTATTGAAATAATATGTATTAAAAACCACACGTTTGATAATTCTAGTAAACCGCGTTGTAAAAAGAGTCTTAAATGATATGAAACTAAAATTAAATTGGTTAACTTTTGTCTGCAAAGAAGATTACTTATGAATAGGTTGCAACTTAAAATCCAGCGGCATGTATCATAATTCTCAGACATTTAAAAACTAAAACCATATATATAAATAATTCGGTTATGATTTTTATTAAGTTTTTTTGTAACATAAAAATGTAGGATAAAATAGGTATTATGTACGTGCTTTATCTTATATATAGAATATGCGATATGTTTCAGAGACGATTTGGGTAAAAAAATGTTTTGAACAAATTTGTTTACAAATTAAGAATGTACTTTCACCGCAAATGTATTACTTTTCAAAAGTACTTACTTATTTTTCTATATAAACAATCGCACATTAAAAAAGTGGCGTTAGGAAACTGCAACGCATAATTGTACGTTACAGTAGTCTAATCGCGGCTAAAGGGACGGTATTTAGCATGAATGCGTTTATGCGTCGATCCTCTTTTTAGTTGATTATAATTATAGTATTTTTCACAAGTCGTAATATTAACTCCTGAAAATCTACGCTAAGAGGAATGTAGGTATTGATCTTTCTCTTTGTTTTAACATCTACACTAAAATAAACTTCAATTCTTACAAAACGATTTTACTTTATAAAGTAAGAATGTTGTAAGGAAAAATTTGCATGGTTTAACATTTATCTTAATACGAAATTGTTGTTTTCTTAATAAAGACAAAAACGAATACCTACGTACTTTGGCAACTTACTTCAATTACATAAAAACTTAACTAAACAGTATGTTTAAAGTAAAGAAAAGGCAAACATAAATCAATTGCACGTCATTAATTATCTTAAGCGATTGTCGGTTGCTTATTAAATGTTTTCATAACAAATTAAATACAAATCATTTTATATTATTTTAACTTGCAAAAATATATATCAACTTAATTTGGACACTACTGACAACATTGTTAACAAATAAGTTTTTGATGTCGATGGCGTGCAATAGATTCAAGTTGTCATATATATTACATTACACTGTTTTTTTTATTTGTTGTAATATTTTTTTTGTTGCAGGTAAGTGACACAATGCATTTGTAAGTACAATTTTTTTGTATTAATTATAAAGTATAAATTGACTGTTGATATGTGTTAATAATTGAGAGCAATGCTCTCCAGAAATCCACGTATTAATTGATGAAAATATTTTAAGTACTTGATTTTATTTAACTTTAAATAATGCAAAATATGCTTTTGGTGACCATTAAGTTTTATCTAACATAAAAATTTGCTATGGCGTATCTTATGTTCTCACGCTTCTTCTCAATGATGAATTCTTCTGGAGTTCGCTGACTTTTACTACTCATTCTTATAGAATTGAAGAGTCACTTATCTTTTCAATAAAGACTACGTCTCTATGTATACATATATAAAGACGTAGTAGAACTGGTGTCAGGTCCCAAAAACAATAAGCCAAACAAAGATGCAAAAGGAAGTACGACGCAAAAAAGTCCACTGCAAAAGGCGTAGGTCCAATGACAAAACAAACAAACCACTATTGTAACTCAATCTTAATGACAATAAAAAGACACTTGAATGATCCAAGTAAAAGTAAGCTGCTAATGAATTATATAAAAATATTAAATCACTGAAAACATTTTTGACAAAATATTCAAAATATTGATAGTTCATAAACTAAAACAAAAAAAAATGAAGTAACAATTTAATTTGAATCAAGCGTAAATACCAGAGTCTAAACGAAATTGAAGGTGCGGTATAAACACGAAGGTGTCAAACTATAGACATGTTAGTGTTTCTTGCGATTTATTTGTGAAAAAATAAATCTCAAGACTAACTGCTAAAAAACATTTTGTTACAAGCTTTAGGTCTTACGAACCTTGCACGGCCAACTCACACAGTCGGAGATAGGGCAGGTTCAAGAGAATTATGCTTAAGGGCGCCAGATCTAATCCAAATTAACACTTCTGCCTCAATCACGACAGACGGTCCAAACTTGTAACTAAATGGGAGATTCGTAATCCTTCTTACTCTGATGTTCGAGTAGCCAAAATTAGTTAATATGTAATGATAATTACAGTAGAAAGAAAAAAATACAAGAGAGATTAACAAATATAACCACTTTAATATATTAACGTAGGGGATTAACAAGAATATATGAAATTTCTCCACTCATCCCTGCTCGAACGATTACTAAGGGTAATTAACAATTATAAAACGTTAATTTATCAGCGTAGCAAATTGACAACTATATATTAAATTTCTCAATCCATAAATAATAGAAAGGCTAACAATTATGATTAACCCGTGTAGAAAACTTTGATTTCACAATATATAAGATTTACAAGATTATATCTAATTTTCAGTGCACGAATGCCCGCAATATCGGCAACACAAATACACATTTAAGTCAGGTCGAAACGAACAGCACAGAAAATCTCGTAGTAAATATTTCTTTCACACAGCATGCGAAACAAATTAAATAATGATTGAAGTTATTGGTATATAAGCAGTAAACGTAATTACGGACATTAACATTAACCAAAATTCTGTGAGTAACTTTCGTGACAGCGATATAAAAATTAATAAAATAAACTCACCCACAATCCAGTGTCCACTTTCGCAAAGAAAACGTTTTCCCCGCTAGCGGCCTGTAATAAATATTTAATAGGAAATCGTGTCACACACTAACTCACGAAGAATAGGAAGCTACAAAACTAGTATTAATAAATCATTAAATGTTTTATAAAAACCCGTTGTATCGAATGCTGTAGGTAGTAATTTAGAACAGGTGGTTGATAACACAATCGACTTCTATCTCCAAATCAGCATCTTCGACGCATTGTTCGACGAGACCTCGTTATTTAAGTAGCAGGCCCTCATAACAGCTTATATGCTCGGTAGCGATATTCATTAATGGGACTTATGCATCCTTATTACTGCTTGAAACGAACAATGGGCTAGCAACGTGGTGGAACCGGCTATCACATTAATACATAAATTACGAAGGACTCTTAATAGATTGGAGACAAAAATATCTTACTCTGTGCCAAAAGAATCGTAATAAATTCGCAATCGCCTTATAAATTTGTGTTCATCACACGTGATGTTCTTAAAAATTTAAGAATCAGTTCGAAATTCTCGGCCCGTTCATGTAGTTGACAGCTTAACGATTCCGTCGTAAAATGACAGTCACGAGAACAGATCGGCAGAGGGCGTCAAAACCGGAATCTAATTTTAATTCATATACATACAGGGTATTCCGTAATGAAAATTTCACACGTAACAATTTTTATTGCAAAATTCTATTTTATTTATTAACATACTTTCCTTCAAGAGTGATACATTCATTCCGGCGCTTCTCCAACATTTTTTATGATTCTTTGTAGAACGATTTATTTTTTGTCTCAAAATCGACGTTTGTTACAGCTACTACAACAAGTTTTACAAACAAGTTTTTGGTGCTGTTATGAGTTCTTCTCTATCGCCTGTTGTGGCTAACATTTTTATGAAATTTTTTAAAACGGTTACTTTGGAATCATCAATATTAAAACCTATTATCTGGTTTAGGTATGTTAACAACACGTTTATTGTTTGGTCTCGTGGTCATTTCGAATTGTCTTGATCATATAAAAGCGTTGTGGTCGACGCCATTTTGTCGTTAATGAGTCCACGCATAAAATTTAAGAAAATTTGTTCTATAGGAATTGTAATATGTTGGTAGTTAGATTTACTAACTGCGAAAATTCAAAAATCGTATCGAATAATACAAGATTGTGTAGTGGTCACTGGTTCTCTCTGCTGGTAGTTTTTGCATTTGTGCTGATATAGTTACTTTTCACTATATTCATTGGTGGATAAAAATCGTGGAAAGTTCGATGCAATTTTCGAATTTTCGCGATTAGTAAATCTAACTACCAACATATTACAATTCCTATAGCATCGATTTGTTTCTTTATCGTCTAAACAATCAACACCTAAATATCAAATTTACTATGGAAATTGAACTAATAGTTCTCTCCCATTTCTCGGCGTTCTCGTAAGCTCGACGGAACTCTGGACTATTCTGTTTATTGCAAACCTACACGGACAGATACCTTCATGCTTCATCGCGCTTTTTCTATTTGCTAACATCTACGTGCTCGAGCACATTGGCAAATTGGCATTTTTACACTACATTTTTCTTTTTCTTAAGGATGGTGTTAACCCATATTCTACTCGACAAGCAAAATCTTTCAGATTCTTCTTTCCCTCGAGGACACATTTTTTACACTTTCATTTCAAGGTGTATACCTAATCCATTGTTTATGTGATTTAGATTGCATTGGTGCAACCGGTCGTTTCGTAAATACACGCATTTCAGACAATGATGGTTTTATAAGGAAAAGGCATATTTCTAAGTCTGCGGTTGCTGAACATCATTTTATTACAGCTCACAATATAGATTTTGATAACGTTTTTGATTGCGCAATTTCTATTCTTCTATAGAAAAATCCGAGAGAGCATAGAAACCATCAAACACTCCAATCACTTTAATCGTGAGCATGGTTTTAAGCTATGTCCTTTTTGGTTTCCGGTCATTAACTCTTTTATCGAAAACACGTTCCTTTTATATCGTAACCTAATTAGAGTTACGTTTAACTAGTCGCGACGATACTTTTTTATATACGTAGATTGCTTCTTCTTAAGTCACTTCTATGGAGTTTAGCATCTGGCCTGGTTCACAAGTTGACTACTTAACTCTGTAGTGGTTCTTTGTTTGATTGTTGTTCGTTTTTTTAAGTTCATCGCTTTCTTTCTTATCTTTTTAGAGTTTTGAATCTGATTTGGTTCACAAATTGATTACCTAACTTTTTTGAGGTTCTTAGTTAGATTTGGTTGCTTGTTTGAGTTTTCTCTCGCGACCTGATGAAGCATCTTACGAAAGTGGGCGAAAGCTTAGCAACTTCGTTTACAGCAATGTCACGGTCCAAACCCGGAAGACGTTCTTATCTTAGAATCGACTTCGGCCGTGGAAGCCTTCGCTATTGCATTGTACACTAATGTTTGAACTGTCATAAAATTTTGTCACATATCGTCTGAACGTTGGTGCCTCCTAAAAATTATATGGATTTTGATTATAAGCGACTTTCGGCTTAGACCATGTTCTAGTTGAACACTTTAGGCTTCATTCTAGCTTCTCTTTGAGAGCCAAAACAAGAAGTAGAACTTGACCTTTGACGTATTATCGTTTGTAAACCGAAACAAACTGACGTTTTGCAAGACATTGCAGCTTGCATCTTTGGGGTCAATATGTGATCAGGTTATTAACTTTCCGTTATCGCTTGATTGGTTTTGTTATTACTCGGAGTAATAGTTTGTGTGCTATCCAAGAAGGTTGATCTTTGTCTTACAGGGTGTAGTACTCATAGCCAGGATTTGCTAAGTTTTAAACTGTCCACCCGATTCATATTATGTGGATGTTTTTTTATTTTCACAGCTTCATGGAACAGTTTGGGAAAATAGAAAAAAGTGCTAGCTAACACGTTATTCAAAGTTTAACGTGTATCTTCGGTTTTACACGTTTCAGCTATACTTTCTTTCATTTAACTTTAATAGAGCGTCCCGTTTGTCTTATATAACTTGATACACATAAACAAGAAATTTTGTAAATTCTGGCTTGTTTTAAAGTTTATTGATTGTCTTTAGCAGATCTAATCAATTGTTTAGGGTATCCTTAGTTGTGAAAACAGTTTTGATATTATGTTTCTTTAGCACTCTGCTTATTTTGTCTGTCGAACCCATACAGTATGTTAAAAGCTTCTAGTAATTTACGAACCTGCAAGGCCAACTCACTGTAGGATTGAAACCATACCTGTCGGAGAGAGGGAGGTTCAAGTGACTTTATTTTAAAGGGCGCCAGATCTTTTGTTCTTTGCAGAAATAGCTCCTGCTAGATCAGCACAGGAGGCTTGAAGCTTGTACAAAATTGTTAAGGTTCGTAAAGATGGAGGAAACGAAGAAAGAAACTAAATCGTTAACAACAATTGCACTTTAATTACTCTATAAGGATAAATAGATTAAAATTTGAATCAATCACAATTGGATAGCATGACAAAGAATAATTTTAGTCCGAGTACAAATATAAGCAGGTACTAGAATATCAGAAGTATCGGCAACTTACACTACACGTAAAACAAAAGTGTAACCATCAGAACATATAAAAATCTTCATAAGTAAATTATATTAATAATGATAATTGACAGTTGACGTAATCAGCATGCGATAGTAATTTACTTAAACTAATTGAGTAACAATAATAAGCAACGAATCAATTCGAACGTACGATCAGTAAATATAGTTAGTCATGAGTATCACCGTAGCGACAACGAATAATTAAGCAAAAATTGACTTACCAATGATTCAGGAGTACCTTCAGAAAACGTTTTCCTACTGGCTTCCTGTAATTAAACTTCCTGGAAATAATCGTGTCTACCTGGCGACTCACAAACTACAAGTAGAAGAAACATTTAAAAGAAAGTAATAGAACCGAAACTTATCGTATGCTGTTACAATGTATTTTCGTCTACGATGGTATTAATTTATTGCCTCCAAAGAGAAATTCAATCGTATCCGGTACTTAGGTTTTTCCGAACAAGGTGATATTAATTACTGGTATTAATTGCCTCCGCATCGAAATTCTGCCCTTGTATCGCAGCGTTCTTAGCTCTACAGTTTCCGATGATAATTTTCCCTTGTAGATTTTAAATTACGACTAGAACACCTATACTTAGGAGGAAGCACATGGCGCTAACGAAAAGACATAAAAATTACCTTTAATCAAAAAAAGAACAAAAGTCTTTTACCCTGCGTGGATTAAATTAGTTAAAGAAGAATAATTTTATTACCCATCGTGTCCCAACACGTGGATGTTTTATGAAAACGATTTTTAATTCACGCAGACATAGGTTACATCGTGAACGATGTTAAAGTCAAAATGCCCGTATCTCACCGGATATCGTCTACTCAATACGAAGAGACCAACGAGCCCGGTAGATGGCGTCGAGAAATAGAAAAGTAATTTTTAATTAAACCAATATACAGGGTAGTGCATTATAAAAATTTTGCACGTAACAAGTACAGCAAATAAGCGGTGCTAGTAGGAGGTGGTAAGTCCTTTTTGTTTTTTGGATCTATGCTTTTTGGAGCTCTTTGAATCCGTATCTATTTTGTTATAGTGTTTTTTTTTTCCTTTTGTAAATTTTCATTATTTGACACCCGTATAGCTATTTTATCTAAAGTATGCAAAATAGTGGTCTTCTGTAGTGGATGGTGGTGAGATTTGGCGTTCAAATAACTGTTAATATGCGTGCCTTAATTTTCCGTTATTTTTCTTTATCACCAGTACATCAACAAACAAAATCAAATTAAAACCAAACCTTGAATATCTTCCTAAGTAAATGTAGGGCTAAGAAGAGAGGCGCACTGTCTCGTCTCAGTCACAGCGGAGAAATATCAAGCCGAAGCAGTACTGATTACTCAACTCAAGATGGCATTAAACGAGAACCTAACTATGGATAGGCAACATAGATCCGCAATCTATATCAGGGATGGCAAAGCGACATGGGCAAGGGATGTTAAACGGAACTTATTTACAGTGTTACACTGGCACAACATTAACTTCCATAACTGCTACGTTTCGCCAAACGTTAGTGACGATGTGTGCACAACTCTCTTAGACGATATCTCCAAGGCAAGCGAAGGTCTACAGTGATAGCTGGGGACTTTAACGCGAAAGTGACAGAATAAGGTTCAGTACGACAGAACAAACGAGGGAGGATCATGGTTGAGTGAAGAGCAACGGAGGAACTAATAATTCTAAACATCACATATCACATATCAACGTAACGATGTGTTCCATAGAGGTAGCCCCTCAGATCACAACATGGAAGGTACTCGACGTTGAAAGTTTAAGTGATCACAAGTATATCCTGTTTGGAATTTAAAAACCAAAAGTTAAAAAGACAAGCTCGAGAGTAGTCAACACACGACCCTAATGTTAATACAACAAACCCTAATTTATGTTTGTAATAGGAGCATGCCTCGTTCAAAAAGAGGAAAAAGAAGAAAAGGATATACTGGTCGACGGAAAAACTAGACCGTCTCTATACTGAATCCTGAAGGAAAATCTTGCGACTGAACAAGACATGAGTGTCACAAAATATAATTCAAAACTTCAAAAAATAAAGACAAAAGAATATAGAGAGTTAATTAAGAGAGCCAAAAAGAGAGCATGGAAAGACCTAGAAAACCATCTATGGGGTGTACTCATTATAGAGTAGTTACAAAAAATTCAGACTTGGTAAGCAACAAATTTCTCCATCTAAAGAAGAAACCACACATCTAATCAAACAACTGTTTCTGGAGCACGAAACTACATCGCCCGGGAGCGACTTTACCCCTTCAGTTATTTATTTATTTATCTAAGCACAAAAAAGCGGCGGGGCCGGATGAGATTCTGAACGAGGCCATTAAGATATTAGTGAGAAAATACCCTGAACATATTCCTAATATTTATAACGACGAGTTTACTAAAGGCAATTTTCTAGACCAATGGAAAAAAGCAGCTCTAGGTTTAGTATCTAAATTGTAAAGCGGAAGTAGCAAACGCAAAGGATATCGCTTAATATGCCTGCTACACAACCTGGCCAAAGTCTATTAAAGACTACTGCTTCAAAGAATAATAAAGGAAATTAAGCAACAAAGCGATCTTTCACACTTTTAATTAGAGTTTAGGAAAGAAAATCAACGGTAGATGCGCTTGAGAGGATAAGTCACATAGCGACAGAAGCTAAGAAAGGAACTTGGAGAACTAGGAGTATCGGCGCCCTGGTATTGTTGGATATCCAAAACGCATTTAATACTGTTTCCTGGGCACTGCTAGTAGAAAAGATGCACGGAAAAGCCATAAGTGCGCAGCTGAGCAAAATTATGACCAGTTACCTGACAAACAGGATCATTGCATATAAGCTCGAAAATAATGAGAGCATCCAACATCAGATGACGCGTGGGGTTCTACAAAGCCCGATCCTCGGCCCTACATTATGGAATATCTTTTATTATAAAGTCCTGTCCACACGGCTTCCGAGCGTTAACAGTCTTCGCGGACGACTTGGCAATCTTTGGGTGTAGCAGAACTGTTTAAACACTGATGCAGAACATGAATAAAGGACTACAGATTGTCGACTCATGGTTAAGAGAAAATAAACTTAATGTAGCCATAGAAAAAACGGAAGCAATTGCCTTCACATACAGTAGGAAACTGGAGCTGATTCAGTTCTGTTATAGTGTTACATGCCAAAGTTGAAACGAAGACACTTGCCTGAAATACAGTAACATAAGCGGTGTTATGCCAGTGCTTAGTGAAGACGGGGTAGGTTCTATTCAGAATTTTGTGATTGATTTGGAAAACTTGACGAAAACACAAAATCAATTAAAATAAAGTCAAAGGGCGCCAGGAAGGGGTATAGCTTAATGGACTTCTGGCCCTTGCCAACCACAAGCCCGCTCCTGAAGGATACATTTTAAATGGACTTACCTTAATAAAGTGTTACTAAAATCTGAAATAATCTAAAAATTTACATACGCGAAGGCCGACGGAATAAAAGCTTTGTTACATTTAACAATTTATCATTTATTACATAATTTAAATAAATTAGACAAGCAATAAAACAGGAAATCTACATTAAAACTAAAGTCAATTTGACACAAATAATATAATACAACAAAATAAAAAATTAAACAAAACAAACTAAATTATCTTTTAAAGGAAAGAAAAAAAAGACCGTGTGCGCATAATAATAATAAAAAAATGAACATAATAAAATTCCGTAACAGTATAAAAACAGACTTTATAATTCTAAACTTATGGTACGTAAATATAAGATGGTCTTTCTTTTACTTTATATACATATATATCGGAACAACCTTTATACATTGGATACGTTACATTACGTTTTTTTAATTTTTGTGCACCACAATAAAATTAAAATTAGCACACAACTTTATAAGTGGTTTGAATCGTTGAAAAACAAAAAAAATTCACTATCTATCAATAAACTCTCACTACTAATTTCAAAGCTTTTTAATCACTAAAATTGAATAACTAAGCAATCGGTAATCAATAAATACCTCTACTGTTTGAAGTCGAGCTCCTGGTTAGCATAAGCCAGTTGACGTCGTCCGGAACCTTGGCAGGGTACCACAACCATATGAATAATTTACCGTCGGAAGATTTCTTAATGATCCGCCACCAAGGCGAAGAAAATGGAATTGCGAAACAAACTCACGCACAAATACACAATACCGTAATTACCATCACCCGCGATATTTACATTTCGGACGACTGTCAACCAACTAACTCCTTTTTATCACCAAAATCACATCTATATATAAACTTATTCGACTACCCTTTCCAGAAAAGCTGTGTTCGAAACTCTATGAAAGAAAACAATCTCATCAAGAAGTGCAACAAGGAGGCAAACAGATCAAATTACGTCAAATTCGTAGTATTGGGCCACGGCATTTGGTTGCTACGTAAAAATGTCAAATTGACAAAATATTATATAAAAAAATTTAAACTGCCTAATAAATTAAGATAATGCTTTAATATTCCACGTAATCTAAACGATTGACACAAAGAAATCAAAGTACGACTGTACTAAGAATTAACTTAAAACAAAGAACTGCAAACTTAAACTTAAAATAAACAAACTACTAAAATATATTTAATTACAATGATATATTAGAAGAGAAACATTCACGACGTAACAAAATACAAAACTTTATCTACAATTTTGAATTGTAACTTTCAATTTAAAAACGTAAAATAACTTATTAAAATCAATCTAAAATCCATTAAAACAAATTCAGAATACATGAAATGAATAACGTAAATCCAAATACCGGGTCTTTTATGCAAATAATCAAACAACCAATCATTCTAAACGACGGTAACAATAGGGGGAAGACGGAAGCGGATATTAGAACAGCATCAGTGACTAAATTGATGGCTAATGTGAAAGACCCAACAGCGGCTAAAAGAAAACTGTTTATGTCGACGATTCATTCTATTCTACCATATGCAGCACCAGTATGGCGCACTGCGCTAAATGCTAGTAAATATATGAATATGGCAGACAAAACCCAGAGAACGATGAAGTTACTTCCGCATATAAGACAGTGTCACTCAAAGCAGCGAGTTCTAGTCTAGCGTGCTTTGGTTATACGCAAGTTCTGAACTGAACTAAAATTTTTTCAAAGTTTCTAGAATCTTTAATGTGAGTTTCTGTATCTTCCGTCAACAACAACAAATATAAAAACTCTACTAACAAATACTTAAACCACTGTTTCGCATTCTTTAGCAAAAGGATCTATACGTGTGTCAAATAATGAAAATCTACAAAAGAAAAAGGAAACGCTGTTGGAGTCTCTACAGCAAAATGGATACGGGTACAAAGAGATCTAAAGGGTATGGGAAAAAGGAATCAACCCAACTCTCAAAGAAGACTTACCTTCTACTAGCATCGCTTATTTACCGTACTGTATGAGTTCAACAGACAAAATAAACAGTGTGCTAAAGAAACATAATATCAAAATTGTTTTTATAACTAAGGATGCTCTGAACGATTGGTTTAGATCTGCTAAGGACAAACAAGGGACTTTGAAACATGCTGAAATTTACAAAATTCCTTGTTTTCTGTGGATCAAGTTATTTAGCACAGACGAACATATGGCGGATTGCATACATCCTAGAGTTGCAAAATAGCAGTGGCAGCACACGTGTGGAACCAAGAACACAGGTTAAACTTTGACCAAATCAAAGTGTTGGCTAGAACTCCTTTCTTTTTTTCCAGACTAATCCGCGAAGCTGTGGAAATAGAAAAATGTTTATATAATATGAACCGGGAAAATGGTTTAAAAGCCAACAAATCTTGGTTACCAGTACTACAGTTTCTAAAACAAAGATCAATCTTCTTGGAAAGGGCACAAACTCTTACTCCGAGTAATAACGAAGTCAGTTAAGCAGTAACGGAGAGTGATAGTCCGTTAATTATCTGACATTTGCCACTCCAAAGATGCAAGCTATAATGTCTTGCAAAACGTCAGTTTGTTTGGGACAATACGGCAAAAGCCAAGTTGACTTGTTTTGGCTCTCAAGGAGAGACTAGGACCAAGACTAAAAAGTCTGGGGGCTCAACTACGACGCGGTCTAAGCCGGTAAGCGCTTATAATCCTAACCAAGAAAACTGTGAAAGCTTAAGATTCTAGCTCAAATGGATTTTTTGTTAGAGACGCGATTTATGTGTCAGCCTTGGGACTTATTGAGTGATGTGATATAAGATAATTCGCAGGATATAAGTTTGATTATATTTTATCTTAAATATGTAGGTCTCTAATAGTTATTTAACGAACAAGGTTGTTAATAATTGCGATTAATAATCGAGACATTTTAACGCGTGAGCGAATGTAGCGGGCGAACGCGTTAATATTGTCGAGATTATTTGTCGCCGATTAACAAACGAGTTAGTTTTAAAATTTTTCCGTTGATCGTACGTTAGTAAAACGTGTGAAGTTATAAGGAAACTAAAGTATAGGTAATTAGGTATTCCGTTGTTATATCTAGTAGTCGTGTAATATCGTTCAATCGGTGGTTGCTAACGATTTTATTGGTTGCTATACAAAATCGTTCATTAATAGAAATTCATTCATTGGTTCAAAATCGTTCATTAAAGGAGTTATTAACGATCTATTTCTGATACATTATTATATATTAATATTGCTATTAACAGACGATGGACGGAAAAGAAGATTATCGACCTGTTGAAGTGAAGATGTTAAATTGTAAATTTGTAAATGCTTTTGAATATTTTTTTTTGTTTTTTATACTCAAACACATTTTTTATCATTTCTTTAGTTATTGCGGTATAAATTAAAAAGCAAACATAAAACAATGCAACGTAATGAGGAAGCGATTTAACCGCCACCGAACTAACAAAAATAAACAAAAACCGTTTACAAACGCCTCAGAGACGTAATAATAATTCAACATTAAGATAAATAAATTTAAGATAAACATAATAAAAGCAAAATTATTAAGCAAACCACATTTAGATAAGTAAATTATCATTTGTTTACGACTACAATATGCAAAGAAACCGACCGTAAAATAAAGAGAATCTTTAAATCTGCGATTTGTTGGAATCGTCCAAAATATATTTTTTTAAATTTTACATTTATTATAAATATATTAGATTTCTATTGCATATACACACGAACGATTTGAAATTATGTATTTGCCACAATGAAATTCGATAAGTTTAGGAGCACGCAACGTATAAACGAAAATAATGTTTTTTTTGGAAGGTTTTTGTTTAGATTATAACATAATTTTAGCCAAAGTGTTATTTAATTTGTACGAAAATGTGAATGAATGGCAATTTAGTAGTATATAAATAGGAACTAATGCGTACATAAATTCATTATAGTAAACTGATTTACTACGCTTTAACATCTCAAAAAAACTTTCCGTATATAATATTAAGCGATTTATTATTATCGCTTAATGCCAAAATATCTAAAATTATGTTTTTTATATTTGTTAGATGGATGTTAATAAATCTAACGGTTTCTGGACTGTTACGGTGACTGAGGACAATCTCATAAATATTTGTGCGAAAAATACTATTTATTTTAAGAGTTTATTGACTTTGTTCCAGAAATAAATGATATTAAAATCATGAACATTTTACAAAGATATAAAGTCTACTTTGTCTTTCTATGTACAAATAATTGAAAACTCAATTCTATTGAGAGTACACGTCGAACAGGAAAAAACAAACTTCTTGTACACAAACATAGATTTTATTGCTTCATAAAACTTTGTCAAATAGTTTATTCGATTTTTCCAATTGGTTCATGCTTACCTTAGAGGCTTAGAGCATAGTTTTAATGATATCACATAAAGTACAACAATCTATACTTTCCCAGTCGCAATTTTATTTTCTTTGCTTAGGTTAATACAGTGATCCCTAGACATTGATTTACTGATTTAACATAAATTAAACGTGTTTGTAATTATGGCAGACCTTTCTGGAAGTTGTGTGTAAATTGTTGATACAGGTCTTGTTCGAACGCCGGTTTTTCGTAACTTTGACCGAACCTTTTGGTAGGTCCCGCAAATTAAAAATGGAATTTTTGATGTGTTGATACAGGAAACGTTTTAATTAAATTTATATTATTTATTTGTTTCATTTGATGTTTAAAAGTTAAATTAGAAATAGCAGAAAATTGCAGTAAAAATCAACTGTAAACAGCTTTACCCCCAATGTATTTTACGTTGTGGTTTTATCTCGCAGTTTTATTCAAAATTATTTTGATTACGCGGGTGTAAAATCAAGTTGCAACCTTTTTTCGCTTTTATAGCTATTTACAGTTTTCTTTTATACATAACTGATACTATGAGATGGCTCTGCCATCAAACTTTGCTAACGAATTTAATTAACTTAAATGTGTCTTAAAACAAAACTATTAACTTAATATCGAGTCAAGGTAAACATGGAATTCAAGAATTACGTTCACTTTATTTTTGTTACAAAACTATAAATTAATATAAACGATGACAAGTAGGGTGATCTAAGAGACTATAGAACTGGACCAAAAGATGTTAATCTTTGCTACACTGGTTCACTAATTTGGTAACGTGTAAATAAAAGGTAAATTCAAAAACGGTCATCACATTTTGTAGTTTGAGTTTCTTTATCATAGAGAAGAGTAGAGTAGGGGTAGGTTAGTAGATAAACGAAGTGAAATTGTTTCAATAGGCGCCAAGTTACTGCTATCAGTATAACTAATCGGAACTAACAGTCAGCAACATAAAATTTAAACATAGCACCTTGTTACGTTTTCTTTTATTTAGTAACGTTCTCAAATGAACGCACCAGTTAAGAATTTATTCAGTAACGTTTTGCAACGTAAATATAAAATGTGCCTCTACAAGGAGATGCGGGTTTGAACTAAGTCCAAAGTGTAACGCATGCGTTACTTGCATTTGGCGCCTTCTTGTCAATTTGTCTTGTTGCTAAGCACGTAGTTTTACGTTTGCTATAAAAATTTAGTTTTAAATGGTCAACTCTTAGCTTGGTAAGTTTTCTAATCCACATTTTATTGTTGCTAACTTAGACAAATATTTACAGAGGGTTTTTATCTTACCGATTTTCTTTATTTATCTTGGCTGCTTGCTTTCCTAAATGTAACCGTTTACAAAGAATAAAAGGGTACAAGATGGCGGGTGAAAGTCAACCTCGCACATCTCTCTTGCGTCGATGCTAAAGGGCCGACGAGTGCCGTTATGTGTTATAATTACGATGTCTGATTGAGACAATTTATCTAATCCTTACTGTTGGAATAATTACGGCGAATGATCGTTTCTACCGGATTCTATTGGATGCAGCCTATGGAAATTTACAATGCTAATTTTCTTTTCTTAAGTTAAGTAAACGTAACTTCAATTATCCGCTTCTAGAAGTAAACTAATATATTGTGGTAATAACCTCATAATGAAGTAGTTTGTATAAAGTTGCAAGATGATAACGAGGCCCACCGTTAGTATCTGCGTTTCTTAAAGTTGTGCAAGGTCGTTAATCAATAAGATGGTGTATACGGCCGGAGATCATTGGTAACTTCAGTTTGAAGGTGTAGATATCAGGTATTTGTATTAGAGGTATTTGTAACCGCTTGGTTCGCAGTTACATATCCTTAGGTTTCGTTGGTGATAACATAACACAAGTTATCATAACATAGAATAATAGGAAGAATCCTCCAGTTTGGAAGAAAGGAAAATGAGAAATATCAAAAAGAAACAAGAAAAGAATCTCTGAAAAGGGACAATATATCAATATCGATAGTTACTCCATTTTATGCACCTACCAAAGGTACTTATCAGCAAGATAGAAAATCGTTGTATGGCTATAATGAATCAAATGCTTTCGTTAGTAAACGTAGAATTTCCAGAAATCCTTACACAAAACGACTACCCAATTAAGCATATGCTAAATAAGAAATTTTTGTATTTGTGGTTCCTCATGACAAACTCAAACTGTCCTATCCAAGGCGTAACTCTCCTACTAACGTGAGCAATATGGCGGTAAAATACGATATTGCCTACTGTATATAATCCACTAAGAGCATAGATAGAGAACGTTGTTTGAAAAACAGAATGCAGACAATAACTTGAAATGTTATGTAATTTACTTATCTAACCAGTTGGAAATTATAATGAAAATACGAAATTATGTGTTTAAATTAGAGATAGAACGAATATCCGGTTACTATCCGGTATCTGGCTATTATCCGACCAGATACCGGATACTTAATTAATTAAATAAAACAATTTTAAGATTCTACATTTTTTGTATTACTACAAGTTATAATGATTTACAGAACTTTACAAATTGGTAATCATATTTAACTATAAACAAATTGTGATGAGAGCTTTTCCCCATGTCATGAGATTGGTTTGTTCCTTTTGCAACTTCGTCAAAGCAGTCCTAAAAACTGTCGCTATCACTATACTCATTTGTGTCTGTTTTCTTGGCAGGTGGAGAATAATCATCATCGGGTGATTCATCATCACTTTCAAAATCACAGCTCATTTTTAAGATTTGTAATAGAATTTGTTTCCTTGCTCTTTTGGCTTGAACTAATCCCAAAAAACTGGTCTTAAATCACGGGTTCAGAAAAGTTGCAACCAAGTATTAGTCATTCTCTTCAAAGTCAAAACGTTGTTTAAGCTGAGTTTATATTCAATAAGTTAGGTGTTCCTACTACAGTCTCTTCCTTTCCCAAGTATTTATTCAATGTGACAACATGTGGTATTACTTCAGAAATACATGAAAGACCAGAGCTAGTAATTTTAGTTACTTCTTCGAATAGTTTGAGGAGTTTTATATATTGTTCTATTATTTTCCACAAACCTGGCAACAAGTTATTTAAAGTATCACGGTCGATAATATACAAGGATACAGCTTGTTTCTGTTCTAGAAGTCGTTCCATCAAATAATAAATAGAATTCCAACGTGTGTTCTAAAGTCTTGTAGAAGTTGGCGATCTGGCAAGTTAATTTCTTAACGGATTGCTTTAAGTTTTTCTTGTGCATTAACAGATTGATTAAAGTGGGTTACAATCTGCTTCGCAGCAGCTACCATTCCAATAACTTCTGGTTGAAATTTTAATGATTCATTAAGAGATAGTTGAAAAAAATGAGTAAAACACCTTGCGGACGTCAACAAAAGAATAATCACTAATCAGTTTCGGTTTAGCAGAGAACGGTTATCGGAATGTGAGGAGTTTCCGGAAACACGAAAAAAGAGTGTTTTTTCGAAAACGGGTTTTCCACAGGAACGAATTTTGGCAGAGAATTTTTTGGAAGCGGTTATCGGACGGAGACGGGTTCTACCGGGACGGATTTTGGCAGAGGCCTTTTTCAACTCATCATCGGTTAGTTTTGGTTTGCCGAGAAACGTTGTGCGTTGCATTTGATATGCTTTACATTTGTACAGCAGATGCTGCGGAGTCTCGTCATCCTCCAAGCATCTGCGGCATAGAGGGCTACTTTGCAGTCTCATTGTATGCATTTGTTTGTTAAGGTTACAGTGTCTGTTATTAGTCCCGTGAGTTTCCTTAACTTTTGATAGTACAGTTTGAGTGTTTGATTGTGGCTCTGTAAGGAAGAATTTTGTGTACCTTGTCCTTGAAGAGTTTTTTCATAGTTTTTTTATGCTTCGCTGCAAGTATGCTGCGAATTGTTTTTTTTCCGGTTTCGTAAGCGATTCTGAAAACGGGTTCAGGTCCGATATATGTCCTTGTTGTGCCCTTTTTAGCTAGTGCGTCTGCTATTAGGTTTTTTTACATTCTGGTCTTCTGGTATCCAGATGTGCTGCACTGGTTGGCGAGTTGCCAATATTTCCAGACCGCTTATGTAAGCCATAATCAGTTTGGATTTTATTACTGGCGATCTTAGCTTAGCGCTAGTAGTGCTGATCGATATCGGGCTATAGCGTCGATAATGTTTTTGACACACCAGTCAATAGCAACAACTTCAGCTTAAAAGCGACGCATTTTTACCCAAGGTCAACAAAAATTGCTTCCCATGGTGCCTGTCTCCATATACTGCTGCTCTCCGGTACTGTGGCGATTTTTTGGTTATATCTATGTACCAGATAGTTTTTTTAACCGCGCCCGGGTTAATGCTTTTTGTCCACTCGTCTCGTGATGGTATTATTACTTTAAATTTCTTTAAGATGTGATAATTTTTTGTGAAGTTGGATCTCATAGTTAAAATTGTTTCTTCACGTAGCACGTTGTATATATCCGGTTTGTTTTTCCCGGTAATGGACGCGTGTTCATTAATCTGCAGCTTGTATGCTTTCCGCTTTCGATCAGCAAAGAATCGATGTTTCCAGTGCGGTCTATGCTCACAGCTTTTTAAAGTTGAAAACTTGTATGTTCGTTTTCTACGTCCCTACAGTACCTTCTCCATGAGTCCCTCTTTGCGTTTTTAATGACATTGTTGTATGTTGTGAGGCTGGTTCTGTATTCATCTCAGTGCCCTTGTTTTGTCAAGGTTCCTGTTCCACCAAGTCATCCTGTTGGTGGTTTGTTTGACAGTTCTTTGGCAGCTTGCTTCAAATGCGGATTTTAATGAATTAACAATACTGTCTGTCATTAGTTCTAGCTCGTGTGTTGATCTTGCAACTGTGAGAGTCTTTGATTTGGCCCGTTAAAGTTTTGTTGAACAAATCCCAGTCGGTTTTCCTCGGGTTTCTGTATTCCCTTACGAGTTTCTCGTCTGATTCAATGTTGAATCAAATGTATCCATGATCAGATAAAAAAGGTTCATCTGAAACATGCACATTTTTATCACTTTGCTCGCTTTTGGACTAGCAAGAGTAAGGTCAATAACTTCACTGCGCAACACGGTTATACACGTAGGCGCATCCCCGTTCTTTATTATGTTTAAATTGACTTTTAGAATAAATTCTAAAAGTTTTTCACTTCTGGAATTTGTGTTTGTGCTCCCCCACAAGATGTGGTGTGCATTGGCATCGGATCCAAGAATCAGCGGTTTAGTGATTTCACTGTTAATCAGTCTGTGGATTTCCTCCGGCGGCGGTGGTCCTGTTTGGTCGTAGGGAAGGTAACCGGATCCGATAATGAACTCTCTTCTGATGCCTTACTTTACTACAAATATTTCAGCTGCCACTACGTCCCTAAAACATAAATTTCAGGGAATCTTTTTCGTATGTTTGCAAGAGCAATTTCCGCCAGAGTGTATCTAAATGTCTTTTTTTGTGTTCTTTTGACACATCGATTTTGCTTTGTTGGTCATTTTTGTGACGCCAGTGTGTTGCTGATAGAGTGGTTGCGTTTTTGCACCCCTGTTGTTCCGGCAGTTGGTACAATTGCGGGCGTCGTTTGGTGTCGCTGTTGCATTCTTGACGTGACCGCCTTTGCTTCTTGTATAGGTCATTGGAGTGGAGAAGGTTGTCTGAGCTTCCGATTCTTTTTGTTTTTTAAGCTTTTGTCTTGCCGCCTCCGAAAGCTTTTTAGTCTTTTTGGGTTCGCGCTCAGCATCAGCCGATATTTTTGGGTTCTGCTTAGAGTTCCGGTCTGTTTTTAAATTTTGTGTCGGTGGTTCCATATATGTTTCCACGACTACGGAGGAAGAGAAGGCCACCGTGCGGAGTGCCCCGATACGCACGGAAGGTTATATACAACGGGATTAGTTTAGTGCCCCGAGGTTAGAACTAGTGACAACTGGTCTTCTATCCAGTCACGCATCTAACGACCTGGTGCTTCGCACCTTAGATTTAAGTTTTTAATGAAGCTATTTTTTCTTGGTTCAGACAATTAAGCCAGGACTCCCAAGAACTGCTTGTCCGTGAGACATGTTCACAGCAGCAAGAAGTTTGAGTTTGACTGCCCTGCCTGCTGATCAAAGTCAGCAGGGCAGCGACAATCATCGTTACCCCAGTGTTGACTCTTGCAAGGACACTACAGCTTGAGCTGTGAGAGCTTGTTCACATAACAGTAGTATTGCAGTACGTACGGATTTTAGGCCGCGACTCCAATCCCTGCCAAGGTATAAAGAGTTGTCCCGGCTCAGTAAATGAAGCTACTTACCGTTACATCCTATATACCCTCCTATCCACCACCTGGAGACGCGCCCGATAGGTAACTCAACCTACGTTTTACTTCTACTATTTTCTCCTATTATACACAGCCGGTGCTGTCAATGAAGCATATGTAAATTGGATCATTGAACTTTCAGTATTCCACAATCAGTTCTATGTGTAGTCAAACTATGGCTAATGTTTGAATACTTTCAGTCATGCTAACAAGTTTTTTGCAAGAACAGTAATGTGATGATGGGCATTGTTTCACAAGACATATTAGTTTCTCAAGTTTGGAACTTTTGTCTGATGATTTAGCGATGGGGTTTATGCAACATCTTCAGTTTACTTTTACCTTGATCTGCCAGAAGCAATAACACCTTCTCTTGTTTCTACAGGTCCAATCGACGCTGTTGTCACTATTTTTTAATGCTTTGTCTGATTGCTAGTCAATGCTATTGCTGTTACCATCTTTTAGGTCAACTATTACTTTATAACGAAAACGATAAATTTTTTGAGTTCTTTAGTTTAATGTCAGATTTATATCGCCGATGTTGATGCATTTCAATGAAAGTAATTACAACGAACGTGAAATATTAAGGGATATTGAATTAGTATTTGGCTTTTGTAAAATTAGAAAACATCACGCACACTTTAGTTATTAAATGTCGATTAATAGTGTGTACAATTTCATTTTCGAAAACTTGTTTTATTTAGTTTATCGATTTTAGATTTAAATGCAATTAATAACGGTAAACAACACATAGATTTTGTGACAAAATAAATAATGCAGAGATGTAGTTCTTGGCAGGAATACCAGTAATATTTTGTGAAAGCCACATTACCTATTTCAATGGCATTGCGTCATTTACATACCTTCATATATAAATTGTAGATTTATATCTTGGCGTATATTTTAGTCTGGTACAGGTGTGGTAGTGTTCTGTCGGCATCTTCCTCGCTTGACTGAAGGAATAATAAAATATTAATATATTCCTTTAGCAAGTTCTCTCTCCCGCGGCGATACTCCTCTTCGCGTAACAACTAAACTACGTAAAGCACAATGAAAATATTTTAAATTTTCTTTTGAATGCAGTTTCGCATTGTAAAACTAATGCACCTGCACTGTTTTAAACGGCGAAATTAAATCAGGCAGGTGCAGAGCTTTTTACACTTGGCATAAATCCTTATAAATAACATGTCTTTTATTCAAACGTTGAATTGCAAATTGCGAGTTTTCATAACTTGCCGATCTTTTTCATAACATCGTTCATTAACGTCGTTATTTAATACTTTTAGCTTTTAGTTAGAAAATCGGCGCCTTTGTAATAAAAGAAAGCGATGAGCATTAGTCCTTCGTTAAAAGATTGCATTACAAGTTACGTAATCATATTTTTTTTAAATAAAAATTCCTACACAAGATTACCCATAAATATTATGATTTTGTATTTGTATGTAAATTTTCTTAGTGTTTGGGTTCTTTCTTTTTGACGCGTAGACTTCAACGGCACGTGATTTCTATAATATACTTTCATGTCTGCATGAATAAACGCGTGTCCTGAAAATGGTCGGTGTTATAGAAAAAAATGAATTTCTATATTTGCTTTTCCAATTATATGCGATGCTTTATTTTACTAAACTGCTGTTCAAGTTTGCATAACTTCTGTTTGCGTCAGCAACAGTTTTCTATTTAGATTGTGCAGTAGAAATTATGTTTGCACTCGCAAAGATTTTTTATTTACTTATTGTATTACTTACACCTGCAAGGTACAAACAACTCGAATTCGTTAGGTAAATTAAAAATTTTCTACAAGTTTTAATTTTATTAAGAAACATTTGTAAACATTAAGTAAAACATAGGGTTTTATATTAGTTTAACACGAAGTGAAAATTAATTTGAAGGAAAAAACAGTAAATTTAGAATTAAATGAAAAAAAAAGCGTTTTATAATAATTACTCAGGGTTGTAAGACGTATACAGTTTTGTTGTAAAAGCTAAAATAGCACAGTTGTATAAAATTTCAGTTTCATAAGCAAGCAACGTGTTTACAGTATGGTGTTACACTAGGTTTCTCGTAACAAAACAGAAGTCAACGTCTAACTCAGCGGTTCACGGAGATTGAGTCGCAGGCTTCGTGATGACTGATTATAAACTAGATCTTAAAAGGCGCCAAAACGATGAAAGACTAAATTAGGGACATATCTTTTAACTCTACTCGCAGCCTGAAAAGAACAAATAACTTGACAGAAGTAATAACACAGAATATATATTTATCACACAACGCAGTTGAAAAAGACGAAGACGGTACATAGGTATAGTTATATCAACATTGCAAACATTATTACATGGGTTGATATCATAGGCCACGTATAAGTTACGCCCTCTACTGGGCAACACGTCGCACATCGAAGCGATCTAATCGGTCTAACTTTTACATTTAATGAAGGAATGACTTGATTTTCTTAAGTTAAATTGTAAGAATACGAAAAGTAAAAGTCTAGAGAATTAAAGCGTTCTAGATAAGTATGTGACACACAAAAAAAGTTTTAATATTAATTGTGATTACAACCTAGTTTGGCCATTCTAACAATCGACATTGTGGCGAGTCGACGAGCGACGTCACTTGTGCCACTGTATATTATACCAGAAGTTGGCAACAAAACCAGAGACAGAGGTTCTAAAACGGGACTTCCGAGCGGGCAGACCGACGAGTGGCGTGAATAACAACGCACGGATACTAATCTTGTTTTATATTAGTTTTTGTACACCATCGTTAAGTTTAAATAATATTAAAATAGTTAGAACAATTACATAGTGTTAGTTACTATAAAACAACCCAAATCGGTGACCCCGATCGCAAAATAATAAACACGTGCAGTGAAATTTTTTTTAACAGCGTGCCATTACAATGTCGGAACCCACACTAAACCTGACCGGAGAAAAACCAAATGAAATTAACGGGAGTGCTGAAGTTGAACGTGTAGACATTAAGGTAAGCATCCTTTTGGCCCGAAGACCCAGTGCTCTGGTTTATCTAACTGGATGGGCATTTCCAGATGAAGGGAACTTGACCAAGTTCTGGACAGCAGTATCAGCGTTGGGTCATAGATACTCTAACGAAGTCGCAGATGTCTTAATGACTCCTTCAGCACATGAAAAGTATGTAAAGTTAAAAACCGAACTCATAAAAAGGTTGTCAAGCTCAGAGAACACTTCTTGTGTGTGTGTAAAGCAACTCTTGGAACATGAGGAGATAGGAGATCGCTCGCCGACTCAATTCTTACGACACTTGCGTAATTTAGCTGGTACAACAGTTCCTGATTCACTGCTACGGGCGATATGGACAAGTCGATTACCAGCTCCAATTCCAACTTTATTGGTTACTCAACCGGATCAAACGCTAAATAATCTTGCAGACTTAGCAGATAAGATCCATGATGCAACCTCACAGCACATGCAGTAACCGCAGTGAACTTACCAGTACAAAGCAACCCACTACTCGTGCAGACAAACCCACCTGACAATCAAGATTATACTAATCTCAGAGGTGATGTAAATGCATTAATGAAGCAAATGAAACTTCTATCCTAAGAAATCGGGGAACTTAAACACGAACGTGGCAGGTCATTTTTACGAAGTCGCCACAATAGTAGACCACGGAACAGATCAGCATATGCCCAAAAATTTGAAAATTGTTGGTACCATTACTGTTGGGGAAATGCTGCCAGACAGTGCATTCAACAAGAAAACGAGGAAAGCCAACAGTGGGTGCGACCAGCGCTGATGGTCGCCGTCCAACAGGTCGTTTGTTTATAACCGATAGTTTTATAAAAAAACTATTCATAATTGATACTGGTGCGGAAATAAGTGTGTACCCACGTAGTTTCTTTCAAAAGTCCCCAGTAAAAACAAACTATAATTTATTTGCCGCAAATGGCACAGTGGTTGCAACTTACGGACTAAAAACATTGAATTTAAACTTAAGATTAAACCGTGATTTTAGATGGTCGTTCATCATAGCTGATGTTAAAAAGCCAATAATAGGCATAGATTTTATTAGTTTTTTCGGACTCATAATTAACGCTCGTCACAGGCAACTCATTGACAGTGTAACCGGTGCACATGCTCCTTCTTTTGTCAGCATAAAGACAATTTCAGGTGGTACGCAATACCATAACTTAGTGCTCCAGTTCCCCAATATAACTAAACCAACACAACATGCAATACACCAGGTTAAACACAACAGTGCCCAGTAACAAACCGAAGTCGCAGATTATCTTTAGAACGGTTGTAAGTTGCAAAACCAGAATTTGAACATTTGCTGGCTTTTGGAATAATCCGACCACCAAAAAGCAGCTGGGCATCACCACTCCACCTGGCACCTAAAAAGAGTGGTACAGAGTGGAGACCATGTGGAGACTATTGTCAACTAATTGCACGGACCGTCCCAGATAAGTAGCTTGTGCCGCACATCGAGGATTTTTCACAGCTGTTAAACAACAAGCAAATATTTTCAACGATAGATCTTGTAAAGGCATTCTATCAGATCCCGATCAATCCCGAAGATATACAGCAATTACAACACCATTCGGATTATACGAGTTCCACTTCATGAGCTTCGGTTTAAAAAACGCAGTCCAAACATTTCAACGGTTCATAAACAATGCATTACGTGGTTTGGATTGTTGCTATACTTATTTTATTTAATTTAGATGATATTCTAATAGCTTCTGAATCGGAAGAGCAGAACCTAAAAGATTTAGAACAGGTTTTGAAACGTCTAGAAAAGTTTGGAATAGTACCTAATCTGTCAAAGTGTATCTTTGGACAACCAGAAATTAAGTTTTTGGGATACATTGTAAATCGTAAAAGTTGCAAACCACCTAGTGATAGAGTTCAAATTATCAAAGATGGAAAGAAACCCACTACCATCAAGCAACTTAGACGCTTTCTCGGTATGATTTTTACCGTAGATGCATTCCCAATGCGGCAAAATCTCAAGCTCCACTACATGACTTTCTAACTGGTTCAAACATCAAGAACAATAATGAGATCCAATGGTCAGATGCCACAGAACAAGCATTCAAAGTCGTCAAAGAATCACTAGCAAATGTGGTTACCTTAGCTTATCTATCGCCCGACGCTATCCGCTCAGTAATGGTTAACGCTTCCAACTTTGCAATCGGAGCCGTACTGTAACAAAAAATCTTTAATTCCTGGCAACCAATTGCGTTCTATTCCAAAAAACTCTCACAAACGCAACAGAAATACAGTGCATGTGACCGGGAGTTACTTGCCGCATATGCAGCTGTTAAGCACTTTAGACAGTACTTGAAAGGACGCCATTTCATCCTCTTTACCGACCTTAAACCACTCATCTTTGCATTCAAACAAAAACCGGAAAAACATCACCACGACAGTTCCGTTACCTTGATCTGATTGACTAATTCACAGCAGACATAAGACATGTTAGCGAAAAAGAAATTGTTCTTGCTGGTACAGTATCTCGCCTAGAAGCTATCAACACAGCTCACATCGTCATTCATCAACAGCTAGCTTAGGCCCAATCAGACGATGAAGAGCTAAAGAAATTGTTACAAGGGACATCCTCCCTGAAGCTTCAAAGGATACATTTTGCTGACTACAGTTGCAACATAGTATGTAACACGTCTACGAATAGTGCAAGAGCATTCGTGCCATTAAAACTGAAAAAAAGAATATTTGAATCTATGCATAATTTAGCGCATCCCAATGCAAGAGCTACAGTTCGATTAATTGCTGATCGTTACATTTTGCCAACAGTAAAAAAGTATTGCAAGATGTGGTGTCGTCAGTGCTAAAGTTGCCAAAAACCAAAGGTTTTACGACATGTTTCCCTACCATTAAGTGCTTTCCAACTACCAGATGAACGTTTTGAGCACATACACGTGGACTTAGTAGGACCTCTACCACATTCAAAAGGTTTCTCTTATCTCCTAACATTTATATATCACTTTTCCAGATGGTCTAAAGCTATTCCGATCTCAGACATAACAGCTGAAACAGTAGCAACAAACCTAACTATGCATTGGATAGCTCGCTACCCCCTACGGATAACAACAGACCGTGGTCGTCAGTTTGAATTAGCTTTATTTGCATCACTGACACGAATCGCAGGAATACAGCACCTTAAGACTACACCGTACCACCCACAATTGAATGGCTTAGTGGAAAGATTTCACAGACAGTTAAAAACGTCACTTAAGTGCCATAACAACCACTCCTGGACAAACGTTTTACCTATTGTGTTGCTTGGAATTCGTTCTGGTCTTAAAGAAGATTTAAACACCACTCTAGCACAACTTGTTTATGGTAAAAATCTGGTGAATTCTTTAAAGTATCCAAACAAGATTTTACACAGTTCGCGAATTATTTACAACAGCAGTTCGAACAGATTAGACCAGAACCGACAACTGCTCACCATGCGAAACCCATTTTTATGTTCAAGGACTTACATGCAGCAACCCATGTTTTTATCCGTCGTGATGCTGTACGAAAGCCACTTCAGCCAACCTATGACGGACCATTTCAGGTGATCAAGCGAAACCCAAAAGTATTTGTGATACTTGTTAAATGTAAAGAAACAGCGATTTCAATTGATCGACTTAAATCGGCTTTCCTTGATTACGAACCAGTAAAACAAAACGTTCACGAAGAGCACAGTTTGTAAATAAAAAATTATTCCGAAATAAAGAAGGTATAATAAAAGTAAAAATAATAATTTGACCACGGTAGCAATCGTAAGCACAGACCTCTGGGTATGGGTTTGAATGGAAATAATTACAAAGATGTGAACTCCTTAAATTTATTAATTATAACTTAATATACTATTTACATTAAAGAACAATATTTGAATTAAACATATTAGAAATAAAACAGGATTTAAAATAAAATATTAGGGCGCCAATCACCTTTTAAATTGGTGATGAATAAAAAGCGTAAAATCTTACACCTAATAAGTAATTAATATTAAATACAAAAAAAATAGTAAACGGTTAATTTGTTATCGAGTGAACAGTTTTAATGACACAATTTAATTATTTGAAGGTAAAATGCAGTATCTTAATTTCAGTTGACTCACCATATGATATGACGTTATCGTATATCTTCTATTTTTAGCACATACTTTGTTGTAGTGATAAAATTCTTCAACAGGAATAAACCAATGTATAATAAACTTCAATAACTGATAATCCATTAATTAAACGACAAAACCAAAATAAAAGATCCAGAATAAAAAGAAAGATCCAATAAAAAGACCCTAAATAAAAATAATTAGAATGGTTTTTTAAATGACATGCTGTACTCACGTTACACCTTCAATGCAACGGTCTTGAAAATAAATTCCTTTGTCTAACTATTGCGCAACATTGCGAAATCACTAAAAATGTTGAATTCAATAGAAAAATTATATCAAAATAAAGGTAAACTCACCAATAATTAGATGGAATGAATAAAAAATTAAATTACATGGGTTTTTACGCCATAATCAAGAAAATGTGACCCGCATCACTACGACACGCACGCCAAGCGTGGCCCCAGCGGAAGTGCAAGTTTAAAAGCTACACTCAAGTCGGTTAAAACAACGCGACGTTGCCAAACTGAATAAATTTACGTGCAATATTAGTTGCAAAAAATAAACGAATGTAAAATTGAATTTTAATTGTAATGAACTCAAACGGGACGTTACAAGTTATGCACAGCAATTACATCAACATCAAGTCCACAAATACTCCAAAAAGGTCTCATTCTCTTTAAAAATAACAATATTAAACAAGGATCACGAGTGTTTTACAAGCTTATTAAATGATTAAATTGATTAAACTCTTTCGTTCAAAATATTCACTGGAAGGGGGGTAGTGCGGCGAGTCGACAAGCGGCGCCACTTGTGCCAGTGGATATTACACCAAAAGTTGGCAACAAAACCAGAGACAGAGTTTCCAAAACGGGACTTCCGAGCGGACAGACCGACGAGTAGTGTGAATAACAACGCACGGATACGAATCTTGTTTTATATTAGTTTTTGTACACCATCGTTAAGTTTAAATAATATTAAAATAGTTAAAACTATTACATAGTGTTAGTTACTATAAAACAACCAAAAACATGACCAATGATGTAGTACTCATATAATTAGCTAATTCCGCACCAGTATTTACCTAAAACGTAATATGAAATCTGACACAAAAACGTACATACCGCGTTATAACAAGTAAATACTGTCTTTAATTCATACGAAAATTGAAATAAACGAATGCGCCGAGCTTCCCTCTAATTAACTTCGCACTTGTGTAAATATTATTTCTAATAAGATTGTATTCAACTCTTTGAACTTCAGCGACGTAACGTCATGGAAACTTTCCAAAAATAACAGGTGTTTTCTCAACGCCACCGATAAGAAACACAGGTAGAGGGGTGGCGACCACTTACAGAATTAATTTAAATTGTCAATACAAAAAAAGTTATATAACCACATACCCCAAATCAGCTTTCGCTCAGACACAAAATCCGTTTTCATATTCAGTTAAGTTAAGTACGTGTGCACACATCGGTCGAAACCGCCACCAGGAAGTGGAGACGTTTGTTTTGTGCCAAATGGTAACCTATGTGTCTTTCCATAGATCCAATATATTCACATATTTCTAAATCTGTTGTGACCTTAATACCAAACTCCTTCTTTAGCTTCTGTGCTTTGATAATTGAGGTATAATTCCTGTTTTAAACAGAGTAGCACTTTGATCACGTGTGCCACACAACCTAGCTTGGCCATTAACTTTCAGCACACATGAAGTAGCAGTCGACTCAAATATACTATTTTTGTTTGTTTCTTGAGCCGCTAATACAGAAAACAGATTTTTAGCACATTTCTGGCACATACTAGACGTCTTCTAATGTCATTTTTTATAATTGTTTTTAATTATGGATAGATACTTATTGATCCTCTTTCTGTTGCTTTTAGAATCTCTTGTTCAGATGCTTTGATGATATGAGGTTCAACAAATGCTTCAAAGTTGAGAAAGCATTTTGTTGAATTTTTCATATGCTTCGTTGCACCGTTGTCGATTCAAAAGTTATCTGCATCTACTTCTACAGAACAGGTTTCACTGCAAATTTTCAATAATGCTACATTTGTCCAAACAATTTTCTGATCAGTTTTCTGCAGTGCATGTTTAGCTGGGCTTTCTGGCCTAATGACAGGAAATGCTATAAACGCCGTCAGATTGAAAAGGAACAACATCCTTCACCGGATTTAAGAGTTGGCCTAGTTTAGGAAGAGCATTCCTTGCTTTTGTGGTCGTACATACATAAAAGAAACGAGTAGAAGCGTGGAAATTCGTATTAAGGAACATCAAAAGTGTAGCGCGTTTTAAACAATCTTCAAAGTCAGCACTGGCGGAACTCGTACTAGAAGCGGGTCATCAAATTATGTTTATAACACTAAAATTTTGGCGAATCAAACAGTTCATATCGTCGTATATATTCAGCGTCGAATCTAACTTTATTGTTGCCATCGCGATGTCCAAGCTAGGATCTTGTAAGGTAGCTAAGATTTATCAAGTTTTAGAACTTCTTCTCAGTTCACGTTAAATTGCTTTTTTTCTATCTTCACATCTTTGCGGATTAGTCTTATGGTACGATTTAATATTCTTTTTCTAGTACTAGGGATGTGTAACCATATGTATAAAACCTGATACG
Source organism: Aquatica leii (assembly GCA_035610365.1). NCBI lineage: Eukaryota > Metazoa > Arthropoda > Insecta > Coleoptera > Lampyridae > Aquatica > Aquatica leii. The sequence continues at coordinate 68,603,290 of CM069437.1, forward strand.
GTGATAAATGCCCAGAGACTCTTTATATAAGCATTGGTTCACTTCACATTCGAATATCATCATAAATGTACTTTGTTCACTTTGCAATTTTTGTGCAAAGATTCTATTGGTGTTGTGAGCAAAATCTAGAACTTGCGTATAAAGAAAAAGATATTCTAGTTAATTTTGACGTATTGTCTCTCTTTACTCTAGTTCTAGTCGATAAAGTGTTGTTTCTACTCAAAGAGAAAATTACTGAAATAGAAGTTTTGTTTATCGAACTCTGTCTCTGTTATGACAACAATTTATGCTTATGCGAAGTGGAAGGAGCGGCTATGTTCTTTCTAGAATTTGAAAACTGAGGTATTAAAGAAAGCTGAGTTAAAACCGCAATCTGGGTTCAGATATGTTGGTGATGCGTTTGTTATATGGTTTCATGGCAAAGATAATCTAAATTAGTTCTTTTAACATCTAAACTCGATAACTACGTAGTTGATCACTGCTGATAGAAAGCTTACAACTGTGTAGGGTGTATAATATGGTAAACGACATGTAATTAAAAACGATGTGTAAATTAAAGCTTAAAGACAAAGGTCTTAACTTAATGCGTTACACAGCATAAGACAAGTATCAGGCAGATTTTGTAAATTCGTGTCTTGGCTACACATGCCTATGTGACGAGCTCGTGGTATTTTTGCATGCCATGGTTCTGTACTCTTAGGAATTTAGTCTCTTCCTTTTTAATTATTTGGACCAGCAACCCACTGATATTCGATCAGTGTTCATGCGATAGTAACATATGGGGAATCAGTAACTCGGGGGTTAATTTGTTCAGTACTCTTTTGATGCTGGTTCATCGAGAACAGGCCAACTCGGTATGTTCTACGTCGTCCACCTTGTCACAGTACGCGCAAAATGAGGTGGATCTCTGTTTAATATCATTCAGGTAGGTGGCAAAGCAGCCGTGACCAGATAGCACCGGGCTAGGTAATAATCCACATCTCAATGTCTTCTACCCAGGGTTTAATATTTGGTATTAAACGTTTTGTTCATTTACTTTTTTGGCTGCTTTGTTACTTTACTTCCCAGTTATGAATTGTCACTTTTCTGTGCTTTTTTTTGTCGAGGGCACTTGTTCTAATCAATTTCCTTTCCTTGACAGGTAGATCCCGTGGTGTAGTCCTAACCAATATCTGTACAGTTTCAGTGGCTATTGTTCTATAGCTATATGATATTTTAATATATACTTTTCTTTGTACTGTGAGGACTATACTTTGGTATTTTCCCATTTTTCTGTATTCATCATGGACGTGGTTACCACTGATGATATTAAGCGTCTTTTTGCCATTCGCGGTTTGTTCACGTTGGGCATCACGCGTGAGATAGCCGATGTTGTTCTACCGGCCTTGGCCGCCATCTTGACATGATGTTTGTAGTTCAGGTATTTATCCATGTGGCCTCAAATATTTGATGCCCTTTTCCGGGATCACGACGCAGCTCCACACTTTAAACGTCGATCCAGCTAATAGTTCGTCTTCGGTCCTGGCGCTGATCATAAGGGGAGATAGTCTGCAAAGGCAACTACTTGCGTGTCTTCCCCCATGTTTGTCTGTAATAACTCATCAAACAAGACATTTCACAATTTCGGCCCCGGAACCGAGCCTTGTGGACTACCGCAAGACATCGTTTCCTCTGTACTATTTATTAGTGTCTTGCGCTCGTTGGGGTAGTCATTTCTGATGTTAATCAAATACTGGAGAATTCTTTTTGGGATTTAATTATCACTGGCCACGCTATACATTAACGTTTTTAACATCTAGCGTGACCATTGCACATAGCTATCTAGTCTTTCTGACACCTGTTCTGATGTTCTTGGTTCGATTCTATTGCGTCTATTGTGGATTTGTTTTGCGAGAATCCGTACTGTCTGCATGATAGACCCCCCGTCTCTTTGATGCTTTCTTGCAGTTTTTTAATTAATTAAAAAGTTGTTACTGTTTGGCAGTTGTGTTAAGCAAGCATAGGGGTCTATATGAACTAGGGTCATTAGGGAAGCTTATGACCTTGTCTAACAGAACGAGTATAACCCGTTTCTAAATCGTTGGAAATTTTTGCGAATTATTCCTCATTCCACCGGTACAGACCAGCGCCAGTGTGTTTGTTATCTCTTTTCCGTGGCATGTTGGTGTCACAACAGTTTGTCATTGTTTTCGCCATTTCTTCGGGTGTGTTCATCTTTTTAGATGATACGAGCCGGCTAAATGTATCCAATAGTTTCTCGTGATTTATTTTGTTTGTGTTTCATCTTGGCAGGCCGTTGCAACTACTACCATAAAAGTTATTTTTTAGTGTTATTTACTCTGTTATATAAAATGTATCTATGGTCGCTTAAAGATTCTTCATCAGATGCTGCCCATCTTCTCACCCTATTCGCGGTTTTCTTGCTGGCGCAGGAGATTTGGCGGGTTTGTTGTGATTGTTTTTGGAACATTCTTCTACTTCTAGGAAATGCTTCATGTTTTTGTTCGAGGATATGTAACAGGAATGTCTGTAGAAGTCGTCTAGCGCTGCTTTCTTCAATCTTTCGTGAGACTTTAAAATTAGATTCTGTACAAAGGAAGCAACTGCAATTGTTTCCTCTAGGTCTACTATAAAAGCAGCTGGTTTGACTTTGACTTATAGCGGTGGTATACAACAGGTCATGTGCAGCCCTTCTTCTGTCTAGGTTAGTTTGTAATATTTTGGCGTTTTTTTTTTGTTATTTTTGGCTGTGAGCATGTTTTTCACTTCCGTATTGGGTTGTTTTATCTTATTTATTGTAGGTTTGGGACACGCCGTTGACCACAGTGTGTGATTTGTCGTTTGTATAAAAAGCAACCTCTAGGGTCTTTACATTCTCTCTTATTGTAGCTTTTTTTGCCACAGTTATAACACCAATGGCTTTTATTAGGTCTAGTTTTTTTCTATGTGCCCGCATTCTCAATTTGAGGCACTTAATATCTAGCTTTTTTTCTACAATCCTGCAAGGAGTGATAACAATTCGAATAGTTTTCAATCTCAATGAACATCTACCTGTTATCTGGTCAGTTACTAATGTGACGATTTGCTTGCTCCATAACTCGGTCTAAGCTTACCAATTCTTAAAGAACTTGCACTTGAAGAATATTACGTATAGTTTGGTCTACTTCCTCTAGTGTAGCCACTTTGTCGACGTCCTTAATTTGTAAGACAACCTTGTTGCGACTGGACATTGCAATATTGGTGTCGGCTTTTGTCATTTCTTTTGCGGGTATACCATCGATGGATCGAGTTTTAGTCACGTTCTTCGTGATTAAGAGGAGGCTGCGTTCTTTTGACTTTTTCACAGCTTTAAGAGTATCGCTTTCGGTTTTATTAGTAAGCGTTTTTTTAACCTTCTACAGTAGATCTGCATACGATTTATCTTTTTCACATATGCGAGGATTGAGCCATACATTTTTAATGTATGCGTCGATTTCAGTTCCCTTGAACGCTGCTTTGGTAGTTTTATTCAAGTATTTTTGATACGTTCCTTTATTCGACTTGGCGTCGATGTGTATTGTTTTGACTTTAAGCATGTTTAGTTTAGTCTTTATTTTGCAGAGAGACTCATACTTTTGAATACTTTTTTTTTTCTTAGAATCCGTCTAGCATTTGCACAAACGTAATGGAGTTTTGTGTCTCGCTGTCGTTGGTGTCATTTTCTATGAATAACGTTTGGAGGTTTTGTACTGTGATAAGTTTGCTTAGTTTGATTTTTTCAATTTGGGTTCTCTTGGTTTGGCCATGTCACTCGTCGTACGTTGGTCTACATTTTCTAGAATTATATAGGTGTTTTTCAACTTTTTCTCAGGTTTGAGAAGTACTATTTTGGTGGTCGTGAAGATCTTCTGAGGCTACTGGAGTTTCATAACTTCCCATACTTCGTCAAACGTGTTGGGGTTGGACAGAATAGATAAGATTTTTTCCGTTTGCTGTTTTTCAGTTAGAGTACTTGTATCGTTGCCCATCCGTTCCTTGACGTTGTTTAAAATGCTTTGTATCGTACCGGAATTAAGTTGGCTCATGAGACTCCTAACTCTAGCAAGAGAGTCCTTTATTCTTTTGAGGGTGTTAGTATTGACTTTATAGAAAGCTAGAAAATATCAGCAAGCTAACTTTTTTTGACGTAATGGTGACAAAGAATGAAAATGGAAAATTTGAGCATTCTGTACGTGGAAAACAAACGCATAGCAACGAATATTTCAACATGAATCATCTAATCATCATCTAATACAAAAGTCCACTGTTTTACATATTTTTGTAAAAAAAGCTATACAAGTTTGAGATAATAAAAATCTACGGAAGAAAACGGAATTACTCTTGGAGTCTTTACATCAGAGTGGATATGAAGCAAAAAAATTCTGAAACGCATTAGAGAGCAGTCACTCTAAAAGTCAAAGATGACGTACCACCCCCCATTAGCACCGCTTATTTGCCGTACTGCATAAATTCTGCAAATAAAATAAGCAGCATTTTAAAGAAACAAACATCAAAACTGTCTTCCAACCAAAGATACTTTGACCAATTGATTTAGATCTGCATGCAATCTAGAAGGAGTCGTGAAACATGTCGGTGTTTACAAAATCTTTTGTTTCAAGAATCAAGTTGTATAAGATAGCCATCTGAAACAAGGTACACACGCTAAACCTTGATACAACTAAAGTACTGGCTAGAACTCCTTTCTGCGCTATTCCTCGAAACTATGGAAATATAAAACCAGCAATCTAACATGAACCGAGAAAACGATTGTTACGTTCGCTTTCTTGTAACAAAAGAATAAGCGACGGATAACACAGTTGTTATCAAAGAAGGAGTCGCAGGCTTTGTGATACGAAATTATAAATTAAATCTAAAAAGGCGCTAAAAGGATGAAAGATTAAATCAGGGAGATATCGTTTAACTCTACCCGCAGCTGGAAAAGAACAAATAACACAACTGAAGTGATAACACAGAATATATATTTATTGTATCACAGAAGTAGTACTTACGCCCTTGACTGGGCAACACCTTGCACATCAATGTGTCCTAATCGATCTAATGAATGACTTTACATTATTAAGTTAAATTACAAACATACGAAAATCAAAAGTATAGAGAATCAAAGCGCACCAGATACGTATGTAACACACGAAAAAGAATTTAACATTAATTGTAATTACAACCTAGTATGTACGTGTGGTCATTCCAATAATCGACATTACCAACGAAATAATACTCGTATAAATAGAAAATGCAATACTTACAGTTGTGTATTATCCAGTAGGGGATTAGCTAATTCCGTACCAGTATAACCTAAAATGTGATATGAAATTTGACACAAAAACGTACATACGGCGTTATCAGAAGTAACTTGGATTAATGCATACGATATTTGAAGTACAAGAATGCGCTAAGTTTCCATTTAATTAACTTCGCACTTGTGTAAGCATTTCTTCCCATAAAGTGGTGTTCAATCCCTGCCCTTCAGCGACTTGATGTCATGGAAACTTTTTGAAAAGCAAGTGTTATATCAACGTCACCGATAAGGTCAGGTGGAGGGGTGGCGATTCGCTAAAGAATTAATTTAAACCCTCAATACAAAAAAAGATATAAAAGCCTTGTTGGGCCTAGAGATATTGCTAAAACGGTCCGGGTTGTACAAGACGTTACTGGAAGAATGAATTGTTTGACAGCCGTCTACAATAAGTAGGCGTGTCGAGGACAAATTTTATACTCGAAAATTTTAAACTACCAACTTTTTAACATAACACGATCTAAAACTCAGTAAATCTAGGCTAATGACGAGACAAGTTAGCGATGCAATTATGTAAAAGAGAGTGAAAGTTTGTAAATCACTACTAATACTTTTTTTATCAGTGTCATTACAGCTCTGAAGATGCAAACGCAATGCCTTGCGAAACGTCAGTTTGTTTGTGTTCGCAAATCACAAAACAGCAATATAAAACAATAGTTCAACTTCTTGTTGTGGCTGCAAGGAGAAATTAGAATAAGTCTATAAATTCTGGGTGTTCCATTTACGACTCGATCTAACTTGAAAGTCACTAAACATAGAAAATCGTGAGAGTTAAAGATCTTAAAGCATATGCAACTGCGTATGCTCGAGCGTAAAGTATTTTTTAACTGAACTTTTAACTTTAATGCAACATAAAATTAAACGAAAAAGGTGGTTCAAAAACAACGAACTTTATCTAAAATTTTATAAACCCTTTTTGTTCATCAAAGCTTTTTTTCATTATCTTTCACACACTAAAAATACTCGTTTGTGCACGGTTTTCCCAATTGGATTTAATACAAAAACGAGCTTTTTTACAAAAAAAATGACAACTTTGAAATGATTCAAACCTACACAAAACAAAAGTAAAGTAAAATTAGAAACATCGTTTAAACTTATTGTTAGTAAACGTGGTCAAATTAACATTAAAATGAATTTATTTTAGGTTTAAACGTTAGAAAATTACAGAATTATCATTGTATAAGAAAAGTTTGCAAGTTGTTATTACTCAATTTCTTGCTTTTAAAGTAACATTATGAAAGAGCGTACCTGAAATAAAACCACTAACAGCGCCTCCCTTTTAAAAAAGAAAATTAAAGTTAAACGGAAAAGAAAACTCTGACCTAATGAGGTTAAAAGCTTAAACAACCGTTTTTATTTACGCGAATTTAATTTTTTTTTCTTATCGATTTTTGTATTTTAAACTTTAATTAGTTTAATAAATAAACGGACATTGAATAGTAAACTTTTGCGTTCGCTTTATATTAACGAAGAATTTATATACGTAGGGGTCGAATTTTTAAGTGCTAAATTTTGTTATACGTTCAAAAATAATTAGTAAATTCAGCCGCTTGTCGTATTTATGTACAAATTACTTAAATTATTAACTCGACGATCTTGTGCTGATTCGGTAGTATTTCAATTTGGAACGTAAAATAATTGGCGTATAAAAGATGGAAAGAAAATGCTGGGGGCGGTGTACTTTCAAAAGATCTACCGTGTTATTGTACTGTGAAATACTTTAAACTAAAAATATTTGCTTCAACTTTTTTTTCAGAACGTCTTTTGTAACAGGGGCAGTTTTTTTTTTAAAATCGCACAAATTACGTCTTAATTTGTTTTTCTGAATACCAGTTATTCACTTCTAATACTATAAGCCTGAAGTTATAAAGTGGGTCGTTACTACAAAGTATATAAACCCACATACATCCTCTCGTCCAAAGTTTTTTAATTAGCAAATATGTATTTTGCATATTATGTACATATTTATACGTTTTAAATAAACTTATCTTTTTCATTTTCAATTAAGATCTTTTATCACATAGGTACGATGCAATTTAATTAATAATAAACATTTTGGTTTTTTAATAAGGTTGATCTCAAATAGGAGGAAGGCTTTTTAGTTTACGTGTTTCATTATATTATGGTACATTTATTGATAGTTTTTTTTAAAAACTAGCGAAAAATTCTAACAAAAAAATATAATGCGTCTACTTGTGTATTGTATACATTTTTGAGTACGAATATGTTTGTATGGAAGCATTTTATTATTTTACTAGAGTTTGTGTCAAATAGAAACAGGAACGTCATTCATTTTTTTTGTTCACGGCTATTAGTACGTATGAATGAGTTGTTTTTATGTGTTTGTATAGTGTTTTGATTTATGTAAATGTAAATAAAAAATTTTGCACTAAATTAAAAAGGCACCAAAACAAGTAAATATCACCGAATACAGACTTTGTTTAAATCTGTCGATCACTAAAAGGAACAAACTGACAAAACACAACTTCTAACAATAATTTGTTTATTTCAAGAAGACAGAATAGTCGTTAAAATCAACAGAGGTTAGAGATTTGTCTACGAATATAGTAACAATCACAGCTATGACATCAAATTAGGCCTTTTAGTTTAAGCAACCCACCATACAACTAATTATATTCAATTGCTAACAAATGTTATTTTAATTTAAATCTAAGTATTACTCGATTAATTTACCTTGTCTACTATACAGTCGCGAAATAAGTCGAAAATTGACAATGAATCGGAAAAAAGTAAAACATGAGTACAAAACTTAGCAAACCGACACTTCTTTGTCAATCGTAGCGACTTTTGCCATTCCTATTTATGTGATTTAAAACGGAAACTATGCGTGGTATATAAGGTTATGTACGACGGAAAGGCGGTACTCTGGTCTAGAGGCACGAATTTTAGGTACTTTTTGAAGTGTCGTAAAAAAAGCTGCTATCGTACTAACTATAAAAAAGTAGAAAAATAATTTTTTTTTACAAAATGGCAGCTGTCTGAATAAAAAATTAATTGTTGTACTACCTTTTTGAGTTTTCTGAATATTTTTGAAATAAAAAAAATTTTACTTTGGTGCTGAGGATAGTTAGTACGATAGAAAAATGTATAGAGAAGACCCACGCTAAATTTCAAGTAAATCAGTTCAGTAGAACTAGAGAAATCGTGGGTACCATTTTAAAAAAGATAGTTTCGAGAAAAAGACGTTTAAAGTTGTAAAGTGTAAAGTGTTAGATGTTCGAATCTCAGAGCGCTCAATCCGGGCATTGTCTCGTTTCACGGCAAATGAATAAGCTTCCGGGCCAATTTTGATTCCCGTAAACGTCATCATTTTTAAAATGGGAATGAAGCTTTCAATGAATATGCAAACAGCAATAAACGCAGCAATTTCAATTACTTGAGTTCCGGAATGAGTGTGTTTCGACGGAAAAGTCCAAATTAAAGAGTTTAGAAACTCATTATTATTTTGGGTTTCTGAATCTAAACAACGAGTCAGTAACTCCTCCGACGATAAACTCTTTTAAATATATATAAAAGCACAAAAGGTTTTACAAAGAAACACAGATAGACGGATAGACCCTAATGTCTTTTGTTCGATTCGTTCCGGGCGAGCCGGTTTAGATGTTGCGTCACTAAAACAGCTATATCTTCGAAAACAATTTGAACTTGAAACTTTGAAAAATCTTCTGAAAGACATTCCTGAAAGGTTAAGTTTTGAAAATATGAAATAAAAAAAATCGGTTTTGTTAACTTTTTAGACCGCCTCTTGTCATTTTGCCTTTCTAACGTTATTACATAAAATAAGTTAATATGCTGAAGGCTGGCGGTTAATGAATAGAATTAAAAAAAATTACATAAACCAAAATTCTACGTTACTAAAAAAAGTAATACGTATAATGAACGCTGACATAGGTAAAGTAATAAATGCAAGAATCTATATGCTATACCAAATAATGTGTATAAAGTAATTTAACGAAAAAATGCAATACTGATATAGGTGTGAGTCTTCTTTCGTCTCTTCTGATTACGTTAAACAAAATAGACTTTACAGGTTACATACATATCCCGAAAAAAGCCGTGTAAAAAGATAACATGGTAATCTCTCGAAACTGGTTGTAAAAAGGTAAAAAAGATAACGTGCCGACGCCACTTTTGAGAATTGCTTTACTTCCTGGGAACGTCGCTTAATTAACCCTAAACGCCTAATCCGACCAATACCTGGAATACGTTTTTCTTAGCACATTTTTACATGTTGGAAATTAACATCCAGGTAAACGAACGTTTACAGCGGTTTTTGAACAGCTCACCTGTAAAACGAAATGACAATCAGTAGCGTCTTTACACAGTGCAGCCGTTAATTTTAATTTAGAATAGATATTTTCGATAAATATAAAATAACGACATGTAACAATGCTTTTATTGACAAGTGCTAAACGTTCTGCTTCTTCAAATTCAATCGATTTACTTGTCAATCAATCTGGTATATCAGCTTTTTTTGGTTGCGAAAGTTAGAATTTTTTCTATTTTTTTGTGACGATATGAAGCATTATCTAACAATATTACATCACCTTTTTCTAAGTTACTTAGCACCGGTTTAATTCAATTTGCAAATACTCTAGAAATCGTTTCTTTAAGGTAACCCACAATTCCGTTGATTCGAAAATAAGCAAGCCTTTTTTAACAAATCCTGTATTTGATTTTATATGTATGTAATCGTTTGTCATTTTGTTCAAATATTCCATACAATATGTTTTCTTGCTTTCTTCTCTATACTTTCTTATTTCTCGAAGGAATCGTTTTTTCGGTACCTACAAAACAACAGCTTTGTTACTTACTTACTTAAATCCAATTTTGTTCATTAATGTTTGTCAAATTCTAATGTTTGTTTGTAACGTTTACATTTTTTTGATTGAATACTTCTGATTTAATTTAACATTTTTGGAGTCCCTGCGTGCGCAAAGCGCTGATGCACATTACTCATGCGCGATTCGTAGCCATATTGTTTCAAGTCATCTTTCGTTGAATTTTCAAAAGAAGCGGACGTTCCTGCATAACGTGCAGAAAATTTCCTCATGTTAAATTTGAACTGTGGAAATCTGCTTTAGTAGTATGCACTGAAAAATATCCGCTTTTGTCGCTTTATACTCGCTTTTGTTTGTTTAAAGAAACCCGTAATCTAAAGGGGTAAATGATTTCTTTGTTCTGTACACGTGGTGTGTAATCTTTAGATTTTGCGTTTTAGTTTTTTTTTGTACGCGTGAACTGGAAGTTTTTTTTAACTATGAGTTACGATATACTCTGGTTGATACGTTCGATCTCATTTGTTTGGATACGTACAATTTCGATTGTTTTAAGTTACGTTTTTTGAATACGAATATTACGATTTATGTACGATACGATTATGAAAAATTTCTGATACGTACGTTTCCCCTATACGTTTATGAAGTTATGGTTAATGATCATCGATCTAAGGTGATAGGATAAATCAAATTATACGAAAACAATAGAAAGTAAATCCGGAAGATTTCCAAGTATTGCGTAATTCATTTAAGTCACATGATAACCACGCCCATGCGCTGAAGTTACGAACAGCAACAAGTGGTAACTAACCTTCAAATAACACGTATGTACCTTAATAACCTAATTAAGTGTTAGTTTTAAGATTTGTTTATCTGTTGGTTTCAATATTTAACCGTTATAAATTTAATATAAAAAATATTGTGGCGTCCAAATTATATTCCAAATTAGATTTCAAATTAGAATTGTAAATATTAGTGTACGAGTAGAATACCCCGTCCTGATTATAATTAGTAATATTTCTCATCGCTCTAATGTTTGTGTGTTGTTTATATTTAATAAAATCATAGAGCTAGCACAGTGCATTATTATTATTTAAATTTTAATTATGTTAGTAGTTACACATATTTGGCACGATTAAAGTTTATTCGTTATTTATTTGTTACATGTTAATACAAGTAATAACTTTCTGTACCGTTGGTGGTTCGTTACATTACTACATTGTTAAATATTGGTTTTGACCTATGGTATACGTTTGGAAAATTCCGTACGTGATTAACTTTCTATCTAGTAGAAACCACAGACCAGGGAACCATTTCACCTAGGTCATCCTAAAAACAAAGCGGGGGAAGCGAAAGTCGTGTTATTTTTCTAAATTAAGCTTGCTTTCTTTTTTGTTTTTCTTGAGAAGCGTTGCTTTATTGTAATTGTTGGACTTCGTTTTTCGAGCCGGTTTGGCAGATGATTACTAATGGTTTCTAAACATGTGACCTTTCCTTCGCCAATCCGACTCATTTTATCGTGGTGGTGTTTTGCAGACATTCCCGTTGTAACACCCCCACTCCACTACAGAGCGTGATCTGAACTACGGATTTCATTATTTCATTGTTAGCTATCTTTGTAAGGTGGTAGCTCCGCTCGCACTTGTTTTGCTAGTACATAGTAGATTCAGAGGGTCCAGTCAAAGCGGTTAGCTTTCTTACAGTATTTACTTTGATAGGCCTTATCCACTGAGGAGTTTCACATGCCTGTTAAGTCCCCCTTGCTCTTGGAACTCGTCTGCTTAAAATATATATATATATATGCACTACTTCTTGGTCAATTTTGCTTTGCTCTGATTCCATCTGTCTTGTGTCTATTGCCTACACTCGTTTATTTTTTTATCTCTTCTTGTCTAAGATGAAATAGGGTAGCATCCAGTATTTTAGTTTTTTTAAGATTTTCTTGGTTTTTGTTTGCTAACGGCTATTTTTTCTTTATGTTGCTAAGTTTGTTCACTACATTCGTATAATATATGCTCGGTGTCTGTTTTTTTGAACTGGCGCGTTCTTTTTGTGCTTCTAAGATTAAACCTTTATAATATTTATGAAAGCGTTTATGTCCCGTGGCTACCCATGCCGATTCTAACATTAGATCTAGTCTTTCTGACCTTACTGTTGGAACTATTCTATATGATTATCTGCTTCGACTTGCTTTTTCCCATACTCTTTGTCATATTTCCGTTTGGCTTGGCAACTTCTTTTCACATCTATACCTTCATCCACTTATTGTCCATATAATCCACTGCTCTTTTGTGTGATATTTCGTTTGCCTGCTACTCCGTCGTGTTCTTTACCCATTCTTTTGTTAGCTTGTTGTTTTTGCTATTTGTGGCGTATACTATTTATTGAATCTTTATTATTAATTCTAATGATCGCTTTGCATGTATGTTTACTTATTTTAGCGCCAGTAAGATTTCTGCCATTGTGGTTTGTGAGCTACTGTTATTTTCGGGTAATCTTCTTTTGATGATTTTTATCACTGATGTCACTATTTCTTCGTTTTTCGATGCGTTTGTAAAGATTACAAAATTATTATCCTGGAAGAATACCATTTCCGTTTCTACTTCTGCATAAGCAACTTCTGCATACGGCAAAACTGCCGCTAACTATCATTAGTCATCTGCGAATGTTTGTACGTGCAAGTTTTTTTTGGCCGTAGCTTCTATTTTTGTTCTATTATAGTTATCAAAAGATCTGGTCCTAAACATGACCTTTGTGATTAACTTCTGTTTATTTCTTTTGTGATCGTGTCATTTTTTTTTGTACAAAAACTACAAATCGTTTTTAATATATTTTCTGAAACTTCTTAGTTCTTTAACTAAATCTTTATTGCTGGATACCATGCCGCATTGACGGCGTTTTGTTGGTTTAATGTCACTACTAAGCTGTGCTATCCTTGTCATTTATTGCTGTCTATTACTTTTAATGCTCTTGTGATTGTTGTTGCGGTTCTTGTTTTTCTGAACCCATATTGTTTCTTGTTTAACAAAGCACTGTTTTTTAGGAACTGCCCGAGTTGGTTCGTGCAAAGTTTGTCCAGCATTTTTTCTAGTGTGGATAGCAAGCTGACCGCTTTTACCGTCTTGTTTGCCGGTTTGGGTATCCATAGCATTTGTGCTACTTTAAAAATTTCTGGGAATTTTCTTAGGTCCAGGCTCTTATTGAAGAAATTTGTCCACCATTTGACACCTACATGAATTGTTCTTTTGATGATCGGCCATGCAAGGTCATCGAGTCCTGGGGCTTTTTTATTGTTTACATGTTTAATAATTTCTTTTACTTTTCCTTTCGCATGGCTATTATTTACTATAAGTAATAATTCCAAGTGAAATTTACACCGTCACTGTTTGCCGCTGCTACTGTTTGTAAATGCATATTGTTTTGTTATTTACACCGGAGAAGCGCGAACGAAAGGATTTTCCTCTAATTCATTTGTACGTTTAAGATTGCTGTGCTCGTTCGTTTTTATTAAAACGTATTCCGCTAAATTGTAAGTAATTCTTCTTTACATTTAATTTTTATCGTTGGCTATTTTTTTACGTTTTTAGTAATTAGACTGGGAAAGTATTGTGCAGGATTTTAGCAGGATTAAGCGATTTAGTAAATTAGATTGGCGTTTGCCGGGTAATTTTTTTTAAATGTTGCTGTAATACGATCAAAATTTTTTTGGCGATACTACTACAACTTTGAAACAGCTCTCTCAATAATTATTAATCTGAGGGAAACTTACATCTTCCCATACATGGGGATAATGATCCAATAACCTTCAGAAGTAGTTTACACCTGTAGATCTCATCTTACCTTGTGGAATTTTTGTATAACAATTACTGACTTTAGCCTCTTTTTTTTGGAAATTTTTTATTTGCATTTTATCATTATAGTATCGTTGGATAGAAAATTGGTAACATATTGCCGATTGCTGTTCTGTGCCACACATCAAAGATTGTACTCAGACTGTCCAAAATCACTTTTAACAACAATCAACTTAGTTTGCGCTTTCCCGTCGCCAATGATTGGCATTCCAAAAACTGCTATTATCACACTTTTCGGCTTTTTTGAATTTTTTAACATGTTGTTTGGATTAGAAACACCGGCCACACTTTTTAACGATTTATAGACGAAATCTAAAGAGGATTAGATTTTTGCTACGTGTTAATCGCATCAAAGTCTTACGAAAAAACACATGCGTGAACTGTTCTTTTTTCCTTTTTTTTGAACGTATAAAATAATACGGAATCTTCATCAATCCCACAACATGTTATTTTATTTTATTGACGTTGCTTTTTAAACACCTCTTTATGGAAATTTTAAAGGTTTCTACGAAACTTGTCTAGTTAAATCAGGCAGAAACTTAATACCTATAAATAAGGATCATATACGCTCTTTGACAAGAATCTGAAAAATGTTTGCTACCGCAGTTTGCTACGTCATTTTTTTATCCGTAATTTAAAGCCAAGCGACTAGCTCAATATAATTCGGCGAGTCGCAGGTCTCGGCGTGTTAATCATAAAGTAATATAAAAAGGCGCTAAAACGGTGGGAAACTATTAATGGCAGATACCGTTTAAATCTGTCTAACACTGAAACAGAGAGGTTAAAAAAGAAACCAGGCAGTACATATATAGTAACAATTAAGAGTTTGTCGATAAATATTACAGTCAAAAATGTTGATGCAAGGCCTGGAGAATAAGCAACACTCCATACATAAAATTATCATAGTACAATATGACAGTATAAATTAATAAGTAATCGAAGAATTAAACTTTGATCCGATGCAAAACTAGTAAATTTGCAACTAGAAAAAAATCGCACTTATAATAATAATGAATTTTATAATAATATTATAATCCAATCTGTAATTGTACAAACAAATTTTGGTTAGTTAGTTGTGATAACATGTATACCTACGTCACACGTACCTTACGTTCAACAAATACACGAATTAATAGAAATTAAAAAAATTGTACTCACGATTGTTCAGTCATGCTAATAGTTATCGGCTGCTTGAATCGTCTCTTACAATTTTTTAAAGTGCAATGAAATGAATCGTTGTTGCTTCCGAGTGATTTTTACTATTCCTACCACACGTATGTCTCCAAATATACTAAACCATCACACGAAGTACGTTAACGACTTCACTCGAGATTATATTGAGAAATTGGTGTCGGTAACCAATGTCCCACTTAGTACGTGCTCTGAGTTATTGATTCTAGCGAAACGTACTTAATTGACATGTACCATTCCAAAGGGGCAAATACATGGCGGTAGTCCAAGATGCCCATAAAAACCTTCACATATGAAGTAAAACCAATGCACTTATTTATAACGCAGATGAAAGTGAATATTTAGAAATGCAGGTCTCACTGGACGCGCACCTAAGATTTTCATGTACAATCCTTCTTACATTCACCGGAAATGTCGTTTGCTGCCATTATTAATTCCATACGTCAAGAAAAAATGACAGTCAATACTCTGAATGTAACAAAAGTGGATTCCGAGACAAAATTTATACAGTACCCAACTTATATCAGAATGCTTTTAGCATAGCAAGTTTTGCCATTTACATTTTATATCGCAATTTTTGGTAATGACATTTGTCCCATCTTGTACAAAGAAAACGTCGCGTTCATTGATACATAGTTTCTGTTAACGATTGCGTTGTTTTTTAATCTTCTTATTGTTTTCTTATTTAAGTATCTGACATAAAGCAGGCTTTGAAAAAAAAAGGTTTATGTCAGTTACGTAAATGAGTTTTTATTTTTAAATTTAAATTTCAAAGTAGAAATATTACATTTTGCTAATGGAAATGAAGTAATAGGAATTTAAAAAAAACGCATTGACAAAAATGGTTTGATTTTAATTTAAGTAAATACAACAAATTTTCTTTTATTTATTTTAAATGTTTGTTTTAAGAGATTTTAATAAAAAAAATAAAAATTGCTAATGTTAATTTGTTTTCTTTATACAATTTTCTGGAACGCAAACAGAGGAAAATATTAATTTTACGTAAATAATTATACGCGCAGAATATTAATCTATAAAAATTTATTCGGGAAAATGAAAAATGCGTGGAATAAAGCCACGAAAACGCGTATTAACAACAAGTAATTTTTTTTTGTGTTCGACATTTTTTTTATTAATTTGATATCACAGAGATACCTGTTGCTTTTTATACCATAAAGAATCGTTCCATCTTTATAGCCGTTTCACTCATCAATATTTTTCATGATTTTTATGAAAGGATTTGTTGACTTTTATAAATGTTTGAGGTACAAGTGTATTTTATTGGATTTTCGTTTTTATCCCAAGCGATACTGTGAGGGTAACGAAAATTTTATGCCAACGCTTCTTTCAATAACAGGAAATAAAGTATTTTGTATTGCGAATCCAGATGTCATTCTAAATAATTTACAATTAAAATTGAAAATTATGCAAATTTCGTCGGTTTTCCAGTTTGATAAATTTCCGATGCGAAACGTAAAGAAATTAATACAAACATGTGCTACTTTATTTATGCAGCAGATTTAAGCACCTCGTTAAGAAATCCCACCGATATTTTGTAATATCGTTTGTTTTAGCGTTTTGAAATGTTAAAAAAAAAAAAAAATCTTAATGGTTTGTGGTTACACTCAAATGCAAATACGTTCAAATGCTATTACGGTGGTGTTAAATGCATATACAAACTGAAAATTTCACAAATTAAATTTTAATTACGTTTTTAACCAATTTATTTTTGCATATGTAAATTGCACGCGTGCGCGTTTTATCGTTTATTGTTTCGGTTACTGATTTGTATTTAACAGTGGTGTGAGTTAATTTAAAAATCTTGTTTTTGTTGTGTATTTAAATACTTTTAATGTTCTAATCAGTTTCTAAAGCTTTTGTAAAATTATTTATGAACAAATTTTCATCAAAGAAAAGTTGTAATAAAAATATTGTTTTAGAAAATTGACTCATTTAGGAGTCAGCCATTTTGTTTAATCCTGGTTGATATGACTTAGAATTTTCATTAAAATAATACGAATTAAAAGGTACATAAAACTAAGTGATATATAGAAGTAAATACAGAAGGAAAAAGGAAGCCACAAAACAAAAGCCGGATCTACAGGAAACTGGACACAGACCATACTAACACCTTACCAAAAAGAAAGTCTGGGCTCACAGGAGGAGGATTTAAAGAAAACACTTAGGAACATCACAAAGACAAATCGAAACCAACAAATTCCAAAAAAACTAACAGGAAATGAAAACTGGACGAAAGTAAAGAAGACGACGACGACAATAGACAAGACAAAAAAACAAATGAAAGCAATGACGACGAAGACAAAAAAACAGAGAAAAAGTAAAGTAAATAAAGTAGAAACAGAAAAATTTGGAATAGAGATATGGAATATAAATACAATCAAAGGAAAAAAGATTACAAAAGAAATGAAACAAAGAGGAAGGAATGCAGGGAAGAGAGCAAAAGAAGAGGTGGGAATAATAATAACAGGAACTAAACAAACGAATAATAAAATGAAAAGCCGTAAACTTAAGAATAATACTAGTGACAGTAAAACTCTAACAAAAAAAAAATTATACAAATATACGGACCGATAGAAGGTACACCATAAGTATTTTACAATTTACATGAAATACTAGATGAAGCAAGAGAGGAAACAGAATCGTCCATAATAATCAGCGACTGGAATTCAAGAGTAGAGAACGACCAAAATAGAGGCATAGGATGCACGGGAAAATATAGAGAGCAAACAGTAAACCGTAACATAAAGAAAATGATAGAGTTCTGTCAAAGAAATGATTTGCTAAAAGGAAACAAAAAATAGAAGATAAGTACAACTTTGTAACAGAAGATCGTAACGCAAAAAGCTTGATAGATTATATAGTATTTACACAAACACTAAGAGAGACAGAATAGAATATAAAAACAAGAAAAGGGGTGGAAATAGGTTCAAAGCATAGATTAATAGTAGCAAAACTAGAAGAAATAGTAAATAAGAGCAAAGAAATAACATACAGCAAAATAGTCCCATACAAACTAAAAAACCGGAAAGACAAGAAGAATACTAGACAAATAAGCAATTTTGCAAACTATTAAACGAAAAAAAGAAAGAAGATCTAGAGACAAAATGGAAAAAAATCAGACAAATTACTCTAAAGGTAGCGGAAGAGGTATGTGGAAGAAGAAATATCAACAAAAACTTAAAAAGAACAAGACTGAAGAGATAAAAAAAATAATGAAAGAAAAGAAATAGGCTTGGAAGGAGTATATCCGAACAAAAGACAAAAAATATAAAGAAAAAACGAACAAGGTAAAACAAGAAATCAAAAAATCGAAAAAGGAGAATTGGAAAGAGTTTAGATAAGAAATAAATGACAAACACAGGGTAGACACAAGAAAATTTTAAACAATAGTGAAAAGTTTAAGAGAAACTAAAAACAATAAAAAATAAGTAGCAGGAACTCAAAGTGGAAATAATAGAAATACTGCAACTTTGGAAAGAATTCTATTCAGAGAAATTTCGATGAGAATTAAACGGAAAAAATGAAAATAGAGAAGACACGGTAGAACTACTAGAGATAACAAGAAAAGAAAACAGATTAAAATAGGAAAAGCGAGTGGAGAAAACGAAACAGCATCAGAAATGCTTGAATATATAGGGGAAGTTGGAACAGCATGGTTACATAAACTATTAAAAAAAAGTGTCGAAATCGATAAAAATCCCCAAAGACAGAGCGATATACTTATCCCAAATCACACTAAAACCGTATACAAGAATACTGGAAAGAAGGCTGAGAACATACATGGAACACAAACTTGAAGAAGAAGAAATGGCATTCAAAACAGGAAAACAGACAAATGACAACATCTATATACTAAAAATTCTAATAGGCAGAGCAATAGAGGATAATAAAGAGACAAACACAGACAAACAATATGGAATAGTCTGGAGAAACTAGAAGTGCCGACACAACTTACCCAAATAATTAAAAGCACGTTCAAAACAGTAAGAGGGAAAGTACAAATCTCAGGACAACGGTCAGAAGAATTTGAGATGAGAAAAAGAATAAAGCAAGGGTACAACCTAAGCACACTTTTATTCTTGTTAATAATGGACAGAATAGTAAAACAAACCAAGAGAAAAGAAGACTTAGAAACGACAGTAGGATACAACAAGCTAGAACTCATATCAAAAAATAGCTTATTATGTAGTTCTAATAGCGCACTTATCCATGTACTAGGACATAAAGAAATAGACACAAAAATGAAAAAGAAAATACACAACATAATAACAATGACGTATGCACCGGAAAATTGGACATAGACAAACAAATATGAAATAAAGATAAATGCGATGGAGATGAAAAACTTTAGAAAAATAGCAAAGAAAACATAATGGGATTACGTTAGAAATGAAACCGTAAAAAAAGAAATAAATTAAAGATAAAAACCTACTATGGTACGGACATGTCATAAGAATAAATAACGACCGGCTGACGAAGAAAATGCTGAAAAGAGGAAAACTAAGAAACAGAAAAGAAGACCAAGAAGAAAATGGCTAGACCAGATAAAAGAACATGGAAGAAAAAAGGAAAAGCAAAGGAAGAAATGAAAATTTTACCAAGAGGTAGAAAAGCATGGAAGGAACGGGTTACAGAAGACCGTGACCCACAATCTGACGTCTATAAGACCAAAAGGAAATGAGAAGAAGAAGAATTTGAAGATAGAAATTCAGTAACATACTATTTGTTTCTGTAAAAATGAGAAGAAAATAATAACATAGGTTGTTTGATGTTGTTAACATTTGTTTTCATTTTTAGCAATTTCTAAAACTAGCCTTTTTTTAAATAAAGTTTAAAAGAACAAAAAACATATCGAAGTGTTTCTCAAAGTCTTGCGGTTTTAGTATATTTCTATTTACAATGAACATATGCAATACAACATTCAAAAAGTTCTTATAGTAGTAAACAAAAAAACTCTTGGCAATTTCCTCGTACTACAAATTTTAGAAGTAATAGTTGTGAAAACTGAAAACATAGTTTTCACGGTGCTGAAGAGTCTCAAAAAGACGAAACAACTACTCATGATTTTTTTAGTTTTCTATAGAAACTTATTAACTTGATGCTATATTTCTACTAAATTATAAATTAAAGTAAAAACTATAATTACTCTTACAATAAATAGAGGTGGCGCTAATTTACATTTACATTTCACATATAATAAATAATACACGGACCAATTAAAATTTTGAGACTATAACAGCGACTTAAAAACTAAAAATAGTGAATGAATATGAAGATAAAAAAATTCATTGTTCTTAATTGATTCTTCAGAAATACTAAAACGATTATTTATCGTATTATAGTAAAGCAGGATATGGGTGACCGGGGAAATACGAATCATACTAGTGATGGTGCCTTCTTATCCCTTAAAGGAACGTAACGGGTTTTAGATTCAATGACACATTAAGTTTGATTTACTTATTCTTACGAAGATTATACCCCATTATTTATACATAAAAATATTTTGTATAAAAATAAAATGCAACAAATATCTTTTTTGACACAAAATCATTCCACTCTTAACAAGTGTTTATAATTGTATAATTTTTCTATCTGTAGTTTTTTACATGGTAATTATATATAGGTGGCGCTGTTTTTCACGAGATGGCATTTGCCAGAACACTTAATAGTTCTACTACTAAAAATAGTTCATGCATTTATGAAAAGATAAAAGTACATAATTTTAACAAAACAAAATTAGTGATTTTGATTGAAGTTTATAGCACTGTCAAAAATACTTCGTAGGGTTGCACCCAACTACCGACTTTGACTGTATGGTAAAATTTTCATTTTATCATAGTTTTGTATCAATTTTATTTTCGGTTTTGTTTTGTAAAAATTTCTGAATTACTTGAGAAATATTTTTTTTTAAATGTAGGATTTGTAAATAAATCAAAATTCAATAGCTACTTTGATTATTTTGAGTAATAAATAAAAATATAATCGTTATTGAATTAATTCTGATTAAGACATTTGAGTTTGACGAATATGTAAAAAAAAATTTTAATCCTTTATTACTCTTGTCAAGTTTTGATTTAATTTCAAATGATTGAGTTGGTTCCTTTTTACGTTTCCGAATTATTTTTGTTAATGAATATTTTGTTTTTTCATAATTTTGTTTAGTTTATTATAAATGTAGCAATGAGTGCTAAATAACCTAAGGTTTTTCTGATCATTTTGTACGAGATAATTAAAAATTGTAACGATATAAAATCTTTGCTAGAAATTAAGTGTCACAAACACGATTGTATCTGAATATAAATTACATAACAAATGCAAATTAATTCTGTGGACTTTTAAGGAAAAAGAAATTTTTTTTTCAGGAATTTATTGTTCACAAATATTAGATAAATTCGCAAAAATTTTATTTTGACATATAAATTACTATCTAATAAAATAACGCATTGATAAAATAGCTGTTTTTAAATAACAAATTTTATGGTGCATTGTCGTGTATCTATGCGCCACGCACCGTTAAATGATATAGTTATAAAAATTGATTTTTCAACAACAGAAAAATAATTTAAATCTACATTTCATCAGGTAATTTGTAATTTAAAATGAAAAATTGAAAAAAATAATAAATACAGACTGTTTATTTGAATAAAAATTACAATAAAGGCATAATAGTTGAAATATAGGAAGTTTGACTTTCTTTCTGTTTTTTAGTCAATTGAATACTAATGCAGTCAGTGAGTTCAATTTTTCTTTTTTTTTATTGCTTGATTTTGGTTATAACCAACATTTTATCATGTTTTTTAATTGGCGCTTTTGGTCTTTTTGACTAGTTTTTTCCAGGGTCTGATTTATCTCATTGGGGATAAAGAGTTTTTGAGTGGAGCATCATCTGCTATGTCAAATATTTTCAATCTAACGCGTTCTATTATTTACTGTATTTGGTAACGGAACCAAATGTATTGGCGTTTTTGAAAAAGTTTTTGACACAGTTAACTATAAGCAAATGCAAACAAATTGTTACGTGTCATTCGTATCAACATTTTGCATTGTTGTAATTTAACAAAATTTTTGCTTCGGTTGGTTATTTTGACGTAAATCGATTCTATTTGACGTTCTACTTTAGTGTTTGCTGCACGTAATCTCTAGTTGTTCAAAATTTTTAAACTGTGTAAGTTACGAATAGGAAATTTACTGCTAATTCCTTTTAATTACTGTAATGTCGCGACTTCATGTAAACGTTAACACTTGATCGATATGCTTTATAATTATACGGTGTTATTAATAATTCTCGAGATTCAAATTTGTTTTATCGGTTTGAAATTTTCCGCCCCTGTAAATGTCGTATACGATACGCGTTTAACAAGATAGTGAAGGCGACAAACCAGTGCAGGCGTGAATTTTAATTAGAATTATTGCTTTTTTTAGATCTAGCGCAGTCTGCAGTTGCATAAGTAAATGTAGCTTGTTCTACTTTTGCTGTTTGTATTAGACTTCTAGGTGTTTTATTGCAATCCCTATCTTCAGATATAATCAACGCTGGTTGTACCTTATCTTATGTTTTTGTTGTTCAGGTTAATACTAGAAATGGATTGTTGTAGGGCGATTGTAACAGTTTTTTTATGGTGTCGCCTTTAACAAATACATGTGTATAGTTGTCAATATTTTTAAAGACGCACAATTCTTTGTTGTGATGCTTTGGCATTCTGGGTTTAATATGCGCAAAATGTTTTCGAATTTTGGTAACGAATTCACTCGTCGATTGGAAGTATTTTCCCGTATTTAGGTTCTGCGCGAATACTAGTTCTGCTGAAGTTGCTTTAATACCTCATGTCAAGCAGTACCAAAAGTAGAATTTTGTGCCATGAATTACTGTCTTGGCACTTTATTGTTTTGTGGGTGGTATGCAATGATCCCTAAATGTTTTGTGCTAGTAAATTTTGTCAGTGCTGAAAACAAAGTAGAATTAAGTTGTTGATCTTGATCAGTTGTAATTCGAAGTGGTACTCCATATCTTGCGATCTAATATGTTTTTGTAGTTGTGTCTGGTATGAGTATTATTACTTTAGGCCATCGTGTAAATCGATCAATGTATGTTAGTAGATACCTATTGTCCTTAGATGGTGGTAAAGGATCTACCAAATCTGTATGTACATGTTTGAATGTTTGAGACGGAGGCACGAAATTACATACTGGTGTAGACATGTCTAGAGATCTTGTTTTCTGGCGCGGTATGTATTGGCGACACTATAATCTGCAGTTTTTTCTTATAGAAGGTTAGACGAAATGTGATTTAATCATCTCGACTGTAACATTTGCTTCTGGATATGACAATTTGAGTAAGTTATCGAATACTTGAAATCAAAGTTGTGGGAGAAATCGTCTGATTTTATTTGTAGAAGTGTCGCAAAAAACTTGCGTGTCATTTTCAGGGAAGAAAGTGAAAGGTTTATGGTCCGTAAATAGTATGGATCTGATCTGATTTGCTGTTAGGAGCTTTGTGTCTAAGCACTGTACTTGGTTTGTGCACTATTTAAATTTTTGGTGTAAAATGCTAGAGGCTCTTTGTTATGTTAAAAGGTGGTAGTTCAATTTTCGAGTATAAAAATGTCTTCATGTATAAAATTTGTCCCTAAACCCCTTACTCTTTCGTCGGGATGTCAAATTTTAAACCGCATATTTTATTTCACTTCCCGTAAAACCTGATGGTGCAATACAGACGAGCTCTGTAAGCTTTGTTTTTTTTACGCCCAACAAGGCTTTCACCATTAAATTATTTCACTCGAATATGCGAATGAATTTTGTGGCTATTTAGTGGAAGCTTAGTCGGGGTAAGTTGGTAGATTTCTCTTTATTGTGGGTTTAATTTGATTCTGTTCTAATTGCCTATAGCGGATTTCGGTACCCACCACACGTTTACCGTTATCAGTTAACCATAACGAACAGGTGGCATAGTTGGGAAAATTTCCATGAAGTCACGTTACTGAAACGTAACTATTTACACCGTCAAGGGATGTAAACTTTCAGTATTGTATTTCTTGTGAAAAAAGCTGCTACTATAAATTATTCTGATAAGTGAAATGGAAACGCTGCGCATTTGCGATCTTAAATGATTGGATGCTTTAAAGGGGACATTTATTTGTGTTAACGTGGTATGATCGTTTTGTGTTGGACTTAATATTACGTTTTAGGTAACTCAAGTACGGAATTAGCTAATACCCGACTGGATAAAACCTAACTGTGAGTATTACAATTTCAAATTTTACGATTTGTATTTTGGTGGCCATGTCGATTGTTGACCGTACGTGCATGTTCGGTTAACACAATTAATAATAAAATCATTTTGTGCTTTACAAAGTCGTATGCAGTGCGCGTTGAGTCTCGGACGCTTAATTTGTTTTGTTATATACTTTTGCGATTTTAAATTAGCGAATATAAAGTGATTCTTTTTTCGTATGTAAAAGTTTAGACCGACAAGATCAGTTTAGTGTACGGCGTGTTGCCCACTATACGGCGCAACTTATATTTGATTTGACCTATGTTTTAACGTTTGGAAGCTACGGGTAGACGATATCTCCCTAATTTAATCCTGCATCGTCTTGGTGCCTTTTTTAAATTTAAGTTATAATCTAGCATTACAAAGTCTGCGACTCTCTCTCCGGGTAAACTGTACTAGCCGTTGCTTCTTTTTTTGTTACGAGGATACCGCGTAGCAGGTTTCGCTGCCCAACTTAAGGGACCTGATTTTCTCGTAACATCTTAGTGGTCATTAATGCTTTACTGCAAAATTCTTTCCGAAACTGGTGATGTTGGCAAGGGATGTGCTAATGAAGTTGTCATTGCTAAGGCGTTTTTTGTGTTCTCAAACGAGTTATAAACTGGTTTCTGTGTCCCATTCGAGCAGTGCCTTGTTACTGGTTTTAGGACAACCTAAAAACTTGTTTAATACATTTTAAATTGTTACAGCATTGGGGATTGATCTACAATAAAAGTTGACCATCCCTACTACTAATATGTAGTCCAACTAACAGTAACATAAATTCAGATTCTTAGTAACTTCATGTATGAATCTTTGGAATGTTTGTGCTGCATTTTGTAGACCAAACGGCATGCGTAGGAATTTAAACAGTCCATATGGTGTTTAAACAGCTGTTTTTGGAAGCTCATTGGGATGCTCCGGTATTTGGTTAAATGTTTTCACCAGGTTTACTGCAGAAAAGAGTTTCTTACCATATACGAGATTATCAATATGAAATATTGGGTGGCAGTCGTGGATTATTTTCGTATTTAGAGTTTTATAATCTCCACAAGGCTTAAATTTCCTATTTTTTTTATGTTAGGTGAATT
Source organism: Aquatica leii (assembly GCA_035610365.1). NCBI lineage: Eukaryota > Metazoa > Arthropoda > Insecta > Coleoptera > Lampyridae > Aquatica > Aquatica leii. The sequence continues at coordinate 68,628,825 of CM069437.1, forward strand.
GGGGAAGACCAGTTGCTCTTTGAAAGCTGTATAATATCTTGCTGGAGCATTAACTTGAATTCTTTCTCTGCAATAGCGAGGCGAGCTGGTCCTAGTCTTCTAGGACGGCTGTTTACTGATAAACCTGTCACAGTTTTAATGTGATGCACTGTCGAATATTTTACAGTCTTTGAGAAGGAAGTACAAATGTTTGTAATTGTGGAGTATTTTAGATTCTACTGTATACATTGTCTCTATGACTAATAACTCTCATTAAAATCACTGTCTCGCACTAAACTAATTTATCAGGGGACGTAAGGAGAGTCCTGTTATCTAGAAGTCTCTTGTTTTTATACTATATTGCTTTGGGTACCAGGTTACGTCATAAGCTTTGCAGTAGCTTTTTGTTTACATTACTTCCAGTCAAATTTTTTAGGAACTTCATAAGTTGCGACGGTGTTCTGTCTCTCATTTCTTTGTGTTCTGGCAACCTCTTAATTTTCTGTTCTTGAGAAATTGAAAGGTGTGTATTTAACTTGGTCTTTAATTTTTTGTAGGTTTGCTGTTAAACGGGGATTAGAGGATGTTTTTATTTCCTGGATGTACTCATTTTCCAAGTTGGCGATAGTATAATTAAGTTTCGCTGTATCGCTTCAAATGTGTTACGTTAAAAGTGTTTTGGTGTGATTTTTGTACCGCATAAGTATCGCCCTTTTTTCGCTACATTCATAGCGATGTGCTACTAAGTGGTTGCTTCTTGACAGGTAGACTATTTTTTGGTGTTTGTGGTATGAACTAACGTAAGTGCTAAGCAAAGTTTTTACTAAATGTTTACACTCACCGGTGTTATAAATGGGTGCAGTATTTTAGTTTCTTTTGTGAAAGCCTTCCTGGGGTAAGAAATGATTCATATTTTTGTTATTTATTTTGATGTTCCCGTAATTGTGATAGCGACTTGGGATACCGCCACACGTTTGCCAACTTGGTGTGATTCATATTAATTTATTACTTTCCGCTGGAAGCTATAACTAGAAGCACGGACTAAAGGGGACTATTGGTTAATTAAACTATTTCTGCAACATAACCTGAGGACAAATCGTTGTTATATCTTATGTGAAGATTGAATAACGTTGCAGGCACACCTGCGTTAGGAATAGACGCATTTTTTCAAGTTTTTATCTTAATAACGCATTAAAACTGTTACAAAGTGATATATCTTTCAATATTGTTACTAAATGATAAAAACTATCAATATTTGTCAATATTTGAAAAAACATTGTTTTTAACAATCCTCATAGTTAAAACCATTTTCTGCATCAACACTTGTTTTTCTCTATGACGTGCATTTCTGATTTTTCTGCAAATTGACATACGTATAGAATAGGCATTAATAAACAACATATCAAAAAATTAGGATGTGGTTATTTCTATAATTAAAAATAAATTGATTCAAAGTTCGGCTTGCGCGCTCTCTCCAGCGAGAACACATCTTGATACTGCTGGATGAACACTTTAACTTTAGCCAGCTGGTCTTGGCTGAGGTTTTAGCATTTGGAGGTAAGAATGTCAATAGATGTTGTGGGCACTTCTGCGGCGACGTATCTCCACTAGAATTCACAAATCTCAAAGTTTGAGATACTGCGGCGTGCATTGGCTTATCACGGTCTTCTTTTCCAACGTTACTGAATCTTAGGTGACATTCAAGTACCTTACTGGCACCGTATTTTTCACTCGTACTAATATTGTGCCAATAAGTAGTCTGTTTTTTATCAATTTCTTCGCTGTCGATCTTCAGGACATTGTTCTTCATATCCAAATGGAACCTATACTTCTTTGTCACCCCCATTCCCAGGATAACCTCTTCCGTGATGTCGGCTATTAGTTTTTGATGGTCGAGTACTTCATTACCCAAAGCAATGGTTACTTTTTGACTTGTCCGTGAGTAGGTATTTCTACGCCCGTCTCCGTTCAAAGTCGTACTGTTACTGGTGATGTCTTCTCATTTTCCCGTAATATGTCAGGGCGACTGATGGTCTTTGTCGCTCCCGTGTCAACCAGTAACTGAACACTTCGTCCATTAATCTTGCCATGGAGATAAATGCTATGCAATTGCTACCTAGGCGATGCCGTTTGAATGGTAATCTCCGATACATGACTAGATGAGATGAGCTTTTGTCTCTTTTGGTTAATTCTTTCCAAAGTTTAGAGCGCTCTTCTTGTCTTTTTTTTTAGGCTTAGTACGATGAACGTCTTGTTGCGATGCTTGTTTTGCTGCTTCAAACCCCAACGCATGCACTAAAGCGTCATCCAGTGTCTTAGGTCTAACTAACCGTAGAGTTTGCTGCGTTTCGTTGTCTTGGAGGCCGTCTACAAAGTTTTGAATAGCCAATTGCTCTAGGAAAGCATCTGGTGCTATAGGATACGCAAGCCTTGTTAGTCTGGCGATGTCAAACTCTTGAAGACTCTCTACAACTTTTTGAAGCCGACTCTTTATTTGGGCTTGGTACACCTGTTGAAGATCTCCATATCTGATTTCTAAACGTGAAATTAAGAATTTGTAATTTTCTTGCTAGTATCCAGTAACAGTCCAAGTCACTATTAAAGACGTCGCTTTCTGCTTGTTGCTGCAACTATTAACTGTGGCTGCGGTTTCAAACTGCTTGTAGTATGTTCACCAAGGGATTTTTCCATCAAAATTTGGTGGTACAATCTTAAACTTGTAAGTGGTTTCTTTTCGATGATTCATTAGTAAGTCCTTGCTTGTGACGCTACCTTCGCCGTGACAATTCATTTGATTTATTCTTTCTTCAAACAGTTTCATTTTTCTGATTTGTCCTCTAATGCTTCTATTTTCTCATTGATAAATTGGTTTCCGTTTTCTAGAGCTTAACATAATTCTTCTTTTAAATTTAATCTGTTTGAGTTTCCTCTTGAACAATTTTGATTTGATTTCATACACTAACTTGTATTTGTTCCTGAATAGTCTTTATTTGATTTTCCATGGTCGCTCGTATTTCTTATTTTAAACTTCTAGAATTTTTCAACCTTTCTGAGAATGTTCGGACAGTTTTTCTTCCATTATTCTAAAATTTTCTTCTATTTTCTGAGAACTTGGGAACAATTTTTTTCCATATTTTTAGAACTTCCTTTTATTTTTCTTGTATTTTCTTTCATATTATTATTTATCGATTCTTGACCATTTTTATTGATTCGAGAAATTAAAATAATTTTGAATCCATTTTAACTGCTTGCAAACGCGTCACCGGCATAAAATAAAACAGGAATAAAAAGTTTAGTAAAAAAAGTTTTATGAACGGTCGAATCTTTATTATTAAATACACTACTTTAACAAACTGGAACATTATATAAACAAACACGCGATCAAGTATTATTTACAAAATGTTTCTATTACGGGGGCAATATTAAATTACTGATATGTACACTAAAACCGCTACCCCACTGTAACAAATTTTAAAACTAAATATTTACACGCAGAACTACACGTAACTAATTAAATGTAAAGATATTTACGAAAAACATTTATATTAATTTATGTTTACTATCACTAGTCTGAATTTTTTAATTTTTTCTAAAACTGATAATTGTTTATGTTAAGAAAACGTACGCGACGTATTTATGTTTTACTACCACCGGTACTTTATTTATTTATCTTAGCACACACGTTAATCACTTATTTATTTTAAACCGACGGTCTCCTTAACTTAAGTAACTACATCTTAATTTAATTAATTAATTAATGATATGTTGTTTATTAATGCCTTTTCTATACGTATGTCAATTTGCAGAAAAATCAGAATAGCACATCTGCAAAAAACGACTTTAATTAGGGGCTGTCAGCATGCAGCATCGTAACGCGCTAGCCCAACTTTGAATACAAATTAGTTTTGATTATAGAAATAACCACATCCTAATTTTTTGATATGTTGTTTATTAGTGCTTCGTATGTCAATTAGCAGAAAAATCATAATTTCAAGTCATTGCAAAAAATAACAATTCATACAGAATATGGTTTTAACTATGAGGATTGTTAACAATTTTTTTTTCAAATATTGACAAATATTGATTGTTTTTATTATTTAGTAACAATATTAAAAGATACATCACTTTGTAATAGTTCTAATTCGTTATTAAGATGAGAAACTAGAAATTAATTTTTATGGCTGAAATCTATGGCTAACTTTACACCGGTACTTGTGGAACTATTCATTGTTACTCTAGATGTAATTCTGCCTTGCTTACATTTTTTAACCATTTTTTCTCTCGTTATTAAACATAAATATATTTGTTGTTATAACCAGTGTTTTGTCATGTGTTCTATTTTAGTGTTTGATGGATTTAAACGGTATCTTTTATTACTAGCTTCTACCGCTTTGACGCCATTTTAACTTGCTTTATGATTAGCACACCGAAACCTACCATCCACTCACCAAGTCATACCGAGTTAGTTGCTTGCCATCAAGTTACGAGAAAATTCTCGTAACAAATGTTAGCGATTTTCAATTGGACTTCTAGCTGAATAAACCGTAATGCTGGTTCCTCGCAGCAAATCTTTTAGTTTACTTTAGACGTGCCATTCTATTTATTTGTGCTTCTTTACTCTGCATGTTGGCGGCGGCGTTGTCGTTGGTATTGGTTGCCATGCTTTTGGATTCTGTTACGTGCATAAATTTAAAATTGCACTACCCTGTATATTGGTTTAATTAAAATTACTTTTCCATTTCACGACGCCATCTATCGTTGGTCTCTTCGTATTGAGAAGACGATAGACGGGCATTTTGACTTTAACATCGTTCACGACATAACCTAAGTCTGCGTGAATTAAAAATCGTTTTCTTAAAACATCCACGTGTTGTGACACGATGGGTAATGACAGTATCTATAATTTGTAACGTGTAAATTTCAACTGCGAGTAAAAATCCGCCTGAGAGTTAGGCAACTTACAGTAATACCTTTGGCCTCGAGTCGTAGTTCGAAATCACACTTATGAGGGCGCGCGAAGGTTGTTCGTCGTCGACAAATTAATTCATTTCTATGCTGTCTTTGGGTCGATTAACAACGGGGGAACATCGGAGAGGTGAGATAAATGGAATTTCTTTTCATCTGGTAACATCTACTACACCGACGTTTATTTTAGCATTTTGAAAATAAATCCGATTGAACCTCCGGTGCAAATAAAATCAGCACGATGTATGGTGGGCGGCCAAACGCATAAAGTGGGTTAGTATTCGCACACGTGTTTAGTAATGGAGGCAAACCAACTAATCTTCACAATTTTTAGCTTCTTTGTGTCTCTTCTTTTCCTTTTACGTTGCGGTTGATGTTGATGTGGATTCTGGATGCTCGATTCTTAATTCTGACGTCTTCGTCCGTCGTTCTGAATTACATCTTCGTATACTTATATCTATAATCCGAGGGAAATGGTGGACACACTAAAACATTTCGGATTGTCGACAAAATAAGGAGAACTACAGGTAGAAGGGTCCTAGCGGATCGTTGGCGCGGTGCAATCGAGGTATTTATGACACCTTTATCTTGGAGTCGCGGGAGACTCGCTGTCGACCTTATTTCGGCCAGACGCTATAGCGTTCGAGTAGCAGCAGCCGCGGTACGTGCTTAATGAACGCGGGATCGTGTTCTTGTCGACATTTTGTGATGTATTTAGAATAAGATTGATACCACTGATATATAAACGAATGCGAAAGTGAGAGGCGAGGTCGAGTGAATTTGTTTAATTGCTTACTTTAATTACCGGCTTTAAGTAAAATTCGAATTGTATAGAATTATCTTATCAGCGTAATGTTCACGTGTATTTATAACTTGTCGGAGTAATGTTAATATCACCTAACGTAAAAATTTATTGTGTGTAAGATTTTGATAGTAATTTATTCAATGCTTTATCTTGTAATGGTCGAGTCATTACAATTATTTATTGTAACTTCCCAGTCATATCTGCGTCATATACAGTAGTTATAAATTTTATCAAGGGTAGAATTTTGGGAGCTATCCGTCTCTCTGAAACTAATTTATTATTGTTGTGATTACCGGTTATTCGACGCTTGATCAAGTTATCACCTGGCGGTACTTTAATTAGCGGGAACGCGATTACCTATTAATCATAGCTACCGTAGCCGCGGTAATAATTAGCTACGTAATCTGATTTAGCTACTGTGGCTTCCAAACTCTATTTTTGGGACTTTTGTATTTATATGTAATTTATATATGTGCTTAATAATTGTTTCTTGTTGGGGGTTATATAAATAATTGCTAGGGATTTTACCAGTGGCGTAACCGTCGAGGAGTTTGTGTTTCTTCCGTTCGGAAGGAGGTTGTGAATCATTTATTAAAATAAATGGTTATTGGTAATACTAAATATGTTTTCTTTTGGGGGACTTCGGGTCTAGGCTTTCCTTTTCTCCTACCTAGATCATAATTTCTGCGATACAACAGTTCGAGAGAAGGTGGCGCACTTGGGCATTTAGCTTACCGGAACTAATTGAGTATCTTACGATTTTCTTTAACCCGACGACCATCTGCGGCGAGGCTAGCCAAAAAGGTAAGCGATAACATCTGGTTATTTACGTTGAAGTGATACTATTCTTCATTCTTTATTTCTTTCTCCACCTTTCCCCATTAGATCACAATAAATATTGTAACAAATTAACTAATTTACTCCACGCAGGGTAAGTGGTTTTTATTATTTTTTTGATTAAAGGTAATTTTTAGGTCTTTTCAACAGCGTCATGTGCTACCTCCTAAATCTGAGTGTTCTTGTCTTAGTTGCTAGTCAAGTTTAAAATCTACCAGGGAAAAATTATAATAGGAAGCTTTAGACTTATGTACGCCGCGATACAAGGGCAGAATTGCTATGCGGAGGCAATTGACCGTTAAATAATATCATCTTGTACGGCAGGGCATATGTACCATACAATATTGAATTTCTCTACCTAGGCAATTAATACCTAATACCAACGTGCACGAAAAGAGATATTGTAACAGCATACGATACGTTTCGGTTACTTTCTTTTACTTGTTGTAGTTTGTGAGTCACCAGGTAGACACGATTATTTTCAGAAAGTTTGATTACAGGAAGCCAGTAGGAAATTTTTTTCTGAAAGTACACCTGAATCTTGGTAAGTCAATTTTTAATTTTAATTATTCGCTGTCGCTACGGTGCTACTCATGAATAAACATATTTACTAATCGTGTCGAAACGTTCGAATTGATTTGCCTCTTATAATTATTACTTAATTAGTTTAATTAAATTACTATTGCATGCTGATTACGTCGATTGTCAATTACTACTATTATTAATGGAATTTACTTACAATTATTTTTATGTGTTCTGGTTGTTACACTTTTGTTTTAAGTGCAGTTTAAGTTGCCGATACTTCTGATGTTTTAGTACATGCTTATATTTGTACTTGGGCTAAATTTATTCACTGTGATGCTATCAACTTACCTCGTAATTGTTATTGATTCAAATTTTAATCTATCTATCATTCTTAACAATTTTGTACAAGCTTTGAGCCTCCTGTGCTGATCTAACAGGAGCTATTTCTGCAAAAAAAGATCTGGCGCCCTTTAAAAGAAAGTCACTTGAACCTCCCCTCTCTCCGACAGGTATGGTTTCAATCCTACAGTTAGTTTGTATATTTACCAGTAATTATCTCGCATCTTTTGATTTCATTTCCCCTTCTTGCTTTACGAGGGGGGTAACTTTGGTTAAATCACGGTTTACACTCTTACTATTTTCGCTTTATCTGAGAATATATTCTATGTGTTTTGGCCTTGAACTTTCTAAATGTTTTGGGAACGTTTCAAGCAATTGTAATATTTTTTATTTGTTTGCGGCTATAACGTTTTCTTCGTTTTGTCACTTTTTTTTGTTAACGAAACAAGTTACATTTACTCTTCTTAAAGCATTGGTTTATAAGTTTTGTAAATACAAAATACGAACATAAGACATTCTTTAGATTCTTTGAAAATGCATTTAATAATTTTTTGGATAAAAGAAAATGTTATATTTGAAAATTTGTGTTTTTAGTAAGATTAATTAGCATTAAAACAAATTAGAATTTTTAATCAAATGATCGTTTTAGTATTAAAGGGTTATGTCGCTGGTTGAATATTGCATATTTAGAGTCGTATTTATAACAAAAACAGGATTAGCTTTTGACTGACAGGTACATATTTACTGTAAAACAATTTTACACAGAAATCAATAATTTTGTACAAATTGCCGTAGTTTCAAAATCAGATCGTACCCCACATTAGCGAGTTGAATTAAGCAAGTCGTTAATTCAAATTTCTGCTGCTTGAACAATAGTGGTTTGAGTATCAGATTTTTTGCTTTATTGTTGCGTTTTTTTTTTGGTGTAGAATAGTGTTCTGATACGTTATTTCATCTCGCTCGTAATACTGGTTTTATATATACAAATAAGCAATAACAATTTTTATTGACGATATTGTTAAATTTTTATTTTATTTTGCAATTTTTAAGTCTAAAGAATAGTTACAAATAGAATATTGGCTTTAAACGACTAAAAATTATTAATAAAAAAATCTTTACTTAGTAAACTATTCTTTTCATCAACGAATCGATAGCATGCGTGTTTACACCGGCTTTGCTGTTATTTACCATAACAATATCATAATAGAGACTTAATTAATACTTAATAATAAATAAAAAGAGAGTGTGTGACCCACAATACACTTAATAAAAGTTGTTCGTATATCCACCCTATCATACATTATTTACACTATCAAACAATCCACGTTAAAATTAATCTGTCGCTCCAATTCAATCCATTTACAATACATGAGAAAGTAAACAAGTTCATGACAAGCACAAATTTCTATTACAATGATTGATGGATTTAATAATTACTATTACAAAATGGTGTAAAGAATGCTGTTTTGAGCAAAAAAATAGAAATTTTTATTTGCAGCGAAGATTCATTCGTTGGTTAATTTTTTAACAAGACATGATGTGATAGTTATGTAAATATAAAATCATTTATGAAGCGTACGTAATTTAACCCGTTTCAAAATATTAAGTTTCAATAAACATTTGATACTTGTAAAAGTTAAGTCAGAATGTACGAACGTATAAACCTCAAGTTGGAAAATTTGTATTCATAACGACCACACGACTACAGACTTCATAACAACACCCCTCGTGGGATAAGCAGACGTTATAAAAGTAAGGGTTCATCTTGCGACCAAGTGCGATATTGTCGGTATACGATTTTTTCTCATTAAAACAGAAATCGTTTAAGTTACAAAAACGTTTTATTTATTAATACTTTTCGATGACGAAATAACGTGCAATTTAACGAACAAGGTTGTTAATGATAGCGATTAATAATCGAGACATTTTAACGCCGTGAGCGAGTGTAGCGAGCGAACGCGTTAATATTGTCGAGATTATTTGTCGCCGATTAACAAACTAGTTAGTTTTAAAGTTTTTCCGTTGATCGTACGTTCGTAAAACCTTTGAAGTTATAAGGAAACTAAAGTATACGTAACCCGTTCCTATATCTAGTAGTCGCGCGATATTGTTAAATCAGTGGTTGCTAACGATTTCATTGGTTGCTATACAAAATCGTTCATTAATAGAGATTCATTCATTGATTCAAAATCGTTTATTAATAGAGGTCATTAATGATTTTGATATATTATTATACGTTAATATTGCTATTAACAGACGATCGACGGAAAACCAATAAAATATTACAGTTGATTGTAATTGACGCAAACAATCAATGATTTGGATATAACGCTTGTATTTGTTAATAGCATTTATTTATGGAAAACTACAAAGTTGTTTTTTATCGTATTTTCAAGTGTGTAACATTGTGAGATTTTTTACCTTGTTACGTACGAAATTCGTATTACGTACGACTGTGTACATTGACTTGAAATTATTTTCGGGTTTTGACGCCCTCTACCGATCGTTTTCTCGTTGGTTGTCATTTGACGGAAAATCGTCATTCGGTGAATTACATAAAATGGCCTGGACGTGTTAAATATTGCTTATATCCGATACCATCCGGAAAAATGGAAATCCAATTATAATTAGATTAATTATATAGAATATTTGAAGCGTTACAGGGTAAGCTATTGCAGTCGTTTATTAAAATTCGTTCGTAATTCTTTCTTCATTTTAACAGCCTTTTTTTTTCCTCCACTTCGAACATTTTACGTTTTCGATAAGAGGATATTTGTATAAATAATTCTAATTAAGCAATCACGTTACCGTACAGGTGCGCTGTCGGAAGGCGGTTTTCACGCCACGAAAACGGGGTCTCGCTAATTCTTCCCGGGGCAAATATTTCTACACGTGGATGACACGACTGGATTATCAGCCACCTGTTAGACGTTACTACGTATCTACTTTGATACACAGAAATACTGGTGAATACCAAGGGCCGACGTTAAGTGTATTATCAGCCACCTGTTTGGATTCGTTGCATACAGTAGTCGATGCACGGTTTTTTTTTTTGATATAGATTTCATGAATTATTAATACGAATTGTTTTAGCCTAATTATCCTTTGTGAGTTGGTGTGTGACACGATTCGTGTTTAATGTTTATTACAGGCCACTGAAGGGGAAAAACGTTTTTCTTCGGGCTAGTGGATGCTGAAGTTCGGGTGAGTTATTTTAATTAACCTTATGTATATCGTTGTCACGAAAAATTTTGGATTCAAATTAACGTTCGTGCATGCATATAATGTGTAGCTACCAATAGGTAATTACGATACCGTATCGCGTGTTACGAGAAACTTGGGTTCCTAGAGTTGAGATGTCCAAATAGAAAGTTCCACCGGTCTTCTCGTAACCAAACAAAGCAACGGCCAGCACAGCTTCTTCGGAGAGGGATCGCAGGCTTTGTTATGTGTGATTATAACGTGAAGCTAATAAAAAGGCGCCAAGACGATGAAAAATTAACGTCGAGGGAGACCGTCTAACTCGCCTCGTAGTATACGAAGAATAAATAACATTACAAAAATAATAACACCGAATATATATATATTTATTGTATCACAGAAGTCGAAACAAGTATAGAAGTATAAATTCTTGAAAAACATACACACGTAGGTTGACTAAATTAGAAATTTGTGCCTAGTGGCGAGCAACACACTGTGCAACCAAATGCCCTTGTCGGACTAAATAATGACATACATAAAGCGTCTAAATAGATAAATACATATACATAAATCGTAGATAAATTAAGCAATTAAGTTTTCGAGATTCGATGTGCACAAACGATAGATTCGCGAAGCACAAAAATATAATTAATTGTGTTAAGTTAACATGCACGTACGGTCCTTAACGACCTAGTCCCCGAAACACGAATAATAAATTTTAAATAGTAATACTTACAAGCTGGACCTTACTCGGACTGTTAGCTAACCTCCGACTTCGGTACACCTAAAACAATACTATTAAACCCCGATCGGAACGGGCATATCCGTTTAACACAAGTAACAAAAAAAGGTTTGGTTAGCATCCAATTAGTACGAACGTAAGTGCGCAGCGTTTCCCTGTGGCTTAATCGAGTAAATTCCCCATGTTTGACTTCATAACAGAAAAGAATAGTCCTGGCGGTTCTCAACCTTTGACGGTGGGTATTATCAGTACGTAACACTACTTCGACGTCATGAAATGTTTCCAATACGACCACCTGTTGGTTATCTTAATTGATAACGCCGGACAATTGGTGACTACCAAGATCCGCTACAGAAAATTAGTAGGCGTCAATTTAAACCCTCAATAAAGAAAATTGTATACCACTTACCCCGTTTCAACCTTCCACAAATAAACGCATTAGAAATTGGTAGCGTGACACAATTTAGCGGTGAAGGCTAAACCGGGCAAACAAATAAAGTTAACTCGGCAAAGATTTAATGAAGAATGACTCCGGATATGCTGTCATAATTGTGACAGTCTGGCGCAAGAGCAGAACGATCCTGACAAGTTTCATAATATCTACCGAGACATTTTCCCTACTCGCGAATTGAACTACTAAGTTCTTATTTTAACGTTACACGCGTACTGTGTGTAGATGAAGGACATTTACTTCGAATTATTGTAATTGTGTGTGGTGGGTTGCCGATACTGTAGGCATCTACGTATTAAATCTTTTCTATAGTTCTATAAATTTACTTGTTACAAAATCAAAGATTACTACCGTTGTTAATGGTTATTGTGAACTCTTCTAGTCTTTAGTATCTCCGAATTCAATGTATAGCGACTTTTTGATTACTATAAATGAAACTGTGATAGATGTTACTTATAATCTGAAAGTGATTAAATTTGTTAATTCTTTCTCTTGTGGTTATTGTTCCCTACGAACTAATTTGGGCTACTCGAACAGCTGAGTAGAGGGATTACGAATCTTCTAGTGTGTTACAAGTTTTGACCCATTCTGTTGTGAGCGGAACAGAAGTGTTGCTTTGGATCAGCTCTGGCGCCCTGAAACATCTTTTATATATTTATTGTGGACCTCCCCATCTCCGACTATTGCGAGTTTGGCCGTGCAAGGTTCGTAAAACCAAAAAGCTTGTAACAACCTAAAAACAGTAGCGGTTCTCGCGCATGTAATACAGTGGCGCGTACTTAGCATAATAACATAACATAATAATAAAAATACAAAACAACGCTTGTTACGTAATATTAATTTACGTAACAAGGGTCGAAAGTAAGACATAGCATAACAAACGTTAATGCGGCCGAGCGTTGCATGTGCGTGAGTTATGCTATGATACTTTCGACTAGAGTAACGTACATTATTTTTTGTGTTGCCCTTTGTATAATTACATTAAAAAAAAAAATAAAAATTACCAGAAATGTAATGTTGGTACTACATTTATTACTAAATCTGTCAAATTTGACATTAACTTTAACACTGTTTTTATTAAATTTTAACAGAATTTCAAGATTTTTTTAATGACTTCACCTGTCGCATACTCGTTTTAATATAATAACTAAGTTTAAACACTTAGTTTTATGTAGATTTTTAGTTTTTATTTTGCCACCCTAGAGCTTTTTTCGCCCATGACGTAATTACACTAACGAACGAATATTGACGTTTGCGATGTTGGCAGCACAAAAACTACTATTTAATGTTAAAAATGATCGTTCGCTTTTTGCATTTGTCAAAATTAATAAACAAATCTTTACGGCAATATTTATATTTGGACAGCTTGCAAGCAAATTGCGTTTAATTTGAACCGACAACAATTTCGTTGCCATTTTGCACTTACAAAATGATTTTGAAAACAATAAAAATTTGTTGACAAAAGAGTCTTCCAAATATAGATGATAAACCTAAACCAGATTCTTGCTTTAAAGACAATATCTCTTTCGGGCATTGAATCGTCGAGAAGAAAGTAAAATTAATCAGAAAGCGCATTATAAGCAGCTCGAAAATTGTCGTTTGATCTTTTTCGGTTTTCTCATCATGAAATAATTTTTTTATTGATGCTGACCGTGGTTTTGGTATTTAACCAAAAGATGTTTTTGTAAATTTATACCTGTTGTAACCGGCGTTGGCTCCTTGTGTAGTATTACTGACACTGGCATCTTCTTTGGTTGTTGCAATCCTGAATTAACTTCCAAAATACGGCAGGTCCATTATTTTTTACTTGTCTTTGTCTCGTTTATGTGTCTAACTAAGATAGAGTCTGAGTTTTCAATCAGTTCATTTGTTACGTGACTTTTTATCAGTAATCTAAATGCAGGCGACTAGCTCAATATAATTCGGCGCAGGGTCGCAGGTCTCTGTGTAAATATTGCAATCAATAACGTTGTTGCAAGTCATGGAGTGTAGGTAACACTCCATACATAAAATTATCGTACTACTGTATGACAGTATAAATTAATACGTAATTGAAAAATTAAACTTTGATATGATACGAAACTAGTGAATTTGCAACCAGAAGTAGATTGCACTTAAAATATATTAAAACTGTAATTGTACAAATAAATTTGCGTTTATTAGTCTACGTCTCACGTACGTTCAATAAATACTGAATTAAGAGAAATTAAAGAAATTGTACTCACGATTGTCCAGTCACGCTAATAGCTATCAGCATACCTGAATCGTTTCTTAAAATTGCTAAAAGGGAAATAAATAATTGATTAGAGCTAGGAGGTATCACAAATAAGTTGCTTGTAAGTCAACCAATGAATCGTTATAACCAAATGCGTCAAGCTTCCGAGTGATTTACTATTCGTATCGCAGGTGTGCCTCAAAATTTAGTAAAACATCACACGAACTACGTGAACGACTTGACCCGCAATTATATTGCAAGATTGGTGTTCCTAACCAATGTCTCCCTTAGTACGTGTTCCAAGTTATTGATTTCAGCAAAATCTATTTAATTGACATGTACCATTCCAAAGGGGCAAACATGTGGCGGTAGACCAAGACGCTATTGTAATTACGGGATAATCAAGTTATATAACAAAAATAGAAAGAAATTCTTACCTTAGGAGAACCCTCACAAGTACCACAAATGCAATAAACTCGATGCACCCATTAATAATGTGGACGAAGGCGAATATTTAGAAATTAAGGTCTTACTGTGCGCGCACGTTAGATTTCACGTACAATTGTTACGTACATAAATTTAAATAATGCATTACCCTGTATATCAGTTTAATTAAAAGTTGCTTTTATATTTCTTGACGCCATCTATCGGGTTCGTTGGTCACTTTGTATTGAGCGGACGACATCCGGTGAGATTTCCGGCATTTTGACTGTAACATCGTACCTGGTAGTATCTATGGTTGCGTGAGTGAAAGTTCGTTCTCTAAAATCATCCACGTGTTAGGGACACGATGGAAATTATGTAGTTTCCTTAAATAACTAATTTGCTCCCGCAGCGTAAGTGATTTTGTTTCTTTCTTTAATTAAAGGTAATTTTTATGTCTTTTTGGTTAGCCGCCATGTGCTACCTCATAACTAAGGGCATTCTGGTTATAATTTAAAGCCCACCAGGGAAAGTTGTGATTTCGTTGCGATCGTGGGGTATTCGTATCGTCACCGGCCATTCTTACCACCATCCGGCCCATGAATTCTAGTCGATACCGAAAGACGAGAGATAACCCTCGACGAATATTGTGTTGGAACGATTCTAAATATTTCTAAGGCCTACTGTTGGAATGAATTAAATCACAGAAAAGGGGTATAACAGCATCCGATTTTCGGGTTGTGTTATGTGTATACTTTAAAATTTAAGTAATGATTTTGTAGATTTGGATTTCGTGAGATATTAGGTTGACACGATTTGCGATTCAAATTATTTACAGGGTACGTGTCGAGAAAGTACTTTCGTCGCACATTGGAAATTCCTGTATTTGTGGTAAGTGTTTATATCTTTTCTTTCGTCGTCAACGAGGTTACTCACGAAACTTTCACTAATACTATTTCCGTACTGATTACCGTAATTGTAGTACCATTTAGTTAGTAAATTTGCTTATACTACGCATGCTGTGTACCCCCAATACTTATTGTGATAATTTAATGTTAATGCCATACTTATTATCATTGTTTTCTTGTCAGTAATGCCATATTACTAATTATGTAAACGATATTTACTGCGAACTATTCTTCGCCATGTTCTTCACTTATGTAGTGTAAGTTGCCGATCCTACTGTGATTCGATGTTGTATATTCTCACTAGTATCTACTTAGATGTGGCTATTTAACTTCGACTATATTTAGATATATAATATATAGATATATTTGATCGAGTAATTAAAGTGCAATTGTTATTAACGATTTAGTTTTTCTCTTTTATTCGTTTCTTTCAGCAGTTACGAACCTAACATCTTGTTACAAGTGCTACCATTCTGTTGTGAGCGGACAGAAGTCACTTTTGGGATAAGCTCTGGCGCCCTTAAATATCTTTTCATTATTATCTAGGAACCCTACCCTCTCACCGACTATTGTGAGTTGGCCGTGCAGGTTCGTAAAATACCTAAAGCTTGTAATACAATCTTGATTACATCGACCGGAAATGCTTTGTTCTTCCTAATTCACATCTAGATATCAGGAAAAAACAAAAAAAATTACAGCCAACACTCTAAATGTAGCAAGTGGACGTTCCGGGACGAAATGCATACAATACCCGACCTATATCGAAAAATTTTTAACATAAAACATTACACTACGTAATACACGACTGAAAATACGTTCCTTGAAGTAATTAATATGTGCTGAATGCAAAACTGTAATCAAATTTTCTTTGGCACGTCAAGAAAAAAGTTATGTATGTGTAAATGTTATCAAGGATAATGCTATTAAGTACGTTGAATTGCTATTGTGAGATTTTTTTGGAAAAGTAACGTGCGTACTTGAAAACACTAAATGTTATAATTAAGAAGTGAATTATAAATGTTTATTTACTTCTGAAATGAGTCAGGGACCCTTAGTTACATTAAAATTGAGAATGGCTTGGTTTAAAAGATTTGTTATTCTTGCAGTACCTGGATATGTTTGTCATGCAAAAGTAACAATTCGAGTGGTGATATTTTTTTTTAGCCAAATCATGAAGCTCTTGGTAGTTGCACTGTATCTAATGAAAATCATGTTCTTGGAGTTTCTCTGCCATTTCTTTCGATTAGCCTTTGGAACATGAACCATGGCTGTGCTTTCGAACATCCTTAGGCTGTTCAAATTCGACTTCTTATCATGCCACACTTTAAAAGGCGTTTTCTTAACTAAGCCTGCTGCAGCAGATCTATTTTTAAGTAAACGGCTGTATTAACAGCTTCTGCCCATAATTTAGTTTCCATTTTTGCATCGAATAACACACATTTATTCTTCTCAATTATCGACTGATTCATTCGTTCTAAAAGTCCATTCTGTTGAGGTGTATATGGTGTTCGTAGTCTGATGGACCATTTCTCGGAAAAAAAATTAATTCATTCTTTACTACAATACTTCCCTCTATTATTTGTTTTCAGGGCTTTAATTTTGCATTCTTTCTGGTTTTCTACTAGCAAGAAATATTTTGAACCATTATTTGATAGATCTATTGGCTTACACAAATAGGTGTAAATTAATTCTAACAATGACCTTGTTTTTGTGTCTATGTGGTTAAATAGAAACCTTATTTGTTTGCCCTCACAATAAACAATGCAATTTCCTGACTTATTCCATTTTCACTTCAGTTTAATGCCATCTACCATCTCTTCCATTTTCCGTAGGTTTTATACTTAAAGTGGCTTAACCTATGATGCTAAGTTTTAAAGCTACTTATTTTATCTGAAGCTAAAAACATGGATGATTAATGTTTGCATTGAACCAAACACATTATTAGTTAGGTGAGCTATGGCTACCAACATCATCACATCGTGCTGTTAAGTGAACACTGACTTCAGAGTCAACGTACCAGTTACTCTTGCGTTTGGAGTTACTTTTTCATTTCTGTTCGGACATTTATTCTTGTAATGCCCTCTTTGCTTGCCGTCATAACGTTTGATATTCTTTAAATTTTTACTAGCGCGAACTGAATTATCGATATTTCAACCACCTGCAAAATCTGTATTACCGTCACAATGATTACTAGCGCTAACTACATTATTGACACTAGAATTTTGCCTTTTTTGATAACCATTAGAGTTTATATTGGCAAATGCACCAACTGCATTACAACGGGTCTCATATCTAATAACTTAGCTTTATTGGTGTCAGTATTTGCAATGGCAAATCTTGTTCAAGTAGCTTTCTATAGTTTCACAATCGTCCAATCTTATAAAAGTTAACGTCCTTAAGAGCCCAATTTTTTTGAGAATCCCGAATCGTTGAACAATTTCTTTCTTTTGTCCGTACATACAATGAATGATTGATAAATAATTAATTTCGATTTTGCCTTTGCTGTCTTGGTAGCTTCCGTTGCTGTACCTTGAATGCAACGATCTAAGTCATCAAGCACTAAAAGATTCCTAATGGAGACAACCAATCTCTATAATTTTCCCGCCCTTTAAGCTTTGGCTAAAACATTTGCCGCCATTTTATTTTTTGACTTTATCAAGTTTTTCTTGAGATAAACTTGTAGAATCGACCATAACTCGAGTGACACTCACAGGCCCGTGATGACTAACCGTACTCATCGTGTTTAGACTGGGCCTATTACCTGTAAAAAATTTCTTATTGTATTACATGCAGTAAAAAATACCTAGTCACACTGGAAATAAAACACGTCTTCTCGCTTCGGGTGTCCAATCTCAACTACTTTATTTTTTCTCTATGTTTTCTAAAAACATAACCATTACCAACTTAACTAATTACAATTGATTTTAATCAGATTTCTTGCAATTGTAGATGAATACGCTATTAGACTCTACATTCCTCCAATTGAAAAAAATATTTTAGTTTATTAAATAACGTTCTGCCAGAGTTTCTTCGTGACTTACCGCTAATTTTTTTGTTTAATGGCAGCAAGCCTACTCAGTTTAAGTTTGTTAAACTTTATCTTGAAATTCAATCTCAACAAAAACTAAACTAAATGTAAAAGGAAAGTAAAGGAAATTCGATGTATACCATTTTTTAATAACACTATTGCACGAAGAATGGACACGATATACGGATGGACAAAAGATGAGTTGGATGAGATGAGAAGGAAAACGTCCGCGTATTTTCATTTTGAGAGGGTATTTATGGTTTTAGATGTTCGAAGAATAAAGGTCGTGCATAATTAGATTAATTTCTGTTGAGTTTATGAGTATTTATGGAAGTTGGATTAATCTATCGTTAAGACTAATATAAGGCATGTACTTTTTGAATTTATGTTTTAATAACTGGAATTATAAAACATAAGATTACCCTAATAAATTTATGTTTAACGCACACGGGCAATTATTGAATTTTGTTATAGCACTTTTGTCATTATGTTACTTTAATTTGTTGTACTGCATTTCGTCGTGATATTTAATGTTCTAACTTTGCTTTCGTTGTGACAATCTCCGCATTCGTCGTAAAGAAGAATGTTTGCATTTGTTGCAAAGAAATTTATCGCATTCGTCGTAAAACAAAAATTCTGTTTCATCGAGGAAACTATCGCTTTTGTTGTATAAAGAAGTTAAGCAGTGGTATTAGGAAATTATTTCATACTGGTTGTAATTGAAAAGTTAAAACCTTATTCATCATAGGAGTATGAATAAAAAGGTTCTTAGATCAATTCCTACGTTGTGATTTAACTTTACAACCCGGCATAATTTTAGGGTCCAGGATAAGTGGTAAACGATCCCGAAATCAAATTTTATTTTATTGCCACTTAATAGTGGTCTATTATATTATAATTTTATTTATTTAAGAACTCTAATTTAATTTGTTAAAGGTGTGTTGTTCTGACAAGTACATAAATACTTTGTGTAATAATTTTTTTTTAAGGATTCAGTGTTTTATTAAAACGATATTGAGTAGATTTTATTCCTGCCTATTTAACATAATTATATCGCTCGTTCTTGTTTATCGGTAAATAACCAAGGTTCATAGATAAGCAGGTGGCACCTTCTAAGATCTTTGATATTGTACAATAATTTGAACCTCCTCTTTTTCGAATTTGAGTTAGTTAGGCTTATGAATCTTTAGAGTTGGATGATTGGCTATATCAAGTAACGTTTTATTATATTAAAAATTTTATTTCTAGTTTAATTAATTTTTAATTAGCTACTATAAGTAGTCGGTAGTAAATTTTTTACACCGTAGCTGGATAAAACTACCGTAGTTAAAAGCTTATGTTAGTTACTTATTTTGTACGATGTATATATGGAAAAACAACATGCGCGAAGATATTTTGTTTTGCAAATTGCCGGTCGAACGGCCGAGAAAATATTTAAAGAAATTGATTCTTATACAAAAGAAAACGTTTGGAATGGAAAAACTGTGTCAGCATTCGCACTGACTAAGGTCATAAGGATTCTTGAACGAAGTTATAATGCGTCGTAGACACACTGTAGCTCGCAACATAACCTAAAGACAGTATCAAATGCCGCTGTATTATTATATTTATTATTATGATTTTACCTAGGGGTGGTCCCAATATAGTCCAGGCACCGCGACCTGTAGGTCTATTGTGCTCTCCGATGTTTTCTACCCTTCTAGAATACCTGTATCTTTGACAAAGTCCAGGATTTCAGTAGGGCGAATCTTCGTTACTTCCTCTTGTGTAATCTTTTTCATTTTCAAGTAGGCGTTCCTTTGCCTCGTACTTAATGATCGGTCTGATCATTCGAGTGTATATCCAGTGGGTTATCTTTGGAGATAAGCCCCACTTGCTTCCGAACGCTCGGCTGCAAGCCTACAAGGACTTCGTGGCTTTGTTCGCTATTCTCTCTAGGTGTGGTTTGAAGGTTAGCCCCTGGTCTAATATTATTCCCAAGTATTTGCTTTCTCTCACTACCTGTAGCTTGGCTCCGTACATTGCTATGCTCTTTAGCTTTGTCGGGATTCCTTCGTGAGAAGAGGATGAAATTCGTTTTTGTAGGATTGACCGACCAGCCCTCTTCTCTACATCACCGTTCAACTAGATTTAAGGCTCCCTGCATCACAACTGACACGGTCACTTCAAATCTGCCACGTACCACAATCACTATGTCGTCGGCATAGCCAACCGTGTTGTAGCCTGCTTCACTTAATTGCCTCAGCAGTCCGTCTACCACCAAACACCACAGTAACGGGTAGAGAACTCTCCTCTGCGGACATTCTCGTGCAGCTCGGACCGCTACAGAGTCGTTATTAAGCGAGGTTGTAATGTTTCTATGTCTATGGTATCAATCCATCTACCCACGGTAGTATGTACCCCTTTGCTTTCCATAGCGGTTTTAATCGATTCTAGAGAGGTATTATCAAACGCATCCTCTATGTCTAAAAACGCCCCCAGAGCCACTTTTTTGCAGGAGATCGCCCTTTCGGCTGCGTCCACTACTCTGTGGACAGCAAGTTCACAGGACTTACTTGGTTGATAGGCACATTGGTATTTACTGATGGGATCAGGCCCCAGCACCTCGTTCGTGTCGCTCAATGAGTTTCTCCAATAGTTTGAGGAGAAATGACGTTAGACTGATGGGTCTAAACGACTTAGCTAGGGCGTATGAATCCCGCCCAAGTTTGGGTATAAATACGACTTTTACGTCCCTCCACAGGCAGTGGGCTGTGGTTCTTCTGAGGGCCCCTCAACCACTGTCGTCTTTTCGCACTGGTCGCCTCCTCTCCGTCCACCTTTGTCTTGGAAAAGAGTTTAAATGTCACTCTAGTGAGGTTGACGTAAGAACTACGGTTGCAAATAACCCCCATCTTGTCCCAGGAAGTTTGGTTCATAAGGACAATCAATGTTTGTCCCTTGGGGTCCTGCTTCCTGTCTACTACCCGCCAGTTGCTGGTTACAACACCAGCATTCTGGATCTCGATCCTTTTTAGAATCTTCACGGGTTCCACATGGGCCCCGGGGATCCCGGCGTGTGCTCGCACTAGTTTTGGGAGGTCTTTCGTTTTGAGGAATCGAAGCTTAGCTCCCTTCCACGGAGCTACTCTCCTTAGCTCTGTTCTCAACCAATCTACCGATACCTGGTCTGCGCATGTAATTAACAGCGCGCTCCCTCGGTGGCCACACACACACGAATTTGGGCCAAACCACCCCAATGGACAGAGTGTCGATTCTATCGAGGATCTAGGTTTTAATTTGCCCTGTTTCCTCCTCCGACAGCGTGCACTCCAGATCTTCATGTACAAAAGCCATTTTGTAGCCTATTGCTGCTTCGCTAAAAGTTCTGGTGTTCTTTTTGGTCCCAGACTTTGCCTTTTTTAAGGTACCTCCTTTGGGGGTGCTGTCGTCAGACCGGTGTCGCTTTTGCGTCCCAGTCCTAGAGACAGCGGTATTCTGTGAGGTGCTTGGTTACCCCTCTTTTGGCGATGAAAGGACTGGTTGCTTAGAGCCCCCGGGTTCTCTCATCGCCTTTCTTAATTTCTGGCGCGCTGTCCCGGAGAGTTTTACGCTCACCAGTACCAGGTGTCCCGGCGGAAGGTTTTGTTTTTGTTTCTACTTGGTCCATATAAGTCCCACTAGTGTGGGGGAAATAAAATGCTCACACGTGCGGCGACTGATTACAACGTGTAAGGCGACTGATTACAACGGAGTGGCGCCCGGTGCTCCGAGGTTGAGGTCAGTAAATGCTGATCCTCTATTCAGCCACGCATCCCCTTGGTCCGGTCCCTGACCCTTGAGATTTAAGATTTTGCTGAGGTTGTCTCCTCTTAGTGCAGGCGGTTAAGCCGAGACCCCCCGCATCAACCTGAGCACTGCAGGCTCGTGCATGGTATATCGACATGGTTGATGCACGTGGCACATCAAACACATATCGGCGCCGTTATACCCTGTGCAAGCCCTTGGCTACGACACGACAGCCGGGCGGGGTAGCTGGTCCACAATGCTGTCTTTGGTTGCTGCGAGTCCCTGTTCATAAGCGACAAGAAACCTTATCCCTAACATTCACCTAAGCATCACATACGATCATTCACTTAGGCCGTTTCCCTATCCGCCACCTGGGGACGCGCCTGGTAGGGTGCCACCCTCAGGCGAATGCCTGACCCTTAACAAACACGTTTATTTCAAAAGTTGTCCAAGGAATTGTGAAATCTTTATAAGTCATTTCTTCTACATACCGATGTATGTTGGTTATAAGAGGGCAAGATTAGTAAAGCTACGTAATGAAGTTGCTACAAGTTTTTAGGTCTTACGAACTTTGCACGGCCAACTCACACTAGTCGGAGTCGGAGATGCGAGGTGCAAATAAATAGAATTTATAAAGGGCGCCAGATCTTACTAACCAAAGCTTCTGTTTCAATGAAGACAGGAGGTTTAAGCTTGTAACAAAATTAGGTTCGTAATCTTCAACGGACACAAAAAAAGAAAGATAAATATGCATAACAACTTTAATTTAATATCGTAGATAATTAACGAGCACGAGAAATTTATCGTAAGTTATTCGTTCAATAAATGCCGGAAGTATCGGCAACACATAATTCATAGGTTTAAATTACACATAGAGTGTCGATAGCGAAGAAAATTAAATTGGTAATGACAAATATCTATGATTAACAGCATGCGACATACAAAAATAATTAATGAAAATACCTAAATGGTATTGAAACAATTATTGTAATTACGTAAGTTAGTTAGACTAACAAGCAAAATTTCGTGAGAGACCTTTATGACAACGCAAATGTAATTAAATAAGACTTACCGACAATCTAGTACTTGCCCGAAGAAAACGTTGTCGAGTCGATCTGAAATATTAAGGAACAGAGCAAATCGTGTCAGTACAATGACTCATGAAAGCAAAAATCTAAGAAATTAGACATAAAAACCGGTTATCGAATGCTGTTGCACACATTAAATTAAAGGTTGACATTGCAGTCGATTGACGCGTAAGGAACAGTACATCGGAGAAAATTTCTTGTCGAGACTTCGTTTTTAGCTTTAACGTAGATCTTCCAACATTATAATATTTCTATGAAGGTATTTGGTCGATATTAACCCCTCATTGGTGGAGAATACACCGAAACATGTGCACTAACACGTGTCGTCTCGTGCTAACAAATTAACATGGAAATTAATAATGAATTCTAAAAACTAACAGGAAAAGCTTACCCTGTGATGAATAAACTAATAGAAATGCGTTTTCGATGAATATCATAGTTTATGCACGTAACAAAGTTACAGTTTACGTGGAGGGAAAAAATGAATACTTTTAATTTCTATCGAACGAAGCTTTTCATCACAAGCTCAAACACTTGGCGTTCATAAAATGCAGCTAGAAGTTTATGTAATGTCTGCAACTTCCTCTGACTTAACATTGTTGAAAAATAACTTTGACGTCTACTGTGGCGAAGACATGAATAGGTTCGACAAGATGAGCTGAATTTGTAGCTCTTTTTAGACACTATCCCAACTAAATTGTCAACAAAATCAGATGAAGAATTTATTGATTTGTCAGAAGATACGTCACTAAAAATTATTTAATCGCAAGAAGTTAACAAAGTTAAGTTTAGAATCTGTCTTGGGTCACACATTGATTACCGAACTCTGTAGCAACATTACAACGTCTCTTTTATGTTAAGGACGAGTTGAATTCCGAGCTTTGAATTTTTTTAGCTAAGTCGTTGTACTGGTAACTTTGGGAATCGCTTGGTACGTGGTACATACTTTACTTGCTTACACAGAAATTTGTACTATTAAAATATTTTTGCGATTTTATTCTAAAAATCGCTGAAAATATGTACTTTCATTAAATGGTTATCCAATTATAGAAGCTATGAAAGTATGCACTCTATATGTATTTTCCATACTTCCCGAGCATTAGTTATGGCAATGTTTATAGAGGTGTGTTACGTGCAAAAATTTCATAATGTAATACCCTGTATATTGAATTAAAATTAGATTCCGGTTTTGACGCCCTCTGCCGATCTTTCTCCTTACTGTCATTTTCGGTCAAGACGTTAAGCTGACAACTATATAAAATGGCCTGTTTCGTTTAAAAATTGGAAGTTTCTAAGAACATCAACTGCAATGGAAATGAAATTATAAATTCATTACCTATTTAAAGTAATTTATTCGTCACAGGGTAAACTATTTACATCCGTTTTGTTAGGATTCTGTGATAATTTTTTTCTTAATTTGATAGCCGTTCCGCCATGCTTTGGCTACATGTATCTATTAAATAAAGAATAATGAGGGATTAATATCGATAAATACCTTCATGGGACGAGTATAACTCTGTAAGGCCTACGTTTAAAACTAAAAACCGAAGACAAGAACTTTTCTTCGAGATCCTACTCATGCGGCAAACACCTGCGAGATCAACTTTCATTGAATGTGTACAACAGCATTTGATAACCGGGTTATGTTATGTGTACTTTCTTTTAGCAGTAACTAACAATTTTGTAGATCTTGCTTTCGTGAGTCATTGTGTTGACACGATTTGCTATTCAAATTTATTCCAGGTTCACTCAACGAGGAAAATGTTTTCTTTGAACAAGTAGGTACTGGATTGTGGGTAAGTTTATTTAATTAATTTGTCGCTGTCAGAAAAGTCACTCACGGAATTTTTGCTTAGGTTAATTTCCGTAATTACAATCATTGTTTCAATAGCATTGAGGTAGCTTCACTAATTATTTTGTGTGTATCGCATGCGGTGTACAAACGATATTGATTCTGTAATTTTCTTCCCTATTCACTTTGTTTAAACTTATGTATTGTGTGTCGCCGATACTTCTGTCATCTGGATTGAGAATTAGATAGATTCGTTGTTAATAATCTTCGTTATTAAATTAAAGTTATACCTGTCTTATTTTTTCTTTATGATAACACGTCTTTCTTTTTGGTCGGTTACACAAACACCAGTGCAACAAGGATTACGAACCTGGAATTCGTTACAGACTTGAACCTTCTGTCCTGATCGAGATAGACGCTTTACTTATAAAAGATCTGGCGCCCTTTAACTCTTATTTATTTGAACCTTTCCTATCTCCGACTGTGTGAGTTGGCCGTGCAAGGTTCGTAAGACCTATAACCTTGTAACAGGTGTTACTTATATCTCTAATTTTAATTATAACTAATAAAAATACGGTGCAATACAGACTTTTTAAGCTATCAGCATTAGTATCAAATATATGTTGATTATTCTTCTATTTTTAAATGTAAGATGAAGTTTATAATATTACTCGAACTCGTATTCTATTTTTTGCGATTCATTATTATCATTGTCGATTGTCGACTTATTTTGATCGAGTAATTTTTGTATTGAAATTAAAACAAGTAATTTATAACATTTGTTAGAAATTGAATATAATTAGTTCATCTTTCTGCTTTTGTCCATTTGTTTCTTTTAGTGATCGAGAGATTTAAACAAGGTTTGTATTGGGTAATATTTATTTGTTTTGGTGCTTTCTTAATTTAGCGTAAAATTAGCACACCGAGATTTACGATCCGTTTTCCGATACAATTGAGTTAGTCGCCAGTAATAAAGTTGTGAGAAAATTCTCGTAACAACAACGTAGAAAGCATTTTTATATATTTTAACCATGGTAAGTCACTTTTTCTATTAAAAAAAATATTTTTTTAAAAATACTACAGATATGATTATTTCTAAAACACGTAATAAATCAATCGATTCAATCATTAAAAAATAATCATTTGCAAATTTTTTAGATGTTTAAATGACTAAGTATTGAGCGGTTTTTGCGTCAGTTTCTTATTTATGATATTTTTTAGTTTCTTTAATTGTCGAAAAAAATTAGAAATTAGTACCTGCGGTAAACTTTTCGTGTCTTTTAAACGATGTTAACAACCTAAAACGATGTTACTAACATCGTGTGACACGTAATAAAGCTTATTCCTTTATCAGATAGTATGAACGTGGTATAAACTTGATTTGCATACAAACTACTGACATCCCGCCGGTGATATAAAGACATCAACTGAGTTGATCCGTTTTGATCGAACTTGTAATACATTATATTCTCCATAGGTTTCCTCGCACGATTTTACTATGTAATTTTTCGGCGGCTTAATCGTGATTTTAACCTTAATGTCGAATCGATACGGTGTCGTGATTATCATGCAAATAAAAATTTAACAAACACAAACTTTAAGAACGATCATTAAAATTAATGAATTTTAAATAAATAATTGAACGATAAAAAAATACATTCAAAACGTGAAGCGCGTTACCGCAATTACCGATGGAATAAATTAAGAACGTAGCTAAAAATAATGGAATAATAAATTAAATTTGAAACTGGCGGCTAAAACAATAGAAAATGTCAAGTAATGGTGCTGCCACCTACATGTTTTACTAAATGAATTCCGCTTTCGCATTACAACCGTGTTAATTGATATTTGATTACACTCTTAATCCAACCTTAGTCTCGGTTGATTAACTTTCCAAGCTCTAATTTTCTAGACAATAATATTTGGATAAGCAAAGCTGTCTGAATTGTGTTTTCAAAATGCATACTTCTCTTTACCACTGTGCTTCAAAATGGCGCCGAGTTTAATTGAAATTCAACGAACTTATTGTTCTACAAGACCTATCAACTACAAACTTTGTAAGAAGAAAATAGCTAAGGGATGTCAATGATTTGCGAAACTATTATTTGCTTGTTTTGTACAAAATAATTTAATCTAAGAATCATTGTAATTTAATAAAATAAATCGTTTATATTTTTCTCCATATCTTCTCTATATAATTTAATTTTTAAATATTCTACACTGAATATTTAAAGAATAAAAGATTAATTGATAATCGACAACAATAAGTTGGTTTTTTGTTACTCTATTCATATTTTTAGGTTAACAGGTTTTGGTATGAAGGTGTTTTGTAATTAGGTTATGTTGCAGATACAGAATATTAATAATCTGACTTGTGTATCATATCTATTTAGATTTATTATGCTTACATAATTACGTCAACAAAAACGAGCACAAATCTCTTATTCAACGTATCATGAGAAAATGTTTCGATGGAACAGTGTTAGCGTTAATTAAATTTTAAAACAAAAACGTTTGCAAATGTTTAACGTTAGAAAAATAATTAAAATATGACCATGCTTGAAACTTTTAAAAATTTGAAGTATTTATAAACTAGTAATTTTAAGCTAACGATTTAAATCCAATATAATAACGTCCTTTAGTAACAACAAATTCCTGAAAAATTTTAACTCAAAGATACTTGATAATCGTACGTATTGTTTACTAATAGAAGAAAACAACTTTATTCTATTATTAGAAGAATGAGATTATGATATTCATACTAATGTCGAAAATTCAGTGTCATATCTATAAGTAGAGTCTGTGTCACATAAAAACGCGACTGCCAATCATAATGGTTTTAGTAGTATTTAGGTTCCCACGTGTTACTTTTGTATTACAGTTCTCCACTCTGGATAACTCTCGTGAAGTCAATATCACACAAGATGAGCTTTTGTCATACGTTGCGGTGGACATTTTCAGAGCCTGCGATAAACTGATTGATTGCGTCTCGCTTTTGTAGACCGGCCTCCGATTTCTTTCTAAATCCTCACTAAAGGAAACTTGTTAAATTTACCTTTACGCTCATTGTCTTCTTTAGTAACAGCGGTTTTGTCAAATGTTTTTTTTTTGTATTTGTTCCAAAACAGCTTTCATTTGAAGAAATTGTATAAGTTGTAGAAACTTCTATCGAAGTAGTTTCTCATCTTCTTGCAGAAGAAATCCGTTTTGAAACTGCACAAATTTCTGGTAGTTCAAGTCAAAGTAATTTTCCGATATCAGAATTTTTTTGCATTAAAATCACTTAAACAACAAAAACATTTTTAAAGCTGACAAAGGGAACGCTACTGTTATTATGAATAGATCAGATTGTGGTCACAAAATATATCTTTTATCAGACGGTTCGTATAAAGTAATTTCCAAAAATCTTTTTCCTTCTATTGAAAGAGCACTCTCCAAACTCCAAACGTCAATTAATGAAGCCGATAAAATTTTCGATATTAAAAGTTCTGAAATTTCTTGATTTTACGGATTATTTAAAATTTATAAGTCTAATATTTCTCTTTGACCATAGGTCAGCACTATAAATTCACCTACTTATAAAACCTCTAACTACCTTGCAAGTTTATAGAAACTTTTAGCAGAGAAGACTAAGTTATTTTATACTCAATTCTGGGGATTTTGTTTAAAAGTTGCTTAATTTTCGTTTGCAATCTACTGACATTCTGGTTAGTTTTGATGTCGAGCCTTTATTTACTAGCGGGTTTGTACTTGATTGAATTGAAGTAATCAAATTTTTATTTAACAAAAACAATATTTCAAGTGACATAAATACTTATAGTTTAGTTTTTCTTTGAAGTCTGCTACTAGCTAGAAGCGTCTTCTCAGTATTTTCTAAAATTTGCTGAAATATAACTAAACGTACGTATGGTGTTATCACAAGTAAATCGCTTACGACATCATATGATTACTGAAAAACAATCAAATGCGCATTTCCGTAAATTAAGTATAGTGTTTCGGTATGTGACTCTCAATACGGTGACAATTACATCACACCACAAACACTTGAAGGTGTAGATAGCGTTAACTACGGTAAAGTGACGACATTATGGAAATTTTCCCAATCAGAGTATCAGCTTATCTCTTTAGTCAAGTAACACGTGTGGAAGTATGTAAATCCGCTACAAGCAATTACGGAAGAATGAAATTAAACCACAAAAATAGGGAACAAATGATTACCCCAACAAAGACTGTTACTCAAGTCGTAACAATATTTCGTCCTATACTCACATGGATGCGTGTGAATAATTAGCAATGAAAGCCTCGTTGGGCGCATATAACCTTAGATGGTGTCTGCGTTATTCCAATAATACCGGAAAAATGATCGTTTTACGATTTGGCATTTATTTTTAGTCTAACGGCGTTTCTAGCTCTTGTGATAATACATACATTGGAGAAACGGGTAGAAACTTAGAAAATCAAAGATGTAGTCGTCTTAAACAATTGTTACAGTAAAATGCAAACCTTGCATTGGCTGAAGTGCGATCACTTACTGATAACTTAATCACCACACAGAAAGCAGTGGCAGCTCAAAATTTCTCAGAGCGGCAAGTGAGAGAGTAACTAATAGGATTCAGCCTGTCTTTGATGTGTCGATTGTAATTCAATTTAAAAAGGCACCAAAACTAGAAGAAAAAGTTTAGGTGCCCATTTTCACCTGACAAACACTTAAGGTGGACGAATAATAAATACAATCAAGAAACGAAGTATAAAATAAATAATTGTTTGTAAGTAAAAATATAATAATGATAGTATTAGCGGATTCTTAGGCAACACGTAGGTAATAAGTTTGTTAACGTTGAAGTTTGTCTATATAAATTGGTGAATACAAAGAAGAAGAATCGAATCAATACAAATCTAAAAGGATTACGCAATCAGAAACAACACGTAATATATAAAAAATCTGCATGAGTTAATCGTGATATATCTAGGTCGTTCGTATCTACGATCGACGCCAAAAAAATTGTGAAATATAGAAAGAGATTACTTACGGTTTTCGTAACATGTAAGTACTTAATGGTATATCCAAAACACCTTCTTAAAATTGCTAACAGTTTAACTAACAGATATACTATATCATAAGTAAGTTGCGAATAGTTCATCCGCTGATTAATATACACAAAATGCTCAAAGTTTCTAAATAATCTTTTAACTAATAATTTTCCAATATGACTCTTTAGAATTTGTTACTGAACTAACGAATATTACACATGCTAGTAAGTAAATGGCTGTATAGATGGAAACGTTAAATGCTGATTTTATACCCGCTAAATTCAAAACTTATTTGAATTACGCTGGTATAAAATCAGTTTTCAACGTTTCCATCTCTATATCCATTTAGTTACTATTATTTATGCATAGTAAATTTATACTATGAGATGGCTTTGTCATCGTATTTCATTCATTTTAATAACATCATTTGTTAATATAAGGCTATAGGAGTGCTAATGCAGTTGTGGAAGTACACTAGAGTGTTCATTCACTGCTGAAGAATCTCAAAAGGGCAAAACAGCCGTTCAGTGTTTTCATTTTTACATTTGCATTGACATTGTTACTTTACAATGTTTATACGTTGTGTTTTTAGCCCGCGGTTTATTCAAAACTTATTTGAACTACCCGGATATAAAATCAGTTTTTAAGGATTCTATCTCTATAGCCATTTACTTACTATTATTCGTGCATAATAAATTTTATACTATGAGATAGCTCTGCCATCGTATTTTACTCACATTACACACGACTTTACTATATTTAACGAGTAAGATTTGATATTTAATTCCGGCATCCGAGCAGGTCCTAATTATAGACCGAAGGAAGAATGAATTGGGTAATAGTTAACAATTTTCTGAGGTAACAAACACGTGGAGGTGACCAAACTTGCTGTGATAATAAAAGAAAAATTACATCTCGCCGTAAAATAGCAATGCACTCTTATCCTAGCACATGCTAGACACGGATCATAAAATTTTGTTTGAAAACACTAAGATTTCGGCTAATATTTATAATTTTCGATCATCGAACAATTGGGGAATCCATTGAAATAATTAAAAATTCTTTCAATATTAATCGAGATTCAAGTTTTCTTTTCTCCAAGCTCTGAAGATGTCCACTGCGACGTGTGACGAAAGTTCAGCTTGTGAAACATCAACAACACACGAATTATACTCTAGAAGAATGCCATTTTATTATATAACTTTACTTGTTCTTCTCTTTCTTATCTATTTTTCGTCGTTTCTCACTTGGAATGTGAATATATAACAGGTAGAGCTAATAATTCCTAAGTGCCTAATGCTAGGTCAGCCCAAACGCTTGCTGGATAAGTTACTTGTAGATTTGAATATTTAAACGTTTTTGCCATTTCCACCACGGTTCCGTTATATTTCTCACAGATACTGTTTTGTTCAGGGGTATTTAGAGTTGTCAACCGTTGAATAATTCTACTTACACGTAGAATTGTCCTGAACTCTTCATTATCGAACTCTCCTCCATTGCAACTCAGAAGCTAAACTAAACTAAATGTTGCGCGTTCATATAGATGAGAAAATCTTGTAATATTTCACGGACCTCTGATTTCGTTCTTACGAAATAGCCGTAGTAAAACTTCGTTTAAATATTGTTAAACAAAGCGAGATAAAGCTTCTTCTGAAATGATTCGTCAAAGGTATGCATACATTTGTCAAAACCAACTCACCAAGAAATGTAGACTTCTGTTTTGTGCCAAATTGTAACCTACATGCCTTGTGACCTCAATACCCAACTCCTTCTTTAGCTTTAATTAACGTGACGTTTGTCTTGATGACCCTACCTCTTATAATAGAGTTGCTTTGATAATTGAGGGCTCAGGTGTGCCACAAAACCTAACTTGGCCATCAACTTTCAGCACACATGAAGTAGCAGTCTACTCAAATATACTATTTTTGTTTTGATCTTGAGCCGTTACTTCAGAAAAAAGATTTCTAGAAATTCCTGGCACATACCAGACGTTTTCTAATGTAATTTTTTCATATTTGTCTCCAATTTTTGATAGAATATTTATTGATCCTTTTTCTGTTGGCTTTATAATTTCCTGTCCAGCAACTTTGATTATACGAAGTTCAGCAAATGCTTCAAAGTTGACCTTTTTTACCAGGACCTTTTAAAACTGGTTTTGCTACTAATGTTTTTACTCTACTTTTTCAATGCTTGAACTGTATAACTGAGCCTGTAATTTATCTAACGTCTTTTGCTCATCTTTTCACAACATCCAAGTTTACTTGAATGTCTCAAGATTTGTTGGCAAAATATGAAGAACTTTGCAAACTAGCATTAAGTCAGGTAGAGCTTGCTCATTTTTAGCTTTAAGGCCATTGTTTAGTTCATTTCACAAACCTCACAACATGTGTAGAAATATCTTTATTTGACGTCCAACTGAAAGCCAAGAAATATGTACAAATCTTGAACAGTTGAATTTTTGACGAAGCTTCGAAAAGTGCTTTCTATGCTTTATGAGCCGTATCTTTGTTCATGATCTTCTGATTTACAGCATATGTTACTGCATTCGTAATTATTGACTTGGCGTAACTATTTGCTTTTTTATAGATTTGATGTCACATTGTATGCTTTAATTGTAGCCTCATCAGCATCATACACCAGAGGATCCGGTTTTTTTGACTTTTTATTAATTACATCTAAAGCACCTTTGTGGTAGTCTAAGATATCTTTAAGCTTACCGTAGGCCGCCTACCCGAGGCTGATCGTTCTCTGCAATTCGCACGTCTGATTATCTCTCGAAATTTTGATTTCATGTCCCAGATAGATGTACTTTTTGACTAATTAAATTTCGGTGTTTTCCAAATCCAGGCAGTCGCTCATAACGAGATTTGTCATGATCTTAGTTTTAGCGAAGTTTATTTTCAGACCACCATTGGAACACACGTCTCTTAAGTTCGTGGAGCATTTTTTCTTCTCGCCCAGGTCATTGGTTATTAGGACAATGTCGTCCGCAAAGCGAAGGTGGTTGAGTTTTTGACCATCTATGGTTATTCTTTTTGCATCCCAGTTCAGTCTCTTGAACTGCTGCTAGCTTCGTGCATTTTGACTAGCATATGGGCGTTTTTGTATAAATTACGAATCAGCTCAGAATATCTATGGTCCACGTGGCATTCTCGTAGGACATCTTAACGGCTTTCAATTCGATCGTATCAAGCGCTTTATGGAAATCTAGGAACCGTAGTACTAGTGGCCAGTTGTATTCTATGGTTTTTTCTTTAAGGGTTTTAACACTCTGCAGGTGGTCATCTGTTCTGAAGTCTAATCGAAATCTCGCTTGTTCTCTTGGTTGCTAGTCCAGTTTGTTTTCTAGTCTCGATGTTATAATCCTGGTAAACAACTTGTACAAGTGGCTGAGAAGAGTTATGGGGCGATAGTTTTCTAGATCCGTTTTGTCTTCTTTCTTGTGCAATACTATGGTGGTTGCGCTGTGCCATTTTTCGGGGATGGAGCTCTCTTCTAAGCATAGGTTGAAGAGAGTTCGCAACTCATCCATGAATAGAGAGCCCCCGGCTTTTATGGATTCCGATATCACTTCGTTCTATTGGTACCTATAGAGTTTTTTTGTTGTAGCAACAAAAACCTTTTCCCGTTCCATTTCTACCTCTATAACAATTTACAAAAAACATTTTTGTTTGAATTTTTTTGTTAATGCAATAAAATAATTACTTGCAAAAACAATATTTGTGGTCAAAGTAAAATATATTAATCTTATGAGAAAAAAAGTTTTTTTGCTTCCGTCCGTTTTTTCGTATTTTACAAGCACCGTACGCCGGTAAAGTGTAGTGGAATTTTGTAAGTTGATATTGGCACTAATAATCATTTACGTCATATGTCATGTGTCAGATTTATTATTACTAACGTAAACCATTATATGTGTTATTAAGTAGAATAACACTAACAATTTTTTTAAACAAATATAATAAATTTGCTTAAATCTTACAATTGTTAAAAACCGTTTTAGTTTCATATAAGTTAAACTGTAATAAAAGTACGTAATTGTCAAATATATTTTAAAAACAATTGAATTTCGTCATTACAGATTACTGTGTTATTAACATATTAATAAATTTTAATAAAAACAAAGAATAAATAACTATTTTTTAACAAATTTATATAAAGCTTAGCAAAAAAAATTGTGTATCGCACGTCCGGAAAGCATTTTGCGAGTATTCGCATTTTGTAGGCCTCGGTTTCACCTCGGCACTTTCTAGACTAGTGATACAAAAACTATTGTTTATTCAAATAACTTAGGTTGAGTAAATTTGGATAAAATTTCTTCTAAGTAAAAATACTTTCGTTTATTACAAGACTTGACTTGTACTTACATTTTTACGGCATACCAAACTAAAAAAAATTGTGTGTACGACAAATATTTTTGTTACGAAAACTATTATTTAAAATTGACCAAACCAAAGCAATTTTGGAAAGCAAGTAATATATTTGTAACTTACAAAGAATTAAATCTTGACAGATTGCAATTGAATTAAAGGACAATTATAAGCTATTAATTAATATTAAACGCAAATTACTTCTAATTTATCATTAATTATCTCTTTGATTACGCTTAATCATAACAGTATTTTAATTTTGTCAACTTGACTTTAAAAGAACAATAAGGATTAGCAATCATTGGTTTTTGCTAAAGTTTTGTTTTAGTATTTTTTGTTTTTTTAATTTTCATATTGTTTTTTTGACGATTTTGTTTCATTTGTTTTCTTTTCAAGTTTCATTCTCTTTACTTAAGTTTTTTTATATTTAATGCAATGAAGCAAAGAATTTTAGTTTTATTTTTGGTCAGTTCATGTCTTTAATTTTAACCTAATTTCTGTTTTTTGTACGCTGGTTTATTATACGGAAATTCTAGTTTCATTCTCTGTCATAACATTTTTAAGAAACGTATGTATTCAGCATTTCCATATTAATGATTTAAAGTGTTTTAGAAAATTCCCAAAAAGACAGCTAATATCTTGAGCCGATACTATTAGCTTGGGCGTTAAAAATTTCATTAAAAACGGCGTTGTTATCTCAACGTAAACGAACATCTACTTAATTTAGAAATTTTTAACTAAAAAACGTTGTTTTGTTAAGGTTTGTACTAATTAGCATTAACGGTTTGTTACATAAATTCAATTTTATATCTAAAAATGATTTTTCTGTAATTAAACATTTGAAAAAATAGTTTTTGTTACAGTTAACAAATTTGTTTAATGAAATTTATGTGGGAACTCGTCTTGTGCTATTGTTATGTTTTGTTGAAATTGAATTGATTTAAAGGTAGAAAGGAAAAACTTTATTTCTATGTTTTTATTCTCTTTTATGTTGACTTAAGTGCTTACAAAAATTACAAACGTTAAATGTTTTTGTTGTATATCGGCGTGTGTTATGTAAATTTGTTATTGCAAAATGGAGTTTTTAACAAAATATTAACGTACATTTTTTGGATTTGTTTTTATTAAACTGCATAAATTGCGCTCTAGTTTTAATTGATTAATTCCGCTCCGATAAAATTTGCAGTGATTTACTACGGAAGCATGGCTGGTGCTGCTGCATTTTATGCATACATTTTATTATTTTTACATATTGTTGCAAATATAACATACATTACTATTCGAATAATAAATTAGGCGTTTATTCAAATATCTGTCTTTGATTTACAATATTTTACAACTGTATCTTTGTACAAATAATGCGTTTTTTGCAAAGATAAATTTTGCGTTGGTTTATATTTGTGTTGTCTCTCGTTGTTTTGGTAAAACATTTATTTCTTTTTGCTAATTGATTCTCATGTTTGCTTTCGATCGGTTTAACTGTTTGAAATTATTGGATTAAACACTAGAAGGCGATTCTTAATAGTATTGTTTAAAAATTTTTGCTTTATTCGGTTATAAACAACATATTTATAGTTGTTATTATGTGGATTTAATTGCTTCTTCTGTGTTTTGGTAATTTTTTTGTGTATATATTACTGTTAGTCAAAGTTAACTCACAAATCTTTGCTACATCTAAAAATTTACCGTTGCGGCAAGTTTTTAGGAATCCATTTCATGTGTTTTCTAACTTGTTTTGAACTGCTTTCTATATTAACACTTTTTACAAAATTCGCAAAATTTATAAAGATCGGCCACCGAGGGATACCTCTTTGCTCAATTCTAGGTGCTACAAGTTCAAGCACCCATTCTCTAGTAAGATTTTAATGTGGTATACTACAACCAATCACAAGAAAAAGCATTGACTACGTAAGATCTTTGCCTCAAAAATTAAGAAGATGAAATTGGAGACACGAGATGTCTTGGTCAGTTTTAATGTGACAAAAATACCAATAGAAACAGCATTAGACATCGTCAGGACCAAATTACAAAAGGAAAATTTGGATGACAAGCTTAATAACATTGACGTTTGACGTCAAAGTAGTTTGTACATAGACGTTTCAACTTGTGTACGTGTGAGTAGCTTTGTATTAACTTGCATCTGAAAATTGCAAGTTGCATAGTCAGAATGGTATATAAGCGTTTGTTTAGAAGGATGCATTTAGTTGCACTCAATTTGTACGGTGTTGTGTTATACTTAGAATGGCGTACAGTGGACAAAAACTTAGTGTCACTGGTCGAGGTGGTTTAAACTGGTATATAAATCGATCAACAACAAGCAAAGTACAGAAACACAATATTATTTGTCGCCTTCGTGGCTCGGTAAGAAGACATATGAGATTTACATTTAGTGAAGTTTTGCAGTTGTTTATGACTGATACCACTTTACAAGAAATCGTAAACTGTACGTATTTATCAGGTAAACGGGTGTATTATTATAAATCAAAGGAATAGGAAAATGTTAATTTACAAAAAAGTTTACTTATTGTAACAGGAGCAGAACAGAAACAAAGACTTGTTGTTTGCGAAATATTCTTCCAAGAATTTGCCAATTCTATATATTGAGCAGTTATGTCAGTTTCCCAATATGAAGAAATAAGAAGATATATAAGGTATGATAAATGAATTCGCAAGACGCGTCTAGAAACTGACAAATTACCAAAGCAAACAAAGTCGGCACTTAACACAATAAATTCTACGAAACTTTAATTACACTTGGGCACAAATAAATCGTCGAAACCGTACAACATACGAATTAAAAAATTCCAGTCGTCTAAACCCTCACTGCACCCATTACACTCCTACGAACACCACTAACCACGAATTAAGGGTTAAAAGCCACCATAACTACATTCCCAAAAAAGTTAACTCCAAAACCTTCCAACTTGAGAAGCTTAATCTTCTTTAAACAAAAACTACTCATATAAATACACTTGGTTTACCATCACAAAACGTGGTAAAATTGAAGCAAAAGGTAGTACGCGTGGGCTTGACTGCGTTTTTACGACGAGAAATGCAACGTTAACAAAAACAAAAATATCTAAAACAGAAGATTCAGTTACAAACTTAATATTTATAATGACTGTTTGGAGAAAATGAATTGTAAGGTGTACTTCAAACGCATGACAATAAAATTGACCCAAATGACTCAAGTGTATACGCACTAAATATGTACTTGATAAACGACAATTCATACTTAATATGAAATTAAAAACGTGAAATAACCTATCGAAATTTGAAGTTACTCAAATGATGTTAAAAGCATCGAAACGAATAAGACAAATTCAAATAACTAGTCTTTCACAATAGAAAACGCACAAAATCAAACGACGGTTACAGCAAAAATCCATCCTACAAATCCACAAACTAAAAAAAATTGTTTTAGAAGCAATGACATTCCTGGTGCGTCGAGGGTTCAAAAAGTAACTGACGTCAAGAGGAAGAGATCTTTATTTTGTCCAACTTGTATTAAACGTAAAAGTACACTCAAAAACAGCATTTGAAATAAACACAGTGTTAGAGTATGCGGCACCTGTTACGACCAAGACTAATTTATTTTAAATATTTTTGTAATTCAATTCTTAAATAAGTACATGTAGGTTTTATTGAAGTTTAAAACAAATATTCCTCACATTTAATTTACTAAAAGGAACTGGCCAGTGTCAGGTAAAGTCATTATTGAACATGTTCTGCATTCTAGAGGTAAACTATGTTTAAAATCCACGTTTTTTTTGTTCAACATGTAATGACTAAAAATCAGTTTTGCGATTTCTGCAAATGGCGGTTAGACAACTTTGCCAACGTCGACGCGCGATTACGAGGTCACGTCAGTTAGTTAAGTCTTAAGCCGTTAGACGGCGCAGCTGTAGTTTGATTTCGCGACGGATACGATCAAATTGATGTTCTGTTTCAAGTAAGTTGCGTGTAACTAGCTTTAGGACGCAAAATGATCGGTAAGGGATACAATTTTGGTCATCCATTGATATCTGTCTTATGGATACTATTCTTTTGGTGAATCTTTTCTTTATCCATCGTATTTTATGTTGAAGGGGCAACGGAAATATATTTTCGAGTCACTTCTTCGCGAACTATTTCTTGCTTATTGTAGCTCTTGTTTATACCTCTGTTATGTCTATCTAAGTACGAGGTTTTCGCCATGGTGGTAGATAATAATTCTCAACACATTTACCTGAAATAAAAACCAGTGTAATCTTCAAGGAAAAGGAGATGTTAACATGGAGAAATGCTTCACGGCGTGAACAGACCTCAAAACGACGGCGTGCTATAGTGTATCACGTTTCGTCTTCAACGATTTGAAGTTATGCGGTGGACACACGCTTTTGTGCGCGTCCTCTAATTTTATTGATCAAATTGTGAAAGAATTTATTACGATGTAAGAAACACTCTATTGTGCATGTTACTAATTTAAATAGAATAATCGAAAAGGATTGCTAATGAAATCGTTATTCGTATGTCAATTTTGCTAACCAATCATCAATACGTCAATTGCTATCATATTGTAAAAATTCTCTGTAAGGGAATTGAAAGCGGCATGACGTTTGTGAATACTTACAGAGTAAT
This sequence comes from Aquatica leii, assembly GCA_035610365.1. NCBI lineage: Eukaryota > Metazoa > Arthropoda > Insecta > Coleoptera > Lampyridae > Aquatica > Aquatica leii. The sequence continues at coordinate 68,667,909 of CM069437.1, forward strand.
TCAATTCAATTCGTTACGATATCTCACTCTTACGCTTGACGTCAAGTACTACGGGTAGGTTTTGATTTTTAATAATGAGGTATCGCGAACGCGTTTAGTTTTAGTACCACCTTCTTTACTTGTTTGCGGCAGTATATTAAATTAGGGACGAATGTTTCCAGGTCTAGAATATCTAGCTACTATTATTTTTTGTTTACTGCATAAAGACATTGGTTAATAGCAGTGGCGTAGCCACGAGTTCATGTTGATTTTATGTATAGTTTATATTAGGAGTATACCGACAACTACATTGTTATTGAAACTTTACCTTGGATCCTCTCTCTTTCTCTTTCTCTCTTCTTTTTCTTTGAGATCAATTGTGCAGTTTTAATATGGAAATCAACGAAGCTTTGTGATAACTGGATTGTTTTATTACTTTCAGTACATTTAAGGATTGCGGGTACCTTAGGGTACTTTCTTTTCTTTAGCCCAGACCTTAATTTCCTTATAAGAATTACTACACGAAAGAAAATGTGGCGCTAGGGCACGGCTCACCCAAAGAATTTTGGTTACTGACAATCTGACTCACGACCACCTGCAAAGAAAGCTAGTCAAACGGTAAGCCGAATATCTATTAAAAAAATTTTCTACCTCCGAAATTTGTGCGTGACAAACAACACTATATAGGACACTGAAGAAACAGCATTAGAAGCCGCATCTCTTAAACCAAAGTGTTAGTTACGATACGTGGACGATACTTTCATAATTTGGCATCACGGAGCAATTTAACAATTTTCTGGACACATCGAACATTTAGACACCAAACAACAAATTTACCATAGAAATTGAAACAACAGAAGCATCTCGTTTTTGGACATACTAGTTACTGAAAAGATAGACATTATCCTGAAAAACCAGGTATACAGAAAACCAATACAGGCCGACAGACACCTCAATGCCGAATCACCGTGCTCAGAAGTTGTCAGTGTTAAAAACCTTATTTTACAGACCCAAGACCATCATCGAATGCAACTTCCTGAAAACTAAGCTGGGCTACCTAACAGATGTCTTGAAAAAAAGCGGTTATAAGAAAACAGACATAGGTTGATCAAAGACAAAAGACCACGTTGCAGCCACTTTTCTTCTACACATAAAAGGCTGCAATGACAAAACAGCCAATATACTTAGAGCTAAAAAAAGTTTTTAATACGACAAATAATTTAACTAGCAGCTTTCTAAAACCAAAAGCGGCAACCGTATAGATTTACCACATGTTTTGCACGAGCGGGTTTGCATATATGGTACAAACAGGACTTAACATTGCTAGGAGAACACAAAGCTGACACAAAGAGACGCAACACCAGATTGGCTGCCGCAGAGCATTTCTTAGACTATAAAATTTGAGTAGATAACAATTCTAGCCAAATCTCGTAACTTCTGGCTCAGATTATATAGAGAACCAATTAAAATCAAGAAGTATGACGGAACGGAACAACTTGGTGGCTAGCTATGTTATTTGCGTATAATCTTTGTATGTTGTTTTTGATATGTTGTCATAGGACTTCTCTAAGTCTATCAAACCTTAATGTTTCTTCTTCTGTTTTTCCTTTATTTTTTTTGAATACTTTTCTTATTGTATGTGTATTGGTTAAACAGATTTACATATGTTATTCTCTATTTCATTTTTTATTAACTTGACAAAAGTCTGACTATGGAAGGAATTATACGTACTTTTCTGTATTTGAACATTGTTGTTTATCTCCCTTCTTATGCTGATGTATGATGTTCTTCATTCATTTTTGTAGTATTTTACGCCATAGGTGATCTGCTAATTTGCTAGTGCCGCTTTTGAGCAGAAACTGTTGATGTGGCATAGTATGTAGTTATTGGTCGTTTGGGAAATAGGATTCGGTTAATTTTGTTTGTTTGTTGATTTGTAAAAGTTTGTGTCGCCAGTCTTCGATGTCCGGCCGTTGGGTTGTCATTCTACGCAGACTTGACCGTTTTTTGGGTTTCTACAAGTTTTGTCTTTTAACATTGTATGAAACTCACCGATTTTTAGTATATACTGTTTGTGTAGCTGTTATATGTCGTTATTTGGTACTAGTTAAAAATACTATATTAAATTGAAATTAACGGCTGCATTGGTTTACACGCCGCTACTGATTGTCAAATCATCTTTACGAGTGGGGATAAGCGCGGTATCGCTGTCAAAGTCCATTTACTCTTCCTCTCACTTTTTCCAAATCGCTGTTGAACGTTGTAAAGAGGTAATCTGTGAAGTTCGCCGTCTTTAGTAAATCAGAAGTTATAAAATATGACTCATACTTTCTTTCGCAGTCTCAGAATTGTGTTAACTTTAATTACTTCTATAATTAGTCAAGCAGTTTTATGCACCTTACTTAGCATACCGTATTTTTTTGTGATTGTGGTGCATTTGCTAATTAATTATGTCATCCTTATCTGTACTGTTTAATAGTATTGTATTATTTTATTTTTTTATTGGATTGTATTCAATCTTATCACTTAACCGTCAGCCTTAAGCAAAACACTTAACTACAACGTAGATCATACTGACTCAATTTTACTTTCAAACGCAAACTTTGAATCAGTTTTAATTTTATGTATTGTCGTTTGAGTACATTGACGTGAAGGTTTTTCGATCATTTAAACAAAGTCAACGATAAAAATGTAGGCGCATAACAGAACCGTCGTACATAAGCTTATATACCACGCATATTTCGTTCGTATACCAAATGGAAAGGAAATAGTGAACGTTACTACTTGTGACGAAAAATTTTTGGTTGGGTAAGTTTTTGTGCTCATACTTTTATCTTATTTTGCAAATTATCACAATTGTCGATTACTCGTTTCGCGACTGCATGGTAAAAGTAACTGTTTGAATACTATTTAACTTTTATTTACATCAATCAATTATAATTCTTGTTAACAATTGAATATAACTAGTTGTATGGTAGATTGTCTGATCGATAAGGTCTACATCGATATTCTCTCTTGTTATAAATAAATATATTATTGTTAGAATCGTTGCTTTGTCAATTATTTCTTTCAGTGATCGACATATTTAAGCAAGGTATGTTTGGGTGTTATTTACTTGTTTTCGCGTTTTTATTTTTATGTAGGATTAACACTGCGAGTCTTGCAAACCGCCTGCTTAATCATACTGAGTTAGTCGCTCGCCTTTAAGTTACGAGAAAGTTCTCCTTACAAAACCCTAGATTGTTTTCCAGGATAAGCTGCGTTTATTACTTTTTCAGATACACTCCGTTTCGGGCGTTGCTTGGTTTTGTTGTTGAGCTTGTACGTAGTTAATAGATGTTTAGGAGGTGGCAGTTAACTAAGTTTTATCACTTTTTCTTCAATTCGGTGATTCCGTGGAGTTTGTTAGTGTGGTCAGTTTTGATGCGTGTGTGTTGGTCCTTTGGTTGCCGTTGTAAGGGAATTTTACCATTTCTTGGGTTTCTACCGTTTACGTTACGGTATAGAACTTGCCGTTTTTAAATCTTTGCGATAGGCCGTGTTTATTACTTTTTCAGATGCGCGATGGATGGATGTTTAAAAGTGGCATTTGGTTAACTTCGAACGCCGTTTTATCAACTTGGAGTTTTTAGTGTCGCCAGTTGCCAGCCGGTTACGTTACGGACGTCTAACTCCTATTTTCTAACAGCTCCAGATTGTTTTCTGCGATAGGCCATGTGTATTGCACTTCGTCAGATGCGCGTTGTTTTGGTCGTTGCTTGGTTTCGTGGTTTAGCGCTTTTAGCGAGGCAATGTACATGGTTACTGGATGCTTGGTATGTGGTATTTGGCTACTTTTGGACACTTTCTTTAACTTGGTGATTTGTTTCGTTAATGTTGCCAGTTTTCGGCCGTTGGCGTTGGGTTGTCATTGTACGCGAAGATGATCGTTTCTTGAGTTTTTACCAACTACGTTACGATTTTCTAACAGCGTATAAAACTTACCCTCGTTGATCAGAGCCTGTTTGTATAGCTTCAGATTGCTTTCTACGATAGACCATGTTTATAACTCTTCGTCAGATGCATGTTGTTTTGGACATTGCTTGGTTTTGTTGTTGAGCGCTCTTGACGTGACAATGTACGTGGTTATTGGATGCTTAGGAGGTAGTATCTGGCTAACTTTAAACATTTTTCTTTAACTTGGTGTACCGTTGGAGTTCGTTATTGTCATTAGTCTTAAATGCCTAGGGTTCGACCGTTTGTGTAGTTCCAAATTGTTTTGTGCGATATGCCGTGCTTATTAGAATTTTTTAGATGCGCATTGTTTCGGACATTAATTGGTTTTTGTTGTTGAGCGTTTTTGCGCAGCTTGGTAACTCTATTACTGCCATGACAATGTACATGGTTATTACATGTTCAGAAGCTTCATTTGGGTAATTTTAGGCATTTTTTCTTCTACTTCTTGCTGTGTGTAAATTTTTTATATCATATTCCTTTCTTGATTGGAGTGACAGACATATAATTTAGGTTATTACATTTTGATGGTCTTCCGAGAATAGGTCTATATGCTTTCTCTTTCAGTCTTTAGTTCCCAGAGCTTCGTGTTTTTAAAATGCTTTTTTTTAGTTGTCGTAGCTATCAAAAATATCTATTTGTATAAGGTCACAACTAAAAATTTTAGTTGATTTTTGTCTAAAAGTATCGTTCTCTCAATTAACACCATTGCATAGTTTGATTATAAATGATTACGCAGTCACGTGCGTACCTTGCGCAGTATAGTGATTTATTTGCTTTGAACAAAAGTTATTCTATCTAAAGATGTTTTTGACAATTGCAGGACTTTACTTTTACGTAGAACTTTTCTACAAAAATCAAGCTGTTTAAATATTTGTGTATACAACACAATTTTGTTGATAGAACTATTATTTAACTAACAAACAAAAATTTGTTGAATGAGCAAAGACATTTTTTGAGTGTACGCAATATTCTATTCTACGTTAGGAGAACTCAAGATATTCTATTTTTGCGTTACTGTCTATAATAATTGTATATAATTTCAGATTTATATTTTTTGAATCGTACACGTTTAAATGTTGGTGTATGCATTTTAAACTATTTTCGCTTGCAATATAAAAAACTTGAAAGCTTTGATAAAACAAAACCAGAATAATTTAAAGCACAGATACGTCTGTGTTGTAATTTTGTGTAAATTATTTGTGTACTTAAACACAATATACATAAATACATACTAAAAAACTTTATCTTTAAACAAATCTTTTAGTATAAAAGTGGAAATAAAACAAAGTAGTTGCAGTAACCAAATGCCTTGCATTTAACTCCACTGTAAAAATGAAAATAGCTTCTAACGCCACATAAAAACTGGAAAAAGTACAGTTAAACATGTGCATACGGGATTGTTGAACGAACACTCTGACATATTACGATTGGTACACAATAGAACAAACCCACAAAGCTAATAACACAAATTTAAGATCAAAGAAATATCACAGCATGTAAAACAAAAAGCTACGACAAAATAATCAAATGCTGGCGCTTAATTTAGTTAAATATAAAATAATAATTGTTTGAATGTTTATAATAGATTCTGGCAGTGATGCGATTAGAATATTAGAACAGTGCGTAAAGCTTAGGGGAACACGACGTTAGATAAGAGAATGGCTTAAGTGAAATGTGTTGGTTTAACAAGAAGGTAAACTTTGTGTATAACATGATGGGGTGAAGAACAATATGAGCTGGCAGGGTTGTAGTTGCGTCAACATAAGTAATCATTCAATTTCGTTATGTTATACGTTATAACATTTTTAAACTACACTCGGTTTATTAATTACGATGAGCAAGTTGCATTTTGTGCATAGATACGAATATATAATTAGTTGCTGAAAAGTCAAGTTTACATACCAAAAATTAAACTGAAATAATTGACATAATTTACATTAATCACGTTTATAAACAATTTTATTTTCTTTTCGTGCTTAATTGATTAGATCAATTCTTACAAGAACTAAATCTGCAAGTTGTTTAGCTTCTAAACACTCTTAGTATTTTCTATAGTGTAAACGGGATATTCAATAGTTGGGCAACCTAAGATGTATGTGACATAATAGATTTCAGATGCTTTTGAGGTACTTTTAAGGTACGCTTAAATAAAATATAAACAATTTTTCTTGTATTAGGTACACTCGTTTTGAAAAAAATTGAGACAAACTGTTTGTGACGAACTAAAGTTGTAATGGTGTAATCGCGGTATGACTGTAGGAACCAACCAACACAACACGATAGATGTCAATACCTGTAACCGAAAAAGTTGAAATGAAACCATGAAAAAAAACTAATTTTATACAAAAATATTTTATAAGAATTTGTAAATAATGAGTGCTTTGTAATGTTGTCAATTTTGGTGTTGTTTATGATGTGACAGTTTTGTGTTTATATATTTATGTAAATAAACGCTTTCATTTATTAGTTCTTAGAAGTCGGTAATATTTTTTAAGTAAACAGTAGCAGCGCTATATTTTTATAAGCGAAGGGAAAGTTTTTGTTTTTATCGTAAAACTAATAATTTTCTCTGGATTCTTTTACACAAAGAATACTGTAATTATGTTGATATCTATTAGATAGTTCTGATCCACAAAACTAATTATATTTTCTTAAATAATTTAAAGACGTCGGGCTGGCCCGTTATAATTTTATTTAATTGAAATAAGCCGATAGAATTAATATTAGCAAAGCAAATTCTATAACTTCTTGATAAGTAGGTAATGAGCAAATGCCGTTGTAGAGGAATTCCGGAAACTAATTTTTGTCGGCCCTACTTGATTGAAGACTTGTAACGTCCCATTAGAGTTCATTGCAATTAAAATTCAATTTTGGATTCATTTATTTTCTGCAACTATTATTGCACTTAAATTTATTCAGTTTGGCAACGTCGCGTCGTTTTTCGAATCGACTGAGAAATCGATTTTTGTTCGCATTTCCGTGGGAACCATCTTTAGGCTTTCACGTAAGTGGTGCAAGGAAGACAACTTTTATTAATTATGGCGTAAAAACGCATACAAATTAATGTTTATTCTTTCTAACTAATTGCTGGTAAGTTTATCTTTGTTCCAAAATAATTTTCTATTGAATTCAACATTTTTAGTAATTTCACAATGTTACGCAATACATTTATACAAAGGAATTGATTTCAAGGCCGTTGCATCTAAAGCAACGTAAGTAATTTCATGTCGATTAAAAATCATTCTAATCATTTATATTTAGGGTCTTTTCTTTTTATTATTTACTGGATTTTCCGTTATTGGAGTTTCTTATTTTCTGGATTTATATCTTTTGGTTTTATGTCTGCTGTTTTTGCTTTCTAATCTACATTCCTTGGATTCATTATTTTGTGCTAAAAATAGAAGATATCAGATAACGTCATGTTATATATGGTGAGTCAACTGGAATTTATGCTACTACTTATTACATTTTAAATTCAAGTTAATTTAATTGCGTTATCAAAAACTTTTCGGAATACATACTCCGTAACAAATTAAACGTTGTGTACACTAGTAGCAGTTCCATCGTATCATATAAACAGGCCGTTTCAAAAGTTAACCTTTTCTATTAATATTTGGCTTCGATAACACGAGTTCGTTTCAAAGAGTAGTTTTTATCCAAAACGTTCCGCTTCAAAACGCAGTTTTTAGTGGTTTATGTATAATTTGCGGTTTGTAAATAAAAATCACGTGCTATCTTTTATTGTTTCTGGTAAAAGTGTGTAGTGAAAATGTACGAAAGTGCAATTCTTGTGAAAAATGTTTTCTTTGGGTCCCGAAAAAGGTTAAGGAAGGAACATGAACGACAACGTTAAAAAAAACCTTTTATAACAGTCATATCGATAAACCAAAGTCTTTGTTAAAACCTGGAAAATTGTTCAACAGCGCAATTCTAGAACTTGCCTTAGGGAGGGAAATCAAGTTAAACCAAAAGAAGGATATCGATAACTTATTGGATAAGAGCTACTCAAGGGAAGTAAATGGTGCAAAAGTAAATTGGAGGGAGAGGGAAGATTTACAGTGGTACAAAGAACTTATAGATAATGCAAACAACAATCCAGCTGTCAACCCTGACGAAGGAGATAAAGACAATGCCGAAGAATACGATTGACTTGATGATGATGATGACCGATTAAAACTGTAATGTTTTCCATATTTTTTTTGTGTAATGCCTACCATGCATATGTTTCACTTTTTCACATGTTCATAAGTTTGTTGTATAACCATTTTTTTATTTCCTAACAGAACACTAACAGCACCTGAAGTTTTTTAAAACTGTTTATTAGTCAATATCCGGAACAAAACGAAGTTTGATGTAAAATGGGGTGTTGAGGTGAATCAATATTTTTTAGAAAATATATTCAAGTTTAGTTACTATTAGCTTTATGATTACCGGAAACATTCACTTTAAAAATATAGTAGTAGAGTCTCAAGCAATAAATCGCCATTATCTTGGAAACAAGTTTTTGATAAAAACTGCATTTTGCAACGTCACTCCTCAAATGTATTTTTATATTTTATACGTTTATTATTATTTTGATTGTACGTTTATTTTATTTTTATTACACTGGCGCCCAACGTGGGGCTGAATTTTGAATCAAGTAATTACTGTAAATTTCTTATATTTTGAATACTTTTGTGCTTTGTATTTTTGTGTTGTGTATTTTAGGTTAAGATTTATTCTTCCATTTGATTTTATTCTATTGTGATAATGTATTTTGTCGAAACTCTTAGAAGTGAATGAATTGTTTTTGCGAGGCGTTGATGCTAGTAATGAAAATGCCGATGGTAAACGAAAATTGTTACGAGCTTAATTATCTCTTGAAAAATTTGATTTAACGATTTTTCTAAATTATTTAACAGTTGAAATTTGTTCGATTTTATTTTGTATAGGTCTTAAAACAGATTTTCTTCTGTTTAGTTACGAATATGATTTGTTAAATGAAATTTGAAGTGAAACACAGAGTTCACATGAATATGTTTTGTCTTTTGGTTTGTCACTTTAAGTTTTGTCTTGTTTAGAAGCTCGGCCTTCAGGATATCAAATCAGTGATCATATTTTAGGAAATATAAACTGTTATTTCTTTTTGATATGCATATGTTAGTATAGTTTTGATTTGTTTGATTTTCTTTTGTTTTTGTTTACGTTTCTTGATTTTAATTTGTGTTTAGGTACTTTCTATGTAGAGTTATTAAGATTCTCTCTTAGTTGTTTAACCAATTGAAAGATACGAACAGTAACACTTCTGAAAATTTGTATGTTATGGACTTTATAGAAAATTAACGTGATTTTTTTAGTAAAATTTGTTTTGGTTCGTTTGGTTTTTATGCCTATGTAAATAAGTAGGTTGACCTAACGATTATTTATGTCAGTTCAGTTTGTGTTTTTGGTAGTTTTTATTTGTGGGTGTACAACATTATGAGTGGATCCCGTGAAGCTCAGAAGATCTCTCTTCTTAGAGCGCCGATCATCAATGCGACAGACTATAATGATTTTAAATTAATCTTATTTTTGTTTGTACAGTTCTGTTTTAGTGTATCGAAGTTTATTTGTTTATCTAAATTTTTGTTATTCGTTGCTTTTGGAAGTTTTTGCGTTCAATATTTTTGAAATTTGGTATTCGATTATATGTTATATTTTTTTTACGGTATCCTTAGGATGTGTTTAGTATGTTTTACTTTTGAAAGGAGCGCTCTATGATTTGATGTTTGAGAGAGTTTGTTGTGTAGATAGTTCGAGAGTTTCTGTTCCGATTGATTCGTATGATTCCGATCACAAACAAACAATTCAAACATAAATTGAAATTGATTCTTCTTTACTTTAGATTTCGGATTGGGATTTACCATTTTTAATTAAATTGTATTGATGCTCGCTCTTGGGGGTCATTACAATCTAAGTGATTGGATGCCTTATGTTTTATATTTTGTATTTTATTTTACGTTGAGGAAATCTCAATGTTTATTGTATACCACAGTGTGGGTATATGAATTATTTGGTTAATGCGCTGACTAAAGACTTCTATTTTATTTGCAGTTGTTTTACTGATTTATTTTGATGTATTTGATTACATTTTATTGCCGATTCTGAAAATTTCTTCTCTGGAACTCGTCTTCTTAAATTTGAGTTTTTTAATTGATTGCGTGCAGTTGTTAAGACGATCATTTTGAGTTTACCTTTGAGCATATAATTATATGTGTAACTTTAAAACTCATTTAGAGCATTGTTTGAAGTATTGGTGATAATTTTCTTTTTCATTTTAAAGTTTTGTATTTAACCTTGTTATTTATTCATTTGCCTTGTGTGAGGACGGGAGTAGAATTATCTCACAACAATATCTGTTGCTTGTCGTAAAAGCCGACTAAACTTGGGAACCTTTGCTTATTATTTCTTTTCAATTCTGTTTTCAATCTCTTTTCTTTTTGAGTCATTTAGTGAGGTGGAAATTGTTTTGAGTGATTTTGGTATTTGTGGAATATACGTCAAACGATGACGCGGATTTGCGCCACGTCCCTCTTTTATCTGTATCCTTCGTTACATAGTACTGTCGAACTTGTAATTCTAGTTTCATCTTCCGCTTTGGGAAAATAGTAGGTTGGTCGGTATTCCTAAAGTATAATCCGTTATCCTCGATTGTGACTTATTAGGTTTTACTACCTTTACCGATTTTGACTTCTAATTTAAGGTTTAGATTAGGATTTAATTGTTTGTTGTTGATTTTTGCGTTTGTTGTTGTTTATTTTGCGTTTGTTTTGTTTTGCACTTCGCAGTTTGAAACCTTCCGATTTCAAATTTTATGGAGGGGGTATGTAACGTCTCGTTAGAGTTCATTACAATTAAAATTCAATTTTGCATTCATTTATTTTCTACAACTAATATTGCACTTAAATTTATTCAGTTTGGCAATGTCGCGTCGTATTTCGAATCGACTGAGCAATCGATTTTTGTTCGCACTTCCGTGGGAGCCATCTTTAGGCTTTCACGTAAGTTGTGCAAGGAAGACAAATTTTATTAATTATGGCGTAAAAACGCATGCAAATTAATTTTTATTCTTTCCAACTAATTGCTGGTAAGTTTATCTTTGTTCCAAAATAATTTTCTATTGAATTCAACATTTTTAGTGATTTTACAATGTTACGCAATACATTTATACAAATAAATTGATTTAAAGGCCGCTGCATCTAAAGCAACGAAAGTAATTTCATGTCGATTAAAAATCGTTATAATCGTTTATATTTGGGGTCTTTTCTTTTTATTATTTACTGGATTTTCCGTTATTGGAGTTTTTATTTTCTGGATTTATATCCTTTGGTTTTATGCCAGTTGTTTTTGCTTTCGAATCTACATTCCTTGGATTCGTTATTTTGTACTAAAAATAGAAGATATCAGATAACGTCATATTATATATGGTGAGTCAACTGGAATTTATGTTACTACTTATTACATTTTAAATTCAAGTTAATTTTATTGTGTTATCAAAAACTTTTTGGAATGCATACTCCGTAACAAATTAAACGTTAATACTTTTTAATTTGATATCGATTAAGAGTTAGGTATAAGATTTTATGCTTTTTATTTATCACCAATTTAAAAGTGATTGGCGCCCAAATATTGTTTTAATCCAAATTTTGTTTTAATTCAAATAATGTTCATTTTTTCTTTAATGTAAATAGTTAGTGTATTATGTTATAGTTGCAAATAAATGAAATGAATTCACGCCTGTGTATTTTACTTTCATTCAGGCTCACACCCAGAGGTCTGTGTTCCGACTGCTGCTGTGGTAAAATAAGTATTTTTGCTTTCGATAAATGTATTTTTATATTTTGAACATTTATTATAATTTTTATTGTACGTTTATTTTATTTTTTATTACAGACTCATTTAGATAAATAGACCAAACACATATTCTCTTAATATATAATAGTTAACATAGCTATAATAAAAAGAAAGTTACTAACAAAAATATATAATATATAAATAATACTGCGTATGACCCTCCTGGTTGTTAATACATTCTTGTAACCGTGTGGTTATAGATATTACTAGTCCCTGAATTTAATCTTTAATTATGGGATCTCACGCATTTTGAATTGCACCAGCAGGCTGAGCGCGGTGTTGAAGGATGAAATTTGGTTCTTGCTGGTTTAGAAATAGCTGCACGACTTCAGCCTGAATGTTTTTAATGATGTTAAAATTGGGCATGGCAGTATGCGCGGGTTATTTTTCTAAATCCAAGTCTGCACGATTCTAGATGCGAATGTATCAATGCATTATACTTAATAAAACAAAAAATACAATCATATTAACAAAATAATTCAAACGAAACTGTTTTAAAATCACGTTTTTCCAAAACTCTAAAGGCTCATTAATATAGCGTGTTTCTGCCGGTGAGAAATTTTTTAGAGGCCGCTGTATATATTCTTAAATTGCTATAACGAATAGTTAACGAAGCAGTAGAAAAATAGCAATATAAGTATGTTTCTTGTATAGCGTTTCTGAGAGTGGAAAATTGATTTTTCTTGGCGTGCACAATCAAAGCCATATTTTGAGCTTTAGTTGAAATCTTAAGCTTACCACTACCGACCGACAGTCCTCTCAATTGTATACTTGCTTTACGGACGGCACGACCTCGCGAGAATTCCGCAATAATTTGCGTCCTTAAATCTGGAATAGCGAGAGGAGGCATTTTGAGCAGCAATGGAACAACTATGATTTACAATTTCTCTGTGTTTACAACCACTTTCAGTTTTCTACAATAATTATATTGCGAGTTATTTTATACTAGTACTATTGCGTGAACGCATCAAAAAGAAGGGAATCACAATACTGTTATTCGAAATTTTCCATTAACAAAAAATTAAGGTGTGATAAGGAAATGGTTAAATTCCGATTAATTGAGATAATTCCCATATTGCCAGGAGACGAGAATGTTTAGGAAACTTGTTTTTCTTAGTTACTTTTGTATACTAAAATAAATAGGTATCTCAAACTAATTTTAAAATTAATACTGATGGAATAAGTTTTCGTTTAAATTAGACTGGGTGTCAATCCGTAATTGAAAGCAAATCAAAGTTTCTAAATTAAAGTGGAAATTATGTCTTTTTGTTTGCTTTATTTTATCTAAATAAGTCATCAATTTTCTAAGTAGTTTGGGTATTTTTATCGGTAATCATTTTCTTACGAAAAATTAGATTCAATTTCATTCAGAAAGATTTTAACTTTTATTTTTTGTGAAGGAATCTTAGTAAGGCAGAGAAATATGTAAAAATTTAATATTCCCATACATCGGCTTATTAAATTAAATTAAAACAGGCAAGCCAGACGTTTTTATATTGTTAATAGAAATATAAGTTTTATGAATTAGAATTATCTAATGAGGTATCAAAATATATACAATATTCTTTGTGTAAAGGTATTCAAAGAACATTCTTAGTTTTACGATAAAAACAAAAACTTTTTCTTTACTTCTGAAAACATAGTGCTACTAATCTTTACATACTTGAAATTTATTATCAAAGTCTAATAAATGGTTTATTTGCATAGATTGAACTCTCACATAATAAACGCATTACAAGGTACCCATTATTGGCAAACAATATTTCTCTTTTTCATGCTTTCATTTCAATGTTCTTGATTACAGGTATTGACAACTGATACGTTGGATAAGACCACCTACAGGAAACCGGGCGGTTTCTATGCCCAAACCCAGTTTACACCATTAAAACTTCTGTTCGTCACAAAAAGTTTATCTCGATTTTTTTCAAGACGAGTGTATTAGTTTTGCAACCATTAAATATAGAAATCTCAAAAAAATTCTTTAGATTGGAAAACAAACATATTTGTTTTATACTTCTTATAATCTTGCAAAAAAATTTTTTTCGTTTCATCTCTATTGGAGATTATAATTGTTTACTACATTTATCTCCTATTTTGAGGTCAACAAATTAACGGTCACCTCAAAGAGATCTTTTTCTCTCTTATTGGTCGGAACTTTGACAAAGATAAAGTTTTCTATTGTTTTTATCAAACATATGAATGAGTTTTAATTAATTTAAATCGGTGCCGCAACGTTTATGTGTTGATTAAAACCGATAATTCAAGTAAGTAGAGCAATCGTTGATTTCTGGATGAATCGAGGCTTTGGATTTATTGTGAAGTTGGGTGGTTGCATGTATCCTACTAAAGAAATGCTTTCAGCAATTTACGTAAGTAGATTTAAAGTAATTTTTTCAGGTTGCTGCCGGAAGGCATTTTCAGTTTGTAAAGTTTATCGATGTTTTGGGTAAATGAGGTTTTGAATTGGGAAAATGAGTCAGTAACGTTTCGAAAATCTTGTAGGGTCTCTCCGCGAACTGTTTAAAAATTATTTGATTGAGGAAAAGTCTCACAAAATTTTTGGACTTTACCAAACTTTTTACTGGGGTTTGCACTAAAAGCAGTTTTTGCTAAAAAATTTGATCCGCGAGGGTTTTTCTCGCCGCTTGTTACGATAAACCTCGTCCTACAGTGTATATGGGCTAAAAGTCTTGGTTGGGATAACGTGCTTAGTCCCGTATTTGCTTCCCAATAAACCAGATTTGTATTTGCCGTATAGTTCTCAACTCAACTTTATAAGATGCATTTTACCTTCTTCTCATCAAATCTTACACGTTGTGTAATTTTGCAATATTTCTTAAAAAGGGCACGCTGTTGCTGCTACTTATGAATGCTCTGTTTCTATTGAATCTCGACATGTAGTATTTTGCCATCTTATTATAGTTAAGCGATATCTTGTTCCTTAAAACATTCTGTCAATTCCAAGACTTAAACTTCTTTTTGTTTTGACATCTATTACAAAATCTAGTTTTTATACTGATACTAGTAGTTCTTACGTGGCTCTCACTTTCTCCTTATTATCATCTTTGTCACTAGTCGTGTTGTAAATATCCTTATCAACAAAAACTTTACCCTACCTCAAGACTTTTACTGAGTAACGGCAGGGTCTATTGATTTATTAGCGTGGTAGAGAGGATGTAGTACATCTCTCCAACGTACATAGCGTTTGAAGGAGGTTTAAAACCGTACGCTGGGGTTTTAGGAAAGGCCGTGTACCTAAGCCCATAAAACTCGCAGTAATCTAGCCATTAGGGCGAGGATCGGTTAAACTGCCTACGATAGAGGAAAACATTTTGCGCAAACGGAAGAAATTTTCTATGGCGACTCGTCCAATGTTGACTTTGGTTAGACACAAGGAACTAAGGGGATGGTTACTAGTGCTTTAGCTATCAGGTGTAGGACTCTCTGGAACTGCATGGGGCTAGGTTTGTCCACGAGTTGATAGTGCATGATGGTCATGTGCGATTTACATGACTTTTTGCTCTAAAAAAACAATCATAGTTTTGCGAACGTTTTTTACTTTGTAGTATTAAATATACCCAATCCTCCTTATTCTCCTTGTTTTGTGTTTTAGCGGATTTTGGGAAGCAGTTATGAAGTTTGCTAAGCGTATGTTATATCGCAAAATTTGCAACGTAACTCTTACTTTTGAAGAGTTTTGTACCATATTTTTTTCAAATCAAAGCAGTATTAAATATCCGTCCGTTGTGTGTCTAGGTTATTTCCTTATTGGTGAGCCTGTACTCGCTTTTCCTTTTTTTGTAGACTAAGAAATTTATTTTTAAACAACGTCATGACGACAGCATTATACAATCTTGTTGGCACATCTGGTCTGTAGAATATTTGCATATTTTTACTGATCCGAAAAACTATTGTCAACACTTTTACTTTTCAATTAGGAAATTTTACGTAATTTTACGTTTCAATCACTCCTGAATCAGAAAAATGTATTTTTGACAAAAAAATTTTGGGTGTCTGTGCGTAACGATGTACCCACGATAACTCTCGATCCAGAAGTCTTAGTAACACGAAATTTGGTATAGAGCTGGCTTTTCATATTCTCTCGGTGTGATGGGTCTGATAAAGAAACCGGAAGTGGGTGTATTTGCCATATTTAATAGTGTTTATTATAAAATTTTGTACGTATGTAAATTATTCGAATTATTTTTACAGTTTCTTTAGAGTTAATTTTTCCTAATAATTTATTCAAATAAATTTTTTTTTAACATTAACAGTTTATTAGATACTTAATTCATAATTTAAAGTGAATTTCATATATAATCCTAAGTTCGAATCCTGCCCACGACGATTTTTTTTAGAAAAAAATTCCATATCTTAAAGGGAAAACAAGATATGTTAAAAAATATCAATATTTTTCTATATTTTTTTTACTTGTTTATATACGAAGTGCTACATTTTATTTAAATTATCTTTGGATGTACCCACGATAACTCTCGAACCAAAAGTCTTAGTAACTTGAAATTTGGTATGGAATCCGCCATTTTTAATTATAAAGAAGAATAGGGTTACTTACAGTTGATACTTGTGTCATTTAGATCTAGATTGGCTTGTAATCATACATCTCTAAAAGCCGAAGCAGAATGTAACAGACGAATATCACAACTAAATAACACAAACGTGTTTCTAAGATAAAAAACGCGGCGGGTCTTACAATCGCGTTAAAAAAGTTATTCTAAGTAGTGTTGCATCGATAAATCCTTTCCACAAACACGATAGCCTGGAATCTCACACGTAGTTTTAAATTTTTTAAACCAGTTATGAAAGGTATTTAACCCGGCAGTGGTCGCGCACTTTTTTTTTTAACAAATGTAGTCACGCCGGGTCTGAGGAACCCAAACTCATGTTATTTCCATTTAAGCACCTTTAGAAATTATTTTTTTTAGTATCATTTATGGACACAAATAAAACAATAATAGACAATCTTGAAATTTTAATTTTGAAAGTAAAGTTAACAATAACAGCGAAAAAAAACTCGTTTTCATCCGGCATAAGTTCATGGAAAAGGCGCATTAGCCTTTGTTGTTTTCTTTCGTAACTCATTTATAACTGAAAATTATTATAATAAAACATTTGCATACGCAGTCACAATTAAAACTTACGAATTGTACATTTTTATATAGTAATTGAAATTATAGCAGTATTTTTGTTCTAAACAATGTTACAACACATATAGTCGCGCCGGGTCTGCGTTCACAAATCACGCTTCAAATTGCACACTTCGAAGATTAAAAATGATGACTAATGTTGTAAGCCGATTCACTATCCTAACGTAGAAAGGTAGGCGGTTGGATAAATTTTCTAATGATGGCAGTGTTGAAATATTGAGTACAGTAACATTAGCTGGGTCTGTGAGACCCGGCGCGACTACTGCCGGGTTAACACGAGATTAATAAACGTGGTGTACTGCGTGCTACAATCATGCAGAAAATTACTTTCATAATTACACACAAAATCTGATCTTACCTTCCAAAGTTATATTTAACTGAGCCTGGGAATAATTATGAAGAAAACTTAAGGCACTGAGGACGATGTTATTTTTACGGAATCAACGAGTAAATTATGATATTTAAATAAAATATTGTACTATTAATGTAACGATTGGGTTGAGACAAATTGTCCTTTTAAATTAGAGAAGAGTAGACAATAATTGATCTATGGTTTTTTAAGCTTGTTTGTAATGATGTGAGATTTTTTGCATTTTGCCATACTGTTCGCGACCTTGAAACATGTGAGCGGTGCGTTGCTATCTACTAAAGAATTTGTGGGATTTTTTAACCACGATAGAGTGACTGATGTCGTTATTGCCTACTTGGGAGCAGACGCTCGGCCGTAAAACTTTTAAATACAGTACCAACATAATTTACATCTACTAAATTAAAGTCAAATACTATATTTGTTGTATTGGTATCCTACCATTCGTCGATGCTTAATCACTGTCACTTGCACTTTGACTTTCTTGTTTTATAATGTAACGAATTGTAAAACTAATTTATTTATAACGAAAAACGACTATCAAAGACGTTGCTTTTTGCTTGCTGCTCTTACCATTAGCTGTAGCTGTGGCTTTAAACTGTTTAAAGTACGTTGACCAAGGAGTTTTTTTCCATCATAATTTGGGGGTGAAACTTGTGCGTGGCTTCCTCTTGATGGTCTATTAAACCTTTGCTCGTGACACTTCTATCACCCTGACAAATCATTTGGTTCATTCTTCAAGCATTTCGTTTATAACTACACGTAACTAATTAAATCTAACGATATTTAAGAAAAACACACTAATTTATATATTACTATCACTCGAAAAATAATGTCCGCGGCTAACTTCTGTTTATCTAAAACTGATACTTGTTTACATTAAAGGCACGTACGCTTGAACTCTGTTATATTTATCTCTAACACACGCGTTAATCGCTTATTTATTTAAACGGTCTTCCGACCGAAAAACTGTCCTATCATTACTTTGATGTGTTTTTATATATTTCAGTTATCTCTCTCGAAAATTTTCTACATCCTTCGGTAAACGTTCTGGAAGTTGACAATAAATTCGTGAAAATTTTCAAAGTTGACGATAACTTCGCAAACGTTTTAATAAAAATCTTTCAAGTGTAGTGTCGTATTTACACTTACCAAAAACTTTCGCGAAACTTTAATAATGTGCTATAGGTAGTATACTATATCTATAAGTCTAGAAAGTTCTGTAAATTTCACGAAAGTTTTATACTTTTCTGGAATAGTTTGTGTGGCGTTTCGAAATGTTTTAGAAATATTTTAGTCCGTTCTTGCAAGAGTGTCTAGCGGCGCTTTTGTTGACTCTACGACGTTCTGGGGCGTTGCGACGCACATTTACGGATCAACTAAAAAATCCGTTAAAAAATAGAGGCATAAATAAATTAGATCGTCGAACTCAGTTCTAACAAAGCTGAGTTTTGCATTTCATCTGAAGTCTTATTTTGGTTACAACCAAAGATAAACGTGATCGTGTACACAAAGTACATTTTGTTAGGTCAGTAATAATGTTAAGAAATAAAAATTTTTGTTTAACGCCACAAGGCAACTACTCCTTGAGTTTGTAGTCGTATTTCAGATAAACCCTGTATTTGTTTAGTTTTCATTTTTCATTACCTCTTAATTGGTTTAGAGCATTACAAAGTTTGCGTTTCTAAAGGAACAATGAAAGTATAAGGAACAAAATAATTATTAGAATCCTAAACTTAATGAAGATAACTAATTTTTGTTGTGGCATTTTGTTATTAAACCTTAAGAAAAATAAGTCATATACTAAATGACAAATTTGTAAAAGTACATAACGTTTCTGGGGCTAACAAACAAGGCATGTAGCAATATGGAAATAATAAAAAACACTATTAAAAGAAAGGCCAAAGTTAATTGAAATAATAAATTAGTTAATTTGATTTATAATTCTTGTTGTATTCGGACAAAATACGTATGACGCGGTACATTTAATCAAAACAATTTATTAGATTGTTTTTTCTACATTTTTTCCCATTCTTTTTCTACGCTTGTTTTCTTTCAGTCTAATTCGATATATATTATTAAATCAAACGTGAATTTAATTGTAAATAGCAGCAGTAAATTTATGTCAAATTTTGTTTTCATTTTACGAAAGTTAATGTATTTTTTTTGGTCTAAATAGCATTCTACCGACGCGATTACGGTTTTTAATGATTTTTTTCACTTCGCTTTTGTATACCCAAAATTGATTCTAACGAACTTGTTTTGAGGGTTGTATAATTCGAAGATGACGATTTCATGCTTTGTTAAATCGCAAAGGAATATTTAGTAAGGATTTTAAAGTGGCGTATGTTGTGAATATTCATTAATTTTTAGGTTTTAAAAAGTCAAATTAATTTTTATCTATTAGTGTTTTTAATTGTTTCATTTGGAACTAATAACTTTGAGATTGATTGAGGAAATTATTTTTTATTTATAATTAATTTAGTAATTATTATTTGCTAAAAACGAATTGTTTCTCTCAATTTGTTAGTGTCGTGTATAATAATTAGTATTTATTTTTAAACGAAATATTAACACTAATAAAATGCAACGGTAGGAAAAACACATTAAAAAATATATATTTTTATCACTCGAAAAATAATGTCCGCTGATAACTTCTGCTTATCTATTTGTTTATATTAAAAGCACGTACACTTATTTATCTTAGCACACGCGTTAAACACTTAATTTATTTAAACCGACAAATTCTTCTTCCGATTCAATTCGAAAACTCCCTAACTTTTTCCAAATATTTTTTATATTATTTACCTTTACCTGCATCTAGAATGTTTCACGTTTTTCGATCATTGTTTTGAAGTTTCCAATTACTTTAAGAACGCTTTATTATTTACACGATTATTATACGATCGTTATAAATGTAACTAATTTTTACTAAACCAAAAGCACAATACAACAATAAAATAATAATTCATCTGTTACGCTGGTTTACTCGTAACAAAAAAAGGTGACGGCTAACACAGTTCTTCTCGGAGATGCAGTCGCAGACTTTGTAATGATCTATTATAAACCAAATCTAAAAAAGCGCCAAAACGATGAAAAACTAAATTAGGGAGATATTGTTTAACTCTACCCGCAGCTGAAAAAGAACAAATAACACAACAGAAGTGATAACACAGAATATATATATTTATCTTATCGCAGACAGTAGTTAAAAAGGACGAAGAAGGTACATAAGTATAATTATATAAGTTTTCCAAACGCTAGTACATGGGTTGATATCACAGGTCAAATATAAGTTACGCCCTCGACTGGGCAACACGTCGTACAGTCAGTCTAACCTTTACACTTAAAGAAGGAGTGATGTTACATTCTTAAATTAAATTACAAGAGTACGAAAATCGAAAGTCTAGGGAATGAAAGCGCACCAGATAATAATATGACAAAAAAAAAGATTTTAAACCGACTGACCACCAAACTATTAAGAATTAAAGTAAAAAATGTTATACACACAGTTATGTTTCATCCAGTAGGGGATTAGCTAATTGCGTACCAGCATTACCTAAAACTCAATTGAAATCTAATACAAGAGAAAACGTACATACGGCGTTATCACAAGTAAATTCTGTCTTTAATTTATACGATCATTGAAATAAGCGAATGCGCCGAGCTTCCCTCTAATTAACTTTCAATTGTAACAGGTGTTTTTTAGTTCCACAGATAAGGAACACAGGTGGAGGTGTCGAGACCCGCCCGAATAAGCTTTCAATCAAAAAGACATAAAATTCGACCGCATATTTACGTGGATATGCGTGAAACAACTTAATGATGAAAGCTTTGTTGGGCGTAGACATCGCTAAACGGAGGTCTGTGTTGCACAAAACGTTACCGAAAGAAAAAAAATAAATCGCGATTTAAAATTTGACACTCAACTACTGTCGAGGATAAATCTTATACTCGAAAAATTTTAACATACCAACTTTTTAACATAACAAATCATTTAACGCACTTATTTATTTAATAAAGCACGTTCTTCTTTTAAATAATGTTCACTTCTTTATTTAGACCGCACTTCTTTTTTGAAGATTTGACTTTATGTTGACTTCCACTTTTCTTTGATTACTTTTCTTCGCTTTATCTGGGAGTAGAATATTCTATCAGTTTTTTTTTAAATTATTTGTTTTGTCAATTTTTGTGTGGTTTTGCAGTTTTTCTTATTGTTCTTGTTTTTTTGGTTATTTGGTTGTTTGATTATGTTTTGTTTTGTTTTTTTGCACTATATTTCTTCAGCATTTTTATCTCTTAGCTTTTGTATTTACTTCATCAATTTTTTTGTTTTTTTTTCCAAGTTGCAATATCTTTCTACTACTTTTCATTTCAGAGGTCATCAATGATTTTTTCCCTTTGGTTAGTTATTATTCAGGTCGTGTAAAAAACAATACATGTTTTGTAATTTTTTGGGGATTTTCTATATTTTCGAAACCTTGTTTTTATTAGTCATTAATGCCATTTCCAAATTTATATTATCTTATAAAGTTTTTTCTTACTTGTTACTTGATGGACGCTAAGAAAACTGTGTCTTTACCATGTTACGGTTTTGCTGTACCACAAAATATAATCAGTTGTCTTTTGATTCTTCAATTTAGCCTGCCAAGGTAATCCTCTGTGATTATTTTTAAGGTAATACTTTAAAGGACAGTGTCCTGTCTTGTGTAGATTTGCATTTTTGTATTGCACTTGTCTTCATAATGAGAGAATGGCAACTAAATAAGTGACAAACTTGTATGTTTACAGTAGGTGCATGGGTACCTTTAGAAAAGCGCCCATTACTTTTATTAAACTAGTTTTTATTGATAGTTTTACCACAGCTGGTTCAACGTCTTTGACTGTGAACAACAGAAAGAAACATTAAGTAACAAGATTACATGGAGCTTTTGTTATAAAGCAAAATACTTGATGTCGCTATTAGTTTTTGATTGTGACCATAACTTAATTTTCGAATTAATTCTACTTCAGGGTCCAAATTGTAGCACATAACATTCAATGCTGTTTTAGCTGTCTTGATATTTCAAGCGGGTTTTGCTGATAACAGTTACGACACTACGGTTAGCTGAACCGGTGAGTAGGCGTGGTGGACAATACTACTAAAAAAACGGGCGTTTACGATATAAAGGATAGTTAATTATACTTCACTGAAAGTAAAATATTAATAGAAGATCTTAAAAACAATAAAATTAGCTGGAGTGTGGAGTGCAATTGTAACGTGTAAATTTCTACTGCGAGTCAAAATCCGCCTGAGAATTAGGCAACTAACAGTAACATCTGTGGCCTCGAACCGTAGTTCGAAATCACGCCTACGGAGGCGCGAAAGTTGTTAGTCGTCGACGAATTATATTCATTTTTATGCTGTTTGTGGATCGGTTTACAACAGGGGAACATCGGAGAGGTGAGATAAATGGAATTTCTTTTCATCTGGTAACATCTTCTACACCGACGTTTATTTTAGCCTTTTGGAAATAAATCCGATTGAACCTCCGGTGCAAATAAAATCGGCACGATGTCTTGTGGACGGCCAGACACATAAAGTGGGTTAGTATTCTTACACGTGTTAGTAATGGAGGCCAACCAACTAATCTTCACAATTTTTAGCTTCTTTCTTTGGGTCTTTTTCTGTCCTTGTTACGTTGTGGTTGATATTAAAGTGGATGCTGGATACTCGATCTTCGCTTCTGACGTCTTCGTCTGTCGTTCTGAGGTACATCTGCGTGTGCTTTTATCTGTAATCTGAGGGAAATGGTGAACGCGCTAAACCAGTTCGGATGTTCGACAAAGTAAGGAGAACTACTACGATATTCGAGGTATTTATGACACCTTTATATTGGAGTCGCGGGAGTCTCGCTGTCGACCTTATTTCGACCGGACGCTGTAGCCTTCGTTTAGCAGCGGCCGCGGTGCGTGCATGAGGAAACGCAAGATCGTGTTCGTGTCGCCATCTTATCACATATTTCAACTAAGATTGATCCTCGTATAATTATATATAAATGATTGCGGAAGTGGGAGACGACGTCGAGTATAATTGTTTTCTTATTTAAGTTAATATCACCTAACGTCAAATTTTATTGTAATTCATAATCTTTTTGTACAATAATTCTTTCAAATGTTAAAATCACCTAACGTCAAGCTTTATTGTAATTCATAATTTTTTTATAATTCATTCAATATTTTAATTGTGTAATGGTCAAGTCATTACAATTATTTATGATAACTTCTCATTCACTTACAGTAATTATTAAATTTTATCAAAGGTAGAATTTTGGGAGTTACCCGTCTCTCTATATTAACTTGATTATTATTATTTACCGGTCCTATGACGCTTGATCAAGCTGTCCCCCAGACGGTACGTTAATTAGCGGGAACGCGTTTATCTATTAAATCATCGCTACCGTAGCCGCGGTAATTATTAGCTACGTAAGCGATCTTAGCTTCTGTGGCTTCCAAACTCTATTTGTTGTTACTTATATATGTGTACTTGTAATTGATATTTATGCTTAATAATTTTTTTCTCTGTGGGGTTATATAAATAATTGTCAGGAGTTACCAGTGGCGTAACCGTCGCAGTTCGTGTTTCTTCCGTTCGGAAGGAGATGGTGAATCATTTTTTTAATAAATGGTTATTGTGAATACTACATATGTTTTCTTTTGGGGAGACTTCGGGTCTAGGCTTTCCTTTTCTCTTCCCTAGACCATAATTTCTGCGGATAACAGTTCGAGAGAAGGTGGCGCACTTGGGCATTCAGCTTACCGGAACTAATTGAGTATCTTATGATTTTCTTTAACCCGACGACCACCTGCGGCGAGGCTAGCCAAAAAGGTAAGCGATAACATCTGGTTAATTACGTGAAGTGATACTATTCTTCAATTCTGTGTTTCTTTCTCCACCTTTCCCCATTAGATCACAATAAATATTGTAACACAATTAACGAAACTAAAAGTATAATGGAAAATACAAAATGTACAATTAACAGAGTTGAAAGTTTAAAGCAATTATCAACATGCACAATTAACAAAGGTTATCGGCAGCTGATTGAAATCAAAATTTTCGTTTTGAATGTCATTAACCCCACTCTAATTGTGTCACGAGAAGCAATTTGCTTAATAACTTTGAATACTATTTCAATAGTGAAATGATTACCGATAATAGCAATCTAAAGACATTGGTTAAGACAATCTTCATTCAGTAAATATCTGTTATGAGGATTTTCTCGTAACTTAATTCCTGGCGACTATCTCAGTATGATTCAAGCGGGTTGCAGATGTCGATGTGCTCTTTATAAAGTAACATTAAAAAGGCGCCAAAATGGTTGGACACTAGAATGGAAAACGGTGTTTAAATCTACGGCCGAAAGAGAACAAATAACAAAACACAGGTTGTAACACGAATATATTTGTATTTTATCACAGAAAGAGAGATTAGAAAAAAGATGCTAGGTAGATTTACATAGATGCGGTCAACTGGTAGTACGTAGGTACAAATCACAGACAATAATTGTTGATGCAAATCTCCTTCGGTTGGCCAACTCGTCATACATAAAATTAAACTTGTCGGCCTAACTTTTACATTCCAAAACAACAAATTTACATTAGTAAATATAACACAAATATACAATATCTCGATGATTAAGAAAACCATAGCGCACCGTTTAATAATATATTACACACACAAAAAGTTTTATAGTTAATTATTTTAACAACTTTATATGTAGGTACAATCGTACGTGCAAACGACTGAAAACGTAGAAAAAAGAAAATTAGTATAGAAAATACATTTTTTTTCCTTTCGAAGCATGCGGCAGTTTTTCAAGGATTTCTTAAAATTTGTTGAAATAAACAATCACGTACATATAGCGTAATCACAACGTTACGCTGGTGTAACAAAAAAAAGCGATGGCTAATACAGTTCTTTCCGGAGAGAGAGTCGCAGGCTTTTTGACGCTACATTATAAATTAAATCTAAAAAGGCGCCAAAACAACGAAAGACGAAATTAAGGAGACATCGTTTAAATCTACTTGCTTCTGAAAAAGAACAAATAAGACGACAGAAATGATATTTATTTATCACAGAAAGTAGTTCCAAAGAGGACGAATAATTACGTACATTTTCTAAACGCTAATACAGGGGTCGAATAAAATATAAGTTACGCACTATATTGGGCAACACGTCGTACAGTAAACTGACCTTTTTTTACATTCAAAGCAGGAATCACTTTATAGTCGTTAATTGTAAATCCACAATAATATATAAAAAAATTGAAGACTTAGAGACTCAACGCGCACTGCATACGATTTTGTGACGCACAAAATGATCTTATAATTAATTGTGTTAACTTAACATGTACGTACGGTCGATCTAACAATAGACATGACCAACGAAGTACTAATCGTAAAACTAGAAATTGTAATACTTACAGTTAGGTTTTATCCAGTAGGGGATTAGCTAATTCCGTACCTGTATTACCTAAAACGTAATATTAAATATAATACGAAAGGTACATACGACGTTAACACAAATAAATTTTTGAGATAGCGAATGCGCATCGTTTTCCCTCGACTTAATTTAATAGTTGATGGTAGAAGTTTCTCTTAAAAGCAATCGCAATCTTAAAGATTTTCAACCCCTTTACGGTGTGAATGGTTAAATTAAAGCAACGTGACGTCATGGAATTTTTTCCCCAAATATGCCATTTGTTTGTTATCTCCACCAATAAGGAAACGTGTGGGGGGTATGGAAATCCGCTATAGACAATTAGGAAAAAAACAATTTAAACCTTTAATAAAAAAAAAACTAGAATTACTCATCCCAAATAGACTTTCGCTTAGATAGACACAAAATTAATTTGCATATTCACGTGGAATCGCGTGAAATAACTTAATGATGAAAGCCTTGTTGAGCCTACAGATACCACTAAAGGGAGCTTTGTGTCTCACTAAACATTACTGGAAAATGAATAAATGCGCGCTTATAAAAATTTGACAATCGCCAACGAAAAGTGGGCCTGTCGAGGACAAATTTTATACTCAAAAAATTTTAACCTACTAACTTTTTAACATAACAACAAATAAATCTATGAGAAAAAACCAGATGCGCCAAGTTTCTCCAAGTTTCGCAAAGGTGTGCACGAACATGTGTTAATATCTCAACATTAATAGGACACGTGTAGGTCGTCAAAGTGGCCCGATGAATTCCTCAACACAAACACATTTCAAATCGTCATATAGTACACAAAATTAGCGCGGATGATTAATGTTAAAATAACGAGAAAACCTACGGGCTTTATGCGCCTGACTTTTGTTCTACCCGAAATGGTCTATTCGAAAGGTAACCAAGGTCGCAAAAATAAAATAACGTTTTGTATGTAAGAAGTACATCCGCGGTATAGGTTGGACTGCGTTCAGCAAACTGGAATAACGCTGAGAGATAAAAAGAGAAACACGTGGATACAACAAAGAACATATGTAAGAGATATAAACAGTGTCACAGAGATGCAGTGGTATTTTGCAAGTCATGTAGCAAGGATAATGGACAACAAAAGAAATGCAAAAATTTGATAGAGACTATGGGCAGGCAGAAGAACAAAATGGAGACTAAACGCACGACATAAAGAATATTGGAGGCCTAAGATGAACAGAAGCAGTACAAAACCGGGAGAACTAGAAAGTTAACAGGAAAGCCTGTACTCATTAATGGGCGCACGGTCTGGAAAGAAAAAAGAAGAATTTAGATGATTTTGCTGTAATGACTACGCCAGCTTTTTTGCGTTATAAGTTCTAATGTTCTTTCTTTACAGTCACTGACTGTAAAGTGAGTAACAACTATATTTTGACTAAACGTGGATCTAAGACTATTGTTTTTTCAAGCTTTAGCTTTACTGATGCGATTTTTTAGCTATTTAGCTTTTTCTTGATTGCCACAAGTGATTACAGCTCATCCATTTTGAGAACCGATTTTAGAATGAAACGCTTAAATTTTTTTCTTTAATGATAGTTTTATAGAGGCCGGTTCTGTAAGAGTTAGATTTTTTCCTCTTTTTTAAGGTTAGGGTTTGCCCTTTGCTGTTGTATTTTTAAGTTTTTGAACTAAAGGTAATACATTCTTCAATAAGATTAATGTTTTTGTTTGGGGCACATTAGTTTCTGAGCTTTTTAAACACTTAGGGTCGATCATAGAAACACAAAGGTCGAAAAATACTACTATAGAGAGTATTAGTTCATATTTTGATTGCATAAACGTTTTGATTCCGGATTAAATGACGTAGTCTGGTATTAAATATAACCCAACGCTTTCTGGAATAAATTGGCAACTTACTGAAATTCACTAATTTGTATATATTTTATAAAAAAATTAGTTAATGTTAACTAATTACTAAAATATTTACGTTACAGAAATGAGTACTTTAATTAAGTGTTTGAAGTATTAATTTGATAGAAAGTAAAGCAGCACATAGCCAGTAGCATATATTATGCATATTTACTTATAAGGTTGAAGGTTCAAATCCTACTCCTACCGAATTTTTTTTAAATACATGAATGATTTTACAAAAATTAAAACTTTTGTCAGTTTGACAGTTTACCATAGGAAACATGGCTGGTTCACAAATACCAGACCTCGTAATTTTATTTTAAATAAAAGTTTATGCAATTGTAGTATAATTACTTAATTCCTTGGCTCTATGTGTAATAATAAAAATCTTAAGATTTGAAAGTTTTTTAGAATTACCTATTTGAGTCTTCTTTGCTTTTTGCTACTTGTTTTTGTATATTTGTGCATGATCGATGATTTAAGAACGTCACAGACTTTCTAATTACATACTTTAAGTATTCTTCTTTATTGACATATTTTTCTTAACATTAAATTAAGTCTTTTGTTTTAAAATTTTTTCGATTTTATTGTATATAATATCTGGGTTTTTGGTTAGGGCATTCTAAATAAAATTTCTAAACAATAAAAAGCTTTTTTTTTACTTCAGTTTTATTTAGAACATTTTAAAAATTTGATTACATTTTGTGTTATTTCAAATTTTGTTTGTTTATTAATTTTAAATTTATATTAAATTACATTCAAATAGTGCACTACATATTACAAATAATTGACTAAATTACATTCGTGAAATATTTACATATTTACAACACACGAGTTGGAAAGATTTTTATACAAACATGCAAAACACTGGTATTTATTTATGATTCAAAAGCGTGCAAATTTAATTATTTTATTTTAGTAAAACGTTTTCTAATTAAATTTGTGTGAGTTTTGCAATTTAGCGTTATCATAACGTTTAAAGTTTTTATAAATTTAATTTTATTCGAATTAATTTGAATAGTTTTCGTTTTCTAATTTTTTTAATTTAATTACGTTTTTAGCATACTGCAAATTGTTGTACTAAATTATGTAAAAATTCTGTTCATACATTAAATTAATTTTACGTAGGTACAGTAATACTTTGTTTTACGTGTGATTACGAAAATTCTGATGTTTTTTGAATAATTAATAAAACGTCAGCAAGATACGATCTACAAAAATACATTTCTAATTTTGATGTAACACAATTTGGGATTTTAATACTTTTCGTTGATGATGTTTTTAAAAATGTATAACCATTTACATTTCGTAATGAAGAAACAATACTACGTGTAACTTATGCATAAGTAACACATTGTAGCAATTTCGGTTGTTTTTGCATATGTACCTAGGTATTTTATTGAGTTTGTTTATTTAATACCATTATCTTTTATAGAATTTTATGATTTTTGAGTATGCATTTAAACAAATTTTTTTAAAAATAAATAATGGAAAATGGATATGAGTAAATGATTTTTTTTCATATCAGTCACATTGTAAACACAACATTTTTTTGAACTTGTGATTATTGCTAACATGCTTTTTGCAAAGCACAAATGATATTTATTTTTGAGTCTTTTTTCTTCGATCACATATAACAACGCTCTCTTCTTTGCTTGTGGTTCCTTGGGTGGCGCAGTGGGAACACGGGATTCTTCAGTGAATTTGTCAGTCTTCAAACATTGTTCCATTGCATATACAGTTTTCTTGTGTAGTCGACCACATACGAATGGATTATTTAGCCTTCTTCTGATGAGTGGTTCAGTGAGCATTTGTGCAAGTTTTAGTAAAAATAAAAGTATTGACTTTTTTACAGATTATTTACCTATGCTGGTAACACTAGACACCAGCATATTACTCAAAAAGTAGTCCAAAAAACTCTAGACACTAATACTTTTAAAATTGATAAGGGGACAAAAGGATTTGACCGAGGGGAAGTTAGCCATAACTTTTCATCCATAGATTTCTACCGAGCGCGCACCGAACGCACGCTCTTATTTTCAATTTGAAAGAAATTTTCTCAAGAAATTCATCTTTCAAATTGAAAATAAGAGCGTACGTTCGGTGCGCGCTCGGTAGAAATCTATGCATGAAAAGTTATGGCTAACTTTCCCTGGGTAAGGATTTGGAAGATGCGGTGTTACTATTTAATCGTCAAACACGTTAACTTAACAAACTGTCTGATCATAATC
Source organism: Aquatica leii (assembly GCA_035610365.1). Lineage (NCBI taxonomy): Eukaryota > Metazoa > Arthropoda > Insecta > Coleoptera > Lampyridae > Aquatica > Aquatica leii. The sequence goes on from CM069437.1 coordinate 68,697,873, forward strand.
AAGAAAATATTTCAAAAAAACGTAGACTAACAAGGAAATAGCAGATAATAAAGCACTCGAACGACAAAAAAAACCTAAATCGGGTTCCAACTCAAATTTTTTTTAGAAAACAAAATGTACGAAAATATCTGAAACATTTATTTTTACTCGAAGCCAACTATTAACTATTTGTTATGGAAAGTAACCAGATATCTAAAACAACCTCAATAGCACAGAACGAACGCCAAGGATCTTTGCAAAACACATACCTGAAGTGCTTACACCTTTCCGGACGGAAAAATATGAAACTGAACAAATATAGCAGCTACTAGAAATGCCTTACCAGATAAGGCTACTAATTAAACCATTCAAAATCACCTAAATGAAAAACATAATTTATAAAAACGTGAATCTCCAGGCTAAGACCTAATTACAGGTAATGTCCTCAAAGAACTAGCGGGTAAAGATTAACGATCTATTTCTTTAATGGAATACTAAGACTTAAGCACTTTCCTGAACAATAGAAAGGTGCAATGACAGTATGCATCCCTAAACCAGGAAAAACTATAGACCAATTTTTATCATATCGACCAATCTGCCTACTACCAGCCTTGTCGAAATTCTTTGAAAAGCTGTTCTTAGACAAACTATTTCCAAATATTTTTGACAACCACATACTACCAGACCATTAATTTGGCTTCCGCGGCTAAAGAACAAATCCACAGAATAGTAATCAAAATTACAAATGATTTCGAAAAACGCAAATACTGTGCAGCAACATTTCCTGATGTTAAACAAAGCTTCGAAAAGGTCTGGCACGCGGGACTTAGCTGTGAAATCAAGTAAACATTATTATAAAGATGCAACGACCAATCCACACCCAGTTAACTTTGGAGTTTGTTACAAGCTTTATGTCTTACGAACCTTGCACGGCCAACTCACACAGTCGGAGGTAGGTGAGGTTTACAGGAAGTATGCTTAAGGGCGCCAGATCTGATCCAAGATAACACTTCTGCCTCGATCACGACAGACGATCCAAACTTGTAACTCAATTTGAGGTTCGTAATCCTTATTACTCTGATGTTCGAGTAGCCAAAATTAGTTAATAGATAATGATAATTACAGGAGAAAGAAAAATAACAAGAGAGATTAGCAATTATAATCACTTTAATGTATTAACGTTGGATACTAATAATAATATGAAATTTCTGCACCTCTCGATGCTCGAATGGTTTCCACGTAGAATTAACAAATATCACAGTTTTAAATGTAGTAGCGCAGTAAATTGACAATTATACGCTAAATGCGCAATCCTTAAATATTAGCATGACTAACAATTTTCGTTAACAAGTGTAGAAAACTTTGATCTCGCAATACATAAGATTTACTAGATTATATCGAAGTTCTAATACATGAATGCCCGCAGTAGTGGCAACACACACTACACATTGACGTTAGGTCGAAACGAACAGCACAGAAAAGGCCGAAGTAAATATTTTTCACACACACAGCATGCGATACAGTAAAGTGAATGATTACAGTTACATTATTGGTATATAAGCAATAAATATAATTACGGTCGTTAATATTGATCAAAATTCTGTGAGTAACTTTCGTGACAACGATATAAAAATTAAGTAAATAAACTCACCCGAAGTCCAGTTTCCACTTCGAAGAAAACGTTTTCCCCGCCAGCGGCCTGTAATAATTATTAAAAAGCAAATCGTGTCACACACCAACTCACGAAGAATAGTAAGCTACAAAATTAGTATTAATAAATCATTAAGTATTATATAAAAACCCGGTGTATCGAATATTGTAGGTAGTAATTTAGAACAGGTGGCTGATAACACAATCGACTTCTATTTCCAAAGCAGCATCTACGACGCAATGTTCGACGAGACCTCGATGTTATTTAAGTAGCAGGCCCTCACAACAGCTTATATGCTCGGTAGCATTATTCATTAATGGTACTTATGCATCTTTATTACTGCTTGAAATACACAATGGCTGGCAACGTGGTGGGAACCGGCTATCACATTAATATAGAAATTACGAAAGACTCTTAATAGATTGAAGACAAAAATATCTTACCCTGTGCCGAAAGAATCGTAATAAATTCGCAATCGCCTTATAAATTTGTGTCCATCACACGTGATGTTCTTAAAAATTTAAGAATCAATTCGAAATTCTCGGCACCGGCCCGTTACTGTAGTTGACAGCTTCACGATTTTGTCGTAAAATGACCGTCATGAGAAAAGATCGGTAGAGAGCGTCAAAACCGGAATCTAATTTGAATTCATATACCGAGTATTTCGTAATGAAAAATTTCGCACGTAACAAGTTCCTTAGGGGAGTGTGTTGAGCCCAGTATTATATCCTATATTTACAGCAGATCTTCCATCAATACCAGGCTTAAATTTATTTTCTTTAGAAAGCACTATCTTTTCTAGCTCATATTAATAACATATTTATTTTTTTAAATAAAAACACACCAAAAAATAGCTACATACCTCCAGATAAAGAATATAGAACATATATAACACTAAAAAGCACATGCAAATACGTTAACAGTAACAGACGCACTGATCCAACGCGTATTACTTGAAACCGGTTTGGGTCAACTTTGGCTTTTGTTAGAAAAAGGTGGGTCCAAAGTGACATGTTCTTTTATTGTTTTTACAATGCAATGTACTATAGAGAGTACAGTTGGGTAAATTTCGTGAAGAATAGAGTTCGATGATCAATTTACTGTGTCACTTTGTTGTTGTTCCGTTAACGTAAAAAGTGCAAAGGTTTACTTAAGCTATATTTTTCGATATGCACTTTTTGCATTGCGCTCATTGTACCATCATAAATACCCAAGTGGGCAACCTCCTGCCCGTGGACGATTATGGGTTTGACAACCTGCATTGGAAGAGGCTGTTTGAAGAGAATCAGTCAACTAGAGCGCACTGTAGGTAGATAACATTTATTCAAATTACAAAAAGTTTATTCAGTCGCTGCAGAGGACTTTCCGCAATCCAAGCGATACTGTCAGTGGTTTTTATGACGCGACGGATTGTAAACACGCATGATTTTCTCAACTACGCGTTGTTTACTGAAGAGGCCACATTCACAAAAGATAGAATTTTTAATTCGATAAATAATTATGTTTGGACCACGAAGAATCCACACGCGACAAAAGAAGACGACAATCAACATAAATTCTCTGTGAATGTGTGGGCAGGGTTTGTGGGAACTTATTTAATTGGGATTTACATTCTTCCTCCGCGTTTTGGACACATTTACGAAGAATTTCTATGCTTCAAGAACTTCTTTAAGAAGTACAACTAGAAGTAATCCACACGCGACAAAAGAAGGCAACAATCAACATAAATTCTCTGTGAATGTGTGGGAAGGCATTGTAGGAACTTATTTAATTGGGATTTACATTCTTCCTCCGCGTTTTGGACACATTTACGGAGAATTTCTATGCTTCCAGAACTTCTTTAAGAAGTACAACTAGAAGTAAGAAGAAGAATGTTTTACCAACATGAGGAAGCTCCTTCGCATTATAGTCTAGCCGTTAGAGAGCGGTTGAACATTTCCCAAAATATTCATTAAACGAGGTTGACATTTTCATCGGTCAGATCGATCCTCCGATCTTACTCCACTCAATTTCTCCCTCTGGAAGCACATGAAAAATTTTATTTTTAAAACATCTGTTAAAAATATAGAAGACGTAACAGCCTTAACAGCACATAGATATCGTAAATACATCTCAAAGATGTCAAGCCAAGATATTCAAGACATCTTGCAGACATTTCATTACGTCTTTAGACATCTTTAAGACATCCTGAAGACATCGAATGTTAATAAACTGTACATCTTGAAGACATCTTATTTAGACATCTTTAAGATATGTCTTCAGTACCCGTTTAGGACTTAAAATATTTTGGGTAAAACTGCACATCCAATAAAACACTAAATATAAAGAACACTTTTTTATTGTACGTGATATTTTTTTTGTTCATAAGAAAACTTTTGTTTGAGGTTCTTTTCACGCAGTTCTCGATCGAAATTTCAGTTTCTTTTTGTATTTTGCACAATCCGGCTTGTTCAACGGAACCTAAAAAATATATTTTTATTCAATCTAAATTAGCGGATATGTTAATTTGTATAATACAGTTTTTTATATAGATTGGACCACTATTTTATCGATTTGTATTTCGAAGCTGTATACAATATCAAATTACATTTTAGTAGACATGTATATCAGAGAAAATAATTCAATTTTATATTTTTCTTACGAAATTTTGAAATATTTAATTTACAAAACCGCCTGTTGCTCTTTCTTCCCATCCAGCTGTACCTGAGAGTATAATAAGTTGTACCATTATGAGGCTCCGCGTCCTTTTAATAAGATCATAATTACATGATCCTCCTAGTTTGAATAACTCAGTAACCTAAAAAGAAGAAAAAACAAATCGTTTGATTTGAATTTCAAACATAAGAACAAAATTGTTAGTAGAAGAAAAAGATGAAATTAACTGTGTATGTTAGATTATTTTACTCTTTGAAACAATCATCTTTCATTCTTATGACATTTAAATATATATAGGCGTGAGGGTGCATATCAACTTACAGCATTTTTAAAATCATTTTCATTATCAAGTATTTTTTATAAATTCTGAAACTCCTCTTTGTTTATGAGAAAATTTATTCCTGGTAGATTGTATAAACTACTAGTAATAGGTTCCTGTTTATTAAGCCTAAATTGCTCCATTAATTTTTTTTAACTTCTTTACTTCTGAGAGATCAGTTCTTCATAGTTCTTTTCTACGACGCTTGAGATGGCAAAAATATGCTACGTCAAGTGGTGCAGAATGTGAGTTGAGTTAGGGAGGTAATTCTTGGATTACGCCGACTGTAATATGACTTTACAAGTTTTCTAGTAAGCAGCTTCGCCCCATCCAACGCGATCGGTTGTATATTGTTTCTAGCAGTCCACCCTTCTTCCATCCTTCATATAGGTGTTATACACTGTATATGGCGGAAAGCGATTGCCATCATCAGCTATTGCGAACATAACTGCTGTGCTGGAGGTATTAAGTTTCTGTAGACGTGTTTGCTTTCTTTCATCAACACAACTCTAACAGCATCAGGATCATCGACAAAATTTGTTTTATTGTAATTTACAATATTTGGTGGTAGGATATCGGTTATTATTTCTACTGTTTTAACACGTGTATACCTGTTGATCACACGACTGCAAATAGAAATCAGTTGATTTATTATGCGTTGTTGCCATATGCTTAAACTCGATCGACTTACGGCAACTAACTTGCCCCAGTTGATGGTACCATCTTGAATATGCAAGTCACCACTTGCAAATGCAAGCTAATACAATGCTACTCACACGTGCACAAGTTGAGACGTCTCTCTACGAACTACTTTGACGCCAAACAACCTCACAGCTGTTTACAAACAGAGTGGGCCTCAGAGGCCCATGTTGTATAGAGACGGAGTAACTGATGCACACTGTTTTTATTGAGCTAATACGTGCTTTTTTGAAATAAGAAAAATTCCTTACATACGATGTAGTATTGAAACCGTAGCCTTTGTTTTATTAGGCATTGGCCTGCCGCAGCAGGCTTAAGTGGTCCAGCCTACGGTCAGTTATGGTAGGTGGTATTACTTTGCGGTTTTCTTCTCCTTACCATAACCTCGGTTCGTTTTATAGAAATTACTGTGGCTCCATCATGTATGTGGATAAGTTCAGATCGCGCTTTTATGACTACTCTTTGAGTGCAAGCCAGATTGCAGGCTAAACGTGTTCTGGAATGCACATTTTCCATAGCTCTTCTTTTTTCTTTATAGTTTCTGTGAGAGAGCTGTTTATTTCAATTCAATTCGATTTGCTACTTAGCATCGACTTAACAATGTTGTCTTGTTAAGATTATCGATTAAAAGCTTCCTTTCTTTATGCCATTGTCTACATTCAAAAACTGTGTGGTTGGCTTCATCGTTAGATTCTTCACACAGGAAGCACGATGGGTCTTCCATTTTTTTTAATACCATTTCGATAATTCCCGAAACACTTATGGCCGGTTTGTGCTTTTGAGTTACCCATGCATGGATGTTTGGGATTAAGGTGTGAGTCCAAACTGCTTTATGATACGATTCCCATTTTGCGTGCCATTTTAGTAAGGACTTTGCCTTCGTGGCCGATCTTGGAACCCATCGTCTTGCGTTGCTCTTTTCCTCGGCCAGTAAATCTATGGGAACGCAGACTGCTAGGACTCTAGCAGCTTCCAGATACAACGTCCTATAAAGGCGGTAATCTTGACGGCCACTTTAAGCTGAATTTTTTCTGCCATAGCTCTGTATCTCCCAATCCTTAAAGCAGAATGCCATACAGCGGCCGTGTAGAGGAAGGTTGGCATAACAGTCAACATTATTAACCTCCTTTTGGTCGCACGAGGTCCTTTCACATTTGGCATTAGTTTGGCCAAGGCCACCGCTCTGCTCTGTAGCAGCTTGCTTGACATGCGGTCCTTTTTGTCTAGCATCACCTCCAGGTATTTCATGGTATCTCTAGTTGGAACTTTGACTCCTTTATGCGTGAAACTAATTGGCTTCAGAATTCGTCTGTCTGTAAAAGCGATCGCCTCGGTTTCGTCAGCGCCAAATGTGAGGTTCTGAAGTTAATATCTGAAATTAAACAAAAAAATGATTGTAGCATATAAAATATGCAATGCAAGGAAACTATACACAAATATACGTTGTTTCTTTTTTTATTTTATATTTTACACTAAAATTGTTTATTAAAGACAGATTTGAACAGTATTTAACTCGCCAAATGTTCACTACCAATATGCTCATTAATAATAATCTTCAGTGAAAAAATTTGACGTACCATTACTTTTGTTGTTATATTGACAATTCCATAATTCTGGTCCAATTTGCTCCTGTTTGGTAATAGGCATGGCTTTTTTAGATGGCTATGTAATAGGGCATCACGAAATCTGATCCTCCTCTAAAAATTATTTGATAATAAAATAAGTTATTAATCGTTGAAAGTTTCATAGCATAACTGCTAACTCATTATGCTACCTTCATGTCTTTATAAGTAAATTACTATATTGTTAATCTTCACTTTTATATCTATTTTAAATATACTCGTATTTTCAACTAATAATGTTAACAAAGGTTTTAAATCATGATCCTTAACAAAATGATAAAATAAATACCACAGTAAATAGACACACCCCCAAGCAATGTTAATCAGACTAAGCAATGCCATTTCGATATCTGATGTCTGGTAATTAGAAATTAAAAACAGAAGCATATTTTAGTAGAAATCAGGTTTCCACGAGTTACATTCGTATTATAATTTCATTCTGGATAATTCCTGTGTTGTCGCTATCAAATAAGCTGAACTTTCATCAATCTTTGTATTGGAATATTATTCCAGGCTTTGAAGATGTCCGCTGCTACGTGTGACGAAAGTTCAGCTTGTTTGATAACGACAACAGGGAAATTATCTAGAAGTTTAAGTTTAAAATTATGTTATACGTTATCCTATGGTTATATGTTAAATGAAGGTTAAATCCCATGACGCGATGCTAGAAACCTCGGCAGTGCTAACACTAAATTCTAAAAATTCCCGTAGTGTATCTTAAAAACATACTTGCCAAACGTAAAAATAATCTAATACACCTACCAACAAAGATTTTTTGTTACAACTTTGCGATTTATAAAGAGAAGAATCTTAAAGCAAATGTCTTTCAACCGTCTTAAGTCAGACGTCTTTAAGATGTCTTACAGTAGATATCGTTAAGACGTCTTTTTTAGAGCCACAGACGTTTAGACATGAAACAGCCATAAAACAGACGTCTTGAAGATGTTGTGTGCTGTCAGGGAACTAAGATTGAAGTTACTGCCGAAATGATCAATGATAACACGATATACCTTTACTGGCTCTAGTTGTTTTTGGTACGTCCTTGTTCTATCTTATTGGCTTCGGTTATAAGATCTATATTTAATTATTTGAGTTCGGATAATACTTTATTAACCTTCCGATTAATACTTCCGGTATTTCAGGTGCTTAAATTCAGCGTCCGTTGTCGTCGTTCTATTCCGAGACAAGTTTTTGGTTTTTTATTGGGTTTTGTTTTTTTTACAGGAATGGGGAGTTGACTTGTTGCTCAACTAAATTCACTTAATAGTTAGGAAGCAGATTTTGTTATCTTAGATACTTTACAAAATTAATTCAAATGTTAGTCATTCATTCAAAAACATTTTTTATATAATTCTTTGATAATCGATTTTACTTCTGAATTTTCTGTATCTTTAGCTATTTTTTTAATTTTTAATGAATGTTTTTTTTTTATAAATGTTAAATCATTTTGAGTAAATATGTGTTTTTATTTTAATAAGTAAATAAATAAATAATTTAAAAAAATATTTAAATAAAACAAAAAATTAAATTTTATGTTGTACCTTTTGTTGGTTTTTAGAGATTAGAAATTTTTTCTGATTATTTTTACTTCTTACTAATAATTTTATGCTAAATTCTTAGGATTAATTAATTTTTTAGTTACGTGAAATGGTTTGTGTTTGTATTTTAAATAAGCTAATTATTTGCTAACGTTTTTGTAAGCGTCGATTTCTTTACAAATTTATGATTTGATAGACTTTAAGGTTTTGCGTCATAGAAAACGACTTAGTTAGTGGTACCTTTAATTTTTTTTTGTTTCGAAAAACATTTTGATTACACAAGAGTGCTGTTCGTTTTATAAAAATTTGTAAAAGTTTCCAGATATTGCATTTTGAATGTGTTTCTAACGTATTCTTGTCAACGAAAAAGGGATTCAACTAGTTATTAGATTTTTTTAATTTAAATAATAATATAAAGTTTTATTAAAATTTAATCGGTATTTTTAATATTATTTTTTGACTGTGTTTGTAGTTCACGGAAGATAATTTAATTTTTAATTCTTTTAATACGTTAATATTAGTTTAACATTTGTTGCATTTGCATCACAATTTTAATAATGTTTTCTTTGATTACAGAAAAAATGCTACCAATTTGGAAAAATTCCAGATGCAAATATCCCAACACGAACTGTACGGCAAAGACGACATTTATGTAAATAAGTTACTCGGAGAAATGGCAACGGAACCCATCATCCATGTGGGTGAGTAAATTAATTTGATTGTTTTAAAACATAATCAGTCTTATTAAAAACTTCTATATTTCATTATAATTCTAATTTTATGCAACGTCGCCTTTGTATTTCTTTTTTGACTGATCGTCAAAAATCTTATTTCATGGATCACAAAATTGTTTTGCATTTCGTCGCGAATTAAATTAGAAATAAAAGGAAATTACTCTTAAAAAATTTAAAATTAACGTTCTCTTGTTTATGCGAATTTTATTATTAATTTGACGTTAATGGCTTGTGGAACAGAAAAGAATATGTTTTAGGAAAAAAAATTATTTTTGACGGCAGTTTCGCAGTAAACGACTTCTTATACAAATAGCATTAGTCTTTAAACTCATTTTTCACAAACACTTTGGAGCTGGATTTGATTGATGATGACTGAATGTTCATATTTTTAAACAATAACCAATAACCGCATTAGGGAAAAAGTTAATGCGCCTTTTTAACTTCGTAATCTTTTCCTGATATTTAAAAGTCAGTCAATTTTAGGTGGATGTTGTTGATTGCGTTAAAAACAGAATGTGGACTATAATTTTAATGATAAATGAGTTCGTGATCTCGCTTGTAAATTTGACATTAAACTATATATGGTGTGCGTTGAGGGACCAAAAGAGCCGTAATCGAGATCATTCATCACTACATCCGGACTATTCATACAGTTCTATAGGCTTAAAAGTACAAAAGCTCTGCTGGTTGGTTTTAGTCGTTTCCGTGTGCTTTTGGGTGTAAATTGTGGTTTTATTTATTTTTATTATTTACTTATGCTGGACGTGTCAAAAAGGCACATTCAGAAACGTGTAATCTCATTTGCTAAATTTAATAACGTGATGTATTAAATTTAAAATTTTTGTTGCAACACAAAATTGCGTTATATATTTATATAAAGTAACGCCTAGGACATAATTTAATTTTTACATACATTAATTAGTCGTATCACCTGAATTAGGACAAATGGGTTTTGCGTGGAATTGTTTGGGCCAATATCGCGTTTTAAACGCTGAATTCAGAACTTAGAATAGTATTATCATTAGGCTGGGATATTTTTCAGACAGAAGGGCTGTTAACTTTTTTTACTACTTAAACACGCCTCATCTTTATATGACAATAAATCAGAGTATAAGTGCGTATTTAGATGCAAAGTAGCTCTTATTTATTATTTCTTTTTACGCTTACGTTTCTTGTGCGATCCAATCTACTTAAATTAATAAAATAAAATGCCGTCTAAATTTTGTTTAAATCACAAAAGTAGTACCTAGTTTTGTGGAGAAGAGGAAAAATCTGCTTAACAGACACCGGACGCCAATGTCGAGTTTGGAAGTTGTTCGTGTCGACCGATTAAAAAACCACCCTCTATCCGATGGGACTACTTAGCACCGCGGTTCTCTGAACGATCTTAACTCTTAGGGTAAGGTCGCTTAAGACTGCGCACTTAAAATCTACAGCAGAAAAAACATGTACAGTTTAGAGAAGAGAAAAATAGGTATCATGCAAATAGAATTTTAATCTTACAAAAAATAATCAAAACATAAACGTGTATTTAAAGTTGAAGTAACAAAAAAATAAAATCTAACTACACTCAAATGCGCACTCTTAGCACATAAGCGGTTAAAGAGTGCGCATGGCGGTAACCTAAAAGTGCGCAATCTATCTAAGAATGCCCACGCGTTACACTTTAACAAAAACTAGTGTTTTTTGTATTTATCACAATAAAAAAGGCCAAACCCTTCATAGTCAGTACAAACTTCATGCTACCATATATGGTATATATGGTATATATGGTTCATCGCAGACTGGACAAATCCCACAGTGTTTTTTGGAGACCGTTGCCTTTGGAGTAGTTTTAGTTTTCTTCTGCTCTTTTTTGCCTTTAGATGCATCAATCTGCCGTTTTGCACCTCTCGCAGCTTTTTGCTGTTCTAGGCATTGTTTAATTGTTGCTTGTTCAACCAAAGAATCCTTGAAAGGCGTTCCTGTTATAATCTCAGACTTTTTTCCTGCTTTCTTGCGCTTTGTATCTCTGCCTGCTAATTTAACAAAAAGACAAGTTTCATTCAAAATCTTTGAAGTATCTGTATCTGCTGCAGTAGAATCTTTTGTCTTCTCTTGATGAACTGGCTGCAGCATGGCCTTTTTTCATCTCTTTCAATGTTATAGTAAAGTAAAATTTGTCACTTTCGGAATTCTTCGCTACAGACGGTGATTTCGTTTTAACTTCCGTCAAACCATAGCCACTTGTACTTGGTATTGGAGAGATATGTTGGGGAATTAGCGAAAAAGCTTCTTCATAGGAAGGTATTTTTTCGGCGGTACCATTTATTAGTGCCAGCAATTCTGGATCATCCACGATGATTTCAATATTATTCGAAGGCAAGGGTGTGTACATTTCATTTGAACTCGGAAGGGCTGCAGGCATATCAGTTACAGAAGCAGGCGTGAAATCTTCTTGCGTGAAAACATCAGGATTAAAAGGCCAAATGCCCGTCGAAGAAAAACTCTTCTCTGCTTTCTGAATGGAAGAAACTCTACTGTAGGCTCTGCCAAAAAGTTTGGCGATTTGAAATTGCGTTATTGTCTTCCCCCGATTAGAGACTTGCCTTTTGACTGTAAGCAGTTTTCAGCGTTCAAAAATATCCTACATCCAGTGTTTGAATTTTATGGCTGCTGTGGGGAGGTAAGCTTATCAAATGTATTCCGTTTTCTCTGCAAAAATTTACGGCTGAGAGGCTGATGTGCGAACTATGGTTATCAAGTAGAAGGAGAACAGGATTATCTACTGATGATTTAACAAACTCCTTAAAATGTTGCAGCCACTTCAGAAAAAGATCGGTATTTATGAAACCACTGTCTGACACTAATAGTAGGGTATCATTTGGTGCACCAAATAAAAGTTCTTTTTTCTCCCGTTTTCGGGGGTAAATTAAAGCCGGTGGTACATTAATCCCTGAAGCACTAAAGCAACAAATTGCTGTTACTAGTTGTCTTCTTTCCCCAGACACTATTTTTCCCACAGGTTTCTTTCCTTTAGTGGACACAGTTTTGGGGACTTTATTCGGAACAGTAAGCAGACCAGTTTCGTCCATGTTGAAGACAGATTTTGCTGTGAATTTGTTCTTTTCGTAGCTTGCTTTTAGATTGTTATAAAATATAGAGACTTGAACTTTATTAAATCTACTTGCTCGTAATTTCTTCGAGTTCTGTTTGATTTTTTCTGATTGCTTTTTCGTATGTATGGAGCCATATTACCTAACTTATTCACGAGCTTTTAACAATTTAAACCTAAAAGTGAAAGATTTCTATCAATTTTCGGCAATAAAATGCAGCATATTTTAGACTAAATAACTGTCGTCTAAGTGTACGCAGTGCGCACACTTAGAATGCTTAATGCGTAGTCTTAGGAAACGGTCAATTTTTGCTTCAAACATGAAAAGTTCTTATTCATAATGGCAATAAAGACTATATTGGCTGTCTTCGAGTGTCCGTTGTATAACTTCAAAAATATGCACTTTCATTCAAATGAAGGTGTACAAATATTACATCGTTACGTACCAACTTTTGATCATTCAGTTTTTGCTTATCCGATTCCTCTAAAATTTTCACAGGTTTTTTAGGTCTATTGCAGCTTTCAACTGAACACTAAACCGAGCACATCACTAACCTCTTTCCACTGTAAATAAACAATGCGCGCTATCTTAGGCGACCTTACCCTACAGCTTTTAGTTGTGTGGCTGTATCCCCAGCATCTGAAGCATCTAGTGATGTCTAGGAATTCTTGTATACGTTATTGGGTGAGATTATTCTTAATTTTTCTTTTCTTTTATACTCATAGCGTTTGCTTCTTCCATTCCTACCGTAGCGTGGCCTGGGTACCGTCTGGAACCGTTCTTAAGTTTTTTATTAGCAGTTTCTTTGGGATCTTGATGTCACTCGCTTTTGTTTTGGTTCTTTCAATGCCTTCTTTCATTTTATTTTATTAAACATTGCTCCTGTTTGGTCAGCATTTTATGTATTGTTTACAAATAACGAATTAGCTAACGGTCAAATAACTTTTTTTGGCAACTGTTTAGTTTTGTACTACGCTCATTATGTTATGTGGCCCAGCTCTCGGTCAGTTATGGTAGGTGGTATCACCTTGCGGTTTTCTGCTCTTTACTATAACCTCCGTTCGTTGGTGGAAATTACCATGGCTGCATTATGTATGTGAATAAGTTCAGGACGTGTTTTGATTACTGTTTTTTGAGTGCAAGCCCGATTCGCTACTTACCATCGACTTAAGAATGTTGTCCTTGTTAAGATTGTGTTTATCGATTATAAGTTTCCTTTCTTTATGCCATTGTCTACATTTAAAAATTGTGTGGTTGGCATCATTGTTAGATTGTTCACACAGGAATCACGATGGGTTTTCCATTTTTTAAATGCCATTTAGATCATTTTCAAAACACCCATGACCGGTGAATGCCTGCGTGCTGTGCAAGTTAAGCAATTCGTGCTTTCGAGTTACCCATGCATGGTTGTTTGGGATTAAGATGTGGGTTCAAACTGCTTTAGGATCTGACTGACGTTGAAACCCCTCGTCTTGCGTTGCTCCTCTTCTTCGTCAGTAAATCTATAGGAACGCCAGCTGCTAGGATTCTGGCAGCTTCCAGAGACACTTTCCTATAAGCGGCGGTAATCTTGAAAGCCACTTTACGCTGGTTTCTTTTTGCCATAGTCCTGTATCTTCCGATCTTTAGAGCAGAATCCCATACAGGGGCCTCGTAGAGGAAGGTTGACATAACAATCCACAGTATTATCCCCTTTTTGGTCGCACGAGGTGGTATTAGCTTGGCCAAGACCACCGCTCTATTGTCTGCTTGACATGCAGTCCAAAGTTTAGGTTTTTGTCTAGCATCACCCCCAGGTATTTCATGGTATCTCTTGTTGCAACTTCGATTTTTTTATGCGTGAAACTAAATGGCCCTAAAATTCGTCTGCTTGTGAAAGCGATCGCCTTGGTTTTGTCAGACAATAGTTCACCAATTTTAAACTATGGTTAATGGGTAATTTTTAAGGATTAGGTGTTGAATCCCTGCCCGAAGATTGCCAAATCATCAGCAAATGCTGTGAGTTGAATTTGTCTGGAGAGTTTAAGGCTTAACTGGTCATTATAAAATATGTTTCATAGTGTGAGGCCTAGGATGGAACTCTATGGGACCCCAAACGTCATCTGGTGTTTTAGCGATTGATTTTTGTCGTCTAAGTAAATTATTGACATATGGGACAAATAGTCTGCTATAGTCTGCAAATAGTTATCAGGGGACGGTGTTGAAGGCGTTTTTGACATCTATCGATACCAGTTGCCTTATTTTCCTGGTTCTCCGGGTGCCTTGGATACGGTCCATCCACAGTGGATCTATTTTTCTTAAACCCGAATTGGTGTGTCACAAGATTGCCCTGTCTCTTGATATCCTCTGTTATTCTTTTTAACAAGAGCTTTCGTATATTGTTTATAAGGCATATTGGCCTGTAACCATTATGTTTTTTGAGTATCAGTACTACATAATATGCCGTCTTCCATGTTTTTGGAAAGGTGTTTTTCTAAAGTTTTTCGTTCATTAATTTTAAGATTGTTTCATTGTAAACCGTGAAGAAAATATTGATGACCTCGTTAGGGATGCCATCCGGTCGGGAACCTTTTTGGTCCTCATTTTAAAAGCGCTTCCCGTAGTTCCTCAAAGTTGAAGGAGCAAGGAGAAGTTGTTTCTTCAAAATGCTATGTAATTTTGGGATGTCTGGGAAACAAATTCTCAATAATTTGTTTTGCTTCGGTAACCGATGGGGCAAGCTGATTTTTTCCTAGCTTAAATTTTTTTGGAAACTGGTTTATAAGCTGTACCCTACGGACTGTTGTCCAGTTCCTTGCAAATATCACCCCACGCTTTATTTTTGGTTTTTTTGATAGCATCTTTATAATTGGCCCTGGTTTGTCTTAGTGTAGGTGACACACCTACCTTCCTATTCCGAAACGCCTTTCTGCGATTATCGATACAGATCTTTCTAAGGCGCTCTAAATCTTCGGACCACCAGTAGATTGCATTATGTTTTATTTCTGCTCTTGTTTTGGGCATACTTTTATTGCAAGCGTGGGTTATAGAGTTAATCATAACCCTTAAATTGTTAGGGGCCTTTTGCAAAAACATGGTTTCCATTGCACTTAAGAATTCATGTGGGACGAACTTGTTAATGGTCCAGCGTGGTTTCTGTTGTTTTCAGCAGTAATTGATAGTTTAGGGTTAACTTGTATGTCATACTGAAAATAGCGATGAGCACTCAGACTTCGCTAACCTTGGAGTATTTTCGGAGTTGAGGATTACTAGATCGTTGACTGTGATCCATTCCCAAAGAATATCGAGTTGTTCCGATCTCCATTCCGTAGCTTTACCGTTAAAATCGCCACCAAAAACCAGTGCTTGCGCTTCTCTCCTGCCTATGTTTATTTGCAAGATCTTAATTCTCTTTACCGGACGAGAATTAATTGGATTGATTGGATTGAGTGTGTTGTTCTCTATGATTGGTGTCTATTATATGTTTTTTTTTGACAGGCCATCGTCCATGGTGCGTGATCGTGGCTATCGCATACTACGCAGTGTTTATCTTCAGTACAATTGGCTTTTATTTGACCTTCCTTGTCGCAATTCAAGCATAGTTTCCTTCTATCCTCACCTTTGCAATGTTTTAGTAAGTGCCGAGTCTCCCAGCATCGAGTGCTCTTTACTGTTTCCACTCGTTATAATACTTTGTATGAGTTTAGACCTTGCCTCAAAAACTTAGCCTTTAGCAGCTGGTCAGCCGTTTTTGCTGGAACAATGACAGTGATGGACTGGGTATTCCACCTCGCTGGTTTGAGCTTTCCCAGTCTGCTTTTACTAATCATCTCCTCGCCTATAAGGCCGACTATGGCTTCGTTATGTGCAAATGCATTAGGTGGCGTTTGAGAATGAGGTTTTATCCCTAACCAATTTTTTTACTTTAAGGTCAATAGTACATTTTTATGATTATTGGTTTTTTTCTGTGTGCCTTTAGATTCCTTTGATACTTTTTAGAAGTAATATTACTGCAAAATGAAAACCATTTTGTTGAGCAGTTGACCTATACGTTTAACCCCGGATACGCAAATAGCGTATCCATCAACACTAACTGGGGTTACCATGTGATATTTTGTTCTTTTCTTTGCTCGCCATTAAGAATCTTTTAAATTGTAGATTGTACTTTTTTTATAAGTGGTTTTCTATGAGATATGTGGCTGATTGTTGACCAAGGTCAGAAAGATGTTTTTCTACTGGAACACGAATAGGACGTTTTCCCCAAAAACTCAATACTTGCTTATCTATTGTATAATTATGTTGTAACGTTTTTAACTTGATTCCAAAGATACGAAGTATCATATTTTTCTGAGGAGTATAAGATTAAGACGATTTTTTTACTACAAATGTCTAGTTTATGCTTTATAGAGTAAATAGAGTAATAAGTTAGAGGATCAGAATGCACAGGAACATTGTCTTTGCAATTACTGTACAGAAACATTATCTTTGTAATCACTATCATTGTCTGAAAAAAAAACATGTTTAAGACACAAACCTCTTTGAAGTGACGATCTGTTGACTTCACTGACATCCTCATTGCGTTATGCTAAAGTCTTAAGTTTGGCCTTGAGCCTAATCAATTTATACATTTGATCTTACATGTTTAGTCATGTAGTTCTAATTTCGTAATATGCTGTTAAGACCTACACCAATAGTAAGAAACCAAGTTTGCAATACTTAAAAGACAGCACAACGTTTGCACTTGTTTCGGTTTATGCACAATATTTTTTAAAATGTGAATGCGTTTCCCAAATTAAACTTGTTAAAATTGATTGTCTTCGATAGATAAACTTTTGTTAGTGTAATTTTCTATCAAGAATCGCTGTAGAGACGCCGAAATAACTGACATGGATTTCATGTATGAACTTGTGAATAAAAATTTGTTACGGGTTAGGCAATTGTACAGTCAACGATTTCCTAACCGTAACATTCCTAATAGAAAAACCTTCAAAAGAATTCATCAAGGCTTTAATGAAACAGGTACATTAAAACAAAATGAAGGAGCAGAAAAGTCAATAACAGTAAGAACGGTAGAATTGTAAGAAAAGAAAATTTTGTTAATGGTTTTTTCATACATTGGTTAAATTCTTCAATTACAGTCATGATTCTTTTTACCAATTAACCAAATTTTTCAGAAAATGGAAGTAGAGATCATTTCACGACTAAAGAACCGTGAGGTGCGCGTCGGATAAATTCGGAATTTGACGATCCTGTGAAATAAATTATAACTAAAAACATCTGCTGTAAACAATGTACATTAATTGTAATGGTTTATCTTTAATTTAAGTAAAAAATATAATATAAAAAGATATAAAACACAAAGATGAAAAAGAGTTTATAACAACTTGTGGAATAAATGTGGACACCTCAAACGCCGTATGAAAAGTGGAAACGTTTTTTGGTTAGCTAGTGTACTGACATTCGGAACAAAATTGGTTTCTACTCTAGTCTTGAAATGAAGTTCTAATGGAGTTTTGTTTATTGTTTGGGTTGAGATTGTGGATCACTGCTTAATTGGACTGGTATTTGTACCAGAAAGGCTTATAGGCGCTGTTTATTAAATTTTTTTTTAAATCGGTACATGAATTTTTAGAGGATGTACCACTGGCAAGCCAAAATGCAATGTGGTTAATTCACGATGGTGCACCCCATTTTCGTAGCTTTAATCGAGAGTTTTTAACAGCAACGTATAAAGATAGGTGGAGTGGTTGATGTAGACCTCACTTATGGCTTGCTTAATCCCAAAACTTAAACTCTCTGGATTGTTTCATATGGGGTTATCTAAAGCTACTACTTTGCACTAGTAGAAAATGTGAAACGAAATCAGTAAAAGACAAAAAAAATTGTAAAATATTTTAATACACAATCCCTGAGCTTTTGCTGGAAAAAAATCATGGTCATGAATTTGTATTAACCTAATTTAACCTTTAATTGAACTTAAAAAAACATCTATAAGCGTATTAATTGTCTCCAAAAGTAAAATTAGTAAAATTTAAAAAAAATGGGTTAAAAAAAATTTCAACAGTTTGCATAGGTATAAATAATAAGTGCATAAAAAAAAACTTTATATGACCATAGATACATCAAGTTTTATATAAACACCAATCCACGCAGGAACATCAGAGACATTTAGCCATTCTAGAAAGTGCACAAAGGAAGACTTTTGGAAACTTTCGGGAGACTAACTCACAGTTATAAGGTAATAACCCCAAGGAAGATGAGCATTATTATTGAAAAAGTCTGTGACGTCGGCATGCCCAGGGCAAAGAATAACAGACGAAGTAGAACTGACATTTATTTGGTAGAGCAAGGAACTGGTCAATCTCAGAAAGGAGTACCAGCGAATGAAGCGTTTGGCGGCTAGGCAAAATTAGCAATGATCTCACTTTACTAACCAGTGCTAGGAAACAAAACGAACTCGCGGTAAAGATTAACCGTGCTCTACTCACGATAGATAAGTGTTAAAATCAAAAAAGCTAGAGCTAGCACTCAAGAAAACGGAAACCATTATCTTCTCGGGCAGAAGGAAAATCGCTGCAGTCGAATTCAGACTACGCGATTTCGTCGTCGTACCCTGTAAAACTTAAAGAATCTTGGGATCTATACAGACAGGTACATCAACTATGGCCACCACGTGGCAATGTGTTACAAGCTTTTGCTATTTTACGAACCTGCATGGCCAACTCGCAATAGTCGGTGAGAGGGGTAGGTTTCCAAGAAATATATAAAAGGTGTTCCAGGGCGCCAGAGCTTATCCCAAAGTAACTCTTCTGTCCGCTCACAACAGAATGGTGTAGAACTTGTAACAATTCGAAGGTTCGTAATCCCTTCTACTCGGCTGTTCGAGTAGCCAGAAGTAATTAGTAGGAAACGATAATCACAGGAGCAGGGAAGATAAAAAGAAAGATCAACAAGTATAATCGATTTAATGGTTTAACGTTGGAATAATAATAGCAGATATGAGTGTTAATATATTCGAGGTAGAATTTATACCTATCACAGTTTGCTTATACGACAACCTTAAATTCTACAATGAGTAACGATTCACATTAATAATTAGCGTACACTTTGATTAAGAAGTACATCAAATTTTCTAACTAAATGCCTGTAGTATCGGCAGCACACATCACATCAATAAATTCCAATGAAATAAGTAGCGAAGAATAGTACGTAGTAAATATCGTGTGTATCCAATATGCGAAATCCACAAAGAAAATTAGTAATATGGCATTACTGACAATAAAACAGTGATAACAATTATGGCGTTAACATTAAATTATCCTAATAATTATGGGTAGTACACAGCAGACGTAACACAGAGCAAATAAACTTATTACCTAAATGGTAATATTCTTACGTTAATCGTTACGGAATTATCATTAGCAGCAGTTTCGTGAGTGACCTTATTTGACAACGAAATACAATACATAAAATCACTTACCAAAACACAGGACCTTTCCCTTATGCGACGAAAGTACTTTCCTCGGCAAGATATCCTGTAAGCACTCTGAAATAGCAAGTCGTGTCAAACTAATTCCTCACGAAAGTGAAATCTACAAAATGATTAAGTATATTTAACATAAATACACAAGGCCGAACCCGGGTCGTCGTGTGCTGTTATACCCCGACGAAACGGTGATTACGCAGGTATCTGCCGCCTGAGTAGAATCTCGACAATTTTTAGTTAACTTCGGTACATTCGATTTTTGTCATATGTCGTATGCCTCAGAGAATATTTATTTGACGAAATTGTTATTCGAGAATGGATTCTTCATTAATCAGTTAACAATTAGGAACGAATTGCTCGCACGTGGCGGAACGGCTATCAAATTACGAGAAATTACAACAGAGTTTTCATAAATGACAGTTATTATCTTACCCGGTGACGACGCAAACGAATTATAAACGTAATACACTTATAGATTGGTCCCCATGACGGTGGATAAGTTTAGAAACGTTCAATCGCCAATTCACCGGCCATTTTATGTAGTTTTCAAATTGAAGAACTCGTCGTAAATGACAGTCACGCGTAAAAAGATCGTTAGGGGGCGTCCAAACCGTAAATTAATTCCACGTCGGAATACATAGGCGTGCGCAAAGAAAATTTCGTCCGTAACAACATAGGCGTACGTAAAGAAAATTCGACCGTAACAAATGGCTGCAGTAAAAGCTACGAAATCGGCTTTGGCCATAGCACGTGTCATAACCTAACACGAAAGAACCATCAATGATGAGAAGGAGGTTGATGTTAACCGTCGTCACCTTCACGATTTTGTACGTAGTTCCGTTGTGGACAGGAACGATAAAGATGTGCAAGTAAAGTGAACAGGGTGCAAATAAAAGCCAGAATAGCAAACCAGAGGACAGAGCAACTAAAAGAGAAAATGGACACTTAGGCTTATAAAAGATGTTGAGAACTGTGTTAAAAGAAGTCATGGCTATTTAAACTGCTGTATTACCCAGGCTCTTACTGGACACTACTAGTTTGCCACTTATCTAAACAGTATACAAAGAAAGATAAATTTTGAGTGTATATACTGCGAGACCGTGGACGACCCGGAGCACACAATATTTGCCTGTCTGAGATGGCCCAGCCTTAGAGGAGAACTGGTTGGTTTGTTCCTCGAGACACATATACAAGTTATTGCTTATTGAACAGAAGGCATTTTTTTAATATATATTTATGACATAGTTTATTTATAGCTTTATCTTTATTATATTATACCGTGTACTATAGTGGATGACTTTTCTAGTTTTCTTACTTCCAAAAAGTGCACTTAAACATGGAATGGAACTTCTTTCTTCCGAGACTTGTTTTTGAGATCTTTCTCAGCGAACCTTAGTAAATAACATTTCTATACTACTGCTAAGTACCCGGCTAACTCTGTTTAACTGTTTTGTTTTTAAACCCGAATAATTGCTATTGGACCCAACTATTCTATGTTTAAACCAAATAATAACATACGTCCCGAATATTTTAACGTGTTTCAATTCAACCGACTCGGTTTAAGCAGCTTGTAACGTCAAAAATGCTTCATTTGCCTTGCCCTTTCGTTTCCGAATCGTATTGTACTATTCGCATACACCAAACGTAGGTGAGTTAATAGATTCGTAAATAGATCGAATTAATATGGCTTAAAATTTGTTAAGACGTTGTTTTGATACACTCATTAGCTTTTAATTAGTATTGTGAACCCTGAACGTAGGTAGGTTGACTAATTTATAAATTGCAACACTCCGTATGTTTCCGCTGCCGTTTTAAAGTTCATTGCAAGCGCCGTCATTGTAAATAAATACCAGTAACAAAGTAATCGACTTTTGTGATGCCAACTAATAATTAGCTGAATCGAATACACGTTCTGAAGAATAATTTTACTGTTCATCTCGTATTTACAACTATAATTCAGCAACGTAGAATATTAATAGGGATGATTCAACAATATAGAGTATTAACAAGTATAAATTGGTAACGTAGAATATTTATAAATATCATTCAATAATCTAGAGTATTAACAAGTATAATTCATCAAGGTGGAGCCTTAATAACTATAATCCATTAACGTAGAGAGTTAGTAATCATAATTCAGAAACTTTTATGATACATTATATGTACACAAATGAAGGAAGAATGAGCAACCCACAATACACAAATACATCTCGGGTGTTGATAACCGAAGAAAATATCCCATTAACTAACGAAGGCTTACAGCATGCAATATCACAGAATTAAATATTGACAATACCTAAATGGTATTAAAATTATTGAAATTGCGGATATCAAATAAATTAAATTTCGTGAGTGACCTTCTTTGACAGCGACATAATAATTAAAAAGAGAACTTACCCACAATCCAGCACTTCCCCGAAGAAAACGTTTTCCTCGTTGAGTAGCCAGAAATAGTATGAATGTTAGTCGTGTCAACGCAATCACTCACGAAAGTCGAAGTCTACAAAAATTAATAATATAAGAAATTAAACATAAAAACCCAATATATCGAATGCTGTTTTTTCTAACAATTAAAAGGTGGGTATCGTAATCGACTGATGTCGAAGAAGTGACATACCTTTTCGGTGTTGATAATTAATAGGCCTTCAATTATTTATCGAAGTTCATTCCTCCTTGTACTTAATTAGTTAAATCGGAATATGTGGCCAAAGCGTGGCGAAACGGCCTGTGCCGAATAAGTTACGTTAAATTCGTAATTAACTTATAATTTCATTTCCATCACAGTTGATGTACTTAAAATCTTTGGATTAGGTCAATTCACGACACAGACCGTCTTAAGTAGTTGACAGCTTCAAAATAAACTCCGCAACATGTCAGTAACCAGAAAGATTAGCAGAGGGCGTCAAAACCGGAATCTAATTTTAATTCGATATACAGGGTATTACGTTATAAAAATTTTGCACGTAACAACTGTTTAACTGTTGCCGAATTGCTCGTAGGGAAGTAATTTGTTGTTACATGTTTAAAGCGCATTAGGACCAAATCATTTTTACTTTCTACAATAAAATTTATGTTCGTTGTACTTAATTATTTAATGCTTTAAATCAACATCTGCTTATGTGATCAATCAGGCACCGTTACAGTGTGCGACCACATAGGTAAACTTTTTCTGCGAAAAATGAGATTTTTTTAAATCCTAAGAACCACTTTCTATTAATCAAAGCGCTGTAGAAACAATTAGAATTGTAATGTAACAGATTTTTTTTTGACCATGTATATAATATTATTGTAATTACTACATTTTTTGAATAAAAATTAGTTACTATGTGAACTAGTTACATAAATTTTTCTTGCACTACATGTTTGTGAGATCGTTGAGTAATTAGATACTTGGCTCAGATATTGGTCAGCATGTGTTGGTTTTCTGTAAACAGCTGATTTTTCTATTGTTTTTCTACACATGAACGCCCCAAAATGGTAGAGTCGTTCTTTTTTTTCCATGGTGAATTTGATGCACAGCTTGATTCTGTTCATGTGGGGCAGAAAGTGATCTAGTGGTCGATCACTATGGTTTCAAATGATGACGTATTGTATAGAAACCTAAGTCATATCTTAGGTTTAAATTTTGTTTTTCCATTACTTGAGATTTGAAGCAGTTTATGTAAATACAACAATAGGTGATTTAGATAAACACATTGGAAAGCAGTCGTCCTGAGCGAAAAAAAATGAAATATAACTTCCTGAGAGAGCATTGTAGTAGTTTGTTAAAATATAGATATAAAGGCAATGAAAGTCTAAAATTGTGCTAATATATCAAGCATTATGGAACCTTTACCATCAATGAAAATTACTACAGAGCAATGATTGAAATTTTGTGGCTAAAAACAAATCGTGATCAAGGTAGACTATGCAGTTGTGCTTTTGTACTTTCCTTCCCTTTATGTATTTTTCTACTTTTTGGCATTGTATTGTTTGAGTTTTTTTTTTCTCATTTGCATTATGTTAGTTCTATTAGTTTTATTAATTTGACAAAAGATGATAACGTTTTTTGGGTTTGGTTCGTGTCGTTGTTGTAACCAAAGTTGCCAACGTTTCGGCCACTTTTCACTCACCAGCAATCTAATACTGCTTTACGGCTAACCGCCGAAGTTCATCTCAAAAAGTTTCAACTATTATAATCTAAGAATCACGAAGTTTTATCTACTACTGATTCCGTAAAAACGGCCGTCAATTTATCTAGTTTAATTTTCACTTCAGAACAGGAATCGGTCCTATCTAAACATTTGAATTTTGCTGTTGCTTCTAAACGCATTCCTAAGGAAAACATTTTATGTGCTGTTCAGTCTTTTATAAGACATC
Organism: Aquatica leii; assembly: GCA_035610365.1. Lineage (NCBI taxonomy): Eukaryota > Metazoa > Arthropoda > Insecta > Coleoptera > Lampyridae > Aquatica > Aquatica leii. Next base: position 68,721,989 of record CM069437.1, read on the forward strand.
TTCTTTGTTACAATTCAGACCCCATTCGTATTCACACTGGCATAATTATTGACTTATCTAAAGTTTCTAAATCCAATATTTCTAAGTGGGAAGAGTTAGTTTTGAACAGTTTTCGCAGGAACCTTGGTATCATCGTTTATCCGACAACGCTACTGTCGTTTTGAACCAAACTGATTACGCTGCTAAAATTTATTCTATTCTGTCAGAGGAAACGTACGCTCGTTTAACTCGTGATTCACTTTGAGGATTGAACGTCAGGTCAACTAAGTCATGAGATCTGCTAATCTACTTCCTGAAACCAAACGTGAACTTACCTCTTTAGATTCGAAACCATCTCGTCTATACGGATTTTTGAAAGTTTACAAACTAGGTACACTTCTTTGACGTTTACTAACTAGTTTTTGTCTAATATTCTTTGCAATTTTACAGATAAAACTTCTTCTCACATCCTCAACTCTCAGCGTTTTATCAAAGTTTCTATTAAAGTTTTGCTTATTATCATCGAAAAGATTTTGTCTCATTATGATACAGATTCTAATTTGATTCCTTTTATTAATGTGTTTATTACCCAGTTGCTTCTAATTTGTTAACAAGTTTTACGAACAAGATTCTGGCGCTGCTATGGGTTATCCTGTATCGCCTGTTGTAGCTAACATTTTTATGGCATCGGCTGCTTTGGGATTATCAATATTAAAGTCTGGTTTAGGTTTGTTGGCAACACGTTTATTTTTTGGTCTCTAGGTCATCTCGAATTGTCTAAGTTTCTTACTTATCTAACAACTAATACCCAGATATCAAATTTATTATGGAAACCGAAACTAATGGTTCTCTCTAATTTATCGACGTTTTTATGAGTCGTAATCTCGATGGACTTCTGGGAGATACCTTTATGTTTTGTTTCTTCATTCTGCACAAAATGTTATGTTATTGAATCTTTGGTTCATTGTTCTTTTTCTATTTGCTTACTAGAGCCTTGGCGAACAATGGTTATACGAAGCGAGATATTCAAGTAGTTATTATTCGTCGTCTACATTCACATACTTAAGTACCTAAAGACATTTCTACCTCCGAATCCAATCCGAAATTGGCATTTTTATCCTACATTCATAAGGTCACAGATCAAAGAGGGAAACTTCTTTGTAAGAATGGTATTAAACCTATATTTAAGTAGACAGACAAAATCTTTCAGATTCTTTCTTCTCCCAAGGACAAATTTCTTACTCTTTTATTTTAATGTATATACCAAATTCCTTGTTTTTGTAGTTTAGTCTACATTGGTGAACTTGGCCGTTCCTTCATTACACGCATTTCAGAACATGATGTTATGCGGCTGCATTATTTTACTACAGGTTATAAGATTTGATACCGTTTCGGTGATTGCGAAATCTTCATTCTTCTTCAATAGGAAAATCTGAGAGAACATAGAAATCTTCAAACACCTTAATAACTTTAATCGGGATTATGGATTCGAGCTATCTCCTCTTCGATTGTCGGTTATTACTCCTTTATCTAAGACACGCCTCTTTTGGACTATAAGTCAGAGCCGCGCTTAACCAACCGCCACAATACTTCTTCTATATATATACGGAGATTTCTATGGTGTTTAGAACCTGGCTTGGTTTACAAGTTGATTATCTAACTCTGTAGTGGTTCTTTGTTATATTGTCGTTTGTTTTTCCGAATTCATCGCTTTTTTTCTCTTGCCTTATTTAGAGTATAGAATCTGGCTTGGTTCAGAAGTTGATTACCTAACTCTTTAGAGGTTCTTAGTTAGATTTCAGTTGCTTGTTTGAGTTCTTCGATTCTCTCCTGATGAAGCTCCTCGCGAAAGTGGAAGAAACTGTTACAAGCTTTTGGTATTTTACGAACCTGCACGGCCAACTCACAATAGTCGGGGAGAGGGGAGGTTCACAGATAATACAGAAATTATGCTTAAGGGCGCCAGAGCTTATCCAAAGTCACTTCTGTCCCGCTCAAGACATACGGTATAAACTTGTAACTCAATTTAAGGTTCGTAAGGCTGGAAGAAACGAAAAAAAGAAACTAAATCGTTAATAACAATTTCACTTTAATTACTCTATAAGGATAAATAGATTAAAATTTGAATCGATAACAATTGGATAGCATGACCAAGAATAATTTTAGTCCGAGTACAAATATAAGCAGGTACTAGAATATCAGAAGTATCGGCAACTTACATTACACGTAAAACAAAAGTGTAACAACCAGAACATATAAAAATCTTTATAAGTAAATTACATTAATAATGATAATTGACCGTTGATATAATCAGCAAGCGATAAGTCATTTACTTAAACTAATTGAGTAACAATAATAAGCAACAAATCAATTCGAACGTACGATCAGTAAATATAGTAAGTCGTGAGTATCACCGTAGCGACAACGAATAATTAAATAAAAATTGACTTACCAAATTCAGGGTTACCTCCAGAAAAACGTTTTCCTATTGGCTTCCTGTAATTACACTTCCTGAAAATAATCGTGTCTACCTGGCGACTCACAAACTACAAGTAAAAGAAACATTTAAAGGAAAGTAATCGAACCGACACTTATCGTATACTGTTACACTATATTTTCGTCTACGATGGTATTAATTTATTGCCTCCGAAGAGAATTCAATCGTATCCAGTACTTAGGATCTTCCGAACAAGGTGATATTCATTAAGAGATATAATTGTCTCCGAATCGAAATTCTGCACTTGTATCGCAGCGTTCTTAGCTCTACAGCTTCCGATTATAATTTTCCCTTGAAGATTTTAGATTACGATAAGAATACCCATATTTAGGAGGTAGCACATGGCGCCTGCGTGGATTAAATTAGTTAATTAACAAGAGTTCTATTTCCCATCGTGTCCCAACACGTGGATGATTCGAGAAAACGATTTTTAATTCACGCAGACATAGGTTATAACATGAACGATGTCAAAGTCCAAAATGCCGGTATCTCACCGGATATCGTCTACTCAATACGAAGTGACCAACGAACCCGATAGATGGCGTCGATATATAAAAGTAATTTTTAATTAAACCAATATACAGGGTAATGCATTATTTAAATTTATGCACGTAACAAAACGTTGACAACTTCCATTACAAAAACGACACGGTTTAAATCCGGAAAACGTTCTCATCGTAATATAGACTCCCGTAGTGGAAGCCTTCGCTATTACAATTTGCCAAAAGTTTGGATTTTTTTACTTGCTTGTTTTTTTCCTAGGGCTTCTGTGACTGTTTTTTAATCTATTTTAGCTATAGCTATTTATATTACATTTTTTATTTTTATTTTTATGTGTTTACTTTATCTTTATGTATGTTTCCAGTTGTTATTTGCGATGGTGTAATGCTTGTCTTTATTATATAGTCGTCACGTTCTCGTCAAATTCTTATTAAGGGCTCTCAATAGAATCTTTTGTTTGAGTATGAGATCGTCAATTATAAACTTGAGGTTTCCTGTTTCTTGCTTTCCGGTATACTTCCGAATATCTTTGTTTCGTTCCGTTCATTATATCAAGTTGTTCATGCAGATTGATCTGACGTAGACTATTTTCATTTAGGATAAGTTCGTTATTTTCTTCTACTTTTCTAATAGTTTGATTTAATAAGTTAGTAAATTTAGTTGAGGAAAACCCAAATATCAATAAAAATATTGAAAGAGTATAATAGTAACTTTGGTGGGAATACAGTAAGATGCAATATAATTTACTTTTAGTAAACCTGTATAATTAATAAAAGCTTAAATTTGAGTTCAGAAACTACACTGTATTTTAAAATTTTATTTATAGTATCCGTGTAGTTAAAACTTAAAGGAAAAAACAGAGATAATGAATATAAAATGAGAATAAATTAGATTTCGCTTTAACTGGATTTTGCAAGTTAAATTGTTTACTTTCTTATTTGTAAGCAAAGTCTGTTTCGAGAGAAAATTAACTAAAGTTTCTGTAAATAACGTCGATTACCTTGTTAAGAAGGCACTGCGTCTTAAAAGGGTCACCAAGAAAATGCTTAGCTGGTTCTTATTTAACAATTACAAACATCGTCTTGTAATGTGTCGACAAAGAAAATCTTACGTCTCTTGGGTGTCTGCCGGCTTGAAACTTTCCCTAGACTACGACTATGGCAGCTAAATATGTACCGCTAGAGAGTTCAAACGCTTGGAATAAAGGGGTTTTCAACTAATTTTAACATAATTTGAGCGAATATCTCATAATACGAGATACTATAATAATGTAATTTGTGTTAAATTACGTGTGCTTCAATTCGCCCATTTCTTGTTAGTTAAAATTTAAGTTTCAAACTATGATACGGTGACAAACTTAATAGAATTCTTGCGTCAAATTAAAACTTTAATTTAGAAATATTTTAATATTGACGAAACTATAGAATAAACTAATTAAGTACGCAATCAATATTGAATGGTAACAATTTGTTCTAATCAATGCAGTCGATTATGTGGGCTATTGGTGTTATAATTAGGCCGTGATTGCTTTCGACCTCAAAATTATGTCTCGTTGTTTTCGCCTTCATTGTAGATGCAAATCAGCGAGTCAAATATACGAGATTCGGGATGTACTTTATGGTTTGTGGCGGTTGTTGAAATGTAATCGTGATACCTATATACCAACATAGATTGGGGTGGTATTGAACACAACTTTATTACTCTCTTGTTTGATTCAAACTTTATAGGTTTAATAGTTGAGATTATTAAATTTACCACGCGAATTATCAAACTCAAAGCAAAAATTTGACAAATGTTAATTTTACATTAAGGCTGTTACTAATTCGATGTGTTTTATAATTTCAGTGCAAAAAACAGGAGGAACTCAACTAAAACTGATAATCGATTATCCGCGCGGTCTACAGGCGCTTTTTAAACCAATGAGGTAAGAAATCTTTAACAATCAATTATGTAAGATGATTTTGTATCTGTTATAAGCGTTAAGTCTTATATTTGCACATCAGTATTCCATTTGCGTTTATGGTGACGTTTTATTACCCAAGCTTTTCGCTTTTCTAGTACGTTTTGTTTGTTTTAGCATCAATTTTTTGTGTTTTTATTACGATGTTTTTGTAGCTGTCGATACGTATATTGCGATTTGAGCTGAAAATACTATTAAAAAATTTAATGTAGCGAAGAATTTTATCGGATTTTGTTTGATGTATTTGCTTGTAGACGAACGGAATTAACATGCATTTTAAAAATAACTTTATTGTTATTTAGTAAAAAGTTTAATAATAAATTACAAGTCAATGGTTAAGACTGTTATTATACGTATTATTATTTTATTATGCTACGAAACGACGACCTTTTTTGTTTTTTGGTTAAAAAAAGAAACGTCAACGAAATATTGTTTTTACTGTGGTGTTCGTTATGAAAATTTATAAAAAACTGTACGTTGTTCAATGCCTGACATCAATATAAAAAATAGCATACTTTTTTTTAAGTAAAATTGATTTTTACAGTACTCTCTTGTTAGTGTGTTACGAGATTTTTTTCGTAACTCAATTGCTAGCGACTAACTCAGTTTGATTCGTTGATTGGATCGTAGATTTAGATGTGATAATTATAAAGCAATCAAAAAGGTGTCAAAACGGTGAAAGGTTAAGATGGGAGATACCGTTTATTCAAAGCTGAAAGAGAACAAATGACAAAACACAGATTGTAACAACGAGTGTATTTATTTTTGATCATAGAAAGAGAGGTTAGAAAAGAGAAACGAGGCAAATTTACATAGATGCGATCAAAAGCTAGAACTTAAGTTGATATTACAGACAAAAATTGCCCTTTTCGGTTGGGCAACACGTCATACAAAAAAAAATAAACTGGTCAACCTAACTTTTACATTCCAAAAGAATTGAATTAAAATTTTTAAATTATAACACGAAAATACAAATCTTGATAATGCAAAGAACGATATGTTTGTTTAAGTCTATTTGTTCGTTTTAATTAAGTACGGGCCTGTGCCAAGTGCGGCCCATGTACCGCTAAAGGATTTTTTTTGGTGTGTGGTTGTGACTGTTAAGATCGATTGGGGTTAGTCTGTCATTATTATTATTATGTTGTTGTACGTTCGACATTAAAAATATATACTTAGCATTTAAAATGAAGAAGTTTCTTTAATAAAGACAAATACATTCAAGGTCCTTCGAGAACAACGTAAAAATACAAAGGACGCCATTATGCGCGTACATTGGTACTTCGAACCGTATGACTTCCGGTTTTATGGATGTATAAGTTCAATTTTTGACGACATTCATCGCACAATCTGCAAAACTTTAATGATGAGTCTCCTTTGTATTCAATTTCTTTGTTCCCATTACTATAACCAGATTTATCTTATGTTAAAACGACATTTTCATGATTGCTATATGTTTATGTATCTTATTTTTTCGTGAGCTTTGCTTCTGGAATTTTAAGCATCGCGATTATTTGATTACGGCATACTCTGATCCAACAAGTTGTACGATTGAGTATTTTTATTCTTACACATTTATTGTTAAATACTTTGGCGTTGTACTAAACCCATTTATATTTACAAAATTTCTAAATTAGTCTATTTTTAAAATGGAATCTCTAAAGCGGCTTGGGACACTCTTTGTGAGCGTTATAATAACTCTCGAATGTTGGTTTACAACCATATAAAGGCATTTTTAAATCTTGAATGTCTCAACCAAGAATCTGGGAAGAAAATTCGTCACCTTAATGACATGTTATTCAAGCATGTCAATGCACTGAAGTCGATTTCAGAAACTGAAGATCTGTTTGACACACTCATAATTCACTTGATGGCTGTCAAACTCGACCCTCGCACAGCAAGGGAGTGGGAAATACTCAAAAGTAACAAGGCAGCTATTCTACCCACACTTGAGGATTTTAAAGGATTTCTAAAGAGTACCGCAGATCTACTTGATACTCTAAATTTAAAACGAGATAAGCAAATTCCAGTGAGGGTTAAGGTCACTTCTAGAGCTTTTGTTGGTCACACTCTATTTTGTGTGTTGTGCAAAGGCGCTTGCAATTTATATGCTTGTCCAGATTTTCACCAGCTTTCTGTTCCAGATAGGCTTTCAAGGGTTAAAGAGTTGCATGCCTGCTTTAACTGTCTTAGCAAAGGTCCCACAGTGCCACAATGTTCATCAAAATTCAATTGTCGTACGTGTAAGCGAAAGCACCATACATTGCTACACAAAGAGCCTATTGTTACTTCGTCCTCGCTTCCAGAGATGGCAACTTTAAGCAGCCAATCCATTTCGGCATTTGCTTCAAATACTGTTTAGGTTCTGTTACCTACAGCTAGGGCAAACATTATGGATTGTGAAGGAAATCCATTTCCGGTTCGTATTCTACTCGACTCTGGATCTCAGTCTAGCTTTATCACTTCTAGTATGTGCAAGAAACTTAACCTTCTAGTCAAAGCAGTCAACGTTAGTGTGACTGGGTTGTCTACAACCAATACTCAAGTCAATCTTTCTTGCTTATTAATTGATAGAATTACTAACATCTTGCCTGGTTTTCGTGTGAACACGTGCTATATTCAAATTCCCGAGGACATTCATCTGTCAGATCCTCTCTATGACAAACCTGGCGAGATAGACATGCTTATAGGTTCTTCCGAATTTTGGGGCCTTCTTTGCGAAGCTCAGATTCATCTTGGTCCGCATCTTCCTACTATTCAAAACACCCATCTTGGTTGGGTGGTTAGTGGTCCTATTCCTGATAGCAAAAATAAACATATTATGTGCCATCTTTCTCGGTCGGACGATGTGGATTTTCAACTGTCAAAATTTTGGGAAGTCGAACAATATCCTGTGGAAAAGGTCTATTCACAGGAAGAGAATATCTGCGAAACACATTTCGTGCAAAGTTGTAAACGTGCTCCTGATGGTCGTTTTATTGTACAAATTCCTTTTAAGCAATCGCCATCTCTTTTAGGCGACTTATTGCAAGTAGCCACCAAGCGTTTTTTCTCTTTGGAGAAACGATTGCAATCTAATGACACTTTGCGTAAACTTTACACTTCATTCATGGACGACTACGAGCGACACATGACAAAGGTTGTTGTTAGTCCTTCGGAAAAATCTTTTTATATGTCCCATCATGGCGTGTTGAAAAAAACAGTTTAAGCACGAAATTGCGTGTTGTGTTTGATGGCTCTGTTCAGTCCACGACTGGCTATTCCTTGAACGACTTACAAATGGTCGGACCTGTGATACAACAGGACTTATTCTCCATCTTGATTCGGTTCAGCAAATTTGCCTATGCCATATCCGCGGATATTGAAAAAATGTATCAGCAGGTGCTCATTGATCCTTTACAAAGGCCGTTACAACGCATTCTTTGGCGTCCATCGCCGCAATCTTCTCTTGCTACATACAATCTTAATACTGTAACATATGGTACAGCCTCAGCTTCCTTCTTGGCTACTCGTAGCCTACTTCAACTGGCAATCGACTGCAGGGATTCTTTTCCCGAAATTTCTAAGGTAATTAGAGAAGATTTCTACGTGGACGATCTTTTAACTGGTTCGGATTCATTAGATTCTGCTAGAGACTTATGTCGGAGCATTCAAGTTGTGTGCATGCGAGGTGGTTTTAAATTATGTAAATGGATCTCCAACGATCCTCAAGTATTAGACTACATCAATGTGGTTGATATTCATCCAGGTTTACATGAATTTGGCTCCCACTAAAATGCCCACACTTTAGGTTTGTTGTGGAAATTCCAAACTGATGATTTCATGTTTTCAATTTCGGTTCCGTCCTTTACAGCTGTGACTAAGCGAGCCATACTTTCAAGTATTGCTCAAATCTTTGACCCTCTTGGATTGTTGGCTCCTTGTACAATTTTAGGAAAGATGCTGATTCAGCAGCTATGGTTGGAGAGACTTTCTTGGGACGATCCCGATTCAAAGCACATCCTTGATAAATGGAATTTGTTTTGTCATGAGCTTCCAATCCTTAATATTGTCGTATTCCACGACATGCTGTGTGCTCAACCTTGTTTTCTAAATTTTTCGTTTGCGTCCACAAGGCGCTGAATGTTCAATTCATGCGATCTGTCTTATGGACTGACTCTACCATAGTACTTGGTTGGTTAAGTACTCCTCCCAATCTCACAAAAACATTTGTTTGCAATCGAATTGCTGATATTTAGGAACTAACTTCTAGTTGTCTTTGGCGTCATGTTCCGACTAAATCCAACTCCACGGACTTGCTCTCTAGAGGTATTTTTCCACGTCAACTAGTCGATTCTCCCATATGGTGGAACGGGCCTCAATGGTTGCAGGACGATGAATCCAAATGGCCTTCCGTAAATTCTTTAATTACGTCAACGTTTCCAGAGCTAAAAGGGCAAATTACTTGTCATCATACGACTATGTCTTGTAACGATCCTTTTCCCATATCAAATTTTTCAAAAGTATTGGATCACTAATGGTCGCAATCTAGCTAGGAAAATAGTTCACGCTTGTATCAGGTGTTTTAGATTCTCAGCTAAAACTACTAATCCTATGATGGGATATCTCCCAGCGTCACGCATTTAACCTGGACCCCCATTTAGTAATGTAGGGGTAGATTACGCAGGTCCATTCACAATTAAAGACCGCAAGGGTCGGGGCTGTAAAACGTCCAAATCTTACTTGTGCTTATTCGTCTGCTTTGTCACAAAGGCAGTTCATCTTAAATTAGTCACCACCTTATCTACAGAATCCTTTTTAATGAGTTTACGGAGATTCGTTGCTCGCAGAGGTAAACCGGCAAGCATGCATTCTGACAACGGCACCAATTTTGTTGGAGCAAATTCTGTCTTGAGAGAACTAGGTGAATTTCTCACCGCGCAAAATACATCAATTTTAAAAGCAAGCGCTCGCGTAGGAATTGCGTGGCATTTTATCCCTCCTCACTCTCCACATTTTGGTGGTCTGTGGGAAGCCGGTGTCCGTTCAGTCAAGCATCATCTTAAGAGAGTTGCCGGCAACTTGATTTAATTATTGAGGAATTATCCACTCTCCTATGTCAAATAGAAGCCCTCTTGAATTCCCGTCCGTTGACTCCGTTATCTCCTGGCCCGAATGATTTAAGCTCCTTAACACCTGCCCACTTCTTTATTGGACGCACCTTGACGTCTGTACCAGAGGATGACTGCACTACAATTCCTACTTCACGACTCTCGACATTTCAAGCTGTGCAAGCCGCACAGCAGCATTTTTGGGAAAAATGGAACAAAGAGTACGTATCTGAGCTCTAGTGCTGAACCAAATGGCAGTCAAGCAAGTCCCAACTGCAAGTCGACACTCTTGTACTGATTAAGGATGATGATCAACCTCCCTTTGATTGGAAATTAGTAAGAATCGTCAAATTACACCCAGGGGCCGACGGAGTCGCTCGTGTGGCCTCCGTAACAACTACAGGCGGTGTTATTCGTCGTTCCTTTTCGAAAATTTGTCCACTACCTTTGGACATTGAGTGATGTTTTGTACTTGGCTTCGCAGTGTTAGTGCAAGTTCAAGTGTTAGAAATTAAGATTTAGCTTAGATACACAATCTATGTAATTATATTCTTTAAGTTTGATGTTATTGAAAGCCTAGTCTTTCAAGGCCGGGGGCATGTTTAGCCTATTTGTTCGTTTTAATTAAGTACGGGCCTGTGCCAAGTGCGGTCCTATACACTCACCATTTAAAATGAAGAAGTTTCTTTAATAAAGACAAATACATTCAAGGTCCTTCGAGAACAACGTAAAAATACAAAGGACGCCGTTATGCGCGTACAATGTTAAACAAAAAAAAATTATAGTTAATTGTGTTAACAAGGCGAGTTAAAGTGATGATACTACTTATTTTGAAGTTTTAATACATTTTTAAAGGTTTTAAAAACAATTAAATATACTTGTGCATGGTAATACAAATAAGAGCAACAACAAACTTGAGAAATCAGCAAATAAGGTAAGTGTAGAAATTAAGAGAGTTTACAGCAAATTAAAAAATATAAGAAATAAGGCGAGAACGACAGACAAGTAGAGGGCGAAAGTAAACAGAAAACAGAGTCGTATTGAAGAAATTTTGCAAAGGATCATATAAAATTTTTAAAGGACAAAGAAAGGAAATGAAAAAAATATTAGAGAAAATAAAAACAAAATTAAATGATCTAGATATGAAAACCGAAAGCATAAATTTGAAATTAGACAAGATAAGTAAAATAAACCATCAAGTTAAAACACAAAATGAAAAACTAAAGAAGGAGAACGAAGCAATTAAGAAGATAATGGCTAGACAAAATATAAGCTTGGGAATACTTGAAAAAGAGATAAGACAGAAACAAATTATAATACAAGGAGTAGATAAAAAATTAACTGAACAAGATTTAGAGTTAAAAAAAGTTGAAATAGATATGGAAAAACAAATCCAGGAAATTAGGAAACTGGGAAGAAAAATACAAGAAAAACAAAGCAATAGACCAATTTTAATTGAACAAAGAATTTGAAGGGAAAGAATATATGGATAAATGATGATTATCCAAAACGAGTCCGGGAAGAAAGAATGGAATTAATACAACATATGATCGAAGTAAGAAAGAAAGGTTACAATGCAAGGTTGATACATAACAAACTAAAAATTAACGAAGAAATGTGGACAAGACAACAAAAAGAAGAAGACACAAAAGAAGAAAACCATCTGGAAATACAACAATCAGAAATTCAAAACACGAAAAATACAAACACAAAAGACAAAAATGAAAGAGAGATAAACAAAGAAATAGAAAATAACCCTAAAGAAAAAAGACAGAAAACTAAAAAATGAGTGAAAGATCACCACAAAACAAAGACGATGAAGAGTTAAGAAAACAATTACAAATAATAACAAATTCTGACCGCAAACCAAAAAACTAAACAACGAACCAGTCGGGACTGCTACAAATTAATGGAAACGAACGCTTTGAACTAGGAATTAGCGAAGAGATACTGAACGTAAAATAAGAACAAGGAGTAATAGATGTTAGGGCAAGAATAAAAACAGAAACAAACATTTGAAAATAAGGACATGGAATATAACACTGTTAACAGGAAACGAATGTGAGATCGTGGAAGAGATAAAACACTATGATGATTATGGGAATAAGCGAAACAAAGAAAAAAGGATTAGGAAGTAAATTACTTATGGATAAATATAAATTATACTACTCAGGAAGGCATGAAGAACAAAGTGCAAAAGAGGGAGTAGGATTAGTTATAGCTGAGGAATTAGATAATGCAGTAAGTGAATTTGAAAGAATAAGTTCGAGAATTATGACAATGGAAATAGCACGCAAAAAAAACTATAAAACAAATATATGCACCAGAAGCAGAAGAACAAGAAATTTTAGACTTCTACTCCGCTCTACAAATACTTTTAGATAAAATTAGAGAAGAAAATGATCAGGAAGTAATCATGGGCGACTCGAATGCAAGAATTGGAAATGGCAAAAATAACGGTATGAGTTGCATGGGAAAACATGGAGAAAAAAGAATAAATAAGATTGGAAAGAAAATAATAGAGTTTTGCCAACTAAATGACCTAAAAAATTGGAAATATTTAATGGAGACAAGCGCTAGAGGATAGATATACGTTTGTACCGGTAGAGAGAAACGCTAAAAGTATTGTTGATTACATAGTGTATTCACAAAAGATAGAAAAAAATATATCAAATTAACATAATACCAGAGGTGGAAATGGACACACAACACAGATTAGTAACAGCAATAATTACAAACACGAGCTAGTATGGAAAAAGCCAAAAGAATATGAAAGAATATACGTAGACTAAGAAATGAGGTAACAAGAAGAGATTATCAAGAAGAAACAGACAATGAATTAAGTAAACACCCAACCAAGAGCAAGTGGAAGAAAATTGGACACTAGAAAAAAGGTGGAGGACTTTTAGAGAAATAATATATACAATAGTAAAAGAAACATGTAAAACAAAAATACATAAAAACCAGAAAAAGAAAACAGCGGTGGAATAAAAAAGTAAAAAGAACCTGTCAAAAACAAAAATGACATGAAAAAGATATCAAAAGACAAAACAAGAAGTAGACAGACAAAAATACATAAGCAAAAGAAATATGACAAAGAAAGTAGTACGAGATGCAAAGAGGAAAAGCTGGGAAGACTTCGGAAAAAAAGTCGAACAATCATATCAAGAAAATAACAGGAAATTCTGGAATTCTGTAAGAAATAAAATGAAAATAATAAAAGGAATAAAAAACAAAACTAAAGAATTAAAAACAGATACCATAGCATACTAAAAATATGGACAGAATTCTTCTCAATGAAATTTGGAATAGAAGTAGGAGCAAATGGAAAGGAGACCACTAGAAATACAGTGGAAGATAAGGAATTAGTTATAGAGAATATAAACACAAAAGAACTAGATGAAGCAATAAAAACTATCGAACTGGACAGGCAAACGGACAAATAGAACCAGAGATGATCAAATTTCTATGAGAGAAAGAAAGAGAATGGCTACTAAATATATTCAAGAAAACATGAAAGACAGAAGAAATCTCATAAGAGTGTCAAAATAACATTATCATTCCAATTTACAAGAAAGAGAAGTATGCGGACTGTGAAAACTATAGAGCTATATGCTTCTCCTCCCCCACCTTTAAAGTATACACCAAAACAGTAGAAAGAAGACTAAGAAAATACATTGACTATAGACTTAAAGAACAGGCAGCAATTAGAACAGGAAGACAAACGCACGATAATATCCACATATTAAGAAGTATACTAGAAAAGAAAGAAGAAAAAAGCGAAGAAATAGTCGTTACATTAATTGACCTAAAAGCAGCCTTTGACTCAATACAGAGGGAAATAATATGGGATTGCCTAAAACAACTGAAGGTACCAATGAAATTAGTAAGGGTGGTGAGAAAAAACTATAAATGAAATAGTTAAAATAAATCGAGAGAAATCAAACTTTTTCCAGATGGAAGTAGGAATAAAACAAGGTGATAGTCTAAGCCCACTATTATTTATAGTAATCATGGACAGATTGTTAAAAAATACTAGGACAAGAACCAAACAAAGCTAATTTTTAGAAACCGATTAATTGACAAGAAAACTAAAATAAGTGTATAACACAGTGCTGATACCAATATTCTTACAAACGCGAGTGAAACGTGGACATTACAAGATGAACATAAAGTAAAAATTTATGAATGCAGTAAAAATTAAATTTCTCAGAAGGATTGCAGGAAAAACAAAGATTGATGGAAAACGAAACGAAGAAATAAGAGAAATAACACAAAAAGAAACAATAACAAAGAAAATAGAAATGAAGAAGCTTAAATGGTATGGACATATAATACGGATGAATCAGAATATATTGGTGAAAAAGATAGTTGAAATGGGCTGAGTAAGTAAACAAAGAGTAGGAAGACCTAAAAAGAATTGGATACAAAGAATAGAAGATATAGGAAAAAGAAGAAAGAAGACGATAGCAGAAATAAAAAATCTAGCAGGGGATGGAAAAAGTGGGTATCAGAAGAAATCTAATCCGACACCCTTAAGGGTATAAGGATTATGGAAGAAAAAGAACAAGTGACAACAACCTAATATGTACGTACAGTCGTGTGTGCAACCGACTGAAAAACTAGATAAAAAAAATTAAAGCAGGATATATAATACAATTAAGTTTTTCTTTGCAGCATGCAACTAGCTAACAGCACCTTCTCAGTATATCCTAAAATTTGCCGTAATAAAACAAACACGTACATACAGTGCTATCACAAGTAGATTCCATTTTGTTCATACGATTAATAAGAAAATCAAATGCGTCGGGTGAGTGGGACTTCCAATACCGTTATAATGGTATTAAATTAGCGAAGTTTTTAATATCTTTAATCAACGTGGTGTGACGTCATTATAGAAATATTCCCAATAAACGAAACGTGTTTTACTATTTCCACATTAATGGAATAACGTGTGGGTATCCAGAAGCCGCTAATGACAATTCGATAAAATTAAAGTAAATCACAAGAACATGAATCAATGTCTACCAGGAAAATTTTCACAGAGTAGCAAAAATACTACACTCATTTATATCATGGATGAGTGTGAAGAATTAGAAGTGAAAACTTTGTTGGGCACTAACGTTAGAACACCGGAAAAGTAAGTTCTCTTCCATCGATAATTCGATGCCGAACATTACCGAAATGACAGCAATCACTCTTAATTTAGCAAAAAGTTGACGTTACGGGAATAAATTTTATACGGTACAAAGATCATACAAAAACAGTTTTAACAGAACAAATTCTTCCCCGGCAACATAAAAACCTGGGACGTGGATACTAGCTAAAATCAAGAATAGAAATTTAGGCATACGCCAAGGACAGAACCCTAAAATCTAAAACAAACCCAACCTAAGAAGAAACGTAAATGACAGATTTTTTTCAAGTTCGCTAAGTATCACCAACCAAATGTGTCCAAAAAGTCGCACGAAACGAAACTATACTCTAAAGAATCAAAAACTCCAACCAACAGAAATGAATTATGAGAAAAGGAACTCGTTGCAAGTCGACATCAGTAGTTACGCTATAAAACCAAGAAAACAACACAGTCCCATAGACATCACTGAAGGACAATCCTAAACAAACCAAAAGAAAAAGAAGTATAGGAAAGAGAGAAATTTAGACCACACTTCTATGGAAGACGGAAAAGAAAATGTACCCAAACTCACGAGATTAAGAAATGACTTTTAGAATTTTAACACAGTCTAAGGCCGAACGAATATGTGGTGTCGGAGTCTTAAACACACATCAAGCATTCGCAACAAGATGTAAAAGCGCGTCGTTGGGCTCCTCAAGGAAGGAATCTGATCTAAGACTAGAGGGAACAAGACCCAGGGAAGTCCCTAAAAGTACATAAAAGAAAAAAAAGAAGCATCTCAAAATTTTGCTCTAAAATCCGAAATAGAAAGAACTACAGCTTGCAATTTCTTGACTCGAGGCGGATGCGGTGCATTCTGTACAACCACAACATCTTACGCACCGGTTAAGAAGAATTGGTCATCCCGACCAAGTTCCATTACGCCGTTACGGCCATCGAATAGTATTATGCCTGGTCCAGAACTTAAGACTATTAGGTCGACGACATCGAACCTTTCCGATCGCGTAGCTGTTCGGTTTCTACAACCGGCGCCTCTCTACTCATGGTGACAGATTAAAAGAAGAGAAAGACAGGAAGATAGAAAGAGAAAAGCGAGTACGATGTTGTTGTACGGCTCAACTACCTCTCTCTAGATAGCCGACTCCGAGTACCCTACCCTACTGCTCAACGAACTGCCAAAAATGCAGTAAGAAACACAATAACACCGAAACGTCAATATATAGTGGAAGAAACTTATTCGCACTAGACTTGGGTAGAGAAAAACAGAACCAAAACCAAAATTACAATAACTCACGACGGGTAGCTCGTTTTAGGCAAACTAACTAAAAGCTCCAAAACTACTAAATTCAGAAAAAGACATCAAAGTCCGCTAAATACTAACTAAAACTAATGAAGAAATATCCCTAATAAGGAATCTGGTAACAGTCGATAAAAATTGTATCACTCTGACAGAGTAAAAAAATTAAGCAATCCGATCAGTCACCAAACCTCTAGTCAATAATTAAGAGTGATCACAAAAATTTAGTTATCCACTATGAATTCACTTAAACCCAATAGACACACACAAAGACAAACATTACATTTGCCTAAGAGTTAATTGTAAAAACTAAAAGAATGGCCCGAGAAGTACATACGGCGTTATCACAAGTAAATTCCATTCCGTTCATACGATTAATGAGAAAACCAAATACGCCGAATTTTCTCCAAATAAATTATGCTATTTCAGTAAGTGGGCTTTCCAATACGGATAGAATTGTATTAATTTAGCGAAGTTTTCGATATTTTTAATCAACGTGACGTGACGTCATCATATGAATTTTCTTAATAAACGAAACTGGTTTTACTATCTTCACATTAATGGAAAAACGTGTGGGTATCCAGAAACCTCTAATGACAATACGGGAAAATTAAAGTCAATCACAAAAACATGAATCAATACTTATGGCAGAAAAATTTTCACAAAACAGCTGTAATGGTACATCTCTTGTGTATGTAATATTATTTTGTATCAACTTGTATATTACTAAGTTTAAGTTGGTGCAAGTGCGTAAAGTGCGCGCATGACAGGAAGCAACAGTAGGCAGAAGCAAGCGTGAAGTGAACGCGGTAAGAGAGCGGTTGGTGTTTTGTGGTAATCCCAAAAGGATCCACATTTTTAAGCGTTAATACGCCATTAAAATAGCGTATTAGGTTCCAGAGAACCACCAAAGTAGTGTTTAACCTCATACAGAAGAGGGTGAAACGTTAGAAATTGTGCTACAAGCAGATAAAGAAGTGAGCACGTGTCAAAGCAACGCCAGGAGGCGAAAAACACGTGATCGGTATTGGAGCATCCGCCAGCAGCTTTCGAAGGTCCTACGATTCCACGAAATCGTAGTTTAGCCGCGAAGAAATCAAATAGGAGAATCGAAACAACCCCGGAGTGCTAGCGAAGAGAGAAATCAACCCTTATGAAGGTGGCGCCCAACAATTAAAAGCCGTAGTTAAGGTTAGTCGTTAAGTTTATTGGTAAAGCATGTACGTTTATTTTGTTGAGTATTATTAAATGCGTTTATATGACGTTGTATTTTGTTTGGTGTACTATTTCCCAGTAGTCTTGAGAGAAAGATTTCATGCTGAGCTAGCAGGGAAGGTATAAGTCAAAACGGGCATTTACAATTAGCGTACAAGCGCGAGAAACATTACAATTGATACTCAAACGTGGAGCATTAAACGAGCACGTAAAAGCGAATCATTGCAATTGGCGTCAAACGTGGGACTCGAAGGCGAATAGTACACCAAATTGTTTAAATTTGATAAGTGTAAGGCATGTAAAACTGGTTAAATCAAAGGCGATATTTTATGTTAGTGTCGCGATATAAAAAAGAGGTTTGCGTAGCTCAATAGTGATTGAGTACAGAGTCAATTACATACATTGATTATTAAGTAAGAAATAAGTTAATATTTATGGATCTTCATAAATAATTTCAAACGTAAGAAATTAACCTTGACCTGCTTTAATCTGAAAAGTAAATTTTAAGATAGCGCAGTTCTCAGGCGAAAGAAGCTGACACACAGCGTTCATTGTTAGTTATCGCGAATTGTTTAGATAAGACGAGTTTGTTGTCGGTCAGGAAATTTTTCATTGAAAATTAAATTTTATGCGTGCAGGAATTTGAAAAGGTAATCCTAATCGATTAATTTAAAACAAAATCTATTTTGGTTTGTTAACTAAAAAGATTAATGCTATTACGTACCGGTAAGTTAAAACCATATAGAAAATTAAAACCGAAAATGGATAATTTAAGCGAATACGAAGAAAGTAAAGGAAAAGAAAACGAGAGTACGGAAGTCCTTGACCTAGCGATCATTCTAAAAGCAATAAAAAATTCAGAAACTAATACAAATCAAAAACTTGATGAAGTAAATAATAAAATTGAGGAAGTAAAATCTGAAATAAATGCAACGAATAATAAAATTGAGGAATCGAATAAGTTACTGAGAAATGAAATGTTAGGGATTATTGATACAAATACAAGTAATCAAAATAAAAAAATAAAAGATCTTGAATGTAGAACGCAAAATTATGTTTATTCACGCGTAGTACCTTTGGAAAATAAAATAGCTGATTGTGACAAAAGTATTGGAGAAATACACAGCGATGTTAGCGTATTAGGTAGAACTGTCGAGTTAATTGAAAGCGACGTAAAAGAAATGGCAAGAGAAATGCAAAATTTAGAAGTCAAATGTTCAAAAGTACAGGTAAATGAAGTCCCCATAAATACAAATATTCCTATCGTAGTTCAACCAGCCGATGAAAAACCTAAGTTCGATCCATCAAAACGATCAGGACACCCGGTTAAGTTTCTAAGGAAACTTGGCAACTATTTAAAGAAAATAAACGAAGCGAATAAAATAGATAAAGCTATTGAGTGTTTAGAAGGGGATGCCAGAATTTGGGCTGAATGTTATATGCAAAGATGGCAAAATTTCGAAGAGTTTAAAGAAGATTTTAGTAGACAATTCTGGTCACAGGACCAACAAGAACGAATCCGAGCATCAATATACGAACCAAGGATTTATAATAGACGAAACGGAAATTTCAGCCAGCACATTTGGTACTGGGTTGACAAGACGCAACACCTGGAGCCGCCCATCCCAGAAAAAATACTAGTAAATGCATTATGCAAGCATTTTTCATACGAAATAGAGACAGCACTAATTGCCGCACGGGTTACATCAGTCGAGGAACTGTTAGAAGTATTAAAAGGTTTGGAGAACAGGAATGACGGTCGCCAGCACAGACAAGGCGAAGTAGTTGGAAGAAGAAACGAAGAACGTCGAGACAGAGACGGCTACAGAGTGCACCATGTAAATAGATACCAGAGAGGAAGAGCGAATCGAGGATTCCCCTTACGAAGAGGACCCTATCGAGCCGCCACACCGAGTCCGACGCGACAAGAAGAGGAGCCATCGGAAAACTAGAGGCCCCTCGACAACAAGCTCCAGTTGTCAAAAAGAAGGGAACGCCGGAGCAAAGGCAACATGTTAATTTTGTCAAATTATATTTTCAATCAATACATGTCAATGCAAATAAAACTGAAGAAATAGCAATTAATAATGACAAGGAA
The DNA here is from genome assembly GCA_035610365.1 of Aquatica leii. NCBI lineage: Eukaryota > Metazoa > Arthropoda > Insecta > Coleoptera > Lampyridae > Aquatica > Aquatica leii. The sequence continues at coordinate 68,741,760 of CM069437.1, forward strand.
AGAGAAGGAAATTATGTACCACAAATTTTAGGGAAAATAGAGGGGATTGATCAAGCTTTCCTCCTCGATACAGGAAGTTCGGTAAGTGTGATGTCGTCGACTCTTTTTGACCAAATAAAGGAAAGAAATGGAAGCATACCGGTCTTACCAGCCGTTGGCTTAACCATACAAGGGGTCACGGGAAGAATCACCAAAGTAAAGAAACAAGCACTAATTTCAGTAGAAATAGGAGGTGAACGGCACCAAATCATATTTTTAATAGCGGATGGCCTACACATTCAAGGAATCATAGGAATGGATTGGATGACGTCTATGCAAGCCAGAATAGATTTACGAAAAAAACAATTCGAATTCCAGAAGGACAAAGAAAAGTATGAGATTCCATTTGTAGAAAATGAAAACAACAGCCAACAATCTTTGGAATTGACTCTAACGTCGAATGTGAAGAGCCTTACAAAACTGGAACCAGAAGAAATACCAGAAGCAGTACGGGAAACCAGGGAAAGATGGAAACAAGAGCAAAAGCAAGAAGGCGAAAATTTTAAATGTACAAGGTGTCCACTCCGATCACCGTTTGAAGCAGCGTTTAAAAAACATATGGAGACTCATCAGGAGAACATAACAGTAAGCCAAGTTAAGATGGAAACCGAAAAGGATTTCATCGAAAATATAACGAAGAACCATCAAGAAGTTTTTTCGGACAGACCGGGAAAATGCACAGTCTACGAGTGCGAATTAAATATGTCGGACACCACACCGTTTATCCAGAAATCCTACCCGATCCCATACTCAAAAAGAGACGCGGTAGAGAAAGAAATCGAAAGAATGGTTAAGTGGGGGGTAATCGAAAGATCTGACTCACCATTTTCTAATCCAATAGTAGTAGTAGCGAAAAAGGATGGAGCCATCAGGTTGTGTCTCGATGCTAGACATTTAAATAAGTTTATAATTCCAGACAGAGAGTCCCCTCCAATTATTGAGGAGTTACTACAGAAGTTTCATGGTGTTAAATATTTGTCGACTTTAGATCTGACGTGTGGATATTGGCAGATACCTCTTGCCAAAGAGTCTAGAAAATTTACAGCGTTTTTGGTAAATGGTCGAAGCTATCATTTTAAAGTTTTGCCTTTCGGTCTTAATATTTCAGTAGCAAAATTCAAAAAATGTTTAGAGCAAGTGTTAGGCCCCGAAGTCTTATCTTTCGCAACAGTTTATGTAGACGATATATTAATTGCGTCTCAAAATTTAGTTGAACACGAAAAACAATTAAATCTCGTGATTTCGCAACTTAAAAAGGCAGGTATGACTATTAAATTCAACAAGTCAAAGTTTTTAAAGAATAACATTAAATTTTTGGGTCATATAATCAGTCCTCAAGGAATCGAAGTGGATCGAGAAAAGATAGAAACCATACAAAAATTTCGGGAACCGCGAAATAAAAAAGATCTGCAGTCTTTTCTTGGATTTTGTAATTTTTATCGACGTTTTATAAGAAATTTATCACAGTTAATCAGTGGATTAACCCCGTTATTAGAAAATAAGAATAAGTGGGAGTGGAAAGAGCAGCACAAAGAAACGTTTTTAGCAATCAAGGACAGTTTCATAGATACAGTTTGTTTAACGCATCCAGACTTTTCCAGACCTTTCGGGATAGCAACAGACGCGTCCACGCAAGCGATAGGAGCGCATTTATTTCAGGAACAGGACGGTGTGATAAGAACTATAGCTTTCGCTAGTCGAACATTGTTGAACGCGGAAAAGGCATACACGATTACTGAATTGGAGCTTTTAGCCATAGTCTTTGCGTGTCAAAAGTTCAGGACGTATGTATTAGGATACCCTACGATTGTATTCACAGATCACAGGGCGTTAGAATTTCTATTTTCATGTAAAATATTAGGTGCTAGGTCGACGAGGTGGTGTATGTTTTTGCAGGAATATCAAATTCAAATTCAATACTGTAAGGGTAAAGACAACATTGTCGCCGATTTCTTATCAAGGTATGATTATGATGGAGAACAGAAGCATAGACCAATAACGATAGCAGCCAATAAGACAAAACCAGTGAGTAAATTAGAAGAAATTTTGAAAAATATAAAAGAAGATCAAATTTCGGATAACCAAATTCAGTGGATAAGGAACGAGTTATCTACAAATGGAAAAGGAAAAGCAGAAGAATTGTCAAGAAGTTACCGTATGCATGAAGATATTTTATTTAGGAAGAGCAAGAAAGGAGAAGAATGGTGGTTAGTTTGCATACCTCAGTCACTCGTAAATGACCTGGTATGGGAGTATCATCAGTTATATGGACATTTTGGAGCAAGCAAATGTGCTGCACTGATAGAAAAAGCATGCTATTTTCCAAATGCACGAAGGAAAATTACGCAAATAATTTCAGCCTGTGATTTATGCCAGAGAACTAAAATAACAAATAGGCAACCACAAGGTTTAATGAAAAACGTTGAAGCTGAAGAACCATTAGAGTTAGTAGCAGTCGATCTTTTTGGACCGTTACCAGTAGGTAGGGGGGGTCTTACCTATTTATTCGTAATGCGCGATGTGTTTACTAAATACGTCAAACTGTACCCGATTAAAAAAGCTAACGCGAGGACACTGGTAAACAAAGTTTGTAATGATTTTATTAACGCGGTCGGCAAACCAAAATCTATTTTGTCAGATCACGGCACCCAATTTATTAGTAATTTATGGACAACGGAATTAGGTCAAATGGACATAAAAGTTGTTTATTCGGCGGTATATCATCCGAAATCGAATCCAGCGGAACGCGTCATGCGCGAGTTAGGTAGGTTGTTCAGAGCTTATTGTAGCAACAAACATAGTAGTTGGCCTTTGCAAATCGATCAAATCGAAAGTTTGCTCAATTGCGTTGAAAATGAGTCCACCGGGTTTACTCCACACGAACTTATGAAAGGAGAAAGACCTACCCAGTTAATTGAATCGTTAATACCTTTTCCGATTCGTAGAGATTTTGAACACAGGATCAAAATTTTGTTAGCTCGAGAAAATTTTAAAAGTGCAGCTCGCAAGCGTAAAGCCAAACATGACACAAAGGTTAAAGCAGTTAAATTTAAACCGGGAAACTTAGTTTTAGTGAAAACGCATAATCAGTCCTCATCTTTTGATAAAACGATAAAGAAGTTTTTTCATTTATATGAAGGCCCATATATTATAATAAAAGAGGTAGGTGTTAATGCCTACGTGCTAAATGACCCTGAGACGAATCACTATTGGGGTACACAAAATGTGGAAAACCTCAGACCGTATGTCACATAAACCTGAAGGTAGGGGTGAGAAATGAAACATCGCCTAAGGTTACCGATAAAAGAACAGATTTTTGTATTTTAGGTTAAGGAAATTCAGTGTAGAGATGTTTGTTTTATTGTTTTGTTAAGTAGTTAGGAAAAGTTTCCTCGTAATTTCAGGAAATCAATTATTCACAAACTTTTGGGGGGTTACTGTAATGGTACATCTCTTGTGTATGTAATATTATTTTGTATCAACTTGTATATTACTAAGTTTAAGTTGGTGCAAGTGCGTAAAGTGCGCGCATGACAGGAAGCAACAGTAGGCAGAAGCAAGCGTGAAGTGAACGCGGTAAGAGAGCGGTTGGTGTTTTGTGGTAATCCCAAAAGGATCCACATTTTTAAGCGTTAATACGCCATTAAAATAGCGTATTAGGTTCCAGAGAACCACCAAAGTAGTGTTTAACCTCATACAGAAGAGGGTGAAACGTTAGAAATTGTGCTACAAGCAGATAAAGAAGTGAGCACGTGTCAAAGCAACGCCAGGAGGCGAAAAACACGTGATCGGTATTGGAGCATCCGCCAGCAGCTTTCGAAGGTCCTACGATTCCACGAAATCGTAGTTTAGCCGCGAAGAAATCAAATAGGAGAATCGAAACAACCCCGGAGTGCTAGCGAAGAGAGAAATCAACCCTTATGAAGGTGGCGCCCAACAATTAAAAGCCGTAGTTAAGGTTAGTCGTTAAGTTTATTGGTAAAGCATGTACGTTTATTTTGTTGAGTATTATTAAATGCGTTTATATGACGTTGTATTTTGTTTGGTGTACTATTTCCCAGTAGTCTTGAGAGAAAGATTTCATGCTGAGCTAGCAGGGAAGGTATAAGTCAAAACGGGCATTTACAATTAGCGTACAAGCGCGAGAAACATTACAATTGATACTCAAACGTGGAGCATTAAACGAGCACGTAAAAGCGAATCATTGCACAGCGAAAATACTACACCAATTTATAACATGGATGAGTGAATAATTAGAAAGTGAAAACTTCGCTGGGCACTTACGTTAGAACATATATGCGAAGCGGACCATAGTCTCCGGAAAAGTAAGTTTTCTTTCAGAGCAAGTGATTTAGCGCCACGAAAATTTAGCTTGCAGTCAAGCTGGAAAACGAACGCGTCTTTCAGACTCGATGGGTTTGTTGAACTGTAGTTGGGGATCGCTGGAGATTCGTTCCTGATGAATATTAGTTTAGATCTGTCAATGGAAACTGTTGTTACGTCATGACCATTAACAAAAATTTTTGCAAAAAAAGGATGTCTAGAACCGTCGTAGCGTACAAAAACTTGATCTGTAGCAGCAAGAATTTTAAATACAAACGTTTTCTGGGTTACATGACAAGATTCTTTTCTGGGCCTTATTGTTCAAATGTCGAAGTTCCTTACTGAATACTGAGACGTTGTATGTGGTTTAATTAAACTTTTGCGATGAAAGAAATTAAGGCATTGCGCGCACGTCCAGCATATATGACAGACGCTGATATTTCCTAGAAAGCTATGTTTGGCATTATGCAGGACAACTGATATTTACTGCCAGGCCGCGTCTTGCTATACGCTTTATCTTACGAGAAACTTATTTGTAACCTTCTACGAACATATTGGTATGTATACTTGGTTTGAGCAAATTCGCATATTTACTATTTTTTTGGAGAGTTTGAAATGAAGTTTTCTATCAGCTGATTTTTTGAGTATGGCACAACTAACAGTCAACATCTCTGTTTTTTTCTTACTTATTCAGTCTTACTTTCAAAATTTGAATTTTTTCTTGAGATAATTTGTTTCCTTTCTTCTATTTCTAGTAACTGCTCGACTAGTGTTTCACAAAAAGCGGGAATTGATATTAACAATTTTTTTAACACTAAGACTTCACTACTGCAATATTCAATAAAAACTCTATGCCTAGCTTTCTGTACGACGTTGTCTGATTCGATAAATCTATCTCTTAATTGTAAGCCAGTATTACCAAAAGTTTGGTTTTCTTTTTGTTTTGACTCGTATTTTAAGGTTTTTTGGAAACATCAATTGGCTGATCTTGGTCCGCTCTTTGATGGTTGGTCTAAAGATGAACTAGGAATGTAATCAGGTGACTGTTGAGGCTGAGTGTTTGCGCTTGATGATGAAACCACGTTTTTGCTGGTTGAAGGTTATGGCGTATCATCATGATCTGTAGTTCTCAAGTTTGATTTACACTTAGTTGGTATGTCAATCAATATTGGTAGATGCTTAGTAGATGTATTTGTTCTAGTCTTTTGAAACTTTTTTTGCACTTCTGTTTTCTGAGTAAATTTGAAATTCTTGTAGCGTCTCACATAATCAGTCTAAGTAGAACCTTGTGAAGTTGTCATCGTTGTTGTCTAAATCTTCCCATTCAGCCTCTTCTTCATTCCTATTAATATGCAACATGTCACCTACGCTTCCTTCAGATCAGTTGTCATTTTCTGATGGGGTTTTAGCACTGTAGGGTGAATCCGCAATAGAATCATCCGAGCTAAAACTGTGTGGAGCACTTTGATAGTCTAAATCAAGTTCTTGTGACAAAAGTCCTGCGTCAGCTAAGGCTTTGCGTTTACTCATTTTTTTACACTTCACACTTTCACTCTAATTTAGCTGACACAAAAGAAACACACTAATTAGTATCAATCACTATTTTTCTGCAATAAATAAAAAAGATATCTTCAAAAAATATATAGAAAGCGTCTGTCACATTTGCCGGACGTGGCCCCTACGTCAAAAAAACCAGAAAATTAACACAAAAACTACAATTTTGGCCACATTTGAACAAAAATTTAACAATAATTGCATATAGCCCCCTGTGGCATTTTCCAAATATACACGTAGCAAGCAATATGCTAACCTGAAAAGTGCAGAAATTGACTATAAACTCTGTCAGCTGCTGTTGTTTGAAGATCTTCTTTTCAAGCTGACCGGATACCAAGCAAAACCATAGAAAAAACTTGTGTTTATTAATGATTCTGGTGGCACATAATTGCTACTCTTAGTTGACGGTGTAAGCGTTTAATCTCATCGTTCGCTGATGTATGGTATGCAGTTGTTTTTAAATGAGTTTGTTGTGACACTTAGTGGTGTGCCAGATCGAGAAATTTAATGTACTTGCAGTTGTAGTTTTTGGATCGCCCATCTACCATAGTAAGACGCTGTATCTTTTTGATGGTGGCATAACGACGACATCCAAGTGGATGTGTTCAAAAACTGTTTAAGGAGTTGCAAAAATGCCGACAGGTGCTGATATTGTGTCGTTATATATTTAAACGTTGGCATTGAAGACAAGCGCGAGCCCATTGTCTACGGCCACACGTAACGATTAGTAACGAGCTTAACGGTTGCGTTAGTTTTAGGATGCGATAGACAATGTATCTTGTCGAAAGCAGCTTTGCGGAATGACTTGGTAGTGTAAGGACGAGCTGTTGTAGTGGATATACCGCAAAAAACTGATGCGTTAGTACCATGATATAAGTTGTAAAAAATAATTTTGTCAGCTATCTCTTCAGTTTTTCGTGATCTTGCTGTGCTATTGCTAATGTCCAAAGTTGAATTGAAATTCAAGCGCTTCAATACGTGACAAGGTATTGGAAACGACATTGTCGTGCTCGGAGATTGTGGTAAATTGGCCGATAAAATCCAAATGGCGGAAACGGCGAGGGCAACACTAATCGTTTTTTTTCTTGAGGCAAATATGATAGGTTTGTGGTCAGTGTAAATTATAAATAATCGATCTTAGCAAGTAGTTCTCGATCACAAACTTTATATTTTTGTTTGGTGAATTTAACTTCTGTGAGAAGAAATCTAGAGGTTGACACCGCTAACACGTTGTTTAAGAGCAGCGCCAACCGCAAAATCTGAAGCGTCGGTAAAAATAGTTATTGGGGCATTGAGTGGACCAGTAAAGTTGCTTGTGCGAGATTTTTTTTGTAGCTTCAAATGTTTCAATACCTTCTGGATTCTATTTGGCAGGTGTTGTACTTTTTGCATTGCCATGAAGAAGATCGTTTAATGGCGCTGACTTTTTCTGAGTTCCGGAAAGGGAAATCAAACAGACAAGAAATTTAACCGTGGTCTGTCTAAATATGCATTTGCTAAGAATAATAATCACATCAAAACTTTTAAGGCGTTGAAAGTTGGTTTCTAAGTGTTGCATGTGCTTTTCTAGCCAATGACGCGATAAGAATGTCGTCTATCCATGCATAACAGAAATTGAGACCCTGCCATGAAGCTGAAATCGAATAGCCCAAAAACTTTCGTGATGGCGTTCCTTTGAATATCTTCTTCGGCCACTGGGATTCGTTTGAAGGCACGAGTCTGGGCAAGTTCTTGCGTTAAGGGTACCAATGCTTGGTCTCTATTCATCGTCTTTTTTGGGTACCACGTGCAAAGACAATGATCATGAGTTCTTAGACGGACGTGCAATACCTAAATGCAACATAGCGTCTAACTCTTTTTCGCTTTCTTTAGTTTGTCTGCAGCAAGTGGTTTTTATGCAACTGGCGAACCAGAACTGGTGATATAGTCCTTGGTCGAATGCTTGACAACCGTAAGTATTTTGTGTGACCCAGTTACTTTTGGAAACTGTTGTAAAAGTTTGTTGAAGGCGATGTGCTTGAACTAACTTTAATGCATAGAATTTTACACTTAAACGCTTCTCTAGAAGAAGCCTCTTTCACGTGTTTCCGATTTTCTCGGTTCCGTACACAGACATTCTTAGCATGCTCTGCTTGGTTACTTGGTTAACCGCTACCCTCTTTTATTTAATGGTTGTTATGACATGAAAGGCAGATAACCATAATCTTCGAAGCTGCTTAAGCGGGTTGGAAAATGGATAGAAGGGGGGATAGGAAATTAAATGGGTGTTGAGCGATTGAATTGTGGATGGGACATTTCCTGGATTAGGAGCTTTTTGGATAAATAAATAAGTTCGCCAAATTATGAAGCAGTTGCTGTTGAGGTATTAGTAAAAAGCTAAGAATTGCTTATTTATGAAGTTGACGTTGCGTTTTGTGGATCTTGCGTTAAAAGTATAAACGTGAGTCTTTGGACAGCATCCAAACCTTGAACTGACTAGTAAATGACTTTTTTATGTTTATTGCAAGCAAACATGTTTTGAGGGTTTTTTTGAAGAATTTTTTCAAGTAAAAAACGTATAGTGGGTGTCACGTTTAATGGAAAAAATTAACAGCGATGTGTTGATTTTTCAATTTTCACTTCTAGAAAAAAAATTGGGATTTCAAGCACTTTGATATGCGTGGTACCCTAGCAAGACTTCAGGTTTGATGTGTTTAAACGCTTTGCTTAACTGACTTTCCGATATACATTTATGTGTTCTGGACGCGTCACTGTATGTTAAAACCTTTTCTTTATTTTTTCGTACTCTGGAGTCGCCGTTTCTTGTTGTGGAGCTAATATCTTAGAAGGAATCATCTTAAAATTTACACCAATGTCATTCTTTTTTGAATTAATCGGTTTTGCTACTGCAAATTGTAAATTTCTAAACAAAATACATGGTATGTTATTGTTGTAATTATTAAATTTGTTAGTAGATGGTCTTGTATAGGAATCAGAACAGAAAGCTGTAGAAGTCTAATATGTGCAAAGTTTGGAGCAGTTATTTGATGCAATAGACTAGAAAAAAAACAGTGTAAAACAAAGAGGTTCACAAAAAACTTTGTAAAAGTAATGGCACTAAGAAAAGAAACTTTATTACCTGATTTTTTACATAACAGGTAATACGACAACTTGTGTGTCTATTAGCAGTTAGGCAACGTTGTGCATTCCTTATGACCAATCTCATTCTCTCGTCACTTGTTTTTTTGTAAATAGTTTATTTCTATTTGCGTTTAGTAAATAATTAAAGTCGTAAAAAAAGTATAGCACATAACTTGTAAGAAATGAAATGACTACTATTTTTTACTTACTACACTATTTGTCAGTTTAAATTAGAAACTGATATGTAAGATATCAGTGCATTAGCCATTGCACTGTGAACTTTATTTGTTGTAACGTCCTAAAATATTGTTACTAAGATTATTCAATAATTTTCTGTGTTCAAACTAAATTAACGGATTTTAATTGTTGTTAAAAGATTATATTATTTTTCTGAATCCTAATACTAAAGATACTAATTAACCGTATCGTCTCTCGAGGGGTGATAGCCGTAATGCCAATTTACTTGCCTACAAATAATATCTTTAGGGCGAACTAATTTTTATTCATTGCACGAAAACTTAAAGATTTACAGATAGCACGTAGTAGCTACAAAATCCCAGCGAATATGCAGTTACTTTTTTTTTAAATACCGCGGAGAATGAGTTTGATTATTAATTTGGCGATTGGCATAAAATTATTGTTTTTTTACTTTGTTTGCAATTTGCAACGTTGGACATTTTATGAATAAATTACGGAGATTACAAGCGTTGTTTAAAAAGCCCAGATATTTAGGTTAAATCGTTCAGTATAATCCAGTAAATCACAAAATCCAAACACTTCGGTTTGCTGTTATCGTTTAATCCTGATGTGTCACTTATATCTAATTATTTCTGACCAGCACTAATAGCTTTTCAGCCATTTAAACCAATACTGCTAAGTCCTTAATTTAATTACTCTTCGTCTACTTGTAATAGTATTAAACTACCCGTACCGTTGTCGACGAAATAATAAAATCAATATAACAAGATTATTTATACTTTATTTGCGGTACCAAGATTGGAAAGTTGACATTCTTTTTATTTTCTTTTGAAGTACTAAAATTGCGTAGAGTAATGCTTCTGCCGTTGGTGGACAACCGGGAACGTAGATGTTTACGGGTATAATGCGATTACAGCCTCTACAAACACATAATTGTTATTTATGTAAATAGCTCAGAATACTACTGTAGATAAATACTTCTTGCATGAATTGCATTATCACTCGTTTTAAAAACTTTTTGTACTAATTGCATTATTTACATAAATAATTATTGACACAGAAAATACGTACCTAACTACAGCATATGAGTAATGATAGTAACCACCGCCGTTTGCACAACTACCCATTGATATTACCCATTTTGGGTCTGGCATTGAATCGTAGACTTTTCTTAACGCAGTTGCCATTTTATTCGTTACGGTTCCAGCTACGATTATTAAGTCAGTTTGTCTTGGAGATGCGCGAAATACAGTGCCAAATCTGTAACCAAACAAAAAAAAATTGTTTATGTGATCAAATCTACATTGGTAAAACTGGTTGCTTTGTCATCACACGTATTTTAGAACATTATTGTTGTATAAAAGAAAAGTTATATGTTTAAGGTTGCTGAACATTATTCCACTTCCAATTACAATGTAGATTTTGTTATTGCTTTGGTGATTGCATTGCGCACGCGAGTGTAAAAGTAACCCAAATTGTACACCAAATGATCACATGCAAAATAGAGTTTCTGGAATATAATGAAGTGATATGGATAAAAAGGGGCAAAGCACAAATAGAAAAAGGGATAGTTTTATTTTTCGGAAAAAATGGAAACGGTTTACACACTACAATGGCAAAAGTTGTCACTTCTGCATAAGGTATTACGTTGCAACAGCGAGTTTATATTAAATTTTGTGTTATAAACGAATTAAATGGTAGACAGACCATGATATGTTAGATAACTATACCGAGAACGATATGTAGCGAATTCAGCCGACAACAAGGACCGACGTGAATAATAACGCACAGATATTAATCTTGATTTATATTACTTTTTGTACATAATCGTTAAATTTATGTAATATTAAAATCGTTAGAACTGTTACATAGTGCAGTTACTACAAAACTACAGAAATTGGTGGTCGTTGACCGCAAAATAATAAACACGTGCGGTGAAAATTTTATACAACATCGTGCTATTCTAATCTCGGAACCTACGCTGGACTGACTGGACAAAAACCAAATGAAATCAACGAAAGTGCAGAACTTGAACGTGTACATATTAAGCTAGTACCCTTTTTGCCCGAAGGCCCAGTACTTTGGTTTATCCAACTGGATGAACATTTTCAGATAAAGAGAATCAAAGCAATTCTGATCAAGTTCTGGACAGAAAAATCAGCGTTGGGTTCTAGAAACTCTAACAAAGTTGCAGATGTCCTAATGAACCCTCTAGCACATGAAAACTACAAAAAGCTAAAAACACAACAATAAAGCAACTCTTGGAACACGAAGAGATAGGAGATCGCCCACCGACTCAATTATTACAGCACTTGCGTATAATCTTGCAAATAAGATTAATGATGCAACCTCACAGAACATTGCAGTAGCATCAGTGAACTTACCACCAATACAAAGCAACTCACTACCAGTGCAGACAAACCCACCTAACAATGAAGATTATCCCAGTCTCAGAGGTGATCTAAATGCTCTAATGAAACAAATTGCGTTTTTATTTATTTTTGCGAAGCCGCTACAATAGTAAACCACAGAACAGATCAGCATCTGCGAAGAAATTTGAAAATTATTGGTACTATTACTGTTGAGGAAATACTGCCAGACATTTTACTTCTTTGTGTGTCTTTAACAAAAAATCAGATCCTGGCCAACCCAACGCCCTACTAAAAACAACAATTACAACACCGTTCGGATTAAACGAGTTCGATGTTGTGAGCTTCGGCTTAAAAACTGCCGCTCAAACGTTTTAACGGTACATAGACAACGCGTTACGTGGATTAGATTGTTGATATGCTTATTTAGATGATGTCTTGATAGATTTAAAACTAATTTTTGAACGCATAAAAAAATTGGTACTTAACCTGTTAAAGTGTATCTTTCGACAACTGGAAATTACGTTTTTGGGATACATCGTAAATAGTTGTTACGAGAAAATCAGGCCCCTTAAGTTGGGCAGCCAAATTTGTTACATGGTTTCCTTGTAACAAAAAAAGAAGTAACGACTGGCACAGTTTTCCCGGAGAGGGAGTCGCAGGCTTTATGATGCTAAATTATAACTGAAATCTAAAAAAATGGCGCCAAGATATCGTCTAACTCTACCCGTAGCTGGAAAAGAACAAATAACACAGAAGTAATAACACAGAATATATATTTATTTTATCACAGACAATAATTCCAAAAAGGACGAAGAAGGTACATAAGTATTAATTTTCTAAACGTTAATACATGGGTCGAATCAAATATAAGTTGCGCCCTATACTAGGCAACACGCCGTACAATAAACTGATCTTGTCGGTCTAAACTTTTATGTACTAAGAAGGAATGAAGAGAATCAAATTAAACCCCCAATAAAGAAATATAACGGCTTGCCCCTACTCGGCTTCCACTAAGTAGCCACAAAATTAATTCGCATATTCACGTGAGATAATCCAATGGTGAAAGCCTTGTTGGGTGTAAAAATACAGAGCTCGTCTGTATTGCAACAAGTCTTACAGGAAGTGAATAAAATACGCTGTTTGCATCGCCGACGAAAGAGTTGGGGTGTCAGGGACAAATTTTATACTTGAAACAATGTTTATACTCGAAAATTGATCTACCAACTTTTTAAGATAATATAATGAAGACTGCAAACCACCTAGCGATAGAGTTGAAGTTATCAAAAAAGCAAAGAAACTCACTACCGTTAAGCAACTTAAACGCTTTCTCGGTATGATTGGTTTTTACCGCAGATTCATTTCCAATGCGGAAAAATCCCAAGCGCCACTACACGACTTGCTAACTGCTCCCGAAATCAAGAGCAATGATGAGATCCAATAGTCAGATGCTACGGAACAAGCATTTGAAGTCGTTAAAAAATTACTAGCAAATGCGACTACTCTAGCGCATCTATCACCTGATGCCATCCGCTCAGCAATGCTTGACGCTTCCAACTTTGCAATTGGAGCCGTACTACAACCAAAAATTGTTAATTCCAAGAAAACCATTGCCTTCTATTCCGAAAAAACAGAACAGAAATACAGTGCGTATGACTGGGAATTACTCGCCGCATATGCAGCTGTTAAGCACTTTAGACAGTGCATGAAAGCACGCAATTCGTCCTTTTTACCGGCCATAAACTACTCATCTTTGCATTCAAACAAGAACTAGATAAAACCTTATTATTACAGTTCCGCTACCTTTATCTGATTGGTCAATTTACAACGGACATAAAACATGTTAGCTGAAAAGAAAATGTTCTTGCTGATACATTATCTCGCCTGGAAGTTATCAACACCCCAGTCCACATTGTCAACAGTTAGCTCACGCAAGGGTCACCCTCTTTGAAGCTTCAAATGATACATTTTGCTGACTACAATTGCAACATAGTATGTAACAAATTTATGGACAGTGCAAGACCATTCGTGCCATTACAACTGCAAAAAAGAATATTTGAATCTATCAATAACTTAGCGCATCCCAGTGCCAGAGCTGCAGGTCGATTAATTGCTGATCGTTACATTTATTCAACAATAAAAAAGGATTGCAAGATATGGTGTCGTCAATGCATGAGTTGTCGAAAAGCGCAGGTTTCACATGTTTTCTCACAATTAAGTAATTTCGAACTACCAGATAAACGTTTCGAGCACATACATGTGGACTTAGTAGGACCTCTACTACATTGAAAAAGTTTCTCTTACCTTCTAACATGCATAGATAGCTTTTCCAGATGGCCTGAAGCTATTTCGATCTCAGATCTAACAGCTGAAACAGTAGCAACAACCCTAACTATGCGTTGGATAGCTCGCTACGATGCCCTACTACGGATCCCAACAGACCATGGTCGTCAGTTTAAATTAGCTTCATTTGTATCTTGAACACGAATTGCAGGAATACACTTTAAAACTACACTGCACCGCCCGAAATTGAATGCAAAAACATCGCTTAAGTGCCATAACAACCATTTCTGGACATACCCTTTACCTATAGTGTTAAAGAAGATTTAACACTACTCCAGCACAACTTCAACTACATGGTCAATTTTTTCAAGCATCCAAACAACAAGATGTCACACAGTTTGCACATTATTTACAACAGCAGTTCGAACAGATTAGACTAGAACCAACAGCTACTAACCATGATGATGATATTGTACGAAAGCCGTTTCAGCCAACCCGGATTATTTTAGGTGATCAAGTGAAACCCAAAAGTATTTGTTATAAATATCTATTTTAATTGATCTACTTAAACCAACTTTCCTTGATTACGAACCTATAAAACAAAACATCAACATCAAGACCATGCATACTCCAAAAAGATCTCATTCTCTTCAGTAGTAACAATATTAAACAAGAATCACAGTTGTGTCACAAGGATATTAAATTGATTAAATTCACACGTTTAAGATATTCACTGGGAGGGGGGTAGCGTGCCGAGTCGACTAGCGGCGCCACTTATGCCAAACGATAATAATACCAGAAGTTGGCAACAAAAGCGCTGAGACAGAAGTTCTAAAACTTCACTTCCGATCCAGCTGACAGCGACGTGAATAATAACACACAGATATTAATCTTGTTTTATATTAGTTTTTGTAATATTAAAATTGTTAGAACTGTTATATTGTGTTAGTTACTACAACACTTCTCAAAGATACTCTAAGAAAAACAGTTGTTTACTAGTGGCACGAACGGTTCAGAAGTGGTCGTAAGTTCGTCAATGATGATGAACGAGACCAGCGACATCTAAAATTGACGAAAACATTAATAAAGTGAAGGAAACGTTGGTCAATAACCGTAAATTAACTATGAAAACGATGACGGAGGACTTGAAGATATTTTGTTTAATGATTTAGGTTTCCTCCGTGTTGAAGCAACTTTGGTGTCAAAAGACCTGAATTTTATTCAAAAAAGGGACCGCGTTGACGTCACAAAAGACATTATTCATCAAACGGATTATTACAGGAGACGAAAGGTAGGTTCATGAGTACGACACGGGATCCTGACATCAAGTGAATGATGTGTTGTCAGAAGCGATGCTTACGGTTGTTATGGATTATAAGGGCATATTGAAAACTAATGCCTTCATAGCTATAACTTTTATAATGACGGACCAGACCGTGTCAAAAGTGGTTTGCCATTTATTTTAAATATTTGTACAAAAGTCTTCCTATTCTCAGCAAAATTGCGTTTGCGCACGACAGTTTTAAACATGGCGACCGACATGATTGTGCGGTTAAGGTGAGTTGTAATTGAAATTTTTTACTGTGGAGAACGTAGCGCTCATTGACATCCGCCGAAGGTTGAGTACCGTGATACGTGTGTTGATGTTAGTACTGTTAGGAGGTGGGTAACCACTGTGAAAGACGCAAATCCTGCTGAGACGGATGTGTATGATCGGGCACGCAGTAATTACTGATGAAATGAAAACCAATCGGAAATATATTTGCAAACCACTCTGGACTTGATATAAAGGCATCGGTGACGAGTCGTGGGCGCATCATTACGACCCTGACATGAAACTTTATTCCATGGAGTACAGGCATAAAGGTTTGCCACAACTAAAAAAGTTCCAAGCACTTCCATTTGCCGGGAAAGTCGTGATTGTCATATTCTGGGATTGCAATGGCATAGTTTACATGGAATCTTTGGAACGTGGTTGTACTGTCCACGCCCTAAAGCAATGGCTGCGAAGGGTTCGTTTAAAATGTCATCATCACAATGCTCTGCCACAAGTCAGACAACGCGCGTAACACTGGAAAAGTTTCATGACGTTTTACTTCATTCATCGTATAGCCCAGATCTTGCGCCTTGTGATGTTTTCCTAAAGAACATCTCAAGGGCAAGCATTTATTTTTGGATGTAGAGGTGATAACGGAGGTGCGAAAATGGTACTGCGGGAAGACTTTTTTCGTGATGGATGGATATTGCCAATGCTAGAAGCAACGCAACGAATACCATCCAACAGATACTGAATTTACCTGATATGTCTCTCTGCAATTTCTTTCTGTTCAATAGATTTAAAAAACCACTACGAGGAACGCGTTTTGGCGACCAAGAGGAAATAATGGAAATATCGAAAATCGCTCTAATGGACATACCGAGTATAAAAAATGTTTTGAGCGTTGGCATCAGTGTGTTGCGGGCGATGGACATTACTCTGAAGGAGGCCATGCCGTTTTTGATTAATAACCTTTTAGTTTCTATTTTCTAAATCAATTTTTGATCCAGGATGTAATACTCGGTTATTGAAAGATAAAGAAGTAGCAGAAGTTTGTTGCAAAAAACTGGAAGAAATTGTTGAATAGGTTTTGAAAAGTTAAACATACAAGATATGTGGAAAAATTACAAAGATATGATAAACAGTACAACTAAGAAAACGAGGAAAATAATTAATAAGTCTATGGATACAAAGAGACTAATAGAAGAAACAAACAAAATACATCAAAAACACACCATTAACAGATTGATGGAGCAATTTAAAGAAATTTATGATGCAGTAAACTCCGTGGTCATGTCGTTAGGCGTTGTCATTGGTACAAAATCAATTGTTTTGCTGACGACTTTGTCAAATCAATATCTACGAAATTGCGTCAGCTAACAACATAGTTAACTTTGCTTGCAACCGGACATAAGAGTTGTAATTCACAAAAGGAAATTTTTAGGTTTAATAATATAATCAGCAAATTAAAAAAAAATTAAACCTTTATTTAGAAATGCAAAACTGGTTAATGGCAATGTTGAACACAGAGTAATGGGACATTGCTGGTTAAGAATTCATTCATATAAGGATGAAGAGACGTAGATAGTACTGGATCAGGATTTTAGAAATAACAAGGCAAGCATTTGAGTATACCACACGAAGGAAACAGGACAGACTTAACCTAAC
Source organism: Aquatica leii (assembly GCA_035610365.1). Taxonomy (NCBI): domain Eukaryota; kingdom Metazoa; phylum Arthropoda; class Insecta; order Coleoptera; family Lampyridae; genus Aquatica; species Aquatica leii. The sequence goes on from CM069437.1 coordinate 68,758,851, forward strand.
ATAGAAACGAAACGCATTGAATAATTGCAAGGAGACAAATCTAACATAGAATCACAGTTTTAGTTCTTTTATACAAACAAGAGGTATGGCTACTGCCATCTCGTGGTCTAAGCTTACCAGGAAGTACGAGATTAAATATATATAGGGATCTATAACGTTGTATTAGATTAATTAGAAGTCCGCGTAGTTTTAATTTTGCTTTGAAGAAAGTGCGGGTTACATCCACAACGTAAACATTGAATAGGTAAAGTAACCTGTCGTGTACGATACCCTAATGATTCTTTATTATAATAGCTATAGTCAGTGCAGTTGTGGAAATACATTACAGTGTATTTTCCACTGCTGATGAGCATCAAACGGGCAAAACGTTCGTTAAGGGTTTCACTCTGTAAGTATTTTCACAACTGTACTGGCATTGTTTTGGCTGCACTTAATTCAAAGCCAAACACACTAAAAACATACAAGAATAGCGTATTAGATTTTTACAGAATAAAAATGTGTGCCAAGTACTTAAAATGCTTACGATTCGATTAAAACTGAAAGTAAACAACTACAATAGTCGTAAAGATTTGATTAGGTAATTGACAAATTAATTAAAAACAATTTAGGTTTGTCAAGTAAAGAATTAATGTACCTGTCCATGTCGTATCGTGGACCAGCAATTTGCATCATTTCAACGGCACAACATGCCAATCCAAAAGTCATGGGCCATATTGAACCTTTTCGTCCCCAATTAACCAAATCATCAATTCGAGCTAAGACAAATTCCGCTCTATTTTTTGGTTTAAACGGGGAATATTTTCTTGGTTCGCACGGGTCGTCGCATGTAGAGCGACTACTTACTGCCGCGTACAAATTTTTTCTGTTGAATAAATGTGGTTTACAACAAACTGTGTTTAAAATTCTTAACATTTTTCAAGTATTTTAAAACTGCTGGCGATGATAAAGCAAACGTGTGTGTCAAATTTATTTTTGAAGTGAAACTGACTTGTGAAACTGACAACCAAGTACTTATAACCTAATACATTTTACCTTACATGAAATGGGGTAATAGGTTTTTTTTTTATATTGTATGGGATAGTAACGAGATGCCAAATCAAATTTTTAGACTTCGACTTTCCAGATCACCGCCAAAAAGCGTAAAAATCGCCGGAATTTTGCACTATTTTTACGTTTGGGTAATTTTTTCACCCAAAAGCAGCACTTTTTCATAAAGTACAACTAGAATCATTTTAAAAGTACATAAAATTTACTACAATTTAAGAACAAACTGGTTATTACAGGCTTAATAGTTTACGAGATATGGCTCCGCCAAAAATGTTTTTTTGTTTGGTCAAATTTAGCCTTAAAGAATAATAAAAACAACTATAATCATTTTAAAAGTACATAAACATGTCTACAGTTTAAGAGCAACATGGTTATTATAGGTTTAATAATTTCCAAGATATGGCTCCGCCAAAAAATGTTTACTTTGCCAAATTTTGAACTTTTTCTTGTTTTGTCAAATTTAACTACGAGGGACCACTTTTTTTATGAAAAAACAACTAATTATTTTGAAATTACAACAAATTTTCTGCAATTTAAAAGCAAAGTGGTTATCATAGGCTTAATCGTTTTCGAGATATGGATCCACCAAAAAAATCCCCAAATTTGAACGTTTTTTTTGGTCAAATTGGAGCAGTTTCTTAATAAGTAAACAACAATAATAATTTTAGAAGTACAATAAATTTTCTGCAATTTAAAAGCAAAATAGTTGTTATTGACTTGATAGCTTCCGAGATATGACTCCGCCAAAAAATGTTAAATGTGCCAAAATTTGAACTTTTTTTTCGGTCAAATTTGACCCTGAAGGAGCACTTTTTTTAATAAAAAAAACAACTATAATCATTTTAAATGTACATAAAATTTTCTACAGTTTAAGAGCAACATGGTTATTATAGGTTTAATAATTTCCGAGATATGGCTCCGCCAAGAAATGTTTACTATGCCAAATTTCCAACTTTTTTTGTTTTGTCAAATTTAACTACGAGGGACCACTTTTTTTATGAAAAAACAACTAATTATTTTGAAATTACAACAAATTTTCTGCAATTTAGAAGCAAAGTGGTTATCATAGGCTTAATCGTTTCCGAAATATGGCTCCGCCAAAAATTGTTTAAATTCCCAAGTTTGAACTTTTTTGTTTGGTCAAATTGGAGCAGTTTCTTAATAAGGAAACAAAAATAATAATTTTAGAAGTACATAAAATTTTCTACAATTTAAAAGCAAAATGGTTAGTATTGACTTGATAGCTTCCGAGATATAGTTCCGCCAAGAAATGATAAATGTGCCAAAATTTGAACTTTTTTTGTTCGGTCAAAGTTGACCCTGAAGGAGCACTTTTTTTAATAAAAAAAACAACTGTAATCATTTTAAAAGTACATAAACGTTTCTACAGTTTAAGAGCAACATGTTTATTATAGGTTTCATAATTTCCGAGATATGGCTCCGCCAAAAAATGTTTACTTTGCCAAATTTCGGATTTTTTTTTGTTTTGTCAAATTTAACCATGAGGGAGCACTTTTTTTTATAAAAAAGCAACTAATCATTTTAAAATTACAACAAGTTTTCTGCAATTTAAAAGCAAAGTGGTTATCATAGGCTTAATCGTTTTCGAGATATGGATCCACCAAAAAATGTATAAATTCTCAAATTTTAACTTTTTGAAGTGAAACTTCTTTATCGGCGTTGGAAAAAAATTTACCGTCACATTTTTTCCGTTACGCGCCATCTTTTTTATTTCTGAAACGCAATAGCGGCGTGATAAATAATATATCAATACTAAAGTGATCAACAAAATCAAAGGCTTTATTTTAATTCTAATTCCAGTGGATTTCTATTTTTCTTCTTATTTCTTATTTTTCTAATACTTGGGTGGAATTAATTGACATAGAGTATAAATTCTGAAATATGTTATTATTTTAAATTTAAAATATTTAAGGTTAACCTCAGTTTCTGATTGAACGATGACATTTTAAATTTAATATATTTAAGGTTAACATCAGTTACTGATTGAACGATGACATTTTAAATTTAATATATTTAAGGTTAACCTCAGTTTCTGTTTGAAAGATGACAATGATAGTAATAATTCTATTTCAATTAATGAAATGCTGTAATAATCTTAGTAGCAAAAAGTTAAAGTGAAATAATTGTATTATTTGTATTCATGTCTATTATAATAAAATCCTTTTTTTTTAAATTTATCTAATTTTAAAATTAAAATATTTAAGGTTAACCTCAGTTTCTGTTTGAACGATGACAATGATAGTAATAATTCTATTTCAATTAATGAAATGCTGTAATAATCTTAGTAGCAAAAAGTTAAAGTGAAATAATTGTATTATTTGTATTCATGTCTATTATAATAAAATCCTTTTTTTTTAAATTTATCTAATTTTAAAATTAAAATATTTAAGGTTAACCTCAGTTTCTTATTGTAACTATCGGTCAATGTATATGATTTCATTAAAATAGTATTTATTAATTAATAAGACTGCTAATTTAATGAACATCAATTAATTGATATACATGCAACTTTTCAGAAATTGGTTAAATAAAGTTAAATTAGATAAATTTTAAACAAAAGGATTTTATTATCATAGACATGAATACAAATAATACAATTATTTAACTTTAACTTTTGCTACTAAGATTATTACAGCATTTCATTAATTGTAATAGAATTATTACTATCATTGTCATCGTTATTATATATTTTTGTAATTAATGGCTTATGGTAACTGAAATATGAAATTGAATCTACAAAAATTAGTTAATTGATTTACAAAAATTTGTATTCATGTCTATGATAATAAAATCCTTTTGTTTAAAATTTATCTAATTTAACTTTATTTAACCAATTTCTGAAAAGTTGCATGTAGATCATTTTGCGAAAAATAAGGCCATAAAGAAGTTTCACTTCTTACATGTGTACACTAGTACACGCCCTAATTTTTTTTTTGATTATATTGGAGCAGTTTCTTAATAAGGAAACAAAATGATTATATTTAGAAGTACATAAAATTTTCTACGATTTAAAAGCAAAATGGTTGTTATTGACTTGATAGCTTCCGAGATATGGCTCTGCCAAAAAATGTTAATAGTGCTAAATTTTGATTTTTATTTGACCTTGAACGAACACTTTTTTAATAAACAAACAACTAGAATCATTTTAGAAGTACATTAACTTTTCTACAATTTGAGACTAAACTGGTTACAATAGGCCTAAGAATGTTCTAGATATGGCTCTTCAAAATTCACCAAGTCTTCCAACAATGCTAGTTTTTAAGTTTTAAGTTATACAATTTCGACGACGATTTTTACAAATTATCTTTTAAAAACAGTTCAAAACACACCCTTCAAAAATGTTATTCTGTTTTTTTTAAGTAACAAAAACTTGATAAAGCTATTTGAAATATATATACATGCAACATTAAAATTTTCATTAAACACACGTAACCTTCCACAGCTACGTATCGTGGCTGACTGACAGTAAATGTTAAACTATCAAACACATTAAAAAAGATACATAACTGCCCAATGACAAGCATTATTAAACAAATATCACTGAGGGAGCTTAACTACCCGTCCCCCAGCGACGCTTTAACGCGCACTAACAGTATCCTCCTGCTGAGCAAAATCCTGAACTTTCTTCCGGTTCATGGTCTATCGCTCACCTCGGTGGTTCCACACACTCTAAGGGATATACTCGCTATATTAGTCTGAGCAATTGACCTTTATCCGTTTGCACACGCACTAACTGATATTACATTGTCTCTACCAGGAAGCACTTCGATAATACGCCCTAATGGTCAATCTATGCGTTTTGAGATATCATTGCCAATTAACACAACGTCACCTATCATAACACTTCGAGGACGTTTGTACTCTCAATTGTTCCAAATCTTGAAATCGTTTTCCCAATAATTTTGCAAAGATTGGTCTTTTCAACGACCTAGCGTCAATAATATCACACTCCGGCACATCAGACTGTTTTAAATCTCGTAAAAACATTTCTAGCGTTAGCGGTATTAAATCTTCTTGGTCCTGAATTAATAAGCATTTCACAATCACATAAGATCGTCTACAATAATAATGTAACTTTAAGGATGCACTACTCAACACCTCTCTTAATAACTGCTTGACTAAACCAACCCTTACCGTTTGTTTTCAGCTTCTTCATGGTACAATTATGTCGCTTTTTGCTTAATATGAAATTAGATTGTAAAGATACACAGCTACGGTCTGGTCAAAAAAATTACATACGGTTCTCTCTCTTTCTTCCTTGGATGCAAAATCATGTTTCTATCTCCAACACATTCAATTCCTATAATTTCTCTACAGTCACAGTCATACTAGTGCCAACACCGCTATTCATGCTTGGTACTTTACCCATCCTAACAATGTCTCAAAAACCACAGGACCGTTTTTTAACTGATAACACCTGTCCGTGTCCGTGTGCAGCGCCGATCAATAATTCAATAGGACATACACGATTCAAATCAGTCAGTTGAACGCCTAACATATTCAACTCATTTGCCTAGGGACACGTCTGAACTGGTGCAACGTTACTACAAACAACATTCTGGTCTATTTGTAACGTGTAAATTCGAAATTGAGCGAAAATCCGCCTGATAGTTAGGCAACTTACCGTAAAAACGGATAATACTCGACCTCGAGTTGTGATTTTCAAGTCACGCTCGCAAAGGGCGCTCGAGAGTAGTCGGCCATCTACAAACTTCACTTGATGTAGTGATTTTGCGGCGTTAGGAACGTGGAAACGTCGGATGGGTAAGAAACATGAGGTTTCTTTTTCATCGATTAATATCTACTACAACGACGTTTTATTTTAGCAATCAATACTAAATCCGATTAAACGTTCGATGCATACAATAAAAGATCGATGTATTTTGCTGCAAAACTCATAAAGTAGGTTAGTATTTCGCACGTGGTTAAGAAAATGGAGGCTTATCAACTAATATTCGCTATTTTAGCTCTTTCGTCTTTTCGTCTTTACTTTTGGGGTTTCTACATGTTTGTTGGAATTTTCTGCCGAGTTCTGTTAAAGATGGTGGACCTTGCGCAGAGTAACAAGGATCCCAGTGGATCGTTGGCGCTGTACTAAAGGTTGGGGGAATGAAGTATCGAGGTATTTATAAGATCATTAAATTTGGAACCGCGGGGGATCACTAGCCGTCGGCTCATTTCGTCCACGCGCTTCGGGGTCAGGACTGCTGCTCTCGCTACATACGCGGCTCTTCGATTTAAGTGGAAACAGTGCGGACTTTGTATGTAAATGCTTTTGTAGTTCGAACATTATCTTTGTACATCCGGTACACCTTTTCGACTACAATTACTTCTATTTTATTGAACTGTTTAACGAACTTTTGGAACCTGAATAATTATGATTAATAATATTTAACGTCACTTGTCTTTATAATTCTAATAGTGTTAATCACGATGTTTAACAGACGCCTTAATGTAATGGTTGATCTATAATGATTATTTAACGTAACCTACACTTATTATCTTGTTGTTTCATATAAAAGAATATTGCCATTATCAAGGGTAGAAATTTGGGAGCTATACCGTTTCTGTCGTAAACTAAATTAATGATACTTTTATTACCGGTCGTGCTGAACTTGACGTCAAAGTCCACGGGCAGTGTTACGTACTTTAACGCGGATAAATTTTGCTACGATTTACGATAGCCGCGGAGATACCTTTTAAATATTAACGCTTTAAACTTTTTTTTTGGCTCCCAGAGTCTATTTTTGGGACCTGCTTTCATCTTGTATGTATATTGTATGTATATTATTACCATTTTTTGGTGTTATGTAAGATAATTTAATTTCGGATTATACCAGTGGCGTAACCGTCGAGTGGCTCTTTCCGTTCCGGAATTGGCTATTAATAAATATCCTTAATAAATGGTTATTGTTGATTCGTACTTTGTTTCTTTTGGGGGACCTCGGGTCTAGGCTCTCCTTTTCTCCTACCTAGACTGTTATCTTCGACAAAAATTCGAGAAGAGGTGGCGCACTTGGGCATTTAGCTTACCTAAAGAAAACTTTGTGTCTTACGATTTTCTTTTACCCGACGACCATCTACGGTGAGGCTAGCCGAAAGGTAAGCAACAACATCTTGGTAATTAATTTAAGTAATTTGTTTTTTCTTTCCTTCTTTTTTCTCCACCTCCCCCATTGGATCATAACAAATAGTGTAACATATTGCTTCAAAAGTACACTCATATTTGCCATCCAAACTAAGCAGCCTTATATCGTAACAAGCAGGGGTGATTAAAACCCGCAATGACCAAATGGTTACATACTGTGGTAACAAGACCTGTCATCACACATGGCGCGCTTGTATGGGGTGAGACAACCATCCTGAAAAGCATTGCTGCGAAGCTAAGCAAAGTACACAGAATGGCATGTCTGCTGATAACAGAAGCGGCGAGAACTACGCCCACAGCATCCATGGAAGCACTACTTTCATTTCCAGCATTACACCTCGTTGTAATGATGGATGTAAGACAAGCAGCATATAGGCTGCAGATTAATGAACAAACGTTAATTACAGGAATAAACAAACCGGGTATATGGAAAGTGCTGCGTGAAACAATCATCTTAAAGAGATTTAAAGTGATAATACCGTCACAAAGAAGAGTGGTACACAGATGTGGTCAAAAATCGCAACGAAACCACAGCAGGAGTCTATGGAGGCGGGCACCATGGGAAACAATTTTCGATTACCTTGCATAAATGTGCGTCCGCTTTTCAAGCTGAAGTTGTTGCTATTGACTGGTGTATCAGGAACATTATCGACCCGAAATCATACGCAAATGGTCCGATATCGATCATGTCTGACAGCCAAGCTGCATTACTTGCCCTAAGATCGCCTGTAATAAAATCCAAACTGATTATGGCTTGCATAAACAGACTGGAAATATTGACAACTCGCCAACCAGTGCAGGTATTCTAGATACGAAAAAACCAGAATATAAAGGGAAACTTAATGGCGGATGCTCTAGCTAAACAGAGCACAAGGACATATATCGGACCTGAACCCGTTTTCGGAATCGCTTACGAGACCGGAAAAAAAAACAATTTGCAGCAAAGTTGCAACGGAGCATAAAAAGCTATGGAAACATTCTCTAGGAGTGAGGCACACAAAACTCTTACTTACAGAGCCACAATCAAACACTCAAACTGCACTATCGAACATTGACAAAAGTTAAGGAAACTCAAAGAACTAATAACACGGCACTGTGGCCCTAACGAATATATGCATAAAATGGGACTGCAAAGTAGCCTTCTATGCCGCGGATGCTTGGAGGACGACGAGACTCCACAGCATCTGCTTTGCAAATGGGAAACATATCAAATGCAACGGACAACGATTCTTGGAAAACCAAAACTAACCAATGATGAGTTAAAAAAGGCCCCTTGGAACAAACTTCTGGACGTCATTGACGAAACAGAACTGCTGAGGAAGTAATAAATCAGAGGGGCACAAACGAACCAAGGAGTGCGCGTTGCAAGGGCGCTAGACGAACTACATCTTGAATTAAATAAAAAAATCAAGCAGGCTGTTGATTGATAGTGCTAGCGCCACCAAACAATAAATGAGTGACCTCTATGTTTCTTGTGACAGTATACTAAATATGTTCAGCCGCTTCGCGCAATAAGTAAGAACTTTGCAAACTAGTGTCAATAACCGGCCGCACTTCTCTCGAACAATCGTCACTAGGTATAATAACCCTCATTGTATGCAAAATAACATGCGTTTCCTTAAAATTTGCTAATGTTTTGTCTTTGTGCACTTCTTCACTTGTAGGCTGAGCATTAACATTTATCTTTTCAAAGTCATCTAATTTGCTACACACGATAACAGCGTGTTGCCCATTACAAACAACGCACCTTTGCCACATCTTTTACTTTGATGACCGACCGCAGCGAAAATAAGCATTCTTCTGTTTTAAAATTCCTTGCTTTTAACTCACGTGCTCTAAAACAATTATCTATATGTGGTGCGTCACAAAAAACACATTTGTTTGTTAAATTTATCAAACCCAACGATGTGAACTTAATCTCACTTTTAACCTTTGGTTTTGTCTTACTTTCCAAACCCTTCAAACCAAACTCTTCCATGCCAACCACATCCGTTCTTTACCTTCAATTTCTACTTTCAGGAAATTTAATATTCTGGAATGTCTGCCTTTCATAAAAGAATCGGTTAAAATTAAAATCTGAGGACCTCTGCCAAACTGGTAATATTTTTTCTGGTAGACACGAATCTACCAACGGATATAACATTGCAGCTTATTTTTGCGTGATCACGCCTTATGTTTCTAGCGCACGTAGCTGCTAGTCAATTTTGTCATACAGAGCTGAAACTGATAAACAACATTTGCTAAAACCAAGTTAAATAACTCTCTGACGTAAATTTCTACCAACATTTCCTTTCTACCATAAAGAGCCCTTAAGCTATTAAAGGCTTTTTCATAATTTTCGGCATTAGGAAAAAAGCTGTGTACCAAATCACGCGCTCTGGTTTTTAGCGTGATATGTAATAAATACTGAAATTTCTCTTCTAAAACTTGTTACAAACTTATAGGTCTTACGAACCTTGCACGGCCAACTCACACAGTCGGAGATAGGGGAGGTTCAAATAAATAAGAGTTAAAGGGCGCCAGATCTTTTACAAGTAAAATTTCTGTTTCGATCAGGACAGAAGGTCCAAGCCTGTAACGAATTTCAAGTTCGTAATCCTTATTACACTGGTTTTCGTGTAACCAACAAAAAGAAAAATATGTTACCATAAGACAAATGTAATTAAATAAGACTTACCCGCAATCGAGTACCTACTTGTTTCAAGAAAACGTTTCTCTCGTTGAGTCAGTATGGAATAAATTTTAATAGCAAATCGTGTCAACACAATGACTCACGAAAGCAAAAATTTATAAAATTGTAAATTAATACTAAAAGAAATTACACATAAGAACCCGATTATCGAATGCTGTTGCACACATTAAGTGAAAGTTGGTTTTGTTGACGCATAAGTAATAGAATCTCGAAGAAAAGTCCTTGTCAAGACTTCGTTTTTAGTTTTAACGTAGGCTTTCCAGAATTATACTCGTTCCATGAAGGTATGCGTCGATATTAACCTCTCATCGATCGATAATGCATCGAAACATACAGCCAAAAACATGACGGGACGTGTCTAGACGTGCTATCAAATTAAGAAGGAAACCACCAAAGAATTCCAAAAATCAATAGGAAAAGTTTACTCTGTGATGAACAAACTACACGAAACGCGCCCTCAGACGAGAACCCTACCTCCATTAACGCCGATGTTATAGGATTTACCAAGTTAACCTCATCACAAGCACGAGTTCAAGTTGTTGACGGTTTGACGTTTTGACAGGAAATGAAATCGAACCAAACTCGGCAGAGGGCGCCAAAAACAGAAATTCAACCCGAAGGCAACGAACATACAGGGCACCACGTCATGAAACTTTTGCACTTAACAAACTATATCTTCGTCTTTGTGAATCTTTGTGAACTGGCTCTAGAATTGCAACCAATCCTTTATTTCGGTGCCAAACTTTTGAAATTCTAATTTTGGTAATTTAAACTCACGGTTTGTTGCATATGATAGCGGTCTTACTGAAGCTTGACTTCACCACGACAATACATCATCATCTTGTGTACGTTTTAACCGGTTATATTGTACTCTCAATCTGTTAAATGTAGTGCGTAATTATCACATGCTTTACTTTTGTCGACTAGATCATTTTTATCCGCATCGTCATTCAACAATTGTTTATAAACTTCAGCGTCTACACTTTTTAAATTAAACTTTTTATCGACAAGCAACATCCAATGTCCTTTGATTTTAGCAATGTCAACAACTGCAGAATTCAAAACTTCTCGAACTTCGTTCGGCACTCGCGTAAACGCCGTCCGATGCGTCGTTATTCTTCTTTTTAACGCTTTCATTTTCGCTCACTTAACTTCGGAATAATTAATTAATAAAAGCACTTTTCTTCGAATCGAATTCACAAGACGGCCAATTATTATTAACAATGGTTTACTTAACACCGAAGTATCACTATCTTTATAAGAATAAAACACTTTAACAACACACAGTCCTGTCACGGTCGCCAATTTGTTTCGTGAACAAATAAAATTACTGTGTGCGGTTTCAAAATACTTTTACTGTAGAAACGCTGACTAAAACAGCAACCAAAGCCACATGCAAAGAAAAATTGGTAACTAATTTGAGTTTAAGTAACTTTGCATACATTTAAAACACGTAAATGAAACTCGCCGTTTTCTAAAGAAAGATAAATACCTAAAAGTCAAAAATTAAATAATAATAATAATAATACTCAGATGAATGTAAATAAAATAAATATAAAGTTTTGACATAATTTTTAATTATGAATTTTTAAACTTAGGTTATTTTTCCGCGTCACTTGTTTTACTTTTGTAAAATGTGCATTTCCAACTCATATGAATTGCAGCCTCGTCTTTGGCTCATTGCATCACTTGCTATAAATATACTATTACTGTATCTCAAAATTTGTTAATTTTTGGATTATTGACTTTGTACTCGAACGGATTTTTAATCACTTTGTATAGCATCGCTAAAAACAAACATACTACAAAATTCGTTTATTTTTTAAATTTTTATTGACGTTTTTAATGACGATTTTAATTATTTTCTTTGTTATAAATTTTTCAGTCGATCAAGTGATGTGACCGTAATTTTTTTTTATTAAACCTCATAACGAATTCTTTTATAGAGATGGACAAATTCCGTATGACACGTGCAAGTTAAAATCCAATTATAATTTTACCTCTTTCTAGAGTAAGCACGTGTTCAATTGATATTTCCCAATGCTCACGGTTATACATTAGTGTGTCAAAGGCGACCCTCGTTATATTATTTACTCGGGTTGACAGTAGAACAAGAGTTCGGTTGAAGTGCGTTCCACATCAAAATATGTAGATTTCATATTGTTTTATTATTTTCTTAAATCCCAACATTTTCCTTGTGGATTTTGTCTGAGAAATTGCACTGAATATAAATTTTATATATTGATGAAAACATTAAAACTACGTCGGAGCTATAAAATATCTCAAACATTGTTGAATGATTGATTGATTGCTTAGTCAATTCACTGGGGAGTTATCTGAAGATAAATGATAGAAAAAACAATTCAACATTTACACGTTACGGCTAGTAGGAATTTATCATATTTGTACGTTTGATACTAAACACCACGTGAATTATTGAGTTGTTACGTAAGGGCGCGACGCACGTTTCCTAATACTATCAATTTTTATGTCGGAAACTTTTTTCCTTAAAATCTCGACGTGCGAAACTTTCAAAATCTGAATGTTAATCGAAAATTACTGGAACAAACTCGGAAATTGTAATTAAAGGAAATTCGCTGAAAAGTTGTAAGAAAATTTACACGATTTTAATTTTAAGTTAATTTAGTGACCTTTAATTAAACTTATGTTGTGTAATTAAGCTCTAACGCAGTTTTACATAAAACATGTTTAATTTAGATGGTTTTACTCAGCACGGTTACTGTATGGGGTTTTTAGTACAAAATAAACGTTCACTAATTAACGGAAACAACATATCTAGTACGTTTGAACGCAACCGTTCGAACGCAAGGACGTTCGAACGCAGACTTTTAAACGTGAGACGTCCGAACGCAAAATGTCAATCTCTGCGTTCTTACGTCCTTACATTCAAAGGCGAATGGTCACGTATTAAAAAATGTTTAGTAACCGAATACATTATTGAAAATTTTACTAAAATTGCAGTTTTAAATGTTACGATTGGTTTATAACTGTGCGTCTTAGTAACAAAGATCTTTTGTTTTTTTCGTTTTTTTTTTTAACTTTCTACTTTGAAAACGGTTACGTCATATTTCACCTGACAGAGTTGATGTATTACACATTTGCAGATAATATAGATATCTCTAATACAGCGGAGCAATATATCCTGCTCTTTCCAGAAATAAATACACGGATAACGACAAGTGTATCGATTTCTTATTAAATAGAACCTTTACCACATTTACATACAATCATTTAACGATTTAATATTCGTAATAGGCATTGTTCCAAATCTAAAACTCGCAATGATTTATGTTTACCAAATTTCGAACAAAAACAAAATTCTTGTTTTGTTAAACATCACTTAAAATCGTTCCAACATTAGCCAAAGTTGAAACTACAAAACTAATTAAAATGTTATCAACCACTACGTGTATAAACATCCCCGCTTTTAGTGTCCTCAACGATGTTATTTAATCATTAATTTACAACTTTATTATAAGTTTAAGTTTTAGTAATTTGGGAAAGTTATCTGGTTGCAGAATTTTAAAATCGAATCTAATAATTCGATGATTTAATGCTTTAAGTTTGGCAACGAAAAATTTATGTTCTTTAATTTATTGTCTTTGAAGTTTCAAATTTTTCTGTCATTGGTTACAAAAACATGCAAATTAAAACTGCCATGAAAAAGTTATTTTTTATTACGTTAATTACTTTTTCACTTTTTCGTTAAATTATGAAATTCTGGGTTAGTTTGAACCTTTTATATTAATTTAATCGTATTTGTTGGTTTAGTTGAAATAAATTGACAAGGGCGCAGTTTTAAATGCAATATTTAGTAAAGGATTGTTTTTTGGTACTCATCAGCACTGGATATGCTTCTAGAGTTATATTACAATATTACTTTACCAATATTATTGTTGAAGATTTTGCACTGCGTTCTTATTAATGTGTTTTTTTATATTGTTTTTTTACTTTTTTAAAACATTAATTTACAATAACGTCGCACAGTCTCTTAATAATGTATATCTGCTATCTCTCAACCATAAATATATTTTTCAAATATTATGTAACTAGAAGATAAACCAAATGATATAAAATATACGAAAAAAAGTTGTACAAACCATCTGTGGCAAATGAACTTGTTTTCATGCCAAAAGAAAAATCTTTAATTTATTGACTACTACTATTTTTGAGGTTGTGAACGTGCTTTTTCTTGTTATCTTTAACCTATATTGATAACCACTCTTGGCATTAGGTTTCTTTCATTCGCTTTCATTTTTTCTACTCTAAGCTGATTTCATCTATTTCTTCTAAACAGTTTTTTAGAATGTTGTCTTGTCAGCGCTTTTGAGTGTCTTCTCACGCTTTTTTTTGGTTCTTGGACGCCATTGTATAGTTTTAGTTTGAAGCGTTTTTAACATTCGTAGGTCTCGCTTGGCGGGTGTTGGGACGCTATGAGATCAACCGCCAAATATAGGTCAGATGTTGTTGTGAGCCACCTTTACAGTCAGACGCTTTTTTTTTCTAAACCGCTAAATTTAAGTTAACGTTACTGCTAGGTTTGAGCCGTCTCGTTAATTTTATTTTTCCAGTACCCATCATATCTGATTGGCGTTCTCTTATTCGCTATTGGTGGGTGCTCGATATCAGTGTTATGTTAAAAATGTTTTGGTTTGATGTTTGCACCGTATAAGATTTATTCTCGGATCTAACTATTTCCGCTACATTGGTGGGGGGGGGGATTGTTGTCAATTCAAAAGGTTTGACATTGTAGTTCGATGAAACAAAAATTATCTAACGTTATGTACGCCCAACGAGGCTTTCGTTTCTAATCGTTCACACGCATCTATGTGAGTATTGGGCGTAGTATTTTTAATACTTTTGTGAAAGTCTTGATTGGGGTTGTTTTCTTTTGTGATGTAATCTAATTCTTTGTACGACGTGTTACCCAGTCGGGGCTTGCTTCAACAATTATTGTGTTACCTGCAAATGTTGGAACAATGAAACTCGCCTGAATTAACGTAACATAAACGAGGTTTTGTGGGTGCTCAGTGAAGACGGGTGTGGATTATATTCAAAATTTCGTGACTGGAAAAATTGAAAGTAAACGAAAACAAACTCAAAATCAAAATCAAAGGGCACCAGGAAGATGTATAGCTTAAAAGGACTTTTGGCTCTTGCCAACCACAAGCCCGCTCCTGTTGGATACACTCTAAATGGACTTACCTTAATAGAGTGTATCGCACTAAAATCTGAAATTTTAAACAATTCACATAACGCGCAGGCTGACGGAATCAAAAATTGATTACAATTTAACTAATTAACATTTATTTTACCAAGCAACACTCAAAATAAATAAAACAGATTAAATTAGAGCAAGACAAAAAATATGAGGGCGTGTACTAGTGTACACACGTAAGAAGTGAAACTTCTTTATGGCCTTATTTTTCGCAAAATGATCTACATGCAACTTTTCAGAAATTGGTTAAATAAAGTTAAATAAATTTTAAACAAAAGGATTTTATTATCATAAACATGAATACAAATTTTTGTAAATCAATTAACTAATTTTTGTAGATTCAATTTCATATTTCAGTTACCATAAGCCATTAATTACAAAACAACAATTGATCGTATCTTATAGCAACGTTTTGATCGTGTACCTTATAACCATCCGTTTTGTGACCTATAGTATGTGCCTCCGTGGCGCAATCGACTAGCCCGTTTGGCTGTTAACCGAAAGGTTGGTGGTTCGAGCCCACCCGCGGGCGAACTTTTTATTTATTTTACTACCTTTGAACACCTTGTACAATTTGTATTTATTTAAAAATATTTTAGAATTTTATAAAAAAAAGATGGCGCGTAACGAAAAAAATGTGACGGTAAATTTTTTTCCAACGCCGATAAAGAAGTTTCACTTCAAAAAAATAAAAGTAAAAAATATAACTTAAATTAAAGTTAATTGATTAAGCGCATCAAAAGAAAATAAAAGTTAAAAAAATTAAAACTAAAAAATATATTAATTACCTTACGCACAGCCGTGTACGCATTAATAAAAATTAACTAAATACAAAACAAAATAAAATAAATTCATCTCTTTTAACACAAGATAGAAAGTCTCAATAATAAACTACGAAATTAGTCAATTTTCCGGTTTAACGTCAAACATAATTTAAAAAAAGGTCACATAAAGTCTTGATAAATACACCAAAGACGATTACCATTTAATAATTGTAAAATCGATAAAATCGGTAAATCGCAACAATCTTTATTCTGCTTATAACTCAAAGTTTTTAAGGCACTGTTATCGCGTAATTAAGTTCACCAAATTGGTTTAGTCGATACAAAATAAATACCTTAAATTTTGTAGTAGAACGAGGAAGGGGTTTCTGGTTGACCATTAGATATCCAGATGTTGATGGTCAGAAATTTGGCAGTGTACCCTCAAATGACAAGGATCCGTCCGAAGATTACGATGAACCGCTCTAAGGCGAAAGTAGAACCGTGTCGCACAATTCAACACACGATCCTTTATTCCGGAAACATAAAATCCGTAAACACGTGAAATTTTTAAAAGTCGTAAATTCTACAAACTAGGAGAAACAAACTTCCATTAACTGAACTAAAACTTCACAGTTTTCTGCATAACTTCGGCGGATACCTCCAAATCTTAAGAGTTGATTGTTGAAAATGCCAAATTAACGTAAATGCAAAATACGGATGCATATGCAGCGTAATAATTTCGAATTAATTGAGTACAAAATTTTACTTACAAATTTGATTGACAGTGATGAATCTAAAAACGTGATTCAATAAATTAACGTAAAATTACTCAAAAAAAAAATCTCAAAATACACAAAACAAATAAAATCAACTCAAGTACCGAGTCTTTCACAAAAGAAATCGCACAAACTCAAACGACTGTTACAATTGCTTCTGATATTGACCTACGTTCTAGCGTTTGATCGCGTTTATTTAAGGTTATCTCGTTTCTTTTTTCTAACCTTTCTTTTTGTGATAAAATAAATATACTCGTTGTTACAACCTGTGTTTTTTTCATTTGTTCTCTTTCAGCTTTGGATAGATTTAAACGGTATTTGTCATTCTAATCTTTTGCCATTTTGACGCCTTTTTAACCTGTTTTATAGTTTAGCACCTCGTAACTTACGGTTCAATCACAGGATCAAACTGAGTTAGTTGCTGTCGTTTAGGTTACTAGATAATAATATGGGTTCTAGCAGTTCTTGCGTGTCTAGCAACCTCAACGTGTTAACAGAACATTAAATTTATTTTATTTAAAGTTATATGCTTCTTAATTTTGTTGATTTATAAAACATAATTTTGGGTTAGTTGGTGGTTTCGAAACCAAGCCACGTTTATGTTGTCGAATAGACCACGTTTACAGAGATTTTTTTGCAATAAAAATTTATATTGCAGATTAAATCATGAAAGTTTCGTAAGTACGGTTACAATGAATCGTATCTTTTAAAGCTGTTTTTTGGAATGGTCTATACTGGTCAGTCTGTTACAAGCTTCTACTTGGTGTGGAGCTTACCCGGATTAACTCACTTTGTCGAAGTGTAGGCGTAGCTTTAGATATGTTACATTGATAAGAGCGCCATATCAAATTATTTTTTAATAGAAGAGTCTCGCCGGATAAGTGCGAGAAAGCGACTTAATACTTGTTACTGAAAAGGATCCACGATGATAAGGGAAGGCAAAGGGGTAGCCCAGTGCACAAGGAAGTAAAGCATTAGCATTAGCATTAGTTTGCCATGTATTTTCTGCGCGTAAAAATGTCAACGTCGTTAATGCTGGAGAAAAATAAACTACTAACCCAATGCAAAGCTGCCAACTGAAAATCGATGTATAAAATACAAAATATACCGAGTGACGGATAAAAATATTGTTAACATAAGAAGTCACTTTTTTTGTCTACATAGTAATACTAAATGGCGTTGTTTTCTCATCTGCAATCATAAAATAGAAACACTGATCAGCGAACGTTACAACATTGCATGTTTGGGTATGACAACTTTTTGAAAACCAGCAAGTCAGTGACAGATGATAAGGGCGCTAGAAAATGCGGAAAAATGTGAGTTACTTGCTGGCACTCGACTGCAAACTTCACTCGTACAAAATTATGTTCATGCGGCAATTGAATATAACGGATTATGACAAAGTGATTGTGAAAATAAAAATGATAAGAAAAAATATTCTTTGTGTTTTGCATACACTCAGCATGTTTTCTTCGTTTTTGCATTTTGTCAATTTCATAATTCTATAATGGCCTTTTTTGGTCATCTTGGTCTTTCTTGAATCCTATGATTATTCTGATAATTTTTTTCTACCGTATACGTTACAATTACACATGTAATTGTTTTGAATGTTTATACTCCTATAATTCTGCTCAGTTTCTTGTTTTTTTGCGGTTTTTTAAGTGCGTATTCTGTGTTTTACAGGCGATCTTTCATTTCTTCTGTGTGTCAGCGTTCCCAAATAGTTGAATGTTTTTATCTCTTATAATTATAGTTCTTACTTTTTATTTCCGTCTTTTCTATCGATTGCTATATATACTCTGTTTTGCTTCGGAACGTGCATCAACGAAATTTGTCTGAGTATACATGTAGGGATTTGTCACGGCGCGATACAAATCTACGAAAACTTAATAAAAAAGATTCTGTTGATAAATCTGTCACACAAATATATGCATTTAAAACCTTGCCCTGCGACTCTTGCGATCGTTGACCATCAGTCCGGCAAAGTCAACACATGAAAGGATGAGATGATTGAAAACGTGAAGATGACAAGTAGCCCATGATGGGTCGGATTAACTTTTTTGCAAATCGAAAGCATCTAACACAGCGATGTTATACTTGCTTGGTGAAAGTTCGACCACAAGTGATCCAAAATATATCGCGTAATGACTTTATGACCACTAAGACCTCGCTTGTCGCAAACGATAAGGGATGATTCTCTTGTAAGAGAACGGGATGTCGAAAGCAAATTGGGAATTTTGAAGCCTACCGTCAACGCGATCCAGAAATGGGCTGAAGCTCAACAATGTCAAAGTAGATTTTAAAGGTTTTCTTTGTTAAAGTTGTTTTAGGTTACTTAAAAACTATTGAGTAGTTTTAATTTGGATTAATCGTTCAAAAAAGACCGATGAGCTTATCAACAGATCTATTTGACCAGGATGAACGAAAAATGGGTCAGACAATCGGAAGTTGTCTGAAATCAGAACTTTAGAATGATTTACCTAAAAAGAAAGCAGCATTCTAGTAATCTTGTCTAGCATAAGGCAGGAGAGATTAATCTTGTAAAGAGAATGATGAGCGGAGAGCTTACCATTGTTACGCTGTTTTTCTCGTAACAAAAAAAAACTATATTATAAACTAATTTAAAAAGGCACCAAAAGGATGAAAGATTAGAATGGGAGACATCGTTTAAACCTATCTGCAACTGAAAAAGAACAAATGACAAGACAGGAGTGGTAACACAGAATATATATTTATTTTATCGCAGGCAGTAGTTCAAAGAAGACAAGGAAGGTACATACTTATGGTTATTTAAATTTTATTATACACTAGCACGTAGGTCAATATCACAAACAAAATATAAACTACGCCCTCAACTGCGCAACACGTCGTACAGCAAAACTTCACATGCAGAAAAGTAATGACTTTACATTCGTGAATTAAAGTAAAAGCGTACGAAAATCGACGATTTTAACATTAATTGTTATTACAACCTAGCATGTACGTACGGTCGACCACCGAACTATTAAGAGTTAAAGTAAAAAGATAATAGGTACAATTAGTTTCTTCTAGGTATGCTCTAGATAACACATCCTGTCAGCATTACCCAAGACTCAATTGAAGAAGACAAGAAAAAAACTCGTACATACGGCGTTATCACAAATAACCCCTATTATACATACGATTGCTGAAAGTAAGCGACTGAGCATAGTTTCTTTGAAATCGATTTCGTAATTTGCTTTTGCAAAAATTTCTTCCAATACGTATTAATTATACTCCTATCCAACCCTAGAAGATGTAGAAATACTAGTTGCAGCGATGTGACGTCATTATGGAAATTTTCTCAGTTCTAACATCTGTTCATTATTTTTACAAACTAAGAATTGTGTGGGGTATGGAAACCCGCTATAGACAATTATATGAAGAATGAAATTAAACCACAAATCAGTTCTTACCCGGAATAAAGACTTTCACTAGATCGCAACAATATTATAATTCATATGCACATAGGTGTGCGTTTAACGATGAAAGTCTTGTTGGGCGTTTACAACGCTAGATGTCTGTGTTCTTCAAACTTTACCGGAAGAATAAAATCGTGTTTTAAAATTTGACATCCTAGCCCCACTCAAACAACGAAAAGTGGGCGTACCGAAGATAAATTTTATAGTAAAGAATTTTTAACATAACATCACATCTCGAAGGTACGCGGGAAAGAAAACCATCCAACCCATAAACTGAAGTGTTTACTTAGCAAGTAGGCAATCTCAACTTTTTACATAGTTTTAAACGTATACAGTTTGATTGGCTACCCGAATCAAGAATTACACCAATAGCGATGGGGTTCCGTAAGAATCAAGAATCTTACAGGTTGCAGCTGGCAACAAAATCTTGATTTGAGCTATCCAATTGTTACTTCTACAGTGTATTCTTTTGAGTTTGTTATAGGTGCCTTGGTTTGTATGGGTTTTTGTACGATTTTTTATATGTTTTATGAGTTTTTTCTCTGTATTTTTACCATATATCTTTGTAGTAGTTTGTAGTTCTTAGTTATGTTTTCGTCGTATCCTCCCTCTTCAGTTTTCTCAATATTTTTTTGTTTTATTTGCATTTCTAGTTTTTTTTAAGACTAATTGTAATTTGATATTTTGAATTGTTTTGGTTTTGGTATTGAAGTTATATAAAACTTAACCTTTATTTCGTATTTTTCTTTCTAGTGTTTTCATTCTTCTATTTGGATTTGTGAGTTCTTTTTTATGCAGTTTATTTTTTTGTTTAATTTTTTCGTTTTAATTCTTTAATTTCGTCATTAATGTTATCGATTTTTAGTTGCACTCTCGCGTTTCTGCTTTTTAAACTTTTTTGTTTAATTCTTCTTCTACTTCCAGTGCCTTCTTCGTTACGAAGGTTGGCAATTATTAAAGTTATTCTTATATTCGAAACTGCTGCCCTGAATAAATTTTGTTATTACAGTTGTATCAATCGCGCAGATTTTTCATCCATGAATATTTTCTTTGGTTTATTGAACGCTTCTCGTTTATTCTCTCTTGCATTGTGTCTTGGAGTAGTTGGTATTTCTTCTTCGAATGGCCCTCTTTTTTATTGTCTACGCCACCACGCCGTAGTACAGTTTTGATACTATATAGTATAACTTCTGAGTATAGTATAACTTTTAGGTGTAGGCTTAAATTCTTGCTACAGAATAGTATTTTCAATTTTCATGAAACCGCTTCTGGTTTTTTCTATCTTTATTTTTATTTCTACGAAGCTGTCACTATTTTTGTTGATGACGGTTCTCAAGCAGCTCTATTATTGCATTTTTTTGATTTTCTGATTTCGTATATGCAGAATCAGAAAATCGAAAGAGTGAAAAAATAGCAATTACTTACAGTGGCGTATCTGGGGTAGGGCAGGCAGGGCACGTGCCATGGGCGCCGACCTGAAAGGGGCGCAAAAGAGGTTTGGTTGCGATACAATAAGCGAGAATTATATAAAATAAATTAGGATTTAAAAAAACTTTAAAGTAGTTTAAAGTTTTAAAACAAACTTTAAAACTTTATTAGTTTATGTTGTAAGGTGGCGTTTTTCAGCAGCCTCTATGCGCAAGTGTATGCAACTTATGCGTAAGTGAATGCAACTTATGCGCAAGTAAGTGCAGCTTATGCACTTTTAATGAAACTAACAAAGAAAAGTAAGACATACTTTTATATTTTATTTTAAATAAATCAAAACTGAAATATACACTGGCGCCTGGTATTGCTTGCATGGGCGTGTAGCGACTCGCAAGTGCATCTCAGAGAGCGCGCCAAGTCACGTGTTTCCACCTCCGCTCTCAACCAATCGCTGGTAGGCGAACTTGGTGACGTATCTTGTGGGGAGAGCGGAGAGAGCAGTTTTAAAGTGAACAGCACGAAGAGATGTAGTACGTACGAGCATGGTCCCCGATGATGAATCGCGAGTTATGGCTGCAGTTTAAATAAAACATATTTTTATATATATATCTCGCTGAGTGTTCTTCCAACACATGGGTGTCAGATCGTGGGTATTTTACACTCGGTAGTTCACGAGATATCACAGGCGCCTTCTGAATCACTGGATTCGTCTTCTACAAATATATTCTAAAATATTTTGTTGAGATATATTAAGGTAATTAAAAAATATATTGCATTTGTCAATTATGTATAGCTAATTCTTAATAATTTTAAAAATAATTAGCTGAGAACCATGAATCGTTCTTTTGAGAAAAAGAAGGAAAGTGGGGCTGCGGGTTGAAAACGACGTTCATTAGAGTCAAAAGAAAAAGAAAAAAGCAGCAAAGTTTTTAAGACGTTTTTTCAAAAATCGAGCACGAGCACGACTTCTTCAGATAATCCAGAAAATTCTGCAAGCGCAAGGCTTCAAGAATTAGAAGATACTGGGTCAAGTTCAAGCAAGAAAGAATTAGTTGCGGCATCTATTGATGGCGATGCAGAGAATTTTAGTTATAATTCCAAAATCTTTGCTAGAGATCATTTCACGACTAAAGAACCGTGAGGTGCGCGTCGGATAAATACGGAATTTAACGATCATGCAAAATAAATTCTAACTAAAAACATCATCTGTAAACATTAACGGTAATGGTTTACCTTTAATTGAACTAAAACGTGAATGCATACAAGACGATTAATATAATATAAAAAAATATAAAACACAAAGATAAAAAAAAGTTTGTAACAACTTGTGGAATAAATGTGGACACTTCAAACGCCGTATGAAAAGTGCAAACGTTTTTTGGTTAGCTAATGTATTGACATTCGGAACAAAATTGGTTTCTGCGCAGCGGTTCTTTAGTCTTGAAATGAACTCTACTTCTGAAGAAACAGAAGTTGAGTCTGAGTTTGACAAAGAAATGAAGATTGATGACGTTGAAGATAAAAATTTGATAGCTGAAAACGTACAAATTATTAAATGTCCCATACCTAAAATTATTGAAGAACACGACATCGGATTTCTTATGTTTAGTGAATAAACAGGAAATGCAATCATAACTGATCCATTGAGAATTGAAATTATTAAACATGGTTTTAAACATTTCCAAAACATCGAAGGTCCTTTTCTGCCGACTAACAATCGTTCTATGAACAAAACTTGGTTCTTTAAAAAATTAGGAAATGGTCACGGTGAGCAAGTGATGCGTTCATGGTTGATTTACTCGCCTTCCAAAAAATCTGCCTTTTGTTTTTGCTGTTTTCTTTTTTCAAAATGCGAAAACTAATCTAGTTTGGAACAAGAAAGCGGATTTAATCATTGGAAAGCACCTGAGAGAATGAATGTACATGAAAATTCAAATAACCACAGACAATGCTTTACCCAATGGAACGAACTGGAAAGAAATTTATTTTACAATAGAGGAATAATTGATGCAGAACTTATACAGCAAATTCAAAGAGAAAATCAAAAGTGGTGTGATATTTTGAAAAGGCTGTTGCACTGCATCAAATATCTTGCAATGCAAAATTTAGCTATGCGAGGACACCAAGAATCACTTGAATCAAATGCTAACTTAGGAAATTTACTTGGTTTACTGAAACTAGTTTCCAATTTTGATCTTGTTATTAAAGATCATTTAAAATTTGCAGAGAGCCATCCTGGATCCACTACATATCTTTCACCCAATATTCAGAACGGGTTCATTCACATCATGGCATCCACTGTTCCTGCTAACTTGCTTGAAAAGATACATAAAGCAAAGTATTATGGGCTAATGTTTGACTCACCTCCAGATTTAGCTCATCGCGAACAAATGTCTGAGATAGTTAGGTATGTCGAGATCGATTTCGAGAAAAAACAGTATATATAAAAGAATCTTTCTTTGGCTTTATCCAACTCAGCGATAAGGATGCAGCTAGCTTAGCCCAAACAATATTGGAGCAATTAGAAAAAGACGATATGAATGTAGAAAATTGCAGGTCACAATGCTATGACAATGCTGCTGTTATGGCTGGCCACAAGACTGTTGTGCATCAAAGAATAAAGGAAAAAAACAACCTTGCCATATTTGTCAATTGTGACAATCATAGTCTTAATTTGGTAGGCGTACATGCGGCTAAAGAAGAAGTAATGATGGTTACTTTTTTTGGAACCATCGATGCGCTTTACGTTTTTTGCTCAAGATCAATTCAAGGATGGCAAAAACTTAAAGATGCTGTGCCTATTACTTTGAAGTACGATTCCGATACCAGGTGGAGCGCCAAAACAGAATCAGTAAAACCTGTACACACCTACATTGATGAAATAGTGGAAGTTCTTCAGAACTTAATGGTAGACGAAAGCGCGTCAAATGAAACGAAAAGCGATGCAAAGCAGCTTTATAATAGAATTTTAACGTATGACTTTCTCACATTGCTAGGGTTTTGGAACAAGATTCTTGGCCGATTGACCGTGTTCAAAAGAGGTTGCAAAACCCTAAAATGAACTTTCATAATGCAGCTTTAGATTTGAAATCGCTCCAAGATTATTTCCAAAGTGAGAGAGAAGTCTTAGTTAATGACTGAATAAAAGAAGGAGTTCAAATTTGCAACGAATGGGGTGTTGAATTTGAAAGACGTCAAAGAAGAAAAAAAAGAATGGATGGCGAAATGTCTAGAGATGTTGGGTTAACAGCAAAAGAAGAAATGGAAAAGGTAATAAAAGGGACTGTCGACCGTCTTTTCAATGAATTGAAAACAAGAAGCGTTCGATTAATGGAAATTGATGAAAAATTTGGATTTCTTCTTGATGTGGAAGGGTTGTGCTTCAATACGGAAATCAATCACTT
Organism: Aquatica leii; assembly: GCA_035610365.1. Lineage (NCBI taxonomy): Eukaryota > Metazoa > Arthropoda > Insecta > Coleoptera > Lampyridae > Aquatica > Aquatica leii. The sequence continues at coordinate 68,783,810 of CM069437.1, forward strand.
AAAAGATCAATGTAAAAAATTTGGCGAACTCTACAGTTCTGATGTGGATGGACGAGAACTGTACGAAGAAATTTTGGACTGTAGAATGCTGTGTACTAGCCGTAAGGAAAAAATATCAAGTCCCGAGCAACTACTTATGTTTATAGTTGAATATGGAGACGAAAACGTTTTCCCTAATATGCGTATAGCATTGCAAATATTGCTAACAATAGCTGTCTGTAGCTAGTTGCGAGAGATCATTCAGTAAACTTAAACTGATTAACTCTTACTTGAGAGCTTCGATGGGCCAAAGCCGTCTCTGTGATCTTGCTTTACTAAGCATAGAGCGAGAAATTACCGAAGAAATTGATTTTGACAATGTTATTAAGAAATTTGCAGCAACTAAAGCTAGAAAAATAAATTTGTAATATATGTTACATAAACAAATTGTTTATTTATAATGAACAATAAGGTTTTATTAAAAGTTTGTGTGATCATTTATTAAAAAATTGTAATTAAGCACTTTATGTGGGGGAGGTGGGGAGCGAGATCGGTGTTTACCCCAGGCGCTATTTACCCTAGGTACGCCTCTGACTACTTAATAACCGTCATCAACAATTTAATTGCCGTAAGATTAAGCTTACAACTGAGATTTAATTTTTTTTTATTACAACGATGTCCACAAAATTGAAAATAAATTTTTTGTGCTTCCGTCCGTTTTTAAGTATTCTACAGGCATCATAATCGGCCGGAAATTTTACTTTTTCAGCCTAGGCCGGTAAAGTGTAGTAGAATTTTATAACTAGAAGTTGGCACTAATAATCATTAATTAATTAAACGTCATCTGTCAATTTGTCAGATTTATTAATATACTCCATTATCTGTGTTATTGTTTAAAATAAACAAACAACATTTTTTAATCAAATAACAAATTTGCTTATGTCTTATAATTGCTTAAAAACAACAATAGTTTTATTTTCATATAAATTAAATTGTAATAATATTATGAAATTGTCAAATTAATTTCAAAAACAATTGATTTCGTCATTACAGGTTTCTTTTTTATCAACATATGTTATTAAATTCCATTAAAAATTAATACTTAAATACCTGATTTTAATAAATTTATGCTATAAAGGTTGGCACAAAAAATTTGTGTATCACACGTCCTAAAAGTATTTTGCGAGTATTCGTATTTTGTAGGCCTCAGCTTCACTTCGGCCAAGAAATATGCTCATACTAGCAAAATAACACTTTCTAGACTAGTGATACAAATAACTATTTACGTATAGATTTAAAGCAACGTTTACTAAATGTCTTAAAATTTACGATACGAAACATTTAAACTTGGAATGTATGTAAAACGAATAGTTTTAAGTTAATTGTGAATTCAACATTAAAACGTGTTCGCAACCAACAATTACCTTTTTTTCCGTAGAATTTACTTTGGGAATTGCAATTTAAACTAAGTTGTGTTCTAACTATTTGAGTTTTAAATATTGTATAAACAAAGAATTCAAATCGGATTGTCTGAATTAATCTTTATTCTGAAAGCACACACAAGGGATGCATATCACGTCCTTCTTATAATTGTATGCACGTAATTGCTATTTTAACTGTTCTGGTAGTAAACGTCTATGTGTAATTATACCATATTCTTCTTTAAATATTTTGGGAAACTTGTTTTTATTTCGATTTATTTTCTTTATCGGTTTTTCAAAGCGTTGTTGCCTTTATTTCGAACGAAAATTTTGTCAGGAACATTAACATAGTTTTATAGTAAACCACTCTATTTCTCCATCTCGAAACGTATGCTGTGGCAGGATTAAGATTACCTGACAGCGGAGGTTAATTTGCATGTCCCGGGGGTCGACTATATCTTAACCGTTCCCTTCATGCCGGACGTCCGGTCTGCAACGGTTTAGTACTTGTACCGCTCTTCCACAGATTATTATCAAGATTAACATGGAATACTGAGTTGTCTAAAGGTGTTTTGCATACTAAACGGATTAATTAGTCAAAATAGCGTTGTCCTTTTTTTGAACTACAGAACTTATTAAAGTTATTCAACACGCAATTTTATCTTTATTACTTAATAAACTTTATAATTGTTGGCATTTTTTATCATTATTTATCACGCATCAATTTTAATTTAAAGTTGAAAAGTAATATCAAAGTTTGAGTTTATTATTAAATTTAAAATTACTTTCTTGCGGTTCATTGTGTTTTGTTGATATTTAAAGAATTACCCTTTTAGGGGAGCTCGTGCAATTCTTGGTTTGAAATTAAATTAAGCTTCGTATATTTATAGTTTGTTGCTTTTAGCTAATACAGACTTTGTGCTAGCAGTGATATCGGAAAGTGACTTTCTTGATCGTGCTTGAGGTTAGACAAGGCCTCAAGACGTTTTAGTCGACTTTGTGGTGGTGGCTTTGAAGTTGCACATTTTCTTGTACATCTATGGCGTCGTCAAATGAAATTAGTAGCTGATGTTTTAAAATTCTCGTTTCTTTTAACTTTATTTGTTTTTGTTCCTTTGCGTTTTAACACATCAGCGAACGTAAACGTTAAAATACATAAGATAAAGTATTTTTGAGTTAAATATACATATTTAGACATGGGGCAATTTATTATTAACGAAACCGCTTGTTATAATTCCAAATATTTGCTCTTAAAATCAAATTTAATTTTGTTCTGTTCTCAACTTTATTTTTAGATTAATTTAAATTTAAAGTATTTTGTATGTTACTTAAGATCATTTAGACTTGAAGTTTACTAAGAAAATAAGAACAATATGTTTCTAGTAGTTCTAGCAATAGTATGAAAGTTTATAGCCGAGTCGAAGGCGAGACTGTAATTTATATGAGTTGGAAATGCATATTCTACACTTTTTCTACCACTATACAAAGTCCGCCATTACTATGAATTTTGCCTGTTTATTTTGGACAGTTTTTCTTTGAATAGATGCCTTGTAGTTTAATGATCCTGTTTACCCGAATCAAACTGATAATTTTTGTAATGCACGCATACTTGAAGCACGGCGATTAGGATATCTTTGTTTATAAACACGTGAAACTAAAATACGATTTTTCCCACATTCACCCAAAATAAATACTATATCCACTATTTTTTTTATGGAAAATTCATTTTAGATGAAAGTTAATGAAGTACAAAGAAGTAATAGGTAATGTGACAACTAAACACCATAAGTAACTATTTGTCTTTTATTTAATAGAAGCAAATACTACCAGAATAAACCTACTTAATTAAAATAATACTTGAGGTTTAATTGAAAATTTCTAAATATATACATAACTGTAGATGTTAGGATAAAAAATTACTAGTGCAAATCGATAGAGAATTAAGAATTACATTAGAAACAGTTGAAAGAAATCTAGGGTGCCATTTAAAAAAATGAGTTTCGGCAATTTGAAAAAATTGAAAATTAGCGCTCTCATACAAAATAAACATGTCGAATTAAAAAAAATTTTTAGACTATTTAAGTACTTCTAACTTTCATCTACGAACCTACAAAAACAAATTCTAGAATTTTAAAAACACCAGTTTTGTGACCTTTTCTTTCTGATACTGCATTTTTTTAAAATTGTTCTAAAATGGCAACGATTTAAAAAATTTAAAAAGCATTTTTCATCTAATTTAAACCTTCATCGAACCGCATCAAAAATTAATGGTTTGCTACTTAAAAAAGTGTAACTTTATGCTGCTGGGTGAAAAATAATCACCCTATATAAACAAAAATATTTCTAAAACATGCAGCTTTTCAATAAAAATGAATACAATACTAAACATTTTATGTTGACATAGTCAATTTTATATATTTCATTATCTATTCATCTTGCCACTTTCGGCGAATGCCAAAAGACAATTGGTTTTTTTTTTAGTTGTCATGCTGTTACAAACCTTTTCCGGTACTGGGCTTCGTTGTAACAACCACGTCACCACGGCTAGCTGCAATATTTGTGAGCGGGGGTGGTTGAGCAACTGAAGTAAAGATGAAAAAATATATAGGCGCCACTTTTTGTATTAATCAAGATCTTTAACTTGGAGATACCAAGGGTACGCCTGGACATACTACAAAGCGAACGACAGAGATCAAAATTCAAAGAAGTTACTAGCAGTCAAGCGGGCACTTTTCTATACACTACAAACTTTTTCCTACAATAATTTTAACAATTTAAAGCAATGAATAGCAAACAGAATAATGAACGAACAGCCACTTTTGTTAAAGTTTTTGGTTTTAATAGCAAAACTGTTTACTAATCACTGCAACTTCTAATTTCATTAAACTACTAATTACTTACATACAGTTATGACACGTTACGAATTGACAATTATAAATAATAACACCGCTTAACGAAAGAAATGTGCAAAAACGTACCAAAACCAAAGTTTCTTGAAATCAAGTAGTAAAACGTTCACTACCTTTTATGTAATTATAGTTGACAATTAGCAGAGTCAGAAAACTTGCGTACCACGTTACATGTCTTATCTGACTATAATTACAAACAACTAGAACCATGAAACTTGACGGCAGTGTATTACCTACTGTTAACGATGTTTTAAAAATGTACGAAAGAAATCTATGATTAAAATTATAACTGTCACAAATTGGAGAAAAAAAATTACTAATACGAAGAACCAAAATTGCCTATATTATAGTATAGTGTCTTTCCTTACGTCTATTAAAAGTCTAGTCTATTCTTCAAATATTTAAGTACAGAATTATTTTTTTAGAAACATGCGTTTGAAAACTTTTACCCCATCAAGTAAGGCAAGAGTTGCTAGTGGAAACTTTTGCCCCTCTCAACAATTATTAACCATAAATACGAATGAAATCTATGACTAAATTTAGGAGTGTCACAAATTGGAGAAAAAATTACTAATACGTAAAATCAAAATTGCCTATCTTATAGTATAGTGCCTTTCCTTACGTCTATTCAAAGTCTAGTCTATTCCTCAAATATTTAAGTACAGAATTATTTTTTTAGAAACGTGCGTTTGGAATTTTTTGCCCCATCAAGTAAGGCAAGAGTTGCTAGTGGACACTTTTGCCCCTCTCAACAATTATTAGTCACGAATACGAATGAAATATATGATCAAATTTATAACTGTCACAAATTGGAGAACATAATTACTAATACGAAGAACCAAAATTGCCTATATTATAGTATAGTGTCTTTCCTTACGTCTATTAAAAGTCTAGTCTATTCTTCAAATATTTAAGTACAGAATTATTTTTTTAGAAACATGCGTTTGGAAACTTTTGCCCCATCAAGTGAGGCAAGAGTTGCCAGGGGAAACTTTTGCCCCTCTCAACGATTATTATCTACGAATACAACAAAAACCACAAAACTGACTAAATCATATTTTATTACGTGTCAGCATCAATATATTGTTAATCTCTCAAAGTCAGTAAGTAACTGTGTTTAAGAATTGCCCGGGCGTATTTTTTTTTGGATTGGACAAAGTCAAAAAAACATCTCGTTGTTCAAAAAAACTTCTACATCTGTTTTCCATCCATTATTATAAATTTGCAAGATCTTCAAAACACAGAGTTTTCACGACAGCAAAATCGTTTCATTTCTTCATGTTCTGCTTCAGAGTAAATTACTACCGTTCCAGAGTTTCAGTTGTGAACAGAAAAAGAATCATTCTCAGGTGTGGACAGTGGGTTTTTTTCTAGCGGGGACTTGAGCTTATCTGGGGAGAACAATGCTTTTCTCGCTTTGCTAATCTTTATAGTTTTGTCTTATCTTTTTCTTGTTTCTCCTTTTTCTGTTGCTCAAGATATTTCGGATTTTAAGCCTCTACCTGTTGATTTTTTTTGGCAGTCATCTGAAAATGGCGTATCTAGTAATCTAGTGAGTGTGTACAGTTTCCACTTGAGATTGATGGTCGTTGTTGTCATTATTAAAGCATATAAACCTCTGTTCATCATTGGCATCATTATTTTGCTCCACTGCTATTTCAGGTTTTTAGTCTGTTGCTTTGGAAGGCAGGAAGTCTACATCTGTAAACTTATTACGATTGAATGGATAAATCCCAGTGGTGCTAAATTCTTGTATGGCCAGTTCTTTCAAAAGCAGTTGTAGTTTTGAATTAAGTGATCCATTGATCAGGTATTGCGTTGATCCAACTGTTTGCAGCAGCATTGGAAAAGGCTTCGAATGACCTAAAGAAACACCTGTCCAAAGATAGGGTTTTGTGGCTGTTATGAGGTGATAGGGTCAGCAATTAAATGTGGTTTAATTTGACAAATTCAGCTATCAAGCTAACGTGTGAAATTTGGTTAACTAATATAAGAAGCAGGAGTTACAAAATGTCCGATAGCGCTCATTGCACAGACCACAGTGATCGTTTCCATTGTCCGGTGGACACAGACTTTGTTAATTTCTTCTTCTCAGCAATAGCTACGTGTTTGGGAATTTTATTAGGCACAGTTTAAACCTTAGTTTATATTTTTTAAGGTTTTCTCAAAGTTACCAAAATATAAATTAACTTGTTGACTTTTAAAGACCGTCGTGCGTGCAACGTTTATTTTTTGAGCGGTTTTCAATGAGAGTTTATTCCTCTTCATAAAAGCCTGGGTAAAGTATCTGCTAATCATTTCGGATTTTCCAGAAAATGCACAATAAATCTTATTTCTTTTTGCATAGGTGTAAAGAAGATACCTCAAAAACATCAGACTGAAACCAAAATATCGTTTGTCCAATTCTACGCATTGACGAACTAAATTGTTACGAGAAAATCAGGTCCATTAAGTTGGGCGGCCAACGTTGTTACACTGGTTGCCGTGTAACCAAAAAAAGCAACGGCCAACACAGTTTTCCCGGAGAGGGAGTCGCAGACTTTGTGATGCTAAATTATAAATTAAATCTAAAAAAACGCGCCAAGGCGATAAAAGATTAAATTAGGAAGATATTGTCTAATCCTACCCGTAGATGGAAAAAAACAAACAACACGACATAATATATATTTATTTTATCAAATACAGTATTCTAAAGAGAACGAAGAAGGTACATAAATATAAATCTTCGAAACGTTAATACATGGGTCGAACCAATTATAAGTTGCGTCCTATACTGGGCAACACGCTTGTCGGTCTAACTATTACATTCGAAGAAGGAATGAATTCATATTCGCAAATTTAAAATTGCAAAAGTATATTAAAAAAACACTTTAACTTTTAGAGACTCAACGCGTACTGCATACGAGTTTGTGAAGCACAAAATGATATTAGTAATTGTGTTAACCTAACATGTACGTACGGTCAACAATCGACATGACCACCGAAGTACAAATCGTAAAATTAGAAATTGTAATACTCACAGTTAGGTTTTGTCCAGTAAGGGATTAGCTAATTCCGTACTTGCATTACATAAAACTAATGTTAAGTTACTGCTAGCACAAATAAATTTAGTTTTCAAAGCAAACAATTATTGTAGATAGCGAATGCTCAGCGTTTCCATTCGACTTAACGTAATAATTTATGGTAGCAGCTACTTTCAAAAGAAATTCAATTTGGAAGGTTTCCAACTTCTTGACGGTGTGAATAGTAACGTTTTAATAACGGGACGTTATGGAAATTTTTTCAAATATGCCACCTGTCCGTGTGGTAGGTACGGAAATCCGACCGACTCAGCTTCCACTAAGTAGGCACAAAATTAATTCGCATATTCACCTAAAATAACCTAATGGTGAAAGCCTCGTTGAGCATAGAAATACGGAGCAAGTCTGTATTGCACGAAATCTTACAAGAAGTGAATAAACTACGCTCTTATAAAATTTGACATCGCCGACGAAGAAGTGGAGTGTGTCAGGGAAAAATTTTATACTTTAACCTACCAACTTTTTAACATAACAAATTCTTTCTATTGTGCTGGAGAACAAATCTTTCTGTGACGACCAAGCCTTGGCTCTTCTTTTCGAAGACGTATTCTTTTCCTTATTGTTGTGTGAGAAAACCCAATGGGTTTTGCTGCCTGCCGCCTGGTCACTTCGTCCTTTGTTAAAGAAGTCGTTTGCTAGGGTAATTTTTTGTAATTCCTGAAATAATAACCCACTATCAGAAGTATGCCAATAAAAACCCAGTTGCATTGACTTTAATCTAAAGACAAAAACAAATAGACGTATAAACAATGAAAAAGCAAAAAACGATTAAAAAATATTATGCGGGGCAAAAGTTTCCATGTAAACATTTGCCCCCACAACTGTAAAAACTTTTTACTCCATTTTACAGATATTTGTTTATGTCTGGTTCTCGCTATTGTACATGCCAGTTATGCAAAATCTATTCGTACAACTTTAAAGGAAAGAAAAAAATAATTCAAAATTGTATTAATTCTTTTTCGTTAGGACCACAGGCACTTTAAAATGGCAAAAAAATATATTAAAATTAACGCAAACACACTTACCTCATTTTTTTCGCTGATCGCTGTCCAACTGCGTTGTTATTTTGAGTGATTGCCATTTTCAACCGTACGTGCGCACTTTAGCAGATATTCTTCAAAACTTTTCCCGGCCTTTTGTAAATTTAACTGAAAACTTTTTTCCTACGGCAACTTTTGCCTTTACTTACCTATCGCAGTGGTATCACCAATACGATTGTTTCGTTCACAAAGAATATCTAAAATATGAGTAGACCAGATTTTCAATCTCTCAGATTTGAAGTTAAGTCTCAATTAAACCAAGTGGTGCAAGTATAGGTGCGTCGACAGAATCAACAAGTTAGATTCTATTAGCTTTCTTATTGTAGTCATACGTTTGAGTTATTAGGTGTCAAAGACGGTCACAAACTCAACAACTACGCCAAGTTTAAGAAAGGTGTCTACGACGACGATAATCTATAAGGCTAGAAGTATTTTGATCCATGCGGGAATCAGTCAACGTGTCAAACACTTGATTTATATGGTAATCAAATTTAACCTTAAATCGTCTAAGCGTAACATACCTCAATAACTTTTTCCATAAGCATCGGTTAATTTCACATTTGAATTTTAATATAAATTTAGCTGAGTATTAAAACACATGTGTCCACTTTGCAGTTTTTTGTGTAAAATGCCAAAAGCCTGAATTCGGAGAGAAAGAACGTTGCTACGCGACTCCAATTGAATTTACAATGGATGATACAAAATATACATAGTGATGAATCAAAAAGTTTTTTAACATAGTCTTATACAAACATTTATTATCTAGAACGGAAATCTAGTCACTGAGAAAATGCACCTCAAAAGAGCATTTAGAAAGAACGGCTACACAGACACCGACATAAAAAAAGCTATTTCGAAAAAGAAAATGCAAAACGGCAACAGAACCTCTAAAAGATCGAAAACGAAACGAGACGAAAACAGGCAACGAATAACAGCGAGAGCGACGTACAATTGAAAAGAATTGGACAATCGGCAGTAGCACGACACACACAGCAACATAGAACTAATAATTACCACTAAAAAGAAGAAAGAGATAGAAATAAAAGAAGACTGTTAACAAAGAGAAAGTGTAAGATTAAAACGTGCTCCGGGTTTGGACTGTGTTAATTTTGTGCCAATGTTTGGCCGATTTTAGTAAGGAGCTTCATCAGGGTGTGAAAGAAATCAAAAACTTAAAGAAGTAAACCATAATCTAACAAAGAATTATTACACAGTTAGGTAACCAACTAATGAACCAACTCTAGAAGAATAAGTTCAATTCGTCTAAAGAAACTGGCAGCATGGACAGTAAAACATCGAACGCAAGTTTTAATACACGGCGATATTCACAAAAAGATACCAATAATAGTTTCACCGCTGATAAAAGCCTACGAAGCGTTAACAAACCTACTTATCGACATTAACTTGAGCATCACTCTAAATGAGGTTAGCTTGGGCATCTTGCAGCACTACGGTTTAGAACCGACATGTCGAACAGATCTGTACCAACTCATCTAAAGTCATATATAAGACGTTATTTTGACGGTAATAAAAACAAATCCCTAAAGGACAAAAAAAGAGAAAAGCATTTTTACGGAAATACTGTTGTTTATCCATGAATCGGAATTTTTGATCTGCAAAAAATATCCAGGACAATATCATGCATTTTTGATATGTTATTAAACTTGTAGTCATTGTATATCACTGAACTGTCAGGAATTGACAGTTTTTATTTCCTATTGTTGCTATCAGCAGTAATAAAGACTTTCATTTTGCTTGTTATACTATTGCTATTTTGAATAGCCTACTTTTATCATTTGTTATGTTTAACATTTTTCCTATCCGTCATTTGGTATATTTTGTATACTACACTTCAATTTCCAGTTGGCAGTTATGCATTGGGTTGGTATTTTTTTCTCTTCATTAACAAAGTGGTAATCTAATGCTTAACGGAACTTCCTAAGAATTGAAATATATCCATGGTCATCTGGTCAATTTCTGCTAAAATTGAAATGGGAAATTAAACGATGTTTATGAGGAGTTTTACTGAGGTATGATGCACCTATACGTTTTGCCGTAATTTTTTTGTAGCATTATTGGTACTACGCTGATTGCCCACTTATTTTATCTCGTATTAGACATCTGTTATACGTGTATTGGGCACGTTGCTAATAATAAATATTCAAGACAGTATCCTGCATTTTTGACATCTTATTAATCTTGTAGCCATTGGATATCACGGAACTGTTGTCCATACTGGTTTTAAAAATGGTTTAATACTTCAAATTAAGATACAGTTTTTTTTTTAATTTTATATATGATTTCACATCTATCCCTACAAATATTTGTTAATTCATAGGACTATGTCCAAGTTACGATGCTTAATTGACAAGGAAATACAATGATGCTACTTAACGACTGTACTACTAACAACAATTTGGATGAAGTATTGAGAATGCAAATTAATAACTAGAGCACAATAATAAAATTTTCCATTCTGGATAATTCCTGTGTTTTTGTTATTACACAAGCTTAGCTTTCGTCACATGTCACAGTGGGCATCTTCAGAGCCTAAACTGATTGACAGCGCCGTAAAGTTTCGTTTTTTATAGGTCGGTCCCCGATCGATAAAACTGGTTTCCAAATCTCCGTTAACAGAAAACTAGAATCTCGGTTAATATTAAAAGGATTTTTAATTATTTTAATTATTTTCTATTTTATGAATATTGACATTGACATAGTTTTTTAGAAGTTTGCAGTTAGTTTTATTTGGCGTAACATTTATTTATATTTTTACAGATTAAATAAAAACTTTTTAACCTGTGGACTTTGGAATTTGCGTTTCATACGTACTTGCGTTCAAATGACATACGTTCAATGGGCTGCATTCAAACGATCGCCTTCAACCAGTTGCATTCAAACGTCTTACCGTAATGGTTTTTTACCAACAAACAGCTAACGTTTATGGATAATTTTTGAAAAATTTATTTTTTTTAATCACACTTGAAACAAATTAAAATTATGTTGTCATTCAGTTTTTTTTACTGTTTTTGTCTGTCGGGTTATTGCAGTTTGATGCTTAATCTTTCAGTTAGTTTATTTATAATTTTTAAAGACAACGGCATTGATTCTGACGTTTTTACAATTTTAAAAAGTAAAATAAAATAATATGTATGTTACAATATACACTTAGTATGAAAATATTATATATTTATTATTATATTATTATTATAATTTTGTAAATACGTTTACATAATAATAATTATGATACATTTATTAAGTTTTGAAGCGATTGTTTAATTAATTTAATTAAAAAAGTTGTAACGCAATTACATTAAAATAAAACAATCTACTTAATTTAAAAAAAAGAAAGTTATATTAAAAAAGGGAAATAAAAGTAATTTCTATTATCGATAACGAATAAAATCAGATTGGGTACTATAAGAAAAAAAACGTTTTTTAGAAACTCTCACAGGTAATATAAGAACGTCATTTTTATGTAATACAAAGAATCGCATTAAGTTTTTTCTGACCCCTAAGCAACGGAAGCTCCTGGTTTTATCTGAGATAACGAATTGAGCTGTGGCGTACGTGCTTGGGGTGCCAACGTTCAAATTTACATATTGTAATGTCTAATGTTGCTGACAAAATATGGATTTTGCTTAGATAAGACGACTGGTAGTAAAAAGCGATTTTTATACCACTCTCAAAATGTCAATTTGTAGACGTAAAACAAATATATTTTATTAGGAGCGTCGTTTGTTTTTTTTTTCAATAGTTTTATTGTACATTTTTTATAAGTTGAACGAATTTTATAAAATGCACATATCACCGTGGAAACGGATGAGGGTGGTGTTTGATAGAGAATTTATTTTCATGTAAAAAACTCGGTAAAAATGCCACCCTAACGTGAAACACGAAAACCACATAAAAATCAATCATGTCGTCTTATTCAAAAGACAAAGAAATCTTTAGCTTTTGATAATTTTAGTTTCAGATTAAATTTTTATAATAATCTGCCAAAAATACATAACGAAAATTGAGTTTTCTGATTTTGCTTAAGCTTAAAATGTAGAAGAAGGTTATTTTGCATTCTGTATGAATAAAACAAATCAAATCGTTAAAGTCAATTTTATATTCCATATGTGTTTACAGATTTAAATGGAAAAAGTCACGTAAACGTTACATTTATTTTTCATGCGGTTTATCTACAATTATAAACCATAAATCAAATTATAAAAGATTTTTGAATGTTATTTACCTATGTAGATCCAAAACATTTTCTTCTCCATTAGCTCCCATAAATTCTTAATTTTCCGGCTTAACTCGATTACCAACCCTGTCGCCAATAACTAAAATATACGTTTTAAAATTTGTCTCTTTAAATACAATTAGTTTTATAGTTGTATAATTAACATGCGAAAACCATTAACTGAGCGTAATTAAATAGTTTTTCCAACAACAAAGATTAATTAAAAAGTTTGTATTTTTACTAAAGCAGCCGGAAAATGTATAAAAGTTAAATGTTGTTTCTTTAGAACGAGCTGGAAGAAATAAAAAGATTAGCTTTTTAATTAATTAAAATCAAATTATTCTAAATAATGTAATCATAAAACAACACCATTTTTTTCTTTCAATTTAATTTCGGCACTTTAAGAATAAGCTTAAAGCTTGTAAGAATGTTTTAATTGAAATTAAATGAACGCGTAATACTGAGATTTTACTAATCCTTACGGTTATCTTATGGATTGAAATTTTTTAATTATTTTAAATTTTTGTTTGTGATCAAATATATTTGCAAAGTTTTTATTTAAATGAATTTTTAGCATTGTTTTGTTATTGTTACACGAAAGGCACGTTAATAAAACGAATTTAAATCCTAAATAATCTTTGTGGAAATGAATTACTTTTTGAGAAAGTAATTATTGTTGTGTATTTATATAAATTATGTTTATTATTGTTAGTGTGTAGTCGGAATAAAAGGAAGAGTGGGCAAAATATCAAAGAATTAGAAAAAAGAAATGGAAAACTAATCATAATTGAACCAGTATATGTATTGGCGTTTTATGCATATCACTTCTGTGTAAACAATATTTCTGATGAAATCGGCTTTTGTGGTGTAGGTCAAGTGGAATATTTGCATCTTTATTGTATTACTTTCTATTTATTTTTAATTCGATTACGCTCTTCAACAAGCACAATGAAGTTTTATCTCAACAGACACTTCTTTGCAAGTAAATTATTAAATTCAATTAAAAATAACGTCAACGCGTAAATTTTCAGATTGAATTTAGATAATTTAAATCGTACAAATATTGATAACTTTGAAAATAAGTTTTATAAATAAGTTAATAAAACGTTCGAGCCGATCATTATTTTACAAACGTGTGGAACATCCATCTGTCTTTAAGTATCATTGACGTTTAAACCGCATGTTCAATCCGCCACTTTGGGGATACGTGTTTAGAAAAAAAATATGTGAAGCGTATTTGGAAAATAATGTACGTTCACCAATCGCGTTTTTGACCGTTTCTATACAAAATTTGCACTTTGTAGTAAAGTACCAAACAAAACCAAAACAGTCATCGATGCAATCTTCAGTCCGGAATATTTTATTCGTGGTTTTATAGCTACGATCGCGTTTATTTTTTGAGAATTGAGACCATTTTACGATTGAAACTGTCGTTTGTGTTTATGTTACCTGACGAAAATGCGCGAAATTTTTAAACAAGTTACTTTTTTCTGAAACGTTTAGGATTTTAAAGTTATCGATTTTTGTAAATACTGAAAGTGAAAAGGATTGGTTCAAAAGTGAGTTAATGAATCTTGGACAAAATCTCTATCACATGCTTTTAAAAAAAGAGACCTTTAATCTAAACCTTTCTGTAATCTGTATTTGTTGCAGGTTCCCCAGGGAGCAACAGACACTTCCCAATCACTTCTACTTCACGGATTTCGAACGCCACAACGCCGAGATTGCCGCTTTCCACTTGGACAGGTAACAAACCATTGATTTCCACGTACTTCCATTCCTTTTAGAAATAGTTGCACTTATACTTACGTATTGCTTTCTCTTGGACTATTAATTTAATTGTTGAAGAAAAATTAAGCGTTTGTTGCCGTACTCAACGATTTAATTAATCCTTTATTGGATTTAATCAATGTATAAAGGATTTAATGGAAAGTATTTCTAACTTGTTTACTCTCAGACTTTATAAATTTCTTGTTTCGTTTCGATAAATAAAGATAAATTACATCGAACAGTGAAAGAGTGGAAAATTCGAAATAAAACTAATAAAGCGAGTGCTTGAGAATTTTGTCGGGGCGCTTTAAAAAATTTAAGCAGAAAATATAATATCGTGCACTAATTTAATGGAGTGTTTTATTTTAAACTTTCAAACGCACATAATGTTTATGACTTTTTTATACAAAAATAAATGTGTAACCGTTTGTCACGTATTTAATAATCTCAGAACATATTATTAAAGTTTTATCTGAAAATTTTCTTGATTACATTTTCTATGAAAAATATGAAAACTGAAACGTATTTATAAAATATATTAGAACTATGTAAATATACAGACATGAAAACAATTTTGCTTTATTAAGCTTTTTATCATTTTAGTTAGTGACAGTTTTTTTATTGCTGAATTTAAATAACTTATTATTAATTTATTTCATTTATAATCGTTATAATAATATGCAAACTATTACGTTAGAAAAAATTGGGAAATTGATCAATGTTTAGAGTTGCTATGCCAGCGGTTAGAAATTGACAGTTTTTATTTTCCATCGTTGCTTTCGCCAGTATTCAAGACTTTTCCACTTTGCTTGTAGTACATAATGGCGAATTAAAGTTAAATGAGACATTAAACGATGTTTATGCGGATTTTTACTGAGGTATGATACACCTATACGTTTTACGGTTAAATTTCATTTTTTCCTTTATTTGTCACATTATTGGTGCCACGTTGATTGTCATACTTATTTTACTTCGAATGAGACACATGAAAGATGGAAAGAAGGAGCAAAAGGAACAAGTGGAAAATTGGATAAAGAAGGATTTAAATATTGAGAAAACAGTGGTAGAAACTAGGAAGTTAGCAGAGCGTGTAATGTTAGTAAGGATGGGTACATTTGAGAATAAGTTAGATGTATGGAAGCAAAAAAGAAGGTTAAGAGGTACGAGCATTTATTTAGACGATGACATGACGAGAAGGGTAATAGATATACAAAAGAAGATAAGATATGAGGCGAGTAAGATGAAGGGAGAGAGGAAAAGTGTTAAAATAGGATTCTTGAAAGTGTGAGTGGAAGGTGAAAAAAGATTTTGGGATGAGGAGAGGGGAACTCTAGTGAAGAAGGGGCAAAAAACTAAAAGTTGGGGAAGGGAAGGCTGGATCAAATGATGTTGGATTAGCAAGTTTTAAGGAAAAAGAGATGGAAAAGCAGAATCAAATGAAATTATTGTTTTGGAATGTGGCAGGCATAAAAAATAAAGGAGAGGATTTCTGGAGATACGTAGAGGGCTTTGATATGATGGGAATGTCGGAAACATGGTTGGAAGAAAAAGACTGGGAAGTATGGAAGAAAAAATTACCAGAGGGTTATAATTGGAAGGTGGAATTTGCAACTAGAAGAGAAAGTAAAGGTAGAGCAAGGGAAGGAATAATAACGGGCATAAAAAGGAACTGGTCGGTTGAAGAAGAGGAGGGAAACGAGAAGCAAGGGAAAGGGATTTTAAAAAATTATGTGGTTAGAGAATGAAAGGAAAAATATATAGTGTTAACAGTTTATGGGCGGGATATGAGGATGATAAGTGAACAGATTGAGAAAATGGTACAAGGGGAGAAAAAAGAAAAGATTATTATAGGGGGTGATTTTAACGCGAGAACAGGGGAAAATGGAGGAGTAATTATAGGAGGGGAAGTATAGAGAAGAGTTAGCATGGATAAGACAGTTAATAGGAATGGGAAAATGTTAGTGGAGATGTGTGAGGAAAAAGGATGGTCAATCCTTAATGGAAATATAGAGGAGGGGGACAGAGGTGACTATACTTATATGGGAGGGAGGGGGGAATCGGTGATTGATTATGTGATAGTGAGTGGAGAGATGTGGGAGGACATAGAAAGTTTTAAAGTGGGGGATTAAGAGGAATCGGATCATCAGCCACTGGAAGTGATTTTAAAAGGAAAGGAGCAAGGAATTAAGGAGGAACAGAAGGGATGGGGAGTAAAAAAGGTGTGGACTGAGGAAAGCATAGAAAGATATAAGATGATTTGGACTGCAGAAATGGAGAAGGCAGTAGAAAAGAAAAGGTTTGAGAGAAAACAAGGAAAAAAGAGGAACGAAAATAGGTGGTGGAATAGAGAATGTAAAGAGGCAAAAACAGAGATGAGAAATGCTAGAAGAAGATGGAAGAAAGGTAGAATAGATGTGCAGGAGTATAAGGAGAAGAAAGTGAAGTTTAAAAATGTATGTTCAAAGAGAAAGGTGTCGTATAAAGAGGAAATGGAGAAACAAGTAAAGGAAATAAAGAAAGAAGGAGAAGTGTGGGAATTTCTAAACAAGGAGAGAAGAAGAGATAAGAGGAGAGGAGGTTTAACGGATATAAAGGTGTGGCTGGGTTATTGTATGGAGCGTTTGGAGGGAACCATAGAAGGACCAGGGCAGGTGATATTGCAAGGAGTAAATACAATACAGGAGGGGTTCCCACCGAAAGAGGAAATGGAGAAAGCAATAAATAGACTAAAATTAAGGAAGACGGCAGGAACGGACGGTACGCAAGGAGAACAATGGAAATATGTAGGGGAGAGAGTGAGAAGAAATATAAGGAACATTTTTAATACAATATGGAAAGGGGAGGAATTGCCAGGGAGTTGGAAAGAAAGTTTAATTCTGCCGGTTTATAAGGGAGGGGATAAGAAGGAGGTAAAGAATTATAGAGAGATTAGTGTCACTAATGTAAGTTATAAATTGTATGCCATGATTATACAAAGGAGGTTGGAAAAGGAAGTGGAAGAAAAAAGATTATTACCAGATTGGCAGATGGGA
This sequence comes from Aquatica leii, assembly GCA_035610365.1. NCBI lineage: Eukaryota > Metazoa > Arthropoda > Insecta > Coleoptera > Lampyridae > Aquatica > Aquatica leii. The sequence goes on from CM069437.1 coordinate 68,801,272, forward strand.
TTTAGAGTGGGAAGAAGGGCAATAGACAATGTTTATATATTAAAACAGTTAGTGAATGGAGAGCTAGATAAGAAAAGGGGTAAGGTATACGCGTTCTTTATGGACATAGAAGCTGCGTTTGATAATGTGAATAGGGATAAGCTATGGAGGGTGTTAAGGAAAAATGGAATAGAGGAACAACTAGTGAGGAAACTGGAAGAGATATATAAAGAGACTAAGAATACGGTAAAAATAGGGGATAGTGTTAGTGAAGTGTTTTGGACGAGGAAGGGGCTAAGGCAGGGGTGTCCTCTTAGCCCTATTTTATTTGCACTGTATATAGGTGACATAGAAGAAGTGTTGAAGGGAGGTCAGTGTGGTGGGGTTGTCATGGAGGGAGGGATTAAAGTGTGGGTGTTGGCATATGCAGACGATATGGTCATGGTGGCAAAAACTGAGTTGGAGATGAAAATATGATAAATACGATAAAGAGGTATCTGGAAAGGAAAGACTTAGGTTTAAATGTGAGAAAGTCTAAGATGGTAGTTTTTCAAAAAGGGAGAGGAGAGAAGAAAAAAGAGGAGTTAAGTTGGGGAGAACAGAGGATAGAGACAGTGAATGAAGTGACATATTTGGGATATAGGCTAAGGTATGATAATAAAGATGATGCGCACATAAGGGAGTTAGCAAAGAAGGGTAACAGGGTATTAGGGCAGGTATGGAATTTAGGGGAAAGAGTATTTAGGAAGGAGATCGAAAAGAGAAGATGGCTGTTTGAAAAATTGATTAAAAGTGCGATGATGTACGGGGTGGAGGTATGGGGTTGGAAAGAGTGGAACCTATTGGAAAAAGTACAAATAAAATATTGGAAATGGATACTAGGTTTAGACAGGGAGACGCCAGGGTACATAATAGAATAGGAGGGGAAGTTAAAGAAGATTAGAATAGAAGCAGGGAAAAGGGCGATGGGTTATGAAGAGAAAATGAAGGAAAGGAGAGAATGTAAAATTTTGCAATGTTGCTGGAGGACGGTAAAGGATAGTAAAAACATATATGGGCAGGAAGAAAGAAAACTGTACTATCAACAAGGAGGTTTCGCAAGAGAAGAGGTGGAAAGAAGGAGAGAGGAAGGTAGGTTAAATACGGGGGAGATAGTAAAAACAGATAAAGATTCGCAGGTGCATGAGAGGGAAGGAAAGATAAGGGAAGGAAAGTATATTGTAAGGTATAGGAATATAGTGTCCAGGGGGGTTCCGAAGTATCTGATGAGGAGGAGAAACTTAGGAGAAAAACGACTAATAGCCAGGTTTAGATGCGGAAATGAAGAGAACTTAAATAAGTATTGGAAGGAGGATGTAATGAGGAGATGTAGATTGTGTGGGGAGGGATGGGAGGACATAGAGCACATGAGTGAGGAGTGTGGCGAGCTAAGGGAAGAAATGAGGGGGAGGAAGGCTTTGCTTACGGCGGAGGGGGAGGGATTGGATGAAAGCAGTAAAGGAAAGAAGGATAAGAGGGGATGGTTAGATCTAAAGTATTAGAATAGTAAGATGGTGATGGGAAGATTTTAGGGGAGAAAGTTTTGGTTTTTCGTTTTTTTTTTTTTAATTTCTGTACAAATTATATTATTATGTAAGAGAAAGATGTAACGTAACCCATTGTAAAGCCGAATGGCCAAACAATTAACAATAAATAATTATTATTATTAAACATATAGGAGGATTTCTCGATTAATTAGTTAGTTACAACAGTAAAATTTCGTACTTTTAACTATTTTCTTATTGATAAAATTTGACATATTGTTTGTTTTTAACGTAAGGATATTCTCATACTTATATATGCTTTCATGTTACCTTGTAGTGTAACCTACGTTTAAGTTTTTGTACTTATTTTATCACAATCCCTCGTGTTTTCGATTGTTTTAAATTTATGTTCTAAGTAATTTTTCCTAAGTTGCTATTTAATTCACGTATTTCAATTCATCTTTGTCATTTAGAACTTGAAAGTAAATTTTGTTTTCGATTAATTTATGGTTTTACGTTGCTTAAATATTCGTGAGTTGTGTTTATGCCGATTACTCATTTCTTTTGTATTAATAAAACTCAGATGGCAATATGATTTATGTTTCCGACATTTTGATTTGGTTTTGGAGATACGAGTAATTTGATATTTTAAGCAGTTATTTATGTTAACACCACGAGGAGTTTTGTTTATACATTATTATCTTTGCTTACGGTTGCATGTACGATGTAAAAAACTTTATCCAAACTTACTTGAAATTACGTTTCGTTTTAATTTTTCATCTCTGTTGGTTGCACTTTCATCATTGGGGATTTCTTTCGAAAATTCTACAGGTAGTCCGTGTAATGGTTACAAACGAAAAAATTTTTTATATATTGAGAATTAATCCTCTTTCAGTGTTCGCCGCAACATCATGCCTTAAAAACTTTTAGCTTTAGTTTGATGATAGTTTAAGTTAAAAGTTTTAATCTTTGTTAACGTAGCGGTTTATAAAGTTTACCAAAAAATCAGTTTACGTTTTTACGGGAATTGTGTTTAGTTTCATTTTTTGGATACGCAATTCAACAACGCCTCTGACGGATTTTGATATCGTACCAAGCAGCATAGCATATATTAGCGATTTTTTTCCGGCCGAAAGCTACTTCTCGGCATAGTTATGACACTGAGGCACGTTATCCGGTCAGTTCATTCACCGATTGAAACAATTTAAGGTCTTCATAAACCTTTGTATATGACAATTAATTTGCATCGTGAAAACCACACGAAAAATTCATTTTGCTGCTCTTCTCAATAATGACACTTTTATTTATTGAGGCTTGCACAAACTGGCGACAGAAACAAAAAACAATGAATCAAGCAAAGATACGATTGAAAATTTAGACGTAGTTGAGAACACGTGAATAATGTGGCCGGTGTTATAATTTCTAAATGAATTAAAACAGACAGCAAGATGTCTTATAGAAGACTCGACAATACATAAAATATCTTCTTTAAAAATACGTTTGGGAGCAAAAGCAAAATTCAAACCCTTATATAGTACCGATTTCTGTTCTGAACTGAGATCCAAACTAGATAAATTGACAACCGTCTTTAAGGAGTTGGTGGTGGATGAAACTTGTCAATTCTTGGATTCCAATAATTCAAACTTTTTGAGATGGTATCAGACTGCTGGTAAGTAATGTTGTCAAAGAAATTCCAATCATCCGGGGATAAAGTGTTAGCTAACTCAAGATAAAGAGAAAAAAGTTGTTTTGAAATTATGTCTAACTTTCGCTTAGTTTGCTTAATCCGTTTGCGTATCAACGCTCGACTAGCACGGTGTAGAATGTTTTTAGAAGAATGTGTCTCAATGTGGAAGTTGATTTTGAGGAATGCAGGAATGATGTTGTGGTCAGGACAGCGACTAAGAAAGGTTAAAGTGCACAAAAGTTTGTGGCGAAGTTTGGAAGTTTTTAGTCAAATTCTTGTCCAACATTTTTTGTGAGTTTACAAGTAAAACCTATTTTCACACCTTCAACTCTCAGCATTTTATTCATTGTTTAGAAACTATAAAACTTGAACCCCAAGATCTTCTGTGAAGTTTTGATGTCATTTCACTTTTTACAAAAGTTTCTATTAAGGATTCGCTCATCAAACCGATTCTCCTCAACATGACAAGGATTTGATTCCTCTTATTGATTTCCAATTTGATAACAAGTTTTACAAACAGGTTTCTGCTGCTGCTATGGGTTTTCTTCTATCACTTATTATAGCTAACCTTTTTATGGAATTTTTAAAACGGTTGTTTTGGAATCATCAATATTAATACCTAAAGTATGGTTTAGGTATGTTGACGACACGTTTATTGATTGGTCTCATGGTCATCTCGAATTCCCTATGTTTCTTGATCATCTAAACAATCAAAACTTAGATATCAAATTTGCTGTTGAAATCGAAAGTAATGGTTCTCTCCCATTTCTTGACGTTCTTGTAAATCGTTAGCCCGACGAACTTCTGGGTCATTCCGTTTATCGCAAACCCACCCACACGGACAGATGTTTTCATGCTTTGTCTCATCATCATCCTGCACAGAAACGTTCTGTTATTGAATCTTTGGTTAATCGCGCTTTTTCTATTTGCCAACCTGACAGTCTAGACTCGGATGGTTATATGTTGCGAGATATTTATATAGTTATTAATCGTCGTCTACATCCACGTACTCGATTACCTAAGGACGTTTCTACTCCCGAATCCAATCTGAAATTGGCTTTTTTACCCTACATTCCACAAGGTTACAGATCAATAAGGTAAACTTCTTCGTAAGAATGGTATTAAACCCGTATTCAACTCGAGAGGCAAAATTTCGCAGATTCGTTCTTCTCCCAAAGACAAATTTTCTAAACTTTCATCTCAAGGTGTATACCAAATTCCTTGTTCATGTGGTTTAGTATACATTGGTGAAACCGGTTGCTCCATCATTACTCGCATTTCAGAACATAATCGTTGTATAAGCAAATGGCATATTTTTAAGTCCGCGGTTGCTGAACATCATTTTACTATAGGTCAAAAGATAGATTTTGATAACGTTTTGGTGATTGCTAAATCTCCATTCTACTCCAATAGGAAATTCCGAGAGAGTATAAAAATCATCAAACACTCCAATGACTTTAATCGTGATCATGGTTTCGAGCTATTTCCTCTTTGGTTCCGGGTTATTACTCCTTTATCGAAAACACGCCCATTTCGGTCGTAACCTAATCAGAATCGAGCTTAACCAGTTGTGACGATACTTTTTTATATACGGAGATTTCTTCTTCTTAAGTTAATTCTATGGATTTTATAATCTGGCTTGATCTACAAGTTGATAACCTAACTTTTGAGAAGTTCTTAGTTAGATTTCTGTTGCTTGTTTGAGTTCTTCGATTTCTCTCACCCCCTGATTTCCTCAATTTTTTTGTGTTTCGTTGCTATTTATTAATTACTTCTAATTAATTACTATTGGAGTTTTTGTTAACGCTTATATTTTTTATTTGACAATTTCAACCGGGGTTTTTTAACATTATTAGGGTATAGAACAGGCTATTAACCTGTTGGCACTCTTTGATTTTTTTTGTTTTGATTATCCTTTCCGTCTCCACTGCGAAGTTGGCTACGGCGAACCAACCCTAACTTTTATGTTGACTAGTTGTAAGTTTTGTTACATGTCGTTATTTTATATTCTTCAAAAACATTTATTCTAAATTAAAATTAACGGTTGCACAGTTTAACGACGCTACTAATTGTCTTTTGATTTTACGGGTATGGATAAACGCGATACAGCATCTAACGGTCATTTTATTCGCTTCATATTGCTGTTGAACGTTCGTGTATCTGGTGTTATTTTACGACATGTTTGTGTTGAAATTTTTGCGGCAATAATTTCTATTACGCTTTTAGCGGATGTTCTAGGGAAAATGTATTCCAGGTATTGGTCGGATTTGGCGATTGGGTTAATTACGCGATGTTCCAACTAGTTTTTAAAGAGTGTATTGTCATGTTATCTTTTTACTTTTTTTGAGCGAGCTTCGGGGATTTGCCGTGCTGTTTTTGTACCCGGTTGTTTTTGCGATACTTAACGTGTGGAGTTCACTTCGTTTTATGTAATCAGAAGGGACGAGAGAAGATTCACACCGGTATCAATATGGTACTATTTCGTTAGTGTATACTTTCTCACGTTGAGTACATTGACGTGACATCTGTCAAGTTTCTTCGATTATTTGAACGCAGTCATAACCAAAGGCAAAATAACATTAACCGTCGTATATAAGCTTATATACCACGCAGATTTTCGTTTTAAATAAGATAAACAGGAGTAGTGGAAGTCACTACTATTGACGAAGAATTGTCGGTTTGGTAAGTTTTGTGCTCATATTTTCCTTTCTTGCGATTAATTATTATCATTGTCTGTTTATTTTACGGCTACATAGTAGACGAGGTAATTTGATCGTTGATCGAGTAATATTTATATTTAAATTAAAATCATTCACTTATGCTATAAGCAATTGAATATAATTTGTTGTATGGTGGGTTGCTTCAACGAAACAGCTTAGAGCAATATTATAGATGTGATATTACTACATTAGTCGACGAATCTAGAATTCTTAATGGTTTACTTCTTTTTCTGCTGATTTTAACGACTATTTTCTCTTGTCTGAAATAAATATATTGTTGTTAGAAATTGTGTTTTTTCAATTTGTTCCTTTTAGTTATCGACAGTTTTAATCAAAGTTTGTATTGGGCGATATTTATGCCTTTTTGATTTAGTGTAGGATTAGCACACCGAGACTTGCACTCTAAGGTGTTGTGGGATTTTTTGTTTTTTCATTTGTGGTTTAGTGGATCAAATAATGCCCATCTTAATTTTTTTTCTTTGTGATTTTTGTTTCTTGGCCTTCTTTATTTAATTTAATATGTTGGTCTAAACATACGTTTTTGTTTACTTGTTCTGTATGGTTATTTATGGTTATATTTTTATGTCGTTCTGTAATTGTCATTACTTTTGTTGTTGAAACGTTCATTCACAATCCCATTAGCTAACGTAACGTAACTCAATGGAAAATTATCTAATTCGTACATAGACCAACATCATGTGTACAAAAACGTAATCGTAAACGGACATTCATTGAACATGTGACGTGCAGACTAACATCTAACGCACAAAATCGTAATTTGCAAACCACAACAAACAATATGTCGTATCTAGAAAAACAACACCATGCGCATAGCAACAAAAAAACACTAATCCCTACATATACGGTTGTTTTATGTAACATTTTTTATATAAATTTACAAAGGCAAACCCAAGCACAAGTGAAATGGCCATGTTGCCACAGCAGGATGAAAAACGTTCGCTTGCACCGAAGTGCAGCTTAAAATGGATACAATTGAATGCTTATGCCTTGTTGCACCGTGGCATATTGCAGATCAGTGTCATGTATTTGTTATCTATTCTTGCATACCATGGTTTTTGAATAATCCATTTTTCAAATGTGTCAAACGTTTTCAGATGGTTTATTTAAGGCGATAAACAGAGACAGATGGTATTTATTTGCTTTTTCTATTATTAGAGGTGTTTTTATTTCTGTTATTGAATTAGTCATTTCTTGTTCTTTGACTTTTGGTATGTCTTGTTACGGTAAGAACCTAAACCTGCAGCAGACTGAGAGCAGACTGCAACTCAGAACGTCGCAGAGTGAGTCGTAGGTGTATAACTGATACGATTCAGCTTGATCTTTGATGTGCTGTTTATAATGTAATTAAAAGAGCGTCAAAACTGGAGAATTATACACTACAGAGCCTGTTTACACCTGACAACGCTTAAGGTAGATAAATCGATTAACACAAGTCTAACAACGAGTATATTTATTTAAACGATATTATAAGAGAATAAATAAACAAATAGAATTATAAATATCTAACAACTAAGGGTTTGCCAACAATATCACAGTACGACTAATAATACAGGACTCTTAAATTAGGCAACACCCCGTATATATTAGCAACAAAAATAAATGGCTTAAACTACATTCAATAAATTAACGTTGGTGAATACAACAAAAAACACTGTCAATTAGCAAGAATTTATGGTGATTGTGCAATATTGAAACCAAGTGCACCGTTAAAACTTATTACATAAATACAAAAAAGTGGCGTCCGTTCGTCGTAATAACAAGCGTAATATGTCAGACCGTGCATGCATACGATCCACCTCTAAGCAAATAATTTAATACAATAAACAGGATACTTACTCAGCCTTCCTAATATGCGATTAACTAATAGCATATTCAGCATAAATCTCCTAAAATTTCTGCAAATTAAGCTAATACATATATATACAGTTACCACAAATAAGTTGCAAAATGCGCTCATCTTCCCGAAGTCAATTAAGGTATATCAACAGGTGTGTCTTATTCGTCGTAATACTTTGCGCAGTAACAGAACTCGAAACGGTGGTGTCAATTTTCTTTTCTAACGCAGTTTAACAGAATAGGCATCTGGTATAGTTCCTATATTATATTCCTTATATAGGAATTTTCCAAAGTAAAAGAGCATGTGCGTGTGATCAATTCTAAAATGAAAATGCATCCTTACCCCAGCGAATTTCTCACAACCAGCACATCCAAAATCGCAATTTATTCACTCACTACCGACGTGGACGATATTTAAAATGTAAAAACTCTGTGGTGTAAGTCTACATTGCTCGTTAAAATTTTTTATTCTAAATTTTATATATTTTTAATGATTGCTCCGGCTATTATTTTTTACTTAATAAATCTTTCTCCCAGGATTTTTGGGCTAACTCTTCGATTTCTTACAAGAATAAAAGAATTTATAACAAACAATTTTATATTGCAATACTGTACACAAAATAACGGAACCTTTACCTAATTGGGACTCAATGTTTAAACAAACTAAATACAAAATACACACTTTTACGGAATACAAAAGATCTGACCTTATACGCATGTAGATTTACTGACAGGTAGTCCAGTCAATGAGTGCTCAAAAGAGGGGTGTAGAATGCATGGAATATGCAAAAATTTTTGACTTTAGGGCTTTGTTATGAATAGTTATTAGGTAAATATACTAAAGTTCCCGCCCCTGGGAGGTGGGCGGTGGGTCAAAGGTCTCATTTTTTTGGTATTTTGCTTATATCTTAAAAACGGTGCATGTAAAAAAAATGTTTTAAATAAAAATAGAAGATAATTAAATTTTCTAGAAGACTGTTTATATACATATTTGTCGAATTCTCAACGGTTTTCGAGATATACGTTACTGAAAATTTTTAAAAAAATCATTTTTATCTCACTCTTTTTGTCGAACATTTGCTTCTGGTACCTCTCACAATGGTTTCTCCGAAAAATTGTCTAAGCCGTAGTTGTAGAAAATCATATTTCCTTGAGTGTGATGTACACTTTTGGTACTTTATCTTTAACCAATCAAAAGTTATAGAATTTCTAACATGTAGGTACGTTCAATTCGCAGCCAACGAGTAATTGCACCACTACCCCTACCGACAACCACACCTCGCCCTCACTCACTTTCGCTTATTTCAAATAACAAGGTTGGAAGGGAATGGAGTTTCTACGCACATTATTTCTATTGGTATTGAGTTTCAGTCCACTTCAAACGTTCGTCGAGCGTTGTAGACAGTTTTTTTGTGTCGGTGTTATTTGCGTCGGTTTTTCGTGAATTTTTTAATTTATGCGAACATTGACAGTGTAGCGCACAATGGCTACTCGGTGTTTTGTGTGTAATAAAACAATTGATGGACCAGGCAATGGTGTTTCCACAGTGACAAAAAAAGGAATATTATCACTCGTCAAAGTAAGTAGAGAAAGGGGTAATGGTTATAGCTCCTCTTTAGAGAGTTTGGACACCTTTCTCATTCACACTAAATTTCGAAAAAATTACACTAGACCGCAATCCATCAAGGCTCATTTAAAGAAACAGACAACTTTAACATTCTCTGACCCATTTGAGCCTGCAGCTTTGAGATGCAAACAATTTAAATTTGATTTAGAAAAAATGTTTTTTTGTGCCGATAGTGTTGCAGGTGAACAAAAGCAAGCTAAGAAGAGACGTAGGAAGATATTTTCGGTTACTAACATCAAATGGGGAAATGAAGTGATGGGTCGTCTTTCTTCCATATTTGATTTAGTTGCGGCTGTTTATTATGATGAGTGTCGGTTGGACTTTGTGAGACCGTTATACCAGAAACCCTCAACATCCACGTATGAAGACTATGTTTCAAACGCACTGGAACAGGTTAGTGACTTACTGGAAGGAAATGGTGACTGTCAGTTTACTGTAAAACAAATTATGGTCGCTGTTACTGGAAAGAAACCTGAGTGGAGAACTATCAAAACAGAACTGTTGAAGATGTGTGAGGATCGCATAATCGTGATCCCAGGATCCAACAGATTCAAGATACCAGTAATTTGTTTTAGAGACACCGGGTACAAATTGGTAAACAACACTTGGTATGATCAGAAAGAAAATAATGAAAAAGAAGAGCTACTCAGGATTGTCTGAAAAGCTTCTAAGATAATAAGGCAACTCGTTGTAGGATTGCAACAGTACCTATCGGAGAGAGCAGAAATAGCTCGTGCTAAATCAGCACAGGAGGTTCGAAGCTTGTATAAAATTGTTAAGGTTCGTAATGCTGAAGGAAACGAAGAAAGAAACCAAATCGTTAACAACAATTGTACTTTAATTACTTTAGAAGGATTAAGAGATGAAATTGGAATCAATAACAATTAAGAGATAATTTGATAGCATCACAGTAGGTAAATTCAATTTGAGTATACGTAGGTACTAAAACATCAGAAGTATCGGCAACCCACAATACAATTAAATCAAGAGTGTAACCACCAGAACATATAAAAATGTTTGTAAGTAAATTACATTAATAATAATAATAATAATAATAATAATAATAATAATTGACAGTTGACGTAATCAGCATGCGATAACAATTTAACTTAAATTAATTGAGTAATAGTAATAAGCAAATCACTTTCAACGTTTAGACACGAGTAATAAAAATGATTTATGAGTAACACCGTAGCGACAACGAATAGTTAAAATCAAAAATTGACTTACCAATTGAAGTGTATTTTCAGAAAATGTTTTCCTACTGGCTTCCTGTAATCAAACTTCCTAACAATAATCGTGTCTACCTGGTAACTCACAAATTACAACAGGTAGAAGGAAACATACAAATTACCTTTAATCAAAAAAAGAATAGAAATGACTTACCCTGCATTGAGTAAATTAATTAATTATAGATATTTTTATTACACATCGTGTCACAACACGTGGATGTTTTAAGAAACAGTTACAGTTTTAAGTTACGCAGGGATCAGATTATAAAACGAACGATGTCAAAGTAAAAATGACCACCTGTCGTCTACTCAATCGGAAGGAACCAACGATACTCGATAGATGGCGTCGAGAAATGGAAAAGTAATTTTAATTATAACAACTTACCCGCCAAGAGATAACTTTTTGAAGAATGCTGATTTTCTCTCCCAATCTCTCCAAAACTTTCTTGAGTAGATTATGTTAAAAAAAAAGTAAGGAATCAAAAAAGAAGTGTGTTGCTATTGGACATGCTATCATATCAGTTGTCAAGCCTCCGACCTTCTTGTCACCAATACTAACGGGCATCTCCCTTCAACTCCACAGGAAATACGCCTCAAAGAACTTAATTGAACTTCTAGTTACTCTAGGTTTCAGCTCATCATACTACGAAGCACAAAAATTAGAATTATCTGCGTTTGCTCAAGGTCAGCTAACCTACAAGCCTGCTGCATTCAACTAGCTTGATTTTAATAACGTGGATTTTAATGTTTGTACTATAGATGGACTTAATACCTTCCACGCTATGGGTGGGATCAAATGTGTCACTCTATTTAAACATGTTAAAAGAGGTTCAGAAATACCAAGATTGAACATGGTACTCACGTCTGCTGAAACAGAAGAACTCGTAATTATTCCTATAGAAACATATGCAGCGATACATGTGTCTGTGGCACCAATTGATATACCAGAAGAGCCACCACATCCTGCACCACATGCATTGTATAACAAGAAGAAAACCAAGTAAAAAGACTTGAGTGATAACATTTCTTTTCATAAATGCTGATCCATCAAAATATGACACAATTTATACAGCGCTACTCTATGCACGTAAAATGTGTGATGAAATAGATCAAAAACATGTATTTGTAACTTTTGATCAACCTCTATATTGGAAAGCTAGGGATATTGTTGCAGCTGACACAAATACATCGGACACTGAGCTGTCGAGTTGTGTTGTACGTTTCGGCGGATTTCATCTGCTAATGTCATTTTTGGGGTGTGTAGGGTACCTTATGATGGAAGCTGGTTTAAAAGAAGATTAATCCACTATTTATGTTCTATTATCAGCGCACAATACACTGACTGGACACGCCTTTGCCAAAGCAGTACGGGGTCATATTGTTGTCGAAAATACTTGGTCAAACATGATATTAGACAAAGTCGAACTATCGGAGGAGGAGCAGAGATGCACCAACACCCTTACGTCAGATTTCCTCTCCGAGCCGCTTTCACTGAATTCTTTAAACGAAAACAAATTATTCAAATCGGTGGCTATCAAATTTGGAGAAACGATGAACAGGCTTAGCAACAATGGACCCACTGCAATATAATGAATCTAATACTCTGGCGATTTCCTTGCTCACCTGAATTGCTGTAAGCGAATGATACTTTATTTTGACGCTGCTGAACATTTCCCATATGCGAAGTGTTGCCACTTATATCTACAGGATATGGAAAGCCTATCTACTCTGTTGACACCAGATGAGTATGAGAAGTTCGTGAACAAAAGCTACTTCACTATGAGAAAAAATGACCAATTCTGGTCCGGTATATGTTTAGACATGACCCGTGGTAGAGGTATGACAGATAGTGCTCTTAATAAATGGGTAATTGGGATGACTGCAACTCAAAACAAATGTGCTTCACTCGACAAATTTACAGAATGGTTTGATAATCACCGTCTTTTTCTAAGGATCGAAAAAATCATGTCAATAGCGACAGGAGTCGTGGGAGATAACACAATGTTATGCCATGTTACAATTGGCAAACAAGCAATGGCAAAAATACAAAAATTGCCATTTAAAAATATTAAACTGTCACGTAATGATTGCGCACTTTTTTTTTCTTCAATGAATTCGACAATCAAGATTGACAATAAAAAAGTTGTCGTGTATCCATTATTGCTTTTTTAGCGAATTTTTATCACCAAGAAATCGGACGAGGATTTGAAGAATTATATGCAATATGAATTGACTCCATACCTTCTGGCATGTTTCAACGAAAGTGGTATGAGAAAATGCAAAAAACTATAGACTATACACACTATACACACTGTTTAAGCAAATTGATAAGGACGTTGATTTAACTACCTTTGAATTTGTTGTTGATGGGGGATTCCTAGTTCACAAAGTTGTTTGGCAAAAATAGGCAACTGTATCAACCGTTTGTGAGGGTTACGTTAGATTTCTGAGAACCCATTATCATGGGATAGGTTGTACAGTGGTTTTTGATGGGTACACTAACACATCAAAGAGCACAAAAGCAGCTGAACAAAGTCGACGATATTGTGATTGATATCGTGGACGTTAATATCAGTTTAGAAAGTGAAATAAAAGTCAGACAAAAAGATTTTCTTTCCAACTTTCATAATAAGAATCAGCTGATAAACCTGCTGATAATGCAAATGCAGAAAAATGGCATAAAATCGTTCCAAGCTTCAAGTGATGCTGACGTTGATATTGTAAAGACTGCTATCAACATATAGCAAAATTTTTCGGTAGCTGTTATTGAAGAGGACGTCGATTTGGCTGTTCTCTTGGTAGCCAAAATCTCAACTGATCACGACATTCAACTGGTTAAACCTGGAAGAGGAAAGACGAAGACTATTTTCATATTTATTACAACAGCTGCAACAGGAGTCGAAAATCAAGGACAATGCCTATTTGTTATTCTTAGATGCATTCACAGGCTATGACTTAACATCCGCAGCGCATCGCAAAAGTAAAGTGGGTTTTGTCAAAATGTACTAGAAGTCCAAAACCATACAACAAGCAGCTGAGGTATTTTTCAGCTGTTCTTCTTCCCCTAACTCAATATAGACAGCTGGGATCATGAGTACTCTCTCGTGGTATGGCGTTCCAGCCACAGAAAAATCCCTCAACGAGTTCTGCTACAGATCATTTATTTATCATTATAACAGGCTCTCAAAATACTCGTTTCTAGAAGAGCATCGAAATTCAGCGTACATGTTAGAAGTTCTATGACTTTTGATTGGTTGAAAATAAAGTAACAAAAAGTGTATATCAACTTAAAGGAAAATTATTGTTCTACACCTTAATTTTGGACAATTTTTTAGAGAAACGATCGTGAGAGGCACTAGCAGCAAATGTTCGACGAAAAGAGAGGTAAAAATGTTTTTTCAAAAATTATCGTATATTTCGAAAACCGTTGAGAATTCGACAAATATATATGTATGTTGACAATTTTATAGGAAATTTAATTGGCTTTTATTTTTATTTAAAATATTCTTTTTACATGCACTGTTTCCGAGATATAAGCGTAAAACTAAAAACTAACTACTCCCAGCAAAGTCCTGAAGTCAAACATTCTCGCATATTTTGCGGCTAATTACGGCGTCTCAGTGGAAACCATCTAATCTCGGTGTCGTCGGTAGTCTTTCAAAAAGCATCCTTTTTGAAATAACTTTTGCTAGAAAACTGCGGGGCTCGTTTCCATAGGATTGCGGACCATTGACTTTTTCGACGTTTTTTAGAACTTCTACCTTTGGCTCTTACTTCTCAACTGCTCCTTACCAAAGACTCTTCTCACACCAAGGTGTCTGCTTTGTTACCCTCCGTACACTTTTATATTTCACTTATTTAGCACTTTCAATGTAATATCGTTAAATTACATTCTCAATCGTTTGCACATTGTACCTAATTCTAACTTACTTAACTATAGCTTAAAATTAAAGTAAAATATATGTGCTTTCCTTTTATACCCTGAGGTACAGCTCTCTCGTTTCAAAAACCAGCAGTACTCCGCCAACATGCTTGCATTCCACTTCCCTGAAAATCTCTTCTCCAGCTTAGCCATGTCTTGATGGAACCGTTCCCCGTGTTCATCCGAGACTGCTTCTAAGTTTTCAGGGAGAAAGTCCCGATGCGAGTAAAGGAAGTGAACTTTAAGAGGCATGTTACATCCTATGTCCTTGTACGCTAAAAGCAGTTCCTCGACTTGAGTGACATAATCTTCACTTTTGTGGTGACCCAGGAAGTTCTTACAAACGTTTTGAAATGCAAGCCAAGCTCGTTTTTCTTTTCAATTTAGGTGTTCAATAAACGTCGAATCTTGAAAGAGTTCTCTAATCTGGGGAACAACAAAAACCAGGAACCAGGAATAAGATTTTCTCGCAGAGGCCAGTCCCGTACGATGTAATGTTTATCTCGGGCTCGGATATCCTATTCACAAAGGAAGCAGCAATATTTTGTGAATCCTGATTGCAGGCCCGTGAGTAGACCAACAACTTTTAAGTCAACGCAAAGTTTCCACTTATAATCATGATAACTAATTTTATCAAGGATTCTGAAGATGTTTTCGTACGTTTCGTTCATATCAACAGAGTATGCAACTGGAACTGATGGGAAGTCATTCCCATTTGTCAACAGGACAACTTTTAAGCTTGTTTTTGATGAGTCTATAAACATTTTCCATTTGTCTGGGTTACATGGCATCGGTAGCTCTGTCATCAATAAATTTGCATTAGGGCAGAACACTAAACCTTTATCTTCTGAGAAAAGACATTTCAGGGTTGCTTGTCTGGTCCTGTAAGAAGATATTTTTACTCCCTTTTCTAAGAGATTCCACTGTTGAAGTCGCGATGATAGGAGTTGAGATTTAGTCTTGGGTAACTGCAAATCTCTGACAAGATCATTTAATTCCGATTGAGTGAGGAGATGAGGTTGCCGTGAAACTAAATCTGCGGAATACTCTTTATCATCATTGAACGTATCATTCAAAGCCCCAGGTTGTGGCTCAGAGTGTTTTAAATCAATTTCCGGCTCTAGAGTATAAGTGTTTGGAGGCTCTGGGATTGGCAAATTATCGTTATGAGGAACAGGTCTTAGAACTGACGGAGTATTGGGATACTGAATTGTATACTTACTTTTGCTTAAAAACCCGACGGTGGAAGTCATACAAAAGTAACAATCTGTAATATGACAGCGAGGTTCACGGCAAACCATGGGCACAGCAAATGGCATTGATTTACGGGTACCTTTAAGCCATTTGCTCAAACTACTGTAACAAGTCGTACAGCAAACTGATGGAGCCCAAGTCTTGTCCTGGTCGCCAACTTGACAATCAAAGTACAATTTATAGCTGTTTTAATAAGCGGAGAAAGGCGTTTTCGTTGCGCTTTTAAAGACATAGCAGAAGCTATCGGGATGATTTTTACACTCGCGTGGCATAATTAAACAGTAATTCAACGCCCGACATTTACCACAACTCACACTTAGTCACTTGAAAAAATCCGGAGTAAAAGTAGTTTTACTGTTTTACACAAATGAACAAAAATGAACACAAAATCCAGCACGTTTAAAACGTCGACAAGTTAACTCTGCAACAGCTATAGATGTACTGATCGAAGCAGTTAAGCAAACAATGTAATATACTATAATGAGAAGAGTAATGCAAGTTCAAGCCTGTCGAAAATTCCTGTTCAAACCTGTATGTGGTATTGAGATCGCCAGCGTCGTGCAGTAAATCTTCCTAACTGTTTATTGATATTTTTTTACTGTTCTTATATATTTGTATTTTATTGTTGTTTCTATATACATTTTATAGCAAAATTTTTGCCATATACTTTGGTATAAATTTTATTACTTGCTTTGGGATGTTTAACGGCTATAAGTTAAAATTTTAATAAAAAATGCAAAAAATAAAATAAAAATGGGGTCCCCCCAAAATAGGTGGGTGATGGGTAAAAACGGAGCTCATTTTTGGATTCAGGAGGTCATTTTACAAAAGAATCGTCAAGAATGGTATCAGGGCCGATTTTCATGCAGACCAGTGTAATTAGCTATATTTCTTTTTTCCATTTTCTTTCAATGTTTTAATACTTTTTATTTCTTGTTCTTTAGAGCTAGATATCTTGTTTCCCTTAGTTCTTCTAGCACAATCATGTTTTTGTTCTTTTCTATCATATATCGAGTCATTTTGTTTTATTTCTTTGATTTTTTCCTTTATAAACTTCATTAATTTATTTATTTTTATTTATCTTTCTTTTATCATTCGCGGTTTTTACTTCAAAATTTCCCGCCTTTAATGATATTCTTAATTGTTTTGAATGCAGCTGACCTATCGGAAAAATTTAAGAAACTTACTAAAATATCAGAAAAACCAAATTTTTAGTTTTTTTGACACAGATTATTTTTTATATAAAAACATATATTAACTAAGTTTTTTAAATTTTTATTCTTTGAGTGCTAATCTATTCTTACGTTTAAGTTTTTTTAAAAGTTTTATTATTACCTACTTGCATTTTATCTATGAAAAAGGTGATGATATGCAATTACCGATCACGTTTCAGAAGGTGGTCCTTTAATACGATTCCTCATAATTGGAGAGTTCTTTAAAGCTGAATACAATGCGGAAGTTGTCTAACTTTATACAAAGCAAATTTTTAAAATATTTATTCAGCACACGGCGAAATAGCACACGGTCTTTAATGAAATTCTCAAGCACATTCATTTGTCACAATAAATAAAATTGAATAAAATTTTGATGAAGTCTTAAGAAAGTAACTTTCTTTATAAAGTAACTACAAACAAAATTTGTTCCTTTGAGTTTCAGCTCTAACTTACAAAATAGTTTTCCGTCTCAAATTACTTTGTCAACTAACTGTGGAATTAGCCAACTACAAAGTTTATTCGATAAGCAACTAGACCCGCATTTATTCATTTTCTTCCGGTTTTTATTTTGCAGATTGCTTGGTTTCCGTCGAGCGATGCCGGTCACAGGACGACGCTTAAACATGACATCGGAATTATATCAAAAAGCCGAAGGCGATCTATTAAAAACGTTTTTTGTTTCGCCTTCCGACAATTTATGCTTTCACGGCAAATGTACTTATTACTGCGACACGTCACACGCAATATGCGGAAACCCCGATATGTTAGAAGGAAGCTTCGCCGCCTTTTTACCGTCGAAAGAATTTGCACCGAGAAAGGTATAGTCAATATCCTTACACGTCGCAATTTTGGTTTAAAATTTATCGCGATACTTACAGGTTTGGAGACATCCGTGGAGACGATCCTATCATAAAAGGAGAAAAGCACAATGGGAAACTGAGAGCAACTACTGTGCCGTTGTGCGTGAGATTCCTCCTTACGATCAAGGACGACGTTTGTACGATCTTATGGATATGTCTATATTTGATTTTCTTATCGGAAACATGGACCGTCATCATTACGAGACGTTTAAGTAAGTGCTTTTTATATTATAGATTTATTGAAACATTTGTTTTAATTAGTTTATGTCGCATTTTTATTAATTCAGGAAAATAAATGTATTTTGTTACTCTTTATTAGATTTAGTAAAAATTTAAAATTTTAGATGTTTTTGGTACACAATGAGTTTCCGAAAATGCCAAATAACAGTATTGCTAACATTGCTTTGTTTATTAAAGGTAGGGTTATAAAAAAAACCTTTTGTTTTGAGGCGGTGTTGGAAGATTGTTGGTTGCCTGTATACAGGGGCTAATCGTATTGTTTGTTTAGTGAAGTGTACAGTAACAATACGATTTTTTTAAAACTTGATTTCATGTCATTACACATTTTTCTTTTTCAAATTCATGGATTTATCTTGCGTTTCCCATATGTTTTACAGATCTGTAAGTAATAGATTTTGTGTAAGCTTAATTTTACAGAATTTGTAGTTTTCGCAATTCTGTTTTTTCTGTAATTTATTTACGAATGCTCAATTGAAGTACTGCAACTTCAGATTGGTTTGACATAACCTATCGCATTACCAGTGCTAGTTTTTAAAAGGTAAAATGAGAAAAAAATTGTAAAATAACGTATATATAATAATATAATAATTTTTGAAATTATTTTATTTAAAAACTAAATGTTTCTACGATTAGAAGTAAACGTAACTCATTAAATCTAACACTATGATACCTGATTGTTTTGGAAAACTCGACAGAAGACACAATGAAAAGTCAAAAATCAAAAGGCGCCAGAAAGGAGTATAGCTTATTGACTTCTGGCTCTTGCCAACCACAAGCTCGCTCCTGAAGGATACACTCTAAATGGACTTCTTAATAGAGTGTATCTCACTAAAATCTGAAAAGAACTTAAATTTTACATAACACGGAGGCCGACGGAGTTAAAAGCTTGTTTACAATAACTATTTAACGTTTATTTGAACAAAAATTACTCAAAACAAGAATATAGAAGAAACAAAGAAAAACTATTTAAATTACCGCATAATAATAAAAAAAAATTTAAGTAACTTTGAAAGTTAAAAAAAATTAAAGCAAATTGGATGATAATATTAAAAAAAACAAACAAAAAGTTAAAGAACTGAAACAAAAAAAATATAATCATAATAAAAGAAACAATTATATAGATAATTAAATTAAATTTTAAATTTAAATTAATTAAAGTGAAGTAAATTGCTCTATTCTATAACCAGGATGAAAATTTTAATAGTAAATTTTCCGGTTAACCTCGAACACAAATTTTTAACACAACGAAATTTTGTCAAATAGTTTTGACAAATACGGACAATAATCATTTATTACTTATATTATCGATGAAATCGTTAATTCGCAACACTGATTTTTCTTAAAAATCAAAACTTTTAAGACACTTAAACGCGTAAATAAAATTCACAAACTTTAAGCAATCGGTACAAAATAAATACTTTAAATTGTCGTCGTCAAATCCAGGAAACAACTTGTGGTTGATCCTGGGTTGCCAGATGTAATCAGGAAGAAATGTTGCAGAGTTCCCCAATAAAAAAACTATGTACCGTCGGAAGGTTTTCCACGAGTCGCCACCAAGGCGAAAATTGGATTGTGAAACACAAACTTACGCACAAATCCACGATGCGTTAATACGAAACCAAACCGGTATCCAGTCAAATTCAATAAGCCGTAATTGCTTTACAAAATAGGAAAGTTTTTCCACTTGACTGTACAACTGTTAAAGACTTCTACGGTAATTCTTCATCTAAAGAGGATGAGTTTACCACCCCAAAACCAACTAACTATCTTTCTTTAAGACATTTCGACGACGGTCAACCAACTAACTTTCTTCTATTACCAAAATCACATATATCTATATCAACTTAATCGACATCCATTTCACAATAGCTGTGTTCGAAACCCCATGAAAAAAAAACTATACCACCAAGCAGTGCAAAGAGGATGCAAACAGATTAAATTACGTCACAAAAGTAGTGTTGGGCAACAGCTTCTGCGTAAAATGTCAAATTGACAAAATATTATATTTCATTATGGTCATAAAGATTAGTTGTTGAGACTTGGATTATAAAACGGTCTAATAAATTATAAGAAGGACTTTATTCCCACGTAATTTAATCGAACTAAAACCTAAAAAAGAACTAAGCACGACTGCACCAAGAATGTACTTAAAAAAAAAACTTTGAAACAAACTTAAAATAAACAAACTGCTAAAATATATTTAATTACAATTATATCTCAAAAGGGAAACATAAATTACCACTGAAATTTTGAACGAACAAAAAAAATGCCAAGTCAACACAGAATACGGATGATTCAACCGCGTACTAATTTTAAAATAAATTAATACAAAATTTTATCCTCAACTTTAAATTATAAAGCTGAATTTAAAAACGTAAAATAATTTCTTAGAATCAATCTGAAATCCATAAAATAAATCCAAAATACATAAAATGAACGTCAATTCATATACCGGGTCTTTCGCGAAAGAAATCGAACAACTTTAAACGGCGGTTACAGCTATTATATATATAAGAAAAATAACTTACAGTAATTTATAAAATACTATCACTATATATTTATTCTCCGCACTTTTTATTTATCTACAACTGGTTTTTCTTTATATCAACAACACGTTTACGACGTTATATTTATTTTAGCATACGTGTTAAATACTTAATTTATTTAAACCGTCAAACTCTTCTTCCGATTCAATTTAAAAAATTGGTTCCAGCTATCTTCGAATACTTTTATATTTTTCCGTTATCTGCATACATAATGTTTCACGTTTTTCGATCCCGAAGTTTCCAAATACTCGGGAACGCTTCAATCAATTCTTGGTGCTAATAATTTATGTATATTTACATATACATGTAATGAATAGATTTACAAATTTTTTACATTATCAACACCTACATTACATTATCTAGGATATTCTAACTTGCATTTCTTTTTCTTATTATATCAATATTTTGACGTTTTTACTATACCAAAATAGTAGTCACCTTGATGATATTTTGGATCAAGTCAAATAATAGGTAAGTTGGTGTACAATGAAACAAAAAAATTATTTTAATTTTTATAAACCTTCGTGTTTTATATTTTTCTAATTCAGTGCACCCCGCTTAATAGAATCACATTTGATCTTGGGGCTTTTGATAATAATATCCGAATAATAAAAATATCCGATATACAACAAAAAAAAACAACTACATTTATTTTATTGGTTAGAAGGCAGTACGTTCATCAGTGGTGGCTCGTGAGGTTTGGCTTAGGGTGGACTGGATTTTTCAAAATGCTTGTAGTTAACGTGAACGTTTTTAAATATAATCAAGTCTGTACCTACATCCTAACCTGGGAAACAAAACAAGGCATTTATCGTACAGCCACATGCTCACTTATTCTTATTATAAAATGCACTAGAAAAATGCCGTGTAAAAAATTACGTTTGCAGTTTCAAATTTGAAGTAGGCTTTTTGAGAGATTTTATTTCAACTTTTTCGTGGGTTAATTTTTAATGATTTATCGGGAGAATACTAATGCTAATTATTGTGTTTGACGTGTCGGTTTTTACAGATTTCTTGGCAGGAAATATGTTCCAAATATAATTTTGTTGTAATTAAAGAATCATAATAATTAACGTTTCTGTTTTAAAATTTAACATTTGTTTTTAATGGATTGAATTTCTTACTTTAAAACTATTGTTAAGATGCTTACAATATGTATGTACCGGGTGTCTCAATAAGATTGACTCTCGGCCATATATCAAAAACCGTTTATAGTACAGATGCGGGAAAAAAATTATAACAGAAGTGGCCTGGCAACAGAATAGTAAAACCCCCATGTCGATATCCTTTTCCTGTCTTAAGATATCTTAAAAAAAGTGTTTTACCTACTATGGTTGTGTAACGTTGACTCTCAGGTAGTTCCTTAGATAAAGAGCGCGCTAACAAAAGAAGCAAAGAAGTTAATTAAACAATTAGAAACATTGCAAATTTTGCATTTTTTTAAAATTACGTACGACAAATATACCGTTTCACTTAGTACACGTCGTACAATTCCTATCGCTCTATGATTACTGAATTGAAACCATCGCGGGCTACAAACGCGTCAGCTCTTTCGCACGTTAAATGTCAATATAAAAATCTCGTACTGGGGGTCGCGACGTCACCTTGCAATGTTCTATTACAAATAAGGCATCGGCTACAATAATTGTACATGGATAAATACATATTTAATATACGTTGCTTTGATTGACGACCATATTAAATCGATCTTTTAAAGTAATAAAAAGTAGATGATACATATATCCTATAAATATCTTAATTCATAATAATTTTTTTTTATTTAATGAACGTCTGGGGGGCTCGCGCCTTAGAGCTTTTATGGGTTAGCCGCCATTAAAATACATACAGCGTGGATCTGATTAACAAGTTAATTTAGAATATAAAATTATAGCATCAATACAAGTTAAAAAAAATAACACTTGTGATAAAACATTTAAAAAAAATCTATATTTTGAACTAAATACATTAGTCGTGATTCCAATAAGCGGCGTGCGCTGTATTTGCTTAAAACAAACAAAAACAGAGCTTAAACTAATAATTAAACATAAAAAATAAATCATAAATTAACTTTAAACCCAAAATATTTACGTGTTTGCAAAACACTTCTTCTGTGCCCTAAGAGTGAGGTACAATAAAACCGAGTTTTGGAGTATATTGGAAAATGACCAATAAATTGTGTAAAATATGTTAAAATAAATATTAACCTGTAATAGCGCAAATAGTTAATCTCAAATTCGTTGTTCTCGTCCATATCAGTCAATACCTGACCAAGAAAATATTTGGTTTGTTTCTAGAAAAAATTTATTAACACGAAATTGTTACGAGAATTTTCTCGCAACATAATTGTAAGCGACTAACTTCATTATATCGGCAAGCGGATCGGAAGTCTCGGTGTGCTAATCCAACTCTAAATTAAAAAGACGCTAAAACAAGTAAATATCACCCAATACAGACTTTGTTTAAATCTGTCGATCACTAAAAGGAACAAATTGACAAACCACAACTTCTAACAACAATACTTTGTTTCAAGATGGCAGAATAGTTGTTTAAATCAATTGAAAAGGAGATAGACCAATAACAATTATAAATTCGTCGACTAATATAGTAATATCACAGCTATAATATCAATATAGGCCTTTGCGTTCAGGCAACCTACCATACGACTAATTATATTCAATTGCGAACAAATGTTATAAGTGAATGATTTTAATTTAAATATAAATATTACTCCATCAAACTGTCTTGTCCACTATGTAGTTGCGAAATAAGTTGACAATCGACAATGATAAAAATGAATCGCACAAAAAATACAAAAACTTACCAAACCGAGAATTCTTCGTCAATAGTAGCGACTTTTACTACTTGCTTTTATCTAGTCTAAAACGAAAATATACGTGATGTATAAGCTTATACGACGGTTAATGTTATTTTGCCTTTGGCTATGACTGCATTCAAATGATTGAAGAAACTAGACGGATGTCACGTCAACGTACTCAACGACAATACATAAGGTTACAGATGATATAAAGTTTGCGATTAAAAGTGATTTTAAGTCAATATAATCTAACGTTATAATTGCATAGAATAAGTTATATGTGGAAGGCTAACGGTTAGTGAATACAATTCAAACAAATTACATAAAGCAAAATTATAAATTACTAAGAAGTAGTACATACAAGGCTGATATAATTAAAGTAATAATTATAAACGCGAGAAGGTATACGCTATACTAAGTAATATGCATAATGTAATTTAACGAGATAATACGATGATACAGGTGTGAGTCTTCTCTTGTCTCTTCTGATTACATAAAGCGAAGTTGATTCGACAGATTACGTACATATCCCGAAAACAGCCAGGTACAAAAACAGCATGGTAATTCCAAGAAATTCGCTGAAACAAAGTAAAAAGATAACGTGACGACGCCATCTTTAGGAATTGCTTTAGTACCTGGAACGTTGCGTAATTAAAAACTACTTAAATGTCTCGAAATAGCACTAGACACGCGAACGTTTATCATCACCTGTAAAGTGAAATGACAATCAGTAACGTTCTTATACAGTGCAGCGGTTAATTTTAATTTAGATTAAATATTTATGATTAATATACAATAACGACTTATAGCAAGTCCATCTCAGCGAAATTAAAGAAAGAAACCCAAGAAAAAATGTAAACGAAAGAGGCTTTCCAATTCTTCAGCCACGCAAAGAAACGCCAACGAAGAAATCTCAAGCAAAAAAAAGATTCTGATCAAAAGTCAACACAAGTCGGGACTACTTAAAAGACAGAGTAAAAAGGAAAATCAGCAAACTTAAAGTCACAAAAACAAAGTTCCAAAAAGCTAAACACTCACTGTGCCAATCCAAGAAAAATCTAAACCGCTTAACACAAAACAAAACCGAAAGAAAAAAAAAGAAGTCAGAGTAAATAAAGAAGAATAAAAAGCTTCTTCCATTCTTTCGCTTGTTAGTTTTTTTCTGGGTTCTGCTTTAGCATAATCCTTGCATTATAAAGGGCTTTTTATCTGTCACTTTATTCGTAAAAAGCTCGTCTGCATTAAAGAAATTTTGGTTAAACAGAAAAATTGTCATAGCCTTATTAAACGCTTGTTCTACAATATCAGCCTCATTACAAATGGCCCGAGTCTGTCTGGGGTGTCGAACCATCTAAGAATCTGTCGTCGCGTTGTAAAAAAATTTTAGAAAAAGCCAAATGCTTGAAGTTTATGACTACTATGCCGAGGTATTGTAAGAAGTATCACTTCATTTTGCTTTGCAATATTTAAAATTCTTAGAGGTTAAAGGGGTTCTTATGGTTGTCCTTGATTACAAGATTTGAATTTTTTTGTAGAAGACGTCATTTTTACAAAATTCCTCATAACATCCGCAAACAATTGTCCGGTTATCTATGGTGTAGGTTGAGCAAGCCCAGATGTCCCGTCAACATGTATAAGTTTTGTAATTTTCTCTCGAGAACAACATCGCTGGTAGCAAATTAGATCCAACGACAAGAACCATGCAAAAAGTTATAAAATTTTGAGCTTTCGCGGTTATTTGGCTTATAATTATAAGCGACTTTCGGCTTAGACCGCGTCGTAGTTAAACATCTAGACTTTTTAGGCTTGATCCTAGTTTCTTCTTGAGAGCCAAAGCAAGAAGTAGAACTTGACTTTTGCCGTATTGTCGTTTATGAACCCAAATAAACTGACGTTTTGCAAGACATTGCAGCTTGCATCAATACGGTCTGTTAATTACGCTAATCGCTGATGATATAAATATCGTCACTTATACTTTTTCATTCAGTGACATTTGCCACTTTGAAGATACAGCTGTAATGTCTTGCGAAAGATCAGTTTGTTTGGGTTCACGAACGACAACACGGCAAAAGCCCAGTTTTACTTCTTATTTTGACTCTCAAGGAGAGGCTAGAACCAATCCTAAAAAGTCTGGATATGCTTCAAGTCGCCTCAGATAACGATATTATCATCGCGTGTTTGGCGAGTCACACCACACATTAATCGCAACCGTTGAATCGGGTTGTATTTAAAATTTTCTAAACCTATTTCAAATACGTGCAAATTAGTTTCTATTCGACGTGGAACGGGCAAAATTATAAAAGACGATTTTGGGGAACTTTTAAATTTAGCTTGGTCTCGCGCTGCTACTGTGCAACTCGCATTTTCTGTTTTTTGTACTATGGGCATATATTCTTTAGATATGGATGCAATTCCTGAACATGCATATTTGTTATGGTGTGATCAAGCTGCTCTAAGAGTTAATATGGAAATCCCTGACTCGGAACCTCTTGACTCACCAGTAATTATCTATTTCACCGGATCTCACAGGTATTCAGACTCCTTTTACTCCTCTAGACGCAGCTACTAATACATCAGACGTTTCCTTCCCAGATGAAATATACTGTCAGTCTTCAACTTCTAAAGTCCATTCTCTTGTAATAGGCACCTGCCGAGCAAATTTTGTGAGAACTACAAAAGTAAATTTGAACCGTTTTCAAAGACTTTATTTTGCGAATGGTGATTTTAAGAAAGCTAGGTTAACAATAAACAAAGCTTTAGCAACAATATCACATACTTTTTGCAATTTGGGGTAATCAAAAATGAAAAGAAAGAGAAGTGTAGCAACTGTTATTTCTCCTGAGTATAAAGCTAGCAAAAGAAAGAAAATCCAAAAACATTCTCTTCCATCAATCTCGTCTGATAAAAACAGCAGTAAAATTGAACTTCTATCAGACACTGTCAGTGCCTCCGACAAAGCATGCGTTGAGTGCTTAGAGATTTATGCAGTTGCGACTTTACAATCGAACTGGATAAAATGCATGTGATTTGGTAGATAGTTTTATGAATCCTGTACGCTTTTTGAACACAAGTTGTGTGACTGTAGTCAAAAAGTAACCCGTCAAAAGAACTCAAAGAATTGATTAAAATGTCACTAAAAGTTTGTTTTGATTAGTTATTTTAGTTTAGTTTTTATCAATGTACTTTCTAACATCTCACCTAATAAATTTTAATAAAAAAATAATTTTTTACATTTCCTGCTCAATTGAAAGTGCGTACTACTTTAGTTACATCTCAATTCTTTATTTCTTGCTATGTTAGACTGTTTAAATATTGTATTTGCGTCTATAACAAAGTTGGTCGTAAATCACATTTAGAACTTCAAAAACTATTTGAATGTATACCTAATTGTCTGCAAGAAGCGAATTTTTTACTTCTTTACTTTATAAAAACTTATTAGTATAGTTTCTCTTAATTTTAGTGGCATTTATTATAAAAAAAATATAATCACAATATTAGGTATATACTCTATACAAAAGTGAGAATGAAAGGAATTCTTACAAGGTAATTATTGTATAAATAACGGACAATACTTTTTTTGTTCAAAATTAATAACTATATTTAAATAGACATAATCGACATAAATAAATATACCATAAGGAATAAAATTCGTATTTTTTTTATTATTGCGGTGTAGAAGAAAAGCTCGGACACGTCGATTTTATTTTTTTTTTCTGGATTTTATGAAGATTAATTTTAATTTCTTAGTTTAATACTCTGAGGTCTGGAGGTTATTGACTTTTTTTTTTATAAGTTGGCACTTATGCTAATCATGTGTTTTTAAATCATTTGCAATTTGTATCAGATTTATTATTACTAACTGAAACTATTATATGTGTTATTGTTTAAAATAACACAAACAATTTTTTAAACAAATATAATAGATCTGCTTATAACTTACAATTATTAAAACAAGAATTGTTTTAGTATTTTTGAGATTATGTAATTTGTTTCATGCAAAAACTGTTAGTACGGAAATTATCTGTATGAAAGTAACATAAACGAGGTATTTGCCGGTGCTCAGTGAAGATGGTTGTGGGTTATACTC
This sequence comes from Aquatica leii, assembly GCA_035610365.1. Classification (NCBI taxonomy): domain Eukaryota; kingdom Metazoa; phylum Arthropoda; class Insecta; order Coleoptera; family Lampyridae; genus Aquatica; species Aquatica leii. The sequence continues at coordinate 68,828,835 of CM069437.1, forward strand.
AAAACTCCGTGACGGTTTGGAAAACTCAAAAAAAAATACAAAGTTAAAATCAAAAAGGAGCTAGGAAGCTGTATAGCACAAAATGAATAGAGTGTATTGCACTAAAATCTGAAATGATTTAAATTTCACATAACGCAAAGGCCGACGGAATAAAAGTTTTGTTACATTTAACAATTTAACATTTATTACACAAAACAAAACAAAACAGGACAAATTAATAAAATAAAAAGAAAACTGTTAAGTATGAATGAAATAAACGGAAACAAAATTCTAAATTAAAATTAAATAAATTAAAAAAACAAAAAAAATAGTTTAATTACAGTAGAAGTCGCACGGCCGTGTTTGCATGAAAGGAAAATAAATAATTACAAAATCAAATAAAACCGGTAACTTTTCAACACAAAATCTTAATATTATAGTACGAAATTACTAAATTTCCAAATTTAACGTCGATGAAACACAATTTAAAATGTGTTGATATATCTTTAAGAAAAATAACACAAATAGAAATTATCATATAATAATCGATGAAATCGGTAGCTCGCAGTAATTTTTTTAATTCTTATTTTGCTTCTAATCAAAGCTTTTAAATTATTTACATCGTATAACGTTTGCCAATTTAGTTTAAACGGTAATAAATAAATACCTTAAATTTTCGTCGTAGTAGTTCCAGTAGGAGGCTTCTGGTTAACCATAAGGCTGCCAGATGTTGACGGCAAGAAAATCGTAAGAGTACCCTCAATAGACAATTGGTAGATCGGTAGATGCTTAAAAAGTCGCCTCAAAGGCGAAAATAAAACCGTGATACACAACTTTAACTTACACGAATATACGTTACGTAAAAATAAAACTCGAAAGCATGTGAAATTTTATAAATGCCGTAAATTCTACGAACTAGCAGAAACAAATTTCCACCAACAGAACTAAAAATTCACTGTTTTCTGCATCAGTTCCGCGGATACTTTCAACTCTTAAGCGTTGATTCACCCTATACACCGGACTTGATCTTAATGTGTTTGAATGATTGGTCAATTTGTGAACCACTTGCTCCCAAAACCAAAACCACCTATGTTTATAAACTTGGTGCGCGACCACTTATATAAACAGTTGTGACGGAATTCTTTGTGAAAGAGAACAGTAAAACGAAGACGTGGGAAGAAGATGCAAACAGATTTAATGAACACGCAAAGACAGTGTTCGAAAATTGTCTTTTTTATGGCATAAAATGCAACGTTAAAAGAACAAAAAATATCCTAATCAAAAGATTTAATTACAACCATTAAGATTAACTTGTTGAAATCAGATAATAAAACTTTCTATTGGAAGTAATAAAGTATAAGGTGGACTTCAAATGTAATATAATAAAATTCAACGTAAAAGACATAAGTTCAAATGCACCAAGAACGTACTTAATGCAATGAACTTTTAAACAAACTTAAGATAACCAAGCTGCTAAAATATATACAATAGTATTTCAAAGGGAAACATAAATTAGATACATCTGGAATTTTGCCAGGACAACGAAAATGACAAATCAACGTAAATACAGAATACGTATGATTCAGCAGCGTATCCTAAAGTACACGAAACTAACAAACTCAAATACGGGGTCTTTCACAAAAAAAATTTCACAAAATTGTCATTACAGGTTTCAGTATTATCAACAAACTTCAACTTAGCGAAATAGCACTATCTAGACTACTGAAACAAATAACTAATTTTGAACAAATTTTGGTGTTTATTTTGCGTTTTGTTTGTACGTAATGGTATTTAAATTTATGTTCATTAGGTAACTTTTGAAATTTAAGACATTTAATATGTACTTATACACTTTTTTTACAATTTCAATGCAAATATATATTAACAATATTAATTTTTTCAGAATGTTCGGAAACGACACTTTCCCTCTTCATTTGGATCACGGTCGCGGATTTGGAAAACCTTATCACGATGAACTCTCCATCTTGGCTCCAGTTCTGCAATGCTGTATGATTCGACAAAACACACTTCAAACGTTGCTAACGTGAGTACACGTATCTTATTTAAATTTGTTGCGAGACAAAAAAAATTAATTGAAATTAGTAACGTTCTCGGAGTGTTTTAAAATAATTAAATGTAGCGTGCCGTTCGGTCTTATTTATCAACTGCAATATTGTGTAACAATTATTTATTCCCGAAATAACTGAAATTGTCTCCGCATTTACATTTATTCAAATTTGTTTCGGTTTTATATGGTAATATATGTATATAATGTGTAATATGAGTAATACAATCGTATTCGTTACTGATAGAAAGATTTGGACGATACAACCGTAAACCCGCAAGAACAACAAAATAGAACATGCATGTGTATAAATTGCAAAAACCGCCCGATTTATTATTTAGACATAAAACCGCCTAGTTTAATTGTCTGGATTATTTTATGAGTGGTTGAAATGAATTTTAAATGCCGTTGATGAAACGTACCATAAATAACTAATAAGTATTCTGAAACTGCTTGTCTACGCCTTTCTTCTGATTTATGACCCTCTGATTAGTCTATCCAATTATCTTATTAATGCTTCTTTTCACACAATTTTTGATTAAGTAATCGCATCGTTCCGTCGGCATATCAAAGGCGTGGTTACATTAAATTTATAAATCACGCGCGATTGACGTTAGTTGCCGGGTTTTATTTGAACTTAATTCTTGAGATAAAATGAAAACTAATTGAAATTAGTAAAGCATTAGCTGTTTCCGATACAATTTTTTTTCTAACTTGACGTGTTGATTTACTGTAACGTTTTTTGGTAACTTTTTTTTTGAACTAGGATCTGGCAGTGAAGAAATCTAAATGTAATTCTATCTTATGGTTACGTACTATAACCAGCTAAACAGAGGATGGACGCAAGAACGCATTTATGTAAAATCCCGCCTCTTTGGCCGCGATTAGACTACAATAGCATACGATCATGCGTTTCAGTTTCTTAACGCCATTTGTTCAAAACATCTTTTTACGTAAATTGTCACTTATATATTTTTATATATATAAATTTGTTTTTTTATTATTTCGATAAGTATGTTACATCGCTAACAAAAATGGTGGTACTATATTAGCTGCGCGAAAAATGATTAACGTTTCCAATTTTACGTGAGACAGTTCTCAACACAATAATTATTTTTACACGTTGAATATTAATTTCCACAAATTTTAACGCTTTTGCAGAAACATTTAACATCTATAAAAGGAATAGAGTTTTGAACTTAGATTCTTGGTCTATTGTTTTTTGTTTGAGCTTTGAGTTGAACTTTGATTTTTCTACTCTTTGATATATTTTGATTATTTGTAGATCACAGGAAAAATATTTTCACTTTCTAAGCCAATTTTTACGTATTCTTAACAATTAAAAAAAAAATTTTTATTGATATTGTGATAAACTAGTTCTAGTATGTAATGGCGAAATCTTTTACGGCCAGAGTCTATACTAAAATAAGAACTTCTTTTGGGTTTGTACAGTTGTTACAAGCAATAGGTCTTACGAACCTTGCACGGCCAACTCACACTAGTCGGAGATAAGGGATGTTCAAAAAAATAGAATTTAAAGGGCGCCAGATCTTACTAAGTAAAACTTCTGTTTCGATCAAGACAGAAGGTTCAAGCTTGTAACGAAATCAGGTTCGTAACCCTAAACGGACCAAAAAAAGAAAGATAAATATGTATAACAACATTAATTTGATATCGTAGATTATTACCAACGAACACAAGAAATTTTTTAGTACATTACTCGATCCATAAATGCCAGAAATATCGGGAACACGCAATACATAGGTTTACACATAGGGTGTCGATAGCGAAAAAAATTATATTGATAATGACAAATATCTATGATTCACAGCATGCAATATACAAAATAATTAATGAAAATACCTAAATGATATTGAAACAATTATTGTAATTGCATAAGTTAGAACAAGCAAAATTTTGTGAGAGACTTTTCTGACAGCAGTAATTAAATAAGACTTATCCACAATCTAGTACTTTCCCGAAGAAAACATTTTCCTCGTTGAGTCGAACTGGAATATTTATGAACAGCAAATCGTGTCAACACAATGACTCACGAAAGCAAAAATCTACAAAATTCTTAATTAATGCTAAAATAAATTAGACATAAAAACCCGGTTATCGAATGCTGTGGCACACATTAAAGTAAAAGTTGATATCGCAGTCGATTGACGCATAAGCAGCTTTAACGTAGGCTTTCCAGAATTATAATCAATCCATGAAGGCGTTTGGTCGATGTTAACCGCTCATCGATCGAATATACATTGAAACATGCGACTAACACATGACGGGACGTGCTACCAAATTAACAAGGAAATTACTAAAGAATTCTAAAAACTAATAGGAAAAGCTTACCCTGTAATAAATAAACTAATAGAAATGCGTTTTCGATATATATTCTAACTTCCATAAGATGTTAGAAAAATAAAATTTAAACATCGCATGCACGATATTAAGTAGTTGGCGGTTTAACGTCTTGACAGGAAATGAAGTAAAACGAAACTCGCTAGAGGGCGTCGAAAATAGCAATCTAACTTTAGTGTAATGAATATACAGGGTATTACATTTAGAAATTTATGTACGTAACATAGTTCTGATATGTTTAAAAAATAATTTGTAACGTAATTCTATTCTTTAATTAGCGACAGCACCGGCCAGTTTTGGTTTGACCATGTGTTTGCTCAAGATAATAATGCAAAAAAAGGATAACAATAACAAGCAAAATACTAACTACACATTATTTTTTTTAACTGTTAGATTTTTTTTACTGCTGAACATTTTGCCTTGCAATCTATCGCAAATACTAAAGCTAATCCTAGTTCTTGGTCCTTGCGCCCCAGGTTACCGTTACATAGAAGGTGCAGTATCTTGTACCCTGTTGTCGGTGTTTAGTGGTAAGGAGCGGATTAGCTCAGAATAGAAATTCGTGACTATTTGAAATGTCAAAAACGGAAGTAAAATACTCAAAATCGGTGTTGACGTCAATCAAGGACAGGATGAAATTAGCTCTTAAATCTTTAATCACCCAGAAGCTCATCAGGTTATTTACAAGCATTACGAACCTACTTTAAGGGTTGTAACGTGACAAATCTGAAAGTTTAACACCAAAACCAACGCGCACGCAGCGTTATTAAAAGGTTTTGGTACATTTAAAATTTACAAATTTATTTTAAAAATAAATAAAATAAAAACAAGGGCGTTTTAAGAAAACAGTTAACTAAAATTGAGCAACAATAAAAATAAATGACAATAAAAACTAAATTTACATGGACTTTACAAACGTAAATCAATCACTAAATTATTTTATTTAGTTATCAAAATTACGTAAATCAACGTTAAGATTAATAATAATAATAATAATAATAATAATAATAATAATAATAATAATAATAATAATAATAAAAACAAATACACTTTAACAAGTATAGCGCCGTTAGGGTACACTGAACTCGAATATTAATGCAATGAAATCTTTTGCACTAAACGTAAATTGTAAATACTTGAAGTAATTTTTGTTTCTTGATAAAGCTTCGGGTGGCTGGGTTCAGAAGCTAGACAGTAATTCCAGTTTCGGACAAACGAAAAATTAAATCGAAGAGGCCATGACGGATTGACTTAGGTGTAATATTTATTAATGTAGATCGCATAGGATTAAAGTGCAACCAACAGAGATGCAAAAAGGTACAAAGTTAAAACGTAATTCAACAAGAGCAACCAAAGACGCAAAATCATCAAATCATCACGTCAAGCAAATTAACTAACAGCATTCAAAACTTGACTATACGCAAACGTCAAATTAAAACAATCGTGGATGCGAGGGTTTGTCATAAAATCCATAAGAAAATCTAACGCAGGTTACAATCCCCCTCCTCTCTTCTACATGTTTTGAGACCCAGTCTCTTATTAAAAAGACGGCAGTTTCTTGCTTAACACGGAATTGCACTTTCCTTTCTAACTTTTTATTCTTCAATCTCCGCTGGCCGGTTCAGTACTTCAATAGCAGTTCTCGTACGCTTAGTTATGGGGGGGTGGCAGTGTGTATCGAGCGGGAATAGTGCCAAAACATTTTTTTTATTATATTAAGGGATCGTAGGTGATACTTGGTATGCTAATCATAAAGTCAATTAAAAAGCGCCAAAACGGGGGAAAATTAATCATTACAGATCCCGTTGAAATCTGTCAAAGCTAAAAACTAAGTAGCAAATAAATAAATAAATAGCGATTAGGGATTCGTCGACAAATATCACACTTCATGATACTGATACCGGTTTCTTAAATTAGGCAACACTTCGTACAGCAAATTATATTCAATACTACGAATAATTTGATTTTAACAGAATAATATCGTAATTTACAATCACCGTAACTTCAAGGTCCACTACTTCGTTTACATGCAGTTGCGAAACTAATTCATGATAGACAATTATAATAAATAGCAAAGATTAAAATGTCACAAAACAACGTTCACTACAACTTATATGTTTATAAACGAACATATGCTTAGTAAGTAAGCTTACGTGCGACTTTATGTGCTTAATTTTGGCTTTGATTATATTTAAAATGATTGAAGAAAGTTAACAGGTTTTATGTCAGCGTACTCAAGACAAACTGCGTTAATAACGCCAGAATCTAGGGCAGTCATCATGGAGCGAAGGAGAACAATTGTTTTGGTACTGGTGGAACGATAATTTGGCCCGACTCGAAAAGGAATACCAACGCGTTGTTATGTTAAAAGTTAGTAGTTCAATTCGCGAGTATAAAAATTTCTCTTCAAGTATGAAATTTGTCCTTAGAACTCCATACTCTTTCGTCGAAATGTCAAATTTTAGACAGCATATTTAATTTCACTTCCTGTAAGACCATCGACGAGCTCTGTAATTTTACACGGCCGGTGTAACCTTCACCTTTAGATCGTTTTACGCGAATATGCAATTACATTTGTGAAGGCTAAATCGGGGTGAGTTTTGTAAATTTTTCTTTATTGGGGGTTTAATTTGAGTATGTGCTAATTGTGTGTAGCGGATTTTGGTACCCACCACATGTTTGCCGTTATCACTGAAGATAACGAACATGTGGCATAGTTGGAAAACTTCCATGACGTCACGTTATAGAAAACGTTATTTATTATACACCGTCAAGGGTTGAAAACCTTCAGGATTATACTTCTTTTGGAGAAGAACTTGTTACAAGTTTTTGGTTTTTTTACGAACCTTGCACGGCCAACTCACAATAGTCGGAGGTGGGGAGGTCCACATTAAATACAGAAAATATGTTTAAGGGCGCCAGAGCTGATCCAAAGTAACGCTTCTGTCTCGCTCACGACAAAACGGGCTAAACTTGTAACTCAATCGAAGGTTCGTAATTCTTATACTCGGCTGTTCGAGTAGCCCAAAATTAGTTTGTAGATAACAGTAACCACAGGAGAGAAAAACTAACAAGATAGCTTAACGATTTTAATCACTTTAAGAGGTGAATGGCCTACCTTAACAAGAATATATGAATCCGTACTTACAAGATTCTTACATATAATTAACCAATATTACAGCGTGCTAATTACTAAAATGACTAACAATCTGCATTCGCAATTAGAGGAGATTTTGATTTAGTATTCACTTAAAATTTACTAGATTATATCACAATTCCTGTACGTAAATGCCTGTAGTACCGGCAACACACATTACATATGAAAATTATGTCGAAAAGGACAGCATCGACAGTCCCAGAATAATTAGGTTTTCCCTCACAGCATGCGATACAATTATGAAATGTTTAAAAATTACCTTATTGGTATATAAGCAATAACGCAGTTACGATCATTAACATTTAAATATAATTCCGTGAATAACTTTGGTGATCTCGATATAAAAGTCAAACAAGTAACTAACATCCAGCTTCCACTTGCACGTAGAAAACGTTTTCTCGTCAGTGGCCTGTAATAAATAGTGAAAAGCAAATCGGATCACAATCGAGTTCACACAGAACAAAAGCTACAAAAGATAGTATTAATAAATAAGCAAATGGCATATAAAAACCCGTTGTATCGTGCACTGTAAGAAATAATCTTAACACAGGTGGCTGATAACACATTCGACTTCTTCCTTAAACATTATACAGAACCCCAAGGTATCGAACGATGCAAGTAGCAATTCAAAATAGGTGGTTGATAACCCAATCGAGTAATCCACAGGTAATAACATCTCCCACGGTAAGGCTTATCGAGACCTCATTTTCGTGGCGTAGAAACCGCCTTCCGAAAGCGTATGTGTGCGGTAACGTGATTTCTTAGTAAGAATTACTATTCACCATCCCCTTTATCGAAAACGTACATGTGCTCGAAGTGGATGAAAAATGGTTGTTAAATGAAAAAGGAATTACGAACGAATTTTAATAAACGACAGCAATTATCTTACCCTGTGACGCCTCAAATATTTTATATACTTAATGTAATTACAATTGAATTTCCATTATTCCGGATGGTATTGGAGAAAGAAATTACTCAAAACGTCCAATTGACAGCATCACGATTTTTCGCCAAATGACAACCACGAGAAAAAGATCGGTAGAGGGCGTCAAAACCGGAATCTAATTTCAAGTCAATATACACAGTCGTACGTAACAAAAATTTCGTCCGTAACAAACTGCTACAAAAGCTTATTCTGTTAAGTCGAAGGGAAACGCTGCGCATTTGCGATCTCAAATGGTTGGATGTTAAAGGGGAAATTTACTTGTGTTAACGCTGTATGCTCGCGTGTGTTGGATTTAATATTACTTTTTAGGTAACTCAAGTACGGATTTAATTAATCCCCTACTGGATAAAACCTAACTATGAGTATTACTTCAATTTTTACAATTTGTACTTTGGTGGTCATGTCGATTATGACCGTACGTGCATGTTAGATTAACACAATTAATAATACGATTATTTTGTGCTTCACAAACTCATATGCAGTGCGCGTTGAGTCTTAAATTGTTTTGTTTGTCTGCGATTTTAAAATTTGCGAATATAAATTCATACTTTCAGCTTATGTAAAAGTTTAGACCGACAGCTACTTATAATCGATTCGACCCACGTATCAATGTTTGGGAAAATATAGATTTATGTTCCTGCTTCAACTAATGTGATAAAATAAATATATATGCTGTGTTATTACTTCTGTGGTGTTATTTGTTCTTTTCCAGCTACGGGTAGAGTTAGACGGTATCTCCATAATTTAATCTTTCATCGTCTTGGCGCCTTTTTTTTATATTTAAGTTATAATTTAGCATCACAAAACCTGCGATTCCTCTTCGTAGAAGCTGTGCTAGCCGTTTCTTTGTTTTGTTACAAGCAGACCATCGTAACAAATATTGGCTGTCCAACGCGAGGAACCTGATTTTCACGTAACAGCGGTAGGAGATCTTTCGTTAGAGCTAGCAAAAAGACCAACGCCATCATAACTCACGAATACCATCACTACAAGACACTTAGGTAAGATCTACCTAGAACTATTTACGCTGACAAAAATGATGCATGCAGGAGCAACGACCATAATCTTTCGGGTAAAGGATACAAGGTAGCCATGAAAAGACTGAGAAAGGGACAGCAGCGCATGGAGTCGAATCAGCAGCAAACTGCACCTAATTATTAAAAATTTTTTTTTAGAAAAATTAACAAGAGAGATTGACAGGTTACCGATGCTTTACCGTCCACCTCTATTTGCAACGGAGGACATAATCGCCGCGGTTATAAGGCTCAATAACAAAAAGGCATCTGGTCTTGATGGGATTCCGGCTGAAGCTCTGAGGGAGGCCGGTACTAGCAATTTCGAAGTCATAACTCTCCTCATGAACCACACACTGCAAACTCGACCCTTCTCGGAACAGTGGAAAAGCGCCAAGCTCGTTCTTTTAGACAAAGGTAAAAATTCACTAAACAAAGCCAGCTCATATGAACCCTCTGTTTCCTAAACACCCAAGCTAAACCCAATGAACTCTCTGACGTCTATCAGAGCGTCATTACTGCTTTAGACGTAGCAGATTCGCTGTGAATGCCATAAAGGCGGTTGACCGATTAGCCAAGATGACCGGTTCAGGCGCAAGAAAAGCTCTGTGCCCTGGTCACGGTAGATGTGAAAAACGCATTCAACTCTCTGACGCTGCCAGTTATAGTTGAGACACTAAAGTTTAAAAATGTGTAACTTTATCTTGTTAACATTATTCAGGAACACCTAAGCAACAGAAGACTGATGATAAAGATGGGCTAGAAACAATCTAGATGACTTGCAGGGTCTCGCGAGGCTCGGTACTGAGGCAGACTCTGTGGAATGAGACCTGGGCGCACTAGCTGAAATTGTCGCGTTCGCGGACGATTTTCCGCTAATGACCAGTGCCAAGATCAAAGATGTGCTCGCGAGAGTGGCAAATACGGCGATTGCTGGCTCACAAACTACGCTAGTGCCGAAAAAAACCCAGGCCATAGCCTTCTCAGGCAGGCGCCGTATAAACCTTATATCTTTTCTAGTTCATAGTCACGTCGTCACACCTCAGAATCATCTCAAATACCTCGGCGTATTTTTAGATAAACACTACGTGAGGATGGCTGGGGCCATAGCTGCCAACACGGCCTCCGAAATATCAAAAATTATGCCGAACGCTCAAGTATGTTGAAACGGCGATTGATATCATCAGTTGTGGTTTCGAGCATATTATATGATGCGCCCATATGGGCTGAAGTTCTGAAGATGGGGAAGTATCGAAGTATAGTCCAGCAAGTACAAAGGAAATTACTTAGAATTATTATGGGCTACAGAAGCGGCACAACTACTGGAACTTTACCTTGACGTCTTCTAGCACCGTAAGCAAAAAACAAGCCAGAGAGCTGAGTTTACAAAACTTGCAGACAAGATGGCAAAGTGGTAATAAGAGCAAATGGACACATCGGCTCATCTTTAACATTGAACTGTGATTGGGCAGATACCATGGGGAACTAAATTACAATCTAACCCAGTATTGTCAGGGAACGCCTACTTTGCCATCTACTTGCATGGGATCTAAAAAAACCAAATCCGCAATGCATATACTGTGGGGAGGTGGACGACGTGGAACATACGGTGTTTGTCTGTCTACAATGGACCGGCCTCAGAGGAGACTTAGCTTAACTGACGTCCGAGCAATTGATCTCCTAGATGTTGAGCTGCCGGGAACGCTGGGCGAGTATAAATGCTTCGATTGTAATAATATTAAGCCAGAAAGAAGCGGACTTCTTGATATTGGAATCACCGCGAACTAATAGGATACCGTCCACAGCAGGCACCAGTATGATGTGTCCAATTCACGTTCGTTATCGTCTAGATTTCTATTTATAAACGTTTTATCTAGACAAGTTTTTAAATACATGTATATGTCTATACTTTTTTATTATTACGATTTGTGTTGATAAAACAAGGTAAAAAAACAAGACCGGAATCAAGCCGTGGTGCAAAATCAACCAATTCCACAATACCTTACGAGCAACTGATGGAAAAACTGCATTCTGTTCCAGTTGTTTACAAGAATAGGCTGAACCAGGAGGCTCCGGGCACGACCGGGCAAAAAACTATAGTGTCAAGTGTGTTTCCACTTGGGCAAACCATAGCAATGGGTTTGGTTGCCAGAATGGAGGTTGCTTCACGTGGTTTAAAACGGATATTTGAGCAGACGCGTCGCCCGGTATACTCGCCTGTCTTCGCGTGGTTTTATTTTGCGGTTACCAATGTTAGGTTATCGTTTATGGTCAACGAAACTAATTTATTTTTTAACATATAATATGTACAGATTATTGTAACTTAAATTATTTGCACGTAGTAACGAAACGATGATTATCTTAGAAAGAGCGGAAACGTAGTGTCTGTTATTGTCATTAGCGTAGCGTTCTTCTGGAAATTTTGGCGCGCCAAATCATAAGGGCGTAATGTTACTAACTGACGAAATATCTCTATATTATTTCTATTTTGACATTCGGAAATTCTTAGGTTAAATTTGTTTAAAACCACGTTAACTAATAACATATCGATTTTTTAGTGGGAAATTTAAAAATCGTACAAGATGACTACTCTAATAAAATCCAAAATTTTCATGTGAATGGTCAATCACTTTTTTGTAAAAATCTAATAGCTACTTTTTTTTGAGACGCTTTGTATATATTTTATGATGCTTTCCTCAAATTTTGTACAAAAATCAACGGTTGTTTTTTGATTAGCATTGCAGCTAATGTAGAAAAAAACTGAAACAATTCACGAAAGTAGTCGACTATATTTCAGTACTTTAATTATTAAATGAATTCAGTACAACGCCAACGTTAGATTTAAACAAAAAGATATTTATGGTTATATTTAATAGAATCTTTGAAATACACGAGAGGAACTAATTATGAAACTGTGTCGTTTAAGTATTGCTATTATCCTTTCTTGTAGAAACTCATTTTGTGTTCTTTGTTTTAAATGAAATTACACTAAATGGCTATCGTTACATGCGAATCTCAAACTACAATTTTCTATTAAACGAGCATTTAGTTGAATTGTTCCTACTCCGAAATTTGTTTTTGTTTAGGCACATCAAAGCTTTGTGTTTCATTCGCATAAACAGCGAAAATTTTTGTTACGTTAGTACATAAACTTTTATGTGCCGCACTTATTTTGTTAACGAATTGCAATAAATTCGAGCAAGGAAAATATTTGAAAAATTCAAGTCCAACACGCGAGATTAAAAAGAAAATTGCCGCTTTAATGAAACATTTAGCATAAATATGAGTCGGCCCTTATTGTATAATAGAAACGAAAGATCCTATTATTGTAAATATACTCTTTTTTATGTCTTCAAAAAATGTAAACGGTTATAATTAAAAAAAAAATTGATATAGGGAGTTTTTTTTTGGAATAAGATAACATCTGCATAATGTAAATAAACTTAATAGCGGTACTTGATCACCCCATTCTTCAGCTAAGAACGAGATAATCTCGCTTTTCATCCCTAATCACTCTTTTCTTACCCCTTATGCCTATAAAGAGAAGATATAAAAAGAGATTCGTCGAGGACAAGTAACGAGACCGCTATCGTGACTCTCGGGGTGGATGTCTCGACGTTCCATGAATTACCCAACAGCAAAGATTGGCTACTGGAATATGCACACTTCATCAATATTAATACTCCATTCTATTTGACGTAAATCACTTTAACTTTTCTATTCCCTCAAGTAACACTTGAACTTTTTTTCTGAAATCTTCAATTAAACTGTTTAGTGTGTTTTTTTTTGTTAAATGTCGTGTGTGTACTCTTATATTAAAAAACTAAAACAGCGTTTTTCAGTAATCATTTTTTATAGACTGGCTGTCAACTGAAAAAATGCGTGAACTTGACGCGTACGCATAAAAAATATATAAATTACAGAGACACGTTTCTAATTACAAAGTTTTAATTTAAATGTAATTAACTACTAAGAATTGATTTTGATTTATACTGAATGTTTGAAATTGGCGATTGACGTCTCAGAAAATCGCTGCTACAAAACAAAGTTAAATTACAAGGAGGTCATGGAATCCGTTTTTGCTAAATAAGAAGTCGTAACCGAATTCGAGGAAACGGTATTCAAATCAAGTTTTACGATTCGCTAAGTTGCGAAGTAGAAGTTTTTTTATTTATACTGAAAGGGTTACGATATTTTATTTGAAAGTCGATTCGATGTGTGTGTGTGAAAAAATGTTACTAACATTTTAGGATGCTACTGTTTAAAAATAGTACGGTAGTCGAAGACATAAGTTTATTACCTACAGTAAAATAAAAACTTGTTTTTTTGCAGACACATACAGTAGAAAATAAATCACAAATTAAAAAAATGCTTTCTTTTGGGTTTTATAAAGAAGTTATTGCGTGTTTAGTAGGTTCATGGTTTGGTTTACTACCTTCTTTCCTACATCGTTTTATCTCGTTTTTTTCTATTATTTTTTAGCAACTATTATGGAATTTTATTTATGGAATCTATGACATGGGTGACTTATCTTAATTTTTAAGTATCGAGATTATTGTTTTTGTTTTTGTGGGGTTAGAATACTACCAGACTCTTAGGTGCTTAGCGATTGCAATCGTGCAATCCTTTTCTAAAATTTGCATTTTTTAAGGTAGGTACTAAATTTTGTTTTTTTTGGGGAAGTGGTGGCGCAAGAAACATTTTCTTACATCCTCGTTTGAATGTATTGACAGTGACCGAACCTGGCGCCCATTATATTTACTTACTTGGATTCTTCTCTAATAGTTCTGTAGCGAGTAAACAAACCTCGTCTACAACAGTTGGCAGCGATATTTAGGTGCGCATGGGGTAGCGCTAACGGGAATATAAAGCACGCAACAAAGGAAGTGCAAGTTTGTCTTGTTAGTTTGCACGCCATGTAAAAATCACGGTGTTTGTACGTTACATTTTCATTGTGTAATCTGTAAAATAAATCTAGTTAAGAAATTGTATTTAATCTCAACATCTGGAAACCCCAGAAATTTGTGACACCGACGTGATGTAAATAAATACAATATATTTTAATTAAAATGACTACGAACATCGAGAAAACAATGGAAACTCAAGCAATCGATGCATCCGAACCTCAAATATCCGGTTAAGCGCAAGTAAAGTTACCATCGTTTTGGCAACCAAACCCAATACTTTGGTTCGCTTAAGTGGAGGCTCAATTTTACAACCAAAAAGTTACAGGCGACCTAAATAAATATTTCGCTGTAGTGGCCACATTCGATTTAGCGGTCTTAATAGCGAAGCCTCCGGAGAAAAATAAGTACGAAGAACTAAAAAAACATTTGACTGAACGTTTTTCCGACTCAGAAGATCGCCGTCTGAAAAAGCTACTCAACTAGGTAAAACTCGGCGACCGGAATCCCTCGCAACTCCTCCGTGAAATGCAAACGCTAGCCGGAGGACGGATGATGGAAGATGTAATTTTAGCATTGTGGAAACAACGATTACCCATTCAAATGCAGTTAGTGCTTTCAGCTAGCTAGCGACGGCGTGGCAATCGAAAAACTGGCCGCAATCGCTGACAAAATGGCTGAGGTCAACTTGTACAACACAGCGTCAAACGTTGCCGCTGTTACACTCCCACTTCCGGAACCGACCTGCACAAACCAACTAACAAAACAATCTCATATTGAAGAGTTGCAACGCCAAATCGAAGCTCTAACGATGTCAGTGCAACAACTTACTGAACGTTTCAACAACAACGGACACAATCAATCAATCTCGTTCTCGTTCCTGCCACGACCACGCATGAATACCAATAATCCGGGTGAGTGTTATTACCACAAACGATTTGGCGCGAACGCGACAAAGTACACGCGACCGTGTAGTTTCGAACATTTCTCAGGAAACGACGACAGCCGTCGCGAATAGAGGCGATTAACGACGGTATAGTGACTCTCTCCAAGCGCCTCTTTGTAACCGACGCCACAATTTCTAATAGACACAGGGCCAGACATTAGTGTGTATTCGATCCCTTACAAACTTTGTGCTGTATGCGGCGAACAGTTCCTATATAAACACGTACGGACTAATAGTGCTACACCTTAATTTCGGACTTGGACGCGCATTTAAATGGTCATTCGTCGTTGCCGACGTAGACAAACCCATAATTGGTGTTGATTTTTTAAGTTATTACGCTCTGCTAGTAGACGTAAGAAACAGGAAATTGGTTGACGGGCTCACGTCGCTTTCTATAAACGGTCACGTTTCGCCTACTTCAATAGTCAGCGCTATTAAAACCGTCGACTATAATACCGAATTTTATAACATTTTGAAAGAGTTTCCAGAATTAATACGTCTATCCGGGAAAACAACGACGAGAAAACACCCCATCGAATATGACATTGAAACGACAACCGGACCCCCAGTAACTGTTCGACTACGTAGATTAGCACCGGAACGACACCAAATTGCACGTCAAGAATTTGAGGATTTACTCGATCTTGGCGTAATTCGAGAGTCTAAATTGTGCTGGTCGTCTCCTCTACATCTAACGGTCAAGAAAAATCAAGAATGGGGTCTGTGCGGAGTTTACCGTGCTCTAAATGCACGCACCACCCACGATAATTACCCTATCCCGCATATAGAAGATTTTACACAGCAGCTACACCAAAAATCCATATTCTCTACGATGGACCTGGTGAGAGCATTTCACCAAATACCAATCCACGAAACGGACATCCCTAAGACTAAACCTTTTGGGCTGTATGAGTTTACACATATGAGTTTTGGTTTTCGTAATGCTGCACAAAGTTTCCAGCGTTTTATAGATCACGTCTTGAGAGGGTTGAACTTTGCATACGCCTATCTAGATGACATTCTCATAGCTTCAGAGTCGCCCGAACAACATGCAGAACACTTACGCCAACTTTTCCACAGACTGCAAGAATACGGTGTAGTTATTAATCCATCGAAGTGTGTATTAGGTCAAAATCAAATTGATTTCCTAGGATACACAGTTTTTGCTGAAGGTTGTCGACCTCCAGACATCCGAGTTGAAGAATTATAGAAGATTTATAAAAGACGCAGCCACCGTACAAGCTCCACTCAATGATCTCCTTCCCGGTTCAGCCAATCGTACAATTACTTGGACAACAGAAACAGAACGTGCATTTGAAGATGCTAAAAAGTCAATGACAACCGCAGTGCAACTCGTGCACCCATTTCTAGATGCTCCTCGAGCTTTATTTGTCGATGTATCCAATTTTGCAGTTGGTGCTGCACTTCACCAAGATTGCGAAGGATCATGGCAACCAATTGCCTTTGCTACAAAAAAGCTAGCACCTGTTCAGCTCAAATATTGCGCGTATAACCGTGAATTATTAGCAGCATACGTAGCCATAAAGAAATTTTGTCATTACTTGGAAGGTCGAAAGTTTACCATTTACACGGATCAGAAACCATTGGTGTATGCATTTCAACAAAAAGCAGACAAAGCATCACCAGGACAATTCCGATTCCGATACTTAGATTTTATTGGATAATTTGCTAGCGATATCCGCACATCAGCAGAAGAGAAAACATTCCTGCCCCAAACTGGACAGAGGTACTCCCACTGGTATTGCTAGGGATTCGCAATGCATTCAAAGACGACCTAAAAGCGACATCAACCGAGCTCGTGTATGGCAAAAACTTACGACTACCAGGAGAGTTCTTTGCCCCAGGCTCTCGACAACATGCATCTGACTTTGAGGAGCGCCTACAGCAACACTTTGATGACGTTCGTCCCAAAGAACCTGCACATCATACACGAAAATCTACATTTATCAATCATCTTAACACCTGCAGTCATGTGTATGTTTGACACGATGCAGTTTCGAAACCACTGCAACCACCATATGCTGGACCATACTACGTCATTAAAAGATACCAGAAATCTTTTGTTCTAAACATCAATAATAAAGAACAAGTAGTATCCATAGACAGATTAAAACCAGCATTTATTGCACAAGATTTTAATCCACTTCATGACCATTCATACGCCAACACCAATTCACCGCAACATACGGAACATCCATACGCTAAAAAGGTATCGTTCGTATCGTTTCAGAACCCTAAAATCAAACCCTGAAGCTGAAACTGGTAAGGGGGTGATGTAGCGAGTAAACAAACCTCGTCTACAACAGTTGGCAGCGATATTTAGGTGCGCACGAGGTGGCGCCAACGGGAATATAAAGCACGCAACAAAGGAAGTAAAAGTTTGTCTTGTTAGTTTGCACGCCATGTAAAGATCACGTTGTTTGTACGTTACGTTTCCATTGTGTAGTCTGTAAAATAAATCTAGTTAAGAAATTGTATTTAATCTCAACATCTGGAAACCCCGTTTTTTTACGGATTTTTGAAACCATCCCCAACCCCGCTAAATTAATTATTCAATTTACCGGGTGAATTTCCATTAAATGTCTGATCTGTGGCGTCGTATATACTGCAGCATTGCCCTAAAAGTTAAATCACAGAATCCTACCATCTAATTACTTTTCTACATGAACAAATGAGTCACCACCAACACCAACCGTTGAGCGGTACTAGGGATACCTCAGTCAGCATTACGCCAAATACAAAATACACCGAATGCCACTACGATGGCACAAGCCACACTAAGAGAAAAAGGCAAAGCGATGGTGACAACTTGAGTCGCACCCTGAGTGGGCGAAACCTAATAGTTAAAGTAATAAACCTTTTAAAACCACCAAATGAAGAAACACGTTACACTTATAAGCTTGCACAAGACAATATTAACACCCTCAAGTGGATAAAGGACTCTCTTGGTAAAGTTAGGAGTCTCATAAGTCAACTTAATTCCAGTAAGATACAAAACACCATAAACGACGTAAAGGAACGGATGGACAATTATATTAGTACTCCTACTGAAACTAGAGTCTCTCACTGTGCAAAAGCAAAAAAAAGACGCGGAGGCAGAAGGACAGCAGAGGGAAAAAAATTATCTATTCTGTCCAACGCCAACACGTTTGAAGAAGTATGGGAAGTTCCAGTGACTTGAGAAGGTGTACACGACTATCAAAAAAGCACTTCTCAAACCTGAATAAAACATATATATATATATATATATAATTCTAGACAATGTAGACCAGCGTACGACGAATGGCATGCCCAAACTACACTAAGCCCTACAAAAGAAAACCCAAATTGATAAAATCTCCATTACGTTTGTACAAATTTTAGACGGTTTGGAAGAAAAAAAGTATTTGAAGCAATATATGAATTTCTGTGCAAAATAACATCCTTAGGTCATAATAATACACATCGACGCCAAGTCGAATAAAGGGGCGTATCAAAAATACTTGAATAAAATTCGATGCATACATTAAAAATTTCACCCTTGTTAAAGCAAGTAAGTTGGACGCTTATGGCTCAATACTCGTACATGAGGAAGGTAAATCGTATGCAGATCTACTCAAGGAAGTTACGAAAACGGTTACTAATAAAACCAATATCGAATCTCTCAAAGCTGTAACAAAGACAAAAGAAGGCAGCCTCCTCTTAATCACGGAGGATGTGACCAAGGCTCGATCCATTTAGGAAATGACAAAAGCCGACACTAATATTACAGTGTCCAACCGCAACAAGGTTGTCTTACATGTTAAGGTGGCCACACTAGAGGAGGTGGATCAAGCTATACGTGATAAAGACAACACTTTAATAGCGAGCTCTTTAAGAATCGGTAAGCTTAGACCGAGCTATGGAGGCAAGCAAATAGTCAGAATGGTAGCTGACCAGATAACAGGTAGATTTTTATTGGGATTGAAAATTATTAGAATTGGTATCATTTTCTGCAGAATTGTGGAAAGAAAACCAGATATTAAATGCTTGAGATGTTGGGAATGCGGACACATAAAACAGAACTGCCATGGACCTAATAGAAGACATTAGTGTCATAACTGCGGCAAAGAGAGCCACAATAAGAAATAATATAAAAACCCGAAGGAGAACAGATCACACACTGTGGTCAGCGGCGTGCTTCAAATTTCTCGGTTGCGGCAACGTTAGAATAAACAAGACAAAACAACCTAATACAGAAGTGAAAGTGTTATTCACAGCCAAAAATGACAAAGAAAAACGTAAAAATATTACAAATTAACCTAGACAGAAAAAGGACCGTATATGACCTGTTTTATACCACCGCTATAACGAAGGGGGTAGATATCGCAGCCATATCGGAACCCAATACAATAAAGACCAAAGAAGTTGGTTTTATGATGGACCTTGAAGAAACAGTTGCAATTGCTTCCTTCGGACAGAATTTAATCTTAAAGTCACACCGAAGGTTAAAGGGCGCGGTTGCAGCAGAACTAGATGACTTCTACATATATTTCTGTTACACATCTCCGAACAAGAACACGGAGCATTTTCGTGAGTTTATAGAAGGAGTCAATTTCTCCGTAAACAAACCCGCCATTATAGCGGGAGAGTTCAACGCCAACTTCCCTGAATAGGGGGCGCCTAAACATAATGGATAGGGCCTGGATCCCAACGGAATGGTTGGTTATTTCCGACATGATCATAATGAACATAGGAAAAGAACCGACATATGTGGCACAATGCAATAGATTGATACTGGACATCACCTGCACCAGCAACAAAATGGCGAATAGAATAAGGGAATGGACAGTATCTGATAAAGAATCTTTAAGCGACTATAGACCAACTTTTATGATAGTAGTGGCAACGGCCTGCCGAGATAGAACACAAACAAAATAAATCACGAGAAAATATTGGATACATTTGGCCGGCTTGTATCGTATCATATCATGAACACACCTTAAGAAATGGCGGAAGCAATGACAAGCTGTTGTGACGCCAGCATGCCACGGTAAAAGGATAACAAACGCATTAGCGCTGGTTTGTACTGGTGGAATGAGGAATTGGTCCGATTAAGGAAAGAGCAAACATAAAAGCTAAGACAAATTCCACCACAGAATATAAACAATACAAGAGTAGGGCCTGGATTGAATTATACCAAAGTATAGACCAGAACCCGTAGGGGGTTACCAATCATCCTAGAACGGTAGCACTATTAGTAAGCAAACTACTAAACTCGCAAAAGTTTTCAGCGATTTGGAAACGGGGCAGTTGGGAAAGTGCACCCCTTTGACCAAGGCAGCAGTCCCCAAAAAATATATATGTAGCATGGGGTTAAATGTGGTAAATGCCACTGAGTGACTATGAAGATGCAAGCTGCCAATGTCTTGCGAAACGTCAGTTTGTTTCGGTCCACGAACTACAATACGGCAAAGGCAAAGTTCTACTTCTTGTTTTGGCTCTCAAGAAGAGACTAGGACCAAGCCTAAGTCTGGGTGTTTAACTACGATGCGGTCTAAGCCGAAAGTCGCTTATAATCATTACTTCAAATAATCAGTTAAACGTTCATTATTAAGTAAAGAAACACTCCATAAATTATGAAAAAAAAATTAAAGTTAGCAAAAATAGAAATCCTATCGTTTAAAACAGTTGAACTTTATAAGAGATTCTCGAAACGAGCACTGTTTTGTTCCAGACAGTAGTGGTTTTTACGGTTATTAAAGGATTTACGATGTTTTCTAACATATTCAAGTAACTGTCAGCAGTTAGTGCTTCATTTATGAATATAAGTCAAGTTACAGTATCCCCAAGAATCCCTGCCCAAACATTCAGTTTTTGGGGAGCTTGATTATGGTCTTCTCTGATAAAATGGGAGTTCTCATCGCTCCAAGAACGCACATTGTATTTATTAACAGTCATGTAAATTAAAGGTGCAGTCGTCACTAAAGCAGATATGTTTTAAAAAAGTTTCGGTTTGCAGTGACTAAATTCCACATAGTCTTACAAAACTTTATTCGTCTGTCGTGATCATCCTCACCCAGTTCTTGGACAATTTTTATTTTGTAAAGATGGAATTTTTGTTACTTTACGACCTGTTAAATATGAAAACTCAGTAGCTTCAACAGTCTGGCGCAAATAGTTAGTGGGATTTGCAGTAATATGGGCTATTACCTTCATTTACCACTCTCTTAAAATGTCTGATCTAATTTGCTATTCAAGCTTTGTAACGTATTGGTAGCTCAAATGCTAGCAAGTATGTAGGTATAGATCACAGACAATACTTGTTGATACAAGTCCCCTTCGGTTAGGCAACGCGTCGTACATAAAATTAAACTTGTCGGCCTAACTTTTACATTCCAAACAAACGAATTTACATTAGTAAATATAATAGAAATATGCAACATCTCGATAACGAGAACCCGAGCACGCCCTTTAATATTATATCACACAGAAAAAAAATTATAATTAATTGTAACCACAATCCGATATGTACGTACAGTCTTAAAATATAATTAAAATAGGAAATACAATAAAGTTATTGTTTTTCTTCGAAGTATGCGGCTAGCTAGCGGCATCTTTCTCAGACTCACCTAAAATTCGCTGAAATAAACAATGACATACATATGGCGTTATCACGAATAAGTTCCTTTCGATTCATACGATCTATGAGAAAAAAACGAGATGCGCCAAGTTTCCCCCAGATTAATATGGATATTGTAGTAAGCGGACCTTCTAATACGTTTACAATTGTAGTGATATCCTTAATCAACGTAGGTGCAACTCCTTTTTCACATCGTTGATTGTGACGTCATCATAGGAATTTTCCCAGTATGAATTACCAGGTGTTAGTATCACAAATTTCAATTTGTCCAGAAAGACTTTCACACAAGCAGCAAAAGTACTACACCCATTTATAATGTGGATGCATGTGAGTACTTAGAGATGAAAATCTTGCCAGGCGTGTATGTTAAATGATTACCGCTGCTTATAACGTTTTTTTTTCTAGATATTTAGGGTGGATCGTTTTTAAAAAGTCAACCTGTAGTATAAATACTATGAAATATAGGTGTAAAAAAAGGTATTATAATTGAAGTAGAATCTTCTTCGCTCACGATATAACAGCCTCAAACGGTAGCATTCGTAGAGTAACATAAATGAAGAAATTGTCGGTGCTCAATGGAGACGATCGTAGGTCACATTAAAACAAATCCGTGATTGATTGGAAAACTTAAAACGCAAAATCAAAATAAAACAAAACTTAAAATCAAAAGGGCGTCAAGATGGTTTATAACTCAAAAAGGGCCTCTGGACTTTGTCAACTAAAAAACTCTAAATGGTACTTACTTTAATCAGAGTGTATTGCACTAAAATCTGAAATTATTTAGATTTACAAAAAACGCGAAAGTCGACAAAATAAAAGCTTTGTTTGCAATTTTTAATATTTAATATTTATTAAACGTTAAAAAAACACAAAATTTAAAAAAAAAGTATGAAGTTAAATCACAGTTCACGAAATTTAAAGTCACAGATTGATTTTGTTTAAACTATCATCACAACTACCTTAATTTGCTTGCTGTTTGATGACAAGGCTTCTTGGTAATATTACCAAAAAAAAATTAGGCATTTAACTTGAGTGCCAGTGATCTGTCGAAACCGTAATAGATACGAACTAGAAACATTTTCTAAATTTGATTTTCACTACACTCATTAATAATCCTACGGACACCAACAGCGGAAAAATTAATGGTTAAAACCCCCTATAATATTATCGTAAGGTGTGAGCGAAATCTTCAAAAAACTTAAAAACTAAAAACAAGCTTTTTTTATAACCACGTATTTCCTTACTAAAATTGAAAATCATGACGTAAATTGTGTTGCGAAGACACGAGGAAATCCGATACCAAAATGTAAATACAACTCTAAATGCTGTTAGCAGTATTATATTGTTCTAAATCAAATATAAAAATTCAAACGCAGGTTACAAGGAGTTAAGATAAGTTGTTTTTTTCCAACTTATTGCTCATTTTGAAAAGTAGCAAAAGGAGGTTCGTTTATAGTTAAAGTTAGTGGACAAGTTATTAGTACCATTTCTTGTCACAAATATTTGGTGGTACAGGATTTTTCATTTATTTTGACCGAGGAAGTGAACTATACTACTTCTCTTTATTTTTGTTTTTGAATGTTTTTTTTTCATGTAATACATTTTTTTCTACAGTTTATTTCACACTAGCATCAGCAACCATAAGCAGAACTTTGTGAACAGTACCCAGATTATTAGTTGGTACCAAAAATGAAAGGCATTGTAACAACATTAGAGATATTACTGCATTTGTTCTTTGCTGCTTTTTCCAGGCATCCTTACCATCTCATAATGTATTTAAGATCCACACTTCTTTTTTCAGTGCAGTACATGTTTTTGTCACACCTAAACTAAAGGTTCTGTTACAAGCTTTAGGTCTTACGAACCTTGCACGGCCAACTCACACAATCGGAGATAGGGGAGGTTCACAGGAAGTATGCTTAAGGGCGCCAGATCTGATCCAAGTTAACACTTCTGCCTCGATCACGACAGACGGTCCAAACTTGTAACTAAATTTGAGGTTCGTAATCCTTCTTACTCTGATGTTCGAGTAGCCAAAATTAGTTAATAGATAATGATAATTACAGGAGAAAAGAAATCACAAGAGAGATTAACAATTATAACCACTTTAATGTGTTAACGTAGAATATTAGCAAGAGTATATAAAATTTCTCCACTTATCCATGCTCGAATGATTTCTAAGTATAATTAACAATTTTAACAACTTTAATTTAGTAGCGTAGCAAATTGACAGCTATATATTAAATTCTCAATCCATAAATACTAGAAGGACTAACAATTATCATTAACAAGTGTAGAAGACTTTGATTTCGCAACACATAAGATTTACAAGATTATATCGAAGTTTCAGTGCATGAATGCCCGCAGTATCGGCAACACACAATACACATTTAAGTTAGGTCGAAACAAATAGTACAGAAAATCTCGTAGTAATTATGTGTTTCACACACAGCATGCGATACAAGTAAAGGAATGATTAAAGTTACCTTATTGGTATATAAGCAGTAAACGTAATTACGGTCATTAACATTAACCAAAATTCTGTGAGTAACTTTCGTGACAACGATATAAAAATTAAGCAAATAAACTCACCCCAAAATCCAGTGTCCACTTTCGCAAAGAAAACGTTTTCCCCGCTAGCGGCCTGTAATAAATATTTAATAGCAAATCGTGTCACACACGAACTCACGAAGAATAGGAAGCTACAAAATCAGTATTAATAAATCATTAAAGGTTATATAAGAACCCGTTGTATCGAATGCTGTAGGTAGTAATTTAGAACAGGTGGTTGATAACACAATCGACTGGTATATACGAAATAACATCTCCCACAGTAAGGCTTGTCGTTTTCGTGGTGGAGAATATGCCTTCCCAAAATCTTAAGTGTTCGGTAACGGTATTTCTCAATACTAATTAATCTTCATCATTTCTTTATTGAAACGAACATGTGCTCAAAGCGTGGGGAAACGGCTATCAAATTAAGGAGAAGTTACAAACGAATTTTAATAAAACGGAAGTAATTATCTTACCCTGTGACGACCCAAATATTTTACGAACGTAATGAAATTATAATTTGATTCCCATTATTAAGGAAATCCTTCGAAATTACTTTAAGCCGTACAGACCATTTTATGCAATTTCGTCGTAAAATGACAGTCACACGAAAAGATCGGCAGAGGGCGTCAAAACCGGAATCTAATTTCAATTCAATATACAGGGTATTCCGTTAGAAAAAATTTGCACGTAACAGTTCTCTTTCAACAAACTTTATTACTTTTTTAAAATTAAAAGATCTATGTGATCCTAAATGTTGTCCTGGGGAAGGAACACTTTGTCCACTTGCAGTTTTTTTAGAGAAAACTTTTTGCTCGCTTTTTCGTCTTTCGTGTACGAAAGGGTTTTGTGTAATTTTCGTTTACAATTGCCATAAACGACGGACCCAACGTATGAATGCATGTAACTTCATTTATTTTTTGGGTTGGCGATGTTTTGTCTTTTTAATTTTGTGTTTATCATTGTTCGTGATCTAACTATTTTATGATTGATTATTTATATTTTGTTCTGAACAGTTATGATAATTTTGCAATCATTGTATCATTATGATACGATTAAAAGACGAAGAAGCCCTAAAATCGAGGACTTTTAACATGATCATTCAAACGTTGGGTATCTTAGAAAAGCATCGTATAGTACCAAGAAGAACGACGTTGTAACGCAGAAGATTTGATGGTTATAAAATTCAATCATCTACTATTTTACGTTGGACTGTAATGCTATAGTCTTACTCTGACTTGGCTAAGCCATAGATCATCTCTGTCAGTTTTCTGTATTTTTATTTTATAAAAGCACGTGTACATTGCTTTCAGTTAATTTTATTTAAATAATAATTTCCTTGTTTGTTTCTTATTTTTATTTCAGTTTTACATGCATGATTCTCCTGTTTGTTAGTTTTAGGGTTATGTATAATATTCTCGAGGATAATCTCACCACAGCAGACATGCGCTGGATCCATCTTTTTTGAATCAGTTAAAATTAAATCTTTTTTGTTTTTATAACAAAATAATTTAATTGATGTTAATCGCACAGCTTCTTCACCTCTTCTTGCGCGAACCCATTACATTCCATTAACATTTTTGAGCTCTTAATGTAGGTGCAATAATCTATCTTCTAATAAGAGCAATTTTGTGTTCAATGTGCAGAGAGTCATAGTTCTGATTCTTTGATTCGTCTCAAACAATCGTCTTCTTAGGGCAGACTGACTTAGTGGTATAGGATTCTGAGACTAAGTTTCTACTCATCTAAAGTATTTGTATTTTTAAATTTGTTTTTTTAGCTTTTTTAGCTTTACTTCGTTGCATTAGATAATTGGGTGTTGGTAAAGTGGTATAAAAAGGGTAAAAAGGATACCATTTTAGGGGCATGATTCTTTCTAGGTGTAGATGATAATAAAAGTAGACCTATCACTTACCTATTACGTTTAAATGACGGTCAGATCCATTGTGATAATTAGTGATTCTCTTTGCAATTCAATGTCAAATTAGCAAATACTACTCTACCTTAACAAATCTCTTGCAATGCCGTTTGGATCGGGCATTAAATTGTGTATATTTACATAAGATTGCACTATACTACATCTTTTCTAGTAGCTTTGGATTTGTTCAATATTTTACACGTCAGATTATGTCTTTAATTGTAAAAATTAATCGTTTTTTATGACGTTAATAGCCTGGGTGAACCAAATAAAAAGGCGTTGAGTTGAATTTCCCGCTATTCAAAGAATTTGTTTAGTTGGTAACAACATAACGTTTACTGGTTTATTTATTTACTTAAATACACTGCTACCAACTTGAGATAACAAAATTTCAAGGATTTTGACTTACCCCGTACTTATATACGTAGAAAATTAAAAACTAATAAAAAAATTACACCATTTAGAACAATTATATTTAAAGTGCTTCTTGATGTGAATTGTAGATAGAATTTATAATCTAGAAGCTGTTTGTAGGATGTATCTGCATTTGTGGAAATTCCATTTTAAATGCTCTCTTCAGGTAATTTACAGAAATTTAGAACTATTCTCGTGTAATGCTTTTAAGGCATTATTCGCCTTGCCGCGGTTATTGTTTTTCGAAGCATTAAACTCGAGCTACAAATATTATTAAACGATAAAGTAAATTATAAACGCAACGTACTTTAAACAAGCACCGAATCAAAAGTTATCAACGCGAAATTTGAAATTTTCTATCATACGTCATTTTAAACTATCGCTCTAAAAATTTTCCGCATCCACGATTTAATCAGTTATTGACAATTTGGCCAATAATGCGCATCATCGCAATTACTCATTTGTATCGTTCGTGTCAGAATTATTCACAAAGACATAAATTTAATTACAATGTTTGTTACTTCTGCTATTATTAGTGTAATGTAGCGTAGCGGCAATGAAATTTATTGCTACAAAATTTAATTATTATTATACATATTATACTTTATTACTAATGTTGGTCCGTGTTAGGTAATTTACATATTATATCTTTATATTTAAATTACCAGTGTAATTGTATTCATACAAGAAACGGAGTTTTAAGCGTCGTTAAACAATTTTATTAATTATTTATTTAAATATCTGAGGTTTGCAAGTGTTTTAATAGCTATCGAATTGATTGCTTTTGCAAAAACTCTTACGTGTTATAGGTAATATTAAAATTCAAATTCAAAATATAAATGTATAACCTATAACTAATGTAGAGGTGTTTCATTATCTCATGAACTGTAACCTTGAGTGGAAAATTGGAATTAATAAACTAAAAATTGAAAGTTACAAAACAAAAACGTTAATCTTTCTAAAAGACATACGCGTCGAAAAAAAAACTTTAAACACTTTAAATAAATCTAATAAAAATAAGCTTACATGCAATATACATTTCGATTGGATATAAAATAGTGATAATAAAAACTTATTAACAAACACAAAGACAATAGTTAGGGAAAATGTACCGGCGAATGTTTGTAAAACGGATGACGGCAACATTTTGACATAAACCGATTACAGCGCCACGAGATTCTGAAAGACCTATACATAATAATTTAAGTGATTTAAGTCTTAACGGCGTAATTAAACTTAATAATTAATTTATTAAAACTATTTACTTAAATTTGGCGAATTGTGAGATATTTGCCCTCATAGATAAATAATAGCAATTTATATCATTAGCGTCGAAAGTGTAGCTTTAACAAAATTTTAGTGGCTTTTAAATTTATTTTTCACCAGACACACACTTTTACTTAAGAAAGTTTTTGCTGTTCTACAGACTGACTTGAATTTATTTATTGTTTAAGCTTACGTTACGACGTACTAAAAAATGGTAAAAACAAGATTGTGGTAGTTTTGGGGTTACAATCTGTAATTTACTTAAACCTAAAAGGCACTATTATAAATTACCAGTTCGTCAAGGTTACAATTCTAAAAATTCTACATTCTGTTTTACCGAAAAAATATCTTAACTATTGAATATTCTGATTCCAACATCTAAAAATTTGTGTTTACATAATTTTTGCGTTTCTTTTGATACAATTTTAAAGGTTCCATCATAAATCGCAGTTGGCTATGTCGCCATCAAGACAGCTGGCTGTTATAAGGATTCGTTGCCAGGACAACTGACCGTTGCGACATCTCGTTGTATAAATTTGGCCTATTCTAGACCAAAATATGTTCTCAAATCGTTGTTTGGAATAGTTTGATCTCACTTTGTAACTGAACAACATAACAATATTTTAAAGAATAATACAGAGTTTTTTAACAATAAAAAAGTTTAGTGAGATGGGCGTGGGTTGTACCATAATTGAAATTTGTGAATGTTTGGATAACAAAGAAAAAGACTAAATCGGTAGGGCGCCAAATCAGGTTACGACGTTTAGTAGCTTCTAGGTCCTTATTCGCCAAGAAACTCGTCCGCTAGCTTTAATTCATATGAAACTGCTCTTTAAAAATCAACGATGTAAATCTAAAAATTTGGAAGGGGTTTGCAAATTACGATTAACTAAAATTAATTCGTAAACTGTAAACTTCTGTAACTCACGCATTTCTATTTGAATTAAATTTGTGTTTTAAAATTATTACACTAAAACGTTTAATTGTTTAAGTTAGATTTTAACTATACTATAACATAAATTGTGTTTTTAAAGCCTTTTGATCACACTTTCAATTAACGATCAGTCATAAATACCTTGACTTAATTTGATTCGATTCTTGGTGTTGGGCCTCGAAGGCGACGTCAATATATCAGGCTGTAAAGGTGACACGTTTCAAGAAGAGAAACTTTCAAGTGGTAGTGGTGAGCGATTGTTAAAACTTTTTTTAATTTTTAAATTGCGAAACCTGAAACTTATGCGATTAACACAAAAAATATTGCTTAAAACATGAATTTAACATAACCATATATTACGAGATGGAGTACATTGACTCCCTTAAAATTTCATGTTATAGCAGTTTAACACGTAATACCGCCACAACTTTTGTCCCTCAAATTCATTTTTACACCGATACTTATAAAATTTTGTCAACCCCCAGTGAAGGCAAATACTATAACGTATACGTTTTTAAAAAAAACTAAACTTGTAAGTATGACGTAATCTTCTCACAAGTGAAGTAAAAGCATTTTTTGAAACAGCCCTATAACAAATTTACCCTGAACAGGTAATTCTTAAAAAAGCGATAGTACCTGTAAAATAAATACTACAAACTGCATGATTTTTGAAACTCAAATACTAATAAATGTATTCATAAATTACCGTTGACAATGTGTAGGTTTCTACGAGACGTTTAATGAGGTTATCTAATTTATAATTAATAGGATTATGCATCCCCATTCCAATTTGAATCTTCTGTGAGCCACTTTGGCGTAGTTATTGGTCCCATGTTGCCCATTTATGATTATTTTAAATAAACTTGACATTTCTTGTAGAAAAACGAGCGGACGTCTACCATTTTCTTATCTGAAAGGAGAAAAGTGAATGTAGTGCCTTATATACTCAAAAAAACATATTTATTAACACACTCGAATCAATTAATAAGTGATTGAAGTTCTCGTGTTGTCGACGTGTTGTCTAGGGTATGTATGGCATCAACCAAGTTCGTAGCGGCCACAAATGCCAAAGAAATTATGAATCTTTAGTATACTGGCTTGTTATTTCTAATGCTGCTAACTTTTTCAGTAGGTTTTGGGCCATGCGAAAAATACATCCGTTAATACTGATACTAGTAAAGCATTTCTTCATTATTTAGCAGGAAGGAATACACACTGTTATTTTGGACCGCCATTATAGAGTAAACTATGATGGTACCAGAGAAAATGTTCCGTCAGCGTACCAAACCAAGTTTTCTTTTTCAAAATTTTTTTTTTCTTGGACATGGTACTTTTTGTAAAAATCTATTAACACTAATTCGTTCAGATTTGCTGGATTTGGCGGCCCAGCTGCAACTGTCTTTGTTACGTCTGTTCTCTCAATCATGAGTATTCGCTTTAAGCTGACTTCTTTACACCTAGTGTGCACCCATTCTTTTTATTGCTCACATCTCCAAAATTTCACGCCATTGCTCTTCTATTAACTGCATTGAACACGTACAGGAAACCGTTTGTACTGACTCCCCAACGCTACATTTAGGACGTGGTGAAAACGCATGTTTTACCCTATCTCAGGACTTTTCAAAATCTATTCTTCTAAGAAAACAATGCAAGGTCACATGTAACCAGAGCTACGTTAAATTACTTTCAGCGTAATAAAATCGGTTTGTTACCTTAGCCAACATGATTCTTAGATCTTTCACCAATTGAACTTGTCTGGGACGTTATGGGTAGGCAAAATTTACCCTATCCCTCATGGACTCTAGCGACACTTTGTAACGCCGTACACGTAGCATGGGATTAGACTTCCGAAGAAGAAATTGATCATCTCATTAGGATGCGGATAGCGCCGCAGGGAGGCCTAATCCACTACTAAGGTTCTACCTGCCTAATTCCATTCAAACTTTGATCGTTCGCGCATCTTTACGTAATAAACATGAATACAAATGTGACAGGATTCCTTGGATCATTTTCCAGTCTTGTGGGTTTAAGTACCGTTCCGTTCCCGTTTTCTTGTAGTTCCTTTGTTCTTTCCTAGTAAGTTTCCTGGGATTTATATTCAGAGTGGAATCTATATCGGAGGACTGGGGTTTTATGGGATTTTAGGGCGTTGTCTTTGACCGTGGTCTAAACTTTTCTTTTTCTTATATCTCTTCTTTTTCTTTTGATTTCCTTTCGATTTTTGCTCGGGAAGCTGTATGGAACTGTGTTGATTTTCTAGCTTTGCCAACGTTTTGTCTTCTGTCGACTTTACGAGTGCCTTTTATGTGATACTTCCTTTTCTATTGGTTGAAGTCTTTTTGGTTGTTAGACGTATTATTTCGCTTCATGCGATTTTTGGACAGATCCGTTTGATTATACTTAGCAAATTGGGAAAGCCTTTTTTATTTACGTTTCTTTTTGGGTTGGGCGTTATTGTAGTTGGGTTGGGTTTAGATTTTAGGGTTTAATCCTTACATGTCGTTATTTTGTATTTTTCAAAAATATGTATTTTAAATTAAAATTAACGCCTGCACTGTTTATACGCCGTTACTGATTGTCAATTGACTTTACGGGTGAGGATAAATGCGATACAGTAACTAACGCGCATTTTACTCGCTCTTTACCTGTTCGAAACGTTTGTGTATCTGAGTGTTATTTTACGACACGTAAGCAGTTTTTTTTCTGCTGAATTTTCGTCGATAGTGATTTCATTACACTTTTAGCAGATGTGCTAGGGAAAACGTATTCTAGGTGTTGGTCGAATTCCGCGATTGGGTTAATTACGCAACGTTACAGGTAGAAAAGCAACTCCCAAAGATAGCGTCGTCCCGTTATTTTTAAATTTTTTAGCGAGTTTCGTGGGATTGCCATGCTATCTTTGCACCCGGTTGTTTCCGGGATATGATACCTGTGAATTCCACTTGATTTTATGCAATCAGAAGGGTCGCATATACCTTTACGCATTTATATTTATTACTTTAAATATTGCATTAAGCATTGGACGTACTACTTTTTAGTATTGTATAATTTTGCTATTATGTAATCGGTTTCAATTATATTCACTAATCGTCTGTTTTCAGTCTATAACTCATTTTATATAATTAGAACGTAGATCATACTGACTTAAATTTATTTTCAGTTGCAAATTTTATATTATCGGTAATTTTATGTGGTGTCGTTGAGTACGTTGACATAACATACGTTAAGTTTTTTCGATCATTTGAGCGCTGTTACTACTACTTACGAAGAATTGTTGGTTGGGTAAGTTTTTGTGCTCATATTTTACTTTTCTGCTGTTCGTTATTATTATTATCGATTGTCGATTTATTTTGCTACTGTATAGTAGACGAATAATATTTATATTTAAATTTGTTGAAAATTGAATCAGTTGTATGGTGTGTTGCTTGAACAAAAGGGCCTTTATCGATATTATAGCTGTGATATTACTAGAATAGTCGACGAATTTATAATTGTTTTTGGTCTATCGCTTTCTTTATTGATTTTTAAACCGATTCTATCTTGTTTGAAATAAATATATTGTTGTTAGAAGTTATGTTTTGCCAAATTTTTTTTTCAGTGATTGACAGATTTAAACAAAGTCTATATTAGGTGATATTTACTTGTTTTGGCGCCTTTTTAATTTAGCGTAGGATTAGCACACCGAGACTTACGACCCGCCTACCGAATCAATCTGAGTTAGTTGCTTGCCTTTAAGTTACGAAAAAATTCTCGAAATAATTTTTATGTCTAAATGGTCATCGCATAATTTAAAACGATTTTTAAACGAATTTGGTTTAAAAAAATTTAATTCAATGTAAATCGAACACAGAAAATTTTTTACCTGTAAATATATATGTATATTGTTTGTAATTTCTCTCCGAAAAGTTTTAACCAATAAAGTAGTTTTAGTAGACCGTATAATATAATTAGAATATCAAAACCGAATAATATAGTTACGAGTTAATTCTTGACAGCTTTAGCATTAAACATAATCTATTTTACATTCCATTAAAGAAATAAGCAATTTTTTCAAAATTACAATATTGCGTGATACACAAGTAGTCGAAAATGCAAAGAAAAATTAATCATGCTTATAAACTGTCTCAAAACGATAACTAAATAATTTATAGAAATTAAAGCATCAACGTAACAGACGCACAAAAAATGACGATTAAATCGAAATTGACTTTTTATTGTTATGTAATAACAACATTAAAAAATAAAATATTGATTTTTAATTTTTATGAAGTAAGAGGTTACTAACAAATGATTAATTTGAAAATTGATTTAAGTTGTTTTTGTACTGTATATAATGGAGCAGTTTTACATGGGTATTTTGAATAAAACTCTATATAAAATTCGCAATTGTAATAATAGGTGCGCACCTTCGTCAGTATGACTACTGAATCATTAACAGAGGGACTCATCAGCACCACCGACTAACACCGACTTGGTTTTCAGTACGGCGTTTTTATATTGTGATTTGGTATGTAGATAGATGTTATTAAGGGTGCTGTTGCTTTTGACTTAGACATACGACGTTTGGCAGAGATCTATGTTTGTTTTAGGCTTTTAGGATATTTATTTCACTTTGTGACATTAAATTGTATATATTGATGGCTACTAAGGGACTTTTTATGCTACACTACTTTGTGATAATTTTTTTCTGATGACAAAATAATATTGATAAAAGATTATTCAACGTTACTAGTAAAATGACCACACGTATTTTAGCGATTAAGTTCAAAAAAGTATACTTTTGTTTGTTTGGTATATGAAAGAAATCCAAGTCAGAGATTTGGCATTAGCCGCCACTAAAATTATTGACATGCTTTTAGATGTGATGTACCAGTTAGTAAAAGAATTGTACATAGAACTATTTGAGGTGCATACAGCAAATTATTAAAATGCATTAAGTTACCATACAAAATTGGGATTGAGACTAACATCTCGCTTAAAAACCGAAATCGTAAATCTAACGAAAATTCGTAGAAATCGTAATCGTAAAACGCATTGCATAAATCGAACAAATGAAATCGTACGTACGTATTCAAAAATAAAATTTCGTATTTAGAAAAACGAAATCGTACGTACAAAAAAAGCGTCGTACGTAGAAATAAAAACTAAAACTTAACTTCAAAAGTTACTCAATGTTATAGAAATAAAAGGACTTACTCCTACAAATTACGGGTTTTTCTTCATACAACAAACGCATTTGAGTTCGCCACAATTACCTACAAATTGAAATTTGAAAAAAAACGTCCGTTTGCACTGAAGTGCAACCTAAAGATGCGTTAAAAATTGGCATGTCGCCGGATGGTTTGCATACATAGTGAATAAAAAATTATTAATTGTATTCAATTGAAAAAGATATACATAAAGACATAAAGATGAATTTTTGGATCATATTGTGACTGGAAATAAAACCTAGGTTGTTCATGTCACACCAGATCAAATGCAATGGCGGCATAATGTATTACTAAAGCCAAAAAATAGAAACAAGCTCTGTTCAACA
Source organism: Aquatica leii (assembly GCA_035610365.1). Lineage (NCBI taxonomy): Eukaryota > Metazoa > Arthropoda > Insecta > Coleoptera > Lampyridae > Aquatica > Aquatica leii. Next base: position 68,863,449 of record CM069437.1, read on the forward strand.
ACCGGAAGTCGTGTGTATCGTCTTTTGAGAAGTAGGTTAAGTTGGGGAGTTCTGTGACAAGAGGAGGAGTACTCCTCTTCCGTGACCTACATTACAAAGTTTTAAATGACCTAGAGTAACCTTACTATTTCTCACTGACCTACATTCAAAGCTCTAAATGACCTAGAGTAACCTTACTCCTCCTCACTGACCTACATTCAAAGCTTTAAATAACCTAGAGTAACCTTACTCCTCCTCACAGACTTACACACAATGCTTTAAATGAACCATAACTTTAAGTCATCCTTTTTTGTTGGTATATATAAGACTATTGAGAGTACTTACAATACAGTTGGGGTTTAGAAAGAGGTTGTTAAGAATGGACTGGATAAAGCAGTTTGTTCAACAGATGAAAGATCGTGATGTAACGATTCAAGAACAAAAAAATATTAAAAAATCGGTGGCCGACAGTAATATGGTGTTAAGTGCAATACAATTAATTGATCAAAATGTTTATAATTTAAATAAGTCAAAAACTAAATTTATCAGTGTTGGAATGAATTGTGCTAATCATTTTTGTCCGTCAGTAAAGATATTTGCAACTTATAAACAAGAAATCGTATTTACGGAAGAGGAATGGGTGTGGTTTTTGGAGCTTCGAGAAAAAATACATAGATGTTTTCAAATTACTGAAGCAATATGTGAACCCATAAAGGTCGGTACGAAAACTATAATATTTGTAATGTAGGTCACGGAGGAAGAGTACTCCTTCTCTTGTCACAGAACTCTCCAACTTAACCTACTTTGAGACAAACGTGGCGTCTTGCTCGTGGAACAACTATTAATGCAGGTATTTACTTGTTTTACTTTACAAAGATTGCAAAGGGCAATTAATAAGAAAGTTTTAGTTCGGAAATTGTGTTGTATGATAATTCTCAACCTTACGCAGCCCCTTAGACACGAGAGCTAAAAAGTGACTTTTATATCTGTCTTGACTTTAAGAAATTTTTATCAGGACAGAGATGCAAAACTGGCGCAAAAGTAAAAACTGTAGTTTAGGATTGGATAAAGTTGGACGCAAATTTCACAGATACTGGCATAAATAAGCTTGTGCCACGCCATGATAAATTTAATAAATTCAAACGGCGTAGTTTTTGTATACAAGAAAAAAGGCGACATTGTTTAGGTGTTCTTGTTTTAAGCATGAATGTAGATCTGTTTTCCATCGACGAAGAGCCGAAAAAGAGCGTTCTGATGAACCTGTTGGCATAAAAATCGTCAGTAAAATTGAAGCTATTTTGGTTACTTTAGAAATGAAAAACGGCAAGTAAAGTTTTGTTTTAAAAAATCTTCTACTTTGCACATCAAATTTGATATTCTTGTGATGGTAGGAGCTTCTAATTGTTATAGTTACGACCGCATCGGGGGTATGGGTTGCTCGAAGTATCGTGCAATCTATCACAAATATTAAAGCAAATCTTAGCTCTTGTATCCTGTACAGTAACCCTTACCGCGGGTTTTACCACCTAGTCTTTTAGTAAGACGCCAGCAGTTCAGTGCTTAACTCGAAATGGCATCTTTTGTAACTCTTTATTTCTGGTCGATATTCAATGGCCAGTTCGGTACCTCAATACCAGTTTTCGCTCACCCGGTTATGGGGGTAGCAGTATGTATCAAAGCGGGGATAGAATTCTTAAACCTCCCCGTCCTCTATAAGAGAGGAATCTCTCACAATTCAATAATTCGACGTCTTACCTGTTTATAAGCTAGTTCCCAAACCCCCGAGAGGCTGACCGGACAGCTGGTTCTCGTTGGGCCTCTCTATCTTCTTCGGATACTCGGGTTGCTGCCGGGGTAGTTAGACGAGTCACTGCTGCAATCGCTTCCATATTACAAAAATGTATTCCTCTGTTACCTCGCAATGTTCAAATAGTCTTCGCCCTGTTCACATAACTGCACTAATATACTGGGGATTGCTGTCCGTTCTACGGATCTAAGGCGGAAGGCAATTTACATAGACTTTGGTCGTATTGCGTACGGCTACCACACGACGCTTCTTTTGCCGTAGAGACGAAACTCTTTTAGTATGTTTTTATACAATAGAACTCTCCCTTCAGAACTTGGTTTTGAATTACCGTCACTGGTGAAACTCTCGGGTCCAGACCGTGCCTCGGGTTTTTGTCTGAAGATTGAACTAAGCTTTGGAATTGGAACTAGGTCCGTATTTACTGGCGTGGGACCACTCGGATGACGTTGGCCCAGCCGTGTTTCCAGTTCCTGTCCAAGACCAGCTCTCAAAATTCAGTGGAGTAACTATTACTCTAAGGGTAGCAGCTACATGGCATACCGCTCTCTCCCGTATATATCGTACACAATTAAGTTTACAATCCACGTACGTTATACCGCCGTAGAAGAGAGCTTATCAAAAGATAAGCGTCAACACTGCTACTAGCACGTCAAGGTACGGTACTTTTCGACCGTTAACCACGTTGAGGACCTGGAATTGGGTGAAAATGAATCTGTTTTAAGGGCAACAACGCCACATGGTGGAATGTAAGCCCGTGTCAGTCATTTCGCATCTGTACTAGAGAACTTTTGAATTTCTCTATTTTTAATTTGATCTAATTTGAAATGTACCAAATCACATGAACTTCATAACGTAACCCATCGGAAACTTAAACTAATTTGTACATAGACTAACATCTTGCGTACAAAATCAAAGTCGTAAATATAGCGAAAATTTGTAGAAATTGTAATCATAAAACGCTTTACATAAATCGAACAAAGGAAATCGTACGTACGTATCCAAAAATAAAAGTTTCGTATCCAGAAAAACGAAATCGTGCGTACAATAAAAAAGTGCCACACATAGAAAAAAAATAAAACGCAAATTCAAAAGTGTTACACAATGCTATAGAAACAAAAGAAAACTTACCTTTACGTACCTTTACGATTTTCGGATTTTTTTTTACAACAAACGCATTGGGGTTCACAACAAATGCACAAAGATCCTTGTCGATACAACGACAAAGGCATAATTAACCACAAATTATAATAGCAACTTAAAGCTTAGACATCGGTTTTGGTACAACATACACAAATGTCATTTCCATTTTTCTCAAGAGATGACTCGAATTATTTCTTGAGTTTAGATTTATTTTATTTTCATTTTGAGTTGTATCTTCAACTAATGACTTTGTTTTGGCAGCAAAGTTTTTGAAACTGGAGCTTAGATTTACCAGTTCGGACACATCATTTTTTTGCTTAAGTATGCCATAAGAGCGGAGTAGAAACCCCTAAACTCAAGACCGAAAAACGACATAATTTACAACTGGAACGTTCACCTATAATAATTCAAACGTTTAAGATACTCACACTTTGAGTTCATATGGTCCATCTCAATTTTTTTTAGTAGTTTATTACTTTCTTTTTCTTCAGTGATCGTCTTTTGAATAAAAACGCGAAAATTGTATAATTAGAAAATGTTTCGTTCAATTGTTTGCATATTTTCGCCACTTATGTTGTCTGGACACGCGAACTACGAAGAGAATAGGATAGAACAAAAACAAAAAAGACAATTTGTTACGCTGGTTTTCCTGTAACAAAAAAAACCGACGACTCAGTCGTAAGTTTCGTAATGTTAGATTATACACTAATTTAAGAAGGCGCCAAAACGGTGGATGACTAAATTGGGAGACACCGTTTAAATTTACCTGCAGCTGAAAAAGAACAAATGACACGACAGAAATGATAACACAGAATATATATTAATTTTATCACAGACAGTAGTTTAAAGAAAAGAAAAAGGCATATCCATAAGTATATTTATATAAATTTTCCAAACACTAGTACATGACTGACAACACATCGTACAGCAAAGTGACCTAGACGGTCTAACTTTTACATTCGCAGAATGAATGACTTCATATTCGTAAATTAAAACCACAAAAGTATAAAGAAATAAAGACTTAGAGACTTAAACCGCTCTGCATAAGATTTTGTGACACACAAAATGATCTAATAATTAATTCTGTTATCAACCTAACATGTACGTATGATCATTCTTACAATCGACATGGCCAACGGAATACTAATCATACAAATAGAAATTGTAGTACTTGCAGTTATGTTTCATCCAGTAGGGATCTAGCTAGTTTCATAAAACGTTAATTAAATCTAACACAAAACGTACATACGGCGTTATCACAAGTAAATTACTTTTTTTTAAATCACTGCAGATAGCAAATGCGCAAAGTTTCCTTCGACTTAATATCGTAATTGTTGGTAAAAGTTCCTTCGAAAAAGTATCACAAAAGTATCCAACCCCTTGACGGTGTGAATTGTTTAATTACAGCAACGTGACGTCATGGAAATTTGTTATCTCCACCAACAAAGGAAACGTGTGGGGGTATGCAAAACCCGCTATAGACAATTATGAAAGAATCAATACCCCAATATAAAACATAACGCTTTACCCCACCCACGAAGAGTGGGCGTGTCGAGAATAAATCTTATACTAGAAAAGTTTTAATAAACCACAGTTTTAACATAACAAATTAAGAGAAACGTAACAAGCGTATATAATTCTAGAGCGTACTCATGACAAACTTCAAAACATAAGTTAAACGAGTTTTAAATTTACGACTGAAAGTAAAATGATTTAGTATGATCTACAATTAATTTTTTGATAGCTACAAATTAAAATAAGTGTTACGGGGAATCCAAATTTAAAAAATGCTTAAAGCTGAGTAAATAATTAGTAAATTGAATACAATTAAGAAATTTGAATATATATATATATACAATAAGTAAAAAAAATATTATAGCGAGGCGCAAGTCATCTATCGCCATCGATAGATACTAGTGATAAGGTGAAATCTACAGATGTAAAACATTTGACTCGAATAGCACACTCTTCGGGGGTTATTGGATAGGCGACACCATTCTCGGCGAAAATTCTTTTTCCCACAGTTTACTAACACGAGGAAAGTCGCTTTGTCTCCAGCAAACTCGCTATAAGAATTTTAAACGTATGCCAACGCCATCTTTAATTACTTGTGAACACTAAATCAATCAAGAATTGCTTTAACTCTGTTAGGTTTCTGAATTCCATAACAGCATAATCAAAATAACCGACGATGAAAATTAAATAGAAAGAAGAGTTACTTACAATTTAACGTCTTAAAAAACTTAACCGTTCACAGCGACTTAAAGTATACAAGTGAAAGCACCAATCGTCCCGGACGCGATCCCCTCCCGTAAATGTCGAATAAATCTAAGAATCGTACATCCAGTGGGTTCCGTAACCAGCGGCGTCGTGAAATTTAATTAGAATTACGACTTTTAGAAAATGAATGAGTAGTGACATGTAACAACACCTATCGCAGGGGTCTTACGATTGATTTAGCATTTCTACTCTACAACAAGCTTTTGTTTTATACACAGCCCTAAACTTTTTAATTTATGGCTAAAATTAAAATTTGTCTGGTGGTGATTTTTGCAACTACAACAAGTTTTATTTAAAAGTACAATTCTATTATGATATAAATGTTTCTGGTAAACGTTAGACTTAATTTACTAATTGGTGGAAATTTTAACACATTATTACGATTCGTATTTATATTATTATTCCAAATTATTATTTTTAGAACTGTATTTTGAGATTAAATTATGAATAAATCAATTTCTATTGACACCTATTAAAAATAATAGCAGCACTTACAATTTCTTTTATGCAGTTTAATGAATTGTATTCTTTGTAGAATATCGTTTATTACTCATTGCATTAATTAATTAAGTGACTAAGTCATTTTGATTCGGCAAGCGGGTCGCAAGTCTCGGTGTACAAATCTTACACTAAATTAAAAAGGCGCCAAAACAAGTAAATATCGCCCAATACAGACCTTATTTAAATTTGACAATGCCTGGAAAAAAATTGATGTCGACCCTTTCGTTTAGACAACACACCATACAACTAATTATATTCAATTGGTAACAAATGATTTTAATTTAAATATAAATATTACTCGATCAAACTACTTCGTCTACTATGCAGTAGCAAAATAAGTTGAAAATCGACAATGATAATGATGAATCCCATAAAAGTAAAATATGAGCACAAAAATTTACTCAACCGACAATTCTTTGTCAATAGTAGTAACTTTTACTACTCTCTTTTTTTATTTAAGAACGAAAATATGCGTGGTATATAAGCTATTTTGCTTTTGGTCATGACTGCGTTCAAATGATCGAAGAAACTTGACGGATGATACGTCAACATACTCAACGACAATACATAAGGTTACAGATAATATAAAATCTGCGACTGAAAATAAATTTAAGTCAGTATGATCTACGTCATAATTACATAAATATAAATTCGAGAAGGTATATGCTATACTAAGTAAGGTGCATGAAGTTGATTGACCACTTACAGAAGTCAATTAACGAATTAATACGATACTGATATTTCAGAATTTTTTGATTACATAAAACTAGGTACATTCCACAGGTTGCATACATATACCGAAATCAGGCGGCTACAATATGCCAATTCCACGAAACTTGCTGAAAAAATTTAAAAAGATAACGTGACGACGCTATCTTTGGGAATTGTTTTCCTACCTAGAACGTCGCGTAATTAACACTCAGATACTCAGTGGTTTCAAAACGGTAAAGAGCGAGTTAAATGGCCGCTAGTTGCTGTATCGCGTTTATCTCCACTCTCAAAGTTAATTGCCAATCAGTAGCGGCGTATAAACAGTGCAGCCGTTAGTTTTTATTTTAGAATAAATATTTTGAACAATACAAAATGACAATCTAATGTTTGTCCAACCTTATTGTTATTATTCAAAACTAATAATGGTTATTAAATTTACTAAACAAACAATACAATTAGTACACGTAGTATATAACACCACCTTAAATTAATTTTTGCACTAAAAAAGTAAAGTGTTTTGTTGAAATAACGCTTTATGGTGTAAATAATTGTATTTATTTTTTAGTATTTGCGTTTTTTTTTTAAATTTTTTAGGTTTAATTACACATACTTGTAATTAAAATGACGTAGTTACTAATGGCATACTTAATAGAGCGTTCTGAACTGTTTAACGTTCTTTATAAAACAATACAATTATGAACGACTCAGTTAAATGTGAAAAGAATTTCGTCTGTCGATACTTGAACGCGAAATTTGCATTTACGTTGACCTTATTCGAAAGAACCGTCTACACTTTAATTGCATTAAAAATTCAATATGTTTTCTCTGAACGAGAAAGAAAAAACAAAAGGAAGTGCAGCTTCCGATCTTTGAAAACGCTTCCATTTTTACAACTATATAATAGTGTTTGTATCGTGACCTGTTACTATTTAGTGGTAGATTGAGGTTTCCAATAAAAAGTAATATAGCAGCTACTAGTGCTCATTTTGGATGCGGTTACACGATTCAAACGAATGAATGAAAAAGATTAGAATCGCGTGTTGCACGCGTTTCGACCGCTTCGGAAGACCTCCGGCTTATAATAGATCTTTTATATATAGGATTATAACATTTCTTTAATACATATTTTCTTTGTTCGCATTGTGCATCGTAATAAATAATTCAATAAGTTTTTATGCGTTTATAAAATTACTCTATAAAGTGCGGCTATTTAAAATTTCTTATTTAACGAACCTAATTTGCAAGAGTTGTAAAATTCTAGAAGGGATGATGATAAATGCTCATGTAACATGCATGAGCGTTTAAGCTTCGCAGGTTGAATAAACACTACACATTTTATAAAAGTCTATTTCCTGCTTAAGTTTACCTCACACACATGTACCTACACGCGTGCACTCGTACGCGCGGATTTAAATTTATACACATTTAAAATTTTTATGTTAAATCTACTTCAAATTTTGATGGCGAAATTGTTTTAGTGCGCATCTTTGTATTTGCTAATGTTGCATTTATACACGACGTTTATTATTAAAATTTAACCGGCGGTTTTGTATGCACGTAAGTGCATCTGGTTTATCTCCTCCTTCGAAATGCATCTTCGCCTTAGTTTCAAATACGTACGTTATTATTCTGTCTTGAGCAGAACTAACATACATATTTAAAGCTGAGCTTTCTACAATGCTTCGTCAAATATTCAAAGCTTTTCGACGTATAAATGTGTTATACTTGGCTCATTACAAATTTTCAGTATTGAATGCAGTTACACTCATAAAGACAAAGTTGTTATTTCTTCAAACATTGTTGATTTTGTTTTATTAATTTAGTTCTGTTCGCAAACGTATTATTTTCCGACGGTTTTCCAGCGATTTTATTTTGTTTTACGTATTTGTTGTTATTCGTTTATTCCAAGTAGTAGAATCTTATCTAGTTAATGCAATTGAACTTCTCTTGCATCTTTTATTTTGTTTGTAGGAATAGTAGTTTTATTTACTTTAATTTTTTTACTGATTATTTTTATTACGAAGTGAAGATTCTAATACATAAAATCTCATTGCAAATTGTATCTACGCTATAATTTTTACAATGTAAGGTTTATTGTTTTTTAACCTGTTACACTGGTTTTCGTCAAACAAAAAAAGTAAGCGACGACTAACACAGTTGTTTCCGGAGAGTGAGTGGCAGGCTTCGTGATGCTAGATTACAAATTAAATTTAAAAAAGCGCCACAACGATGAAGGACTAAATTGGGGAGATATCGTTTAACTCTACCCGCAACTGGAAAAGAACATATAACACGACAGAATATATTTTTATTTTATCACAGAAGTAGTTAAAGAGGACGAAGACAGTACATAAGTACAGTTATATAAACGTTGAAAACAATATTACATGGGTTGATATTAGAGGCCATGTATAAGTTACGCCTTTGACTGGGCAACACGTTGTTACGTGCAAAAGTTGAAACAATGGAACTTGCCTGAAATAAAGTAACATAAACGAAGTTATGCCGGTGCGCAGTGAAGACGGGGTGGGTTATATTCAAAATTCCGTAACCTATTAGGAAAAAAAACTCAAAAAAACACAAAATCAAAAGTCAAAAATCAAATCGCGCCAAGAAGGTGTAATACTCAATGGACTTACCTTAATATAGTGTATCTCACTAAGTTCTGTAACAAACAAAAATTTCACATAACGCGAAGGCCGGAGAAATTAAAAGTTTGTTTACATTTAACTATTTAAAATGTATTTAATCAATCATCGAAACAAATAAAAAAAACAATTTAAATTAGCGGAAAAAAAGCATGAAAGTTAAAATTAAAGTACTTGAATAAGTATATCAAAACAAACCAAAATTTAAAGAAATTAAACAAATCAAAATAAAATCATAAAAAAAACAATAGAAAATCTTAATTCACTAATGCACAGCCGTGTTTACATTAAATAGAAATTAATTAAATACAAAATAAAATAAATTCATCTATTTTAAAACCAGGATGAAAATCTTAATAATAAATTGTGAAATGAGTCAATTTTCCGGTTAACGCCAACATAAATTTTTTAACACAAAGAAATTTTGTCACATATCGTTTTGATAAATACGGACAATTACCATTTACCAATTGTATTCTCGATAAAATCGTTAATTTTCAACACTCATTATTTTTCTTAAAACCCAAAGCTTTTAAGACGCTTAACGCGTAAATAAAATTCACAAAATTTAATTAGTCGATACAAAATAAATACCTTAAATTTTTGGTCGTTGATTTGAAGGTAGCCAGCTGTAATCGGCCAAAATGTGGAAAAGCTAACCCCAGTTGACAAGCATCCGTCGGAAGTATCTCCATAAGTCACCACTAAAGCCAAATTGGCACCGTGTCGCACAACAATTTACGATTCCATTTCTTCATGTTTTTCGCGGATACTTCAACTTCCCTAGGGTTGATTTCACTCTACACCTGGATTACATTTCGATTATGTTTATTGGTCGGTAAAAATTATGAATCTTTATCTTAAACCAAAATTACTCATATTTAAAACCTCACTTCATTGCCACTTTCCCCAAGGTTGTGTTTAAAATCTCTGTGCAAGAAAGCAATACGACCAAGAAATACAAAGAGGATGGAAACAGATTTAATTACGGCACGAAAGTAAAGTTCGAAAACGGCTTTTCATACTGTGAAAAAGTCAAGTTAACAAAATATTTTATTTCATTACGGTCATAAAGATTACTTGTTGAGACCTGAATCATAACAACTGTCTAATAAATTATAAAAATGACGTCATTCCAAATATAATTTAATACAACTAACACAAAAGAAAATGAGTGTTCTCCGAATGTACTTAATACAATCAACTTTTAAACAAACTTAACATAAACAAACTGCTAAAATATATTTAATTACTATTACATTTCGGAGAGGAAACATAAATTACAACTGGAATTTGACAAGAAATGCAGAATACTGATGATTAAACAGCGTAATAATTTTAAATAAGTTGAATACAAAATTTTATCAACAACTTTGATTAGCATAGTTGAATCTAAAAACGTAAAATAACTTCTTTAAATCAACATGAAATCAAAAAAACAATTCTAAAATACATGAAACGAATAACTTCAACTCAAATACTAGGTCTTACACGAAATAAATCGCACAAACTCAAACGACGGTTACAACGCCGCACATCAAAGCGACCTAATGGGTCTAACTTTTAGAATTAACGAACAAATGACTTTACTTTTATAAGTTAAATTATGAGAATACGAAAATCAAAAGTCTAGAGAATCAAAGCGCACCGGATAAGTATGTGACACAAAAAAAATTTTAACATTAATTGTGATTACAATCTAATATGTACGTATGGCCATTCTAACAATCGAATTAGTACTCGTATAAATGGAAAATGCAATACTTACAGTTGTGTATTATTCAGTATGGGATTAGCTAATTCTTTACCAATATGACCTAAAACGTAATATAAAATTTGACACAAAAACGTACATACGGCGTTATCACAAGTAAATCCTGTCTTTAATTTATACGACAATTGAAGTAAATGTATGCGTCGAGTTTTCTTTTAATTAACTTCGCAGATATTTCTTCCAATAAAATGGTATTCAAATCACAGGTGTTTTATCAGCGCCGCCGATAAGGGTCACCCGCCAAAGAATTAATTCAAACTCTCAATACAAAGAAAATCTAACGACTTACCCCAAATAAACTTTCAATCAAAAACACATTTGACAATCGACCACGAAAAGTGAGCGTGCCGAGGACAAATTTTATACTCGAAAAATTTTAATTTACCAACTTTTAACATAAACCCATGGGGTAACAATTCTAAAACAATTATAAAAATGAAAATATGCAAAACTAAAAATTATTATTTAGTGTAAACATTAATTGTACACATTTTCATTCATTATATTGCAATTAAAATAATCTTTAATTATCCCTCCAACTCCATATAGATCATATTTTAATTTTAATAATGTGTTGATTAATGTTTTTTTTAAGTTTAATATACCGGATATCCGGATAAAGGTACGGAGCGGCTGTATCTTGACAATGTGTTACGAAAATTTTCTCTTTACTTAAAGGCAAGCGACTAACTCAGTTTGATCCGGCAGATCGGTCGCAAGTCTCGGTGTGCTAGTCCTACACTAAATTAAAAAGTCGCCAAAACAAGTAAATAACAACCAATATAACCATTGTTTAAATCTGTCGATCACTTAAAAGAATAATTGGCAAAACACAAATTTTTATAATAATATATTTATTTCCAAGAAGAGAGAATAGGCGTAACGTCTAATTTTAAATTTTAATTGTCGCTTGAACACATACATTAAATTTTAAATAGTACGCCTATGGAAATTTTATGTTAAATAGCAATCTCGTAAATGTCGAAAAATACGTCATGTGCACTTGTTCTTTCTTTTTAACTCTGCCGTTCGTTAAATTCACACGTTTTTGTAAGTTCTTAAACTTTCTTAATGTAATTAAAAATGGGTAAGCATTTGTAAATTTTGCAGAATTTATTGTAATTGCGTTGTATCGTTAACAGCTTTAAAATTTGGTTATCGAAAATCGTTTGGATCGCATATTTATTGTCGAAAATTATAATTGAACATAACTTGGCTAATTTAATAATCGTATCTGAAACCTCGTTTGAGTGGGAAGTAGCAACCCAATTGAGATATCTAGTAGCATAGATGTATGTCGCCTTTATCGCTAGAAATCGTTCGTTATCGTAGAATTTACATTTTCGGTAGTCTACAAATTTGTAAAATTCCATTGGTATCGTATTGTCAAAAAGCAATTTTTTTCAAATTTTACCTTCTCAAACCATAGCATACACAGGTATGAATTTCGTTAGTTCGTTAGTTGCATAAGTTTTGAAATATGTACATTAATTGCATTTCTTCACCATCGCTTTGTTATTTTACTTGGAAATTAATGCATAAGCTTTGTTGTAAAACAGAGCACTCGCAAAATTCGTAATAATAATAATAAAGCCTTTGTCGAAAAGAAAGCAATTCGTCATCGTATCGTTATAACATTTTGAACTTAGTTTTAAGGCAAATCGTTATTTTGATAGCTTAGATTTTGTTAATAGATAGTATAGATCGAAAATGATTTTGTATAAATTGGTATTATCGTAATTTTTGTAAATAATTTAGTTAATAAGATTCTGAAAGACAGATCTGATCTTATTTTGAATGTAAAAGATTAAGAATTCCCCTATACTTAGTTCAAAAGTTCAATGATCAAAGTTGTTTAAATCGTTTTGTTTTGTATCGTAACATTATAACCATATTTTTGTTAGTATTGGTGATAGACGTTAAAATAAAAAGAGAAAAAGGTAAACCAATTTCGAAAAGGTAGAAGGAAGAGTAATGTACGTAAAGGTAATTTGCCAATCAGTAACGGCGTGTAAACCAATGCAGCCGTTAATTTTAATTTAAATACATATTTTGGCAAGTACCAAATAACGACATTTAACAAATGGCAATGAAAATTATTTTAAAGTTTGTAAATTCACTGCGTAACTGCTATGAAGAAATATAAAGCTCAATGTATCTCGGAAAGTTGCGCCATGAGCCATATACCTTTGTAAACATAATTTGATATTTTGAGTGATATAGTGTCATTTTGCTTTCAAATTATGTTTTCAAAGGTATGGCTCATTGTCCAACTTTCCGAGATACCGCGAAATTTGTTTTTTTTTATAACAGTTGCGCTCGTTGGCGGTGGATTTGCAAATTTTCAGCTATTTTTCTTTTCCACTTTATTTATAAACATACAGCCGTCCGTGCCCTTATCCGGACACCCAATACAATATCAGACACCTAGGTGTTTAATAGGACAACGTGTGGTAGCATATTAAAGTAAAACTTTTTTTAGTATTATTTGCTTACACTGTTTAGTATAATTCATTACACTCATCATCAACATCATCATCAGCGGCAGCTCATTCTGTCTATCTTCGGACATAATAATAGATCTTTCCACTCTTCTACGTTGCGTGCTTTTCTCGTCCAATCGTGTTTTGCCAATTTTTTAATGTCATTTATCCACCTTGCTGCAATCTTCTTTGGTTTCTCTTATTTTTTTGTGGTCTTCATTCTATAAATTTTCGTGTCTATCGGCCCAGTTCCATCCCAGCACACAAACCGTTTTACTAGCATGGATCTTCTGCGTGCTTCTGTGTTGGGGATATCGCGTAACTTGTTTAACATTCTTCTCTCCATAGCTCTTTGTGTCACTTAGAGCCTTTGAATTTGTTTAGAACCCACGTTTCAGTGCCGTAGGTTATTACTGGCAGCACATATTAGTTGAAGGTCTCTGCTTTTAACGTAATTGATACGTCTGTCATAAACATGTTGTTCAGTTTCTTGAACGCTGACCGTGCTAATGAGATTCTTCTATCTAGGTCAGTTGTCAAGTTGATTTTTGAGAGTCGAAGTTTCTGCGTTAGAGATAGGAATGTATTCATTTTTTCCAATTTTTTGCTTTCAAACTCAATCTTTTGTTGTTTTTCTTGTATGTCATTTGTAAAGTATTCTGTTTTCTAAATGTTTATATTGGTTGCAATTTGTTTTGATTCAGTGTTTAGCTCTTCTAACATTTTTCGTAGTTCTTCTTTATCTCTTCTGCGTTATATCATCGACCAATCTTAGATGTTTCAGTTCTTCTCTATCTATTCTCCCTCTTCTTTCTTCCCAGTCCAATCTTCTAAACATGTCTGCCAAAGCCAATGTAAATAAATTGAGTATACGTATTTCATGAGGTTTCATGATGGGCTGTATATCTTTCGTCTACTGTGCAATTACCTACTTCTGGGCTTGATTATTTGACATTTTCTTTAAAACTTTGTTAATTTCGCCTTTTCTTTTTAACCTAATGTTTGTGACTCTCTTTCGGTCTTTTTCTGGTTGTGGTGCATTCCCATATAGTGTACGATAGAATACTTCTTTGTATCCTACTAATTCTTGTTTTTCTTCGTTTATTAGTTTTCTTATGTAGTGTTTTCCTTCGTTCATTTTTGACCGCAGTTTAGTCTTTTCCTTTCTTTTAGAATTTTTTTTTGTTTTGCTTTTTTCCTGATTATTTTAATTATTTCTAATATTTTTATTCTGTTTGCATTTCTGTTTTTGCTTTTTAATTAGTTTTTTTTGCTTCATCACTTAAATTTAGCATTTTTCTCTTTTCTTGCTTTTTAATTTTCTCTATAATATGTTTGTACTTAGTTTTTGTTTTCTTATTTCTTCTGAGATAATTTTTTATATCTTTGCTATTAGTTTTTGTGTTTCTTTTTTCTTATTAATTTGTACTTTTGTCGTTACCATCCTGTGGCCATTTCCTACATTTATTTTGCTTAATACCATCGTATCTATGATTATGTGTTTGTCATTACATATGAAATAGCCGATCTCGTTGTTTACGTCTCAATTTGGGCTATGCCACGTTTATTTTCTTTGTTTCGGTTTCTTGAAGTATTCATTAAGTATAAGTTGCTTTTCTAAACGTAGGTTGCAAGTGTTTCTCCTCTGGAGTTTATCTTTTCTAACCCAAATGGATCCATTCTGTGCTGGTTTGGGTGTTATTGTATTCAGACTTTTGCGTTAAAGTCGCTCATCATTATTGTGTATTTTGATGTATCTGCTTTTAGCGCCTTGTTAACTTCTTCGTTAAATGTCTCTACCTTTTGGTCTTCATGGGTCGTTGTGGGTCGTATATACCTAGATAGTTTAGTTCAATTAGTTTTTCTGTATCACGCATTGTTTTTATATTGAACGTTGCTATATTCCATTGTATTTTATTCTTTTTTGTATTTTGTATGATTTACGGGTTAGGACATGATTCTTTCTTTTTTGGGATCGGATTAAAAAATTTGTTTAGTATCATATGCTTGTATAGTATGCATATAATTTATTACACTTTTACACATAATTGATTATTTTCTTATTTGGTTCAGCTGATAACACCCTGTAAGGTGCCCAAATCAGGGTTACAAATAAAAACTGGTCAACGGGTTAAATTGAGGATGAGGGTATGATACCGAACCGGAATAGGAGACGGAAGGACTAAGGGGGCCGTAAAGTAATAGTTAATTGATTCAACCGATGAGAACTATTCTCACCATACCTGGTCAAAGTGGCGTATATAATATGACAAAGGTTGGCTTATCAAGCAACATGCAGGACTAGCAAGGGGTGTTAAATAGCAAAATATCTTCTATGAGAAGAAAGGAAACAAAGTTATTTCAACTGTGCACCGAGAAGGTGCCGAAATCTTACACTGCTGCAGTAGCAGTCAGCTTTGAGGATTTTGGAAAAGCAAAATTTTGACTAGAACGAATCGAAATGTATATCGCTTCCTATAGTATATCCGTAGAACCGTTAAAACTCATACATGACGAAGGAATAGATATACTAGTGTTGCTCTTTTCTATAAAAAATGATGAAGGAATAATAAATCCATTATGACTTTAATAAAAACAATTAACACGTTTAATTGTCTTTTTACTGATAAAAATTAATCGGCGTTAATTTAAAATAATATAATTTAAAAAAAACATAAACCGCATTGGGATTTGAACCTTCGTACGTGCATCGGGGCGATATTACCGCAGTCGTGCGATTGATGTCACTACACTAAAGTGACATACTCATATGTGTTTAAAAACACTTTGGGGACATATAATTCGAAATTTTCAAATTCCCTATGTTAATCTGTATGCTTCAAAATTTCCGTAACACACGGTATAATCAAGTCAAAAAATATAGAGAAAAATTGTGTTTTTTTTTCAAGATATGGAATTTTATTCTAAAAAAAATCGTCGCAAGATTCGAACTTAGGATTATATATGGAATTCACTTTAAATTATAAATCAAATATCTAATAAACTGTTAATGTTAAGAAAATTTTTTATTTGAATAAATTGTTAGGAAGAATTAACTCTTATCAGAAACTGTAAAAATAATTTGAATAATTTACATATTTACAAAATTATATAAGAAAAACTGTTAAAGATGGCGGATACACTCACTTCCGATTTTTTTTATCAGGCCGAGAGAATATGAAAAGCCAGCTCCAACCAAATTTCAAGTTAATAGAATTTTTGATTCGAGAGTTATCGTGGATACATCGTTACACACAGACACCAAAAATTTTTTTGTCAAAAATACATTTTTCTGATTCAGGAGACCTTGAAACGTAAAATTATGCAATAAAAATTTTTTGAAAAAAAGTTGCGTTCGTTATACTTTCTTTATAGGAAAGTAATAAGAACAATGCAAAAGAATGCTCTGAACACAGAACAATAGCTCTGATTTGTCACACTTTGAAAGTATTCTTCAAAATAATACACAATAGGATTTATAAAAGACTTGAAGTAGATATAAGCTACAGGCAAATGGAATTTAGAAACGGACTGGGAACCAGGGAAGCTCTGTTTGGTGTCAATGTGCTGATGCAGAGGTGTTTGGATATGAACTAAGATCTTTATGTATGTTTTATAGATTTCGAGAAAGCTTTCGACAAGATCAAGCATGGAAAGCTACGCGAAATACTCAAAAACAAGAATATTAATAACCGTGACATCAACATAATACCTAAGTAATCTTTATTGGAATCAAACTGCAAAAGTGAAAACAAGTTGACAGATAAAATTAAAATATGCCGAGGTGTTCAACAGGGGTGTGTACTTTCTCCGCCGCTGTTCAATATATACATTGAAGCCATATGCCAAGAAGCAGTACCAGGAGAAAGCAGTAGAATTACAATCAATGGAGAGATAATGAATAACATACGTTTTGCTGACGATACGCTCACAATAGCTGACGATGCAAAATCTCCTTGAAAGAATTAATACTTAAAGCAACAATTGTGGTCTAAATCTTAATCTGGGAAAGACTAAATTTATGGTAGTCACAAAAAAAACAAGACATATACACAAAAATAACAATATACAACAAATAATTTGAAATAGTCACATCATACAAGTATCTGGGAACATGGATCACGGAAAATAACGAAAAAACGAAAGAAGTCTAGAATAGAGATAGCAACACATACGTTTGTAAAACTAAAAAAGTTTCTTTGCTGTCGAGACGTAGATATAGACCTCAGAATGCAAATGTTGCGAAGTTACGTTTTCTCCACACTACTCTATGATATGGAGGCATGATCACTCAAAAAGAAAAACATTAGGAACATTGAAACTTTTGAAATGTGGTGCTATAGAGGAATGTGGAAGATATCATGGACAGAAAAAGTAACCAATATGGAAATACTGAATGGGCAAGGAATGTGAACTTAATAAAAATGAAAAAGAGCAAGTCGCAATATCTGAGCCATATAATGAGAGAAGAAAAATACAACCTGCTGAGGCTTATAATACAGGGAAAAATCAAAGGAAAGAGGAGTATAGGGCGAAAAAAATCTCACGGTTGAAAAATCTACGGGAATACATCTGCAGTTCTGGGGAGTTGTTTAGAGCTTCAATTAGCAAAGTGAGGGTTGCTATGATGATTTCCAACCTCCGATAGGAGACGGTACTGAAAGAAGAAGAAAAAGAAGAAAACAAAGCCTTGTACTAGACACTTGAGAATTATTAGCTCTGCCTGTAATGCTCATATTCTAAGTCAGAAATAAAGAGAAATAGGTAAGAAAGCAAAGCTCATAGGATACAATGGCAATAAGCGTGTAGCGCGTAGATTTGGATAAAAGAGAGCCATAAAGATAATTTGTCAAAACACGTGCAGTTTAAGAAGAAGCTAGAACAATGCGTTGAACAAGTAAAGCTACTACCTCAAGATATGGAGAAATAAGAGTCGATTTGTTACAAGTTTATACGTCTTACGAACCTTGCACGGCCAACTCACACAGTCGGAGATAGGGGAGGTTCAAATAAATAATATTTAAAGGGTGTTACGTGCAAAATTTTATTTTTTATATTGAATTAAAATTAGATTCCGGTTTTGACGCCCTCTGCCGATATTTCTGGTTACTGACATGTTGAGGAATTCATTTTCAAGCTGTCAACTACCTACGATGGTCTGTGTCGTTTGAGTTCGTCTAAATCCAAAGATTTAATAGTACATCTACTGTGATGGACATGAAATCATAAATTAATTACGTGTTTAACATAATTTATTCGGCACAAGCCGTTTCGCCACGCTTTCACCACATGTTCGATTTAATAAAAGAATAATAAAGAATTAATATTGATAAATACCTTCACTGAACGCTTAGGATTCTGGAAGGCATATTATCCACAAAGAAAACGAAGTCTTCACCAACATTTGCCTTTGAGATGTTATTTCTTATACGCCAGTCGATTGCGATACCCACCTTTTTGTAATTGCGAATAACAGCATTCGACACAACATGTTTTTATATCTAATTTCTTTTATTATTAACGATTTTGTAGCTTCCTATTTTCGTGAGTTATTGTGTTGACACGATTTGCTATTCATATCTATTCTAGGCTCACTCACCGGGGAAAACGTTTTCTTCGATCAAGTAGGTACTAGATTATGGGTAAGTTTATTTAGTTATTTTGTCGCTGTCAGAAAAGTCACTCACGGAACTTTTGTTTATGTTAATTTTTGTAATAACGATCATTGTTGCAATACCATTAAGGTAGTTTCATTAATTATTTGTGTGTATCGCATGCTGTGTACAAACGATATCTATTACGAAATTTTCTTCGCTATTCACTTTGATTCAACTTATGTATTGTGTATAGCCGATACTTCTGGCATTTATGGATTGAGAATTAGATATACTCTTGTTAATATTCTACGTTACTAAATTAAAATTTTTATACCTGTTTAATCTTTCTTTTATGGTAACATACCTTTCTCTTTTATTGTGGTTACCCGAACATCAGAGAAACAAGGATTACGAACCTAAAAATTCGTTACAAGCTTGGACTGTCTGTCTTGATCGAGGCAGAAGTGTTAATTATAAAAGATCTGGCGCCCTTAATTATTCATTTGAACCTCCCCTATCTCCGCGTGTGCGAGTTGGCCGTGCAAGGTTCGTAAGACCAAGGGCACAAGAACTTTTTTAATAAGTAAAGCTTCTGTTTCGATCAGGACAGATGGTCCAAGCGTGTAACGAATTTCAGGTTCGTAATCCCTATTACACTGATGTTCGTGTAACCACAAAAAAAAGAGAAAAATATGTTACCATAAAGGAAAAATAAAATATCTATAACAACTATAATTTAATAATGTAGATTATTAACAATGAGCTCCAGAAATTTTGTACTACCTACATTCTAAATACATAAATGCCGAAAGTATCAGCAACACACAATACATAAGTTACACATAGGGTGTCGATAATCAAAGAAAAATTACATGATAAATAACTATGGTTCACAGCATGCGATATCACAGAAATAATTACTGAAAATACCTAAATGGTATTGAAACAACTATTGTAATTGTGTAAGTTAAAACAAGCAAAATTCCGCGAGCGACTTTTTTTGACAACGACAAAATAATTATATAAAACTTACCCACAATCCAGTACTTGCCCGAAGAAAACGTTTTCCTTGTTCTGTAGGCCTAAAATAATTATGAATAGCAAATCGTGTCAACACAATGACTCGCGAAAGTAGAAATCTACAAAATTGTTAATACTAAAAGAAATTAGATATAAGAACCCGATGTATCGAATGCTGTTTCGTTTTTAGTTTGAACATAGACCTTCCAGACTACTAATCGTTTCGTGGAGGTATTTGTCGATATTAATCTTTCATCGGTCAATAATACATCAAGACATGTAGCCAAAAACGTGGCGGAACGTGCCTAGACGTGCTATCAAATTAAGAAGGAAATTACAAAAGAATTTGAAAAAAAAACTAATAGGAAAAGCTTACCTTGTGATAAATAACTTACTCGAAATGCGTTCTCAAATTAGAATTTTATATTTATTAACGCTGATTTTGTACGATTCAGAATCATTTATCTCTTGACAGGCAATGGAATAAAACTACACTCGGCAGAGGACGTCAAGAACAGAAATCTAACTTGAAGGTAATGAATATACAGGGTATTACATCCGAAATTAATGCACGTAACAGACTATAGAAGAATCGCAGAACACTTCAAAAAAAATAATTCTATCAACAGTTTAGATGATTACAATAATGCGGTTTATCTTTGAAGAAGCCAGAACATTTTGGTATACAAAACTGATTACTATTTGTTTAGTTCTGAGTCTTGCTTCAAATGAAAAAATGCATCAGCTTTTTTGTACGGAGAACTAGAGAAAATAATTTATCTGGCAGAACTGAAAGGGTATGAAGACGGCACAAAGCGGGTATGCAAGTTAGAGAAAAAGTTGAATGGCTTGAAGCAAGCACCGAGATGTTGGAGCAAAAAGTTTAGAGACTTTATGTTTAGACTTGGTTTCAAGCCTAGTAATGCTGATCCTTGTTTATTTAATAAAGATGGCAAAATTAAGGTTAGTGATATTGTATGTACTAATTGTGGATGGGGATCTACAAGATTTAAACGGTTTCTTTGAACAAGTCAGAACAGATTTCAAAGTAAGTACTACAGCTGCAGATTATTATCTTGGTCTACAGATCAAACGTCACGAGAATGGTAGTATCAAAAATTTCGGACTAGCGTAAGAGTGTAACCAGTTTCAAATGCTACAGCGACTCAGACTTCTCCGGTTATCCAAACACATGTCGATCAACGTCTGGAGTTTACCTAGGAGGATGTATTTCATGGTTAAGTCAAAGACAGTCTTAGTGTCAACGTCAGGTACAGAAACTGAGTTAGGACAACTCATGAGGCGACGATCGAAATCATCTGGTTGATTCACTTATTTAAAAAAATCAAGAAATTAGACCAGATTTCTGTTTTACAACTCGACAATGTTGCAACAGTGAAGTTAAGATTAAAACCTGAGTTTCATTGCAAAACGAAGCATATTAAGCTTAAGTACTTCTTCATTTGGGTAGTAGGTGACCAGAGGACACCTTGGAGTTCAGCAAATAACAACTAATGATCAAGTAGTAGATATCATGACAAAGCCATTAGCTAAGACGCGTTACTAGTTTTTATGAAATAAGATGGAATTATTCTTAATATATGCAAGTTGTCTAAATTTATTTAATTCAGATCACGATTTTTCTTCGCTCAATTATGAAAACAATGCATTTAACATAAAATTCAAATTAATATACGATTATAATTGTTTAAATTGTTCTTTAATTAACCCACAAAGTTTCAAAATAAAAATGTTGAAGACGTAAAAACTTATAGGATAAAATTTGGCTAGTAATAAAGTATACTCAAAATATTTGTGGTTCTGTTATTGCTTTTGTTTGCGACATTTATTAATTTCATGCTTTTCCAAGTCCTTTTATTTTAATTTGTTCTAACTGGTTGTTTATACGGTAAATTGCATTTTGTGTAATTGTTGGGTATTAAATTTAGAATTCTTTAATAAATTCTTCAAAAATAAACAATATTAATTTTGAAATTATACGCGATTTAAAATATTAGTAGTAAATGTAGTTTAAATCAAAGCGCCCTCGATTTTACTCTTATTTGAATATTATAAAAATCGAACATCATACATGGCTACAACCAAAAATAAAAGCATTCGACAACCATTAAAAACAGAAAGAGATCAATGTTTTTTTTAATTCAACCGACACAGAAAAGTTCTCCCCAAAAAAGAGAAAAGAAAAATTCGCACCAAAAAGCATTTTTATATAAACCACAGTTCGGTTTTTACGCTTTCAATAAAATTTTCAATGAAATAGGAATGTAATTCTAAATGACAGCTTGTAGTTAATTTACAGGTTTCTAAACTTCTCTTCAGAATGACAGCGTTTAAATTTTTGATCTTGTAGACGACTCTTTTCTCATTTCGAACAAAACTAAAATTATAAAGTACATAAAGTCGTTTTTTCCTCCGTTCGCGTAAATACAGTTATAAAACGTCCTAATAAAATATTTAAATTTAAAACAATTTTATTAAAGCTCCTTTAAATTGATTCCATTAAAAAAAGAAGCTTTAAAAGAGTCTTAGTTACGTCCGAATGACCATCAAGTGTCACTTGAAAAACCTATTTGATTTTCACGACTGTAGAAAATAGTCACATTTCTTTTCCATTAGATTTTGAATTATATAGAAGAGAGAATTTCGAAGCGACTTTATTTGAAATTTTTAATTTTATATAAAGTAGAGCGTCTAATTCAATTTATATTGGTATTAGCAATTTAGAAAGTGTCAAAGTGTTATTTATTTATTTATCGAATTAACTATTTATCGTGTTTAAATATTCTTAGGACTGTCTCATGTGAGCCGTTAAAAAGGTAATTGCATGAAAACGGCCTACATTTTCACATACATAAAAATTATTTTTCGCATCGACATTATTGTCACAATCACAATTTTCTCGTCCAAATATTAAACTTTAAAAAAATAATCTTTTGTTTAGATTTCTAGCGGATTAAATGCTACGGTGATTTTTCTCGATAAATACAAAAAGTTTTAGCGTCCAAAACGTTTTAAACTTTGTTATTGTTTTAGTCTAAGAATCGATCTTACACTACACAGCTGTTATTCAACTAAATCTTTGGAAAGTTAAATTAAACGGTAACATTAAAACTGTTTCTTAATAAAAATAATCAAATCACGAAGTGCAGAATTAATATAGTGAAACATTCCAAACGGTTTATTATATAAACAAATTTAATCAATCAAACATTTTTTTTCCTGTTTTTTTTGCCGGATAAATACAAAATAATAATTCACATTTCAAATCAACAATAGTACATATAGTATTGTGTGATGAGTTAAAAATGGTCGTCATTGCCAATGAGTATAAAAATTTACAGCCAAGCTGAAAGCGAGGCTTCAATTCATGTAAGTTGGCAATGCACAATACGAATTTTTTAGAGTTACGCTGGTTTTCATGTAACAAAAAAGGTAAGCGACGGCTAACACAGTTGTTCTTAGAGATAAGGTCGTAGGCTTCGTGATGCGAGATTATAAACTAAATCCAAAAAGTTGCCAAAACGATGAAACTCTACATTTAGGAGACATCGTTTAAATCTACCCGCAGCTGAAAAAGAACAAATAACACTACAGAAGTGATAACACAGAATATATCTTTATTTTATCACAGACAGTAGTTAAAGAGGACGAAGAAGTATAATTATATAAATTTTTCCAAACACTAATACATGGGTCGGACAAAATATAATTTACACCCTATACTGGGCAACACGTCGTACAGCAAAATGACCTAGTCGGTCTAACTTTTACATTCAAAGAAGGAATGACTTTACATTCGTAAATTCAAAACCACCAAAGTATATAAAAAAATTAACTTAGAGACTCAACGCGCACTGCATTAAACTTTGTGACGCACAAAATGATCTAATAATTAATTGTGTTAACAATATAACATGTACGTACGGTCATTCTAAAAATTGACATGACGAACGAAGTAGTACTCATAAAATTAGAAATAATACTTACAGTTAAGTTTTAGCTAGTAGGGGATTAGCTAATGCCGTATCAGTATTACATAAAATTTAATATAAATCCTGTTTTTAATTCATACGATGATTGAAGATAGCGTATGCGCAGCGTTCCCCTCGACTTAATATAATAATTGGTGGTAAAAGTTCCTTTCAAATGAAATCGAAATCGTAAACGTCTCAAACTTCTAACGGTGTGAATGGTTTAATTACAGCAACGCGACGTCATGGAAATTTTTCCAAATATACCATCTGCTTGTTATCTCTACCGATGAAGGAAACGTGTGAGGGGTATGGAAATCCGCTATAGACAATTATGAAAGAATCAATTTAAACCCCCCATACAAAAAAATTATAACCACTTACCCCAAATAAACTTTAAATCAGTTAGACACAAAATTGGATTGCATATTTACGTGAAATTGCGTGAAATAACTTAATGATGAAATCCTTGTTAGGCGTAGACACCGCTTAACGGAGGTCTGTGTTACACAAACGTTACCGAAGAAAAAATGAAATTGTGTTTTTAAAATTTGACAGTGAACCACGAAAAGTGGGGGTGTTGAGGACAAATTTTTAACTCAAAAAATTCCAACATACCACATTTTAACATGAAAAATTTTTTCCCAAAAACATAAAAACCTAAAATTAAGAATAGAAATATAGGCATACGTCAAGGACGAAACCTTGAAATCTAAAACCAACCCAAATACAATAACAACCAACTCAAGAAGAAACGTAAAGGAAGGAGGTTTTCCCATGCATGAAACGGAATGATACTCCAAAGAACCAAAAACTCCAACCAACAGAAATGAAGCATAACGAAAAGGTACTCGTTAATAGTCGACATCAGTCGCTACGCTATAGAAGCAAGAAAACAACGCAGTCCCATAGACCTCACTGACGAACAATACCAAATAAACCAAGGAAAAAAGAAGTATAGGAAAGAGAGAAGTTTAGACCACGGTCAAGGACAACGCCCTAAAAGCCCAACCCACAAATACAAATCCAACCTCAAATATAAGTTCCAAAACTCACTTAAATTGTGATATGCGGATTTGAAAAAAAAATTAAAAAACAAACTAATGCAGTTGTGCTAAAAAGTCGTCAACAGACGATATGAGTTTCTTCCGCCAAAAAAACCAAAAGATCTAAGCAAAGAAAACTAACGAAGAAATCGTCGTGTTGGAATGTCACATTGGAACGTAAAAGCCGAAGAACGGATTAGAATATTCCAAGGCCAAAAAACCCCACAGAAAAGGAGTATCCTAACGGGGCTGACAACATTAAAAATGCCAAATAAGCGGAAGCACGGAGTACAAGAAACGACGTTGCAGTCTGTCCCAAGCTCCAAACTAAAAACAAACCCGATAAAGCGAGAGAAGTAAATGAGAAAGAAAAAAAAAAGAAACACAGTTGCAATGAACACTAAATAGAAAAGTTGCTAAAAAGAAAAAAACAAAGTAAGTGTTCAATAAAGTGAGATAAAAGAAAAGAAAAAGAAGCAAAAGAAACCATTGCCTTAAAGGCGAACCTTCAGAAGCAAAGAAAAAAGAAAAAAAGTAAGACAGACGGAGAAAGATAAGACTAGATATTTCTATGTTTAACTAACCACCCAAGAGATGAACCTTAAAGACAATGAAAAAGAAAAAAATAATTGTTGGCACATAGAAAGTCTCTAAGTCTAAGAAGAAAGAAATGAGAAGTTGGAAACATAAGAGATAGAGAAAGACGGAGAAAGATAAGGCTTGATGTTAATGCCTGATTTGTTCATCGCCCGTAAACGAACGAAAAAAGAGACCACCCTACGGTGCCTAATCAACCGCCCTAAAGGATAAACTTTTAGGAGGAACAAGAAAGAAAGAGATGTGGCATGCAGGTGATTACAACCAGATGTACTGTGGTAATCATGAATAAGTTGGTTGCGCTGGTCCGATGGTACAACTAACTTCCAAACGCAAGGATCAGAAGAGGAAATGCATACACGTTTACTTAAAAGATTTTTTACAACACACCAACGAGAGAACCGACGAGGAGAAGCAGTAACTTTAGACACTAAACTTGAGTACCAAGAATCGGTATTAGGCCTAATAATCCTAGAAACTGAAATAAAATTGGGAGGAAGAGAAAGAAAGGTACGAACAATAGGTAAAGGCTTATCACCTTGAAAACGACAACGAACACAAGTATTCGAAGTAGAAGCAGATACAGAAGAAAAGAGAGCAAGTAGCAGGAATAACAGAAAAGACGGAAGTAGAAATCTTACTAGCAAAGACTACAGATGGCTCTTGAACTTAGTCGCCAATCTCTGTTGTTGAGAAGTGTAAAGAATCACAAGAGTTGATGTTGGATTTTAAACGCTTTCTAGAAGATATTAATTGAGCAATAGATGCGATTTCAATCAACCGTAAAAGAAATTGATAGAATGACGTTAGATTCCGGCGAATGACCTTGGGTCGCATTTGCCCTTAGACCGGTTCCGATAGCTGAAGAAAGAGGTATCGCATGGTGGTAACGTAAGTATCAATGCATTTGTTAGAACGATTATCGTAATCTAAAGGCAGAAACTCCAAATTTAACAAAGCAGCAAGATCATTCCACGAACGTAACGAACTTCGATTTGTCTTTAAAACAATAATTGCTTTGCCAGATAAAACTTCAATGGCTGAGAGAAAAAGTTGATACTGTGAAACACCATGAAACAAACACAACTTGTCAATACGAATAAGAAATTCTATAAGGAAAAAAGGATCTTCACCAGAAAACGTTACATTCTAATTTCTTAAGTTCCTTTCTGAATCAGAGTTTGAAGAAGTAAGAAGTGGTGGTTCTTCATCTAAAGAATACATAGCTAAAACAATAAAAATTAAAACAAGAAACTAATCAAAGCAGAAATATGCTAACACTTGTCCGACTGAAAATCAAATCAAAGCAAACTAAGTCGATAACTAATGTAAAGTCAAGCCAATGTACTAAAAATAAAGAAGTACATGTTTGTGAAGTAACTCCGACGTCAAGTCTTGCAGCAACACCTAAAGAAGCGAAGTAAAATTTTGAGTAAATCGAACCCGCTAAAGACAAAAAAGAGGTAAAAAAATTAATAAAACCAGAAGGAATTATAATCCCACATACAAAATCGAGATTCACGTTGGACGCCAAATTTGTTACGCTGGTTTTTGTGTAACAAAGAAAGGTAAACGACGGCTAACACAGTCGTTCTTGGAGATGTGGTCGCAGGCTTTGTGATGGTAGATTATAAACTAAATTTAAAAAGGCGCCAAAACGATGAAAGACTGATTTTGGGAGACATTGTTAAAATCTACCCGCAGCTGAAAAAGAACAAATAACACGACAGAAGTTATGACACAGATTATATGTTAGTTTCCAAAAAATAATTGATTTCTTCTGAATTGTTATGCAGTTTAAAAAACTGATCGTTGTTAATAAATACTGACTTTTTTAAGTTAATTTGAACATGTTATTGCAAATTGAGTAATTTTGTTATTTGTATGATTCGATTACTTAACCTGTCAAATATGTATATTTTAGTCATCATTGGAAAATCCTCTCGATTCTATAATTTTCCTGACACACCAGTCGATAGTAACAATTTTAGCTTGAAAAGCGGACGCATATTTTTTTTGAAAGTTAGCGAATGTTGTTTATTATATAATTCTTTTCACCGCGCCCCGGTAAATGTGTTTTGTCTACTCGTCTCGTGATTAGATGTCTTTAAAATGTGATATTACGGATTTTATAGTTAAGATTGTTATATATTTTCCCGGTATTTGACGTGTGTTAATTTATCTGCAGCTTGCATGCTGCGTGTCTTGATTCCGTCATTACTACGAGTTGTAATGGTTGAAGTGGAACTACTGCTTCTATAGCTGCTGTGGGCGCAAATCTCATCGTTTCTGTTATTAGCAGTTATTCTATTCTCTGTTCTTTGTCCAGCTTGGAAGGCGACTTTTTCAGGTTGTTTCTCTTGTCCCATATAAGCGAACCGTTTGAGATGATGGGTCATGTCACTATAGTATAATACCATTTGGTTATTGTGAGTTTCAATCTCCATGTGTGACCTACTATCCATTTGGTTACCTGGAGAACCCTAACGGTCTTTGTTGTGGCGTTTTCTAGATGAACGTTAAAAGCCAGTATGGTATGAAGAGTGAATCTGAGATGTTTGACTTCCTTTGTCATTGAGAGCGTAACTCCGTCCACTATAAGTAATTTAATATCAACTGTTTACCGTCGTTTGGTAAACGGTATGCTTGCAGTCTTAATTGAGTTTACTGATAGTCCTTCTTTCTTACACCATTTATCGACGGTGTTTAGTGCACTCAGCATTATACTGGATGCAGTGGTTTCAAATTTCCCGTTTGTAATAATGATCATGTTGTCAGCGTATTCTAAAGGGGAAACCCCTCCGTCTTTTAGTTCTTGTAGTAGACCGTCTATGACAAAGCGCTACAGTAGGGGTGACAATACCCCGCTTTGTGAGCACCGTCCAGATACTTTGACTCTTACGGTGCTACCGTACAAAATAGTTGTTACTGTCTTATTCGTGAGCATTAAGTTGTCCCAGTTTCGTATTAGGAGCTGTGATGTCGAATGGTTTTCAATATCTAGAAAAGTACCCAATGCAATTTTATTGTAATGGATTACATTTTTGTATCTGTTTGTTAGTTGATCAAATGATAGCTCGCAAGATTTTTCAGATTAATATGCACACTGGTTTCAGTTTTATGGGTTCAAGGCGCACGGCTACCACAAGACGCTTCCGTTTAGGTCGTTCACAATTAGGTTCACAACTAACAAACGTTTCAACGCCTTAGAAAAGAGCTCATCTAAATGACTAGCTTTGTCACGACTACTATTGCGTTGGGATACGGTACGTCTTGGCCGATGATCAAGTTCACGTCGGAATCGGTTGAGAACGTATCCGTTTTAAAAGAAACAACATCACATGGTTGAATGTAGGCCGGTGTTAGTCATTTACGTTTGTACTAGAAAAGTACTAGCCCAGACATTATTCAGATTGCACCGCGTGGAACCGATTAACATTACACTTTTATTAGTGGTTAGTTACACTAATTACTATGAAAACTATTGCTTTAATATGTTATACTGGTTTTCGTGTAACCAAAAAAAAATGAAGCAACTGCTAACACAGTTGTTCCTGGAGGAGTAGTAGCAAGCCTTGTGATGCTAAATTATAAATTAAATCGAAAAAGGCGTCAAAACTATGAAAGATTAAATTAGGGAGATATCGTTTAACTGTACCCGTAGCTGGAAAAGGATAAATAACACGACAGACGTAATAACACAGAATATGTATTTATTTTATCACAGACACTAATTCGAAAGAGGACGAAGAAGGTACATAAATATAATTACGTAAATTTTCCAAACGCTAATACATAGGTCTGACTATACTGAGCAACACGTCGTACATGACCAACGGAGTACTAATCGTAAAACTAGAAATTGTAATACTCACAGTTAGGTTTCGTCCAGTAGGGGATCAGCTAATTCCGTACCTGTATTACCTAAAACGTAATATTAAATCTAAAACAAAACGTAGATACGGCGTTAACACAAGTAAATTTCGTTTTCAAATCATACAATCATTTGAGATAGCGAATTCGCAGCGTTACCCTGTACCGCAACTCTCAGGTAGTTTAGATAAGCGAAGAGTGCGCTAACAAACGATGTAAAGAAATCGATTAAACAATTAGAAAAATTGTCAAAATTGGTCAATTAACTTCCGATGTCAGGGATGCCAAATAGTTTGATTTTAAGACTAAACTATTAAAATAATAAGTTACACACGAAAAATTCATTGATTCAATCTCAAAAGATAGTTATAATCCTATATTCAAAAACAAAACAAAACAAAAACAATAAGGTAAAACTCAGTAAGATTAGTTAAAACTAAGAATAGAAATTTTGAATATTTAATTAATTAAACTTAAAACTATTATAATACCGGTATTTCTTTACATATAATAAGAGAAACAATTTTAAATTAAATTAAATATTTGCGGTACGCAAATTTAATTTTTATATTAATTAGAGAATTTTATTTTTTTATATTTAATAAGTTACGTTCAAATATGTTATTTTGTAAGAAGAAAAACCAAGTTTGTTGATGAAGCAGTCTTTAATCAACGAAAGGAATGTAGATAGATATAAATAACTCACGCATATAGATCAAATTTCACATCAAATTGATGTCATCCAACGGAATGCAGAGCTAATGTTGGCGAATAGCCTTGGGAAATTTCCATCAAGAATCGATGACCAAGGTTTCTTCACGAAAATCAATTTAGATAATTGGCATTGATGGTGTATTCATTCACCAAATCCACTTAAATTATATAGGTAACGATAATTTCATTTAAAGATAAAATTGGTGCAAAAAAAACGTCTAAAACAAATAAAAACTGGGAATTAGATAAACTCAACAAAATAGAAATGAAAGACATACCTGTATTATTAACACAGACTTTTTAATAAAGATATTGTAGATAAAAGGTAAGATAAAAGCTACATGGCTTCAAAATGAAGTACCACATGCGTACTCGTCGAACGCTAAGTACTGAATGAATCTCAAGGCTGCCGCGCCCTAAAAAGTAGCGACTCTACAAAATAAAAATAAAGGAAGGTTTACACGCAACATTTAGTTAAAATAATACAAATAATTTAAAATCAAATAATAACAGTAACGGAACCGTTACAACCCCTCGACTTAAGGTAGCAATTCATGGTAGCGGTTTCTCCCAAAAGCAATCGCAATTTGAAAGGTTTCCAAATCTCATGACGGTGTGAATAGTTAAGTTATAGTAATGTGACGTCAAGGAAATTTTGCTTCAAATATGCCATCTGTTTGTTACCTTCATCGATAAAGTGTGGGGAATATAGAAATCCGCTATAGACAATTATTAAAGAATCAATTTAAACTCCTAATAAAAAAAATAGAACTACTCACACCAAATCGACTTTCGCTTAGATAGATACAAAACTAATTTGCATATTCACGTGAAATCACGTGAAATAACTTAATGCTGAAAGCCTTGTTGGGTCTAGAAATACCGCTAAACGGAGGTCGTCGTATTGCACCAAACATTACCGGAAGGTGAATAAATACGTGCTTATAAAAATTGACAATCGCCGACGAAAGGTGGGCGTGTCGAGGTTGATTTTTATACTCGAAAAATTTTAACCTACCAACGTTTTAAAATAACAAATACTATATTAATGTATTAAATATAATTTAAAAATTTTCAAATACCCAACCTTGGTTTTATTTACCCGAGTTTTTTTTTTTTAGAAAAACTGTTTAGAAGCAATTTTTTATAAATATTTATTTGAGCTAAGAACTTTTTACTTTGATGTATATTTTTGCTAATTTAAAATTTTTGCTACAATTACAATCTATGGTTAGTAATTACTAACATACCACAGAGCGTCAACTAGCTCTGATAATTGTAGATTGCAATCTTTGTTTTATAGGATTTGTTCAAAGCTATTTAGAAAAGAGCAGAATGTTCTAGTAAAATATAACGCTAAAATTGCTAGCGACATAATGAAAACCAGGTATAACATCAGGTTGCAATCGGGCCACATGGTGTGAATATACAATCCCCAAGAAGACGTGGTTTGTCGCTGTAGCTGCAGTTGTCGGCCAAAAGTGGTCTATACAAAAAATCTAGCTTTGTTTGGTGGCGATTACAACGTTGTTCAAAACCAGGTTTAACCAAAAGTAATAACCAGCAGAAGCAGGAGTTGAGCCAACTAAATTGGACGCTGATTCTAAAAAGGGTAGGTGGAGTTACGAGCAAAGTGCAATAAAACCTATGCCAAACATCAGAAGACTTTGAAGTGTCTAGAAGGATTGTTGTAATCTTTAAGAAGCTCAGGCGGTTAAACAAATTAGGAAAACAGCAACAGTGGCCGATAAAGTCTTAAAACTACGTAATGACCTGGTCCCACAAGAAGTACTCACGTGTAAAGCAAAGCAAAGTACAAGGTGGCACACTAAAAATTGGGATTTATAATGGAGTTCAGTGTACAACTATCTGCCATTTAGTAAACATGGGTCAGTGAGTCGACTTACAACGTGTATTTGCTGTGAAGTCATTTTACACTTTTAGCCGTTCGACTGCTGCCCTTCGGTACGTCGTGACCGCGTTCCAACTTCCCACACTATAACATGGATTAAGAATTTTAAAGCGACGGGTTTAGCAACCAACGTACTCAAGAAACCCTATTGAAGCATTTGGTTCTCAATTGGAAGGAGTCCACAACAATCGGCAAGAAAATAACCGTCGAATACTCAACAGTGGTTTAAAATTCCGTAAAAAAATTATGAGCATTGTTTTTACAATTGTTTTTTTTTTTAAAACATTGAATAACATGTATTATACTTTGTTTTCAACGATAACACTTGTAAATTTCAAGGAGTGCGAGCTTGCACTGTTATGCAATCACCGGCCTTAACTACGAAGAAATTATTAAAGTACTTTTACAGCACAAGACAACGCAACTAGTAATACACAATTGTAAAATAAGGTGAAGACTGAAACTATAAGCAGCCCAATTCGAGTGCAACACCTGAGGTCATCAATCCCACGTTAATAATACCTACTAGGTATAAGCATCATTACAAAGGAAATTATATTTTCACCCTTAGTAGCTGGGTTTGAAGAAAGTACCGTAAGCCTCCCTCAATTTTGCTGTAAAGGTAAAGCAAAATGGCGTAAGGTAGCCTATAATTGCGAGTAATTGATTAAAAAGACAATCGATTTTTCAATACAAGCAAAGAATCTTCATTCTATTCGAATTGCTAAAAACATAACAGTAACGACGACGTGAAATTAAATTAAAAAATAGAAATTACTTACAATTGAACGGACAAGGTTTCTACTAAAGTCAATCTACCCTCAGCGAACCTCAACCGAAAAATGGTAGAATGTCGGACACAAAATGCTGAGATTTTTGTTAAAGTACGAAAATGTGAAGCTTTATTACTAACGACACGTAACATTTTTTTTAATATATTTTTTTTATGAATTTATTCAATAATTGAATAATTTTTTTTGTTACCACGTTTGCGGCGAATTAAATCTCTGCATAAATGTGAATACAAAATTTTATATTTTTTAGTTATTTATTATGTATTCCATCTATTAAATCTTTATTTTTGGTGTCGACGGTTTGATTGGGGTTTCAAATGTTTGAAAAACTTTTTCCCGAACGACAGCCTAACCCTCACTCAACTTAAAAGATTAGAGATCTTCATCTTTTACTGATATATTTTGATTTTTAGTTTCATTTTTGTTTTTATTAGCGCTTAATGCAAGAAATATTGTTGTTTTACCTTTACTAATCTGACATTTTTTTAAAATTAGATTTATTATGTAATTTTTTTAATTTTCGGAAAATTATAAAATGTATTTAAGAGCAAAACTTTAAAATAATACCTTTTAATATACAAATTGTAAAAATATTAATTTTGATAATAGAAATATATCTAAAAGGACAAATTGCTGCAATTAAACACTGAGGTTGAACCTTACCATTACTGAAATCGTTAATGTGCCTACCAAAAATTTTTTTACTTACACAACGTAAATCAAGTTTTTTAGAACGGTGCTGCGATTGAAAACCCTGTAATAAATTAGAGTAATTACAAAAGACAATTACGACCTGTGCCATCTGTAACTCACCGCCACATTTAAAAACTTTATTTGTTACGTTTTAGGAGAATATGAAATTTCTCCCATTGACTTTCTGCAAAAGAAACATTGAATTGTCTTAAAATTTATCGAGATTTTACAGCAAAAAGACAAGTCAAATTACGTTAAATTTGTTTCAAAGCATTTTTGCTATAAATTAACAAAAATGCTAAATAGTACAAAAACGGAAGGTCGAATCAGCAAAGGCGAGATTGATTGAAACTCATTATTCCGACATACCCTAAATGTGGCTTAATTACAGCCAATAATCTTAGCTGCGGGTGGGTCATTTATCTGTGGTTTACAATTGAGAAGAAAAACTGCCTTATATCAAGTTAAGTTAATTGTTCCGCACGCATGCAGATTAAGCTGCTAATAAAAATAAAATATCGTTTACTTTATTGTAGTTAATTTTTTTGGTGTTTTTAACGTGCTATTCTTAATTGATGTATTTCTTTGTGTTTAAGACATAATGGAAAAAGAAAATTTACAGAGGAACAAAGATGATCATAAATTTGATGTCAAGTGTTGAGTGTTTAAAGCGCCATGTAGGCAATATATTTTCTTCTGCTATTATTAACATCGTTTGTATAAGGAAAAATTAAGAGATTGCGTATATATTTTCGCATTTCGCGGTGTTTTAGCAATTCACTTTTTTATTGGAATTAATTTCAATAAAAAAATTTTAAATGTATGTTTTTTGTAAACATTACACTTTTTGTAAGTTGTAAAAAATATAACTTTGAAGAAGATAATCAATTTTTACAGCTTGAATAAAATTTAATCATTATTATAATTACTTTTAAGAACCAATACAGATTCAATAGTTATTTGTAGTATTTGACTTATTCTAAATAACGAATAAAAATTTATTCAGCATTTAACTTCTTCTTCTCGTTATCTTCTTATGCCTCTTCGGATCATCGGCGGTTGCATTCCTTAATCTGTTACGGTAAGAATTATGGGTAACTAAATTTAAATGGAGCGATGGCCGCAGTAGCTCGGTTCTTGTAGGCAAAATGGGGTGGGTTAGAAATTGTGAGGGGAATATTTAAATCAAAGATGTCGTGGTAGATAAAATTAGTCAAATAGTGATTAGAAATTGTTAGAAATGGGCGCCACACAATTTGTTTAGTTACGGTCCTATTAAGTAAATTGTAAAAGTTTAACAGGGCTCTAGTAGTAGCGAAGGGTTGCTAAAAAGAAAAAAAAGGGGAAGGTTAAGCAATAAATAGCAATCAGTAAATTTGATGTAAATATAATGAATTTAGAATAAATAGCAATTTACAAAATAATCAATAAAATATTCAATTTTGAATTATGCAAACAAAATATGCGTGAAGTTGAGTAAAACAATCGATAATGGATTTCAAATATTACAAAAATACAAGATCTAAATTACCTTGTGTTAAAACAAAAGTAGTAAAACTAGTTTAATTACGTTAGGTTCGCAAAACAAACAAAAAAAATTTAATTTGGGGCAGCGATCGTTATTCGACAAGACAGTAATTACAAATTTGAAATACAAAAAAAAATCTTACTTTATTACTTGGCTGATGAAACTCCGTGCACGGTATTTCCAGTCGAAGTTTCCTTAAATAAAATATTTAAAACAAACAATTGGCCGTCGGCAAGTAACAGCCGAGAATTAGAGTTAGGTTCAAGTTTACTATCTCGTAGATCAAGGGATGCGTGACCAAATTTATGTAGGTTAATAGGTCGGTTACAATTACGTTATAAGTTAACAAAAAAAAATTCAAGGTAAATCAGATACCAACTTCTTATAGAAACAAAGAGAAATTAAATTAAGTAAATCAAGCCAAAGTTTAAATAACAAAAGTGAATTTTAAATAGCAAAAAAAATTGTAAAATTTTAAAGTATAAAGAAAAGTTCTTGAATTTCTAAAGTTGATCAAGCAAGTAAGATAATTTTGATTAAAAGTTCAATGTAGAAAATCAAATCTTTGAGATTTGCACAAATATGAATTAATTCACAATAAAACGAAGGTTAACAGTTGGTTTTTTTTCACTTAGCGTCAGTTGGTGCAATCGAAGTTGACTTCTCAGCGTAGCGTTAGTGGAGTTTACAGATGAACGGAGTATTTTGGTAGTTGAAGGAACTTTCACACGTGGAGTAAACAATCCGTTGGAGGAAACGTTCATATAAATTAGAACAATTTCGTCGGAAGAAAAACCGCCATAAAGAGGAAGGGAGAGAAGCGAAGTTAGATTAACTAAATAAAGCAAAAACTAAGTACTTTACCTGGGTATAATAATCCAGCGTTAAGAAAACTAAGTACACTTTTAAAATTTAAAGTAACTTATAGCCGTAAATATACGATTTTTAGTAATTTTAGGAAAGAAACAGGTTCCGTAGATATACTAAAAGTTAGGAAGGTTTCAACGTAATATCCGGTAAGATCACCGTGTTTAAGTAAACGTTAGTACTTCCAAGGTACAGTAAATTTTTGAAGTGATCTCGACAAGAGTTTGTCAGGAACTGATTAAAGAAGGAAACGAAGTACCTAAGGTTATAATGACCTCAGAAGATAACAAAATAAATTCGTCAGCAAACTCGTGAGAACGCTCGAGTAAATGATATTTTAAACAAAAATATTTATAAGGACTTGTAGAAAAGCAGCATTTAATCAAACAGCAAATTCCCACACGTATAACTTAAATAAATGAAACAGTACCGGATTTAGGAAAATTTGCTCAGGGCGTAACAAATCTTTATTTATTCATTTCTTCCACTTCTTCCGGTCTGCGACCATCCTCTCCATTTGCTGTAGTGTCTTATTTCTCTCTTTCCTTATCTCTTCTATCTGTTACATCCATAATTTCTTCTTTTCTTATATCCTTTCATCTCCATGAATCTTCTTACCAGCCTGCTCTGCTTCATTCTAATTATGTGTTTATACCAACTCAGTTTTCTCTTATTGATTTTTGCTTCTATCGGTTCTTGTTTTAATTCTTCTCTAATACGATTACTTCTTAGACGGTTCTTTTTTGTCTTTCCCGCAATTCTTCTTAATCGTTTCATTTCAGCTGCATTTATCATGCTTTTATGTTTTTTTATTTGTTACCCATGTTTTACTACCGTATAGTAACGTTGGTATGCTGATAGAGTTGTATACTTGAAGCTTTGTCTTTATCCCTTGCGAAATATTGTGTTAAGCTGTAGTATATTTTTGTCGCTTTTCTTGCTCTGTTTGTTATTTTGAGGTCTATTTTTTCATCGTTTGTGAACATCACTCCTAGATACTCGCATGTTGACACCATCCTTATCTGTTCTTCTTTGCATATTATCGGGTGTGTATTTCTTATATTTTTCTCCTGTTTACTTATCTTCATGTATTTACATTCCTATCCCAAATGTTT
Organism: Aquatica leii; assembly: GCA_035610365.1. Lineage (NCBI taxonomy): Eukaryota > Metazoa > Arthropoda > Insecta > Coleoptera > Lampyridae > Aquatica > Aquatica leii. The sequence goes on from CM069437.1 coordinate 68,900,520, forward strand.
AGTAAGGAATGTAATTTATTCTGTGTATCTGCTACTAATGTTGTGTCATCGGGTTATAACAGTTCTTTCATTTTTACTGGTAGTATATTTGTGTATCCTAGCGTTACTTGAAAGTTTTTTGTCCTTTTCTAAGTATTTTCAATTATTTTGTTCAGTATTAATATGAATAGCGTCGGATTTCATTCCTCTATTCACATCAAAATCTTTCTATCTTTTCTCCCCCAGTTGTACTGCTATTCTTCTTTCTGTTAAGTTTCGCAGTATAAAAATATCCGTAGTTTGTCTCTCTCTTCTAAATGCTGATTGCTCTTTTTCCAATTTTTCTTTTATCTTTATTCTTAATCTGCCATCTACCATTTTTGTATATAGTTTGAATGCCAATGATAATCAGCATTTATCTTTATAATTATCACACTCAAATTCATCTCTTTTTTTGTGAATTGGTACTATTAAAACTGCTTCTTATTGTTTTCTTGTTACGTTTGTCTTCCATGCTTCCTTCATTACTTTTACTAATTATTTTCTTTCTTTTTTGCCTAACCATGTTACCATCTCTGGATCTATATTATTTGCACTGCTCGCTTTATCTATTCTGGTTTTCTGTGGTCTCTCTTCTATTTCATCTAGGCTTATTTCTTCTGTCTGTATACTATTGTCTCCTATTTCTTATTGCTTGTTCATTTCCCTCGTCTGTATTGCTCGTTCTTCTTCCTCTTTATAGTATTTATCTTTATATTATTTCTTCAAAGTTTTTATTATTTCCTCTAAGTTTGTCTTTATAATTATTCTTGTCTCCAAAGTCGTTCATTATTTACTTTGTAAGTTTGCTCCATTTGATCTCCAAAGTCTTTTCATTTTTTCTTTTTTCCTTCCTTTATCAATTCTTTCATCTTCTTTCTATATCTATGGTATTATATTCTGTCTTGTTTCAACTTTGTGTTGTTATATTGTTTCCATGATTTTTCCTTCTTTGAACTTCTTCCTATATTTTCGCATTCCAACCAACACGTTTTTTTGCTATGTTTGTTGACTTTGGATTTTCCGTGTCTTTCTTCTGCTACTCGTAGTATTATATATCTAAATTTATTCTATCGGTTGTTTAGATTCCGTCTACATTTTTCCCTCTTTCTTAATTTTTTCAAATACACTTCTTAGTACATTTTCTTCAGATCTGCATACTTGAGTCTTTTTATTGCTATTCCAGTATATTTCTTTTTTTCTATCTGCTCTACTTTCTCCATTTCAGTTCTGCAGTTACTAGCCTATCATATGTGTACGTATTTCTGTTGTATTTTCCGTTCTAATTTTCTTAATTTTTTGTCTTATTTTTTTGTGTATACTATGTAGTCTACTATGTTTTTTCTTTCTCTTCTTTCTGCTATACATGTGTATCTTTCTGATAATGGTTAATGTGAGAAGGTATTTCTTATCATTAAATCGTTTATTTGTCAGAATCTGATCGTCTTTTTTCAATTTCTATTATTTGTTTTTTTTTCCAATATACCCATGTACCCCATTTCTATGTCTTCATTATTTTCTATCCTCGCATTCTAGTCTTCTATCAGTATGATCTTCTCGCTTCTTTCCTTAGTTTCATTTAGTGTGCTTTGCAGCTTTATATAAAAATTCTCTATTTTCTTCTCCTTTGTTCTTTCCACTGGCGCAAACAGTTGTGTTATGTACCAACTTTCTTCCATTTCTAGTACATTATTCTTGACGATATCGACTTAAATTAATTGTCCTCCTTTTGCTCTTTGTCACGTCTCTACTCCAGAATAAAATACTCTGCATTTTTCTATTTTAAGTTTTCCATTTCCTTATTTCTTTGTTTCACTTATTCCTATCAACTGCATTTTGAATTCTTCTATTTATTATGCTAATTCGTGTTTTTATTTCTTAGTGATGTTATATTTTATGTTTCTATTTTCACATTTATATTTCTTTCTTCTTTCTTATTTTTTTATCCACTTATTCGTTTTTTTCTTTAGTTCTTTTTTAATAGCGGTCATTTTTTTGACTGTCCTGATCTTTTCTTTTGATAGTTTTTTGGACGTCGTCTAGAGCATATTCTCATTTGTTTTCTTATTTCCTTGTCTTCCTCATCTTCTATGGAAGATGTTTCACTAATCGTTCTTGTTTTCAGATTTTTGTTTCCATCTTTATTTTTTCCATTGTTCTTTTTATCTTTTATCAATCCCGTTGTCCCTTTCCAATTTATTTCTTTGACTGATTCCATTCTTTCTAATTGCTTCAGTGTGTTGATTTCGTATTTTTGCATTTTATATGGGCTTCTTGCTTGGTTTATATGTTTGATTATTATTTTTCTTTCGTTCTGTATTTGTTTTGGGTAGTCTTCTTTTATACAAATTTTTTTTTAAGGTTTCTCATGTTTTCTTCTTTCTTCCTTCGTAATCTTGTATTTTTTCCATTTCTATTGTAACTTCAACGTCTCTGAGAACTTGTTTCCTTACTTTATCTTTTAATTACAGATCTGATTTGTTATATTTATCTTTCCTAACATTAGAATGTCTTCCGGGTTTGGACCGTGTCATAGTTGCAACCGAAGCTGCCAACGTTTCGCCCACTTTCGTACGGGGCTTCATCAGGGCGTGACATGAATCGCAAAACTCAAACAAGCAATCGAAATCTAACTAAGAACTTCTCAAGAGTTAGGTTATCCACTTGTGAAACAAGCCATAACTTAAACTCTGAAAAAGTAAGAAAGAAAACGATAACCTGAAAAAGCAAACGAAAATCTAAGAAAGAACGACTACCGAGTTAGGTAATCAACTTAGTTTCCGTATTTAAAGGAAAAGGATCGTCACGGATGGTTGAGCTCGACCCTGATTGGGTTATGGTTGCTAGGGGGCGTGTTTTTGATAAATGACTAATAACCGGGAACCAAAGAGGGGATGGTTCGAAACCATGATCGCGATTGAAGTTATTGGGGTGTTTGATGATTTCTATGCTTTCTCGGAATTTCCTGTTGAAAAAGAATGGAGATTTGGCAATCAACGTAACATTATCAAAATCTATCTTGTGACCTGTAGTAAAATGATGTTTAGCGACCGCAGACTTGGAAGTATACCTTTTCCTTATACAACAATCATGTTCTGAAATGCGAGTAATGACGGAACGACCGGTTTCACCAATGTAGACTAAACCACAAGAACAGGGAACTTGGTATACACCTTGAGATGAAAGTGTAGGAAATTTGTCTTTGGGACAAGGAAGAATCTGAGAGATTTTGCCTGTCGAGTTGAATATGGGTTTAATATCATTCTTACGAAGGAGTTTCCCTATTTGATCTGTAACCTTGTGAATGTAGGGTAAAAAGGCCAATTTCGGGTTGGATTCGGGAGTAGAAATGTCCTTAGGTAATCGAGTACGTAAATGTAAACGACGAATAATAACTCTATGAATATCTCGCTTTACATAACCATTGTTCACTAAGGTTCTAGTAAGATGACGGAGTTCTGAGTCTACATTCTCAGGTTGACAAATAGAAAAGGCACGATTCAATAACAGAACGTTTCTGTGCAGGATGATGATGAGACAAAGCATGAAGGTATCTGTCCGTATGGGTGGGTTTGCGATAAACAGAATGGCCCAGAAGTCCATTGGGCTTACGAGTCACAAGAACGTCAAGAAATGGAAGAAAACCATTACTTTCCATTTCCATAGTAAATTTGATATCTAAGTGTTGATTGTTAAGATGATCAAGAAACTTAGACAATTCAAGATGACCATGAGACCAAACAATAAACGTGTCGTCAACATATCTAAACCACACCTTAGGTTTAAAAATTGATGATTCCAAAGCAACCGTTTCAAAGGATTCCATAAAAATGTTAGCTACAACATGTGATAGAGGAGAACCCATAGCAGCACCAGAAACTTGTTCGTAAAACTTGTTATCAAATTGGAAGTAAGTAGAGGATAGACACTTTTCAATAAGAGGAACCAAACTCAAGTCCTTGCCATGTTGAGACAGAATCTGATGATAATAAGCGAATCCTTAATAGGAACTTTAGTAAAAAGTGAAGTAACATCAAAGCTCACGAGAAGATCTTAGGGTTCAAGTTTTATAGTTTCTAGACGTTGAATAAAATGCTGGGAGTTGAGGATGTGAGAAGAGGTTTTACCTGTAAACTCGGAAAGAATGTTGGACAAGAACTTGGCTAGCTTGTAGGTAGGAGATTGGATAGTACTAACGATAGGTCGAAAAGGAATACCTTGTTTGTGAATTTTTGGAAGTCCGTATAGACGAGGTGGTTTAGAATCTGATGGGGTAAGTCGACGTTTAGTTTTAGGAGGTAGATTGAAAGATTTGATGATTTGGCTAACCTCGCGTTCAATCCTCAAAGTGGGGTTATGGGTTAGAAGAGCGTAAGTTTCCTCAGACAAAATAAAATTGATTTTCGTAACATAATCCATTTGGTTCAAAACTACAGTGGCGTTGCCTTTGTCGGCTGGAAGAACAATAATATTAGGGTTCTTACGAAGACTTTTTAGAGCTGAGTCTTCCGACTTAGAAATGTTGATTGCCAAATCTCCATTTTTTTTCAATAGGAAATTCCGAGAAAGCATAGAAATCATCAAACATCCCAATAACTTCAATCGCGATCATGGTTTCGAACTATCCCCTCTTTGGTTTCCGGTTATTAGTCATTTATCAAAAACACGCCCCTTAGCAACCGTAACCCAATCAGAGTCGAGCCTAACCATCTGTGACGATCCTTTTCCTTTAAATACGGAGACTATTTCTTCTTAAGTCACTTCTACGGAGTTTAGAATCTGGCTTGGTTCACAAGTTGATTACCTAACTCGGTAGTGGTTCTTTGTTAGATTCGGAAGACATTCTAATGTTAGTATAGATTCCGGCCGTGGAAGCCTTCGCTATTACATATTTATCTTCCACTTTTTGATGATGATTTTCTTTTTTCTTATCTACTCTTTCAGTATTTCAATTCGCGTGTTTTGTGAGCTTATTACTATCGAGTATAAAGTTTCCTGATTTGATACAATTTGCCGTCGACGCTTTAACACCTTCAACTTACTTACTATCCACTTTCGTTGTTTGAATCTGAATCTTTTTCTCTTTTTAGTATTCTTTTGTGTTTGTTTCTTTTCTTTCATTTGATTTTTTATTTCAGTCGTTTGTTGTTTTTTTTAGGTTTTTTCTTCAGTTTTTTCTTTTTTTTTGTCGTGATATTTTACCTAGACACATGAATTTATCACGGTTGGTGTACATTATTTATCTCTGTGCTCTCAACCAAGGCCTTTGGGTTCGGAATACGGTAGACACTTTTCAAAAACTTTACTATAACTGAATGTTGGAGTAAGCATAATGTCTGAGGTTAAATCACTATGTTTGTTAGTTGGTTTTTATGTTTGATATTGACGTTGACGTATAGAATCACTATTGCTTAGATGACTTGTGTCAGCACAATGTTGATCTTGTTCTACACTATTTGGTGCTGTAGGCGTTTAGGTCACCTTGTTACAAGCTTTAGGTATTTACGAACCTGCACGGCCAACTCACAAACGTCGGTGAGAGAGGGGGTTCGCAGATACATTAAATATAATTAAGGGCGCCAGAGCCTATCCCAAAGTAACTTCTGTCCGCTCACAACAGAATGGTATCACTTGTAACAAGATGTTAGGTTCGTAATGCTGAAAGAAACGAAAAAAAGAAACTACGTCGTTAACAACAATTGTACTTTAATTACTCTATCAAGATAAATCTATTAACAATTAAATAGCCAAATATAAGCCGGTACTAGAGAGAATATAGAAAAGAGAATAGCAGCAGGATCGGCAACTTACACTACACGTCAAACAAAAGTGTAGCCACCAAAACATATATAAAACTTTATCAATAAGTAACATTAATAATAATAATTTACTGTGGATATAAGCAGCAAGCGATCAGTCATTTACTTAAGCTAATTGAGTAACAATCACAAGTAACAAATCAATTCGAACGTACGATTAGCAAATATAATAAGTCGTGAGTTTACACCGTAGCGACAACGCATAAATAAGTACAAATTGACTTACCAAATTCCAGGGTACTTTCAGAAAAACGTTTTTCCTACTGGCTTCCTGCAATTAAACTTCCTGAAAAATAATCGTGTCTACCTGGCGACTCACAAACTACAAATAAAAGACACATTTAAGGGACAGTAATCGAACCGACACTTATCGTATGCTGTTAAGTTAATTTTCTGTCTATGGTGGTGTTAAGTTATTGCCTCCGAATAGAATTCAATCGTATCCAGTAATTATGATCTTCCGAACAAGGTGATAGTTATCAAGGTTAAGTTATGGCCTCCGAATAGAATTCAATCGTATCGTATTAGGATCTTCCGAACAGGCGACATTCAATAACGTAATTAATTGCCTCCGAATCGAAACTGGTATCGCAGCGTTCTTAGTTCTACAGCTTCCGATTATAATTTTCCCTTGAAGATTTTAGACGACGAGAAGAATACCTATAGTTAGGAGGTAGCACATGGCGTCTGCGTGGATGAAATCAATTTAATTCAGAAGACTTCTATTGTCCATCGTGTCCCAACACGTGGATGATTTTTGAAAAACGATATTCAATTCACGCAGACATAGGTACTAACATGCACGATGTTAAAGTGAAAATGCCGGTCTGTCACCGGATGTCGTCTACTCAATACAAAGTGACCAACGAACCCGATAGATGGCGTCGAGAAATATAAAAGTAATTTTTAATTAAACTGATATACAGGGTAATGCATTATTTAAATTTATGCACGTAACAACCTATATATGGGGTTTATTTATATTGTAGGTGTCTGTTAATTTCCACTTGAATGTGTACTCTTTAAACAAAATTCTGTGCGTTTTTGATTAGCGTATTTCTTACTTGGTTTTTTTCGTAACTAAAAGAGCGACGACTAACTCAGTTGTTTCGGCGATTGTTAAATTATAAAATAAATTTAAAAAGGCGCCAAAACGGTGAAATACTAAAGTGGGAGACACAAGAATAAATGACTAGATAGAAGTGGTATCACATAGTTTATTTATTTTATCACAGTATTATCTCGGGGAAAAGTTCTTGTCGCGACTTCGTTTTTAGTTTGAACGTAGGCCTTCCAGAATTATAATCGTTCCATGAAGGTATTTGTCGATATTAACCTCTCATCGATCGATAATACATCAAAACATGCAGCCAACACGTGACATGACGTGCTATCAAATTTACAAGGAAATTACTAAAGAATTCTAAAACCTAATAGGAAAAGCTTACCCTGTGATGAATAAACTACTACAAATGCGTTTTCAAATTATATTTAGATTTTCATTAACGCCGATGTTATAAGATTAAGAAGTTATACCATCACAAGCACGATTTTAAGTAGTAGTAGAAAATGAAATAAAACTAAGCTTCCTAGAGGGCGTCGAAAACAGAAATCTAACTTTAAGGTAATGAATATACAGGGTATTACATTATGAAATTTATGCACGTAACAAGAGACGCGCCCAAATACAAACCAGTCGGATCGCCACAATATTTTATTTCATATTCGCATGGATGTGCGTGAAATATTTAACAATGAAAGCCTTGTTGGTCGTACACAACGCTAGATAATGTCTGCGTTGATCAAACTTTTCCGGAAGAATAATTCTTGTTTAAAATTTGACATTTTATCCCTACTTAAACAACGAAAAAGTGGGCGTACCGAGAATAAATTTTATACTGGAACATCTCTTAGCCCTCTTTTTGGTGTTTGGGTGTGAAGATTTCACCAAGATACTCGGCAAAAGAACTTGCTTTACTCTTATCACCATTGGCTTATTTTTTAACAGATAAAACGAAGTACCATGTTCAAATTTGTTTTCTCTGCAAGATGTTTGGTTTACTGAGCTGTTTACTGACGTATGTCAATTAACTTGGAGTTATCTAGTTTTTGAGATTTCTTAAATAAATGCGTATTCTTGGAAAAAAAAAATTTTGGTTTTTTTTTGCGTATTCATCTCTTAGCGCTTCGCTTGCAAATTGGGTTTATTGACTTTAATATTAGTCACTCTTACAAGAATTTTTGTTTTGGAGTTGGTTGTTTAAATGTGATTTAGTGTCTTTTTTTTAGTACGATACTCAAATCCTTATTTTTTCTCTAAGATTTTCTGTTAGTACTTTGTTCAATTTTTAGTGTTCCATTGTGTGGTTTGCTTAAGTATGTCAACTTTAGGTACTTTTTTGAGATTTGTGAAACAAATATGTATTATTGAAAAAAAATGTTTTGGATTTTTATCCCATTTTTGATTAATTCGGCATAAGGGTTTGTCTATCTTTAACAAAACAAGGACCAATCATAATCTAGAAGTAAGTCAACATCAACGACCATTTCTTCTTAACTATTCTAATTCAACTTTTTTTTTAACTAAAAATTTTAACATTTTGTGTTACTGATTACGAAACCCTTTATCTTTGAATTGAATAGCATTTGCTCATTCGTGTATGTTAATCAATATCAATTAACGTTACAACAAAAGTAAACAGTAATTTTAACAGAAGCAACAAATACCAGGTAAAGCTAAATCCCGTCGATTGTTATAACTTAATCAGGTTTTTATTCACTTTCCAATATTTAATTAAAAACGTTTTTGTTTATGTTTATTTTAGCATTGTTTTGTCAATTTTTAATTTAAAACAGCAATGATTTTATAATCCGGATTATTAAAGCTAATGCAAACCGAAAATTTGAATCATCTGTCAGTAAAAACCTTTTAAATGGTATGGCTTTATTCTAAGGTTGCAGATTTTATTCACTTAATATAATATTAATAGGAAATTGCGATCTAGAAACATGTATTAAAATCTACCTTGATGACGTAATGAGTATACACAATATTTGCATTAAATTTAATTGTCTATATTTTAAAATTGAAAGGGTCGGTATATTTAAACGTTGAATTTTTCAGACTTTTTTATTTTATTTGATTAATAATAATAACGCTAACGTAGGAACCGTTTTCGCAATTGCCATTTATATTTTGACTTAAATTAATAGATTTGTTTAAATTTTTGTAAGATTAGCGCTTTTAAACAAAACTATGTCCGTGGTTCTATAAGGGTACGCCGCGACGCTTCAGACCGTAAACGAGATCGTCGTAGGTACTTTTACATGTACGAGCAAATATAGCGGTCCGGAATATTTCTAGCATAAACAGCATGTAGAATATTTCACAAAAGTATGGGGTTTGTTACATATCGTTATTTTATATTTTTCAAAAATATTTACTCTAAATTAAAACTGTTTATACGCTACTGTCAAACGGAATTTTGTGTAGGATTAGCACACCGAGGCTTACGACCGCTTGCCGATACAACTGAGTTAGTTGCTTACTTTTAAGTTACGATAAAATTCTGGTAACAAAATTTGGCACCTAACGTGGGGTCCGAATTCGTGTGAGGTTCTAATTCCTTCTACTTTTATTGATTCTTTTACTTTTTAATTGTCTTTAATGGGTTCGACTTGCTTACATTTTTACTTTGTTTCTGTTATTTTGTTGCAGGACTTGACTTCAAATTTAGTTCGCCTACATTTTAACAGCTACAACTTTCTAATAGTACGTTGACTCACTTTGCTTTAGTTATTGACTTACTTTTATTTTAATTGGATTTCTAGTAAGAAACGTGGACTTCTGCTTTTGGTTACTACTTTGATTAGTTTGGTGTTTTATTGTTTTAAATATGTATTCTTCAAACTATAAAACACCACTTCTTACTTCTTCTTACAACGATTAGAACCGGTTTCAGATCAAATACAACTTAAGATCGTGTCGTCCTTTTTATCAGTCAGGGTTTGCGTTAATACCGCTAGTAGTGTTGCCAAAACGTTACTTATATAAAATCTTAAGCTTTCGCGGTTATGTTTATGATTATAAGCGACTTTCGGCTTAGACCGCGTCGTAGTTAAACACCCAGACTTAGGCTTGCTCCTAATCTCTCCTTGAGAGCCAAAACAAGAAGTAGAACTTGGCCTTTGCCGTATTGTCGTTCGTGAACCCAAACGAACTGACGTTTCGTAAGACATTGCAGCTTGCATCTTCAGAGTGGTAAATGTCACAGTGACATTGACTAAGACCAAGCTTAAGTCTGGGTGTTTAACTACGACGCGGTCTAAGTCGAAAATAGCAAAATACCTTCGTTATTGTTCAGTGTGTGTGTTAGAAATTGCGTATATTGGAACAACGACCCGACTGTGATATTGCTTTACTACATCGTAATACTAACCTAGCTCGAAGGACTCCGGCGTGTTTATCTAAACGTTCTATTTGTTCTACAGGTGTAGAAGCTAATTCTATTTCTTCAACATCTACTCGTTTGCAAGTTTCTAACTGTGCTTCGGTTTTTGTTCTTAATTGGTCTCTTCTCTTTCATCGACGTCGCAAACGTTGTCAATGTTAGTTCGCTTTTGAGCAGTAGGGTTCCGACTTTTGACTATTCTTTTGGTTTTTGTCTGCAGGTTTTGTGATTTGGTTCTTTGAGTATGTTGGCTGTATTTTGTTGGGATATTACCTAATTGTTTTTTTTTATTTTGCTGTACTTTTTTTGCTTAAGTTCATAGTAAAAATTATTTGGTTTTTGTTTTAACCATTTTAGTTTGGAACAGACTACCTCTCTATTTGTACATAATTATATTCACTTAGTCGGTCATTTTGTGATTGGTAAGTCACTAGTAGGACTCCCACTTTGGTTTTAGTTTCGTTTTTTTTTGGGAGGGTTTCCTATTCCGTTTGTCGACGTTTAAGTCTTGGAGTAATTTTTTTAATTTGGGACAACAGATGGTACAGATTCGGTCTATGACTAACTGATATCTTTTCTCTTCTCTTTCTTTTTTCTTTTTTTTATATATTTAGGGCGGTTGGATGGTCACCGTAGGGTGGTTTCTATTTTTGTTGTTCTACTGGGGAAAAAACAAATCAGACATTCTAGTCTTATCTTTCTCCGTCTTTGTTACTATTTATTTTTTTCTTTTTGTTTGGTTACCTGCATGCCACATCACTATCTTTCTTTTTGTTTCTCCTAAAAGTTAGTTTTTTGGGCGGTTGGTTGGGGATTGAAGAGTTGGTTACTGTCTTTCGTTTCTTCTAAGGAGAGTTTTTTTTTTACTTCTGGTTTCTTTTCTTTTTCTCTTTTGCTCTTTAAGGGCAATTGTCTCTTTGTGTTTTTTCTGTTTTTATAAGAGTTGGTTAGTTGCTTTAACACTTTTTCTTTTTTTTTTTCTTTTCTTTCTCAGTTACTTCTCTTGCTTGATGGAGTTTAGTGGGTTTTTGTTTTTTTGTGGTTGGTTTGAAACTTGGGACGGCCTGCAACGTCGTTTCTTGTAGTTTACATACTTCTGCTTAGTTAACATTTTTGATGTTGTCAGTCACCGTTAGAATATTTATTTTCTTTGGGTTTCTTGTTTTGGAATATTCTAATCCGGCATTTGCGTTCCATTGTGACATTCCAACCTGACGAGCACTGACTGACTATATTCGATTAGCGGGTGAATCTTCTTTTTCTTCCTTTCTTTCGGTTTTGTTTTGTGTTACGCGGTTTGGATTTTGCTCCGATTAGTGCTCTTATTTAGTGTTTGGGTTTTTAATGATTTTGTCTTTGTGGCTTTTGGATTATTGATTTTTTTTTCTTTGTCTTTTAGGTAGTCCGACTTGTGTCGCCTTTTGATCAGAATTTTTTTTTCTTGAGATTTCTTTGCTCGGATTTGTACTTGTAGGCTTCAATTTCGTGGGTTTTTAGGGGGTTGTCTTTGTCCGTGGTCTATACTTTTTCTTTTTAGATCTTTCTTTCTTTTAGTTTATTCTGGGTTTTTGCTCGGTAAGGAGTGATTTTCTTGATTTGCTATGTTTCGACTTATGTTATGTTATAACGGGTGCCTTTCTTTTGATAATTTCTTTTCTGTTCAAGCCTTTTTGGTTCTTGGAAGTATCATTCCGTTTTATGCGACTCTTAGGACACATCCGGTCGATTATTCGTAGCCTCTTTCATTTAGATTTTTTCTTGGATTAGGTGTTATTGTGTTTGGGATTAGTTTGGATTGGATGGTTTGATCTTTGGTGTATGCCTAAACTTCTGTCTTCTTTTAAGCCTTTTGTTGTCGTTTCCAGGTTTTAATTTGGATGGGGGCGACTTGTTACAAGTCGTTATTTTGTATGTTTTAAAAATATTTACTCTAAGTTAAAATTAACGACTGAACTGTTTATACGCCATTATTGATTCTCCTTTATGAGTGAGGATAAGCGGTGTATCGCGGTCAATCGTACATTTTTACTCTTCCTGTACCGTTTAGAAATTGCTGTTGAACGTCATATCACAAGGCTAGTAGTTTTTCTTTTTGTTATTTCGATTACGCTTCAAGTATTGAGCGAATAAGCGTTTTGGTTGATTAATTGACGTTGGAGGTATGAAGGTAATCAAAATGGCGTCGTCACGTTATCTTTTACTTTTTTAGCGATTTCCGAGGGATTGTTACTTAATCCCGATAGACGACTGTCGTAGCAATGTAACCTGTACAGGCTGCTTTCAAAGTGACGACATGTGACTCACACTTTCGTTTGACGTCTAAAAATCGTATAATTTTAAATACTTATATAATTAGGCAGTCAGTTTTATCCACCTTTTTAGCTTAGCTTATTTTGTGATTGTGGTACATTCGTTAAGTTATTATGTCAACTTTATGCGTACTACTAAAATTAAATAGTATCGTATAATTTTATTTCTTTTTTTTTTTACTTAACTTTATCAATCTTATCAGTTAGCTTTAAGTAAAATAGTTATTGTAGGTAAGCGCAAAGTCGCAAAATTTGACTCATCTTTAGCCTTATGTATTGTTGTATAAGTACATTGACGTGACATCCGTTTAAACTCTTCGAATTATTTCAACGCAGCCAAGGCCAAATTGGGCATAAAACGTCCTACATTAGGTTATATACCACACATACTTTGTAAATCGAATAAAAAGAAAGTAACGAACGTTACTACTGGTGTCAAAGAATTTTTCGGTTGGGTAAGTTTTTGTGCTGTTATCTTGTTTTGCAACTCAGTATCATAATTGTCGATGTTCAACTCGTTTTGCGACTGCAGGATAAAATAAGTAATTGTTTGAATCTTAATTAAGCTTGATTAAAATCAATGGGTTAGATTTTTTTGTTAGTAATTGCATATAATTAATGGTAAAGTGTGTTCTCTGTTCGCTAGGATTTCTATCGATATTATAACTGTGATGGTAATTAACGAATCTATTCTTGTTATTTAATTTGTTATTGGTCTACCTTTTTCTTTTTTATTTTAACACCTATCCTCTCTTGTTAGAAGTAACTATATTGTTGTTAGAATTTGGGGTTTGCCAACTCATTCCTTTTAGTGATCGACATATTTAAACAAGACCTGTATTGGGTGACATTTACTTGCTTTGGGGTCTTTTTAATTTTGTGTAGGATTAGCACACCGAGACTGGCGACCCGCTTGCCGATACAACCGAGTTAGTGGCTTGACTTTAAGTTACGATAAAATTCTTACAAAATTTGGCACCTAACGTGGTGCTCGATTTTGTGTGTGCGGTTCTAATTCCTTCTACTTTTATTGATTCTTTTACTTCGTAATTGTTTTTAGTGGGTTCGACTTACTTAAATTTTTAATTCGTTTCTGTTATTTCGTTGCAGGACCTGACTTCGAATTTAGTTTGCTAACATTTTAACAGCTACTACTTTGTGATAGTACGTTGGCTGACTTTGCTTTAGTTGTTGACTTACTTTTATTTCAATTGAATTTCTAGTAAGACACCTGTTGGTGGACTTCTGCTTTAGGCTACTACTTTGACTAGTTTGGTAGTTTAGATTTTATTGTTTTAGATATGTACTTTTCAGACTATGAATCACTACTTCCTACTTTCTCAGAATCTGATTCGGTAACAAACTTAGCAGATTGGAATGTGAATTTTTCTGGTGAAGATTCTTGTGTACTTGTTGAATTTGTTTTTCGGATTGACGAATGTCCTGTAGATTATGACGATCGCTTAATGGAGACAATTTCTCGTTGATTAGTATTTCCGAAAAACCAACGTGAACTTATTCATTCTATTTTTGGTCATGGTAGTGTTGCCACGTTACTTCTTCTTCAATGTCATTTTTACTGGTCTCATACAAGATTGAAAATAGCGGAATATATTTGTTATTGTCCTGTGTGTGTGTTGCAGAAATCGCGTATGTTAGAATAACGACCCGGCTGTGACATTGCTTTACTACGTCGCAATACTAACCTATCTCGAAGGACTCCGGCGTGTTTGTTTTATATGTGTGGAAGCTACTTTTTTTTAACATCTGCTCGTTTTCAAGTTTCTAACTGTGTTAGGTGTTTTGTTTTTAATTGGTCTCTTTTTTTTAATCGACGTCGTCAATGTTAGTTCGCTTTTGAGCAGTAGGGTTCCGACTTTTGACTATTATTTAATTTTTGTCTGTAGATTTTGTGATTTGGTTCTTTGACTATGTTGGCAGTGTTTTGTTTTTTTTTATTTTGTTGCACTGAATTTCTTTTTTTGCTTAACTTTTTATTTGTATATAGTTATATCCGATTAGTCGGCCATTTTGAAATTGGTAAGTCACTAGCAGGACTCTCACTTTGGTTTAAGTTTAGTTTTTCTTTTCTTTTGTGTTTGATATTCCGTTTGTCGGCATTTAAGTTTTGGATTAAACTTTCTAATTTGGGACAACAAATGGTACGGATTCGGTCTATGACTAACTGATATATTTTCTCTTCTCTTTCTTCTTCCTTCCTTCTAAAAGTTAGTTTTTTGGGCAGTTGGTTGGGAATGGAAGGGTTGGTTCCTTCCGTTTCTTCTACGGAATTTTTTTTACTCCTGGTTTCTTTTCGTTTTCTCCTATGCTTTTTAATGTTTGCCTTTAAGACTATTGTCTTTTTTGCGTTTTTTTTGTAAGAGTTGGTGAGGTGCCATAACACTTTCTTTCTTTTTTTTAGTAACTTTCTTGTTTAGTGTTTGCTGCAACTTTGTTTTCTTTTTTTTCTTTTCTTTCTCAGTTACTTTTCTTGCTTGATTTGGTTTGGTGGTTTTTCGCTTTGTCCTGCTTGGTTTGGAACTTAGGACGAACTGCAACGTCATTTTTTGTACTCTACATACTATCGCTTAGTCGACATTTTTTATGTTGTCAGTCACTGTTAGGATATTTCCTTTTTTTTCGTTTTTTTTCTTTTGGCATGTTTTAATCCTTTTTTTGGCATTTAGGTTTCATTGTGGCATTCCAACACGACGAGCACTGACTGACGATGTTCAATTAGCAAGTGTAGCTTCTTTTTCTTTCTCATTTACTTTTACTGCTTTTTCTTTATTTTCGGTTTTGTTTTGTGTTACGCTGTTTAAATTTTGCTTTGGTTAGTGCTCTCATCTAGTATTTGGCTTCTTGGTAATTTTGTAGTTGTGACTTTTGAATTACTGATTTTTAATTTTTTAAGGTAGTCTGACTTGTGTCAGAATGATCAGACTCTTTTTTTTGTTTGAGATTTCTCTGTTGGGTTTTTTGTTTGGAGGTTTAGGGTCTATTTAGTTTTTTAGCGAAAGAAGCTCGTATTGTCTGTTGATTTTTTTTGTCTTAGTTTTTCTTTTTTTGAATCCGCGTATCACCATTCAAGATCTTCTTGTTATCTTTTGAGTTTAATTAGTTTTGGGGATTTATATTCAGGCTAGAATTTGTATTTGTGGGTTAGGGTTTTATGGGATTTTAGGGCGTTGTCCTTGACCGTGGTCTAACTTGCTTTCTTTTCTAAATATCTTCTTTTTCTATTAGTTGGTTTTAGGTTTTTGCTCGATAAGGTCTATAGGAGTAGCGTTTTGACTTCTGCCTTTCTTTTGATGTTTTCTTTTTTGTTGGTTCAAGCCGCTTTGGTTCTTGGAAATATCATTCCGGTTTATGCCACTTTTATGACACATCTGGTCAATTATTTGTAGCGAATCGGGAAACCTTCTTGGATTAGGTGTTATTGTGTTTGGGTTTAGTTTGGATTTTAGGGTTTGATCCTTGGCGTATGCCTAAACTTCTGTCTTCTTTTAAACTTTTTTTTGTCGTTTCCAGGTTTTAATTTTGATGGGGGAGACATATCGTTATTTTGTATGTTTCAAAAATATTTATTCTAAGTTAAAATTAACGGCTGAACGGTTTATACGCCGCTATTGATTCTTTCTTTCTAAGTGGGGATAAGCGGTATATCGCTGTCAAACTTTCATTTTTACTTTTTCTGTACTGTTTCGAAATTGCTATTGAACGTGGTATTACAAGGCTAGTAGTTTTTCTTTTTGTTGAGTTTTTCTTATTAGTCATTTTGATTACGCTTTTAGTGGATGTGATAAGAAATGCTTATTCAAGTATTAAGCGAATGAACGATTTGGTTGATTGCTTGACGTTTCAGGTATGAAGGTAATCAAAATGGCGTCTTAACGTTATCTTTTACTTTTTTAGCGATTTCCGAGGAATTGTAACTTAATTCTGATACACATCTGTCGTAGCAATGTAACCTGTGCAGGTCACCTTTTTTCATAATCTCGAAGTGACGACATATAACTTACACCTTGGTCTGACGTCTCAAAATCGTATAATTTTTAATATTTATATTATTAGGGAGTCAGTTTTATGCACCTTTCTTAACGTAACGGATTTTGTGATTGTGGTACGTTCGTTAAGTCATCATGTCAGCTTTATGCGTACTACTAAAATAAAATAGTATTGTATAATATTATTTCTTTTTTTTTTACTTAATTTTATCAATCTCATCAGTTAGCCTTAAGTAGAATAGTTATTGTAGATAATCGCAATGTCGCAAAATTTGACTCATTAACCTTATGTATTGTTCTGTAAGTACATTGACGTGACATCCGTCTAAGCTCTTCAAATCATTTCAACGCAGTCAATGCCAAATTGAGCATAAAAGCGTCGTACATAAGCTTATATACCACACATACTTTGTTTGTAAATCAAATCAAAAGAAAGTAACGAACGTTACTACTGGTGCCGAAGAACTTTTCGGTTGGGTAACTTTTTGTGCTGTTATTTTGTTTTGCAACTCAGTATCATAATTGTCGATTATCAACTCGTTTTGCGACTGCAGGAAAAAAGAAGTAACTGTTTGAATCCTAACTAAGCTTGATTAAAATCAATGACTTAAATTTTTTTGTTAGTAATTGCATATAATTAATGGTAAAGTGTATCTACTTTTTTCTCTTTCATTTTAACGCATATCCTTTCTTGTTAGAAATGAACTTTCAAAGATCAACAGACCTACCACCCGCTTGCCGATACAACTGAGTTAGTCACTTGCCTTTAATTTACGAGAAAATTTTCGTTACTGGTTTTTTTTTAAACTTATAGAACTTTATTAGACTTATACTAACATACTATGAAACATTGTCGAAGTTTCGCGAAAGTTTTAAGTAAGTTGTAGTATACGTACAACATTACTATATTGGCAAACTCGTTCAGTTTGCTTTGTTTTAATGTGTCGCTTTGTATCGATAGTTCAAGCAAGATAGAAAAATATCGTATTCAAATTTGAACCACTAAACTTTAGTATTAAGCAACGCACTGCTAGTATTTTTTCAAATTAGATACAAAGTGCAAAAAACCTAACACGTTGCAGAACAGTTCTTTCTACCAGCTACTCTTGACTGGGAGAACTGCCGGAAAAATTAATTTTAAAGATATCTGTGTTCAACAACCTAAAAATTTATTATGTAGGTAGATTCAGATGACAGTGACAGTACATTTGTTAAATATGTTTTCTAAAGAACATTATTATGGGTGAAGACTTTTTGTTTTCCTAAAGCATTATTAGTGAAAACCCAAAGCAGAAATAACCGCAACTGGTTTGAATTGGGAAAAATGCCTTGGTATATATAGATTACATGCGTTTATTTGCAACAAAGCATTGTATCTTATGTAGATGTATTTCAATATATGTATATAAATACGAGGTGAGCTAAAATGATTGGAGTTTAGTTCAATTTCCCACTGCAAAATCTATTAAATTTTGTTACCTTAAGTTTGAGAAACTATTGAATTAAATTATAACAAAGAGGTTTTACCAACGAAACAAAATTTTTAATTCCCGTTAAATTCTGCTCGACTATTTTTGGCTCACCCAGTACATATTGCATTATTACAACGTTTAAAAAAACATTGCTTTTTAAATTTTCTAATTTCGTTACTTTAAAATATTGGTGTCACATTTTTCATTCTACTCTGAAAATGAATTTATTCATACAGATTTTAATATTACATATAGTAATTTACAATATAATAGTTTTTATAATAAAAAAAAGTAACATTCCGTCCTGGAAGAATTTATAAATTCGGTTTTACGTTAAAGTTCTGTATTACTTTAGTGTCGCTATGCACGTTGCTTTCTTTTTGCTGCAAGTTTTCTATGTAACTTACAACGTTCGTACACGGAAAATTGCAATACTTTTTAAGTTATGAATGGAATGTTACCTTTGCCAAGTCAAGTATTTGTTAGAATTTCGTTTGACGTGCATAAGTGTAAGACGAATGCCTGTATTAAACATTGTAGTAACGCTCGAGTGTGTTGTATATTCTAGTGAATTTATATTATTGGATTCTAAATGTTTTAACAGTTTTTAGATAAATTAAATTATAAGGGAAAATACTATGTATTTTTGAAAATATTATAAGCTACTTTCGGCTTAGGCAATCCAGTGCAAATTTTGACAAAAAGTGTCGAATAACATAAATGTACGGCAAAAACAAAACATCATTGGAGAATGGATATGAAAACAAAAAATCGAAAGGGTATTGGAGAGATAGCAGCCAAGTTATGATTGACATACCGTTTCCTACTATTATTATCTATATTATCTTTACGATCAAAGATGCCTTGAATAATTGACTTAGATCTGCAAAAGATAAACAAAGCGCTTTAAAACATCCTGTTGTTTACAAAGTTCCTAGTTCATATTGATCAAGCTATATAGGACAGACAGGACGCTTAATTAAAATTAGAGTAAAATAACATATCGCTGACTGCAAACACCACAAATTAATAAAACTGATAAGTAGTCGAACACTTGTAAAACCAAATACACACAGTAAACTTTGATGAAATGAAAGTAATCCGCGCAGCTATGGAAATAAAAACAGCCATCTAATACGCACCTAGGAGACTTGATGAAAAAATCAAGTTATAGTTACGACCAATTCTTATGAACATAAAAACATACAGATCGAAATAGGCAGTCGACGTCCAGATAAGATATATATGAATAACAAATATTAGATTATTTTAAATGTCTTCAAACAGTCTCAGCTGTTCTAGACAGTCGATGCAATACGATACTTTTTAAACCTTATTTTATTTTCTTTATTTGACAGCTCTTTTTGCAATATTTTCGTTTTATTTGTTGTTTCTAGAAGTTTGTCCAAAAAATGTCTTGTCTTGAAAATGATAGAAACATTTCTACAGCTACGTGTTTGTGCCATTTTATTATCTTTCCATATTGTTTCATGTCCAGTAGCCCACGATATGGTATCAGACTCTTATCGATACAAAACACTTTGCCAAATAAGCGGAAGTATTTTATAAAGTCTATGATTTTGATTGTTTTTTATTATCCACAAAATACATATTGGATAAATCACATCTGATCGCCTAAAAGACGTTTTTGTCAAATAGAAGGGAAAAACTATGCAGTAAATTGTTTGTAATCACAGCATGTAGTGGATGATCTATTTCACCAGTACGTTCAAAATTTTGATTCAAATGTCCACTGGGTTTTGATTTGTTTCAAAGTTATTTGTGTCCTATAGTTTTCACCGCATCCTGGGAAAATAACGTCATCTTTTGTGCAAGGTTGTTTGATTTTCTGTTTTCTTGGAGATTCTATCTTGGATTGTAATGAAAAATTTTTCTTAGGGCCAGTTTTATCAGTCTTATCACCAATATTGAAATATATTTTTAAATTACGCATAGGTATATGACGTAGACGTGAATATTTCAGATCGTTTTGATTTTGTTTGTTTGAAAATGCGTGGCTTTTGGAAGGGAATCATTCCTGCTGTAACATGATTCTCTGTTCTGATTTGATCGTCATCTGCTTTGCAGGTTTTGGTTGCTTTTTTTTGTTTAGTCTTACCAATCATATATGTTGGTTGATCCTCGGATTTGGTTTTTTTCTGTGAATGGTTATTCGTTACAGACGTCATTGATGTTTGTGGTCTTGGGGTTTAGGGTTGATAATAATTTGATACTCCTAACTGATTGTTATCACATGAATCAGGTGTTAAATCTCGGTGTTGTTGTTTGTTTCTTTGCTGATGATTATGTTGGATCTTCCTCACTGTCACTAGGAGTAGGATGAGTAAGGTTGAATTTTGGTGTGGCTGTCGATGATCATCGTTACTGACTGAAGTTGATTCCACTCTACTAGTAGCTTTACCCTTACTATTTAGTTTAACAAGCTCCGAGATCATCTTTGATATCTGTTGCTTTGTGTTGGTTTGGTCTATCTGTTACCTCAGCAAAATGAGCGGCATCAAACACGTCCGGATTATATGGATATAAGTAGTCGCAAATTTGAATTGTGGCCACCTTAGAATATACAACATGAAATAAAGAAGGCATCTGGTACAGAGTTATTGGTCTGCTGCGATCTATCACCATCCATTTGTTAGCTTCTGAAAAATGCAGTTTTGAATGAAGCAAAAAATTCTTTGTCTAGAGGCGTAATGATAACAACGTAATGTAATTTTCTCTACAGAAAATGACAGCTTTAAGTGAGCAGTGCGAATTATTTAGAATAAGAATTGCTAGGCCATTTTCCGATGATTTTACATGAAATGGGAAATAACGAAGCCACTTTACGAACAAATTTGTGTTCATATATGTCGAGTTTGAAATCATTTTTAATGTTCCAAAAGGGAGAACAGTTTTTTCTTCATCCTTTCTCTAGAAAAAATTAGAGCTGGAGGTACCTAACTACCAGTCGCCTCCCGTGACCAATTGAACTCTCTCCGCAGAAACTATTTTCATAACACATCTTTTTTCTTTAGGTGCAAAAGTCCGTGGCAAGCTATTAGATACAGTGGAAAACTCCGTTTCGTCCATGTTAAAAATACGATGTGGTTCACATTTGGTTTTTGCGTAACATTCTTTCAAGTTGGTAAAAAATGTATCGCACTGTACCTTACTGAACCCAATGGCTCGTGCCAAACTACACTTTTCCGGAGCTTTTAGCAATAATCCTGCAAGCTTATTGTTTATGTTGAACTTATGAGGTATGGCATTTAGTTCAGCAAACTGAAGTGCTAAAGCCCTCACGTCTTTTATTCGTAGTGCATAAAATCATCATTCTAAATCTCTAATATCATCAGCCAAGTTCATTTTGATGAGTAAATACTGGTATGAACTTTCCGCGAATGACGCTTGATTTTAATCTTTTTTTTAGGCTGCATTAGTTTACTCCCAACGATTTCACCACACCACGTTTACTTTCTCCTTTTTCAATTTGTTCCCGGGTTTCTCTAAATAAATTTAATCAAATAACTTCCGGTTGGTTTTTCGTTTATATTTTTTGCTCATTTTGTTGTTCATGGAGGTAGTAAAAAGTGCCTTTGTCAGAAATCTTCCAGAATATAATGTATATATGCATAGCTTAAGGACAATGCTAATTAATGGAATATTAGAACATTAAAATGAATTCATGTAGTAAACACGATATCTTACTTCGTACGCTCAAAATGTTACAAAAATACTTAGAAAATCTAATTATTTACCGTAATTGCGGCGTGTATTCGGGGAGATGAAAACAACAATTTATTACGAGTCTCACAACGTAAATTGCTAAGTAACCCAGTTGGGTTTGAAGATTTAGGTCGTAAGTTTTGTGGCGCTAATTATAAAACAACATATATAACGACAAATATATTTATTTTTTTTTAATAATGGGAGAAGAGGTTAAAAGAATTACGTAAGCAAGGCCGAATTAGGTACATATATAGTAACAATGAATAATTCTATAAATATCACAGTTATAAGGTTGATACAAGTCCTGGAGGTTAGGCAACACTCCACACATTAAGTAATCGAAGTACATACAATAGAACTAAATCAAGTAATACGTAATTTTGGAGTTAATCGTTGATTTAATGCGAAACTAGTGACTTCACATTCGTAGTAAATCGCATTTAGCATGAATTGAAACCGTAGGAACAAAAATCTGCATGCGTTAATTGTGATAATAGCTATATTTATGTAGCACGTATGTTACGTTTGACAAGTGCACAAATTACTGCCAAGTAAAAAAAGTATTTACGATTGTCCAAGTCATGCGAATAGCTATCGGCACGCTTCAACCATCCCCTAAAATCGCTAAGAAAATGAAGTATACTTAGATATAGGATCGTATCACAATTAAAACAATGAATCGTAATCAAATGCGTCAAGCATCCGAGTGGTTTTCACTATTCTTATTGCAGGTGTGCCTCCAAGGTTATTTGAACATCACATGCAGTACAAATATGATTTGTTCCCACATATTGTTTTGGAAGTGGATCTTTCTATTACGTGCTTCTAATTACAGCCTCCAGCGGAAGATGTGGCGGTATCATAAATCGCTATGACAATTACGGGAAAATTAACGTACATTGCAAAAATATGAGTCCATGCTTACCCCAAGAAGGCTTTCACAAAAGCAGCGATAATAATACACCCATTTATAACGCAGCTGCTTGTAAAAATTTAGAAGTAAAAAACTTTGCTAGGCCCTAAACAAATTCTCCCCCAACAACATAAAAACATGGGAAGTGGACACTAGCTAAAATCATGAATAAAAATTGAGGCATACGCCAAGGACAGAACCCTAAAATCTAAAAACTACTCAAACACAATAACACCTAACCCAAGAAGCAACGTAAATAAAAGATGTTTTCCCAGTTCGCTAAGTACCGCCAATCAAATGTGTCTAAAAATCGCATGAAGCGGAATGGTACTCCAAAAGAACCAAAACAAATTTCAACCAACAGAAGTGAAGCATCAGAAAAAGGTACTTCTTGAAAGTCGACATTAGTCGTTACGCTATAAAGCAAGAAAAACAACGCAGTCTCATAGACCTCACTGACTAATAATTCTAAGCAAACCAAGAGAAAAAGAAGAAGTATAGGAAAGAAACAAGTTTAGACCACGGCCAAGGATAACGCCTAAATCCCATGGAACCCTAGCTCACAAATACAAATTCAACCCCAAAACTCAAGAAGTAAAAAAACAGATCTTGAATGGTATTATGCGGATTTAACGAGAGAAGTCAAAATAAAACTAAGGCAGTTGGGCCAAAAAGTTGTTAACAGACGGTATGAAATTCTTCCACCAAAAAAACCAAACAAACTATAAATATCTCAATCAAAAAGAGGATTCTGATTAAAAGTCGACACAAGTCGGACTACCAAAAGGCAAAAAAAAATCAGTAATTCAAAAGTCACAACTTACAAGTCACCAATAAACTAAACACTACATGAATGCATTAATCAAAGCGAAATCCAAAAACGTAACACAACACAAAACCGAAAAAAAGAAAAGAGGTAAGAATAAATAAAAACGAATAAGAAGCTTCACTTGCTAATCGAACATTGTATATCTTTGTTTGTCATGTTAGATTGTGAAAATGAGAAAATAAAGAAACGACGTTGCAGCCCATTCCAAACTTCAAACCAAACACAAGACAAAAACTTACTAAACCTGATAAAGCAAGAATAGTGACCGAGACAAAAAAAACCTAGTTGAGTGAACACTCACAAACAAAATTACCAAAACCAAAAAGAAAACCAGTGTTTAGAGAACTAAAGAATAAATCAAAAGAGACAATTGCCTTAAAGGCGAACCTTCAGAAACAAAAAAGAAGGAAAAAACTAAAAGTAAGAAAGACGTAGAAAGATAAGATTAGATGTAAGTGTCTGATTCGTTCTTCTCTCCGTAGAAGAAACGAAAGGGAGTGATCAACTCTTCAATGGCCAACCAACCGCCCAAAATATATAGAAAAAAAGAAAGAGTAATGAAATGATATTAGTTAGTCATAGAGCGGATCTGCTGTCCCAAAACAGGAAATTTACTACAAGACTTTAATGCCGACTATCGGAATAGTAAACTTAAGAAAGAGAAAAATCAAATCTAAAAGCAGAAAGAGAATTCTATATATGACGTACTAATCCAAAAAAGTCGACTAAACGGATATAAATATATACAAACGGAATAGTAGTTTATCCTGAAGTAAGGTAGAGAAAAAAGAAATTAAACAAATTTAGCAGAAACTTAACTAAAGAAAAGAATACAAGTGACAGCAACATGGGAGAAGGTAAATAGACAGCATCCGAACCACAACCAACAAGATACCAACGACGCATCCCGAGACTCGAACCACCAAACCCAAAAAACATAAACCAGAAGAATAGCAAAAGTCGAACAAAAACGAACTTGCACTTACGACGCTTGCAACGCCGATGAAAAAGAAGAGAACGATTAGAAGAAAGAGACAGTAAATAATGATTAGAAGTGCTTGACGAAGTAGATGCAAAAGCAAGAGTAGCGGTTTTTAAGTCAGGAGAAACAATACGATCCCTATGTAGACGTGTAGAAGGTTTCGTAGTAACGCGAGTGTCGTACCTGGCAATGCGTGACAACGCGACCTAGTAGGATGGCTTCGTTGTGAGTTCAAACAAAAACCGTGACGTATGAACTCAGCAACCTTAGGTCTTATATAAGGCCAGTAGAAATGACACCGAAGAGTTTTCAACAGATAGAATGTAGTGATCGTAGATTAGTTGCTTGCGTGGGTGTGACGGAACAATTAATTTCAAAACGCAAGGATTAGAAGAAGTAGCACGTACAAGTTTACACAAAAGACCTTTTACAACACACCAACGAAAGAAACGACGAGGAGAAGCATTAACTTTAGATATCAGACCTAAATAGCAACGATCAGTAGTAGACCTAATAACCCTAGAAATTAGAAGGAAGAGAACGAACAGTTCATAAAGGCTTATCACCTTGAAAACGACAACGAACACAAGTATTTGAAGTAGGAGTCGATACAGAAGAAGAAAGTGTAGAAGCATTAAGAGAGCAAGTAGCAAGAATAGCAGAAGAAACGGAGATAGAAATCTTACTAGCAAATGCTACAGATGGCTCTTGAACTTTGTCACTGGTTTCTGATGTTACAAGTTAAAAGAATTACGACTCAAAACGGTTGCCTAACGATACTACCTGCGAGACAGGTGTGATTTCAATCAGCGCTAACGAAAGTTGATAGAACGGCGTTAGATTCCGGCAAATTATCTTGAGCTGTATTTGCTCTAAGACCGGTTCCGATAGCTGAAGAAAGAGGTATCGCATGGTGGTAACGTAAGTGCCAATGGGTTCGTCAGCTCCCATCGTACGACTGCGAATAGTATTTTGTTACGCTGGTTTTCTGGTAGCAACAAAAAAAAGAGGCAACGGCTAACACAGTTTCCCCGGAGAGGGAATCGCAGGCTTTCATATAGAACCAACTTAATAATGAAAGCTTTTTGTTGGGCCGAAAAGATCGTTACGTACGATCCATACTTTAACAAAGGTTAGCAGAAAATGAATTCGTTTTGACAACTGGCTACGAAGAAAAAGGTAGAGATGAGCAAATTTCATACGTGAGAAATTTTTTCATACTCGCGATTTGAACTACTAATTTTTAGCATAACAAATTCCCCCCCAGCAACATAAAAACCTGGGAAGTGGACACTAGCTAAACTCAAGAATAGAAATTTAGGCATACGCCAAGGAACGAACCCTAAAATCCAGAACCCAGCCCAAGAAGAAACGCAGTCGAAAGAGGTTTTCCCGATTTGGTAAGCATCACCAACCAAATGTGTGCAAAAGTTGCATGAAGCGGAATAATACTCCCAAGAACCAGAAACTCCAACCAACAGAAGAGAAGTATCAGAACAGGTACTTGTTGAAAGTCGACAACAGTCGTTACGCTAGAAAGCAAAAGAACAACGCAGTTCCATAGACCTCACTGACGAATAATACTAAGCAAATCAAGAGAAAAAGAAGAAGTACAGGAAAGAAAGAAGTTTAGACCACGGTCAAGGACAACGCCCTAAAATCCCTTAAAACCCCAGCCCACGAATACAAATCCCACCCTGAATATAAATCCCTAGGAAACCCCTCATGAAAAGGACAAAGGTACTATAGGAAAATGGAAAAGGAACGATACCGACAACCAAGAGACTAGAAAACACCCCAGGAATCCTATCGCAGCTTAAGGTTTCCTCGTTGAAGTGCCGGACGATTGTGTGGCGTCGAAGTCTTAATCACACCTCAAGCCCTCGCGACAAGATGTCAAAGTGCGTCGTTGGGCCCCCCAACGTTAGCCCACACAAGCGCACGTCACCGCAACCAGTACTCGCTTGCCCACCATAGTCTTCCTCCTACCCAGGAAGGATTTTGATTCACGACCAGAGGGAACAAGACCCAAGAAATCCACCCACCATGAAAGTAAATAAAAGAAAAAAAAGAATTAAAACATCCCATAATTTTGTACTAAAATTCAAAATAAAAAGGACTACAGCCCGCAATTGCTCGACTGTAGCCGGAAGCGGTGCCTGCTGTACAACCACAACATGCTATGCGCCGGTTAAGAAGAATTGGTCACCCCTGCCAAGCTCCATCAAGTCCGCCGTACGGCCCCCGAAAGGTATTTTGCTTGGTCCAGAGCTTGAGGCTACCGGGTCAGAGACTGTCAAACTTCCCGAACGCATATCCGTCAAGTTCCCACAACAGGCGCCCCTCCCCCCACTCATGGTGACAGATCGAGAGAAGAGAATGAAAAACAGGAAGACAGAAGGAGAAAAGAGAGTACGATGGTGTAGTACGGCTCGACTACCTCTCCCTAGATAGCCAACCCCGAGTGACTTACCCTACTGCCCAAATGCAGTAAGAAAGAAAAAAAACCGAAGCGTCAATGCATAGTGGAGAGAACTCACTCACACTATACTTGGATAGAGATATAATGCTGTATAGTCGTCGAAAGACGGTATGATATCCTTCCCAAAAAAATAGAACTAAACCCACAACTAGGGTAGCCCTTCTTAGGCGAACTAACTAAAAGTTCCTAACCTACAGAATCCAAAAAAAAATAAATCAAACTTATGAGAGGTCTGAGGAAGACCACTCAGCACCAAACTAAAACCAACGAAGGAATATCATTAATAAGGAATCTGGTTACAGTCGACGAAGTCGTATTACTTTAACTGAGTAAAGAAATGAACTAGCAATCCGATCAGTCACTAAACCCCAGGCCAAAGACTAGAGTGACCACAAAACCTACTATGAATGTACATAAACCTAATAAAGACTAACACAGGCGAATTTGATTTAATGCATAGAATGGTTGACGTCAAAGAATGCGCCGAGCTTCCCTTTAATTAGCTTCGCAGTTTATTAGTATTTCTAACGATACATTTATATCATTTCTTGAAATGGTTACATCCCTTTAACCTCTAGCGACCTGACGTCATGGAAACTTTTCGACAAGACATGTGTTCCAGGTGTTACGAACGTCAATGATAACTTGATGATAACGTTACAGGTGGAGGGATCGGACCCGCTAAAGAATTAATTTAAGCCCTCAATGCAGAAAACGTTATAACATTACATACCCCTAAATAAGCTTTCACTCAATATCACTTAAAACTTCGCCTAAATATTCACATAGAACCAACTTAATAATGAAAGCTTTTTGTTGGGCCGAAAAAATCGTTACGTGCGATAGGTACTTTAGCAAAGGTTAGCAGAAAATGAATTCATTTTGACAACTGGCTACGAAGAAAAAGGTAGGGATGAGAAAATTTCATACTTGAAAAATTTTTTCATACTCGCGAATTGAACTACTAATTTTTAACATAACAATTTATTAAGCGGTCATCGTAATCCAAAGACTTCAACATAGCAACAACATCATTTCACGAACGTAAAGAATTTCGGTTCGTCCTAAAAACAAGAAGAGCTATGTCAGACAAAACCTCAACCGCTGATAGAAAAAGTTGGTGATGCGAGACACTTTGAGACAAACAAAATACAAATAAGAAACTCAATACGTACAGAAGGATATTCACCAGAAAAAGTTCCAATTCGCAAAGCTCATTTCTGAATCAGAAAAAGTAAGAAATGATTTCCTTTCAAGATATGGAATTTTTTTCTAAAAAAAATTGCCGTAGGATTCAAACCTAGGATCATATATGGAATTGACTTTCAATTATAAATCAAATATCTAACAAAATGTTAATGTTAGAAAAAAAATTTATTTGAATAAATTGTTGAGAAGAATTAACTGTATAAGAAACTGTAAAAATAATTCGAAAAATTATATAAGAAATACTGTTAAAAATGGCGGATACACTCACTTCCGTTTTTTATCAAACGCATCTTTTGATCGAACCGAGAAAATATGAAAAGTCATTTACATACTAAATTTCAAGTTACTAGGATTTTTGGTTCGACAGTTATCGTGGATACATCGTTACACAGACACCCATTTTTTTTTGTCAAAAATACATTTTTCTGATTTAGGAGACCTTGAAACGTAAAATTATGCAATAAAAATTTTTAGAAAAAAAATTGCAATGCTATACTTTCCTTATAGAAAAGTAAAAAGTACTTACGGTCGTCCAAGTCACGCGGATAGCTATCGGCACGCTTCAACCACGCATTCAAACATCTTAGTATTTTAAAATACATTTTTTACAAATTGGATTATGAAGGTGTTTTTTTATTCCTTTTTTAAAAAAATCTAAAATTAAAACAAACATGAATTTAAATAGTAAAATCAGAGCTTGTTCAAAACTATCAAATCAAACCAAATCAAACATGAAACGTCGAATAAATAAAATTCACGTTGCTATGTCAAAGCTTATTAAAAGTTGCAACAAAGGAGTTTTAATGTTTTGCTCTATTTGTGTTTCTTGTACCAAAGAAAGCTTTAAACGTTACACAGTACAAATTATTTTATGGTATGCATGCAATATACTTCTTCTATGCGTCTAAATAAAAATGAATGTTAGTTAAACGTGTGCGAATTTAATATAAATTACTCTAGTCGTCTATCTAAATCTGAGCATAAAGGTTATTTAATTTAAAGCATCTCTTTCTAATGCTTGAAATAAACAGTAAAAGGATTACGTTTTCGTATCCAAGTCACACAAACCACTAATAAATTTAATTTCGTTCGATCTTTTCTCTTCAAAAGGATAAAAACAAAGCGGACTTGCTTGTGTTTTAACAGATTTTTTCTCTTTACTAAAATAATTCCTTTTTTTTTCTCTTCGTTATTTCATTGAAACTTATTATCGTTTTCGGATATTTCCGAGGAGAGATAAAATTCGGTGATATATAAAATATCCTTTTACCGCAGAACTAATTACATAGATGTAGTTTTTATGGAGAGGCCATAAACTTTAATAGATACAATATTAGATTAGCACATAAAAGGAATTTTCTTTGTACGTGAAGGGAAACAGTCGGTGACAAAACACAGAAATAACGCAGAGTAAATATTTGTTACACATTTAAGCGTCGCTCAATGTTTGAGGTAAAAATATAAGTCTAAATATTAAAAATTTTTTTTCTTCTGTTGCAGGTTTCACAACGGACCTGTAAAATTAAGTGCGGCTTTACGCAAGAGTTTAGAAAAAGATCCTGTAGCTCCAGTTTTGTGGGAACCACACTTGGAAGCTTTAGACCGAAGGGTTCAAATTATACTCAGGGGTATAAGAGATTGTTTGCAGAAAGGGGAAGATTTAGGATCCGAAGGCAATGATGCGAATGAAGACGACACGTAGCATTTGCTTTTATCTTGGTATCGTTAATGTATATTTTTGTGAATATTGTACATTGTTTAGATAAATCAATGGTTTTAATAATGGGGTTAACGCATTTTATTTTTGTTTTTTTTTTTTTTGATGTCGTATGCCAACAATAAATAAATTAAGGGTGCGCAACAAGGTGATGGTACACTAATATTCGATTTAATACGAAACAACCCCCCAAATTATACTAATCCACAACCAATCTGATAAAATGACTACGACATCGTTATGTTTTTTGCAATTTTAAGTTAGATTAACACTATTGTAAATAAAATTTGTTTTTGTATTGAAACATAATGGTACGGGAATTTGTCGATCCTTTAGTTGTATGCAAATTTCGACGAGGATGTAATGTAACGGTAAAATGGTTGACAAGGACCGTACATTAAATAATTAACTTCGCATAAGTGTCGGTTCTGTTATACACCCGTTTGATTTTAAATATTAACAGTTTCCCATTAAATTTAATTGCTCTAACTTTGACTTACTAACAATTTTACATTTAGGTTCGAATACATAAAAACAAATTTTATATTCGTACACGATGATTTTACCAAATATTAGATTTATGTTTTTTTGTTTGCTATTAGTACTCGTTTTTGTATGTGTTACATAAGCGCAAAGTACTCAATTGTAAATACTTAGCATTAACCATATCATTTGTTTGCTTCGGTACAATTTTTTTCTTTTATAAGGTGGCATTAACAACTCCTATATATAAAACCAAAATGTGATTAAATATATATTGTAAAACGATTTACCAAAGCAGACTGTGTTTATACAATACGATGTATAATAATAAAAGTTTACTGTGTTTTGTTTCAATAATTCTTCGCCTTTTTCTAGCTACTAAATCAGCTTGTACTTGTAGAGTTTGTATTTCTATTAAGACGATTGATTTACAGCGTCTCTATCTAAATTTAGATCTTTGTGCACAAAGAACTTGAACCACTTTGTTCGCCAAGTTAACTAACTACACTGCAACATTTGGTCCATAAGTTCAGTAATTATTATTTACTACTACTTTAATGCACATACTGGATCAATAATATACCACTGTATAATAATTTATCATGAACGGTAAGTTTTTTTAACTAAAATTTAACAGCAAAGGTTGAAACAGATACTTCTACACAAATGTTTTAGGACTGGATTCTACTGGTGCTAGAATTTGTATTCAAATATTTGCTTAATAATTAGTTTGATTTTTTTAATGTGAAATAGCTTTTTTCATGATTGCTTAATTGTAAAATATTTCTTTTGCATTTTCATAATCTTATTTGTCGTAAGTATTAACTAGAAAGATAAAATTGCTGTTTTTTTTATATTTATGACAATTTTATTATACCTTAATATGTACACTCAACTAAAAATAAAACGGGACACTTTGGTTAGTTCGAATGAAATAGTTGGCGGTGTAAACTAGGCTTGTTAGCGAATGCGATCGGCAATCATTCGTGGCCGTTCGCGATGCTATCAAAAAATTGTTGGACAAATAATAAACATTGACAATACCAGGTCAAATCGTTCTATTTTTATTTTTGAATGATTTGGAACCGTAAACTGGTGGAAATGTCAAAGAGAGACTAAAGACTTATTAACAGTGAAATGATTTAGTGTCAAAAAAATTTTGCTGCATTTAATTTTTATTCAAAATAAATTTGTAGAATGCTGTCAATTTATTCATTATATGCTGTAGTATACTTGGTTAGGTTATGGTTTACTTTCAGATAGGGTTTACAGTGTAGAAAACTTAAATTTATTTAATCACTAAATCAATACGGAAATAAAGTCCTTTTACGTATCGTTTACAGTACGGATATAAAGCTATAACCGTCGCAAAATACAAAAAAAGATTGTTAAACTAAAACATGTAGAAAATGGCTAAAAGCGCAAACATACATTGACGAACACAAGAATAAATATATTTGTTTCTTCGGGTAATAAACTATATAAAATTTGCTTCCATTTATAGAACATTTAACCGTACACATAATAAAATAACAATAATGGTAACGGACATGAGATGCTTGCTGCAAACTTACTTCTTCACTTCCCGGGGAGAAACATACTCACCCGCAGCATCCCTTCTTCAAACTAAATTTAGGTTGATATCCAACATACCGCCCGCCTTGAAAGGACTGGCTTTCAAAAAACAATAAATGGCTAAATGTGTTTCGCTAATTAACTAACAATACAATAAAGAAATCAAATAACACTATGATAACTTTAGTAAATAAAAACAAGTAAGATAATGTAAATAAAATGTCAACGACAATACTTATAATCTAAGACTCTAAGGCACTTCACATGAAAGTTCCATAGGAAGAGGACAAATCTTTTGAAACGACCGTTTCACAACACCATTCGAGGTGCGAATCGTAGCAACACGAGCTACGTTGTCTTTTCCACAAAAAAGAGTAACGATACGACCCATTTTCCAGCGCACTGGGGGTAACTGATCGTCCTTGATTAACACTGAAGCACCGAGCTTTAATTCAGAATGAGTTTTACGCCACTTACACTTTTGTTGCACTTCATTAATGTACTCGCGACTCCAACGGGACCAAAAGTGCTGAATAATTTGTTGGATTAGTTGAAAGTTTGCCATTCTTGACATTGGTAAATAAGTTACGTCAGGATCAGGAGCAGTTGTAAGCTTTCTTCCTATTAGGAAATGCCCTGGCGTCAAAGGTTCAAAGTCTTCAGGTTCAGAGGAAAGAGGTGTTATAGGTCGGAAATTTAAAATACAATCGATATGAATGAGAACCGTGTAAAACTCCTCAAAAGCGAGGTTGGCGCTACCTAAAACTTGTCTCAAATGGTATTTAGCCGATTTTATGCCGCTTTCCCATAATCCCCCAAAATGAGGTGAATGGCTAAGAATAAAATACCATTGAATTTCATTGTTAATAGCAAAATTACTCATTTTGTTTTTATGAGTACTAAGAAATTTCCCAAGATCGTTTAAAATAAATTTTGCGCTGACAATATTGGTTCGGTTATCGGAATAAATATGATTGGGTCGCCCACGGCGTGCAATAAATCTACGGAGAGAGAAAATATTGCGTAGATAAGTCCGTTACAAGTGTATTGTCTTGGTTGTGAAACAAATAAATAGACATATATAACATGTATGCATTTTAGACTTTCTACCTGACCTTTCCTTTAACAGGAATGGTCCAGCATAATCCACTCCAGCCCTTTCAAAAGGAAAGGAAGAGTGTACACGATTTAAATTTCAAAGAAAAGTAACAAGGATGAACACAATTTTTATTTAATAGTGTGTTGGTCCCATCCTTACTCTTCGTGACATTGACTTCAGCAGGTGGTCGATTTTCTCTTGAGTTATTGGATCCTAAGCAACTTGCAATTCATGCCGAAGAGCTTTGTGTGTCTGTGGAGGATGCGCTAAGTTCTTCTGTCTTCTACCCATAATATGCCACACGTTTTCAATAGGCGAAAGGTCGAGAGATGTAGGTGGCCATAGGAAGAGATTAACATTGGCCTCTTCGAATCGGTCTATAGAGTGGCCTGCTATGTGGGGACGGCATTAACCTACTGGAAAAGTGGGTTTTCTAACTTCTGAAGGTATTGAATTATATGGGGTTCTACCACCTCGTTAACATATCGCCGGGCGTTCATATTGCCTCGGATGAATACCAACTCTCCTGCTTATTCTCATAGGCTACAGCACTTCATACTATAATCCCTACAGTGTGGTGCACATACCACTCAACAGAAAATTGATTATTGCGCATCCCACGTTTTTGTCAGACTTTCTCATACGACCATCATGCATCCCCAAACTAAAGTCTACTCTATGCCATTCCAGACTCCAATAGAGTCGCAACCTATACCACTCCAAACGTTGATGTCGGTGTTGGCCGATAGGATTGCAATCAGAAACTTTTGATTCGACGGTGAACTGTTTGAAGAGTTACAGGACGACCTTCATTACATAACCATTAATCAGCGATTGGCTTGGTACTGGAAAATCGGCTTTTATTGCCATAAGTCTCAAGTTGGCGGTCCTGCACCTCATTTGTTTGCTTCTGCTTCTCAAGTTCTTTGTCTAGGACGATTTTGACCTTCCCTAATCCATACTTTATAACAGCGCATGATAGTCGATTGCTTCCGGTTAAAACCATTTGCAATTTTCCTGTATGAAAAACCACCTTGTTACGTGGTTTATTTCGTAACTAAAAGAGCGACGACTAACTCGGTTGTTCCGGCGATTGAGTCGTAAGCTTTGTGGTGTTAAATTACACATTATATTTAAAAAGGCGCCAAAATTATGAAAGGTTAGGGTGAGAGACACCGTTTAAGTCTACCCGCAGCTGAAATAGAACAAATGACAAGATAGAAGTGGCAACTCAGAGTGTATTTATTTTATCACAGACAGCAGTTCACGTTAGAAGAAGGTACATAAGTATGTTTATATAAATTTTATCAAACGTTAGCATGTAGGTCAGTATCATAGATAAAAAATAAACTACGGTTTCAACTGGGCAACACGTCGTACAGCAAAGTGACCTAGTCGGCCTAACTTTTACGTTCAGAAAAAAAATGACTACGTTCGTAAATTAAAATATAAAATACGAAAATGGAGGATTTAAGGAATAAAATAATATGTGACACAACAAAACGATTTTATAATTAATTGTGTTAACGACCTAACATGTACGTACAGTCGTTCTTACAATCGATTGACCACTAAAATACTAAGAATTATGATAGAAAGTATAATACTTACAATTAGTTTTCTTCACAGTATGCGACTAGCTAATGGCACAGTACTAGCATTTTCTACAACTTAATTGAAATCTAAGAAAAACGTTCATACGACGTTATTACAAGTAAACCTTTTTATTCATACGATCATTGAAAATAAACGACTGCGAAGAGTTTCCCTCAAATTAATTTTGTAATTTTTGGTAAAATTTTCTTCCAATACGAATAATAATTGCATTTAACTCCTCGAAATATTAGATGGTGTTAGTTACAGTGACGTGACGTTATCGTGGAAATTTTTCCAGTTGTAATATCTGCTTATTATCTCCGCAGACAAAGAAAACGTGTGGAGGTATGGAAACCCGATACAGACAATTACCTAAGAACTAAATAAAATCACAAATACAAGAAATAAATTCTTACCCCAAATAGATTCTTTCATTTCATGGATGAAATACTTAACAATGAAAGCCTTGTTGGGTGTACACAATGCTAGATGATGTGTGCGTTCTTTTAACTTTACCAGAAGAATAAAACCGTGTTTAAAATTTGACATTTTGTCTCTACTCAAACAACGAAATGTGGGCGTACCGAGAATACATTTTAGACATGAGACAAACATTACACTAAAGCATTTTTAACATAACAACCTTCATGTAAGTCCACAATTCGATCTCTGTCGAATTCGCTTAATTGGCGATGAACAGAAAAATTACAAGAGATAACAATATTACAATTAACCAAGATAAAAGAAACGACAGATATGCCAATACCACTAAATCTATTTAAATAAAGTTTTAATAATTTATTACCGCTGAGAAGCTAATCTTTCCTGCCAAGTTTGTTCACAAAATTCCCACCCCTTTTTGATGTTACAATTTCAATTTCACAGAGTATATTTCTAGAAGTTTGTTGGGCAATTGCCCCATTATAGGCTTCGTGATTTAGGCTGAACATCTATAACATTTAACACAGGTATGGACAGCTTTCTTAGACAAACTTTTTCCAGATGTAATACAAACCTTTTCTTGCACAGAAGAAAGACGAAGATTTGCGCCACAATGTAAAAAACGCAAGTGTTCGTACTGAAGGATTAGCATAGCTAATTGATGTTTTCCCGAAATTAAAATTGGGTGTTTTTTTGGAAAAGAGATAAAGAGAGTTGCTCAATCTTTCGCCTATACGAATTAAACCGTCCGAATCTAAAAATGGTGTTAAACTGAGTAGATGGCTGATTAAGGACCAATAATTTTAATTCGTTTTTGAAAGAATCGCATTGAGTGAAAGACGAATTCAACTCTAAATAACGTAGTTGGCCAAATTGCCGGTCGCACTTTTGTGTAAAGCAATTATTTTTAAAACGCAAACAAATACGATTTAAACGATTTAAATATGAATACCGAGATAACGGAAAAAAACTCGTTTACAACAATTAGTGTGCAAAACGTTTCTTTCACTTCTGGCAATGAAGCAGTTAAAGAACTGAATGAAGATTGCGGCCACATCGTTTCTTCAAAATTTAACCAGCTAGGACCATTAAACCAAAGTGTAGCATGTGAGTTCAACAGCTGTAATGTGATTCCAGCACGCGTTTTTTGAAAGTTCTTGTACTTCGACTACTCGGTTGGCTACAAAGGCTTTTAAACGATTGGGAGGCATTTTTAACCATCCCAAAACGATCGTCGAGTCTGTTCAAAAATCTACTTGATTAAACTCTATATTTAAGGCATTAATGACCTTATGCACAAGACGAGCGAGTAACCAAACTGCGCATAACTCAAGTCGAGAAACAGAATTGCATTTCAAAAGAGCTACCTTTCCTTTTCAACACAATAACCTAGAGTGGATATAGCATTCAGAATCTATAGAGCGAATGTACAAACATGTAGTTATAGAATGTTAGGGTTTTTACAAAGAACTAAGCGTGGTATAGGAATGTCATTAAGCGCTGGCAAAGTGTCTCTGAAACAAGACCAAACAATTTACAAGTGTTCAGGTAAGGGATCATCCCATGCGAGTTTCTCAAGCCATAAAGCTTGCAGCAAAAATTTTAAACCCATTACGCAAGAGGTGAAATAAGACCCAGCGGATCAAAGATTCCTGAAATATCAGAAAGTATTGACCTCTTTGTAAGAATAGCTAAATTAAATTTTGAATTTAAAAATAACAAGTTATCCGAGAGACTGGCCCATAAGAGTCCAAGAGTTTTGGCGTTAGTATCAAAGCCAAGAAGAATTGGATGTATGTGAGATTTATTAATGTTTTAACTACTCTCGGATCGTTGGCAAGCCATTTTCTGAAAGGAAGACAATAAGAATTTAAAACATCATTCAGAGTCTTGCAATCTGATTGAGCTTCGAATAAGCTATCAGCACCACTCAGAAGATCATCCACGTAAAAATCTTCTAAAATAATTTTTGAAATTCTAGGATGTGATTTTGTGCATTGCAAACTTACCTCCTTTAAACAGCGAGTCGCTAAAAAACTAGCGCTGTATGTCAGCGGAGTAAGCATAAGCGTATTTTTGAAAACGAAGTAAAATTAAGAAGAGATCAGACTGTACGACACGACCGATTTTTTTAATGTTATTCAATGAAATGCCGTTAGATGTTAACGCACTGCCGTCAAAAACCACACGTAACTTGATTGCGAGACTCTCTTCTTTTATTATACCATGATGAGGAAGATGGTAAATAGGATGGCAGTACGA
Organism: Aquatica leii; assembly: GCA_035610365.1. Lineage (NCBI taxonomy): Eukaryota > Metazoa > Arthropoda > Insecta > Coleoptera > Lampyridae > Aquatica > Aquatica leii. Next base: position 68,937,913 of record CM069437.1, read on the forward strand.
GGAAGCTAATGTCATGTGCCCACGCTCCTCATACTCACGCATAAAATTAGAATATTGCTCCCGTAACGTAGAGTTCAATACAAAACGTTTCTCTAAACTATGAAATCTGCGAGTTGCCTGTTCTAAAGAATCTCCCAACATAACGGGATCATCTTTAGAAGGAATAGATACAATAAATCTGCCTTGAATGTCACGTTTAACGTTTTCAACAAAATGAGCATCACATTCCCTCTCTTCTTGTGACAGTAATTTGTCATTAGGTATTTCCTCAAACTCCCAAAACGCATTAATCCATTTTCGATTATTCTCAAATTACATTGTATACTTTGAGCACGAAAGTTTTTAGGGGAACCGCACCTGAGATTATATATCCAAAACGAGTGTTTTGTAAAGTTGGATGACTAGGGCCCAGAGAAAGTTTGTTCTGGAGTAAAATGTCCCAAAAGTGATTAATTCCTATCAACATATCGATTTTGTCAGGTGTATTGTAATTTGGATCTGCAAGTGTGACACCTGCCGGAATGATTAGATCAGACGTGTCAAATGGAATGATAGGAATACTTCCTGTAATGTTAGGTATTATATAACAAGAAAGACTAACTAAGTTTGTATTTAGTAACCATTTTTTGTATGTGTTACATAAGCGCAAAATACTCAATTGTAAATACTTAGCATTAACCATATCATTTGTTTGCTTCGGTACAATTTTTTTCTTTTATAAGGTGGCATTAACAACTCCTATATATAAAACCAAAATGTGATTAAATATATATTGTAAAACGATTTACCAAAGCAGACTGTGTTTATACAATACGATGTATAATAATAAAAGTTTACTGTGTTTTGTTTCAATAATTCTTCGCCTTTTTCTAGCTACTAAATCAGCTTGTACTTGTAGAGTTAGTTAGCATTTCTATTAAGACGATTGATTTACAGCGTCTCTATCTAAATATAGATCTTTGTGCACAAAGAACTTGAACCACTTTGTTCGCCAAGTTAACTAACTACACTGCAACATTTGGTCCAAAAGTTCAGTAATTATAATTTACTACTACTTTAATGCAGATACTGGATGAATAATATACCACTGTATAATAATTTATCATAAACGGTAAGTTTTTTTAACTAGATTTTAACACCAAACGTTGAAACAGATACTTCTACACAAATGTTTTAGGACTGAATTCTACTGGTGCTAGAATTTGTATTCAAATGTTTGCTTAATAATTAGTTTGATTTTTTTAATGTGAAATAGCTTTTTTCATGATTGCTTAATTGTAAAATATTTCTTTTGCATTTTCATAATCTTATTTGTTGTAAGTATTAACTAGAAAAATAAAATTGCTGTTTTTTTATATTTATGACAATTGTTTTTTATTATAACTTAATATGTACACTCAAGTTAAAATAAAACGGGACACATTGGTTAGTTCGAATGAAATAGTTAGCGGTGTAAACTAGGCTTGTTAGCAAAGGCGATCGGCAATCATTCGTGGCCGTTCGCGATGCTATTCAAGAAATTGTTAGACAAATAATAAACATTGACAATACCAGGTCAAATCGTTCTATTTTTATTTTTGAATGATTTGGAATAGTAAAACTGGTCGAAATGTCAAAGAAAGACTAAAGATTTATTAACAGTGACATAAATTAGTGTAAAAAAAAATGTTTGCTAAATTTTATTTTTATACAAAATAAACTTGTAGTATGCTGTCAATTTATTCGTTGTATGCTGTAGTATATTTAGTTAGGTTTGTTACAAGCTTGCACGGCCAACTCACACAGTCGGAGGTAGGGGAGGTTCACAGGAAGTATGCTTAAGGGCGCCAGATCTGATCCAAGATAACACTTCTGCCTGGATCACGACAGACAGTCCAAACTTGTAACTTAAATGGAGGTTTGTAATCCTTATTACTCTGATGTTCGAGTAGCCAACATTCGTTAATAGCGAACGGTAATTGCAGGAGTAAGATAAATAACAAGAGAGATTAACAAATATAATCACTTTAATGTGTTGAATATGGACAAGAGTATATGAAATTTCTTCACTCATTCATGCTCGAATGATTTCTACATGTAATTGACAAATATCACAATTTTAATTTAGTAGCGTCGCAGGTAAACGATTATACATTAAATTCTAAATACTACGATGACTAACAATATTCGCTAACAAGGGTAGAAAACTTTGATTTTGCAACACATAAGATTATATCGAAGGTTTAGTACATGAATGTCCGCAGTATCGGCAACACACAATACACATTTAAGATCGAAACGAACAGCACCGAAAATCTCGTAGTAACTATATTTTTTCTTCACAGCATGCGATACAGTTACGTAAATGATTAAGGTTACCTTATTGGTATATAAGCAATAACGTAATTACGGTCGTTAACATTAATTAAAATTCTGTGAGTAACTTTCGTGATCACGATATAAAAGTTAAGCAAATAACTCACCCCAAAATCCAGTATCCACTTTCGCGAAGAAAACGTTTTCCCCGCCAGCGGCCTGTAATAAATAGTGAAAAGCAAATTGTATAACACACTAACTCACAAAGAACAGGAAGCTAAAAAAATAGTATTAATAAATCATTAAATGTTATATAAAAACCCGTTGTATCGTATACTGTAGGTTAACAATTTAACACAGGTGGCTGATAACACAATTGACTAGTATACACGAAATAACATCTCCCACAGTAAGGCTTGTCGAGACTCCGTTTTCGTGGTGGAGAATATGCCTTCCAAAATGGTACGTGTTCGGTAACTGTATTTCTTAATAATAATTAATCTTCAACATTTCTTTATTGAAACAAACATGTGTTCGAAGCGTGGGGAAACGGCTATCAAATTAAGGAGAAATTACAAACGAATTTTAATAAAACGGCAGTAATTATCTTACCCTGTGACGACTCAAATATTTCACGAACGTAATGTAATTACAATTTGATTCTCATTATTACGGATATCTCTTGAAATTATTTCTTTAAGTCATACAGGCCATTTTAGGCAATCGACAGCTTCACGATTTTTGTCGTAAAATGACAGTCACGAGAAAAGATCGGAATCTAATTTTAATTCATATACAGGGTATACCGTAATGAAAATTTCGTACGTAACAGGTTATGGTTTACTGTCAGATAGGGTTTACAGTGTAAGAAACTTAAATTTATTTAATAACTAAATCCGTACGGAAATAAAGTCTTTTTACGTATCGTTTAAGGTACGGATATAAAGCTATAACCGTCGCAAAATACAAAAAAAAATATTGTTAAACTAAAACATGTAGAAAATGGCTAAAGGCGCAAACATGCATTGACGAACAAAGGAATAAATATATTTGTTTCTGCGGGTAATAAACTGTATAAAATTTGCTTACATTTATAGAGCATTTATTGAATTAAAAACTGTAACTTAACCGTACACATAATGAAATAATAATAATGGTAACGGACATGAGATGCATAGCTCTTGCCTGCAGCAAACTTACTTCTTCACTTCCCGGGGAGAAACATATTCACCCGCAGCATCCCTTCTACAAACTAAATTTAGGTTGATATCCAACATGAAACGTTCGAGAAGTTATCCGCAAATTCAAGAGCCTTCTCGAAGTTGTTATCCATCTTCTAGAAGATATACCGAAAGATAGGGAACAGTCGAGAAGGATTTCCAAATGTGTATAAATACCGTAATGCGAAGCCTGCAGTGTTAAGAAGATTATTCAAGTGAAATAAATAATTCGTTAACGCGTGTTATAAATAAATCTACGAAGTACATGACTTTAGTGTAAACAAGTGTGTGAAGTTATCTGCGGACTTTATCTTATCTTCGTGTAAGTGATAGCGTTATACATAAATTTTATACTGTAAGTGTTTTATTAAATATCCTTAGATTAATTAATTTGGTTAATTTAAAAGTGTACATATTTCTAGTATAAGTTACAAATTTTTAGTAGTTTAAATAAATTAGTTTTTAATAATAAATTCGCTACAGTGGTGTCACGGTGGTTTTTTAGTGTAAATACCATTAAGTAAACTAATATCGCTCCCGTAATAAAAACATTGATTGCGTAAATAAATAAAACTTTAGTTTGCATTTAATCTTAGCTGTTCGTTTTCTTAAACTAGTTTATTAAAATTTAGTGTTATTAAATTTTGTTTTAAGTTATTATTCGTGGTAAAAATTTATGCCGATGACGCGTTCGCAAGCAGTTAAAATGGATGCAAAACTATTTGAATTTCTTGAATTGATAAAAAATGGTCAAGAATCGATGAATAGAAAAATGGAAGAAAATTCTCAGAAGATGGAAGAAAATTCTAGAAAAATTGACGGAAGAAAGAGCAGAATTTAGATGGGGTGAAGACTGCGAAAATTCTTTTAATCAACTAAAACAGGCCCTAGTCACTTCGCCGATTTTGAGTTATCCAAGAGAAGATGGAAAATTTGTTCTGGATACCGACGCAAGCAATCTGGCCATAGGCGCAGTCCTTTCGCAGGTTCAAGATGGACAAGAAAAAGTTATCGCGTATTTTAGCAAGGTTTTGTCCAGACCAGAAAGGAATTATTGCGTGACTAGGAGGGAGCTGTTAGCAGTCGTTAAGTCCATCGAACATTTCTACAAGTATTTGTATGGACGGAAATTTTTACTGAGAACAGACTACGCCGCTTTAAAATGGGTACTGCAGTTCCGTAACCCGGAAAGACAAGTAGCAAGATGGATCGAGAGACTGCAAGAGTATGACTATGACACAGAACACCGTACCGGAAGCAGTCATCGGAACGCTGATGCCTTGTCAAGAAAACCATGTCCAACGGACTGCAGCCATTGGTTGCGACTAGAAGAAAAAGTTGAATGCCTCCGGAGAACTGTTATGGTTAATGATGAGTGGGAACCTGAGCAGCTACGTCGCGAACAAGAAAACGATCCTGAAATAAGACTACTTCTAGACTGGAAAGAAAGCGGCCGACGACCAACCTGGGAAGAAGTGAGTGCTTTGGGCAAAAATATCAAAGCGTACTGGGCGCAGTGGGACTCCTTGATAGTAGAAGACGGTCTTCTTAAGCGATCCCTAGAAAGTGTTGAGGGCACGGGAAACAGATTTCAGTTGGTAGTGCCAAAGAGCCGGGTGGCAGAAGTGTTGAAGCATCTCCACGATGGGACATCAGGAGGACACTTTAGCATTAAGAAGACATTGAGTAAAGTACGAGAACGATTCTACTGGATGAACTGCAAAGAGGACGTCATGAAATGGTACCGTAATTGCACGGTCTGCGCATCAGGAAATGGTCCAGCGAGAAAGCGCAAAGCACTCATGAAGCAATACAACGTAGGAAGGCCTTTGGAAAGAGTAGCAATTGACATCGCAGGGCCGTTCCCAGAATCGGATTCGGGAAATAAATACATTCTGGTGGCGATAGGTTATTTCACGAAATGGACGGAGGCTTACGCCATACCCAATCAGGAAGCAGCTACAGTCGCAGACGTATTAGTAAAAGAGTTTTTCTGCCGGTTTGGAGTTCCGTTGGAATTACACTTCGATCAAGGCCGCAATTTTGAGTCTGGGCTGTTTCAAGAAGTTTGCCGACTGTTGGGAATTAAGAAAACTAGGACAACGCTTCTCCATCCTCAATCTGATGGCATGGTTGAACTGATAATTCGAACAATGGGCAAGTACTAAGCCAAGGTAGTGTCCGAACACCAAAGAGACTGGGATCAGTCACCTTTTCCTAATGGCATACCGATCATCGGTTCACGAAAGCACAGACCAAACACCATCCTGTGTGCTCGGTCGTGAAATACGATTACCATGCGATCTTCAATTTGGACGAAGACCGGAAGAAGAAATTGCTGGAGAAGATTACGTCAGCAAGCTGGCCAAGAGGCTAGACGAAGTACATGAAGAGGTCCGTAAAAGCACACAAATTGCCAGCGACAGGATGAAAACAAGATATGACGTCAAGGCAAAATGGTGGGTTTTAACCTGGCGACATGGTTGGTTGTATAATCCTCAAAGGAGACGTGGTTTGTCGCCGAAGCTGCAAAGGCAATGGGAGGGCCCCTATGAGGTCATGCAGCGTAAAAATGACGTCATATATCGCATCCGCAAACCGCCCAAAAGCAAGCCAAAAGTGATCCAAGTCGATCGTCTAGCCCCGTTTGCTGGCGATAACCACAATACGCAAGTTCAGGTCTGAACCAGAGTAATAAGTAGCAAAACCAGGAACCCAATCGAAGAAATGAAGTTTAAGAAATTTATGAACTTATACGGAGGTTCTGGAAAAGCTAGGTTCGGAGTTACCACCGAGGAACAACAAGACCTGTTTTAGACACAAAAAGATTACGCCATTGCACATTGCGTGAGCGAGGATCTTGACATGTCCAGAGGGGTTGCAGTCGTGTTTAAAAAGAAGTTTGGGCAGCTAGATGAATTACGAAGACAGCAACCGGGAGTCGGAAAAGCTTTAGGACTACGTGGTGACGGACACTTCGTTTTCTATCTGGTCACCAAGAAATACTCACGTATCAAGTCGTTATACAAAGATCTGTGGCGAACATTATGGAATCTCAAGAGAGAAATGGAATTCCATCAAGTTAAGAAATTGGCAGTACCCAAGCTTTGTTGTAGCTTAGATCATCTGAATTAGAGAACCGTTCGAAACATGTTGGAGGTCGTCTTGCGAGGAACAGGCGTTCAAGTGTTGGTCTGTAGTTACCAACCAAGAAGAATATCAGACCAGGAAAAGTCCATTGACTGTTACTTTTATGGTCAAGGAAGTTGCCGAAATGGAGGAAACCGCCGCTATCGCCACGATCCTTTTTGCCGGTGTCGCATCCTGTTCTGGCACAGAACAGTCCTAAGAAGGAGGCAATGAAACGTTCGAAAAGTTATCCGCAAATTCAAGAGCCTTCTCGAAGTTTTTATCCGTCTGCTAGAAGATATACCGAAGGATAGGGAACACTCGAGAAGGATTTCTCAGAAACAAATTGTAGGTCAGTTATTTCCGTAATGCGAAGCCTGCAGTGTTAAGAAGATTATTCAAGTCTAAATAAATAAGTCGTTAACGCGTGTTATAAATAAATCTACGAAGTACATGAGTTTAGTGTAAACAAGTGTGTGAAGTTATCCGCGGACTTTATCTTATCTTCGTGTAATTGATAACGTTATACATAAATTTTATACTGTTAAGTGTTTTATTAAATATCCTTTGATAAATTAATTCGGCTAATTTAAAAGTGTACATATTTCTAGTATAAGTTACAAATTCTTAGTAGTTTAAATAAATTAGTTTTTAATAATAAATTCGCTACAAACATATCGCCCGCCTTAAAAGAACTGGCTATCAATAAACAATAAATGGCTAAATGTGTTTCGCTAATTAACTAACAAAACAATAAAGAAATCAAATAACACTATGATAACTTAAGTAAATAAAAACAAGTAAGATAATGTAAATAAAATGTCAACGACAATACTTATAATCTAAGACTCTAAGGCACTTTACATGAAAGTTCCATAGGAAGGGGACAAATCTTTTGAAACGACCGTTTCACAACACCATTCGAGGTGCGAATCGTAGCAACACGAGCTACATTGTCTTTTTCACAATGAAGAGTAACGATACGACCCATTTTCCAGCGCACTGGGGATAACTAATCGTCCTTAATTAACACTAAAGCACCGAGCTTTAATTCAGAATGAGTTTTACGCCACTTACACTTTTATTGCACTTCATTAATGTACTCGCGACTCCAACGGGATCAAAAGTGCTAAATAAGTTGTTGGATTAGTTGAAAGTTTGCCATTCTTGACATTAGTAAATAAGTTACGTCAGGATCAGGAGCAGTTGTAAGCTTTCTTCCTATTAGGAAATGCCCTGGCGTCAAAGGTTCAAAGTCTTCTCTGAACGAGAACTGTGTAAAACTCCTCAAAAGTGAGGTTAACGCTATCTAAAACTCGTCTCGAATGGTATTTAGCCTTGAAGAGATTGAGCAACATTGAAAGTCGATACGTAATCGAGCGAGAGCGAGTACTTGCTTTAGAAAAATTCGTTGAGGAGTTACAAGGTTATGAGAAAAATCTTAAGGATGAGGGAGTAAAGAGACTTTAGGAGTTTGATGCGTTTAAGCAAAAATTTGTTGAGGTTCAACGAGTTAAGGAATTGTTCCAAAGTGAGAATCGACAATTGCGGGAGCAAATCACTAACAAAGATAAGCAAAAAAAGGTGTTGCTTAGTTTGAAACAACGTTTAAAGCACACCGAAACTCAGTGCAAAAATCTTCAGAGTCAAAACCTCGCCGACGAAGAAAAAATTTCAGCTTTAAAAACTAACACTCAGTTTAAAGACGAGGACGAAAGTGAGTGTGCGAAGAATTTGAGGGCACTTTGTCGGGCGAAGGATTTGGAAATTAAGGAGAAGCGCGAACTGTAAGTATTTATTTTTTTCATACAATAAGTAAATACAATAAAAATGTTTTGAATTTCCCGCTAATTTTTAATTCGTGTAGTTGACAAGTCATCACTAAATATTTCTAGCAGGGTCCCGTGGCATTTACAGTGGGTGATCAAATTATTAAGTGAAAAATTGGCATTTTTGGTTTTTGGGAAAAAACTTAGCCAGTTTGTGATCATTAATTAATTACAAAATTAGCACATATAGTCTGGATCTTTCATTTTATTTAAGAGGTGGTTCATCTAGCGTACTACACTGCGGTCTTCTTGGTTCTTTTGCACACCTTTGATTTATTACCCCCTTAGCAGTTCCGTTTCGCCAATGAAGTCCAGAAGCTTATTCCAAGAAGCTTTTTTCAACTTATTGGTTCGTTTTGGTTTGCCGAGAATCATTGTGCGTTTCGTTTGATATGTTTCCCATTTTCTCAGTAGATGCTGCGAAGTTTTGTGTGCTTCATCCTTGAAAAATTTTTTTACAGTTTTTTTTATGTTGCGGATTATTTCTTTTCCGGTCTTGTAGGCGAATCCGAAAATGGGTTCAGGCCCGATGTATGTTTCTGTTGTGGCCGTTTTAGCTAGCGCGTCCGCCATTACGTTTTTCTTTATACTTAAGTCTTTTAGTATCCAGATGAAATTGTGTTCACTTTAGCCACACAATTCACATTCACAATCTCGGTCATTCACATGTATTCTGCTTCGGTCGACAAAAGAGCTACTGTTTGATGTTTTCTTGAGAGAATGCATATCCCGTGAAAGAACGTTTATCATTCAAACAATATCTCTAGTCAGCGTCTACATATCCGTTCAAACCGGCCTTATTTTTTTGCTAAATCATTCCTAGGTCGATAGTTCCCTTCAAATAGCGTAGGACTCGCTTTGCCGCTTCCCAGTGAACTCTTTCGAAACATTTTTATACTGGCCCAGATAGTTTATCGTAAAACGGGTCCTGTTTTCATTGCTAGGTAGTTTAGAGCGCCGACTAATTCTCAAGATGGTGCCGTTTCTTCATCCTCAGCGGATAAATTGTCGGATTCTGACAATTTCCTCCCAGTGTCTATATGGGTGCTGCTTTGTTTGCAGTCTATCATTCTAAAGCGTTTTAGCATCTCTAAGATGTAACCCTGTTGGTGCAAGCATATTTCATTCCCGTGTCGAGTGAATTCGATTCTAAGACAAAAACTAGCTTTTCCCAGATCTTTCAACCTTATTTTTTTAGTAAGTTGATTTGTTATTGTGGTAATTGCTTTAGAATTTTTTGAAGTGACTAAAATGTCGTGCACGTACACTAACGTCAACAAAATATCTTCTCTTTGACCAATGAAGTAAAGACAGAAATCAAAACTTGTTGGTTTGGCACCGAGTTCTTGTAATGTCTTGTTCAGTTTTTTGTACCAGCTTCTACCAGCTTGTTTGTGAACGTCTAGTGACTTTAGAATTCAAAATTTACGTCCTATTCCTAAGTCTTTTAGCATGGTTTCAGATTTTTTGACAACCTCGCTAGTATAGCGTTGTGAAATAAATTTGAGGATACTCTGCAATTTCCTGGGCGGTTTCATGTAGACAGTGCCTTTCAATTTGCCATTTAACTATACACATTCTACGTCGACTTGATGTATGTCATTACCTGTCTGGCAGCGACCACTCTTATTCAACTCAGGCAAGCTACAGGAGCAAACGTCTATGAAAAATCTCCAGGAATCTGACTAAATCTCTGTGCCACCAAACGTACTTTCTTCCTTTGTTACGTGCAAAAGATAAAACAATAATACTTACCTGAAATAAAATAACATAAACGAAGTTTTGCTGGTGCTCAGTGAAGACGGGGTGGATTATATTCCAAAATTCCGTAATTGCTTGGAAAACTTAAATAAAAGAAAATCAAAAAAGTCAAATCAAAAGGCGCCAGAAATAAAGCTCAATGGACTTCTGGCCCTGGCCAACCACAAGCCTGCTCCTGAAGGATACACTCTAAATGGACTTACCTGAGTAGAGTGTATCTCACAATATTTGAAATGAACTTAAATTTTACATAACGCGAAGGCCGACGGAATTAAAAGCTTGTTTACAATAACAATTTAACATTTATTTGAGCAAAAAAATACTCAAAACAAGAAAATAGAACAAACAAAAAAAAGTATTTAAAGTAACGCATAATAATAAAAAAAAATTAAGTAAACATGAAAGTTAAAAAAAATTAAAGTGAATTGAATAATCGTATCAAAACAAACAAAATTTTTAAAGAAATGAAACTAAATTAAAATCTTAAAAAAACAATAGAAAATCTTAATTAACCAAAGCACGGCCGTGTGCGCATTAAATAAATATCAATTCGATACAAAATGAAATAAAACACTCTATTTTAAAAACAAGATGAAAATTTTTAATAGTATATTTTCCGGTTAACGTCAAACAAATTTTTTAACACGAGATTTTGTCACATAGTTTTAACAAATACGGACAACAATCATTTATCAATTATATAATCGATGAAATCGTTAATTCGTAACAATCATTTTTCTTAAAAACCAAAGTTTTTAAGACCCTTAAACGCGTAAAGAAAATTCACAAACTTTAAGTAATTGTGGTTGATCTAGGATTGCCAGATGTAATCAGGAAGAAACGTTACAAGGTTCCCCAATAAAAAAAACTATAGACCGTCGGAAGGTTTTCCATGAGCCGCCACTAAGGCGAAAATTGAATTGTGAAACAGAAACTTACGCACAAATCCACGATACGTTAATACGAAACCAAACCGGTATTCAGTGAAATTCAATAAGCGGTAATAGCTTTACGAAATAGGAAAGTTTTTCCACTTGAACGAACTATTCACTGTACCACTGTTAAAGAATTCCACGATACTTCTTCTTCTAAAGGGGGTGACTTTAACCCCTGACAACTACATCCCGATGACATTAAGTCATTTCGTACGACTGTCAACTAACTAACTTTTTTTTATCACCAAAATAACTTATATATATATATATATATATATATATATATATATATATATAAATTTATTCGACTACCATTTCCACAATGGCTGTGTTCGAAACTCCATGAAAGAAAACCATACCCCCAAAAAGTGCCAAGAGGATGCAAACAGATTAAATAACATCACAAAAGTAGTGTTAGGCCACGGTATTTGTTTCTGCGTAAAAATGTGAAATTGACAAAATATTGTATTTCACTACTGTCACAAAGATTAAACTGTCTAATAAATTAAAAGAATGATTTCATTCCCACGTCATTTAATCGAACTAACACAAAGAAACTAAGTACGACTGCACCGAGAATGCACTTAAATCAAAAAACTTTTAAATAAACTTAAAATAAACAAACTGCTAAAATATATTTAATTACAATTATATCTCAGAAGGTGTTACGGTAATTTTCATTACGTACGCCTTTGCTGTTACGGTCGAAATCGTCATTAGGTACGCCTATGGGTTTCGACGAAAAATTAATTTACGTTTTGGACGCCCCCTAACGATCGTTTTCGCGGAACTGTCATTTCCGACGAGCTCTTTAACTTGGAAACTACTTGAAATGGTCGGTGGATTGATAAGTAAACATTTTCTAAAATTATACACCATCATGGTGACCAATCCATAAGTGAAATACCATTAAAATTCGTTTGCGTCATCACCGGGTAAGATTGTAATTCTCATTTATTAAAACTTTGTGGTAATTTCCTGTATTTTGACAGCCATTCCGCCACGTGCGCATACTTAGTCCTAATTATTACTTATTAATGAGGAGTCCGTTTCGTATAACTATTTCTTCAAACAAATATTCGAAGGCCGTAAATTAACCTTGGTGACGATCACCTTATTCGGGAGATCCTAATTATCGAATACGGAGGAATACGAGTCGAAGGCCGTAACTTAACACCGATGACTATCACCTTATTCGGAAGATCCTAATTATTGGATTTGAGGGAATTCTATTCGGAGGAAATTGCTTAATACCATCATATTCGTAACCGTAATGTAACAGCATACGATAAGTGTCGGTTCGTTTACTGTCCTTTAAATGTGTCTTTATTTGTAGTTTGTGAGTCGCCAGGTAGACACGTCTATATTTTTCAGGAAGTTTAATTGCAGGAGGCCGTAGGAAAAACGTTTTTCTGACAGCACTCTGGAACTTGGTAAGTCAATTTTTACTTATTTATACGTGATCGCTACGGTGTAACTCACGACTTATTATATTTGCTAATTGTACGTGCTAATTGATTTGTTACTTGTGTTTGTTACTAAATTAATTTAGATAAATTACTTATCGCTTGCTGCTTATATCCACAATTACTTATCTTTGTTATTGTTACTTACTAAAAATTTTTATACATGTTATATTACTTACACGCTTGTTTGACGTGTAGTGTAAGTTGCCGATCCTACTGTTATGCTCTTTTCTATATTCTATACAGTCCCGGCGTATATTTGATTATTTAGTTGTTAGTAGATTTAGCGTTATAGAGGAATTAAAGTACCATTGTTGTTAATGATCGAGTTTCTTTTCCATTTTAGTCATTTCTTTCAGCAGTTACGAACTTACCACCTAGTTACAAGTTTCTTACCATTTCTGTTGTGAGCAGGCAGAAAGGACTTTGGACAGGCTCTGGCGCCTTTAATTCTTTTCATTATTGTTTAGGAACCCTACCCTCTCTCCGAATATTGAGAGTTGGCCGTGCAGGTTCGTAACCAGCTAAAACTTGTAACAAATTTCGTTGGGCCCCCCAACGTTAGTCCACACAAGCGCACGTCACCGCAACCAGTACTCGCTTGCCCACAATAGTCTTCCTCCCACCCCGGATGGATTCTGATCCGCGACCAGAGGGAACAAGACCCAGGAACGCCCCCCACCCTGAAAGTAGATAAAAGAAGAAAGAAATGAAGCATCCCATAATTTTGCCCAAAAATCCAAATATAAAGGACTACAGCCCGCAATTGCGTGACTGTAGCCGGAAGCGGTGCCTGCTGTACAACCGCAACATCCTATGCGCCGGTTAAGAAGAATTGACCACCCCCGCCAAGCTCCACCAAGTCCGCCGACTTGTAGCTCAGTCGGTAGAGCATGAGACTCTTAATCTCAGGGTCGTGGGTTCGAGCCCCACGTTGGGCGCCAATTTGTTACAAGTTTTAGCTGGTTACGAACCTGCACGGCCAACTCTCAATATTTGGAGAGAGGGTAGGGTTCCTAAACAATAATGAAAAAAATTAAGGGCGCCAGAGCCTGTCCAAAGTCCTTTCTGCCTGCTCACAACAGAAATGGTAAGAAACTTGTAACTAGGTGGTAAGTTCGTAACTGCTGAAAGAAACGACTAAAATGGAAAAGAAACTCGATCATTAACAACAATGGTACTTTAATTCCTCTATAACGCTAAATCTACTAACAACTAAATAATCAAATATACGCCGGGACTGTATAGAATATAGAAAAGAGCATAACAGTAGGATCGGCAACTTACACTACACGTCAAACAAGCCTGTAAGTAATATAACATGTATAAAAAATTTTTTTAGTAAGTAACAATAACAAAGATAAGTAATTGTGGATATAAGCAGCAAGCGATAAGTAATTTATCTAAATTAATTTAGTAACAAACACAAGTAACAAATCAATTAGCACGTACAATTAGCAAATATAATAAGTCGTGAGTTACACCGTAGCGATCACGTATAAATAAGTAAAAATTGACTTACCAAGTTCCAGAGTGCTGTCAGAAAACGTTTTTCCTACGGCCTCCTGCAATTAAACTTCCTGAAAATATAGACGTGTCTACCTGGCGACTCACAAACTACAAATAAAGACACATTTAAAGGACAGTAAACGAACCGACACTTATCGTATGCTGTTACATTACGGTTACGAATATGATGGTATTAAGCAATTTCCTCCGAATAGAATTCCCTCAAATCCAATAATTAGGATCTTCCGAATAAGGTGATAGTCATCGGTGTTAAGTTACGGCCTTCGACTCGAATTCCCTCGTATTCGATAATTAGGATCTCCCGAATAAGGTGATCGTCACCAAGGTTAATTTACGGCCTTCGAATATTTGTTTGAAGAAATAGTTATACGAAACGGACTCCTCATTAATAAGTAATAATTAGGACTAAGTATGCGCACGTGGCGGAATGGCTGTCAAAATACAGGAAATTACCACAAAGTTTTAATAAATGAGAATTACAATCTTACCCGGTGATGACGCAAACGAATTTTAATGGTATTTCACTTATGGATTGGTCACCATGATGGTGTATAATTTTAGAAAATGTTTACTTATCAATCCACCGACCATTTCAAGTAGTTTCCAAGTTAAAGAGCTCGTCGGAAATGACAGTTCCGCGAAAACGATCGTTAGGGGGCGTCCAAAACGTAAATTAATTTTTCGTCGAAACCCATAGGCGTACCTAATGACGATTTCGACCGTAACAGCAAAGGCGTACGTAATAAAAATTACCGTAACAAAGGAAAACATAAATTACCACTGGAATTTTGATCCAACAAAGAAAAATGCCAAATAAACAGTGAAGATAATAATTTTTTAAAATCTATCTAAAATCAATAAAATAAATTCAAAATACATGAAATGAATAACGTCAATACAAATACAACTTTAAACGACGGTTACATTTTTCTAGCTACCGTTTATCTTCAGCTTGTTTCTCAACACAATTTGGCCAGAATCTATGTTTTGTTCTTGATTATAGAAGTTATTGCGTCGTACCATTCTAACGAGTTCGTACCTTCAATTGCATCTTTCATCGACTTCTATGCCTTAAGAGATTGTTTGATAATTTTTTCAGGTCGCCCTCTTGATCCAGTTCTTAAAAACGTAGGCTTTCCAGGAGCGCGTACGACGTTGTCTTGAGTAGGAGTCGACTCCTTGCTTTCGATTCCGTCTTCCGGAATCGCCGCTCTATCGGACCCGTCGAAATGCACATCTAAATTGTTTGGACTCTCCTTAAATATATCTTCACATGTTTCTACCCGTATAGATACGTAATCTTCCACAAACTAAGTCCCGCACAACCTTGATTCTTTTTCTATCAAGTATCCTTTTATTTCGTCTGAATATCCAACAAACGCCCTTTCTCTGCACTTGGGTTCGAACTTTCCTTTCCCTGGTTGTCTGTTTAAACAGAAAACTTTGCTTACAAAAATTCTAAAGTTGTTTACATTTGACTATTTTCCAAATAGTAACTTGTAGGGTGTTTTACCGTTTCGACTCTTCGTGGGATATCTATTCCGTATGTAGTTAGCGGTGTTAACCGCCTCCGCTCAAAAAGATGAGAGCATTCTTGATTGTGTTAGTAGACAGAGACAATACTGGTAAGTGCTCGATGTTTTCTTTCCCCCACTCCATTTTGTTCGGGGTTACCGTTTTCTCTTAGGAAGTGATTATATTCCTTACTAGTGTATTCCAATCCGTTGTTGGATTGAATGCATTTGACTTTCTTTCAGGTTTTTAGATTTAAGAAATCGCACTTTGCATCATCGAGAGTAGTCATCGATGAATTCTATAAAGTACTTAGCTTTACCAAAAGATTCAATCCTTATTGAACCACAAACGTCGGTGTTTTCAGAAACGGTAGTCGTGTCATCTTTCCTTTGATGGAAACATCACAATCGAAGTTTTGAAATTTACAATCAAAGTTTAATATGTTGATAGTACCGTTACGTACGCCTTCTCTTAGATCATTGAGAATTAAATGACCTAATCAACTATGCCACATTATAGTTTTTTCTAATGTAGTAAATTTTATTGGCACATTAAAACTTTCCAATTTTTTTTTAAAGTTTTTCCGCGTTAACCGCAACATTGCATGTTGGCATGTAATATAGGTTGCCTACCCAATCCGCAGTCATTTTTATCATTCCGTCATTAAATTCATTCTTCAACGTAATGTTTTTTTAGTTTACTTAAGACATTCGCACTTAAGCTAATTTCAGTTTAAGTTGTAATGTCAATCAAGTCACCGTTCGCTATGTTTAGTTTTTCTTGCACTACTTCGTTTATTTTCAGTCTCAGTGTCTTTACACAAATCGGATATTGCTCTACTGTCTAAGCACCATCTTATCCACATTTGATTATTTACGTAGTGAGCTTCTTCAATAGAAATGATAAACAATTTGCTGTTGATTGAAATTTTCTTTTGCTTTTGCAATCAGCTGCTTTGTGTCCGAGTTTTCTACACCTGTGATATTTGTATTTAAAACATTGTGCTGAAGAATTTACCTCATTTTTCTTAAAAATTATCTTTTTTGTTTTGTCGGCCACTATTGAATTTGGCGTTGCGGTGTCACGAGTTGTCGCTTTGTTCTCTTATTTTGTTGCGTTTTGATGTGTGTGTGTGTGTAACGTACCACGATAACTCTCGAACCAAAAGTCCTAATAACTTGAAATTTGGTATGCAGCTAGCTTTTCATATTCTCTCTATTCTATTGAAAGATGGGTCTGATGAAGAAACCGGAAGTGAGTGTATCCGCCGTTTTTACAGTTTTTCTTATATAATTTTGTACGTATGTAAATTATTCGAATTATTTTTACAGTTTCTTATAGAGATAATTCTTCCTAACAATTGAAGAGAAAAATTAAAAAAAAAATCATAGCATGCTAGGAAGTCAATACAAACGTGTACATATCACTTCAAAGTGGGTAGAATGAAAAAAGTTTTAAATAAAAATTGTCTAATACTTAGTACTTTTACTTTCTTTTAAGCAAATAAAATTATAAACCTAAATTTTCTGAAATCTCTATATTCTTTTGATTTTTAAAGGTTTTCATGGTTTTTATTTTCATGTGATTTCAAATTACAACAAGTGTAGCTTTTAAGACTATAACTAAGGATTAGCATCTTTGTGAGATTCTTTTTAATTTACTTTCGACATATAAAATAATTCACTTTCATTTCTACATACTCTATTTTTTTTTATTGTGTTTTAATATGAAACGTTTATACAGCAGGTGAATTTTCGACTTTTTCTTCGGTTAAATGCTTTTATAAACATTTGAAAGTTTTCACACTAAATAAAACGAACGAAAAGTGATAATCGAGTTCATGAGCCTTATCTCCCCTTTTCTGCCTTAAGGGTGAAATGATAATTTGTTGGAAATTTGCCAATTTACGTTTTAATTGAAATAAAGCAGTTTGGTTCAAATTTAATTACGTGCTTTATTATAAATTTGGTGTTTCAATTACGATTGTATATATTTCGGTTCACAAAAATAATTCGGCTTTTTATTGCGAATCAGAATTATTATAATAATCCGACATGTTACTTTAATAAATTATTCTCGCTGTGTTAGACAGCAGGATTTAACTTTACAATAAAACCGATAATACCAAAATTAGATTCGGGTGGAAGACAACTAATTGTTTGAAACTTGAGGAATGACTTGTCAAAAGCAGAACTAGGACGGTAGGGTGGTAGAAGTTATCCGTGGCGTGTATTTACTACTTGCTCATATTTTTTTGTATATGTAACTGATTTATCCGCAGGGGAGCTTTTGTTCGCTATCCTGTTATTTTTATTTCATCTTGTAGCACACTCTGGATGGTAATTAATCGTGCGTGGATGGACTTTTCTTAGCTTTTTTTTAGAACGACGACATAGTCGAATAAAAAAGATAGACAAGTAACTTTATCTCCTTTTGCTTCGCTTATTCTTTTCAATTTCAATACGGATCATTTGCGTTCAAACAAGCTTTTCTAATATCTGCCTGTGTGCTTTAATACGCTGATATACCACGCTTCAGTAACTATATAGAAGTTAAAAATCGAGCGAACACAACAACAAATATAAAAATTCTAACTTTAATTCAAGTTTTGTACGTAAAAGAATTTTAATTACATAAGTAAGATTATAATTTTTGATGTTTTGTTATTAAATGTTGACGACAATTACGCAGAATTGAATCCTTCGTTTATTTTGAAAATGACTATCTTGTTCTATTTAATTTTTTTTTTAATTGTGTTATGTTAAAAAGTTTTTAGCTTAAAATTTTTCAAGTATAAAAATTGTTCTCGACACGCCCACCTTTAGTCAGCCATATCAAATTTTATAAGCTCGTATTTATTCACTTTCCGGTAAGGTTGAGTGCATTACAGACTTCTACGCCCAACGAGGCTTTCGCCCTTAAGATATTTCACACGATTCCACGTGAATCTGCAAAATGAACTTTGTGGCTATCTAGTGGAAGCTTTGTTGGAGTAAGTCGTTAGATTTTTCTGTATTGGGGGTTTTATTTGGTTCTTTCCTAATTGTTTATAGCGGATTTCCATACCCCCACACGTCATCTTTATCGGTGAAGATAACAAACAGGTGGCATATTTAGGGAAAAATTTCCATGACGTCACGTTACTGTAACTTAACTATTTACACCGTCAAGAGGTTGGAAACCATCAATTGCCACCTTAAGTCGAAAGGAAACGCTGCGCATTTGCTATCTCAAATGATTGTATGCTTTGAAAACGAAACTTACTTATGTTAACGCCGTATGTACGTTTTGTGTTAGATTTATTATTACGTTTTAGGTAACACAGGTACGGAATTAGCTAATCCCCTACTAGATAAAACCTAACTGTGAGTATTACAATTTCAAATTTTACGTTTTGTATTTCGGTGGTCATGTCGATTGTTGACCGTACGTGCATGATAGGTTAACACAATTAATAATAAGATCAATTTGTGCGTCACAAAGTCATATGCAGTGCGCGTTGAGTCTCTAAGGTTTCAATTGTTTTTGTTATATACTTTTGCGATTTTAAATTTGCGAATATAAAGTCATTCCTTCTTCGAATGTAAAAGTTTAGACCGACTAGGTCAATTTATTGTGCGACGTGTTGCCCAGTATAGGGCGCAATTTATATTTAGTCTGACCTATGTATTAGCATTTGGAAAATTTACGTAATTATAGTTATGTACCTTCTTCGTCCTCTTTGGAATTATTGTCTGTGATAAAATAAATTAATATTCTGTGTTATTACTTCTGTCATGTTATTTGTCCTTTTCCATCTACGGGTAGAGTTAAACGATATTTCCCTAATTTAATATTTCATTGTTTTGGCGTCTTTTTAGATTTAATTTATAATTTCGCATCACAAAACCTGCCACTCACTGTCCGGGGACAACTGTGTTAGCCGTTGCTTAATTTTTTGGTTACACGAAAACCAGTGTAACAATTGTGCACATCTATGTAACTTGCTGCAGTATCAAATAAACCAAACAGTTGCTGTGATTAGAACAATGTTTTGAGACACCTTGTAATAACGTTTTTGTTATTTAAACATAAAAAATGATAATAAATTGGTATTTTTTATGGGTATATACACGTTCCGTTTATTTCAAAGAACGAATTCTCGAATGATTACTTTATTACAATACACACCGCTTAATAGAATCACATTGAGACTTAGGGTTTTTTAAAACAATAACAAAATTATAACAAAATCCGATATTAATTCAGAAAGTGAAGTTATATAAATAAATCAAAAATTACAGACCTGTTGCATTTAATGGCTTGTTGATACCGTCAACAAAAAAAAATTAAAAATAATGTTACACATTTTTTCTCAGTAATTTTCTGACAGACGTAGTTACATTAAGTTGTTATTCAAATAACTGCACAGTGAGTACACTAACACAAAGTAACTCAAAATACTTAAATAGATAAATAACGCTGCAAACATAAACCTAAATATGCAAAACACATATTTTTAAAGTATACTGATTAAATGTTTTACTTTAAACATGCGCATTGTGACAATTCAATTAAAAATGTATAAATAGGTCGAAGTTCATGTATAGAAACATACCTGAGATGAAAATTGATAACAAACCGAAACAATGTTTTTTTGTACGTAGTAGCACAGATTCCACATGTTCTTCAAATTAGTGATATCATTACCCCACTGATAACATTATCCGTGATTCCAATAAGCGGCATACATGGTGTTTATAGTCATCGCCTAAACATTCAATCGAATGTTTTTATTTATATTAGACGTAGCAATCAAAAATAGTAGTTTTATTCAATGTTATTTTGAATTACGCGGCTGTAAAATCGATTTACAACGTTTACTATCTTTATATCTATTTATATTTATAAAAATATTGTAACACATTTTATTTTTATTAAAAACTAACTATGTACACGTAATTTAAAACTAATTTTTACTAAACATAATTTTTAATTTAATTAACACTAATAAAATGTACCGATATTTAAAAGAAACAACACACAAGTAATTTATATATGACTATCACTTGATATTTATAAACAATGTTCGCAGATAATATTGCACTTTATTATCTACACTTGTTTATTTGATCAATACGTTCGATTTCACGACGTTGTATTTAAACGCGCACATGCTAAAACACTATTTATTTAGAACGATTCTTTACACTTACGGTTTCTGAGTAGATTAATCTTCAAATTCCTTCGGATAGGTTTTATATTTTTACTTTATCTGGACTAGTAGAACCATCCATCTTTTGTAACAATTTCCTCACAGTTTTCAAATACTTTGGAAAGGTTTTACTGTGCTCTTCTTAAGACTGTTCAGTCCCAAAACAGAAAACAAGTTACAGCACCGGTAGAAAAAGTCGTGGTGATGGCAGCAGCTTTTTCTATTTTGGCAAATTGCTTAGAAGACGACCTCTAACATATTTTAAACTGTCCTCTAACCCAGTTGATCTAAACCGCAATCAAGCTTGAGTATTGTCATTTCTCTCTTGACGTTTTATAATGCTCGCCACAGATTTCTATATAACGGATTCGCACCTAAATGCTTTTTGATTACCAGATAGTAAATGAAGCGTCCGTCAGGTAGTTTTAAAACCTTGCCGACAGCCGGTTTACAGCTTTTTCTTAATACTACTGCAGCCTCTCTAGACATCACAAGATCTTCATTTACGCCGGTCTTGTTGCTCCGTAGTAGTAATTCCGAACCTAAACTTTCCAAAACCTTCGTACACGCTCATAAACTTATCGAAGTCTATTCCATTGACCTGATTTGTGGTTCTACTTGTTATATCCCTTGTTCGGATCTGGTTTTGGGTAACGTTGTTATCGCCAGCAAACTGGACTAGACGATTAATGTAAACGACTTTTGGCTGGCCTCTGGGTGGTTTTGGGATATGGTATACGACGTCATTAATACGCTGCAGAGCATCACAAAGACCTTTCTACTGCTTCCGCAGCTTCAGTGACAAACCAGGTTTTTTCTCAGGATTATACAACCACACAATGTCGCCCGGTTAAAACCCACCGTATTTTGCGACCGAGCATGACACAGGATGCTGATTTTAGTAAGAGCTCTGCCTTCCAGACCGATCTTGGAAACTCTCGTCTTGCGTTGCTCTTCTCCTACGCCAGTAAATCTATGGGAACGCAGACTGCTAAGACTCTAGTAGCTTCCAAAAACATTGTCTTATAAGCGGCGGTAATCATGGCCATTTTACGCTGGGTTTCTTCTACTATAGTCCTGTATCTCCCGATCTTTAGAGCAAAATGCCATACAGAGGTTGCGTAAAGGAAAGTTGTCATAACCGTCAACATTATTAACCTCCTTTTGGCCGCACGAGGTGTTTTCACTTTTAGCATTAGTTTGGACCACTGCTCTACTGTCTGCTTTGATAGCAGTTTGCTTGACATGCCGTTCAAAGTTCAGGTTTTTGTCTAGCATCACCCCCAGGTATTTTATGGTATTTATTGTTGGAACTTTGACTCTTTTATGAGTGATACTAATTAGCTTTAGAATTCGTCTGCCTGTGAAAGCAATCACCTCGGTTTTGTCAGCCGCAACCGTGAGGTTGTTGCTCTCAAGCCAATAGTCCACCAGTTTTCAACTATGGTTAATAGTTAATTTTAAGAATTTTGTGTTGGATCTCTGCCTGAAGATCAGCAAAAGCCGTGAGTTAAATTTGTCTGGGGAGTTTAAAATTCAACAGGTCATTATAGAATATGTTCTATAATGCGAGGTCTAGGATGGAACCTTATAGGACCCCACACGGCATTTGGGGGCGATTGGTTTTTGTCGTCTAAGTAAATTATTGACCTATCTGAAAAATAGTCTGCAACAATCTTAACTAGGTGTGGGTTAATGTTCATTTTTTTCATTGCTTTAATTAGAGATTTCCAAAGAACGGTGTTGAAGGCGTTTTTGATATCTATCGATATCAGAGCCCCTATTTGCCTTGCTGCCGACGTCAAGCTCGTATATGGTTTAGTACATCCCTTGTGGATCTATTTTTTCTGAACCCGGCGCGTCGAAAAATCGCCCTGTCTCTCGATATCCTCTGTTATTCTTTTTAACAAAAACCTTTCGTAGAGCTTTCTTATATTGTTTATAAACCATATATACCTGTAAACATTTTGTTTTTTGGGGATCAGTACGACATATGCCGTCTTTCATGTTTTTTAAAAGGTGTGCTTGTAAAGTTCTTCGTTCATTAGTTTTAAGATCGTTTCATTGTAAACCGTGGCTACAATCTTGATGACCTCGTTAGGGATGCCATCCGGTCCGGGAGCCTTTTTGGTCCTTATTTTGGAAAGCGTTTCCCGTAGTTCCTCAAAGTTGAAGAAGGAAAAAGGAGTTGTCTCTTTAAAATTCCATGTAATTTTGGAGTGTCTGGGAAACAAATTCTCAATAATTTCTTTTGCTTCAGCAATCTATGGGCCAGGCTGATTTTTCCTAGGTAATTTTTTTTGGAAACGAGTTTATAAGCTGTGTCCTACGAGTTGTTGTCCACTTTCTTGCAAATATCCTCCCACGCTTTATTTTTGGTTTCTTTGATAGCATTTTTGTAATTGGTCTTGGTTTGTCTTAATGTTTCGAGGACAGTTGGTGATACACCTACTTTTCTACTCCAAGACGCCTTCTTTTTAAAAGTAGTTGCGATGATCATGCTTTAAAATCACAATTATACAACACCTCTGACATTGGCTCATTAGCAACCAACTTTGTTTTCCGTGCTCTCGACACTCTAGGGATTGCTTAAGAAAAACGTCTTCCACTTTTAAGGAGTTCCGCTGCGTTCAGTATGGATTGATGTTTTCGTCTAAAACACTCACTTCTTCTTCATATTGTGGAGCCGTTTTCGTGTTCTCATTTATCAACTATAGCTGTTCTTCGGAGACATTCAATCTCTTCTTCAAGTTACGATCAATGGCAGCAGCCTGCCAAACATACACGAAATATTGGGGTATTATTGGCTTAAACTTGATCAACATTGATCAAATCGTAAGTATGCATTAGGCATATATACATTTTGCAATATTGTGCTTATATTAAAATACCATTTTGGGTCAATATTAATGAGAATGTAGGTACTACCGAAGTAAAAAGTATTTAGGCAACATTCTTTAGATATAGGATCATTAGTAATACAGTATTTAATTTATTGTATCTGTAACTTATTTTAATTGCGACAAAATATCAAAGTGCTATATTGGTCTTCGATTTATTACTGATAGACAGCCAATCTAGTAAATTATAATTTGACCTATGTTGAGCGAATATTGGTTTTAACAATATTGGATACAAATAAAAAATTTACATAGGACTCATAATGGCTTAATGCAATTTACTTATATCTAGCCGATCAATAGTCAATGTTCATTGCTTTTTGGGTGGTCTTCTGGACAAAGCATTAGCGTTCCGATGACTGCTTTTGGAACAGTGTTCTGTTGCATAGTTCTTGCAACCTTTTGGTCCATCTTGACACTTGTCCTTTTGGATTACAAAACAAAATTTCAATGCGGCGTGGCAGCCGTTCTTAGTAAAAATTTTTGTTTATACAAATGTTTGTAAAAGTTTTTTTATGAACTTAACGACTTAACTAACAGCTCTCTCCTAGTCTGATCTATAGGTGCAGTCCGGTATCCAAAACAAATTTTGCATCTACTCTTGGAGAACTTAAATTTGTTGAAATGACTGGAACATGTTTTAATTGATAGAAAGCGTTTTCGCAGCCTTTATTCCATCTAAATTCTTTTCTTTCTTTAGTCAATTCTGTCAAAGGTTTGGTAATGTTGGCAAATCTAGGTACAAATCGTCTATAATAAGTGCACAACCCAAGGAAACTTCGGATCTGATGTTTGTCAATTAGTTTGAACCATGCGTGTACTGCTCGGACTTCGTCTGGGTCAGCTTTTATTCCATCTAGATACAACGTGGTGTAGGTATTGCACTTCTTTCTTAAATATGTGTCATTTTTTTAGGTCAGTTTTAGATTTGCCCCACGTTGGAACACTTCCTTCAGGTTTTTCAAATGTTCTTAAAGCAACCTTCCAACCACAATCACGTTGTCTAAATAAATCAAGCACGTCTTCTAAGACAATCCTCATACAATGATCTCTATCAAACCCTTGAACGTTGCTAGACCGTTACAAAGACCAAAGGCTAGAACAGTGAACTGCCACAAACCAGTTCCATTCGTAAACCCTGACTTTTCACAGTCCTTGGGTTCCAATTTCACCTGTCAGTAACTATTATTCAAATGCAACGTGGAAAACCACCGGGGTCCTTTAAAATATCGTAAATTTTTAGTAAAAGGTAACTGTCCTTTTTGGTCACATTGTTAAGCTAACTGTAGTCGGCGCAAAATCTTGTTGATTTATCTTTCTTCTTTACTAGTACCACTGGGGACACCCATAGACGATTTGAAAACTCAATCACACCTTTTCTTTCCATATCTGTAACTATTTGTTCGACTTCTTCTTGTTTTGCCAAAGGAAGTTGGCGTGGATGTTGTCGTATTGACCGAACGTCTCCGGTAATAATGTTGTGCTTTTCGAATCAGTTCTTCCTTTAGAACTACTCTCCAGCGCAAACACATATTGATGTTGTTGGATCAACGCTTTAACTTTAGCCAACTGGTCTTGACTAAAATCTTGACACTTGAAGGTGAGAATGTCTAATACATGTTGTGAGCACTTCTTTAGTGACGTAGTTTCACTAAAATTTAATCTCACAATTTGAGATACTGGCGTACATTGCCCTACCACGGTCTTTTTTTTTCAACGTTACTGGATCTGAGTTGAAATTCAAGATCTTAACTGGCATCGTGTCTTTCGCTCGTACTGATGTTCTCTCTCTCACTAATTGTCCCTTTTCAACCAGGTCGCAATTTTTCCATAGGCAAAGCTATTTAAACTGTAATCTCCGGGGCATGACTAGATAAGGTTAACTTTTTTGTCTTCTTCTTAGGTTTAATACGGTGTATTCGTACGTGACCTATTTCTCCGCAGTTTGAAGTCGTCGCATTATTTCTTCAATGGTTTCTTGGGCCTGCAAAGGTACTTCTGCAGCAAAGCAGTGCTTGGGGTTACGACGCCTGTTGTGTTGCTTCAAACTTGAAGGTATGGGTTAAAGCGTGTCTAGAGTCTTAAATCGAGCTAACCGTAGAATCTACTGCGTTTTGTTGTTTCGGAGACCGTCTACGAAGGTTTAAATAGCTAATTGCTCCGTAAAAGTATCTGGTGCTCTAGGACCCGCAAGCCGTGTCAAGCTGACAATATCAGTCTCGAACTCTTGAAGACTTTCCGCAGCTTTTTAAACCCGACTTTTTATTTGGGATTGGTACACTTGTTGAAGATCAGTCCGTAATTTTTTTTAAAGTGGTCAGAAACATTATGCAAAATTTGAAGCGTTTTTCCACGTAAATCCACTATTAAAGACGTCGCTTTTTTTTGTTGCTCCAACCATTACCTACAGCTGCGGCTTCAAACTGTTTGTGCTAGGTTGATCATAAAACTTTATTATCAAAATTGGGAGGTACATCTTAAAACTTATTACCGGTCTCCTCCCGGTGATCCATTAATATCTTGTGAAGCTTTCTTTACCATAACAATTACTTTGATTGATCTTCTTTTCATACAGTTTTATTCCGTCTTCTAATTTGTTCTTTATTGCTTTTATTTTGTCATTCATATATTGTTTTTCGTTTTCTAGAACTTAGCAAATTCTTTTAAATTTAACAACATATCTGCTTGAATTTCTTCTTGAACGATTTTAATTTGGTTTTCTACAGTAGATTGTATTTGTTCTTTGATGGTTTTCATTTGACCCCAAATACTAGTTCAATTTTTCAATAATTTTCTACTAATTTTTCTTCCATTTTCTGCGAATTTTCGCAACATTTGTTCTCCACTTTTCTAAAGTTTTTATCCATATTTCTAGTAATTTCGTCCATTTTATTAGAATTGTCAAACAGTTTTCCTTCCATTTTACTTATCTAATAAGACTACCAAAATCCATTGCTTCGAGAACTTCAAACAAATACGAATCAACGCGTATTGTAATACAATTTTAGTACCATTTATTTCTAGATCACGTTCGTTTAGTTTTCTTTTTAAATCCACAACGTTTAAATCACGTTGTCATTATTGTTCGTTCCCCTGTTATAATTTGAATTTTTACCACTTTTAGTCAAATAACACTAATAAAATATAATGAGGAAAAACAACTTACAAGTAATTTATAAATCATTATCAGTTGATAATGTCCGCGTATAACTTATTAGAATTATGCGGGTATAAAATCAACTTTCCATCTTTATAGCCAAATACATACTATTATTCATACATATTAAATTTATACTATAATAATTTCAATCCTAAATCATGTTTATTTTTGGATATAATCCGTAGGATTGGATAGTTTTAGAAAAATTCTTATTATTAATTATTCAATTTGACGGGATTTTAGTCCCGTTAGACGATAAAGGGTTAATAAATGTTACTAATTTCGTTACCTTCGTTGATTCTAGTTTACAAGGTGCTGGAAGTTTCTTTATTTTGAGAGTAAATACTAAACATTTTGTAGATAATATACACAATTTAATTATAGCACTAAAACCAAATCTGTTGTATAATAAAACCAAATATTATTGGCAAATTGATTTTATTTAAAATAAAACACCGCAACAATAAATCTTTACAAAGATCGCTATAAAACTAAGCGGTTGCCTAAAGTTTGTTTAGTTACCACCGGTTAAACCACAAAACTTATATAAAAAAAACTGCCCCGGGTGAGGATCGAACTCACGACCTTAAGATTATGAGACTTACGCGCTACCTACTGCGCTACCGAGGCCGTTAAGTAACACGCTATTGTACTTGCTTATATAGCGGACCATATTATTTTAAAATGCGTTTTTATCGATTAATGCTTTAGATTTTTAAAAATATAAATTATTTATTATATATTTAAAGTATTTATATTTATTATTATGTTAGAAACATCGCATTTTACAAATATTATGATAACGTAAATTACCTGGTTCTATTGGTAATATTATTGTATATATCTATCAACTTTAGATATATCTATGCATTAAATTAAATACCTTTAAATCTAGTACCTATAACGGATGTATAATTTAAAAAAAATATTTAAAGAAAATGTGTGAACCCAATTTAAAAAAAAAACATTTCGTAACGTGTTATTATCTACATGAACAAATTTGTAAATTATTTAAAGCTATTAAAAAATATGAAATTTTTGAAATTAATTCATAGTGTTCAAAACGCTAGTAAATATTTAAATTGGCGGCCGTTAGTACGGATAGTGACGTCAGCAACGGAAGTGTAAAAATCAAGGATGTTTATACCCAGTCCCGCGTCGTACATAAGGGCAAAGTCGTGCTGTGCACGACGGCGCCGAAGCGCCGAAAAACCACAAAACTCAAAAGTAAAAAAAAAAGATAAAGCAACAAACAATATTGTCCAAACAAAATTTATATTGAAACGATCGAGAAATTACTTGCAAACGCAAGAGCCTTCTAGAAGGCTGTTATCTATCTTCTAGAAGTTATAGCGAAAAGTGAGGAACGATCGAGAAGGATTTCCGTATGTCTATATATAGCTACGAGACAGATCGTAGGTCAGTTATTGTCGAAACGCGAATGCAGCTGTATTAAGAAGATTATCAAGTAAAAATAAATCGTTAGCACGTGTTTGTCTACATAAATAAATCGAGAATAATCGTGTATGTGATAATTAGTGTAAACAAGTGTGAAATCCGAGGACGTTATCTTATCTTAAGTGATATAAATTATAGTGTAAGTGTTTTTATTAAATATTATTATTAGATTTAATTAGTTCGGTTAATTTAAAAGTGTATATATTTCTAGAATAAGTAAACGTAGTTTTAATCGTTTAAATAAATTAGTTTTTAATAAATAAAGAACGTAACAGTGGCGTCAGGTGTTGCGGTATCGAATAGAACAAACCGTTCGCGATTTTTAGTGTGAATACCATTAAGTTATTTGATATCGCTCCCGTAATTGATTGCGCGATACGCGTGTTTATTTATAAAGTATAAAATAGTGTTTATAAAACTTTTTCTTTTAACAAGTGCGTGATCGCGATATTAATTAAAATCGTTTCCGTACACTAGTGGTTTAATATTAACAAGTGGATCGTTATTAAAATTTTGTGTTATACAGAAACTTCATTTTAAAAAAGTAGTGTATTTAAACTTTATATTCGTGTTATATTTAAATTTATGCCGGTGACGCGTTCGCAAGCAGTTAAAATGGATGCAAAACTATTTGAATTTCTTGAATCGATAAAAAATGGTCAAGAATCGATGAATAGAAAAATGGAAGAAAAGTTTCACGAAAATTCTCAGAAGATGGAGGAAAATTCTAGAAGTTTAAAAGAAGAAATACGAACGAGCATAGAAAATCAAATTAAAATTGTTCAAGAGGAAACCCAAGCAGACATGTTAAACTTAAAAGAAGAAATTTGCGAATCTGTGAATGAGAAAATAGAAGCAATAGAGGACAAATTAGAAGACAGAATAAAACTGATTGAAGAAAAAATGAAGGAAATGAATTGCCACGGTGAAGAAAGCGTCACGAGTGAAGATTTAATAATGGACCATCGGGAAGAAACCACACACAAGTTTAAAGTTGTACCACCGAATTTTGATGGTAAAGTTCCATGGTCAACCTACTACAAGCAGTTTGAAGCCGCAGCTACTGCTAATGGTTGGAGCAACAAGCAGAAAGCGACGTCTTTAATAGTGTCCTTACGTGGAGAAGCGCTTGGAATTTTACAAACTGTTCCTGACCACCTACAAGAAAATTACGAACTTTTAATTTCACGGTTAGAAATGAGATATGGAGATGCTCATCTTCAACAAGTCTATCAAGCTCAAATTAAAAGTCGGGTTCAAAAAGCTGCCGAAAGTCTTCAAGAGTTTGAGGCTGACATCGCCAGACTAACACGGCTTGCGTATCCTACAGCACCAGACACTTTCTTGGAGCAGTTGGCGATTCAAACTTTTGTAGACGGCCTCCGGGACAGCGAAACACAGCAGACTCTCCGGTTAGCTCGACCGAAGACATTGGATGACGCTTTGGTGCATGCTTTGGAGTTTGAAACAGCAAAACAAGCATCGCAACGAGATGGTCATAGACTCTGCTGTGCTACAGAAGTACCCGCGCAGACACTGGAAAGCATCGAGGAGATAGCGCGACGAATACTTCGGGAAAGAGGAGTGACAGCTTTGAACTGCGATGAAATAGACCATGTACGACGGCATCGTACCAAACCTAAGAAGAGGACTAGAAGAGCCCTCGAAAATTTGGAACGAGGCGAGCGAAAGAAACAAAAAGTAATCTCATCTAGTCAAACTCCGGAGATTACAATCCAAATGGCATCGCCTAGAGAGCAATTTCATAGCATATATCTCGATGGCAAGATCAATGGGAGAAGCGTCCAGTTACTGATTGACACGGGAGCGACGAAGACCATCATTCGTCCTGACATCTTATTGGAAAACGAGAAGACATCACCAGTAACAGTACGACTTCGAACAGCGACGGGCGACGAAATACCTACTCACGGACAAGTCAAAGTAACCATTGGTTTGGGAAATGGAGTACTCGACCATCAAGTACTGGTAGCCGACATCACGGAAGAAGTTATCCTGGGAATGGACGTGATAAAGAAGTATGGGTTCCATTTGGATATGAAAAACGATGTCCTGAAGATCGACAATGAAGAAATTCCTTTTCATTCGTCAGAGAAGGCAGCCGTGCGAGTCTTGTTGAGTGAAGACGCGATTCTGCCTGCAAGGACGGAAAGTGTGGTGATGGCACGCCTGGATGGAAATCTCCGGGAAGGCTACATACGCGCGATTGAACCAATGGAAGGCGGCTTAGTTGAAAAGGGACTACTCGTTGCCAGAACCTTAGTACGAGTAAAGAAGACGATGCCAGTAAGAATCTTAAACATCAACTCAGATCCTGTAACGCTGAAAAAGAAGACCGTGGTAGGCCAATGCACGCCAGTATCACAAATTGTGAGATGCGTGAAGTCGAACGAAGATACGTCGCCGAAGAAGTGTCCACAACATCTATTGGACATTCTTACCACCAAATGCGAAAACCTCAGCCAAGACCAGCTGGCTAAAGTTAAAGTGTTGATCCAAGAGTACCAAGATGTGTTCGCGCTGGAGAGTGGCTCCAAAGGAAAAACTAACGTGGTGAAACATAAAATTAATACCGGAGACGCTCGGCCGATACGACAACATCCACACAGACTTCCTTTGGCGAAAAGAGAAGAAGCCGAACAAATAATTACGGATATGGAGAGAGAAGGCGTGATTGAACCTTCAAGTAGTCCATGGGCATCCCCAGTGGTACTCGTGAAGAAGAAGGATGGATCAACGAGGTTTTGCGTAGACTGCAGGCAGCTAAACGACGTGACCAAAAAGGACAGCTACCCTTTACCCAGAATTGACGATACGCTAGACACCCTGTCAGGATCCCAGTGGTTTTCTATGTTAGATTTAAAGAGTGGATACTAGCAGGTAGAATTAGAACCCAAGGATCGTGAAAAAACAGCTTTTACGATCGGAACTGGTTTGTGGCAGTTTACTGTAATGCCCTTCGGCCTGTGTAACGCTCCTGCAACGTTCGAGCGTTTGATGGAGACCATCTTGCGCGGATTGTCTTGGAAGACGTGCTTGGTTTACCTGGACGACGTGATCGTGGTTGGAAGGTCGTTTGAAGAGCACTTGAACAACTTGAAGGAAGTGTTCCAGAGATTACGTGGGGCTAACCTAAAACTGAGCCCAAAGAAGTGCCACGTGTTTAAGAAGGAAGTCCAATACCTTGGCCACGTCGTATCTAGAGATGGAGTAAGGGCTGACCCAGACAAAATCCGAGCAGTGCAAGCATGGCCAAGACCGATCGACAAACATCAGGTTCGAAGTTTCCTTGGGTTGTGCACTTATTATAGAAGATTGGTCCCCGGATTTGCCAATATTGCCAAACCATTGACAAAACTAACCGAAGAAAAAGCAGAATTTAGATGGAATGAAGACTGCGAAAATTCTTTTAATCAACTAAAACAGGCCCTAGTCACTTCGCCGATTTTGAGTTATCCACGAGAAGATGGAAAGTTTGTTTTGGATACCGACGCAAGCAATATGGCCATAGGCGCGATCCTTTCGCAGGTTTAAGATGGACAAGAAAATGTTATCGCGTACTTTAGCAAGGTTTTGTCTAGGCCAGAAAGTAATTATTGCGTGACTAGGAGGGAGCTGTTAGCAGTCGTTAAGTCCATCGAACATTTCTACAAGTATTTGTATGGACGAAAATTCTTACTGAGAACAGACCACGCCGCTTTAAAATGGCTACTGCAGTTCCGTAACCCAGAAGGACAAGTAGCAAGATGGATCGAGAGACTGCAAGAGTATGACTACGACACAGAACACCGTGCCGGAAGCAGTCATCGGAACGCTGATGCCTTGTCCAGAAGACCATGTCCGGCGGACTGCAGCCAGTGTGCGGGTCTGGAAAAAAGGGGCGAATGTTTCCGGAGAACTGCTATGGTTGATGATGAGTGGGAACCTAAGCAGTTACGTCGCGAACAAGAAGACGATCCTGAAATAAGACTACTCCTCGACTGGAAAGAAAGCGGCCGACGACCAACCTGGGAAGAAGTGAGTGCTTTGGGCAAAAATATCAAAGCGTACTGGGCGCAGTGGGACTCCTTGATAGTAGAAGACGGTCTTCTTAAGCGATCCCTAGAAAGTGCCGAGGGCACGGGAAACAGACTACAGCTGGTAGTGCCGAAGAGCAGGGTGACCGAAGTGTTGAAGCATCTCCACGATGGGACATCAGGAGGACACTTTGGCATTAAGAAGACGTTGGGTAAAGTGCGAGAACGATTCTACTGGATGAACTGCAAAGTAGACGTCATAAAATGGTGCCGTAAATGCATAGTTTGCGCTTCAGGAAATGGTCCAGCGAGAAAGCGCAAAGCACCCATGAAACAATACAACGTAGGAAGCCCTTTGGAAAGAGTAGCGATTGACATCGCAGGGCCGTTCCCAGAATCCGATTCGGGAAATAAATACATCCTGGTGGCGATGGATTATTTCACGAAATGGACGGAGGCTTACGCCATACCCAATCGGGAAGCAGCTACAGTCGCAGACGTATTAGTAAAGGAGTTTTTCTGCCGGTTTAGAGTTTCGTTGGAATTACACTCCGATCAAGGCCGCAATTTTGAGTCTGGGCTGTTTCAAGAAGTTTGCCGACTGTTAGGAATTAAAAAGACTAGGACAACGCCTCTCCATCCTCAGTCTGATGGCATGGTTGAACGGATGAATCAAACAATGGGCAAGTACTTAGCCAAGGTATTGTCCGAACACCAAAGAGACTGGGATCACTACTTGCACCTCTTCTTAATGGCGTACCGATCATCCGTTCACGAAAGCACAGGCCAAACACCATCCTGTGTCATGCTCGGTCGTGAGATAAGATTACCATGCGATCTTCAATTTGGACGAAGACCGGAAGAAGAAGTCGCTGGAGAAGATTACGTCAGCAAGCTGGCAAAGAGGCTAGACGAAGTACATGAAGAGGTTCGTAAAAACACACAAATTGCCAGCGACAGGATGAAAACAAGATATGACGTCAAGGCGCAAAATGGTGGGTTTCAACCTGGCGATATGGTCTGGTTGTATAACCCTCAAAGGAGACGTGGTTTGTCGCCGAAGCTGCAAAGGCAATGGGAGGGCCCCTATGAAGTCGTGCAGCGTATTAACGACGTTATATACCGCATCCGAAAACCGCCCAGAGGCAAGCCAAAAGTGGTCCACGTCGATCGTCTAGCCCCGTTTGCTGGCGATAACCACAATCCGCAAGTTCAGGTCCGAACCAGAGTAATAAGTAGCAGAACCAGGAATCCAATCGAAGAAATGGAGTTCGAAAAGTTTATGAACTTATACGGAGGTTCTGGAAAAGCTAGGTTCGGAGTTACCACCGAGGAACAACAAGACCTGTTCCAGACACAAAAAGATTACGCCATCGCACATTGCGTGAGCGAGGACCTTGACATGTCCAAAGGGGTTGCAGTCGTGTTTAAAAAGAAGTTTGGGCAGCTAGATGAATTACGAAAACAGCAACCGGCAGTCGGAAAGGTTTTAGGACTACGTGGTGACGAACGCTTCGTTTTCTATCTGGTCACCAAGAAATACTCACGTGTCAAGTCGTTATACAAAGATCTGTGGCGAACATTATGGAGTCTCAAGAGACAAATGGAGTTCCATCATGTTAAGAAATTGGCAGTACCCAAGCTTGGTTGTGGCTTAGACCAACTGAATTGGAGGACAGTTCGAAACATGTTGGAGGTCGTCTTCCGAGGAGCAGGCATTCAAGTGTTGGTCTGTAGTTACCAACCGAGGAGAGTATTGGGTCAGGAAAAGTCCATTGACTGTTACTTTTATGGTCAAGGAAGTTGCCGAAATGGAGGAAGCTGCCGCTATCGCCACGATCCCTTTTACCGGTGTCGCATCCAGTCTCCTGTTCTGGGACAGAACAGTCCTAAGAAGGGGGCAGTGAAACGATCGAGAAATTACTTGCAAACGCAAGAGCCTTCTAGAAGGCTGTTATCTATCTTCTAGAAGTTATAGCGAAAAGTGAGGAACGATCGAGAAGGATTTCCGTATGTCTATATATAGCTACGAGACAGATCGTAGGTCAGTTATTGTCGAAACGCGAATGCAGCTGTATTAAGAAGATTCCCAAGCAACATTTTGTAACCGTGGTTACGTTGTAACCAGTTGCAAATTAGTAACATTAGCACCATGGTAAATAAACCGTTGCAGCAACGTAGCAGCAACTTTCGTAATTTACTGAAGTTTCAAAACTATTACAGAAATAACCATTTTACAACTATGGTTATAAATAAGTTTTTCTTAAACCCTTATGTAACTACAGTGTCAATTTAGTGACATTAAAACTTTCATTTCGGTTTCGAGTGTAACAGTCTTGAAACTATGGTTACAAGTGTGAATTTCTAAAACTACACTGCAGTGTTAATCTATACGTTCAAACAGTAACAGAAGAAGTGCATTTTACGAGATTTTTATAAGACACATAGCCCATTATCATTATCCAATAAACAGTACCCAAAGTGTTTCTAATTCAAAACTACGTAAGTACAATTATTGGTATATTATATTACTATAATTTTAATCCTGCATTTAAACTACTGTTTCTAATTTAATCAACGTTGAAGAATTAGTTGCCAATTATACGTAAGCAAATTTTAAATTGATTTTATTTTCTTTTAGGATAAAATAGAATTTGACTGCAAGGACATTACAATATTACACACAGTGATTAGAACGTGTAAATTAGATCGCCGTTGCGAACACCTATAATCTTTAAAAAACCAGTCGAGATTATGATTATTGAACCGATTATAATTGCACATGTGCATTTGTAGCCTAATACAAATATTTAACTAAGAATTACGTAGACGCATTAAACTATAACATGTGAGGAATATCTTAATCCGCCATGGTATTTTAACACAAAGACATTTTTCTCTTAACAAAATTTATGCATTTACTATTTACAAAATTTATAAATAATAGACATAATCCGCTTTTCTTGAAAATTTGCCGTAAAAACCTGTTTACTGGTACCTACCTGCAACAGATGTAAAAATTCTTTTATTATATCTTTTTTGTTTGAATTTAGTTCTATAAGAAACTATAAAAATTTAAATAATGTACATTTATTATAACTTTTTATATATCTGTATCTTTTTATTAATATATTTTTATATCTACTTTTGTTTTAATCTTTATGATGCAGTTAGTAACTAAAATCTTGGATAAGTTGCTTAACAAAAGCGGTTATAAAGTAGTTTCAAATAATGGTATTAAGCATGTTTTCAAAACAGTTACATAGCAGTTGCTGTAAACGGTAACTACAATGTTACAAATCAATTACAAAACCGTGATGATAAACCATTGCAGAAACGATTCAGAATAGGTAAACATGATTTGTAAAAAACCGTTATAGCAACGCTGCAAAATAGTTACAAAGTAGTAATTGCAACGGTTTCAGACACGTTGTAAAACGGTTATAATATTACTGCAGTTGCCTTGTAACTGACCAAATCCGGTATTAACAACGTATCAGGAAAGACTCAGCAACTATTCTGTAACTAAATACCTTACTGAAACCATAGTTGCAAGAGAGTTTTACAACCGTTTTGTAACTGATTTTTGCTACTTGGGTTATCAAGTGAAAATAAATCGTTAGCACGTGTTTGTCTACATAAATAAATCGAGAATAATCGTGTATGTGATAATTAGTGTAAACAAGTGTGAAATCCGAGAACGTTATCTTATCTTAAGTGATATAAATTATAGTGTAAGTGTTTTTATTAAATATTATTAGTAGATTTAATTAGCTCGGTTAATTTAAAAGTGTATATATTTCTAGAATAAGTAAACGTAGTTTTAATCGTTTAAATAAATTAGTTTTTAATAAATAAAGACGTAACAATATTGATAAAAAAAACCAGTAAGGAATTGCTAGATATTACATTGTTTTTTATTTGTTTATTTTTTTTATTTTTACTCTTTGACACGAAGGAACCGAATTACCGTCATCTGGGGTGAATTCGGACGGTTTTTGAGGTTTTTCCTCAATAATACGAGTAATGCTACAACAAAAATTTTGAAAAAATTAATGTAGACTCCTACAGCCTTTAGGCAGCGTTTCATCAATAAACATTTTTTGTTTTTTTATAATTTAACAAAAAAAATTTTGTCTGAATGGTGTCCGAATTCGCCCCTACGTGTGGGGTGAATTCGACATTGGTATTTTTGTAATGGAAACTTAAATTAGCCCATACCTAGAGGTGAATTCGGGTAGTAAAAAGTAAAAAAACATATTTTGTAGATCAGGGATACTTTTTAGGACAAAAAATAAAGGCCAGTCTTCTATACTCTTATAATAAACTAAAAAAAACATAGAAAACCAACATAAAACCTTACAAACTAACATAAGTAGGTAGGTAACATTTTATTGAAGTATAATATTTTTATGTAATAGAGGAAATTGGTATCGATTTCTTCTTAAATTTTGAACAGTTGCGATTATTCCTAATATTTCTGTTTTATGAACAATAGATTCGTCTTTAATTGTCGGATATGTAAAATAATCATCTACAAGCTTTCGAGAAGCATGTTTCCTTAAAAAATTACCAGGGCATCTACTGGAATCCATTATAGCTGTAACACAGCCAATATAAAATTTAAACTTCTCTTTTGAACACGTTAATTTAACTAATATAAATGTCCCTATATTTATAGTCTTAATGTCATCAGGCACAGCGTTGTCACAGCCTTGATTCTCATCCTGATTTGGTCCATCGATTGTAGCTGTGCCATCATCACGATCAGTTTCCATTTCCTCTCCATCAGAATCTTCTTTATCTTCCGATTCATTAAGCTCCACGTCTTCGTCACTTGAACTTTGGTTAAAGTTTTCCACGCTTATTCCCTTGCCAGCACTAACAGCTAACTTTTTGCCCCGTTTTTTTGGAGCGGAACTAGTAATAGCTAGCCTACTTTCTCTAAGAAAATCTTGAAGTGTACGAGTCCACTCATTTTCATCATGCGCCACTAAATTTTCTGCATTAGGTAATTTTTGTAAAACAACGGCTGAATTGAGAGGCACAATTCCGCATGTTCTAAAACCAGATATAACATTGTCTTTCTTGTTTTTAATCTCCTCAAGGCATAGTTTCAAAAGCCTAGGAAATTCGTTTTTCGACAGGCAACGTCTATTTTTTAGCTTCCATTCAGTAAGGATCTTACGCCACGATTTCTTCATTGGCGCAGAAAATGAGACGTCTAAAGGTTGCATCAAGTGGGTTGCGTTGGGCGGCAGTAGCACAAATATGTTATATTTTTGGCAGCATTGCAACACATAAAGGGATGTATGACTTGCTAGATTATCAGCTAGCAATACTTTTCTTCCGGTTAACTTTTTCAAGTATGGTAAAGCAATTTTATCGAACCAATCTTCAAATGTTGAACTGTCAAACCATCCCGATTTGGTTCTGTTGTAAATAGCACCATCTGGTCCTCCTTCTATCCATGTTGGGTAAAGATGGATAGATTTATAAACGATGTACGGCGGTAATAACTCTCCTAAAGCACTTACAGCAATCATAACGGAGGTGCTACTTTTCTTGAAGTCGATAATTCTCTCAACTCTTTTAGATGCCCGTCGACAAACAACTCTAGTTTTTCCAGGGTCGTCACTCATATTACTTTCGTCGTAGTTTAGGATGTTAGAACTGGGAACATTTTGTATGGTTTCAGACAAATTACTGAAAAAAACTATTGAACGATTTCTTTAGTCACGTTCGCTCGTCATATCTTAATATTCTGAGCATATCGCTCCGTTAAAATATTGTTCCTTTTCAAAAAAGAATAAAACTACTCCACTCCGGGCATATTATCCTTAAAAGGTTTAACTCGGACACGTCCTTGTCTATCAAGATACGTTTTTATTAGACTGCGTATATCATTTCGTGTCATGGAGAAACCCCATTCTCTAAATGTGACAATTCCTTTGGCAATCATTGCTTCTTCTTCAACAGAAAACGCAGTTGGTCCTCCTTGTTTTTGTATGTGTTTTCCCTAAATTTTATCACTGAGTGTAGATCTGGGCACATAACATTCAGATGCTTCCCTTATCGTTTTTCTGTTGTTTCGTATGTCCGATAATTGATTTTCCAGCATTTCGTCTGAATAGTTCATGAATCTAATGCCAACTTTCTTTTTGTAACATCGAACCATTGTGTCCGAATTCACCATACACGTTGACAATTTTCCGTTAAGTAATGGTTTTCTATAAAAAATAGGAAAAAATTGATATTTAATTTCAAGAATGTTGTTGCCAAAGGGGTAGTGAATATATTACCACGAGTAAAATTTTTATAGCTTTTGTAACATTTCCGTCACAGAAGTTTCTTTTGCAAGTTTTATAAAATATGAAAAAACTGCAACTCTTAAAAAGCTTACCTGGACGTGGCAAACGAAATATTTCGCGGCAAACAACTACACCACACCGAAGTACGTCTACTACTAAGACGATATTGTATGGTAGTTCGGTCTTACTCGACTCAATTTGACCACTTGTGCGAAAATGGTCCGAACTGTAGGAGTGTCCGTCTTCGCCCCGCCTGTCAGAATTCACCCTAGATGACGGTACTTCTCGAAAATAATATATTTTCCAAATGAGAGTACGCAATAATAGCATTTATTTGATCGAATACGTAGCATGATAACATGAATTGTGTGAACTCAAACAAATCTGATTTTATTCATGTTTGAGCTTGAAATTTGACTTGCAACGAGCCAACGAGCGAACAAGCGTTTTTTTCCTGTCTGAGCTTGCTATGTACGAAACTTTATATATTTAAGCGCTGCATCGGTCGCGATTTCATTTGTTGCCTAATGCCCGATCGATAATTAACTTAGCGAAGTGAAAAAGTGCATGGGGGAAGCTTTAGTTGTTTCTAGTTTTACAGACTTTATAGTAATGTGTTTTGTGTTGTGAACTAAGGTGAGTTCATCTAAAATTTATTTTTTATTTCAGATTACATAAACATCATTGTTAATTGAAGTAAATGCAAACAGAACAATTGATAAGCACTAATATTACTAATTATAAAAATTTATAAATTTT
This sequence comes from Aquatica leii, assembly GCA_035610365.1. Lineage (NCBI taxonomy): Eukaryota > Metazoa > Arthropoda > Insecta > Coleoptera > Lampyridae > Aquatica > Aquatica leii. The sequence continues at coordinate 68,977,412 of CM069437.1, forward strand.
AAATAACTTGAAATAAATAATGTTGAGAAAATACTTTCGAGTTTGAGTTTGAGACGTCGAAACATTTCCATTTTTCATGAATAATTTGTCAATTTGTTTACTTACGTATTAATTTCTTTACAGTATACAGTATGCCAAAAAAAAGAAGAAATTGTCTGAATACCAAAATTTGCCGAATAAAAGAAAAAGAGAGGAAAAACTGGAAAACTATGTCAAAATTACGCATTTTTTTCAAAACCCGAGTCTACTTTGCCAAATTAATAACAACAATAATACAGCTAAATCTCAATATTCTAAACCTGTACTTGAAACAAGTATCAGCAGCAAACAAGAAACTGATCTTCTAGAAAACAATCCATCAACAACTTCAAGTTCTGCTGATAATGAAAAATCAATACTTTCAAAAATTACCAGAACGGAAAATATGAGTCAACTTTCGAAAGATGCTCTACTATGGCCAAAGAAATTACGTCCTAATAATATTCAAGAATTAGTACAACGTGGCTCTGCTCATTATCAAAACAAAAAGGATATTTATCCGAGAGATAGTTCGGAGTCGGGGCGTAAGTTTTCCAATAGTTACTTCTTTAGAATTTTACCAAACAAAGAAAAAAATGAGCGTTTTTGGTTGTTGTATTCCAAAACAAAAAATTCACTTTACTGCTTCTGTTGCAAAATTTTTAATGACAGCGATTTGAAAAATGTTTGCCTTAGTGATGAACCTGGTTACAATGACTGGCAGTATTTAAGTGAACATTTAAACATTTATGAAAACAGCAAATTACATATCCAAATTGTTCTAAAATTGCTAGATCTTTCTAACAGTTTTAATAAAAATGAAATAATTGATTCTGAAATTCAAAATGTAATAAACACAGAAACTAAATACTGACAAACTGTTGTAGAATAGTATATTAACCTATTAGTGCATAAGTTTTATGGGAGACATTGTACAACAATTTTTTGCTTCATTAGGATAGTAGTGGAACTCGAAACCAAAATCAAAAACAAAAACAAAAAAAAGTTTATTTTCACAAAAGTTATAGACCGTCTCTTTAAGGGGACTGTATGCTCAGAAGTTCTTATAAGGTATGATATTGCCTAAAACAATTTTTGGGATGTAGTCTCACATTACACTTGGTACAAATAAAATTGGCCTTTTTGCCACACGTGGCACATCTACGATCCGTTGGACAATTTTCGAAAATATGACTCCTCTCGTCATACCTCACTTTTCGGATAGGTTTAGGGCAGGGGTGGGCAAAAGCCGGCCCGCGGGCCGCATCCGGCCCCTTTGCTTACTTTATCCGGCCCGTTGAAAAATCCCGCGAGCAATTTTTTAATCTCTTTTATGGGATTTTGTAGGTACGCGGTATAGTCCTCCGGCTCGTGAGACATTTTGAAAATTTTATTTTAGCCCGCGTTTAAAAGTATTTGCCCGCCACTGGTTTAGGGGGTTGTTTATCTCAAAAACCAGAAAAGAAAATAATTTTAAACACACATCATTTTAAATTACTTAACATACTGTAAAACAATTACTAAAACTATTTTGGAATACATTCCAAAATAACCAAGCAAATTTTCAAAAACAGTAATTTTTTTTTTTTCATAAAAGACGAATAACTGCCTTTCTATCTCTTACCGTTTCCGATATACTGATAGTGTACCGGAAATGTATTCCACCGCGTACTCCTCATTTCGGGGGGCTCTGGAAAGCTGGGCTTAAATCGCTAAAATTCCATCTAAAAAAGTTTTTGGAAGCTTCAAGTTTAATTTACTAAAAGTTTTTAACTGTTTTAATTCAGATAAACGCAATTCTTAACTTCTGTCACTTGTATCCCTTTGTCCTTCAACATTACCAATTTAAATCTTTTAACACCTGGCCACTTTTTGATTTGAAGCGCGCTCACATCGTTGTCCGATCCTGACCTACAAGAAAAGTGAATCAAAACCAGTCAACTTAAAAATCAAAAGACGATGAACACATTAAGGTCCCTTATGTAACTAATTCACCCCGAAGTGCTGGGCTGACAGCAACAAACTGACAGTTTCAATGGACAAGACTAAGTTTATGATTTTGGTTTCACTTTAAAACGAGATCCTTCACTACGCATTTCTTATCTACAATTGCTTACTATATAATCTACACAAAACATTTAAAGTATTTTTTGCAATGCGGTTTCTATTTTTTGTAACAATCTTCGAACCATTTAGAACCGTTCTTGTAGACACCTTCTGTGTTATCTACAAACATCTTTCCTTATATCTCTTTTTGCAGATAATTTGCTGGACCAATTTAAAATTTAGACAATGATAAGAAATCAAATTTTAAAAAACTTGTATTTGCAACTTGTCGTGTCTACGTTCATGTGTAATTTTATAAATTTTGAAAGAATTTAGTTGCAAAACAAAATTTAAAACATTTTTAAAATTGTAATTATTTAAAGCGTCTTTTTTTACAAATTCTACAAATCTACAGATCTGAAACGAAACATTCTATGTCAATGTATACGATCGTTTTTAGATTACACCTGTCGATCCAAACGGAGCCAATAAAGCCGTCGTTGCTTCAAATAATATTATAAATAATTTTGAATTATTGAGTACATAAAAATTCAAGTGACAATCGTTTGCTACGAACGCGTAATAATGTGATTGGGAAATATTCCATTTTGTTTTGTCGTTTAATTACAATTACTACTTGAGAGAATTTTTTGTAAGGACATTCGGAAGTACGTTGCGCACGTTACGTTATTTGAGTTGTTAATTGTAACAAATTTTATCTTATTTGTACAACATCTGAAGTCACTCATTCCGGTGAGATATTTAAGCTATTGAATTAAGTTTAATGATTTTTTTGCGTATCTCAATCCAAAAGATTTTTCTAATTACTCCCAGATCTACAATAAACCTTAACGAATGATTATTTAAAACCAACTAATTTTAATTCAATTGATACGATATACTGCTGCTACATGTAATAATTTATCTACTGATAATTAAGGGTGTACCGATGATTATATATTTAGTCCTCCATTTTGCTGTGATATTTTGTTCTCTTCTTTGCTTCTTCGTTGTCCATAATGGTGCAGAGTTCTCCATACGTTAGTTTGAAAAATTCCCGTTGTATCAAATATTTTACGAATACTGGTAGAAGGACTTCGTTGATCTACATTTAAAACTATTTCAGCGTGCTCATCTCCATCTCTTTCTACACCAAGCTCTCTCAAGCAACGAAAAACGTTTGACAATGTTGTGTGGTGAGAAACAATGCAAGCTGGGTACTCTGCATTAGTAAAATGCGAAATAATGACTTAAATTAATAAGAAAGAAAGAAGAATTCATCTATAGGTCATATAACAATTTTTATCGTAATGACCTCCAAAATATATGGTATGTTTGTCGTTCTCGAGTCGCGGAACACCTTACATATAATAATAATGTTCTTGGCAACGACTATCTCGTTAGATTCAAAAAAACTTTCAATTTAAGTCAGATAAAATCGTAGTCTCTCGAGGCTGCTAGGAAAATGTCTATGGATCCAGTCATAATCCAAAATATTTTAGCATCTTGAATATATAACATTGACGGAACTAGTTTTTTCTGGGTTTATCTTAGATTAAAATTGTTGTGAAGAAGGTTAAAGGAGTTCACAGAACAGAGAGAACATCACGGTACTTCTCGAGGGAAACGCTGGTGGTCTTCAAGGATTCTTGGATTTCAAGTGAGTGACTTATTCTGCAAAAAAAATAGCTAAATGAAAATTATTTTGAAATAATTTTTTACAAACCAGTAATATTAATATATGATGATCACAGTTCTTACATTACTATTTCTTTGATAGAAAAGGCAATGGTTATTGGATTTGGATTTGTGCGTGTCTAAGTCTTTAAAAATAGCATGGGATGCGTAGGTCGTTAAATGGCAAAGACAATACTATGGTACCAAATGGTCAAACCATGAGCTTTGTATCATAATCTCTAGACTTTGGACTCAAACAAATTCGACACTTTTTAATAATGAAGTCATCGCTATTAAAAAGTTTGACCCAGAAGCGTACAGCAGAGCGTCGGAATAATAATCTGCAGCAGCATGTAGAACTAACAGAAGAGCAGGTCTTCTAATTCAATTGTAACTCTTAGTACATCATCCACTCCAACATCAAAGCTTAGTACACCACCGACTTCAACAACCACTCTTAATGCACGACCCATCCAGATACCGACTATTGACGTATAGTTATCTTCAACATTACTAAATTTACCGTCTAATCACTTTAAAAATTTTAAGTCCATTCACCAAAATTAGCAAAAGCAGAAAGGTATACAAAAGCTGAGTCATTACGTCTCAGGATGTTCTTGCTAAATTGAAGGAAAAAAAACAATAGCAAAACGCTCGAAGAAACTTGGCAAAATAAAGAAACAAATACCAATACCAATTAAACAGAAGAAACACATAAAAAGAAAGCGGAGGATTCGTCACTGGATGATACTGATGATGACGTCGATATAGAGGATAAAGTTTTAGATACCAAAAAAAGATTATGTGATATCCTTGTAAAACGCCTTTAAATTCCAGTATTAAGCTCTTAACATTGTTTATAGCGAATTTGGCAAAAGCTCGAAAAACTTCTCAACCTCAACTTTAACGGGTGAACCTATTAGCTCTCTGTTATGGTGTCTAACCCCTAATAGACCAATTCAACCAGTAAAAGTAATGTGAAATTGATGATCTCCGTTTAATTTGTATTATCCTTTTGTAACATTTTGGTCAAAAATGTTCTTTACGTACCTCTGAGAAGATCACCCAGGCATTATGAGACTCCGACAGCTTACTTGTGGCTACCGCTTACTCACCAAAACAATCCACATTTACTCGTCCTGGTACCGGAACCGTTTAACACATCACATCGGAACCAGCATTATTTCAATCTTCTTTAATAGAACCTATTTTACTATATACACTCAGAAAAAGCCACAAACTCGCTTAACCTAACTTAACACTTAGTAAATCGCCTATATACACTGTGTTTTGTCTAATACTACTTTAGCTTATCTTTACCACAGAATCGGTTTTTAGCACTACTAATAAAAGTTTAGTGCACAACTAACTATTACTGATGTTTTAATTTGAAACTTGTTAGGTCCTTTTTCTCTTTGATTGTTAAGATTTTTGCAATTGTCATATTCCCTATATTTTATAACCTTTCTTCCTTAATCATTTCTCAGATCAAATCCTTTATCGTACCAAACCTTTTAATTCGTTTATAATTTAGTACCACAAAGCTTACAACCCAATCTCCAAATCCAACTGAGTAAGTCGCTGCCTTTTTGAGCTACAAGATGAGTATCGTAACAACACATTTCAGTAAATGTATGGGGTTGGGTAAGTTTCCATGGCCCTGGTGTTTATTAGGCGATTGAAAATCGACTTAATATAGAACGTTACTTAGGTATTTTGAACAACGTTATGCAGTTTTCTGTCCAAATTTTCTATCCGGGGAACGATTACATATTTCAACAGGTGAGTTTCTTTAATATTTAAAGTTATCTTAGATTTTCCACTATTACAATACGCATGTCAAACAATAGTCTAAAAGTTACTAAGAATATAAGGCTAGTTATAGTATTTTCAACTGTTATCATTAATTTATACATATACGTACAAGTTGGTGCAAAATTGGGTACAACAAAATAACCTGAACCTGTTTACGTAGCCAACAAAAAACCCTGACTTTAATATAATAGAAAACGTTTGGGGTCAAGCTGTTAATTTTATCGCCCGAGGCTGCGAACAATTAGTTGCCAGCATTAAAACTGCTTGATAGACGATTAGTGATGATTACTTACGTGTTCTTGTAGCATCAATGCCTAGATGACTGCAACAATGCATCGACAATCAAGGAGGTCATACTCATTATTAGCAATCGTATGTTTAATTCAAATAAACTGTAAACATATAAAATAAGTTTTTTTTTACTAGCTAGGATCAAATTTCAATTTTAATTTAGATAGTAACGCGAGGGAATATCTTCTTAGACCTACTGTAAAATATAAATTGAGAATTGAAACTTATTTAAAAACAGCTTTTTTATGTAGTTAGAAAATCTTCTGTTTAATTTTTTTTAGTAAATAATATATATTTTATTAATACGATAAATTATGGAGTGCAATAAAAAAAATTAAATTACATTATTTCTTCCACGGCGACTGTCTGTTGTCAGTTTTTATAACTATAACAGCAACTTAAAAACTAAAAATAGTAAATGAATATAAACGTAAAATACTTCAATGTTTTTGAAATGAAAAATTCTTGAAAAATACAATAAGAACGATTATTTATCGTATTATAGTAAAGCATGATATGGATGACAAAGGAAATACGAATTTTTGGTTTATCATACTAGTGATGGTGCTTCCATGTCCCTAAAGAAACGTAAGTGTGGAAATTTAATAACACATTAAGATCGATTTATTTATTATTACTAAGATTGTACCCGTTTGTTTATATACTAAAATATTTTGTATAAAAATGAAAAGCAGTAAATATATTTTTTGAGACAAAATTATTGCACTGTTAATAAGTCTTTATAAGTATATTTCGTATAAAAATATAATGCAGTTTAGTGTTCCAAATCATTCAAAAATAAGAATATATTGATTTTTTAGTTTTTGCGGATAACGATTTGACCTTCTGGTATTGTCAATGTTTATTATTTGTCTAATTTGAATTTCTTGAGTAGCATTGCAAACGGCCACGAATGATTGCTGATCGCATTCGCTAACAAGTCTAGTTTACACAAAACGTCCCGTTTTTTCTTTAATTGAGTGTACTCACAAAGTTATGTGTCGCATTGCTATCTAGATCTAAAGACTAATTTTGCAAACACGATTTTAACTAAACAATAACCTACCTAAATCTGAAATTAAACTTTTAAAACGCAATATGACAAAAATAAACCGATTATCTACAAGAAGAAGTGCATTTTCTCGACCCCAGTTATAACAGTCTGAAAATAACGATACGAGATTTGCCATCGTAATTAACAACGCCCTTTATGAACACAAATTGGATTTTTCGTTTTTGTACGTCTTATCTATCGAGATAATTAGTTAACTGTACTTTAAACGTAATCAAATTAGTTCGGTAATTTTTAAGTCCATGAATATGTAAAGAACGGAAGTTAACACATTGAAGTATCGATTTTCTTGGAAAAATTAATTTAAAGTTAGACGTAATTATAGTACGGCGAGTCTGCAGTCTTTGCTTTCAATTAAAACATTTTTTTTGCTTTATTTTTTACTGTGTCACCAACATACTGTTCTTGATTAATAGTTGAAGTAAAAAGATGTTTTCTATGTACCAGAAGTGAACGTTGCCGGTTATCTACCCGTTATGCGGCTAACCTTTAAACTCGAAGGACATTTAACTTCTTTATCTATGCTGTAGCAGATACCCCAAGGTTTTTGTGAGTTAATATCATAATTTAGTTAGCTAATTTAAGTTCAAATTTCCGCTTACCGCTTACTAGCGTTTACTTGTATACGAGTATTAAATTTTATGCCAGCTCTAAATTTAAATTATACGCAGTTTTCATAAAGTAGAAAATGAAGGAAATGAAAGAACTATTGTCTAGATGTACTTTAAATAACCGTCATGCCCGGAAGCAAAAGACGAATGACATAAGAGTTCCCCGAAGCCACAGAAACGATAGAGATAGAGCACGAATACGAGATACTCTAGGATACTTCAGCAAGAGGGACAATCTGAACGGCAATTCTTTAAATGACGCGTTTCCTCCTGGGGGTTGTCAGATTATTGCCACTTTTATAGAAGAGTTTTTTTCTTCCACTACTAAACGGCCTCGGTATGTAAAACGTATGAAATTGGTTAAAATTACTTTTAAATCTCACAAAGGATACATTATGCAAAATAATGGAGCCTTTTGTTAAGCGGAAATGAGACGAAAAACTTTATTAACAACATAGTAATTGCCTTGTATAAATTTTCTTTTTGATGCGAGTTCTGAAGTGTAATATGATCTTTACCCAGTGGTGATGGGAACGCTTTGGACACGTTAGATTAAAGCCGAAACAAAACTTTCTAACTCAAATGACTTTTACTTTTGTTATACCAAGTAAAATTGGATTAAGTTCTAGTATTACTTGTTCAAGCCTGTATTACAAACATTTTCCATAAACAGATTAAACTATAATAAACGTTAAAGTTAGAAGTGCTAAAGCTTATAAAGAGAAGTTGCTTTTACATATGTTAACTTCTAACAGGTTATTAATTTACTTTGAGACTTATAATTTCGTTATGCAAATTGTTAATATTATTCTTGAATAAAGGGTTTAACAAATTAGAAATGTCAATTAATATATGACTCGTGCATATTTTCAACAACCACTTCGTTAATTTACATTTTCGTACGGCCTATTACTGTTGATTTTAACAATTTTCGAATATCATTTACTCGCAGTTTTGATGATTAAGTTAGGATGAAGTGTAGGAAACGTTTAATAAGGCTTAATCTACATTCGGTTAAAATTTTACGTACTTAACGCGGAGGTCGAGAATTAGAATTTTATTAAAAACAACCTTAACAAAACGTAATACAAATTTCTGTGCTGCTTCTCACAATGAAGAGTTCAGTGCTGCAAGAACTTTAGTATCCATTTCTAAATTTTTAAAATTATACGAAGAATATTAAATATTGTATCGAAATAGAGAAAATAGTATAAAGCACACGTCATAGAATATATAAGTTTAACTTTATTCATTGCCATTTGGCTTACAAATTTGGTCGTGTTGTCTATACATATATATTACATTTTCTTATCCCTTCTCTCCCCTTAACTTTTTCCTCCTGCTCCATACTTCCTCCATCCATTCCGCTCCTTTTCCGTTTTCATCTAAGATATCCACTGTTTTCATCACCTCTTCTCTTAGTTTCCTGCATCTCTTTCTCATGTGGTTCAGATCTTCCGTTTCTTCTCCACATAGCCTGCACAACTTTTCTGGTTCTTCCTTCCAATATTTGTTCCCTAACTCCTCCTTGCCACATCTGAACCTTGCAATCATTTGTTTCCTTTTGTTGCTTTTAATCTCACTGTCTTTTAAATATTCCGGCACCCCTTCACCCTTGATATCTTTATAATTCCTATTATATCTGCTCTCTTTTATCTTTGTCCATCTTTCTTGTTTTTCGATGTCTCTATCTCTTCTTATTCTTTCTTCCTTTACTCCTAGTCCTTCTTTTCTTAATCTCTCCACTTCTTCTCTCGCGTACCCGTTTCTTTTGTAATACTCTTCTCTGCCCTCCTGCCCGTACTTCACTTTCCCTCCCTTTATCTCTTTCCAACATTCTTGCAGAATTTTGCAATCTGTTCTTTCCCTCATTTCTTCCTCGTATTTTATTGCTCTTTTTCCTGTCTCAATCCTTATTTTTTCTATCTGCACCTCCTCTCTCACAATATACCCCGGTGTATCCCTGTCCAATCCTAACACCCATCTCTAGTATTTTTCCTGTAGCCCCTCTACCTCCCTCCACTACTTCCAGCCCCATATTTCCGCTCCATACATTACCACCCCCTTTATTAATTTTTCGAACAGCAATTTTCTTTTTTTTATATCCATCTTGAAAATTCTTTCCCCCACACCCCATACTTGTCCTATTAGGCTGTTTCCTTTCTTCACCCTTTCCTTTATGTGTTCTCCCTCTTTATTATCCTGTTTCATCGTGTAGCCCAGGTATGTAAATTCCTTCACTTGTTGCACTTTCTCATCACTCCATCTCACCTCCTCTCTTTTTCTTTTCCCCCCTCCTTTTCTAAATATCATTATCTTTGTTTTCTCCGTGTTTACTTCCAATTCTTTTTTTTTTCATATATTTTTCTAGCGTTTTCATCATCTCTTTCATTTCCTTTTCCTCCTTAGCCACCAGCACTATGTCATCCGCATACGCCAACGACCATACCTTAGCTTTCCCTACCACTATCCCTCCTGTCTGTTGTCCTCTCATTGTCTCTTCCAGATCCCCCGTATATACCGAGAACAGGCTTGGGCTCAGTGGACATCCCTGCCTCAACCCTCTCTTTGTTATGAATTTCTCACTCTCTTCTCCATTCACTTTAACCCTGCTTCTCGTTTCTTCGTATATTTCCTCTATTCTTTGTATTAATCTTTCATTGATTTTTTTTCTTTTCATATATTCCCACAGCTTTTCCCTATTCACTTTGTCAAAAGCAGCTTTTAGGTCTACGAATAGTGCTACCATTTTCCCTCTTCTTTTTTCTAGTTCTTTATTTGCTAGGTGTTTTATTATATATATGTTGTCTATCGCCCTTCTTCCTTTTCTGAATCCCGCTTGTCCGTCTGGTACCAAACTTCTTTCCTCTATTTCTTTCTGTAATCTTTCTTGCAGTATTGTCGCGTACAATTTGTATGCCGAGCTCAATAATGTTACCCCTCTATAATTCTCGACTTTATTTTTTTCGCCTTTTTTATGTATTGGGGATATTAATCCCTCTCTCCATCTCTCTGGGAATCCTTCCTTTCCATATTTTGTTTATTATTTCCGTCATCCTTTTTGCTACATTTTCTCCCCCGTATATCCACTCTTCTCCTTGTATCCCATCTTCTCCTGTCGCCTTTCCTTTTTTTATATTCTTTATCGCCTCTATTACTTCTTCCTCCTTTATTCTATCCCTATCTCCTTCTTCTTGTCTTACTACCGCGTCTTTCCTTTTTTCTTTTTCCTGCTTTTGTTCTTCCCCTCCCAACAGGTTCCGAAAATATATCTCCCATTCTTTAATTTTTATTCCCTTTGTCGTCCTGTTTTTTTTTCCTCTGTTTCTTTAGGTACTTTCATACATCTTCTTCCGTTTTCATTCCTTTAATCTGCTCCTCTTGTTTCTTTTTGTTTTCCTCCTTCTTTCTATCGCATGTTTTTTGTATATTTTTACTGCTTCTTTGTATTCTTCTTTTTCTTTCTTCCCTTTTTCACTGTCTTAATGCTCTTCTTGCATTTTTCTTTGCTTCCTTGCATTCCTTATCCCACCATTTCTTCCATCCAGTTTTTTCCCCCTTCCATTTTCTAAATCTGACTCTCTCTGTTGCTTTCTCCATCATCTCTCTCATTTTCTCGACACTTTCTTGTACTTCCTTCCCTATCCATACCGTTTTCCCTATTCTTTCTTTATATCTTTTATACTCTCTTCTGTCCACTTTTTTTTAGTTATGTACTTCTCCTCTTCCTCTCTCTCTTCTCTTTCCCTTCTTTCCATTGTCAATTCCAGTGGTTGATGGTCTGACTCTACTCTTTCTCCCACCTTAAATGTCTTTACCTTTTCTGCGGCCTCTTCATTTCTCATTACAAAATCTATTATTGATTCTCCCCTTCCTCCTATGTACGTAAATTCCCCTTTTCCATCATCTTCTCTGTTCCCGTTCATTATTTCCCACCCTTTTTCGTTGCACAATTCCAGCAGATCCTCTCCCTCTTTATTTATCACCTTGTCCTTTGTTTGTCTCTTTCCCGTCCATTTTCTTTCTTGTATTCCCCCTCTTCCCTATTCTTGCGTTGAAGTCCCCTCCTACTATTATCAATCCCTCTTCCCTCTCATCTATCATCTCTTCTAAGTTTTTCCTTGTCTCTTTCATTCTACTGCTATAAACCGTCACCACTTTTATTTTTGTTTTTCCCCACTGCATGTTCCTTTCTACAACTCCTCTTCTCTGTTGCACTTTCTCCTTCTTTTCCTGGTTCAACCATTTTTTCTTATTCCCGTTATTATACCCCCTTTGCTCTCCCTTTTTCTTTTCTCTTTCTGCATGTTGCACCACCCACTCAAATTCCTCTGGCAACTCTTTTTCCCACCACTCCCATTCTTTTCTTCCATCCATGTTTCCTGTAATCCCACTACATCATGTTCCTTGATGTACTTCCAGAAATCATGTTCCTTGTTTTTATTCCTGCTACGTTCCAAAACAATACTCTCAGCTCACTCACCTCCCCGTGCTTCTTCCTTACTTTCTTTTTTCTCCCTTCTTTTCTTTTCCATTTCCATCTCTCATTATTCCTTTTCTTTGCCGTTTCGTCAACTTTCCCTCCTTTACCACCCCCCTTTGCCCTTTAGTTTTTTGCTTTTTGATTCCCCACTTTCTCTCCCCTTTCACTGCACAGTCCCCTATCCTTGTCGTTCCATATGTATCTGTCTCCGTCTATCTCCATTTTTCTGTACCCTACCCATACTCTTTTTCCTTCCGCTCTTTTTTCCACCACTATGTTCATTATTTCTCTTTGCACTCTTCTTTCCTCCCATGTCAAATCGTGACTTATATATATTCTTGTATTCTTTAATTTCTTCTTCTCCTCCATTACCTTCTGTTTTTCCTCCCATCCTCCGATTTCCGCCACCACCATCTCATTTTTCTTCTTTTTGTTTATTACTGTCACTTTTTTTACCTCTACTTTTACATTTAATTTTTCTTCCAGCATCACTGCTAAATCTTTGTGGTTTTTCACTTCTCCACCCCTTTATCACGATATTATTTTTTCTTTTCCATCTTTCCTCGTCTTCCGCTTTTTTCTCCAGTTTTTCTATTCTCTCCACCAGTTTCTTTTTTCTTTCTCCCACTTCTTTTCTTTTTCTCCCATTTCTTTTTCATTTCATTGATTTCTTGTCTTATTCCTTGCATATTTTCTTCCATCTTTTTATCATTTCTCTCATTAATTCTTTTAACTCCTCCATTTCTTTCCTTCCTCCTTCTGTTTTTGAGGTTTTTCCTTCGTTCTCCTCCGATATCTTATTAACGTCTGGTGATCTTATTGTTTTCTTTCCTCTTTCAAATATTTGTTGCCTTTCTCTTTCGTCTTCCTCTCTCTTTTATTCATCCCTTTCCCCCTTTTGTTATTACTTATTATTTATTATTTATTTTTTTATTTTTTTAGTTATTTATTTAATTTTTTTTTTATTAATATTTTTTAAATTTATTGTTACTATGATTCTTCTAATTGTATTTAATTAACGCCCACGACAAATATTCGAAAAAGTATATAAATAAAAGTTTGTATTTCCCTGTTATCACAAGCGCGCGCTTGACCTTTAATCTAGTCCGCGATATCCGCTCGCCTTCGCATACGTTATCTGAGCCACCTTCACATTCCTCAACACGCACACGTAAATTAATTGCTGTAAATCACCTTAAATTACATCAAACTCCGTACTACTATGAATGAATGAACGCGTTTCAATCACTCTACCGTTTTCTAAACTCGCCGCTGTGCGGCTCGTGTATGAAACCCGGTCTCGTGATTGAAGCGCGTTCATTGTGTAACTTGTGTTTTAATATACTATTCTCTATTTCGATATGAGAATTAGTAATTCTTACACTAAAATCCGTGTAAGAATAAGCAAATTCTTACACGAATTTTAGTAATGTTAGTTTTTTCAAAGTTGGTATCTCTGCATAGTAAGTTGACGTTACATGAAAAAGAAATCAGAACTATTGCAAATTAACAATTGAAATTCAAATTTTGATGCCAAGATAAAAAAAAGATGTTTTATTAATTCAAAGTTATTTACAGTATAGTCCGTTTAGTACGACTTCGCATATAACAACCAACTGTTTTTAGAGACATAAGTATAGGCAAATGTTTGATTTTAATATGAGCCACTATGAAAGTACATCCGTTTATTACGACTCCGCTTATAGCGACCAACCGCTTTTAACGACGGAATTTTACGCAAAATTGTCCGGTTACAACGACGAGCGTTGACGTGTTTACAAATAAATGGTAAGTAAGAAAGTATCTCCGATCCGTGCACTCTCCTTGCCTGTACGTTGCTGATTCGAATGCGACTGTTTATTTTACGTCAGTAATTTGAGGGTGATGAGTGATTACGCATACAAAAATGGCTTCTACAAAACGAAAAAGTTTCTCCATTGAAGAAAAAAGTGTTATAATACAACGTTTAGAGGCTGGCGAGTCGAATGTAACAATTGCGAAGAAATTCGGTGTAAATCATTCGACAATATCCACAATTAAGAAAAATAAACACACGATAGAACCTTTGTTCAATACGAATGTTTTAAAACCTAAACGCGTGAGATTGTCGTCTCAAGAACAAGTTGAATTGGCACTTTTACAATGGTTAAAGCTGCAACGTTACAAAAGCGTCTTGTCTCTGTCAGCTTCGTGGACGCTAATCTGATGGTAACCAGATTAGAGATCATAAACTTAGTAAACTTAGCGGAATGTAGAAGATCATCAATACGAGGTATTGGGTATCAATCGCAGACAGTGATCGCATTAAGGCGACGATAGTCAACGCAAGGACGATAATGACCAGACTTTTTAGAAACCAGAACCACTGGAGCTGTCTAGGGACTCTCGCATTCCTCAATGATGTCATTGGCAAGCAACTGGTCTAACTGTTGCCGTAAGATCTCTCTCTTCGCTTTGGTCATATGTTACGGTGGTGAAAAGATAAGATTTTTTTCAGGCTGAATAACAATTCTGTATTTAGCATAATCCGTAGGCTCTCTCCCTGGACGAAATGTAGCTTCATCGTTGGTAAGGAAACTGTTAAAAGATAGTCGTTAACTTGGAGTGATCATGATTTCCTCATCTTTTCTCAATGAAGTGAACGAAACGTTATCAACACTTGAGGAAGGCTCAACGAGACTACTACGTATACGAGTTTTAATGGCATATGGGAACGGCGTTTCAGTATTCTCGACGAAGCACCATGTTTGGTCGGCAGTGTTCAAAATAACTCGAGTTTTTGAAAGGAAATTGATACCCAAAAGAATACAATTGGATTTGGCATTTGGAAGAACAATCATCTCCACAGTGATCATCTTATGAGCAATTTGTATGGGTACTGTCGTTGTTAAGAAATCTTGTGATGTATTAGTACCTAGGTACTAGGGTTACGAAAAAGTTTTGTCTAATGAAACTGCAATGATTTTTGAGAAGATTGTATAATGTTTCACCAGCAACTGATCTTGTGGCTCCCTTGTCAGCGATAGCAGTTCCATTGTAGTCCCAGATTTGAATTGGTAAAATGGGCCTTGGTAAACATGGAAATTTCTTTGCATCATGTTTGCAGAAGGTTGGTGAGGTTTGAAAAGCTTAAGCGGATGTTTTTGAGCGGCAATTCGAACAATTGAAACAAATGACTCCAGAAGTTTCACATCTGTAGCACAATAAAACTGGACGCGCGATAGCGTTCGGTTCACTCGAAACATTTGTTTCGGTCAAAATCTTTATTTTATTTAACTGTTTCTGTTTCTTGTTGCACTTGTTGATATGGTGTCCTTTCACACGACAATACGCACACTTTCTACTAAAAGTTTATAATCTGTCTTCCTCATCAGACTTTTCAAAACGCGCGGGAGATCAAAACAATTTCTTTCACTGGGTTTTTTGACAAAACTTTATCTATAGATGCTTCGATTACACGTGCTTCTATCAAAAGTTCATTGAAAGTTTTAACATCGTCACGCGGAATCCGTTCACGAACGTGACGATTTAAAAGACCGTATACCATATCTAAACAAACCTTTTCTTAGAGTTTATACGACAACTGAGCTATAAGAGCGCGAGCATTACACACAAATATTTCTGTCTTTATTTTGTTTTGTTCTTCTTTCTTAAAAATCTTGAAAGGAGGTGTCTTCTGATCATAAGTTTGTTTTATGAACTCGATGGCTTCTTGCCATGTAGTAATTGAATACTTGAATCCTTGATACCAAACAAAAGCAATACCGGTAAGAAGAACGGGCAAACCTCTA
This sequence comes from Aquatica leii, assembly GCA_035610365.1. Classification (NCBI taxonomy): domain Eukaryota; kingdom Metazoa; phylum Arthropoda; class Insecta; order Coleoptera; family Lampyridae; genus Aquatica; species Aquatica leii. The sequence goes on from CM069437.1 coordinate 68,993,216, forward strand.
AGAGCATTATCTGAAGAAATACGTTCGCACAATCTTTAAAAAGTAAGACCATCAAAACGGTACATGTAGTAAAATTACTATTTTGTTCTTTAGGCGTTGGCGTGCTGTCTGAACTACGCGAAGGTTGTTGTATAGATAACAAAAGTTCGCAAAATTGTTCAGTTGGTAAGGTCACGGAAGACGAAACATCATCTTTTTTTGGAGGCATGTTTCCCGATAGACGTTGGGAGCCACTATAACGTAGTTTTTATTACACGTTATTTACTGTAATTAATAATATAAATGTTATAGATATCAAACATAATACATGTCACAAATTAAAACTAAGGTAACCACAAAAATAATAGTCACGCGTTACTTTCTTTCATTCGAGCCATTATACTCTCTTATCTCTCGACCACTGTAGATATTGTCGACTCTGATCGAGGCTTTATGTACAGGATGGTTATAGTATTTATTTAGTGCATATGCAGTTAATTCATTTAGGTCGATTTTATTGTCATGCGTTTTGAGTACATTTTAAAATTCATTAGTCCCGTCAGTATTTAGTATTTGGTTTCACCAATATAGATTGTAAATCTATTTCAGTACGTTCGTTTGCTTCGGTTATTTATATTTCTTTATCATTTTGATTATTTAGCGGTTTCTTGTGAGAAAACTCATCAAGCCCACGCGTACTGCGTTTTGATTCAATTTTGCATCATTTTTCACGTTTTTGTTGTACTGATGATCTCTCTAACAACGATTCACGTTACTGGTTATAAACTTCGGAAGTGGTACCAAGAGGATAAAAAAAATTTTCGTTTTTAGGAGTTAAGTTTCTCAAGCTTGAAGACTTTGGAAATACCTATTTTGGGGATGTAGTTACGGTAGGTTTCAGTCATTTATACGTGGGTAGTGGTGTCCGTAGAGTTATAATGAGTTCAATAAAAAATTAAATAAATTGAATTTTTCTAATTCGTATGTGCTACGGTTTCGACGTTTTATTAGTACCTTGCCTTGAAACGGTTAAAAATCTTCCGGCGGACCATCGCAAATCTGTATTCACTCGAACATCTTCTGTAGGGTTTTATAACCAACCGAAAACGCATCACATGAAGCTACGAAATTTAAGGTATTTATGACAGTATAGTTAAGTCAATTATGATTTTGAATTTAAGCAAAATATTGTTTGTGGTTTGTATTTTTCGCACCATTATTACAACTTTCAATTAACGACACTTACGATTTATTAATAGCTATAATTACTTTAAAGACTAATTGTTTTTTTTTAATTATATCGACGTTAAATCCGTCAAATTAAATCAGGACAGCACTATTAACATTTTTGATTGTATTGTTACGGAATGTTTATTTTGTAGTGTATTTTATTTCTTATGTTGTTTTGATGGGTACACGGCCTTGCAATTTTAATTTAACTTAAAGGTACATAACCGATGTGTTACATTTTTTAAATTCAGTTTTAATTTAGGTATTTATATTGTTTTTCTTTTTAATGCTTTTATTTTATTTTTTTGTGTAAAGGATGGCACGGTTCTCGGGCGCCAGATTTGTTTCAGAAGTTTACTCTCTTGTTCGACGATGTTGTCCATGTAACTGCAGTGAACACACGGTTGTCTTACTTCGAGCGGTCCTAAAAGGGTAGCTAGGCAAAGAAAATAAAAGACACCAGTAAATAAAACAACTTTATTTCACTCTTAAGAAACGGTAACGCAACGGTAGTTTCGTCGAGTTAATCGAAGAGAACGGAAACGAAAACCAAGCAAGCGTAAAATGAAAGAAATAATGACAAACGTGCGTTCGATAAACGGCAACGTCGGTGACCAAGCAAGCATGCAATAAAAGTATTAACCTATTACTTTAGGTTCGGATAGTCGGTAGAAAAGCGGTTTTAGAGTGGAGCAGTATATGACTAAGTGGAGATAACATGCGCTCTGATGATCTTACATGTGAAAATAAAAAAAATAATTGGCGGTTTGTTAATACTAACTTAAATTAAAACTCAAACTGAAATTAGCAACGGTTCGTCACAGTAAGTTCCATTTAGAGTGAGCGTTACTTCCGTGAGAAAAAATCGGAGTTGCTCCCAAGTAGCGCCTAAAGAAGTTTTACTTTAATAACTGACCTGTAGAAACCACGAGTAAGTAGAAACAGATTACAGTAAAGTGCCTGTTTCTTTTTCTCTAATCCTTAATGTCCTTTCGAGCGTCGGTTGACGGTCTCTATTCTTTAGTTTCTGGTTTGTACAAATAGCACATTATTTAGCCGCGGAGTCCACCTAAATCCACCCGTTTTACCTATAACGGCTGTCGACAGTCGGGTTTTTAAAAATGGTGTTCTACATTCTTTACGCCATTATCTACATTATTTGCGCATTAACATATAATGTTTGTAATGTAAGCCATAGCATTACCATGCTGTTACAATTTTACACTCAAGAATATATAACGATAGTAATACAGTTTTATCAATCTGTTATGTAATAGTTTTTTTTCCTCTAGCATAGAAGTTGAATCCAACTTCCAGCGTCGTCGTGAAGACGACGACAACTCCAATTCCGACATTTCCTTAATGACTACCCCAAAAGACTCTTTCGAAGAGGTCCTGGATCATGTCAAAGTTTATTTCTGCCGACCTACCGTGTTAATGGATGCACTGTCCCGCATCCAGCATATTTTTCTAAAATTCACTCTTGCCAAAAGAACTGACAAGTTGTCAGCACCTGGCCAACAGTTCACAACTGGTCCTGTTTTTTATGTCCAAGTAGCTCGATCGAGCAGAATTGCAGATAGAGTGAAAGTTCCTTCCAGCAAATCTGTCACGCCAATACAACGATCCAGATTTGTGATCGTTCCCAAGCCCGAGACTAATATAGAAACAACCGACGGGACTAAGACGACTTTAGTAAAAGTTTTAGATGACAACCGGTGCTTGTCGTGTGGTGTTTCCAATACTCCGTCACATAAGATTCTTACCTATCGGAGGTTTGATGATGACCGGAATACCTTACGAAGTCGGGTTAATCTGTATCCCCGTTCCCCTGAGTCTATCCATAAACTAGTCTCCGACGTCAATGTACTCATTGCATTCTCTGGAACAGACCAAAGTCAAATGTAAACCAGAGTCTAATTCAGTTTATTTTGCCTAGTATCATGATTTATTTTTACAGTCAGCTACGGTGAAGTAGGGTATTTATTTAGTTATTAACTGCATGTTGCTTACTTTTAGAGTGTTTTATTTGATTATTTTTAGTTTACTAACATTTTCAGTTCTTTTTTAGTAGCTGTCTTGACTAACTGGTCTCATCCTCGTTTATTACAACACCATATCCTTTTTTCTCCTACTTAGTTCTCAGCCTTAGAAGCGAGGATAAACCGTAATGTAGGTGCCTCGCTGAACCTTGTGCTAACATAGGACAAACCTGTAATACAACCAATAAGACTCGTCTAACCAGGCAATCCTTTCTTCTCGTAACTCATCCCGTATGTCGCAAACTTGAACCAAGTAAGTTCGCTTGGTTTGGTAGATCCAATTCTTCCACTTCCTCGTTTGTTGTCGGTGCTCGTTCGTATCTGGCTATTTTGTAGTTTACGGTTCTCTTCTTGGTTCTCCTTCTGTTAGGATCCCTTGTAGACGACGCATTCGATGCTATTGGCCTGGTGGTTGCTGTTAACGTATTTGAACGGCGTCGCCGAACAAACAGCCGGTCTGGCCCTCCTTATTAGATGTATCACAAAATTTCCAGGTGATCAAAATGGAAACGAACATAAAAAACTAAATTAAAATGATTCAAGAAAAACCTTACCCAGATACGTAAAATTTAAGAGGAGGAATATGCGAAGTTGTAGAAAACAAAATAGAAGCATGCAAGACAAATTAGAAGACAGATGTTATGTTAAAAGTGATTTGGTATGATGTTTGTCCCCTGATTTTTTCTCGGAACGTCCACCTTTGGTCAAATGGGTAAGGATAAAATGTCAAATTGAAACATTACTTTTCCGCTGATTGTGGTCTGCTTTACCTATATGGTTCTAACGTAAGCGCAAAGCGAAATTTTCACTTCTAAAATTTCACAAACATCTGTGTTATAAATAGGTGTATTATTATCGCTGCTTTTGTGAAAGACTTCTTGGGGTAAGCATGTACTCATATTTTTGCGATGTAGGTTGATTTTCCCGTAATAGTCTTTGTGTTAATTAAGCCACTTCCGAGACAATCTGAACAAATTAGTCTATTTGTACTTCGTGCGATGTTCGAATAACCTTGGAGGCACACCTGCATTAAGAATAGTGAAAAAGCACTCGGATGCTTGGGCGAATTTGCATACGATTCATTGTTGGTCGATAAGCAATTTAATTGTGATACGATCCTAGGTCTAATTTAGTTTCTTTTCTTAGTGATTGTGTAGGGGATGGTTAGAGCGTGCCGATAGCTATCCGCATAGTTTGGACGACCGTAAGTACTCCTGTTTCTTTTACTTGTCAGTACTTTATGCATTTGTCAAACGTCAAATACGTGCGACATAGATATAGCCATTATCACAAATAACGCATGCAGATTTTATGTTTCTACGGTTTCAATTTATGCTAAGTCCGATTTGCAACGGGTGTAAAGTCACTAGTTTCGCATTAAATCGACGATGAATTCCGAAATTACGTATTACTTGATTTCGTCGTATTCTTAACTTCCAGGACTTGTATCAATGCTATAACTGATATTTATAGGATTATTCCTACTATATACTGTACTTAATGTTGCCCTGAAAAAATAATTCCTTTAACTTTTAACCTCTCCTTCTTAACTTCTCTCATTACTGAAAAAGAAATTTATTTATCGTGTGTTGGATAGATTTGAACGGTGTCTATCATTTTAGTTTCTAATCGTTTTGGCACCTTTTTAATTTGTTTGATAATTTAGCACCACAAGGCTTACGACCCAAATTTCGGAATCCAACCGAGTTAATCGCTAGCAATTTACGTTGCAAAAAAACCCTCGTAACACAGAATGAAACTGCTTGAAGAGAGAATGAACCAAATGAGTTGCCATGGTGAAAAAAGTGTCACGAGCGAAAGCTTACTAATGGATCATCGAGAAGAAACCACTCACAAGTTTAAGATTGTACCTCCAAATTTTGATAGAAAACCCCTTGGTCAACATATTACAAGCAGTTTGAATCCTAAGACATTAAATGACGCTTTAATGCATGCCTTAGAGTTTGAAGCAGTAAAACAAGCATCGCATCGAGACGGTCATAAGCTTCGCTGTGTTGCGGAAGTACACGCGCAGATACTAGAAAGTATCGAGGAGACAGCACGACACCACCAGTAACAGTACGATTTCAAACTGTGACGGGTGAAGAAATACCTACTCACGCACAAGTACAGGTGATCATTGGTTTGGGAAATGAAGTACTCGAGCATCAAGTACTGGTAGCCGGCATCCCGAAAGAAGTTATTCTGGGAATAGACGCTATAAAAAGTATTGGTTTCATTTAGATATGAAAACGATGTCCTGAAGATCGACAATGAAGAAATTCTTTTTCATTCGTCAAAGAAGGCAGCCGTGCGTGTCTTATTGAGTAAAGACGTGACTCGACCTGCAAGGACTGAAAGTGTCATAATAGCGCGCCTGGATGGAAATCTCTGGGAAGGCTACATTCGCGCTATTAAACCAATGCCAACTCAAATCCAATAACGTTGAAAAAAACTCCGTGATAGACCAATGCACGCCAGTATCTCAAATTGTGCGTGAATTCTAATGAAGCTACGTCGCCGAAGAAATGCACACAACATCTATTGGACATTCTTACCTCCAAATGCCAAAACCGCAATCAATACCAACTGGATAAAGTTAAAATAAAGGAAGAACTAACGTGGTGAATCCTAAAATAAATACCGAAGAATCTCGGCCGATACGACTTCCTTTCGCGAAAAGAAAAGAAGCCGAAGAAATGATTACGAATATAGAGAGAGAAGGTGTGAATGAACCTTCAAATAACCCATGGGCGTCCCCAAGGATACTCGTAAAAAAAAGATGGATCAACGAAGTTTTGCGTAGACTACAGACAGCTCAACGACATGACCAAAAACGACAGCTACTCTTTACCGAGAATTGACAAAATTTAGAAGAAATGAATTCTACAAAAACGCTTTATTCAACTAAAACAGGGCCTTAGTCACTTCGCCGATTTTAAGTTATCCACGAAAAGATAAAGAATTTGTTTTGGATACCGATGTAAGTATATAATCTGATCATAGATGCGGACTTTCGCAGATGCAAGATCAACAAGAAAGTCATCGCGTCTTTTAGTGAAGGTTTGTCCAGGTCAGAAAGGAATTATTGCGTGACTAGTTTAGAGCTGTTAGCAGTCGTCAAGTCCATACAATATTTCTACAAATATTTGTATGGGCAAAATTTTTTACTAAGAAATTCTATTTCAGTTTCGTAATCCGGAAAGACAAGTAGCAAGATGGATCGAGAGACTTCAAGAGTATGACTACGACACAGAACACCGTGCCGGAAGTAGTCATCGGAACGCTGATTCCTTGTCCAGAAGACCATGTTGCCGGACTCTAACCATTCTTGGCGACTTGAAGAAATCGTCGAATGCTTCCGGAGAACAGCTATGGTTGATGACAAGTAAGAACCTGAGCACTTGAGTCGCGAACAAGAAAACAATCCCGAAATATGACTACTTCTAAATTAGAAAGAAAACGACCGACGACCAAGCTGGGACGAAATGAGTGTTTTGGGCAGGAACTTCAAAGCGTTCTGAGCGCAGCGGGTTTGAGAGTAGAAGACAGTCTTCTGAAGCAATCCCTAGAGAGTGTCGAGAGCACGGAAAACAGAATGCAGATGGTAGTGTCAGTATAAAGTGGAAGCCATTTAGAGAGAGTAACGATTGACATCGCAAAGCCGTTCCAAAAATCTGATTCGGGAAACAAATACATCATTGACGAAATGAACAGAGGCTTACCCATACCCAATTGTTACAAACTTATAGGTGTTACGAACCCTGCTCGGCCAACTCGCACTAGTCGGAGATAGAGGAGGTTCAAGTAAATAGAATTTAATGGGCGCCAGATCTTACTTAGCAAAACTTTTGTTTTGATCAAGACAGAAAGTCCAACCTTGCAACAGAATCAGGTTCGTAATCCTCAACGAACCAAAAAAAAAGAAACATGTATATGTACAACTTTAATCTAATCTGGTCGATTACTAACAACGAGCACAAAATTTGTAGTAAATTATTCGACAAAGGTTATATAAATGCCGGAAGTAACGGCAACACACAACACATAGGCTTAAATTACACATAGGGTGTGTATAGCGAAAAAAATTAAATTGATAATGACAAATATTAACAGCATGCAATACACAAAATAATTAATAAAAATACCTATTGAAATAATTACTGTAATTACGTAAGTTAGAATAACAAGCAACATTTTCATGAAAAACCTTAATGATAACAGATATGTAATTAAATAAGACTTACCCACAATCCAGTATTTGTCCAAAGAAAACGTTTTCCTCGTTGAGTCAATCTGGAATATTAATGAACAGAGCAAATCGTGTCATCACAATGACTCACGAAAGCAAAAATGTACAAAGCTCTTGATTAACGCTAAAAGAAATTAAACATAAAAACCGGTTATCGAATGCTGTTGCACACATTGAATTAAAGGAAATATCACAGTCTATTGACTCGTAAGTAACAGTACATCGGAGAGAATTTCCTTGTCAAGGCTTCGTTTTTACGCTTTAACGTAGGCGTTCCAAATTATAATATGTGCACTAACACGTGTCGGGTCGTGCCTATGATGAATAAACTAATAGACATGCGTTTTCGTTTTATACCATAATTTCCACATACGCCAATGATGTTAGAAAATTAATTTAGACATCGCAAGCATGAATTTAATTAATGGACGGTTTAACATCTTGACAGGAAATCAACTAAAACGAAACTAATTAGAGGGCGTCGAAAGTAAAAATCTAACTTCAGTGTAATGAATACACATAGTATTACATTTTGAAATTTATGCACGTAACACAATCAGCAACTACAGTCGCAGACGTATTAGTGAAAAAGTTTTTCTGCCAGTTGAAATTACACTCCGACCAAGGCCGCAACTTTGAGTTTGGACTGTTTCTAGAAGTTTGCTGACTGTTGGAAATTAAAAGAAAACTAAGACGAACAATGGTGTGTCGAACACCAAAGAGGCTGGGATCAGTACTTGCACTTTTTCATAATGGCATACCGAGCATCTGTTCAGGAAAGCACAGGCCAAACAGCATCCTGTGTCATGCTCAGTCGTGAAATACAACTGCCATGCGACCTCCAATTTGAACGAAGACCGGATATAACGTGTGGTTGTGTAATTTCCAAAGAAGCCGTGATTTGTCGGCATAGCTGCAGAGGCAATGGGAGGCTCCTTATGAAGTCGTGCAGGGTATAAGTGACGTCATATATCGCATCCGAAAACCACTCAGAGGCAAGTCAAAGTAGTGGTCCACTTCGATCGTCTAGCCCCATTTGCTGGCGATAATTTACACAAAGCTCATATCCAAAACAAAGTAACAACTAGCAGAACCAGAAATCCAGTCGAAGGAATAGACTTCAATAAGTGTATGAGCATATACGGAGGTTCTGGAAAGGGTAGGTTCAGAGTTCCAACCGAGGGAAAACAAAAGCTGTTTCAAACACGTAAAGATTACGCCATCGCATAGTGCGTGCGCGCGGATCTTGCAATGTCCAGAGGGGTTAGATAAACTACGAAGACAGCAACCGGCGATCGGAAAAGCTTTAAAACTACGTGGTGGCCGACGCTTCATTTTCTATCTGGTTACTAAGAAGTACTAACGTACAAAGCCGTTATACGAAAACCTGTGGCGAGCATTATGGGATCAAGAAAAAAATGGAGTTCCACAATACTAAGAATTTGGCAGTACCCAAGCTTGGATGTGGCTTAGATCAACTGAATTGGAGGACAGTTCGAAATATGTTGGAGGTCGTCTTCCGCACAGACGTTCAAGTGTTGATCTGTAGTTACCAACCAAGTAGAATATTGGGTCAAGAAAAGTCCATTGACTGCTACATTTATGCTCAAGGAAATTGCCGAAATGGAAAACTGCCGCTATCGCCACGTTTCGTTTCTACCGGTGTCGCATCCAGTTTTCTGTTATGGGACAGAACAGTCTTATTAAGAAGAGAGCAGTGAAACATTCTCGAAATTATTGTCAACTTTCAGACAATGACCGAACAATGTTGAATATTCTAGACACAGACAACAGAAATATATAAAAGGTATTCAAAAGAAGCTGAAGTCAGTTTTTCGAATTGAGTCGGAATTAAGTAAGACTTTGTCAGTTTAGATAAATTAAGTGTATACAACGCGTGCCAGTGAAAAGATAAATATAATGTCGTGAAAGTTTTGTAAAGATAAACAAGTCCAATTTTGGATAAATAAAAAGTGCGGAAAGTAAATACCGAGTGAGAGTAATAAATAAATTAATGCAAGTTGTTTTTCTTAAATATCGTTAGATTTAATTAATTACATGTAGTTCTAATCGTGGAAATATTTGGTTTTTAAATAAATCAGTTTAAAAAAACAATTCAAATCTTGTTAACTACGAAAATAATTTGGTTTCCCGCTAATTTAATATCGACTAGTTTAGTCATTCAAACAACGAATATAAATGGCGGTAAATTTAAAAATATATCAAAATAGGTAATTGGAGTAATTTCGAGAAAAGATCACAAAACATTACATTGTTGTTACTTGTAAAATTGCTTTATTAAAAGTTTTTGATGTTACAATACTCACAGACTTGTTTCTCCCAAGTAATTTAGAGAGTACAATCTTCGAAACCAAGCCGTTACTATAAATAAACGAACCGTTTAAAATAATCAAGAATTTAATCCCACGCAAGCGTCTTTGGTACAGTAACAATTAATATAAATATTACTACTTCTGTGCACGAAAATATATACAGAGTTGAAAGCACTTAATAATACTTTGCCTAAATCGATATCACTTATTGCAAATATTTTCAAATAATTGCAATCTATATATAAACATCTGTATCACTGGAACATTAAAAGTTGCTTTTGTAAAGCAAAAATAAAAATATACATTTATTGAGATAGGTCAGAAATTGGCTAATCCTTCAAAGCCAATCAAAACAGAACAAGATTTAACAAATTCATATAATACTAATACTTATCAGTCTAAAATCAATAAAAGCTTCGTACGACTGCTGATCATTGGATCCATATTACCGCACTTGTTCATCTTCTTTTGGAATATTACTAGTAATTACAGGTGTAACTTCTGGTATGATTGCAACATTAGTCAACGGAACATCTTTGTTATCTATAGGAACATCAACTTTTCCTTGTATTTGTGCTATAGCGTTTTGTCCTTGATTTTGAATCGACGTGTTTTGTATCGTATGCGAGCCACTTTGATTAGATGCGTGACTACTAGACCGCGAGTGATTTCCACCGACTGGGGTTTGTATTAAAGGCGTGGGTGGACTCTTAGCACCAGCTGGGGTTACACCACCACTAGCAATTTGCATGTGGTACTTATAAATGTTTTCCGTAGATTCGACAACGCCTTGCGTTAAATTTAAACTGCGCCCTCTAATACCAGACTCTTTATTTTTAGGTGACCACCAATTGACAAAAGTGCCTACCACCGGAACGTGACGCAATATACCTTCTTGCCATAATCTTTCTTCGTTTTCTTTTTGCAAATCCAACGTCGCAGTTTCAATACCTGTATTAAATCTTTCAATGTAAGAAATCAAAGTGTTACTTTTACCTCTTTTAACGATTTCGCTCATCGAGTCCAACACTCTCGAATTTTCTTCGACGGACTGACCAACTCGAATGACCAAATTTAGGAGTTCCTCGACGTCTGATTGAGCAGTGAGCATGCCAAAGCGTACGCACATTAGACCGTCGACACCTTCACCCAAAGAAAAGGCCGAGTCGGTTGTGCGTAAAGCGTCGACTAGGGCAATGTTTAAGTTGTTTAGTTCCTCTTTAGCTTGGTCCGTTAATAGCTGCTCCCATCCTTCAGGAGCATAGCGAACGCCACCAAGACCTTAAAACAAATTTGTAATGGAAAGTTATTATAAAAACATCAAATTGGAAAGGATTTTAAAGAACCAGGACGTCTTACAGAGTGGTAAAATTCTATATAGACAACCTACATCAAAAAACAAATAGTTTATGAAACAATTTTCGTCTGTATATTTGCAGAAGTTTCCGACACCATATAAAAAACTGCATATTTCATAGATAACCATAATAAAGCCGTAGGCGTGGATTATATGAACTCAAAAGAAATAGTAAGTCATTTTTTTTCTAGATTGTTGGGAACGTAATTAGGCAAAACTAAAATATGACTAATAATTATGATTAAAGTTTAATCACAACTAAATTAATTACGTTAGGAACTTGATCAGCATTCAACTGTTTTTTAATTCTTGGTTCAAAACTACTTTATACGAATTTCGCTGCTTTGTGAACATTTTCCCAGGCGATTTCTGACTACCTACATGTCGTTCTATTAAGGTGGAGAATCAAAACCTGTTTCGTTTATGGAAAAAATTCCTATGATGACGTCACGCCATGTTCCTTGAAGATGTCGAAACTTTCACTAAACTAAGATAATTCTAAACGTATTGGTAGCCCACTTGCCGAAATAACGAAATTAATTTGGGGGAAACTCGGCGCATTCGGTTTTTTTAATAATTGTATAAATTGAATAGGATTTACTTGTGATAACACTGTATGTACGTGTTTGTTACATTTCACCTAATTTTAGGATATTCTATGAAGGTGCTGTTAGCTAGTTGCATGCTTCAAAGAAAAACTAAATTGTAAGTATTATATTTCCTTCGTACGACCAGACGTACATATTAGATTGTCACAATTAACTATAAAACTTTTTTTGTGTGTAAGATATTATTAGACGGTGCGCTCTGGTTTTCTAAATTATGAAGATGTGTATATACGTGTTATAATTTACAAATGTAAATTTATTTCTTTTCGGAATGTAAAAGTTAGGCCGACAAGTTTAATTGGTTGCACGACTTGTTGCCCAACCGAAGGGGGCTTACTTCAACCACTATTGTCTGTGATATTCACCTTCGCTACGTTCTAGCGATTGATCGCACGTATGTAAATTCATCTCTCTACGAACTTCTGTGTCTGTGATAAAATAAATATACTCGTTGTTACAACCTGTGTTTTGTAATTTGTTCTCTTACAGCTTAGGATAGATTTAAACGGTATCTCCCATCCTAATCTTTCACCGTTTTGGCGCTTTGTAAATTGCTTTATAATTAGCACATCAAAACCTACGATTTACTCGCCGAATCAAACTGATTTAGTCGCTAGCAATTAAATTGCGAGAAAATTTTCGTAACCACTTTAGTTCAAGCTGGCAAAGAGCTCGCGAAAAAATTAGAAAGCTAATTACAAAAACTTAAACCTGAAAAAGGTTCGAAAGCTGATAAAAAGTAGTAAATACATTACAACCAGTAAACACCTCGTCGACCACATGAAGCACCATACTTAGACAGTACTTAACTGTAGGTACCGTATTTGTTTCTAGTAGAGTTGTAAATAATTAAAAAAACAAAAACATGCAATACATGTAAATGTAGGTAACGTATTAAATTTGTTAGAACCGTAATGTATACTGTTATAAAACTCGTTTTTTGTAGAACAAATATAACAAACTGGTAAAGAGTTCACGGGAAATTTAGAAAGTTGGCAAAACATTAGAAAGTGATAAAAGTATTAAATAAATTACAGCTGATAAAGACTTCGTCTACCACATGAGGCAATATACTTAGACAGTACTTAAGTGAGGTATTTGTTTCTGGTAAAGAGTAAAAATTAAAAAACTGGTAGAATTGTGAAAATTTAGATAAGCGGTAAAGAGTTCGTTAAAAATTTGGAAATTTCCCAAAAAAATAGAATGGTGGGTCACAGAAAATTTAAAAACTGGTCGAGTTGTAAAAAAATTTAAAAACTGGTAAAGAAAGCTCGAGTGAAACTTAAAAAGCTGGTACAGATGCAAAAAAATTAGGAAATTGGTATAGAGTTCGCGAGAACTTTTGAAAGCTGGTAAAGAGTTCGCTTACTACACGGAACGCCACAAAACAAAGACATGTAATAGAGGTAAGGGTCGGTAACGTGTTAAATTGATTACAGCCGTCATGTACACTGTTATACAACCTGTCCTTTGTAAAACAAATATAAAAAACTAGCAAAGAAACCACGGGTAATTTAGAAAAATTAGAAAGCTGTTAAAAAGTAGTAAATACATTGCAGCTGATAAAGACTTCGTCTACCACACGAAGCACCTTACTTAGACAGTGCTTAAGTGCAGGTGCCGTATTTGTTTCTGGTAAAAAGTTGTAAAAAATTAAAAAACTGGTAGAATTGTGAAACTTTAGATAGGCGGTAAATATTCGTAAAAAATTTATTTATTTTTTTCACAGAAAACTGGCAAAGAAAAGTAAGAAAACCGCGGAGAATTTAGAAAGCTGGCAAAGATTAGAAAGTTAATAAAAATGAGTAAATAAATTGTAGCTGATCTCTTCGCCTACCACACGAGGTGTCTAAAAGACAGTACTTAAATGTAAGTACTGTATTGAATTCTGGTAGAGTTGTAAAAATTTAGAAAAAAAAACGAGTTCGTAGAAAGCTTAGAAAACTGGTCAAGTCCTTATGTTAAAAACTCTTTAGTATAAAATTTATCCTCGGTACGCCTACTTTTCGTTGTTGGAATAGGACTAGAATATCAAATTGTCAAACACGATAAAGTTTAAAGAACCTAGACATCCTTTAGCGTTGTGTACTCCCAACAAGGCTTTCATTGTTAAGTATTTCATACACATCGATGTGAATTGTGGCGATGTGAGTGAAAGTCTTTACTTGGGATAAAAATTTATTTCTTGTATTGTGGTTTAATTTTATTCTTTCATAATTGTCTGTAGCGGGTTTCCATACCTCCACATGTGTTCTTTATCTGTGGAGTATATGTTGCAATTCAAAAATTTCCATGATGTCACGTTACTGGAATTAACACCACCTACACTTCCGACGGGTTGAATACAATCATATTGGAGGAAACAATTACCGAATTTACAAAATTAATTGAAAGGAAACTCTGCGCATTCGCTTATTATCAGTGATCATATGAATTAAATAGGGATTTAATTGTGATAACGCCGTATGTACGTTTTCTTTTGTGTTAAATTTCAATTAGGTTTTAGGTAACACTGGTACGGAGGTACTTACTTAAGAAAACCTAATTGTCAGTATTACAGTTTCTATTTTAAATTCATACTATTTTGGTTGTTACAAGCTTGTCATGTCGATTGTAGAATGACTGTACGTACATGTTAGGTTGTTTACACAATTAATTATAAAATCGTTTTGTTGTGTCATATTATTATACGATGCGCTCTGATTCTCTAATTCTTCAATTTTCGTACTTTTGTATTTTAATTTACGTAAAGTCATTCCTTCTCTGAATGTAAAAGTTAGACCAACTAGTTCACTTTGCTGTACAACGTGTTTCCCAGTCGAGGGCGTAGTTTATATTTTGTCCGGGATGCCGACCTACGTGTTAGTGTTTGATAAAATTTGTATAAATTTACTTATGTAATTTCTTCTTCTTGTAACTACTATCTGTGATAAAATAAATATATATTCTGTGTACTACTGCTGTCTTGTCATTTGTTCTTTTTCGGCTGCGGGTAGATTTAAACGGTGCCTCCCATTTTAGTATTTCATCGTTTTGGCGCCTTTTTAAATTACCATGAAGCCTACGACTCTATCGCCGGAACAACTGAGTTAGTCGTCACTCTCTTTTAGTTACGAGAAAAACCACGCAAAATAGTTGTACAAAAATTAGAAAACTGGTAAAGAAAGGCCGTGAAACATTTAGAAAGCTGAAACAGTTGCATATCATTAGAAAACTGGTATAAGCTTCGATAAAAATTTAGAAAATTTGTCCAGTTGTAAAAAGTTTAGAAAACTGATAAGCTTAGAAAGCTAATTAAAAAAATTGAAAGCTGTAAAAGGTTTAAAAGCTGGTAAGACCGCGGGAAACTTATATAGTTGGTAGTCTTGTAAAAAGTTTAGAAAGCTCGTAAAGAATTCACGGAAAATTTGAAAAACTAGTAAAAATTGTAAAAAGAAGACAGTTAGTTCGTGAGAAACTTAGAAAGCTGTTAAGGAGTTCACTTACGACACGGAACACGATAAAATAAAGACGTGCAATACAGGTAAAGAAACCGCGACATATTTGAAAACTGGTAAAAATTTTGAGAGCTGACAAAGAAATTGGAACCATAGTGACAACACACTTTGACTAGTATTCAGCAGCTGAGTACTAAATAAAACTATCAATATCCGATATCGTCGATACTTCGACACCGTCAATTTTACCTCGATACCATCGATACTTCGATAGTGCCAAAGAGTATATAACGTAGTACCTATGATGCCTCGATGTGATACCGTCACTCCTTTCATACCATCGATACCTACAATACCGTTACTCCGATACTGCAATACTGCATACGTCGACATCGTTGATACCTTGATACCGTAATACTTCAATATTACAATACCTCAATGTCGTCTATAGTTCAATAACGATACTATTGTTCCCAGTCGGTTGATTAAATTTAGATTTATTATTCCTCCCCGTAAAATGCACAGTCGATGGCTAAGATCTATTGGGTAGTGTAATCTGAAGCTCGACGGAGAATTTGTTGTATCGTTGTTCGTGTTTGAATAAACGATTTTTTGTTGTTTAGAAAATATGAAGAACTTTAAAAAGACATGCACGAAAAATTTTATTTGAATATTTTATAGGGAGTGTGATTGCCGATAATTAAAATGGCGGTGTTATTTTTACATCTCAAAAACATGAGATGTAATAATTATAAATAAGTGTACATTCAAGTGATGATAAAGTAAATATGGAATTTAAACAAAAATCAAGCTCAGAGGTCGTCGATACTACGATACAGTCGATGTTTTAATATCATCGATGCCTACGATACTCAGTAGGTACCGTCGATTATTTGATATTGTTGATATCTAGGATACTTCGATACAGTGAATACTACGATGCCGTTTTCTTCTATACCATCGATACCTCAATACCGGTCGATACTTCGATATCATCGATCCTTTGCGTACTTATGATACTTTAATATCTTCGATGTTGCGATACCAAAACTGGAAAGTGTGCCGGTAAACGCATTATACCAATTCAACCATGCTCAAAAAGCAGTCAATGCGTCTTACACAAACTGACTTTCTTCACAGAGATATCTTAACACAGGTGCGTCTGCTAAAGCCGCTTTTAATTTTTTAAACCGCCGTCGTCACATTCCACATTCAATTCATATGCTCGACTTTATGTCCACAGTCTTAACAGAGTCGCTAATATGTACACAAGCTCAGAAAACTTCTTAATTCAGGTGTCTTTTGGTAGCAAGACCTACATCTTTTTGAAATCGACAGCTACTTCTTGACGTACTAGACTCGTGAGCGACGATAATTTCGACAATACAGTTTCCATTAGTCTTTCAAACGATACGGTGTAGGGATGATATATGTTCATCGATGTTACCAGCAAATAATCGATTCTAGATAACATTATAGGTATTCTTATTGCATTCTTATTATTGTTTTAGGTTGTAGGTTTTTAGGAATTATTGTAACCATGTAAACTAAGACATCTTTTTGCTGGACATCGATGTTTTGTGTTGGATAATAATCGTTAATCGATGTTTACCTACCGATGTCAGCACTGACGCTAACATCGATGTTTTTAACGTCAATCATTCCTGTTACACAGGCATTACACAGTCCAAATGGCATCAGTATAAACTGTCTCAGAGATCCGATCCAATGAAAAACGTAGTCTCTCGTCATTTAGCATACATTTCTACTTGCCAATACACGCTTGTCTTGTATATCTTTTATGTTTTTGTTAAGCTTTCCGCGTTTCGCCAATGAAAAGTGTCTCGGATGTTGTTAAATTGGTTACGCATCTTTGATGCTAATCTTATGCGCTACTGCATTAGTTTTGACCTTATCGTTATCTTCGTACGCAAACACACTTTGACATCGTGTTGACGTATCTTCTAGATCCTACAATCTTCTTCCGAGTTTCGCCGTGTACTCGTACTTTGCTTCGGTGTTCCGCTGTTCAAGCTGCCAACTTCTTCAGGATCTGTTATCAGACTGATTAACTCTATAGTTTATATCCGTCGTCACAGTTAAAATTAGAATACTTTTCTATCTCAATCTCCTCTCTGATGATTCTCCAATGATAGTTCATTGTGGTAGCTAATACTTCTAGATCTTCACAGTCGACCCTATGTCCGTGCTCGTGTCGGAAGAAGTACTACAAGCGACACCCACCGGAATTTTATCATGAACCTGTACGGGAAAGAAGTGTTTATATCTACTAGAAGACTAGATTCTCTATGTACAACTCTCATTAAATTTGGCGTTCCTCTGAAGATCCATAGACCAAAGGATTACACCGACATTCGTGAAACTAAATCACCTTATACAAACTAAAGTAGCCAAGGAGATTTTTAAGAAGAACTGAAAAACCACCATTGAGAGACAGTATGCACCGGGTGTACAGAAAACTGCCGATGATATCAAAAGAACTAACGGTGAAAACGAAAATACTAGGAATGGGAATGA
This sequence comes from Aquatica leii, assembly GCA_035610365.1. Classification (NCBI taxonomy): domain Eukaryota; kingdom Metazoa; phylum Arthropoda; class Insecta; order Coleoptera; family Lampyridae; genus Aquatica; species Aquatica leii. The sequence continues at coordinate 69,010,992 of CM069437.1, forward strand.
ACTTAGTTATTGCACCAGAAAAGATACGGAAAGAAGATATCACAGAAGTGGAAGTAGCAGTGAAGTCTTTATCAATTCTCGAAGCTGAAGAAGTACGACAAGAAGTGAGCCGTGTTTTGAAGAAAGCCAAAACACCTAAACGGAATATAACCAACGACGAGAAGACCACCCTAAGCAACCTAAAGAAAGATGGCAGCATTGTGATTGTAAAGGCTGACAAGAGCAATGCGACTGTGATCCTGGATAAGAAAACCTACAAGCAGAAGATCAACGCCCTACTAGATCTCAACGTCTACCTTAAAGTTTAGAGAGATCCTACGGCGAAAATTGCTCAAAGAGTAAAAGAAAGATTAACACTCCCGGAAAAAGACTAGAAGTGGTTGATACCTAGAGCCAGTCGACCACCTAGACTATATAGTCTACAGAAGATCCACAAGGAAGAAACACCACTTCCTTACCAGCATTGGATCGCAATGGGGAGCCCACTATCAGCCTGTAATAGCCAATTTATTCATGGAAGCGTTTTAAGAAGTAGCTTTGGAAAAAAGTGAATGGAAGTCGAATGGACTCGATATGTTGACGAAATAGAAGAAGGAAGTTTATGTTCTTAAATCTAATGTTAAACCACAGCCAAGGAGATTACAACATGCAGTGTACGGGAAGAAAACCCATAGAGACACAGTACCTACATGCTACGTAATAACACCAACCTAAACAGAAGAGAGATCTACCATCGAGGATTCGCCCGCTTGACTTTTGTTTCCAAAACAACAGAGAAGATTGGTAAGATTTTAACCAAAAAAACATAAAGGTGCGCTTCAGCAGTACTGCATCTATCTAAAACAACTTTACTTGTTCTAAGGATAAATTATCACACACATAAACTAACGTGTGAAAACGAAAACAGCTACGTCGGACAAACTGAAAGGTCAATCAAAGAAAGAGTCAAGGAACATCAGAGCGACGCACAAAGAACGCGAATTAGACAATTAGGAAATGCGGAACATGCACAGACATAAAGTCGACGTTGAAGAACCAGAAGTATTAGTTGCCACTAAGAACTATCATCGGAGGATCATCAGAGAAGCCATCAAAAAATCATCGGCTGCAAACTTAGCAACACGTGGAAAAATTTGTTACGAAGTTCTGTCGCAGTCGATGGAGCACAACGGCCATGCATCGGTGTATCAACGACGTATATAAGGAGGAACAACTACAGAGAGAATCAGTCTGATAGCAGATCCTGAAGAAACTGGCAGCATGAACAGCAAAACGTCGAAGCAAACTTCGACTGCACAGCTAACCCCGGAAGAAGCGACGCCGGCCTTAAATCCTATGGAACTATCTATCTCTATTAATCTATTAATATCTGCTACTGACTATAGGTCTCCTCCAATGGCTTCCAGTTTTGTCTGTTAATCAAGTTTCACATGGCCAACCAATCTACATTTAGATTTTGCGATGTGTTAGATTACGTCGGTTACTTTCGTTATCCTATCTGATTATGGCATTAGATATCCGTAACTCCTAACATTGCTCTACCCATCGATCTCTGACTGGTTCAAATCGTTCAATGAAGTCGAAACTGTTTGGCGCACTGTACGAGACCACGTCTTTCTATTATTTCCTTCAATCAACGCTCTCGACTTTCGACGATATTGGTGTATTCAACTTTTTCCAGTTAAAGATTCCATGTTGAAGTTGCTTATTCGAACTACCACTCGGGTTTCATGTCCTCCGACCAAGACTCTTTTAGCAATTTTGTTATTTTCGAGATTAGGTACAATCATTCTAACATACCTTCCCGGAAATTACGATCCAGGCACGCGGACACTACCATCTCCGTTTTCCGCGATAGTGTATTACTATATACTATCAAAAACATATGTCAACCTCTTTTCTCGAGTCAAAAAGTAGTTTTTCGTAGTTTTTGTTGTAAAGAATCTTGGAACCTGCAACTCACGTCCTTCCATTAAGTTAATTTCGCGACTTTCAATTCAGAAAGTTTCGTCGTAATCATTATCTTTTCGAAAGTTAAAAAAATCAAGTTTTAAGTTCATAAATGCACACACATCAAAATATGCAACGTAACAAATAAATAGATACTCAATTATCAAAATAATAAAGTTTCTTTCTAATAAAATACATACCCGCCCATTCCGGAAGCTCGACAAGCTTGAGAACTGGAGAAACTTCAACCAATTTAGTAAAAGTTTCCTTTTGCTGAACGGTGGCTCTTAATATCACTAACTGTTGTTCCAAACACTGAATAAAAGTTTGAATATCTTCTAAAGACGGTTGGTTAGGAGTTGTATTTTCAAACGGACAATACCTCAACACCACTCCTACATTTTCTAAATCACATATGTCTATATTCACCTAAAACAATGCATAAAGTAAAAAACCAACACGGTGCAACTACAATACCTGCGGTGCGTCCAATTGCAAAATTTGCCCTAACCAAGAATTCAACTTATCGTAATAATGAGGTACTTTAGTTAAAACTTCGTTTTCTTTAACTTCAGGAATAAATTGGAAGACTACACAGCTGGCAGTTGTTTCTAGTAAAATCTGCGAAGGTGGGATTAGTACAAGCAAACGAAGCTTCATCTAAACTTACTGGTATATTAACCGGTTTCGATATTAATTCCGAAACTGTGTATAAACCACTTTCGCCACCAGGTTTCTGGCTCTAAATACAGATTTTTTTACTGATGTAACTGAACCGGATTAATCTTACCAAAACGCGAACGTGCCTATACACATCTATCGCCGCCCACAATCTCTCGCTTGATAAGAAGGCATCGCGAATTCGTGAATGGAAGCCTTCTTTGCCTAAAGACTGTAATAAAATCCACAAAGGAAGCGAAACAATACGCCGTCCTTGATGGTCCGTGCTGAGTCCAGCAATTAAAGGAAGTGTGCTTTCTCGAGTTGCGCCCACTTGACGATTACGTAAGTTTGGTTCTTTATTGATATCCCAAAGCCTATATAAAGTCTAGTTTGCGGTAAAGAAATTATTGTCTAACACCCATTAAATTTAAGTGTATATAATAATTAAAGGATACGACCATCGGTAAACCAGTTACCCCCAGCCAACTCCCAAGAGATATTGTAAAACTATCGGCTATATGTGGATTCTGTAAATGATAACTAATCTAGCTGTTTTTTGCAAAAAAAAGTTGCTTACATGGCCATTACGTTGACTTAGCGGCAACGCCAGCGCAGCTAACGAATGTCCTCGCAAATGCAACCAAACGTTGTGCAATTTACACAACTCTTGAAGCCTTAGGAGATTATCGACGTGTCCGGCGATCGGTGTACCCGCATCGGCTATTACAATTAAAGGTGTACGACCCATATTAACATCTTCGGCCAACATCTTTTGTAATGCGGCGACATCCATCGTATGTTGCGAGCCTAAATCTATACGTTACTTTTTTATTTTCAATTCAATTGAGCATTACCAAAATGAGTGTTAACTGGTACGGGTCGAACACATGCAAGAGGAAGTCCTAACTGTCTACACAAGTGTTGAACGACACCTAAAGGACTTGCAACGCTACTGTATATTGTTGGAGGAACAGTACTAAAAGCTAAAGCTCCATCTTCTAAATATCTTGGATATTTGTAATGCAGCATCATGCGGGTAATTCTCACCAAGCCTTCTAATTGGTCGTCGTGGTAAAAGGCAACTGAATCTAAAAAACTAAATATCATTTTAGACTAAGTTGTCAAGGAACATAATATATTTCTGAAATCATTCAGTTTATCTGTTGCATTGTTTCTCTTTTATTCTAATAAAATACTAATGTTGTACTTGGGGCAAAAACCTTGTTAACCAGTGTTAACCGGCTTCACCAACAAAAGTCAATGGCAAATAACCAGATCCTCCCATCCAATAAAAAAACAATTTCAAAAATCGTCAACACAAACTTGCGGCTTTTAATTTTTTGTTCTCCCGGCATTCATCGGAACAAATTGACCTCCCACCGTATAGTCTTGACGCCGAGCGTTTTTCACTTGTTCCGCTCAGGTGTCTATGACTTAGGCATGAAAATGCTTGTACACCGTTATGACAAATGTTCGAATTCAATTTTTTTTTAAAAATCTATAAGTTTATAAAAAATGGGACCGTGTAATTGCGAAGACTTCCACGGCCGGAGTCTATACTAAAATACAAACGTCTTTGGAGTTTGCCGAAGTTGCCAACGTTTCGCCAACTTTCATAAGGGTATTTATCAAGAAAGAAATCGAAAACTTAAAGAAGTAAACGATAATCTAACAAAGAATCAACTTATGAACCAAACCAGATTCTAAACTCCATAAAAGTGACTTAAGAAGATGTTGTTTCCGTATTTATAGTGGAAGTCTCGTAGCGGTGGGATAAGTTCGACACTGATTGGGTTGCGTTCGAAAAGAGGCGTGTCCAGTAACAACCGGGAACCAAAGAGGAGATAGTTCATCACGATTGAAGTTATTAGAGCGTTTGATGATTTCCTGTTGAAGACGAATAGAGATTTCGCAATAACCGAGGTGTTTTCAAAATCTATATTTTGGCCTGTAGTAAAATAATGTTCAGCAACAGCAGACTTAAAAATATGTCTTTTCTTTACACAACGATTATGTTCTAAACTACATGACAGAACGACCAGTTTCGCCCATATAGACTAAACCACATGAACAAGGAATTTGGTATACGCCTTGAGATGAAAGTGTAGGAAATTTGTCCTTGGGAAAAGGAAGAATTTTAGCTGTCGAGTTGAATATTAGTTTAATACAATTCTACATAGCAGTTTCCCTACTTGATCTGTGACCCCACAGATTTACGTAAAAACGCAATAAAGGAAGAATCAGAAAGAAACGCAGAAAAATTCCAAGATGAAAAAAAAACATAAACCCCTTCAACAACCAAAAAATGGAAAAGCATGTGGAAAGGAAGAGATAACCCCAAAGATAATTAAATGGTTAAAGAGTCGAGGAAAAGTGAGTAAGTTGTTTAAAGAAGTTTTGTAAACAGGAAAGAATTCCTGAAGATTAGAAAACTAATCTAGTCATAAACACATAAAAAGAAACATCAAAATAAGATAGCTACAGAGCCAACTTTTAGCACAATCAACTCATAAATTATTTACCAGTATCATAGAGTAAATAAAAACTAAGAGCATACGTCGATTCAAGCTAGAAAGGGTGCAAACGGCTTTCCAACGTGGAAGATAAACAAGAAAAAATATTTGCCTCCTAAAAACTATGATATAAAACACGATAGAACAAAGAAAGAAGATGTACGCAATCTTCTTGACCTAAGAGCGACGTTCGACACAGTGAAGAGACAAAGTGCTTCAGTCGAGTTGAAACAAGACAACTGATTCAAATCATTAGAAACACCAGCAGCACAATGAAAAGCAAAATCAGAAGAATTCACAAAATACTAAAACAAATCAAAACCCAAGAAGCAATACGTGGACGGCTTGGTATTAATGGAAAGTTCCGACAAAAAAAAACAAAGCACTTACTCTCATGTATGTTATGCTATGAGACTCTCTAAGATTTCTTGTCTTGTCCTACTTGAAGATTTTGAAAAAAAATTAAAAAAGAACCACATTGAAAACATCATAAATATAATGTTGGCAGCACATTTATAACTAACTGAATCTGTCAAATTTAAAATTCGAATCCTAAATATATAATATTTAATAAATTTCATAACATTTAAACATATTTTCTACTAGATACACACTTCTAAGCATATTTTCACGTAGATTTCGATTTATTATTTTGGCGCTCTAGAATTTTTTCTGTCATTACGCAAATACAATAACGGACGATAATTCATGTTTGAGATGAGGGGAGCACAAAAATCTAATTCTTATTTTTAAAAAAAACTATCACTCTGGTTAACCGCTGTCACCAAGATGAGCGTTGTGACCAAAGTGATGATTGTGGCCCAACTGGTGTTGTGACTAAAAGTAGAAGTAGGCGTTTGACCAGAAATGGCGTTATAAACAGAAGCTAGAGTGGGCGCTGTGACCAAAAACTATTACTAGGTATTATGACCAAGATGCCCGATACGACAAAAAAACCGAAAACAGCAGTAAAACAATACTTTGCTGATAACACACTCAAACTGCATAAATAAGCATGAGTGCCATTAGAAAATTTTCCACGGGCGGCAAACTACCCCTAGTTCTAGGTACCATGTGGGATCTAAGAGCGGAAACCTCACAAAAAAAATTTTGAAATGTCAGGAGCCAAAAAACGAAAATCTAGGCTATGAAACTACATTTATGTATTTTCTTCAAATTTAAATGAGACGTTGTAATTTTTGTCCAATATACTCTGTGGCATTGAAATTGCAACACCAAGAAAGGGTGGGAATTTTGTGAGCAAACTTGACAGGAAGGTTTACCTAAATAATTAATTTTTCAAAGAAAAGAAATAAAGATGAACACAATTTTTATTTAATATTGTGTTGGCCCTCCTCCTATTGACTTCACACTCCCTCACTATTTAGTAGCATCAATTCCAGAAATCGACTTTCCTCTTTAAGTTATTGTATCCCAAGCAACTTGCAATTCATGCCGGAGAACTTCTTGTGTTTGTGGTGGATGCGCTAAGTTTCTCAGTGTTTTACCCATAATGTTCCACGCGTGTTCAATAGGCAAAAGGTCGGGAGATCTGGATGGCCATGGTAAGAGATTAACGTTGACATCTTCAAATCGGTCAATAGTGTCCTACTATGTGGGACAAGCATTATCCTGCTGGAAAAGTAGGTCTTCCAACTGCTGACGATATGAAAGAATATGGGGTTCTACCACCGTATTAACATATTGCCGGGCGTTCATTCTACCTCAGATAAATACGAAACGAGCCTTACTCCCATAGGCTATAGCTCCCCATACCATAACCCCCACAGCACTCTCATACGGTCATCATGTATCCCCAAACAGAATCGGGATTCAACACCCAAGACTACTCTATGCTGTTCCAGATTCCAGTGGAGTCGCAACCTACAACACTTCAAACCTTATTTCCGAGTAGCTAAACCTTCCTGCCAAGTTTCGTCACAACATTCACATGCATCTTCTTAGTGTTGCAATTTCAAAGTCACAGAGTATATTTTGCATTTTGGCAATAAGCAAGTCTTTAAGAGCTTGCGTTTAAGTGTTCATTTTTGCACGAATGAATTACTAAAAATACTAAAAATTGTAAAAACTTTATTTCTGGTGCCAAATCAGTGATTTGGGCAAATCCTGGGCCAAATCATATTTGCTGTGCGTCTTATGTAACATTACTTAGTGGTTGCCTTAGTGAAAAGTCGCGATATATGCCATTTGCATTTCCAAAGGACCATGCGCACTATTATTTATGCATTTCAAAAATTGTTAGAATAACAAGTAAGAACAACCCCAACAATCGCAACCTTCTTTCTGATATCGGGCCTGTTGTTCCTCGCCGCGACGAGTTTTCAATCCCAGCACCACCTAAAAATTGAAGTTTAGGGACATTTAGAAAACTTTGGCAATGAAGATTTACGCTTAAATCCAGAAAAAGAAGACATTGAAGACACATATTATAGTGGGACATCTACAAAACCTCATAGAATCAATCAGTCTGAACTTAATGATCTAGTTCGTAATCTAACTTGTCAAAAAATCGGACAGAATTCGAGATTAAAGAGTTAGAATCCCCTTGAGAAGGAAACTAAGTTGACGAGAACAAGACTTCCAACGCTTGCTCTCTGCAGAAGGCGATTTAGTATATAGTACTGATGTTGATTTACTTAGTGAGTTAAGAGACCATCGTAATCCTTAGAAATGGAGATTGTTTATAGATTCGTCTAAACTCAGTTTATAGTTAGTGTCTTTTCATATTGGAAATGAGAAACCTTCGATTCCTCATATTAATGCAACCCATATGAAGGAGACGTATGATAACATCAAGATTTTATAATACCAATGGAATATACGCAGCGATTTGAAAGTTATAGCATTTTTGTTAGGTCTCCAACTAGGATATAATAAATTTTGTTTTTTTCTATGCTAGTAGAATAAGAAAGATAGCCAAAATCATTTTGTCAAAAAACAATTACCTAAAATAAATGTTACCTAGACAAAAACGTCTCTTCCTTCTTCACACATCAAACTGATAGGTTACTAAAAAAATTTATTTTCAGAAAAATAGACCAGATTTCTTGTACTTAAACAACAACTTCCCTAAGATCAGTGAGGCTAAAATAAAAGAGGGTATATTTGCAAGTTCACACCGAAGCATATAAAAGACCATTACTGTGAGAAAAGTTTGAAACTTTATGGAAGTCTTTTAAAAAAGTCGTAACTGAATTTTTTTGGCAATAGAAAAGCTAGTTTCCTCAAAATTATATTGCTCTGGGATATAAAAATAAATTATTTCAATTTATACATGTACTTCTTTCCTGAAAATCTCGACGCTATGAGCCACGAACACTGTAAGCGATTTCACAGAATATTTGAACAATTGAAAAAATGTTATCAGGAAAAATGGAATAAAAATGTGCTTGCAGACTATTGCTAGACACTAAAGAGAGATGTTCGCAGTAGGTAATGTGAACGATTTCACATATCATTATGGCATTATGTAGGTAACTACCAAATTGTTTGGAAATTTTATAGACTTCATCTACTGCTCCATCAAAATAAAACAATAAGCATAGGAAACAAAACAAGGCATTTATAGTATCACATCCACATACCAACTAATTTTCCAACCAACCTCAAAAAAGTAGGCGGTTCTCAATTTGTCGGAATATTTCCTTTTTAATGTATGGTATGTAGAGTGATCATTCATTGCGACGCTGACCGATTTCAAAAAGGGCGTAACTTAGTAGTGATCCCATTTAAATGTAGTTAAATTCTGATGATGGGACCCATAAGAAAATAATCAAACTCTCAAATTTAGATTGACATGAAATTCTCTTAAACTATGTACATTTTCAAGGTTATCAGTAACTATAACCACTATTCATCACATCACTAAAAAGAGAAAAATAAAATTCTTGTAACAAACAAAAGAAAACCGACTTAAAAAAAATACCTCAAATATAATACACTAAAAAGTAAAAAATAATTATTTAATTTATTTACAATTAAACGACGAAATTTATTTATTTATTTATTTTAACAAAAAAATTGAATAAAAATGAAGAAATAATTAAGTAATTTAGTTACAATTAAACGACATTTTTATTTACATAGAATTACTTTTTGAAGTCGATGCCAAACACGTTCGAGTTAAATCGATTACAACTGCCAAAAGTAATCTTAAGAATCCTACGTCAATGGCATCGATTTCAAAAAGTAATTTTATGTAAATAAAAATGTCGTCGTTTAATTATTGTAACTAAATTACTTAATTATTTTTTCCTTTTTATTTAATTTTTTTTGTTAAAATTTTTATTATAAACTGCACTAGAAAAACGGCGTGTAAAGTTAGGTTTCGCAGTTTTATCTGTTTGATTTAATTCCAAATTTGGAGTAGACCTTCCGAGAGATTTTATTTTAACCTTTTCTTCTAACGACAGTCCTACGAATTAATTTTTAAAAATAGATTTTACACTATTTTTATGCATCTTTCGAAAATTACGTACGAAAAATATACAGTTTTACTTAGAACACGTCGTACACGTGCTACCGATGAATCACTACTGAACCGCGGGATATAACAGCGCGAGCTCTTTCGTACGCTAAATATGTATATTAAAATCTCGTAGTGGGGGTCGCAACATCACGTTACAGTGCTCTACTGCATATAAGGCACTGGCTCCAATAATTGTAGCCCAAACATAAAGACATGCCTATTTAATTTAGTTTGCTTTGAATGACGACATATTAAGTTAATGTTTTAGAGTAATAAAAAGTAGATGATAACTATATTCTATAAATATATTAATTCATAATAATCTGTACCGTATTTTTGTTTTAATAACGTCTGGGGGGCTCGCGGCCTAAAGTCTTTATAGGCCAGCGGCCATTGGATGTTCCTCAAGCGAAAAACAAAACTATATTTTGACTTAGATTGATTAGTCCAGGCAAATTAGACCAAAAAAAAACCATGCTTCTCGAAAAATCGTCTGAAGCTGGTAAGTGTTTTAATACCTTTAGCGGGTCCCAAATGAGAATCCTGTGAGTTTGTAACAAATTCTGAGTTCTGTTTAAGTTGTGAGAGTCAAAAAACCACAAAATGTTCGCACTTTTTTTAGTTTTTCGCTTACAACTCCTAAACGACACCCGAAGTATTTTTATAAAAACCTGAAGACATGAGAAAGCATGCTGTGTTTCTCCATGCCTTCGTGGGATACGACACTACATCCTCATTTTTCCGCCAGGGGAAAATAAAACTGATGAAGAAATTGATGGCAGACCAAAACCTCCTTCATCAAGCCTCTCTTTTTCTTAACCCAATTGGAACTCCAGATCAAGTTGCAGAGGCAGGCGTTCACTTCATAAAAATCTTGTACATGGGTGGCAGCAGCAAGTTCCTCAATCAAGTGAAGTTTGACCTCTTTGAGAGGTCGCTTTCAAAAAATAATTTTGACTTGGCGTGCTTGCCTCTTAGGAAGGCAGGGATAAAATACACCGCCATCTGCATAGCCTGCAATGGACACGAATGCCTCAATGCACGAATCCTAGAATTTCTAAAACCCCAGAACAATTAATGTTTAATATTTAATTAAAAATAAGGATTAGACTTGAAATTCTAAAGGAGGACCTTGTTTCCCTTTACCCACACTCTAGGATGCGCCCCTGGATGATTGTCATTAAATAAAATATTTCGAAAATTTTGAATTTTGAAAATCAATTGCGGCCGAGGGGTTGATCACTGACTCAAATTTGATACACCACATTTAAAATATTTATCAATATTTACCCAATATTTACTAATATTTATCAATCGCGATACACCATATTTACTAAGTGATCAACCTCTCGAATTGCGGCTAAACGGCTGAGCCGATTTTGACAAACCAAAAACCATTCGACGCATAATTTAATCCTCTAAAAATAAGTCGAATAGCGTCGTTTAGCGAAAAACTAAAAAGGTGCGAAAATTTCACGTTTTTTTAGTCTTAAGCAGAACTGAGAATACGTCGCAAACTCACATGACTCTTATTTGTAACCCCCAAAAGATATTAACACACTTTCCAGTTTTGGATGATTTTTCGGGAAGCATGTCTAATAACAGTTATTGTAATTAATTTAATTTTAGTGTAATTAGATATTGCTATAATGCCGCTGACTGGTGTTGATGTCAGACAAGCAACATGCATAACACCTTGTACGTTTGTTTTAATTGTGCATTTTTTCATGAAAGAAATATTTGGAAAGAAGCACGAGAAGATAGCTGATAATGATGAGTTAGGGAGAGGGTAATGTCCATGTACATAAACACTCTATATGAACACATATTTATAAAAAGAGAAAGACAATTAAAGAAACAAAGACAAAAAATTTTAGCCACATAATTTACTAAATTTTGAGAAACATAAAATTAGATGGCGTTCTTTCATTGGCTCTTCAAATAGATATATGTATATCTCACAACTTGTGTGTTTGCAAGACATACGCCAAACAAATAAATTTTGTTTAAATTTAAATTTGTCCAGATAAGATAAAAAAATAGAAATAACCCTTTAAAATAGCTTAAACTGTCAATGATGAAAGCGTGATAATGACTAAACACTTTTAAGGATTTATATCGAATAAATCAGATTCTTAAATGCTCTTTATAACAATCACTAGTTTAAAACAGAAAATTGGTTCTTATAAACAATATACGTAGTTACTATACTTTTTTGAAACGGAAAAAATGCTTCCTGTTTCTACTGGTTTCATATTCAGTCTCAAAATAAAAAAAAAAAACTTAAAACGAAATATTTTTTGAATTTTCGGCATGATTTCTAGTTTTCAAATATTGTTTCAAGGGTTACTTAAAGTAAGCCCTTAAAAATGAGGAATGATGATTTTCTAGAAGAGATTTCGAAGATATGCAGTGTGTCCACGGATAAATCAAAAATACGAGAAACTTTTTTATCTTTAACCAGTCGAAAAAAAATTAGGTATATTTTTATTCGAATGTAGTGTAGATAATGGCAAAACTAACACCGATGATGGTTCTAGTAGTAAATTGGCGTCCAAATTTTCATTTTAGTTAATTAGTATTTAATTTCAAGATTTTAAAATTGAATTTTTTTAAGATTTGTTTCTAAATTGCACCATCTGCCTTTTTTAATAATTTACATTTAACATTTTGCAAAACTTACATTTTTTAATTATCTAGTTACATTAACATTTTTCAAAAATTTAAGTTACAAATTTTTTGTAATCTTAACTTTTTATAAGTTGTAAATATTTTCTGTAGTTTTCTGAAGATGAGCTTCATAATTTTAAGCTCGAAACATATGTAAAAAACACATTTTGAAATTTAGCGAATTTATTATTGGTGGACTGGTAATTTCAATAATTTTTAATAATTAACCAATAACAATGAATCCCCTTAACCCTATATCTTTAGTCAAATTTATTAAATTGAGAATCAGAACTTCTTGTTAAAAAATTGCTTATAATTCAAGATAGAAGTTTCTCCTCTATGTAATCCCATCCGTCCACACGATATATAACTCAACAAAACAAAGTGCATTCAAAACTACAGTAGATCTGATCTGATGTATTTCAAATAACTCCCAATTTGTAAATATTGAAGATAGAAACAAATAAATTTTAAAATTAAGAGTGATAATAGCTACTGTCAAAATGCCCTCCTTGTCAAACAACGCATTCTGGGAATCGCCCACTTAAGTTTCGTATTTCTGAACGACGCGAGGCCCATTCCTGTAAACCCTCGCTTTGAGGTAACCCCATAAAAAATAATCACACGCCGTGAGGTTTGGCGAGTAAGAAAACCAAAGGACATCTCCATTGTACGCGATCGCATGTCTAAGAAACTGGATGGATACTCTAGCCGTATGTGTAGTAGCACCGTCCTGTTAGAACCACATTGCATCGGTGTCGTATTCACTTTCCTCCAGTTGTGAAATCAGCAATTCTTCGATCATGGTGACATAACGCCGGAAATGAACCGTGATCATCTACTCAGGTTCATTTTAAAAAAAGTAAGGTTTGATTATGTCCACCTTTGGAAACCCAACAACAGCTTTTCGTCCACCCAATAACGACCATTCTGATTATTCACGTAGTCATCCAAATAGAAATGAGGTTCGTCAGACATCATAAGCAACATGTTTTCTTCTTTCAAAACCTCAAACATGCACTGATTAAACTGAAACCTTTGTCGATGGTCTGTTGAAAGCAGCTACTGAACAATCTAGATTTTGTACGTACGGAGTTTCAAATCTTTGTTAAAAATTCTTTGCAGACTCCCACGTGATATCAAAAAGCGGAAGCATAACGTCTGGTTGAGCGTTTTGATCTCTACCTTTAAACTGTGGCTTACATGAACAGGCTTTCAAAAAAGATTCACCCATTCCAATATTAAATTAGAGGTGTTTCATTATGTCGTGAATTGTCACCCTGAGTCCAAAATCGGAATTAATAAACTAAAAATTGAAAATTTGACAAATGATCTTACAAACGTTAATCTTTGAAAGGCGAGCATGTCAACAAAAAAATTTAAATTAAGAAATAATCACTTATTTATATAGATAAATAAGTTTACTGACAATAATAAGTAAAGATTTGTTAATATCAAATATAACGACAAAAAGAAACATGGGTCAAAAAAATGTACAAGCGAATGTTTGTTAGACGGATGATAACAACATTTTGACATAACCGATTACAGCACCACAGTTCACGAGATCGTGAAGGATCTCTATGAGATGAATTCTCAACAGACCAAGCAGCCATAATTACTAAACATCCTGCTGCTGCGGACGCTATGAAATTGTCAGGGACCTCCCAACCCTTCTTTATCGAAGATACTACCGATTTCAAAAACATCAGATTCAAACGCGCCACCTGTTAGAATATAGAGCTTAGATCATTCTTGATGATACAGGTCTAACACAAAAATATTGATAAAAGGATGGCCAGTTTGTAAGTCCATGACACTCAAAAAAGTGATGTGCAATATGGAAGACAGAAGTGCTAAAAACTATAGTAGCAAAACCACTTAACGCATTATGAAAGGAGATCAAAGAAAATAATCAAATGGAAACAAGGTGTCAATAAATCGAAAACTACAGTACATTAATCACACATTTAAATCAAGAAAACTTTGTCGCCAATTTCAAATACAACAATGCATGGTATCCCAAACTACAACCACCATAATTGTTAAAAATTAATGTAAATGTTTTCTTAGATAAACTAAAAAATTTTGAAAAGTACAAATAAATGATAACGATACTTTGTTGCACAATTCTGAGTTCTACATATATTTTTATATAATAAAAACTACCTACCCAAATATTTGTCCCAGCCATCGGGTCGTGTCCGTAGTTATACGTGTACTCAATTTTTGTAATAAAAGCCTATCTAAACCACCACAATAAGCACCAATACTATGCGACACTACCACTAATTTCGATATATCGTCTAAACTGGGTAAAGAAACTGTTTCGCCTTCATCATCAACAGCCAATAAGGCTTCGATAGTTTGCATAATCTCATCGCTTCGTTTTTGTTCTAAACCAAGAAAGACGGTAGGTTGTGCAGATCCTAACTCGGTCGATTTACCACCTTCGGCGACTTGTTCCAAACGACTAACTATTTGTGAAGCTTCGATAGCAATTTCACCTAAATGTGACTAAATTTCAGGGGTAATTTTTTGCGGGTAATTTCAAAAAATACTTACAGTTTTGGTAGGACTCATGTTATCTTTAGTTATCTCTAAGTTAACTAATTTTTCGTTTTTCGGAGCGGCTTTATCTATCGGCGAATTAGCCATCGTGGCAACGATATAACAATCACGTTGAACGTGTCAAAACTACTCCGGCACCCCCTCCGTTGTGTTTACACTCCGATATTTTTAAATTATCTTTAAAAAAAGGTAACCATAGCAGTTATCTGTATGTAAAGGCAAATATACAAACACAGTTATTTATGTCACCTTATGTATATCAACAATTAGCAAAAACACTATAAATTAATAAAGCAAAGTTTCTACTGTTGCACTTCGTGGAAACGTGACTTTAGAGTATTTCAAAACTATTTCAAATTTTATTCAAAAAAACAAATTTAAATTAATATTAATTAAATCATATTATTTTTGAACATTTTTTAAAATGGTTTTTGTGCTTTTGTATTGTTTTGTTGAATGCGTTTATCAAAATTTTTACTTTTCATTAATTTCATTATTGTTCGCAAAGTTCTTCATTATTCTAAAGCGTACTTTCTTATTTCCTGACACTGCAACATTAATATTATATATATGTATATAATTATTTTCTTATCTACCACATAAGGTATAACATATTTAGATCTAATTTAAACTATAAGTTATTTAACTTATATAATATAAACAATAGAAAAACAATAAGAAAACAAGAACAAAAAAACTTAAGTAAATATTTGCTTAAACTTTTTTTTTGACTTGGTTGTAACTTATATATAATCAACACAAACTATGACTATCTTTTATATATACAATTTTAGACCATTCTTTTTTATTGTGAGACAATCGTTTTGCTTCTTCCCATTCGATTTTTCTATTGGTTAGTATTAGTGCAAGTTCGTCGTTCCTTTCTTTCTCGGTCGTCTTATTGTTCTCTTCCTCATAGTTTTTGCTTCTTTACTGGTCTTTCTTCGTTTACTCTACACAAATGTCCAAACCAGTTTAACAGTAGCGCAATTTCTGTTGTCTCCTTTCTTGTACAAGAGTACCATAATTCCCACTTTCCAATCATCTGGTACTTTTCTTTCTTCCCAGAGTTTCTGAAATATTTCTTTTATTATCATTTTGCCGTACTGTGCAGAATCATTTCTGGTTTTATTTTATCAAATCCCGCGGCTTTTTCTTTTTTCATTGCTTTGATTGTTTGTGCCACTTCTCTCATACTTATGGCTTCATTATTTTTGTCTTCCTCTACCTCTTCTTGCCATGTTGTATTTATTCCTGTTGTATTCTCTACGTTTAACAATTTCTGAAAGTATTGTCTCCATCTTTCCATTATGATGTCGTTGTCGTTTTTCAGCACTTTTCCGTTGTTATTTTTAATGTATTTTGCTGTATTGTTTTTTTCTTTTTCTCAAGTTCTTCAGTAGTTTGTAGAATAAATTTGATTTGTTTTACTATCTTCTTCCATTTTATTTCCAAACTCGCTCCACGTTTTTCTTTTTGAATCCATGACTATATTTTTGGCTTTTTTTCTTTTGTTTTGATATTCTGTGTAATTTTCTTGTGTCTTTTTTTGCAGATATTTCTTTCATTTTAGTTTCTTTATTTTGAGTTGCGTTTTAATCTCTTCGTTCCACCATCTTGTTTGATTCTCTTCTCATTCATTCTCTGCATGTTGTCTACTGTTTTTGTTTTCTACTTATTTTTTGTCTGCATTATCATCTTTTCCGTTTTTTCTTTGTATTCTTTTGCAGTTTGATTGTTTACTAATTTGTATGTTTTTATTACTTCGTTTCTGTCTGTTTTGTTTAAGTTTAATTTTTGTTTTTCTTGTTTTCTAATTTTTATTCTTATTTTAGCTACTAATAAGTATAGTGATCGCTGTTAATTTCTGGACTGCCGACTTCAAATTACTGACTTATGATTCGTTTGTACCGCATTTATACATTTTGGCAATTCTTCGCGAATGTTCTATATCTTTCGGTGAACGTTCTGGAAAATGGATAACAACTTCGTGAAGACTCTCGAACTTGAGAATAGTTTCTTGAACGTTTCAATATTTTTTTTTGATTTCAAATGGAGATCTTCAACACTAAAACGGAGAAAAAGTGCTAATTTTGAAGTTGAAAGAATTGCCTCGAGAATTGCAGCAGCTTCATTTTTCAAAGAGCAACAATGCAGGGAACTTCATACATGTTCTGGGTTAGATTTTAGAATTCTTGCTGACGAAATATCTTTGTTAACCTTAGTCTCAACTACATCATCAAAACCTGCTATTTCTTCTAGGTCATTTAAAGCATCAGCCGCAAAAAAAATTTTATCTTTGAAAACGGAAGAGTCAATCACTGATGCACCAAGTGCAAAACTTTTCGAACCAGTAAGACAACTTTATATGAAGATATTTTTTTCTTGCATAAGATTGCACTCACTTCTATAATTAGATTTGAGTGGTCCATAGAATGCAGCGTCAAAGAGCTGATTTTTATGCGACGTGTAGGTTGGAATGGATAACATGATAATATTATTGGCTTTGCAAAAATCATAAGATGCCAGGCAAATATAACTGCAATCATTGTTTAATGTCAATAACACTTTTTCGTTTTCCGATGATTCTGCATAGATGACAAAGAACTGAAGCCATTTGACGTATAGTTCATTTGTTACCTAACCATTCTTAGAACATTTCTTCAACAGAACTAAATGTCATTAACAAGAAAAAGTAAACATTGGAGGTATAAAACCCCTAGCAGCACTTATTGCACAAACAACTGTGATGTTGACCCTGTTCCCAGCTTGTCATCGAGCCAACCCTTTTTTGACGTTTTGACGTCAAAACTTTCCCTGGTTCCTACACTGTGGAAACACCACTTTCGTCAACATTGTAGATGTTCCTAGATGAAAAATTGTATTTTACCATAAACTGCTGTAAGAGTTCGAAAAAAATATCGACTGTTTAAACTGGTTGTTTCTGCCAATCACGCTCTCTCATTTTTATTTTGTTTAAATTATGTTTTATGCCATTTTTTAAGCAAACTGAAATGCCATGCGTCTCACTTCCTTATCTGACATCCATAAAATACAAATAGATGCCAAAAATATTTTATCTGGTTCGAAATTTCTACTTACTGCTCCTCAGTAAAAACAGTTTTTCTACCCAAAGCAAGAGTGACTAATTTTTCTTTCTGAATTCTTTCTTGTAATGTTGAAAACGGAATTTCACATCTTTTAGCGGCAATTTGCATAGAAACCTCTTATGATATAATCGCTTGGCGGCATTCAGGTTTTCAACTGACCACCTTGGTCTATTGATTAATCTCACATGTGGCTTCGGCATCTGCAATAAAAAAAAATAAAAATTCGTTGCCAGCCACTCGAAGAAGAATGCCGGTCACTCAACCGGCATTGCCCTCATATGAAGGCATATATTCAAAAATAATTTATGACCTTCAAATTTTTATATATCACTCAATGCGTAAGACTAATCTATGACGTGCTATCCAACTGATAAATTACGCACATTCTTAAAAAAAGATAAATATAAGTACTTACTGCTTATTTTCAATGATGACGAACACGAAAAATCAAATGGCCGACTGTTTCACGTTTCCGCTTGTGTCTGACTGAACCAATCAAACGCTCTCAATGCTACGGTGTGCTAGGGTATTAAAAGCAGCCGTTTGCACCAAACGCTGTTGCCGGATCTATCTTCCTTAATGAAATATAAGAGTATTGGTATAGCCCTCTGACCGCTATGAACCTGCATTTTACCCTACTATAGCAAATATAAATGATTCATGACGTTAAATAAACGTTACTGTTGTTCCTTAAGTATAACGTGGCTATATTTCTACCATGTTATCGATGAAATTATAATTTACACTCGTAAAACCTGTGTGGCAATTTTGTATTGGTGTTGACGTAATTTGTAACGAACCTGTGGGCGGAGTCTTTCTGCGCAACTTTCTAAAGACGACGTATAAGAACACCACTTATTGTATTATATTCGTAAGACTGAGTTTACGTATAGTTTACTTATAATGCCTAAGACACGATATTCGTAAACATATACATAACAAACGAGCGTTATAGATTCATAATCTCATTATGCCCTTCTTATTACGTACTCAAAAATGTTTTTTCATATTTTTATTTAGATGGTAACAAGTTTTCTATTTCTTTTTGTAAATTTTTTTCGACATATTTGAGCAATTCTTTCACATTCATTGTGATTGTAAAATCAATTTGACAAGTAAATAATTAAACGTAAAACTATTTATTGTTCTAAGCTACTAGATGTATGTGGTGCTAATAGAAACTAAAGTAATTGTTTATTTTTGGCTTTTGTTTTATATAAAGTAAAAAGTAAAATTTTGTATGCACCACTGACGTTACTGGATGATTACGCCCATCAAGAAACATACATACCTCGGGTACATCTGCATCACGTTGCTCTCCGGATGTAATCATCGTAATTACACCTTTGGTGTATAAATAGCTGTTTTTACTTTTTCTTATTCTTTATGGTTTTTTTTTTGAATTTTTATACCCTACTCCGCATTTCTGTTTTCTAGTTTTTATGTATTGTAGTCTTGTCTTCAATTTTACTTCATCTGCTTTTTCGTCGTATTTTTTAACTTTGTTTTTCATTTTCTTTTTTTTTACTACTTTCCGGGTTGTATTATTTCTACCAATATTTTTTTATTTATTTCTAATTGTTTGTGTTTATATTTGCTGTTGCTTATTATCACCATGTTCGTTTTGGTTATAGAAATGATAGAAGTATAACCTTAATTTAAAAAGAAAAAGCATGATAGATTTCACCATAAAGTAGAACTGGTACAATACGATATAAATAAGAAAATAAGAAAAAAGCAGCATACAAATTGTAACGTGTAACGTTTATAAAAGATAAATATTGGTTCTAGTTACAAAGTGTTTGTGAAATAGTTAGAAGTTTAATGCTTCATTTTCGTTTTAATTAACGGATTTTATCGTTCGTCAAGCATAGCCAAATAACCCCGTTTATGTTGCTTTTATTCAAGAATTTCTTTTATCACCATCTTTTGCATGTAACAAAACCAAGTTAATAGATGAAAGGATTGCTTATAAAACATTGGATAAAACAAAAAAACATTAAATTATAGAATAACCAACACATCGGTCATAAAAGTCAAATTGCTATAGCAAATACACAATGCACACAAGAGCATTGTAGACTCAATTTTATAATTAAAAATTAATAATAGTTAAAAAATATGCAGACACAAAACTGCTTAACAAATCTATTTTTAACTGCAAAATAAATTACATTGTACTTGTAAGTGAAAGTAACTAATATTTATAAGTATATAAATTTTAATTTTTCCTCAAAACAATTGTGAAACTCTACTTCGATAATAAATATAAGTGTAGTGTTTATAAAATACAATGTGATAATTGTGATATTAGTTATATAAGACAAACTGCATGAAAAGTAAGAAATGAATTAATCATACACTTTTATCTATATTACAAATAATCATAAATTTTTAAACTCATTAACGAATCTTAAAGCTATCGATATTTACGTTTTATATTATTAATAGCTTAACCGTTATCAAATTTTGTATCATAAAAGTTATTTTCAATCTCAAAATGATTTATTTACACTTTAAATCGTAACAAACTTATATCATATTTTTTTTTAGATTTTACATGAATCAATAAACCCACTGATACTAATTAAATACGGAGGCGTAGGAACTTGCTACAAAAATAGGTCCTAAATCCGTTCTGTACGATATGGTTGTGGTTTAGAAAGATAAATGTAATCAACTTTTACCAAAGAAATGTATTATAATGTTTATTTCTAAATTTTTACATTATGTGTAGTTTTTTAATCTACTTTTAATCAAATTGATTTTAATTTCTGCGTTTTATTTAGCTTTTTGTAACAGGCATTCTACGACTTTAAATTTTTATCGCACCTGTATATAATTGTTTTGATAAGTCGTGAAAGTTGACATTTGTTATGACAACTGAAAGTTAGGTTAAGATTGAAATGGACACTATAACTGTTGGTACACAAAGGTAATTCGCCGCTTAAAACTATAATTACAATAAGTAATTACTGAAATCAATTTTAGATTAATTCATTTGGACCTAAAGGGAGCTCCCCCAAAATTGTCATTTTTTGAGAAGGTAATTTAGAGACATGACCGTAACTACTAGTCTTGTAGCTTTATGCGTTAGTTTTTTTTTGTAATAACGTAATGCTTTTAATTAGTGTTGATTTTTTAATTATTAGTCAGAAGCTTCAAGGTTTGTGCATTTAATTTAATGCATTAAATCGTGTATTTTCTGTTTCCTTTAATCATTATGCAATACCGTGTCTGTCACAATTTTTGCTTAAAGGAAGAATATAGTTATGTTCCGAATTATTTATGCTTTGAAGTCATTGTAGTGTAAACAAATTATACATGCACGACCAGTCAAGAGTAAATCCACTTTTTGATCTGTTTTTTGCAATGATTTACATTCGTTTCAATTGTGATGTTTTTGAGTACTACACCTAAGCATACAATATATAATTCTTTTTCTATTTTGGTGTGGTTTTTACGAAGAAGTTATTTCTATAGTTCATGTAATCAAATCATGTATTCTATTAGTGTTATGATTAATACTTTGTATCTTAGATATTTGTTGTATGTTTTCTCATTTTCTATTGACTTAGGGTGGAATTGATTTTTAAATCGGTCTCTTTGATTATATTTTACTTATGATCTTGCCAGTCTTCTTGTGTACTTTCCTACCACTATTGTTCCTTCCATCCACCTCTGTATTATCTTTAGTTTTTGTCTATTTTTGGTGTCCTGTTTCTTTCCTTAGTTGTAATTTGTGGATTCGTTTCTATTGCTTTGTGGTGGTTTATTGTATGTGATCTTTTCTATTCAATGTCATCTCTTTAGGTTTTTCTTTCTTAGTTTTGTTGCCATTTTCTTATTGTGACTACGTTCTTTTTTATATGTTTTTGTTAAATTATTGTTAATAAAGTTTTTTTCTGCTATAGATTTCCTTAACTTTCAGCCGTTTTCCATTAAATTAAGTTGCGTTACATATAAAAATTTTTTCGCGGTTTTTATGTTTATGATTATAAGCGACTTTCAGCTTAGACCGCGTCGTAGTTAAACACCCAGACTTAGGCATGTCAGTGACATTTACCACGCTGAAGATGCAAGCTGCAATGTCTTGCGAAACGTCAGTTTGTTTGGGTTCACGAACGACAATACGGCAAAAGCCAAGTTCTACTTCTTGTTTTGGCTCTCAAGAAGAGACTAGGACCAAGCCTAAGTCTGGGTGTTTAACTACGTTGCGGTCTAAGCCGAAAGTCGCTTATAATCATAAGTTACGTGCCGTCATGTTAAATTAAAAACGTGACGTTAAGCTACGTTGCGTAAAAAAATCGTTCTCTAATACTCGAAATCAATTACTAACTGCGCGCTGTTATTTTTACAATGCATGCGGCCGCTTTTTGCAGACGCCTAGTCTAGACAAAAACTGAAGTCAACACTTCTAATGATCCCAGTTCTTGTCTAACTCAGGGCTGAACCAGTAAGCCCCGGCTACGACGGGAAACCACCTCCGTTACGTTACGTTAAGAAAATGTGACGTTGATTTACGTTGCGTCACTGCTCTCCGTTTCGTAACGCTGAGTTGAGTTAGGTTACGTAAGATACAGTTACGTAAAGTTAAAAAACAAGACGTTGATTTACGTTACGATACGCACTGTTACGTGAATTTACGTTGCGTTACCTTCTGTTACGTTTAGTTAATCTGCGTTACAATAGATTACAATACGTTATGTTACGTCAGATTGCGTAACGTTTCGTTACGTTGTATTAAATTAATTTAAGCATCGTTACGTTAAATTAAAAAACGTAACGCTGAGTTACAAAGCGTCATGTCGAGATTACGATGAACTTAATGTGACGTGACGGTTTTAATGCAGCCAACGATCAACGTTAACGTACCGTGACGAAACTTAACGTGACTTGAATGCCAATGTCAAGCTTTTAAACGTCGCATTCCGTCTAGTTAAGTTAAATTTGACATTTACTGTGTTTTGTTCGGTTGTTTATATCTACGTTGTGTTGTATATCCGGCCATAATTAAATTGAAAAATGACTGCTGCTTCACAATAGTAGAAATCATATTTCACAAAAATGACAATAAAGAAAATATGCATACGTCACTTTACTGGTATCCTAATATGATAAGAGATAGGTTAACGTTAACTTGATTGTACCTTCACTAACGCAAAGTGACGAAATTTTACGCAACGTAGCTTAACGTCGATCTGACTTAACATAACCTGACGTAACTACCGTAACGCATTTAAACAAAATTTAACGCAACCTGACCGTAGTACAATGTGATGTAACTTAACTTATTGTAATTTAACGTATTGCAACATAATATAACTTATGGTAACTTAACGTAACGCAAAGTAATGATAGAGTTTAGTTTGCGTAACGTTGCATTACGTTTCATTAGAATAAAAGCTCGTTCACACCCACTTAACGTACGTACAGTAACAGAAAAACATCGCTGACGATACCATCAAATACGTCAAGTTCAAGATTTCTCTTCACATCGAACGCAAAATGCAATGCGTCTGTCGGTACCCGTACATAACGTCAAATTCCAACCCAGGCAGTAATTTAATTGGATCCCGCAGAAAACATACAAAACAAAAATAACGTTCGTCCGAAACGCGTCTCATGTTTTGTACGAATGTTAACTGACTCATTTGAGCTTTTCGTCAGATATGTTTTTTTGTTACGGTACGTACGACGTTTCGGATGTGAACAAGGTTTC
The DNA here is from genome assembly GCA_035610365.1 of Aquatica leii. Lineage (NCBI taxonomy): Eukaryota > Metazoa > Arthropoda > Insecta > Coleoptera > Lampyridae > Aquatica > Aquatica leii. The sequence continues at coordinate 69,034,680 of CM069437.1, forward strand.
AACCAATAGCAACGTAAAGTAACTTATGGTACCTTAACTAACATAAAGTAACGTTCGTCCGAAACGCGTCTCATGTTTTGTACGAATGTTAACTGACTCATTTGAGCTTTTCGTCAGATATGTTTTTTTGTTACGGTACGTACGACGTTTCGGATGTGAACAAGGTTTCAACCAATAGCAACGTAAAGTAACTTATGGTACCTTAACTAACATAAAGTAACGTTCGTCCGAAACGCGTCTCATGTTTTGTACGAATGTTAACTGACTCATTTGAGCTTTTCGTCAGATATGTTTTTTTGTTACGGTACGTACGACGTTTCGGATGTGAACAAGGTTTCAACCAATAGCAACGTAAAGTAACTTATGGTACCTTAACTAACATAAAGTAATAAAATTTACGCTACGTAGCTTAACGCCACATTTTTTAAATTCAACCTAACGTAACATAACCTGACTTAATTACGGTAACGCAAAATAAAAGAAACTAAAGCATTTAAACGAAATTTAACGCAACTTAACCGTAGCATAACGTGACGTAACTTAACCTAATCTAATGTTTCGTAACCTAACTCAACGGTACACAAGGTAACGCAACATTACTTACTGTAATTTAACATAACGCAACGTAATAACGTAACTTTATGTAACGCAAAGTAACGATAGGTTTTAAGTTGCGTTACGTTTTATTAGAACAAAATCTTGTTCATATTTACTTAAGGTACGTACCGTAACAGTAAAACATAGCTGACGATAACTTTAAATAGGTCCCAGTCTGTCAGTACGCGTACAAAACGTCAAACTTCAACCCAGGCTGTAATTTAACTGGTTCTCGGAGAAAACATAGAAAACGTAAGTAAATAAAGTTGAAGTTGACTGAACTTCCGATGTACGTTGCGTGCGTTTCGAAACGCGTCCCATGTTTTGTACGATTGTGAACTGGCGCATTAAAAAACGTTGTGTTGTTACCGTTACGTTACGTTGCTTTGAAAAACACGTTTTTGAGTTACGTTACGTACCTTTACGTTAAGTTGAGTTACAATCAGTGGTGTCATAGAGGGGGGGGGCGCCATAACGTCGTACTTATTTTCCCTTTTGTAGTATATAATGCGTTTTAATCCTGCCCTGCGTCTCGGGACCTACATTTTTACATGACACCATTGGTCATAATACATTACATTAAGTTACGTTGCGTTATGATGCGTTAGGTTACGTATGGTAACGTTACGTTAAGTTAGAAAATTTTATTACGCTGCGTTAAGTTAGAAGACGTGAGTTGAGTTACGTTGCGTTATGATGCGTTACGTTAAGTTAGAAAACGTGCAATTTTAATTCGATGCGTTAAGTTAGAAGACGTGACGTTGAGTTACGTTGCATCACCTTGATTGTTCTTTCGTAATGTTGAGTTACGTTTCGTTAGGTTAAATTGACTTGCGTTGCAATAGGTTACGTTATGTCACATTGACGTGACGATGAGGAAGGTTGCGTCACTTTGCTTTCTGTTTCGTAACGTTTAGTTTAGTTGCGTTACAATACATCACATTAGGTTACGTTACGTTACGTTACGTTCAGTAACGTTAAGTTAAGGCACATCAACGTTTTTTCTGTGATTAGATAGTGTTCATTTTGTAGCCGAAGTGTCAGCTTTTATAATAAGCTGGTTAATTATCTTGTAAACCAATTGTTGGATTACATTCGAAACTGGCGTGTAGTGGAAGTAGTTTGAAACCTCAGTCATAATTAAAATTATTAATATTTGATGATTTTTGTGCTTTGTTTGGTTTTCTTATACATCCAATTGTCAAATATCAAATAGTCTTCTCTGTTTCCGTCTCACTCTGGCAATTTGTATTAAAATCTCCGGTGACTATAAACGGCTTGGTACTGTCTTTAATCGCGGTCTATAACTTATCTACAGTCTGTCAGAAATGGTTTATCGAACAGTTCAGAGAGTGCTTATTTCATTTGAAAGATGTTAATAAAGGAAATGCCTGAATAAAAGCAACATAAATGATGTAATTGTCGGTTCTTAGTGGCAACCGCCGTGGGTTATACTCAAAAATCCATGACTCTCAATACAAAAAAATGTTAAAATCAGCAGGGCGCCAGGAAGGTTATCGGCTTAACATACCTTGCCAATCGGAAAACGCGCCATGCGATGTAGACACTATTAGGACCTTTCCGCGTGCAGTCACTAAACTATAAAAGATTGACGTTAAGCTACGTTGCGTGAAATTTCACTTCGTGTTAGTTAAAGCCCGATAAATTACTTTAGGTTGCGATAGGTTATGGCGGGATTAAGATGAACGTGACGTGACGTGACATGACGTGAAGCTAATGTTAACCTATATCTTGTCATATAAGGATAGCAGTAATGAATTCTATTGTTGTGAGGCACTACCAATTTTTCAATTTAATTATGGCCGGATATACAACAACGTAGATATAAATTTCGAAATGTTCAACAAAACCGAACAAAACACTGTCAATGCCAAATTTAACTTAACTAGATGGAATGCAACGTTTAAAAGCTTGACATTGGCAAGGTTTCACGTCACGTTAAGTTTTCTCACGGTACGTTAAGTTGATCGTAATCAGCTGCATCAAAACCAACATGTTTTAGGTTTTACGTTAAGTAACGTTGCGTCACGTCACATTAAGTTTATCAAAATTCCGTCATAACTCTTTGTAACTCAGCGTTACGTTTTTTAATTTAACGTAACGGTACGTAAATTAATTTAACACAACTTAACCAAACGTTACGCAATCTGACGCAACGTAACTTATTGTAATCTATTGTAACGCAAATTAACTAAATGTAACAGAAGGTAACGAAAGTAAATTAACGTTAGCAGTACGTATCGTAACGTAAACCAACACCTTGTTTTTTAACTTTACGTAACTGTATCTTACGTAACCTAACGCTTAGTAACATAACCTAACTTAACGTTACTAACATGACGTAACGTAACTTAATGTAATTTATTATAATGTAATGCCTCGTTCACATCCATTTAACGTACGTACCGTAACAAAAAAAACATAGCTGACGAAAAGTTCAAATACGTTATTTAAATGCGTCAGTTCACAATCGTACAAAACATGGGACGCGTCAGCTATGTTTTTTGCTACCGTTACGTCGCATTACGTTAAGTTGACTTACAATAAATTACATTAACTTACGTTGCGTTATGATGCGTTACGTTACGTAAGGTACCTTTACGTTAAGTTAGAAAACGTTAAATTTTATTACTTTGCGTTAAGTTAGAAGAGGTGATGCTGAGTTACGTTGCGTCACTTTGCTTTCTGTTTCGTAACGTTGACTTGCGTTACAGTAAGTTACGGTATGTCACATTGGGTAACGTTCAGTTACGTTATGTACCGCTACGTAAACTTAAAACTGTGACGTTATTTTGCGTTAAGTTGCGTAACGGTAAGTTACGTTACGTACCGGTACGTTAAGTTGGAACACGTGACGAGTTAGGTTGCGTCACTTTGCTTTCTGTTTTAACGTTTAGTTCAGTTGCGTTACGATTCTTCACATTAAGTTACGTTACGTCACGTTGAGTAACGTTAAGTTAGGTTGCATTACAGTCACATCAACGTCTTGTTTTTTCTGTGATTAGATAGCGTTCATTTTGTAGCCGAAGTGTCAGCTTTTATAATTGGCTGGTTAATTATCTTGTAAACTAATTGTTGGATTATTTTTGAAACTGTGTAGTGGAAGTAGTTTGAAACCTCAGTCATAATTAAGATTATTAATATTTGATGATTTTTATGCTTTGTAGGGTTTTCTTATACACTCTAATTGTCAAATATCCAACGCTGGCAAGCTATCGAATACCATTTGCTAATGATTGGGGACAGAGCTTTGCGAAGGTTTAATTTACAGTTTTTACGTAAATGTACAGTCTAGAAATGAATGTTTCAAGACCAATACGCTTTGCAATTGTTATTAGAAGACTGTCTTAATTAATGTTTTCGGATGGACACTTTTAACTTATGTGGTTATCTAACATTTTCAAATTAAATGTGTCATTGGTTGTTTATGTGTCAAAAGCTGTTTATATTACTATTTGCTTCCTGCGCAACGTTATTATTGACATAGGTGTCTGTACGAGCTTGGGTTTTTAGAGAAATGTTTTCCTATATTTAGGAAGACTAGATTGATTGCCGTCTCGTTTAGCGAGAGTGTCAAAATTTCAGAAAATTTCTTTGTGACCTTCGTAAGCACTTCTGTGAGTATATCATCAGGACCGGGAGCGTTCTTTCTAAGTCTCTTTGATTCTTCCGTTATCTCTTGGATTCTTATTAAGGGAAATGGAGAAGTGACATCTATCGAACAAGTTTTTGAGGAATTAAGGACGTTGCTACCAGTTCGATCTCGGGTTCAAAATGAGGTACTCCCACTTTAAGTGTCTTAATGGCTATAAGGTAACATTTTCCCCATGAGTCCTTCTCAATCGAAATAGCTCTAACTTTTATCCTTAGCAGCAGATATGGCTTTTTTGCCCTGGGCGTTCTGACGTCGTACACGTGCGACATGGATATTTCAAATTCTTGTAGGCTGATTGGTCCATTTAGTGTGACTACCTGCCCGAAACTTTTTAAGAGTTTGTAGTATTTAGCAATATTACAAAGAAGGCTAGATAGTGCGGTAGTTCTGTATGACTGATCACGTACCTGGAATCGTGGACCTTTCAATCATCAAATTCTCACTATGTTCTGACACGAACTTGATATCTATTATGGATTTTTTGTTGTCGACCCAGAACATGGGCTAGTTATTAGCATTAATTTTAACTCACCATTGTGTTACAACTGTTATAAGGTACCTTCTTGCGTTTTCTCTATTTCCGCCCCACTATGCCTTTAATCGCGGTTTCTAACTCATCCGTGTGGAAGGGAAAATTAAAAGAGCTAGTTGTGAAACGTGAGGATGAAATGAATCAGGATAACATCTATGCGCGTAGTTAGATATTCGGGAGGCCTAGGTTCCATTTTTTATCGAAAGATATTGTGCCAGTTACTTTTTTGTGTGGCGGGGACACCTAAGGAGGTTTCGGGATGCCCGGTTTACTCAGGCTCTTCTGTAGTTACGCCAGTCATAACATCAGCTATTAGAAGCTTTATCATTGTAAGTGATGGAAAAACACACTACTGGAGCATTAGTTAAGATGTTGAAAACACAAACAGAGATTAGATAGATCTATCGATATATTCTAAGAAAGTGTTAATAGATGCGAACGTGAGAGGATAGAAAAAATTGATTATTATGATTGCAGGTGTCAGGTTAGGGTTCTATTTTCTTCTCTGCGTATTTCTTCTAAGCCTTTTATGTTTTGTTAACATCTTCATCTCATCAGACCGACTTTCTATTTCTATTTTCTTCAATTTGTTTTAACTATTTTTCTCTTTGGTTGCTTTTTGCTTTCTTGTTCGGTTTTCCTGCTTCTATTACGGTTTTTGTTATTACATTTTATTCTTTTACGAATTTTACTGGGATTTTATCTAATTCTGTTTTCCATTTGATTGGAGAGAAAGTGCAAATGAGACATAATGACGATTCGGAGGTGGGAAAAAGATAAATATAACCGCATAGTTGATATTCGCGTCCTTGTTAAAATTACACTTCCTGGCACCACTTCTTTTATTTCATTTGATATAAAGCAATTTTTTGCTATTATTACAACTTATTCTGTTATAGTTTTTCCCGTTTATAAAAGATATTGGAGCTACGGGTGTACTAATAGAATGGGAAGACACTTTTCCTTACACGCGCGATCTGATCCAAATTGGTGGTTTATCAAACAGCGCCGAAGCAAGTGGAGCTCCCTATACTATAGAAGAAGCAAAACAGTTACTAGAACTCGGTAAGTGCAACTGCAATCATAATCCTGTACTGATAGCGTACACCATAGCAACAGATTCCGGTCTCACAATTATACCGTTAATTCAAACTTTTGGCCACCTCGAGTACGTATTAAAGCACGATCAGTGGCGAAATTTGCGCGAAGTAGAAGCATATCCGAGTTCTATATGTCCGAGTAATAGTGAAACCATGCCGTTGGTGCGGAGTATGATCAAGCAGATTGTCGCTTTTCATCCTAACTTACAGTACATCCACATCGGAGCCGATGAGGTTTGTAGTTTACTCTTAAAAGTTGTTTTAAGTTTGTTTCGCTAGGTGTGGCATTTGGGCTTATGCGCGAGTTGTTCGAAGCGGTTATTAACCGCGAAGCATGGAAAAGCAACGATTTATTTAGATCATGTCACCGAAGTAGCACAATACATTAAAGAGAATTTTCCACATTTGAAAATTATTATTTGGGACGACATGCTGCGAAATGTCGATGTGCAGGTTTTGCAAGGTAAGTAAGGAAGAACGTTTTTATGGCGGAAGCATCAACAGTGTCATTATTCTCGTTTAAATTTATGACGTTTGTTCTTTGAAACGCTATTTGATATAAGTTTTTTTTTGTTTTAGAATATTATATTGGCACACTAGTGGAGCCCATGGTTTGGTACTACAACAATCAAGAAACGTTTAATTTAGGTGCTGCGTTATGGGACAAATATGGTGCTGTTTTCTCCAACATTTGGGCTGCTAGTTCGTTTAAAGGCGCTACGAGTAGCTGCCAAATACTACCAATTAACAAACACCACGTTAGTAATCACGATGCGTGGTTATCAGAACTCGCTTTGCATGCTGGGAAAATTATAAACTTTAGGGGTATCGTTCTTACAGGCTGGTCCAGGTAAGTGCGAACACGTTGCTGTTATCCATTAACAATTCCCACGCAGGTTTGATCATTACGCAACTTTGTGCGAATTACTACCTTGCTCTATACCAACGTTATGTTTGTGTTTAAAAACGTGGTTGTCTGGAAGCAGCTCAACGGAAACATACAAGTACGTAGATTAAAACCTTTTCCAAACTTTTTATAAAGATTTTTTAGTTCTGTAAGTAAAATGCTAGGACTTACCGAAAATCCTATCCAACCCGACGTCGTACATAGGCCAGTAGTCAATATATCATCGCCGTTGAATTTTCCTGGTTGGCAGATACTGGTGGGTTTCGAATGGTTTTTTAACGTTAGACTGAAATATCGAAATATTATCGATAGCGATCAGTGAGTATCTTCAAAGATTGCTGATTAAGGTTCCAAGAGGTATTTTTAGGATGAACACGTGGTTTAATCAATGGCAAGTGCTAAATAATTATACAAATCCTATGCAGATAGAGACTATTTTACCAGTCATAGCAGAGTAAGACTTTTTAATTTATACTAGATTTTTTTTTGCTATAGTCAGGGTGCTGTAGTAATGCAGCACCTTGGGTTCTCATATCATGCAGCCCAAGACACTCGACTTAAAAAAACATAACATCTAAGAAATTCGATTTTTGTACATATGTTTACAAATGAAGTTCACGAGCACAATAAAGTCTCGAGACCGGATCAAGTTACTCAGGCGTCTGCGGTCGCTGATCATTTAAGTCTCTAGCACACAGGACAGGACACGGCGTACCGATTTTTTCGGCGGTAGACGATATTGCTGGGATGTATGCAAAGCGGTGTCTGTGTGAGCGACCCATAGTTTTCCGTAGAGCAGGTTCGCAGTAGTGTTTTTTGCTGGTTACGGTGTTTTGCAGATTTTTCTGGGGAATTGCACTCAAACTAGGTGAACCGTCTCTGTAAGGAAGTACTACTGTGGTCTATCCTTCTTTGACTTTACGGTATTTGCTAACTCGGGCCTTCTCTTAAGAAATCCGTTTTTTTCTGTGTCATTATGCTCACTAACGAGCTATTGATACTTTCTACTTTATGTCTCCTGGCTATCATTTGTGGTATCAATGTTTCGGTGGTCGCACCAACCAGATCCCGTCTAAGGCCGATCCAGTGCTGACAAACAAAAATCGTGTGATTCGTGGTATCCACCTATCTGCAGTAGGCACAGTCGGGGTCTGATCCCTTTCTTATGTCGCGTGGGAACTGGCATAACAGCCGTGTCCTGTCAGTACCTGGGTTAGGTAATAGTTGTCCATGTCGTGCTATTTTGGTATCTTCACTGCCATTTGTTTATGGTATCTTGTCTTGCTTGCATGATTGAGTAGTTATTTTGCGTTTAGCTAATAGCAGTACCCAAGGTATGGCCCCTGCAAGCAGTTGGACTACCTCCTTTGCTACAGTTCGGTAGGCAGCTATAATTATCAGGCAAGTTCTCCTTTGAACCATGCCTTGGTACTTGACTTTTTCCAGCGCTTCTGTCCATATTGAGAAGCATTTAAGAGAGTAGAACAGACAAAGATAGACAGCCTTCTTTTCATGGTGGTCGGCCCGAACGTATTTGGAATTATTCTAGCTATCGTCACTGATGTCTTAGTGGCTTTGGCCGTAGCTTTTGCTACGTGGTGCTCATAGCTAAGTTGCTTGTCCATGTATTTGATGCTATTCTTGGGAGAGACTTTATGGTATTCTAAAAGTAATGGCACCGATTCGTCACTTGCCCGAGAACATTACTGCTTCGGTTTTGCGTGGCGCCAGTTCTAGTTCCTTCGTTTTAGCCATATGTCAATGACGCGCAATGCTCTGTTCGTATTTACCACGGGCTTGTCTACTGTTGGTCATTAAGGCAGCATAGTGTACTAATGGTACCCCTTCCCCCAGATTGACTTTTTTATTAAGCCGTCAAAGGTAATAATCCAAAGAGTCGGTCCCAGTACGGACCTATGTGGCACCCCGCATGATTCTTGTATTATCTGTGCCATCTTAGCCTTGTAGGATTAGACTTGTGATGTAACTCACTTGCGTTTGAAATTTAAAACCCGCGAACAAACACAAAGCAGCGACATCTCGCTGTGGCTGTGATTGTCAAGCTACCCCCCCCCCTTTTCCTATGTTGTATTAAGTTCGTTATACACTGCTTACTCTCGATATGTGGGAAGGCTGTGGTAGGTTAAATAGAACACACAATAACAAGAATGAATCGTGATTTTTATTCGAGTTAAATTTTGATCGAAATTTCACCTGTTCGGTGGAACCCGCAGTAGGAGGGGAAGAACAGAGCGAAGAAACCCCTCCGGTCCTCTGAATGTAAATGCAAGATAATTACATAATTTAGGTTGATAGAGCAACTGGCTTGTAATGAAAACTATTAACACACGTCGTAAAGCAAGGGCATCTCAAATTACAGAAAATTAGACAAATAAACAGACCTAATAACAGATTTAAATGTCAACACATATAAACACGTGCATAAACATCATCATTTTAAACTGAAGACCATATATTTAATCGGCGCCTCCGCCAATGGGTACTGGGGTCCTGGTTACGAATCAACCCAGCTAAAGTTGAAAGTTTGAAACAACAAGTAAGGCCAAAAACATATATGTATAAATAAAATCAGTAATACAAATAATAAAAGTTATACATAAAACAAGTAAACGAAAATGTGAGGCCCCCTAACATGGAAGCAAACTGCCGCGACTAGAAAACACACAAATGTGCAAGGTTCCATAGCATGGAAGCAACTTGCGCCATTACACATAACAAAATACAGGGTCCCATAGCATGAAAGCAACCTGCGGCCGTTCGTTGTTGTCCAATCATGGTAGAAAAATATAAGATTTACATTCTACAAGGCAATACACACAATTGTTTTGATATCTGTTATCACCATCAATAGCTAAATTAACAAATTGATTCTAAAATACGTCAAATATATACAAATAACAAAAACAAGGTGGTAATGAAGTTAAGTAGCTCCTTTTTACAACAAAGAAAATCATCTACATAAAATCACTTTCAATTTTAATAATCTTCAAATTTAAGTATAAATAAAGAGTTAATTATTTCGGTTACATTTCTAATCGTAAATGGTTTATACAAAATTACACATGCTAAATGAAGTTATTGAAATTGCAAGACAAGGAAAACCTTACAAACGAAGATTGCATTTTAAGCATCCTTTTAGTTTCTCCGCCCCTTTATTTTCATAATGTTTAAACGTAAGAATAAACGGTTAATTATTACAATAAAATTTACGACGCTTAATGTTGTGCCTAAACTTACACATAAACGCAACCATCATAAACATACAAAGATGCTACGAATTTAAATTACATTTCAAGCAATCCTTTACATGTCAATTTAGTAATTTTGAGTTTTAATTAACAGTTAGTAAAAAACCTCGTTTAATAAATCTAAATCGTACACATAAAACGATTAAATTGACAAAATGGAAATGGCCGCCAATGCGTTTGTTTTATCAAAACAAAGAAAACGTAACGTTTTTATAACGCTAAGATTTTAATGCAAAGTGCTTACAAATTACAGTTAATTTTCCCATCCCTTATGTTAGCTAACGTATTTTATATCAAGAAGGCCGATTATACATACGGTTGACATCCTTCTTCCGCTATTACTCTTAGCGTTCTCGAAACCCCTCTTAAAACGAATCATGCGTAAAGGATGGTAACACGGCGCAACTCGCAATTTTCAGTCTTCCCGCTAGCTGACGATGCTTACGCGCGTCTTTAATTGAATTTAAATTTAAACTGAACCATCTCAGGCTTCTGTATTCCAGGTATGATCTGATAATATTGACTATATATTGCTGTATACTTTGCTCTTGTAATGTTGAGTTGAGTTGAACGTATTCTTAACGTCTAGTGTGACCATGGCGCGTAGTCGCTTAGTTCTTCTGGTGCCTTCAGGAGTTTCTCTTGCCTACTTATCGACCTATTCTATTGTGTTCATCGTCGATTTACTTTTCGTAAACTTATATTGTTTAACTGACAGCCCCCTCTAAGTCTTCAATGTTTTTCCTAGTCTTGCTAACAGCAGCTAGTATACTTTTGCCTAGTTAGTTGACCACTTTCCATTCCCTTGAAAATTCTTGAGTGTTCATTAAGAGTACTAATTTGTCTGGTTCTTGTTTTGCCACCTCCGCTAGCACTTGTGATGGTATGTCATCTGGGCCAGTAGTTATTTGTTCAAGCTTTTTACCACCTCCATAATCTCCTTTACACTGAATACCGTTATTTGTTTATGTGGAATTAACGCTTCGCCACCTTTCCCACTATCTCCACATTCACTAATTGTTTATGCTGGATATAATCCTTGATTTTAAAAGTATTTATCATTTGTATAGAAAATTTGATGTATGTATGGTTACTGAGCGTTTTCTCTTCAGTGACCTTCCATCCATTGTTTTTTTGTGCAATCGATTTATCTGCACATGTGATGTCGATTATTCTGTTCCACTTGGAACATGGGTACGTTTCCCTCGTTAATCACGGCCAGTCCCCATTTTCTATCCATTCCACTAGTAGGCGCCTTCTTTCGTATTCTCTGTTTTCACCCGACTACGTGGATTTAGCGTTGAAATCACCAGTTACTATCGACAACTTACGTTGGCGGGTGGCAACTATCCTTATTGTTTCGAGGACACCAAGAAGGTGGTTAGTCGATCGGTTTGGCGACGCATAGCAGGAATAGATGCAGCACTCTGCTACCTCTATCATGACCACATAGTTTATGCATTAAAGCTTAGCATCTATCCATTTTCCAACGAGCAGCTTTAGTTTTTTTTAAATATTTTACGTTTGTTTCCTACCCTAATTGACTCGTATTATTTTGACATTGTTGTCCAAGTTGTTGGTTGGTTGTCTCAGAATATAAAAGGCAAAGACTCTAAAACAGCAACGGAGACACTATTCGAAACGCTTCAGAAGGTCAAAGCGCGTAATAATGTTATCGGAGGAAAAACAATAATTAAAAATCCTACTGACCATAGAACCTGCAACATGTACATTAGGAACGTAGTCAAAATAGTATTTAGAGAAATGGAAATAACGTTAATGAAAATAAATAACCAACATCTACCAGCAAAGGACGGGAATAACATACATAGCTCACTATTGGTAACTGAAGAAAGGCAAACGTATGCGGACCTACTAAAACGCGTCAAAAACACTCTATGGCAAAGCCGAAGAAGAATTTCTGAAAGCAGTCGAGTCTGTTATTAGTAGCAGGAGGCTAAAGCTAAGACTATAGGAGGCATCTTAGAAAACTAATCTCACTCTGCCTAAAAATAGCAGAATGGTGAGACATGTCAGTCAGCAACCACAGACTTAGAAATATGACTTTTTCTTATACAACGATCATGTTCTAAAATGCGCGCGATGAAGGAACGACAAGTTTCACCAATGTAGACTAAACCACATGAACAAGGAATTTGGTATACACCTTGAAATGAAAATGTAGGAAATTTATCCTTGGGGGAAGAAAGAATCTGAGAAATTTTGCCTGCCGAGTTGAATATTGGGCTAATACCATTCTTACAAAGAAGTTTCCCTATATGAAATGCCAATTTCGGATTGGATTCGGGAGTAGAAATGTCCTTAGGTAATCGAGTACGTGAATGTAGACATCGATTAATAACTACTTGAATGTCTCGCTTCGTATAACCATTATTCACCAAGGTTCTAGTAAGATGACAGATTTTCGAGTTTAGATTCTCACGTTGGTTAATAGAAAAAGCGCGAGGAACCAAAGATTCAATAACAGAACGTTTATGTGCAGGATGATGATGAGGTTTGCGATAAACAGAACGACTTAGTCTCTCGGGTTTACGAGTCACAAGAACGTTGAGAAATGGAAGAAAACTATTAGTTTCCATTTTCATAGTAAATTTGATATCTGGGTGTTGGCTGTTTAGATGATTAAGAAACTTAACATTTCGAGATGACCGTGAAACCAAATAATAAACGTGTCGTCAACATACCTAAACCAGACTTTCAAAAGATTTCATAAAAAATATTAGCTTACAACTGGTGATAGAGAGAACCAATGTCAGCACCAGAAACTTATTTGTAACATTGAAAGTAAGTGTAAGTGAAACTGTTCGATGATAATAAGCGAATCTTTAATCGGAACTTCGGTAAAAAGTGAAGTGACATCAAAACTCAGAAGAAGATCTTGGGGTTCAAGCTTCATAGTTTGCTAACGTTGAATAAAATGCTGAGTTTTTGAGGATGTTAGAAGAAAAGTTTTACCTGTAAATTTGCAAAAAAAAGTTGGATAAAAACTTGGCTAGCTTGTAGATAGGTGATAGTCGACGTTTGTTTTCTGAAGGTAGATTAGAAGATTTATGATTTGGCTGACCTCACGTTTAAATCTCGAAGTGGGATTACGAGTCAAAAGAGCGTACGTTTTCTATAACAGAATAGAATGGAGTTTTGCAGGATAATCAATTTGGTTCAAAACAGTAGTAGCATTTCAAGACTAACCTTTTCGACTTAGAAATGTCTGATTTAGGTACTAGATGATTCAAGGCTTTTGTCAGTGTGACTGCCAATGGAATCTTTGATGTGGCGAGGAAGATGTTAATGTAATAGCGGCTTCTACGGCCGGAGTCTAGTATACTAAGATAAGAACGTCTTCCGGATTTGGACCGCGTCATTGTTGTAACCGTAGTTGCCAACGTTTCGTCCACTTTTGTAAGGAAGCCTCATGATCGGAAAACTCAAAGAACCCCTAAGAATTAGGTAATTATTATGTTAATCAAGCCAGATTCTAAACTCTAAAAAAGACAAGAAAGAAAACGATGAACTTGAAAAAGCAAACGACAATCTATTAAAGAACCACACCACTAACTCGGTTACAACAATGACACGGAAGACGATTTAAAATTAATCATAACACTGTATTAACCCAACTTTTGCATTTTCAAACCAATCTTAAGGTAGACTGGCGGCAAACACGACTGTTTTTTCTTATATAGCTGGTGGCCTAAGCATCTCCAATCTTTTGAATTTCTTACGTCTTCTCATCGGTCGCTACCATACCACACAGTAAGTGCGCATCGGGAATCCATTTTTTAAGTAGAGGTCATGTGGTAGGAAAAGAAAAGTTGTGTGATATTTCCGCCACGAAGTGTCTCCTTTTTACTTACTTACTCTGGTGCTGATATTCAACGGAAACATTCAATAGCTGGCTGGAGAAATCGTACTCTTGTGAGCTCTGGGTTGCTCATTTTTGCTCTAAAGTTTGCGCTCGATTTTGTATTAGGGCTTCGTTAATGGTTTTTTTTTCTTGCAAGACCAGAAGATAACTCAAGGCTGATTTACTTTGATTTTATTATTTGTTTTTTATATAAACTTCTACATTATCAACCTCTGGATTTTTTAATTATTATTATTGGAATAAATGTGGATCTTCTTCAGTTACTCAGACTTTTCTTATTTCTGTCACTTTTCTGCTTTGATGATGCTTAATGATTTCAGTATAGCAGCGTTGTATCATTTGAAGCACTTCAAAACCAATTTCGTTGATTATCTATCTTACAAAACGAGTCAATATAGTGAGTGTCCTTGGCATCAACGTTTCTAAGTTGAGTCGTATTGGTTGATATAAATTAAAAATCATAATTCTTGTCAATAATCTTGCTTCAGTTTTCGTTCATAAGTTTGTGGGAGCTTGATACTAGTAAATTTCTCGTTTATTAATATTAATCGTACTGTATCAGAAAATACTCGACAGACTATACAGAGAGAACCTTTTCTAGCTTAAGCTATCATGCTACTTTAAAATTAGATTAATAGTTTTAGTGTTGAAAACACTGATAGGGAGCTTGATTCGAAGGCTCGTGTAACGAAACGATGAAACGCTCAGATGAAACAAATCTGGAACTTGCGGTGGTGCCAAATTTCACTTCATTTTTTGTATTTTTCGGATGCAGTGTTTATTATTATTAAACAAGATATTCCTTATGATTTTTTTTATGTTTTAAAAATATAATAAGTCTTAATTTCACTCAGCAGTGATAAAAAATGATTATGGTAATTGCAGAATTAGACCGCCGCGCAAGTTTCCGCCTTGTACGCTGCAAAAATGGTACAATAAAGAGAAAAATTGCACATAAACAATTTATTGAGCACAAAATTTACTACAAAAAGGTCCGCGGGAGTTATAATTATATCTAATAGTTTAAGAATTACAGAATTTTAATGTAATTTTCGTGCAACTTTGCACACTTGTTTCTTCTAAACTATTTAACGTAATTGTACCCTTTTGCCGACTTTTTTATAGTAAATTTTGTTCTCTAAAAAAATGTTTATGTGCAACTTTCTTCTATCTTGCATCGTTGTAGGGTAATAGTTTATTGGTTATTTTAAATTATTAAGCAAATAATTTCAATACAAAAATTGTGGCGGTTTCGATGCTGGTGTAATATTAGGACATCAACAAAGCTACCCTTAGCCACAAAAAAGCCGCGGTGGTCACCAAAAGCATATCGACCGAAACAAGCATTTTCTACTAAACCGAAATTTATGTTCAAATTTTAAAATGCGTAAACGAAATAATTTAATAAACCTGATTTATAAAGTTTTATAATAAAAACTATCAGTAATTACTAGTTTAAATCATAAACGATTTCACTGTAAAGTTATCAACATAGGACGAAAGTAGGTAAAATAAAATTTGAGTAAATTTTGAATGTCGAAATTGTATCAACAGTCAAACAATTGTAAAGATTATTAACGTTATAAATCTGTTAAGACTAGAAAAAGGATTCATGTTAAAGTAAAGTTTATCTCTTTATTGCTTTTTTATAGTCAGTGCATTTGTTTAATATTAATAGGAGAAAAAATTGTAAAATAAAAAAAAGAGAATTTAATGTTACGTATTTATTTGTTAAAAACTAATTTATTTAAACGATTAAAAATTATGTTTACTTATTCTAGAAATATATACACTTTTAATTTAACCGAACTAATAAAATCTAATAATATTTAATAAAAACACTTACACTATAATTTATATCACTTAAGATAAGATAACGTCCTCGGATTTCACACTTGTTTACACTAATAATCACATACACGCGTGCTAACGATACTTATTTATTTCAACTTGATAATCTTCTTAATACAGCTGCATTCGCGTTTCGACAAATAACTGACCTACGATCTGTCTCGTCGCTATATAAAGACATACGGAAATCCTTCTCGATCGTTCCTCACTTTTCGCTATAACTTCTAGAAAATAGATAACAGCCTTCTAGAAGGCTCTTGTGTTTGCAAGTAATTTCTTGAACGTTTCACTGCCCCCTTCTTAGGACTGTTCTGTCCCAGAACAGGAGACTGGATGCGGCACCGGTAAAAGGGATCGTGGCGATAGCGGCAGCTTTCTCCATTTCGGCA
This sequence comes from Aquatica leii, assembly GCA_035610365.1. Classification (NCBI taxonomy): domain Eukaryota; kingdom Metazoa; phylum Arthropoda; class Insecta; order Coleoptera; family Lampyridae; genus Aquatica; species Aquatica leii. The sequence goes on from CM069437.1 coordinate 69,050,887, forward strand.
ACTTCCTTGACCATAAAAGTAACAGTCAATGGACTTTTCCTGACCCAATACTCTCCTCGGTTGGTAACTACAGACCAACACTTGAATGCCTGTTCCTCGGAAGACGACCTTCAACATGTTTCGAACTGTCCTCCAATTCAGTTGGTCTAAGCCACAACCAAGCTTGGGTACTGCCAATTTCTTAACATGATGGAACTCCATTTGTCTCTTGAGACTCCATAATGTTCGCCACAGATCTTTGTATAACGGCTTGACACGTGAGTATTTCTTGGTGACCAGAAGAAAACGAAAGCGTCCGTCACCACGTAGTCCTAAAACCTTTCCGACTGCCGGTTGCTGTCTTCGTAATTTATCTAGCTGTCCAAACTTCTTTTTAAACACGACTGCAACCCCTTTGGACATGTCAAGGTCCTCGCTCACGCAATGTGCGATGACGTAATCTTTTTGTGTCTGGAACAGGTCTTGTTGTTCCTCGGTGGTAACTCCGAACCTAGCTTTTCCAGAACCTCCGTATAAGTTCATAAACTTTTCGAACTCCATTTCTTCGATTGGATTCCTGGTTCTGCTACTTATTACTCTGGTTCGGACCTGAACTTGCGGATTGTGGTTATCGCCAGCAAACGGGGCTAGACGATTGACGTGGACCACTTTTGGCTTGCCTCTGGGCGGTTTTCGGATGCGGTATATAACGTCGTTAATACGCTGCACGACTTCATAGGGGCCCTCCCATTGCCTTTGCAGCTTCGGCGACAAACCACGTCTCCTTTGAGGGTTATACAACCAGACCATATCGCCAGGTTGAAACCCACCATTTTGCGCCTTGACGTCATATCTTGTTTTCATCCTGTCGCTGGCAATTTGTGTGTTTTTACGGACCTCTTCATGTACTTCGTCTAACCTCTTGGCCAGCTTGCTCACGTAATCTTCTCCAGCAACTTCTTCTTCCGGTCTTCGCCCAAATTGAAGATCGCATGGTAATCTTATCTCACGACCGAGCATTACACAGGATGGTGTTTGGCCTGTGCTTTCGTGAACGGATGATTGGTATGCCATTAGGAAGAGGTGCAAGTACTGATCCCAGTCTCTTTGGTGTTCGGACACTACCTTGGCTAAGTACTTGCCCATTGTTCGATTCATCCGTTCAACCATGCCATCAGACTGAGGATGGAGAGGCGTTGTCCTAGTCTTCTTAATTCCTAACAGTCGGCAAACTTCTTGAAACAGCCCGGACTCAAAATTGCGGCCTTGATCGGAGTGTAATTCCAACGGAACTCCAAACCGGCAGAAAAACTCCTTTACTAATACGTCTGCGACTGTAGCTGCTTCCTGGTTGGGTATGGCGTAAGCCTCCGTCCATTTCGTGAAATAATCCATCGCCACCAGGATGTATTTATTTCCCGAATCGGATTCTGGGAACGGCCCTGCGATATCAATCGCTACTCTTTCCAAAGGGCTTCCTCCGTTGTATTGTTTCATGGGTGCTTTGCGCTTTCTCGCTGGACCATTTCCTGATGCGCAGACTATGCATTTACGACACCATTTCATGACGTCCTCTTTGCAGTTTATCCAGTAGAATCGTTCTCGCATTTTGCCCAACGTCTTCTTAATGCCAAAGTGTCCTCCTGATGTCCCATCGTGGAGATGCTTTAACGCTTCTGTCACCCTGCTCTTTGGCACTACCAGCTGTAGTCTGTTTCCCGTGCCCACGGCACTTTCTAGGGATCGCTTAAGAAGACCGTCTTCTACTATCAAGGAGTCCCACTGCGCCCAGTACGCTTTGATATTTCTGCCCAAAGCACTCACTTCTTCCCAGGTTGGTCGTCGGCCGCTTTCTTTCCAGTCGAGGAGTTGTCTTATTTCAGGATCGTCTTCTTGTTTGCGACGTAACTGCTCAGGTTCCCACTCATCATCAACCATAACAGTTCTCCGGACGCATTCGACTTTTTTTTCCAGTCGCGAACAATGGCTGCAGTCCGCCGGACATGGTCTTCTGGACAAGGCATCAGCGTTCCGATGACTGCTTCCGGCACCGTGTTCTGTGTCATAGTCATACTCTTGCAGTCTCTCGATCCATCTTGCCACTTGTTCTTCTGGGTTACGGAACTGCAGAAGCCATTTTAAAGCGGCGTGGTCTGTTCTCAGTAAAAATTTTCGTCCATACAAATACTTGTAGAAATGTTTGATGGACTTAACGACTACTAAGAGCTCCCTCCTAGTCACGCAATAATTCCTTTCTGGTCTGGACAAAACCTTGCTAAAATACGCGATAACTTTTTCTTGTCCATCTTGAACTTGCGAAAGGACCGCGCCTATGGCCAGATTGCTTGCGTCAGTATCCAAAACAAACTTTCCATCTTCTCTTGGATAACTCAAAATCGGCGAAGTGACTAGGGCTTGTTTTAGTTGATTAAAAGAACTTTCGCAGTCTTCATTCCATCTAAATTCTGCTTTTTCTTCGGTTAATTTTGTCAATGGTTTGGCAATATTGGCAAATCCGGGTACAAATCTCCTATAATAAGTGCACAACCCAAGGAAACTTCGGACCTGATGTTTGTCGATCGGTCTTGGCCATGCTTGCACTGCTCGGATTTTGTCTGGGTCAGCCCTTACTCCATCTCTAGATACGACGTGGCCAAGGTATTGGACTTCCTTCTTAAATACGTGGCACTTCTTTGGGCTCAGTTTGAGGTTAGCCCCACGTAATCGCTGGAACACTTCCTTCAAGTTGTTCAAGTGCTCTTCAAACGACTTTCCAACCACGATCACGTCGTCCAGGTAAACCAAGCACGTCTTCCAAGACAATCCGCGCAAGATGGTCTCCATCAAACGCTCGAACGTTGCAGGAGCGTTACACAGGCCGAAGGGCATTACGGTGAACTGCCACAAACCAGTTCCAATCGTAAAAGCTGTTTTTTTACGATCCTTGGGTTCTAATTCTACCTGCCAGTATCCACTCTTTAAATCTAACGTAGAAAACCACTGGGATCCTGACAGGGTGTCTAGCGTATCGTCAATTCTGGGTAAAGGGTAGCTGTCCTTTTTTGTCACGTCGTTTAGCTGTCTGTAGTCTACACAAAACCTCGGTCATCCATCCTTCTTCTTTACGAGTACCACTGGGGATGCCCATGGGCTACTTGAAGGTTAAATCACGCCTTCTCTCTCCATATCCGTAATTATTTGTTCGGCTTCTTCTCTTTTTGCCAAAGGAAGTCTGCGTGGATGTTGTCGTATCGGCCGAGCGTCTCCGGTATTAATTTTATGTTTCACCACGTTAGTTCTTCCTTTGGAGCCACTCTCCAGCGCGAACACATCTTGGTACTCTTGGATCAACACTTTAACTTTAGCCAGCTGGTCTTGGCTGAGGTTTTGGCATTTGGTGGTAAGAATGTCCAATAGATGTTGTGGACACTTCTTCGGCGGCGTATCTTCGTTCGTCTTCACGCATCTCACAATTTGTGATACTGGCGTGCATTGACCTACCACGGTCTTCTTTTTCAACGTTACAGGATCTGAGTTGATGTTTAAGATCCTTACTGGCATCGTGTTCTTTACTCGTACTAAGGTTCTGCCAACGAGTAGTCCCTTTTCAACTAAGCCGCCTTCCATTGGTTCAATCGCGCGTATGTAGCCTTCCCGAAGATTTCCATCCAGGCGTGCCATCACCACACTTTCAGTCCTTGCAGGCAGAATCACGTCTTCACTCAATAAGACTTGCACGGCTGCCTTCTCTGACGAATGAAAAGGAATTTCATCATTGTCGATCTTCAGGACATCGTTCTTCATATCCAAATGGAACCCATACTTCTTTATCACGTCCATTCCCAGGATAACTTCTTCCGTGATGTCGGCTACCAGTACTTGATGGTTGAGTACTCCATTTCCCAAACCAATGGTTACTTTTACTTGTCCGTGAGTAGGTATTTCGTCGCCCGTCGCCGTTCGAAGTCGTACTGTTAGTGGTGATGTCTTCTCGTTTTCCAATAACATGTCAGGACGAATGATGGTCTTCGTCGCTCCCGTGTCAACCAGTAACTGAACGCTTCTTCCATTGATCTTGTCATCGAGATAAATGCTATGCAATTGCTCCCTAGGTGATGCCATTTGGATTGTAATCTCCGGAGTCTGACTAGATGAGACTTTTTGTCTCTTTTGCTCGCCTCGTTCCAAATTTTCGTGCGCTCTTCTCGACCTCTTCTTAGGTTTAGTACGATGCCGTCGTACATGGCCTATCTCGTCGCAGTTCAAAGTTGTCACTCCTCTTTCCCGAAGTATTCGTCGCGCTATTTCCTCGATGCTTTCCAGTGTCTGCGCGGGTACTTCTGCAGCAGCACAGCAGAGTCTATGACCATCTCGTTGCGATGCTTGTTTTGCTGCTTTAAACTCCAAAGCATGCACCAAAGCGTCATCCAATGTTTTCGGTCGAGCTAATCGGAGAGTCTGCTGCGTTTCGTTGTCTCTGAGGCCGTCTACAAAGGTTTGAATCGCCAACTGCTCCAAGAAGGTATCTGGCGTTGTAGGATACGCAAGCCGTGTTAGTCTGGCGATGTCAGCCTCAAACTCTTGAAGACTTTCGGCAGCTTTTTGAACCCGACTTTTAATTTGAGCCTGGTATACTTGTTGAAGATGAGCATCCCCATATCTCATTTCTAATCGTGATATTAAGAGTTCGTAATTTTCTTGCAGGTGGTCCGGAACAGTTTGTAAAATTCCAAGCGCTTCTCCACGTAAGGACACTATTAAAGACGTCGCTTTCTGCTTGTTGCTCCAACCATTAGCAGTAGCTGCGGCTTCAAACTGCTTGTAGTAGGTTGACCATGGAACTTTACCATCAAAATTCGGTGGTACAACTTTGAACTTGTGAGTGTTTTCTTCTCGATGGTCCATTATTAAATCTTCACTCGTGACGCTTCCTTCACCGTGACAATTCATTTGGGTCATTCTTTCTTCAAGCAGTTGTATTCTTTCTCTCAATTTTTTCTCTAGCTTGTCTTCTATGGTTCTTGAATTTTCTTTTAACTTCTCTTCTATTATGTCATTCACAGAATCGCAAATTTCTTCTTTTAAGTTTAACATGTCTGCTTGGGTTTCCTCTTGAACAATTTTAATTTGATTTTCTATGCTCGTTCGTATTTCTTCTTTTAAACTTCTAGAATTTTCCAACAACTTTTCTTCCATTTTTCTAGAATTTTCTTCCATTTTCTGAGAATGTTCGTAGAGTTTTTCTTCAATTTTCTGTGAATTTTCGTAAAACTTTTCCTCTATTTTCTGCGAATTTTCTTCCATTTTTCTAGAATTTTCTTCCATCTTCTGAGAATTTTCTTCCATTTTTCTATTCATCGATTCTTGACCATTTTTTATCGATTCAAGAAATTCAAATAGTTTTGCATCCATTTTAACTGCTTGCAAACGCGTCACCGGCATAAATTTAAATATAACACGAATATAAAGTTTTAAATACACTACTTTTTAAAATGCAGTTTTCGTATAACACAAAATTTTAATAACGATCCACTTGTTAATAATAAACCACTAGTGTACGGAAACGAATTTAATTAATAACACGATCACGCACTTTTTAAAAGAAAAAAAAGTTTAATAAACACTATTTTATACTTTATAAATAAACACGCGTATCGCAAACTTAAAAGTTATTTACGTAATCAATGTTTTTATTACGGGAGCGATTTTTCTTAATGATATTTACACTAAAATTCGCGAACGATATCCCACACTGACGCCACTGTTACGTATTTATTTGTTAAAAACTAATTTATTTAAACGATTAAAAATTATGTTTACTTATTCTAGAAATATATACACTTTTAATTTAACCGAACTAATAAAATCTAATAATATTTAATAAAAACACTTACACTATAATTTATATCACTTAAGATAAGATCCGTCCTCGGATTTCACACTTGTTTACACTAATAATCACATACACGCGTGCTAACGATACTTATTTATTTCAACTTGATAATCTTCTTAATACAGCTGCATTCGCGTTTCGACAAATAACTGACCTACGATCTGTCTCGTCGCTATATAAAGACATACGGAAATCCTTCTTGATCGTTCCTCACTTTTCGCTATAACTTCTAGAAAATAGATAACAGCCTTCTAGAAGGCTCTTGCGTTTGCAAGTAATTTCTTGAACGTTTCATTAATAAAAAGGCATGTCGATTATTTTGCGTCGCGAAATGTTTTTATTGGGAGTCCAATCTATTGTAAGTTTTCTTTAGATATGACAAAGAATCGCGAAGGCAACAAAATGTTGAAAAAAAACAGTTTTTTTCAACTGTGGATGCAAATTTCCAAAGATGAAATCTCCACTTTGCAACTTTTACATCTGAAAGGATATGAGAACGTAGCTCAAATCGTGTCATAATCTTAGAAGCTGTAGAACTGTGAACCGCCATAAAACTCGGGTAAAATCCAGTAATGATTTAGTTTTGTTGTTTTTTTAAAAATGCGCATAAACTAGTTAGAGTGTGGTGAAGCATTTGTCAGGAATCACGCGATAAAAATTGTTTATTTAGTCATTGAATTATTACGTAGGTAATATTTTTTTTTCAACATCTTCTGATAATTGCAAGATTTGCGATATCTGTGAATTTTTAATACAAATTTTACGAATTTTATCAGCAATTAATTACGAATAATGATGGAATTTAACCTGCACATTTCAGTCTTAGCTAGGGACGTTTGCAATTATTAGTGTACACTACAATGGCAAGACGCTATACACGCGACTGATCTACTTTGAAAACTTGCTTTAATTAGTAAAAAGTCATAGTTATCATTGACAACATTAAAGTCAACGCCCTGTATAAAATACGGGCGTCGACTGTTAAAAGTTTATTATAATTTTTAGTTTTACATTCCAGCTGATACTTTATAGCTTATTGAAGTTACGAATGCGTAATAATAAAAACAATTAAACATTATAAGTTACTATGCCATAAAATTAAATTCTCTTATTAATGATCGCTAATTTGTTTATTATTTTTTTCAGTGTACACATGGAAATTCTATCTTTAGAAAATTATTTGAAAAATCATCTACAGGCGTACTTCTATCCACACACAATCGAAGAATTAATAGGAACTCTAATATTACCCATAAAACAACATTTACGGCAACTGAAATGTGAATGCGAAGCACAGATGTCTTTAGGATGTAGAATTAGAGGTCATAAAAGACTGAATATTTAAATTTTTAATTAATTTAAATTGAAGTTACGTACTAACGCAATAAATTTATATTTAGATTATTGATTGTTTTTTTTTCTATTTTCATTTTTGTTTATAGCGTTATTATAGATGCTAACGTTTAAAAAAATACTTTTCTTACACATCTGGTATAAAGTTTATGAATGTTTTTATGTAAGAGTCGTCTGAAGAAGTCCATGGTCGTTTTTGTTCATAAAAAGTGCAGTATCTCGGAAACTATTTGTCGTAGAGACTTGTGGTAAAAAATGATACGAGCAAAGTGGGCAAAGGAAAAAAAAGTAGTTTCAGGTTTCGAAGATGACCGCCAGGGCGCGTAACGGATCTAGAGTGATTTTTCACTAAAATACAGCTATTAAATGTATCAAAAAATATATATGCTTTTTAAAGCTAAGTTATATTCAAGTAATTTTTGTTGAACACTTTTTCACGTATCTATTAAAATGAATTGGTGGCACTCATGTCAACAGGTTCACGAAAATGTTGCTAATAAAACGTTAAAAAACAAACACTGCGGAAATGATTAGGGAAACTAGAGAATTTTTTTCTTTATACAGATGAGGCCACTTTTAGAAGTGATGGAAACGTTAATTTGCATAATATTCATTATTGGTCTGACACAACAATCCTCAATGGTTGCGCGAAGTCCAACATCAAGGGCATTGGAGTCTCAATTTGTGGTGTGCCATCCTGGGCGGAACTATTTTATAGGTTCCTATTTTTTTTTGATGGACCACTAAATGTCGTTTCTTGATTTTCTGATAAACCATTACTTACTTTATTAGAAGATGAGCCCTTGCAATTACGGCAAAATATGTTTTTGCAACTACACAGGTTTCTTAGCACATTTTTCAATAAATGTGCGAGAACATTTAAATTTAATATATCACCAGAGGTGGATTTGGACGAGGAAATCTATTTTGCCAACCCCGATCCCCAGACTTAACTTGTTTGGATTTCTATCTGTGGGGTCGGTTAAAAGATATTGTTTAGCAAATTCCACTAAAGCGACATGAAATTATGAGTACAAGATGCCATTCGTAACCTATTAAGAACCGAAATTCAAGCTGCTGTAATGCCCACACATGAGCGGCTCCAAGAATGCATTGAGTGTGATGGGATGAGGCAGTTCGAGCATTTAAGGAGGCATTGGTTTTATTTCAAAATCGGGTCTTTTTGCTTATTATGCCCCTATATACACGTTTTTTTTTAAATCTTTTGAACTGAGAATAATATACTATTTAAAAATTATAACATTATGAAATTTCATCATTGATTCTTGTAAAAGACTATAACCGGCTTTGAAATTTGGTCGTGAATCTTTTGTGAAAGACCCCGTATTCAGATTTATTTGGCTTAATTTTTTTTAAAGCGATTGATTAGTTCCGTGTAAGCATCGAAAACGTTTCACTCGTTTAATTAAGTTGATTTGTATTTAATAGTTATTTCACAATTATTATTGGTTTATTTTTTTAAAAACTTATAAAGTTCAGTGGTCTTGATTATGATTTAGTGTTTTATTTCTGGTTATTTCATTGGAATAACAACTCTATCTAATTTATGATTTCCTTTCTGGAATGTAATTTGATACATTTTTCTTAGTATCTACTTTTGTTTATTTTAAACTCATTTTCGAGCCATTTAATAATTTAACTAAGTAAGCGATTTTCATGGGAATGCTCTTTCTTTTCGTGTGCGTACGTGACGTGACGCATGTGGTGACAAATATTTTTCATCTTTGTTAATTTACTTTGTTTAGTGTACCATGTTTTACAAAGATTTTACGGCGCAAGTTTATTGAATGAAGTGGGATTACGAGGTGTTATAAGGAGTAAAATTTTGATTTTTAAGGGAGATTTTTGGTGGCAATTAAGAATACCGGGTATCGAAATGTAGTCAAGTGTTCGGGGTGTCTTTACCCTACCGTTATGCAATACCGCGGAAGTTAAATAAATGGTACCGTAAAAGTTAAGTGGTGTGGTGGAAATATTGGTTTTCCAAATTCGTAATTTTACGGTTTAATGAACTTCATGGTATCCAAAATAAAGCTCACGTTTCGAGTTGGATTTACTATCGATGTGTTGTGCTAAAAATCCAGTCTTCGTTTTTGTGCGGATTTCAATTCAGTATTAAAAGAAATCTTCCGCCGTCATTCCATTGTTTGAGGGTCCCACCAAATCTCGATCGACTACAGAACACCTAGACCGTCCCGGGGTCGCTTTATCGCCTAAACTCAAAAGCTTCTGGAACCGCTGTGCCCAGCAGATTTTCTGGTACAAACAATTGAGTCAAGGTATTTATTAAATTTGATATTATCGTGAACTGAACCGCGATCGTTATGATTTAAAAGCTTTGAATTGAGCCGACTTATTTACGGCTAATTTTAAATATTTCAAGAAACACTTGAAGGTGTTAAGTTTGCGTGAATTTCGCTTTATTTAATTAAATTTTTTTGTGTTCTGTAAAAGTAAGTCATATTTGTGCATGAGAGATAATGTAACGAAATGTAAAATGTAATATTTTTTTTAAACGCCGAGTTTGAAAACAAAGTTTCAGACGTTTTTATTTTATTTCTTTTGTTGTTTGTTTTTTTTTAATTTGCGGATTAAGTAGTTATGCGGACAAGGCCTTGAATTTTATTTTTTTATTATTTTGTTTTTAAAAAACAAGTTAACGCTTTATTTTTTTTTAAATTCTAACTTTTATATTCAGTTTGTGAATTTTTGTTTTGTTTATTATTTCATTTTTTTATATTATTATTCAAGTTTGTTTGATTTCTTTTTTTCTATTTTTATTAATTCAATAAATGTTAAATTGTTAAACTGTAAAGAGCTTTTACTTATTCAGCCGCCGCGAACGTAAATTTTTAAGAGAACATTTCAGAGTCTAGCAAGTTACAACCAAGGTAAGTTCCAGAGGTTGTAACCAACCCGATGAGCTTCTGGGTTATCAGGGGTCCAGGCTATTATCATCGTGTCCTTGATTGGCGCCCTAACCAATTTTGAGTTTTTACCCTATTTAATTTCGATTTTATTGTAACCACCCCGTCTCCACTGAGCAGCGGCACAACATCGTTTATATTACCTTATTTCAGGCAGTGACATTGTTTCAACTTTTGCATGTAACAAGACAAATAAATAAGAATAAAAACCGGTGTAATAGCGTCTTTTTAAAACTTCATAATAACTACATTTTTTTCTTTCTTCGTTATTTGAGGTAGGAATAAGATATCGAGATACAGTTTTCACTATCCTATTAAGGTATGATTTAACTACATTTTTATTTAAAAAAAAGTCATATTATTGCATTTGATCTTTCAGATAATTTTGTAATTTGCTGTTATATAAAAAACGCGCTTTAGGGGCATATCAATAAAAATCACACCCAACTTTTGACAAAGCAGAGAAAATATAAAAAGCCAGCTCCATACCAAATTTCAAGTTACTAGGACTTTTGGTTCGAGTTATCGTGGGTACACCCAAAGATAATTTATAAAAGATGCAGCACTCCGTATATAAACAAGTCAAAAAAATATAGAGAAAAATTGTTATTTTATAACGTATCCTGCTTTCCCTTTAAGAAATGGATTTTTTTCTAAAAAAAGTCGTTGCAGGCAGGATTTGAACCTAAGATTATATATGGAATTCACTTTAAATTATAAATCAAATATCTAATAACCTGTTAATGTTAGAAATTTTTTTTATTTGAATAAGTTGTTAAGAAGAATTAGCTCTATAAGGCACTGTAAAAGTAATTCGAATAATTTACATACGTACTAGCCAGTACTAGCTATTACATTACATTGTTTTTTTTGTTTATTTTTACTGTTTGAGACGAAGACACCGAATTACTTTTTGGGTGCTATTGAGGCAGAGGTTCAGACTACATAGCGTTTATTTTTCAGTATTTACAGTATTACATTTGACGTTTTTGCGTGCTTCGTTCTTCTGGCGGATGCGTATCACGTGTCGGCGTGGGTCTCGAAGCATAGCGATGTTGGCTGGCAGCCCATCGTATGTCAATATACCGAGGTTCAGCGGTCGTAGTTCTTAAGCGCGTGTGGGCGTGGCTGACGGTATTTTGATCGACGAGTCTGGTAACGGCGTTACTGGTCGGACTGGAGGCGTGCGGTTCCGGAAACGACGTAACACGTTTCGACGGTGCTTGTGCTCTCTCGATGGTGTTGAAGGCATCGTCACCACGTGCTTCCTGGGGCTGCCCGCGCTATCGTTCAGCGGCGGGAGCTTCGTACGCAGGGTCGCTATACAAGCGGACTGGGTGTCGCTATGTGAGCAGACGGGGTGTCGCTATGTGAGCAGACGGGGTGTCGCTATACGAGCAGACTGGGAGATCCTTCGCTGTTGAGATCAGAAGAACTCTGCCTTTTTATGTGCAAGGGCCACGGTTATAAAGGCTGACGAGCGTTTTTGATTGGTGGGCGCGCGTGGGGATGTGCGCGTGGTGGGCGCGCGTGGTGGGGCTGGCTGTGGTCAGCGTACTGCTGACGTGCGTCACCTGTTCCGGGTAGCGCATTACCGAAGTACACCACATATACCCCCTTGCTGGCGACGGAGTCGTGTTCATTCGATTTGGAAACGTACCTTCGGTTTGCAGATTCTTCCGCTGCGAGTTTGCCTCGGAATTTTTTTGGGGCTGTCTGTCGGTAGTGTGCCATCTTTGCATGTATCGTTTCTTCTCGGGTCGCTCAGCGTGGGTTTGTTCGTTGTTTGCTCGTTGTGCTGCTTTTGAAGTGCTGCGCTGTCCGCTTCTAGAAAAGCGGGTTTTACTCGGTCGCATGTTATCGTTGCTTCTGTTCCCTTTCTGTCGACCGTTATCAGTTTTTCGTTGCGTTTGACTACTCGGTAAGGGCCTTCGTATGGTGCCTGGCTGTGTCTATGTGTTTGAGTTTGAACGTGTGTTTTTTGCTGTCGTGGTTGCTTGCTGGCGTTGGTTGCATGTCTTGGATGTGTTTCCGTAATTGCGTGACGTAGGTTTCGGCTTCCAGCTCCTGTTGCTCGTTTGACAAGAACTCGCCTGGTAAGCGCAACCCTTGACCGTATACGTTGACGATCTCGGTTGTTGCTTTGATGTCCTCTTTCCATGCGCTCCGTATCCCGAGGCGTACTATGGGAAGAGCGTCTGTCCATTGCTCTGCGTTGTGGCAGCGGAGTGATGCTTTTAGTTGTCGGTGGAAACGCTCGACCATTCCGTTCGCTTGTGGGTGGTAAGCAGTTGTGCGTATTCTTTGGAACCCTATTAGCTCGCCTAGGTTTCGGGATAGCGTTGCCTCAAACTGCCGTCCCTGGTCGGTCGTCACTCTCAGTGGAACTCCGAAACGAGAGTACCATGTGTTGACGAATTCTTTGGAAATCGTTTCTGCTTCTATGTTTGGTATCGGTGTGGCTTTGGCCCATCGTGTGTATCTATCGACGCACGTGAGGATGGGATACACCCTGGCTTGCGGGCAGTGGTCCGATTATATTTATATGTACATGCTCGAACCGACTGCTTGTTGAGGGAAAACTTGTCGTCGCTGGTTTGTTGTGCCTTGATATCTTCGCTCGTTGACATTGGTCGCACTGCTTGGTCCAGTTACTGCAGTCTTTGCGCATCCCGGGCCATACGAATTTTCTTGATATAAGCTTGGTTGTTGCTCGTGCCCCTGGTTGTGAAAACTGGTGCAGGCTGTCGTAGGTCGTCTTCCTGAACTTTGTCGTTAGGAACGGTCTTGCTGTCTCTTGTGATATGTCGCAGCAAACTGTATTTTTCGTAGTTGGAGGCTTGTGTTGTCGTGGAGTAATTGGCTTAGCTCTGGGTCGTGCGCTTGGTCGTGTCCCAGGGCTTTGAAATCTACTACCTTTGATACATGGTCAATCCTTGATAGTCCGTCTGCGACTATGTTTTCTTTTCCGGCGATGTGTCGAATGTCCGTGGAGAATTAACTTATATAATCGAGGTATCGGAACTGCCTGGAGGAACACTTCTTTGGCTTTTGCTAGAAAGCGTAAGTGATGGGTTTGTGGTCCGTGTATATCGTGAAGGTTCGTCCCTCTAGCATGTGTCGGTGGTGTTTGATGGTTTTGTAGATGGCAAGTAATTCACGATCGTACGCTACGTATTTCATCTCGGCGGGTGATAGTTTTTTTGAGAAGAACGCGAGTGGTTGCCATTCTTCGTGGACCATTTGTTGTATGATGCCTCCCAGTGCAGTGTCCGGTGCGTCGGTGGTGATGGCTAACGGTGCGTTTGCAACTGGGTGGTGGATCATGGTTGATTCAGCGATTTGTCGTTTGCTTTCGTTGAAAGCCTCGTCGGCTTCGTTGGTCCACTGCAGGGATTGGTTATCTTTTAATTTCCCTTTTAGTAGGTCGTGCAGTGGGGCCTGGCATTCGGCGGCGTTGTTGATAAATCTTCGATAGTAATTTGTCATACCGAGTACCTATCGTAGTTTTTTTGCTGTTCCGGGCCGTGGAAAGTTTAGTATCGCCTGGACTTTGTCTTAAGGGGCTTCGTGTCCTGGCTTGAGACGTGGTATTCAAGGAATTGTACTTCGCTTTTTTCCGAAATGGCATTTCTCTGGGTTGACTACTATTCCGTTTTCTGCGAGTCGTTGGAAGAGTCGTTTGAGGTGCTCTTCGTGTTGCTACTCGCTTTCCGATGCTACCAACACGTCGTCTATGTAGGCATAGCAGAAGTCGTAGTCTCTCAGTATGTCGTCCATAAATCGTTGGAACGTCGGCGCGGCGTTTCGTAGGCCAAAGGTCATATACAGAAATTTGAATAACCCGAATGGAGTTGTAATTGCCGTTTTGGTATATCCTTTTCGGCACGGGTATCTGATGGTATGCTTTGGGCCAGGTCTATCGTCGAAAATATGGTCTTCCCTGCCAGGTCGTGGGAGAAGTCTTCGATGTGTGAGATGGGATACGGGTCTGGGATTGTCCTCGCGTTAAGTGCCCTGTAGTCACCGTATGGTCTCTATTCGCTAGTTTTTTTGGGAACTAAGTGTAGTGGCGATGCCTACGGACTGGAGTAGGGTCGTGCGATTCCCAGTTGTAGCATGGCTTGGAACTCTTTTCGTGCCGCTTCCAGCCTGTCTGGTGCTAACTTGCGTGGTTTGTGTGCTACTGGTGGTCCATCCGTTGTTTCTATGAAGTGCTCGGTCCCATGTCGTGGTTTACCAAAGATTCCCGCTGGTTTCGTTAGCGTTGGGTAGTTCTTTAGTATTTCGTGGTACTTCCCCTTGGACATAGTGTGTACGGTGCATATGTTGCCATTTGTTCGTCTTCCTCGGTGCGTTAGTTTCGTTCGCGAGTCCACCAACCTTTGGTTTTTGACGTCGACGAGGAGTTCGTTGTGGGTTAGGAAATCTGCTCCGATTATGGGTTTTGCGATGTCGGATATGAAGAACCTCCATAGAAAGTCAGATCGAGGTTCATGTTTATCGTGCCGTAGGTGTTTATTGGGTTTCCGTTCGCGGCGTATAGCTTGTATTGTGATACGGGCCTTTTTCCGGAAACTTTTTGCACTGGGAAAGTGCACACCTCTGCTCCCGTGTCGAATTGGATTTTTGTATGCCCATCGGTGACGTCTAAACGGCGGGGATTGTTTTGCGAGTCGTGTACCGTATCTAGCTCCTTCGTTTCCCAAATTTTCTTTGCACGGGGGTCGGCAATTTCTCGCTGCCTTCCCGAACCGGAAATGGTACCAGCATGTATCGTACGGCTGCGACTGCTTTTTCGGTTCGTGGGTTTTTCTCGTTCTGTGGGTCGTCCTCGCGTTTTTAGTTCGGCGATTTCTGGGGCTAGCTTTGTTAGTGCCTCCTGTATAGCGTCGTTGGGTGGTACTGCGTATACATGTTGGGGCGTCGTTGAGTTTATTGCTTCTGCTAGCTCCGCGGAGTCTGCGAGATTTGCTCCTTTCTGCACTGCTAAGATGGCTTGAGTGTTCTGCGGTAGTCGGCTGGTCCAAATGGACTTCAACAGATCGTCGGGGACTGAGGTTCCTGCTAGTGCTTGCAGGTGTCTTAGGAATTGTAACGGTTTGCGATCCCCAAGTTCTTCTCGTTCGAAGAGCTGCCTCATCCTCTGATCGTGGGTAGCACTTAACCTTTTTATTAGTTTTTTGAAAATAACGTAAAACATTTGGCTGCATCGTTGGCCAAAAAATTGCAAAATTTTGAGTTCATTTGCATTGTTATATTGTGGTATATTTTAAGTAAAGTTAACATTGTTAGTAAAATTATTCAAAAACGGAACTTTGATGTTGCTCAGTGTTATAATCATTTAAATAATTTGAACAATTTTTTAAAAGCGTATCGCTCCGATAAAGGTTTTAATGATCTATTGATTGATGCTAAAGAAATAGCATCCAGCTTAGACATAGAACCTAAATTCAATAAACAAAGAGGTCTAGGACCGCGAAAAATAAAAAAAACATTTTGATTATGAACGTGACGATAAACCGATCGACGACGAAACTTTAAAGTTCAAAGTTGATTGTTTTTTTATTGCTCTAGATGTAATCATAACATCAATGGATGAGAGATTCCAATTACTTTCTTCTTACTCTAATAATTTCGCGTATTTATGAAATATTAATAAATTTAAAAATTATTCTGAAAACGAACAATTGGAATTATGTCAAACATTTATTAAACGACAAAACTCGCAATAAACGAGACATAACTGCCGTGGAATTTAAAGAATTGCAATATTTACAAAAGTTTGATGAAAAAGTTATTACGCCTCCAGAAGAAACTTTAAATTATATAACAACTAACAACTTAGTGGATTTTTTTCCTAATGCGGGCATAATATTTCGTATTTTATTAACAATGCCGGTTTCTGTTGCTACCACAGAACGATCTTTTTCAAAACTCAAAATAATAAAAAATTATTTAAGATCGACCATGGGGCAAAACCGACTAACGTAAGTAATCTTGCTATCATTTCAATAGAAACGGACCAGCTAAAAGAATTAGACACCGAAGATTTAATTAAACAATTTGCAAAAATTAAAGCACGGAAAGCTCAATTCACTTAGCTAAAATATTAATAACAATAGATACTTAATACCTGGATATTAACCTTTAAAAGGTGACATGTTGCATTATTAAAATAATATATTGTTTTGTTTTATATAATATTTGTTTTTGTTTACAAACGAGTATTTTTAATGTTTTAAATATTTTTTTGATTTCTTGTGCTTTTGGATCATATATTATATTTGAAACTAAAATAGAAAAATGTTGAGTTGTAATACTGTTAGAATACCAGAGTGGTCATCACGCTTTCAAAGCGCTAAGACGTGTTTCATCGCAGTCGAAAGTGTGTGAAAACTTAAAGTGCAATTATTATAAGCCAATTATAATCAGTTACTTACGAAATAACAACCTTAAGCGGCAAAAACCGTAAGTTATTTTTACTTCTTAGTAAAATACCTGAACTAACAACTAATGGAATCCCAATGGAAGTTCAAACGCAAAATAAGCGTAAATCTGACTCATTAACACCTCCTCTTAATGAGGTACAAAAGCGATACTCGTGGAAGCCAACGATTCCAACACAAAACAAATGCAGCTTGCTTACTAACCTGGAGATTGACCCCAACGATAAACTTGACGATAACTACAATCAACACGCAAATGCAGACGACAAATCTGGTACCTCGATAACAAAACTAAAAATACCACCTATTTATCTCCATAACAAAGTAAATCACACTGAATTAACCGCAGATATCAAGAAATTATCAACTGGCGAATTCACTACCTTTTATAACGCAAACACGCTAAGAATTAACTTAACTAAAGAGGATGACTTTAGAATATTAACAAAACACTTTAACGATAACAGTATCAAATATCACACCTACCAAAACCCAAACAGCAAACCACTTAACGTTGTAATTAAAAATGTACCATTATCTCTAACAAATCAAGAAATTTTTACCGAACTAAGCAGCTCACTTCCAGTTATTAAAGTCACACGCCTGCTGACTAAAGATAAACAACCGCTACCAATCTGCGCAGTAGATCTAAACGGTAATGAGCACGCCAAAAAAATTTTCACTCTTAAAAGTATTCACCATTCGATCGTCGCCGTTGAATTGAGAAGAAAACCAACAAACATACCCCAATGCCATCGCTGTCAAGGCTACAATCATACCAAAAATTACTGTACACTTGACCCACGTTGCGTGAAATGCGGAGACAACCATCAACATCAGCAATGTAAAAAACAACCAGATGAAACACTTAAATGTGCCAACTGCCCGCATCCCGCTAGTTACCGTGGCTGCAGCCACCACATCGAGATTCTACAAAAACGAACAAAAAATAATAGCAGCAACACTCATCCTACTCTAAGTCACAACAGAAATTATTTTACCAACCCTAATCGCTCATACGCAGATCAAGCGAGAAATTCATCAACAACCAATTCCAATTCAAACAACGCAAACCAACCAGACAATTCGGCGACCCCACCTGATGTTAGTAACATAGTAAAAATCCTCATCGACCTAATAACCCCTTACCTTCCCTTAATTAAAACTTTCATCACCAGCACACTCCTTCCTATTCTTCTCAATGGACCCTAAACCTCAAAAACCCATAGAAAAACTAACAATCCTAAACTGGAATGCCAACGGAATCCTAACTCAACGAACACTTCTTATATCCTTTCTTGCCAGGCACAATATAGATGTTGCATGTATTACCGAAACTCATCTATCAGAAATAGACACACTCAAAATACCAGGATACCTAGTGTACAGGAAAGATAGAAATGCCCGAACTGCAGCTGGCGGAATAGCTATACTCGTTAAAAAGAAAATAATTCACCACCCCATCTCTAGCATTGCTAACCTCACCCTAGAAACAATTGGAGCTAAAATCAAGCTAAATGACCAATACCTCACATTAGTAAGCACCTACAGACAACCAAATAAAAAACTAATAGAGGAAGACCTTAAAGCTACATTCAACACTGCTGAACTACTCTTAATGATAGGAGACTTCAACTCAAAGAATCAACTATGGGAATGCAGAGCTAATAATCCTGAAGGAATAAAGATGGAAGGCTACGCGACCAAATATTCTTTTCAGATAATAGCTCCGGATAAATACACATACTATCCATACCGTAAGGATCACCTACCAGACATCCTGGACATTGTCTTACAAAAAAACTTCGCAAAACCGGTATTTCAAACAGTGGTAGAAGAGCTTGACTCAGACCACTTACCTGTAATTATAACGTTTATCGGCACTCCGCAAGTGACACAGCCAACCCCTAAACTCATAAACGGGTTAGTAAACTGGGATGACTTCCAAATTAACCTAGACAAGCATCTGAAGTGCCCAACTAACTTAAGCCGCAACGAATACATAGACATCGCAATATCCAGCTTAAGAACATCAATAACCAGTAGTGTACTAAAAGCAACCCTTCCTTCCAAAATCATAAAAAGACCCAATCACCATTACCTACCACACAAAATCACAGAATTGATTAAAAAGAAAAGCCAAGCCAGACGAGAATGGCAAAGAAACAGAGATCCTGAAACAAAACGCCTGTTAAACAAGTTAACACACAGTTTAAAGCGAGAACTGGACGAGCTGAGAATCAATACATACCAGAAATATATCGAGGACCTTCAACCAGGGGACATAGGAATGTGGAAAGCCACCAAGCGCATATTAAAACAGCGCGAGGTAATTCCAACACTAAGCGTTGACAACACATCTCTTGCTACCGACGAAGAAAAAGCAGCAGCTTTTGCAGCTTACTACGAGAGAGTTTTCACACCTAAATATATCTGTGCTCCGCATGAAACCGCATACATAATCAACCACATAGAAAAAAATCAGCCTGTGATATCCGAAGCAATAACCCCAACTACTCCCCAAGACATCAAAGAAATAATTAGTAAACTCCCAAAAAGAAAATCCCCCGGATATGATCTAATAACAAACTTAATATTAACTCATCTTACTAATAGATCCCTAGCACGCCTCGCCACAATATATAACGCGTGTCTCCGCCAAGGCTATTTCCCAAAAGCGTGGAAGCACGCCCACATACTGCTATTTCCCAATCCGGGTAAAGATAGAAAATCGATAGACAGTTATAGGCCAATAAGCCTGCTCACTACGCTCTCAAAAATCCTAGAGAAGATCATCCACAGCCAGTCAATGACAGAACTATTACCGCTCAATGTACTACCACCATTCCAGTTTGGCTTCAGAAAAGCACACTCAACCCAACATCAACTCCAACGAATTTCCGAAAAAATAGAAGAGGGATATGAAACTAAAAGCTATTCTGTTGCTGTATTCCTAGACGTCGCCCAGGCCTTTGACAAAGTCTGGGTCGAAGGCCTAAAAAGCAAGCTAATCAAGATCAGAGTCGCCAACTACCTCAAAGCAATAATCTTCTCCTTTTTTGACAATCGAACTTTCGCAGTACGTATCAACACCACAATATCAGAAACTAAGATCATCCGCGCAGGTGTCCCACAAGGAAGTGTATTGGGGCCGGTGCTCTTCAATATATTTACATCAGACATCCCCACCACAGAGGCTACCTTAGCGACCTTTGCGGATGATACTGCAATTCTGACTCAACACATTGACCTCATCCACGCCGTAGAGACACTGCAGATAGCAATACATCGAATATGCACATGGTACACGAAATGGAATATTCACATTAACCCAACTAAGTGCCATTTAGTAATAAACAACAGCATCGTTCATTGGAATCCGGCTGACGCTGCCATAAAGTACTTAGGGGTACTACTCGACACGAGGCTCACATGGAAATTCCACGTAAATCATAAATTAAACAAAGGATATGCGAGGTTGGCGCAGCTGTATCCCCTCATTAATACGAAATCATCGCTTAAATCAAAATGCACCATCATGATGTACAAATCGCTTATTCGACCACTGGTGCTCTACGCATCGCCAGTATGGAGTAACACAGCAAAAACTAACCTGGAAAAAAATACAAAGACTCCAAAATAAAATCTTACGCATTGCAGTGAACGCCCCATGGTTCATTCGCAATGAACAGCTTCACTACGAATTAGACGTAACAACATTTCACAGCATTTCAAGGCGCTGTTCATTATAACATAGGCAGACAAAACATTCATCAAAGACTAAAACGCCAACTGCCTCAAGACCTGTACCTAATTAAATCGGACTGTGATTAACCTGTAAGCAACTGTTAAATTAACTGTAAGGGAACTACCACTTCACATTAATTATAACTTTATTGTAGCTACTTCTTACCTTACTATTCATATCAATGTCATGAATAACATTGTAAATTATTGTTGAACTGGCAAAAAAATAAAGAAAAAAAAATACTGTTATAATATTTCTGTTTTCTATAAGTTTATAATTATGTTATCTACTCAATGAAAAAATACTTGTATGGCTTATGGCTTGTACTTGTAAAATATAAAAATTAAAATATATTTATGAAAATACTTTTTAAAATTATTTTTCAATAGGGGATAATAATACCTAACTTAACCCGTATCTGTACTCACATATGAACGTAATACAAATTTAGAGCGTTATTTTAAATTTGCACAAGGGCGCCAAAAGGGCTAGGCGCGGGCCTGTTAGGACTTTTGGTTCGAGAGTTATCGTGGGTACATCCAAAAATAATTTAAATAAGATGCAGCACTCCGTATATAAACAAGTCAAAAGAATATAGCGAAAAATTGTTATTTTTTAACGTATTTCCCTTTAAGATAAGATTTTTTTTCTAAAAAGAAGTTGTCGTAGGCAGGATTCGACTCTACGATTATATATGGAATTAACTTTAAATTATAAATCAAATATTTAATAAACTGTTAATGTTAGAAAAAAAAATATTTTAATAAAATGAACTGTATAGGAAACTAAAAATAATTCGAATAATTTACATACGTACGAAATTATATAAGAAAAACTGTTAAAAATGGCGGATACACCCATTTCCGGTTTCTTTTTTGAGATGCAACTTTTGATAGAACCGAGAGAATATGAAAAACCAGCTCCATACCAAATTTCAGGTTACTAAGACTTTTCGTTCGTTTGTTTGTTAAAAATTAATTTTTCTGATTCAAAAGACCTTGAAACATAAAATTACGCAATAAAAATTTTTTGAAACAAGATTGCGATCGCTTTACTTTCCTTATAGGAAAGTAATTAAAGTACAAGTAGCTATGAGACAAAGAATGTAATAAAGTAAAAAAGTTTAAGAAAATGGAAAATTAGCAAAACAAAAAACTAACTAAATATTAGAAAAAAAACATTTTTTTAATGTTTTTAAAATGACAATGTCAATTTAATTGTTTTAAAATAGAATTTTTTGTATTTATCTATTGGTATTAAATTTTACTTGTCAATTTGAAGTATCATAATGCATTCAGTTGTACAATTTTTTAAACATGCGAATATATAAACGATGATGTAAATTATTAGCACGAAGAATAAAATGGACGACCAAGACTACCATTTAAACAAAAGATTGGATGGAGAGTTTCGTAGAATTCTCCGAGTCATTAAACCTTATATACCGTGTATAATGAACAATGAATACTTAACGTCTTATCGGTTATGGTTGGAGAAATTGAGTGGAGTAGGTCCATCAGAAAAAGAAGAGAGGAATCGATATATCATGGAACTGTGTTATCAAATACAAGATGGCATTTTAGAATATCCTTTTACACAGTTGCCGACTGATGGTCCTTTACCGCCTTTTAGTCCTGATTCTCAAATTACTCAACAAGCAAGTTTTTTTCTCAATATGTAAAACTATGTTACAAAGTTAAATTTTAGGTAGATAATAATGTTAATTATTTTCCAATACCTTTATCGTCGCAACAAAAGCACGGTTCGTATTCTAACTATAATGTGTACAACACCATTGATAATACTATAGAAAACACGCAACAAGCAACAAATAATTTGCATTATAACTTTGGCAGTAATAACTCTTTGGGGCAGTCCACGCCAAAACGACGAAACCCACACACGTTATCAAAAAATCCTAGTTTGAAATTGCCTGAAGGGTTTCATAATTTAATAAAAAGTTACGGAGCAACTTCTCCACCTTCTAAGCCAAACCATCCAAATAATAATCTTCCCGATAAATACATGTACGCTGTACCTTCTGCAACTAAAGACTTTGCAAAACCCATCGCAATACCTGAGAAATATATTGTTAAGGAAGATATCGAAGCCGAAGGATCATGGTGCGATATGACTGATTTATCAGCAAGTACTGCAACTAAATCGGAATCAGTGGATTCTGCTTCAACTCCAAAGAATCCTACAAACGACGATTCACAGGAGTTGTACGAAAAGAAAATCACGGAACTGATGAAAATAATTAACGATTTACAAAAGCAAAATGTGAAGCTTAACGAAAACGTCATGAATTATGAACACGCTATAACCATGAGTATTATTGTCTACTTTTTCGATCATTTACTAACTCATCTATTTATTTAGGAAATGCCAATGCCGAAACAAGCATTCACAATTTAGTCGGCGAAGTCAATTCTTTAAAAAGTCGACTGCAGGTCTGTATAATACGTAACGGTTATAATGCTTACGTAGAGATTTTAGGAACTGAAAGACATAAAATCTGCTCTCAAGAGTAGTCAAGCAATGGCGGCAAACCAATGGCAAACGACTATTACTACGTTAACTGAAGAATTAGATTCAGCTCACCGACAAAATACCATCCTGAGAGACGAAATCGCTGTTTTGGAAAGGAAATTTTCTGAACTCACCGCCCAACAAAAAAAGGTTTGATTTTTAAAAAACGAAAACAAAAACCATTGACCTGAATTAAACTATACAATCTTTTATTAGATATTTTCTAACTAAAAGAGCGTTTTCTGGAAGTTTCGTCCGTAACTACAATCATAACACGGTTCTATTCCACAAGACGTTCTTTTAGTAATACCTAAATCAGCTCCGTTTCTAATCGATTATCGTTTAAGGAAAACTCTTTATGCAACCAACGAATCAATGCAAAGAAAGAGAAAGAAATAGAGATTCTTAAACAAAACCACCAAAAACAAATTCAGGAATTAGAAGATAAATTTAATAAAAGAATAAATGAAATTCAAGTAGAATATGAGAATAAAATACTGCAATTACAAGTAAAATACGAAAAAATTATACAAGACAAAGATAAAGAAATACAAAGGTTGGAAAACTTAATCGAAGTACAATGTAAACGGTTAGTAAGTTGATTGGTATTAGAATTTAATTTTAATTAACGTTGTTAATTCAGTATGCACAATGAAGTCACTTCAATACGGGCACAAATGGAAGAATCGCGAGACAGCAACAACGAATCAAATTCGGAAAAAATTGTTTTCTTGCAGAAGTGCATAACGAAAATGGATCGATTGTTTAAGAAATCCGAACGAAGTTTTATTAAGCAGATAGCAAAGCTGAAAACCGAAATAGAAATGAGGGACAAAATCATTCACGTATAATAATTAGATTCGTTTTGATGTTTTGTTAGTGTTTTTTGGTTATAGATTCAATTATCGTCTCAAAGAGCCGAATTGATTGCAAATTCAAACACCGAAAAGCAAATAGAAATTGATGCTACTATTGTGCAGCTTGAAGAAAGGTATAGAAGACTGTTGGAAAGTCAACAAACGTATTTTGTAAACGAGAAGAAACACGATACTGCTTTAATATCCGACTTACGAGCTCTAATTGCTCAGCATAACATAGATAGTGGTATATAAAATACACATTTCTACTTTATTTTTTTATTATTCCTTATAAACTGTTTTGTAAGTATAAATATAACAATATATATTTTTTAAACTTGAATTTGGGCTCAAGTCTGAACTAGTTAAAATTGTGCGTTAGTTTCTATATTGTTATAAACTTAAAACTCAATTTATTACACGATTATAAATGTGTTAACTAATTTTACTAAAAGTAGAACACAATACAACAAACACTAACAATTATAGCAACTCGCGGTAAGATTACGGCATTTGTGTAAAACCACTGAAGTTTGTTTGGTTCTTAAATTGTCTTGAATATTGTCGAAATTCGAAAATGTTTCACTGCCCTTTCCTTAAAACTGTTGAGTCCCAGAACAGAAAACTGGACGAAGCACTTATAGAAAGAATCGTGGCGAAAACGACAGCTCTCTCTATTTTGACATTTTTTGGGTATAGAAATAGCATTCAGAGAACTTTTCCTGACCCGATGTTCTGTTTGGATGATCACAGCAGATCAACATCTAAACTTCTGTTCCTCTAAAAACGTCTTTAATTCAGTCCATTTAAGTCGCAAACAAGCTTGGGTATTCCTGGGTACTCCGTTTCTTTCTTGAGGTTCTATAATTCTCGCCTAGTTTTGTGTATAACGACATTGCTAGTGAGTACTTTTTGGTCTTTGAATATATCAAGGCCTTCACTCACTTTGAACTAGTTTGAACTAGGTCTTGTTGCACCTCCGTCGTACTTCCGTATCTAGTTTTTCCAGAATTCTTCTTTTGACCTGGTATTGGCAACGTTGTTAATTTCAGCAATCGGGAGCAGGCGGTCGACATAAACCACTTTTGGGTTACTTCTTGGTAATTTTCAGATATGGTATACGATGTGATGTAACCTAGTCACGTTTGAAAATTAAAACCCAAGAACAAAAAATAGCGACATCTCGCTGTGGCTGTAATCGTCAAGCTACCCGTCCCTTCTGCTCTGTATTAATTTCGTTATACTTGTTCGTTACTCTCGATAAATGAGAAGGCTGTAGTACGTTAAATAAAACACATAAAAAAAACTGGTGTGGTCACCACACGACTTTCTTATAAGGAATGATGAAGGAATATCTACATATTCTTTTAATATTATGTTGTCATAAAACCATTTTGAAGTGATATATACATGCTTGGATTGATTTCCTAGCATATTTGTGCGCCTCGATATTACTTACCCTATTAGTCAATCAGTAAAAAAAATCGTCGCAGGAAGGATTCGAAACTATATTATATTTGTGTATTCATTTTAAATTACAAACTAAATATCTGATAAACTGTTAATGTTAGAATTTTTTTATTTAAATAAATTGTTAGGAAGAATTATCAGAAACTGTAAAAATAATTCGAATAATTTACATACGTACAAAATTATATAAAAAAAACTGTTAAAAATAGCGGATACATCCACTTCCGGTTGCTTTATCAAACCCATCTTTTGACAATGCAGAGAGAATATAAAGCCAGCTCTACACCAAATTTCAAGTTACTAGGACTTTTGGTTCGATAGTTATCGTAGGTACATCCAAAGATAATTTAAATTAGATGCAGCACTCCGTATATAAACAAGTCAAATATCTAATAAACTGTTAATGTTAGAAAAAAATTTTATTAGAATAAATTATTAAGAAGAATTAACTCTATAAGAAACTGTAAAAATAATTCAAATAATTTACATACGTAGAAAATTATATAAAAAAAAATTGTTAAAAATGGCGGATACACCTACTTCCGGTTTCTTTATCAGACCCATCTTTTGATAAAACCTAGAGGATATGAAACGCCAGCCCCGTACCAAATTTCAAGTTACTAGGAATTTTGGTTCGAGATTTATCGTGGATACATCGTTACACACAGACACACACACACATAGAGACACATCCAGGGCAGAAAGACAACTGCTACTGGGCGTGTCCTCTCGTGCAGATAAGGGACTGCTCGCTGTTCATCTGAGCAGAGGGTAGGAGTGAAATAAAATAGCTCCCGTGGACGAAACCCATGTAACATCGTAAGCGTGCGGTTATGTCTTGTAGGAGCGAAGGTTAGCCGCCCGGACTGCGAGGAAGATAATCTCTATAAAAAACTCCCCAACCTAAGGTCAGGGACCGCGCTGAGAGGTGCATAGCTGGAACGAAATCCAGTGCTAGAGATGCAACCTCGGTGGACTTGGCAAACACCGTTGCATTTGTGACCTTTTATTTCGTCCTTACACGTGGGTGCAACATGGAAAAAAACATACACCAAAACCTAAATGAAGAGAAAAGTAAAGCAGAAAACAGTGGACAACAGGCCCAACAAACAGCATTAGATACAAAAGCTGAGAGGGAGAGAACCAAAGCGTGGGAACGCTTGGAACGGCTCATCAACGAGCTTCACGATTTTGCCAATCCCAGACCTATATAATGTTCATAAGGAAATTAAGAATAATATTGGCAGCGTTTAAAAGAATAAAAGCACTGGAGGGCGAACGGGTAACACACCAGCGTCCTACTTTCGTGACGCCACAAGCTGTGGATACGCCGAAAACACCACGTACCCGGACTTTCACGGATGTGACAGCGACAACGTTGGCAACAGACACTGATACTGACGCCGATGTTGAGCCATGCTCTATGGGTAAACGTGACGCCCGCCACGCCAAACGGAGAATGACGAAGTCACCCGAATTAGACAGAAAAAAATCCAAAAAAGAGGAAGGAAAGAGTACCTACCCCACCGATCAAGGGTACGACACAGGACTGAAAGAAGAGAAAAGAAAAGAAGCGAAACGAGTCTCCACAGAAAAAGCCGAGAAAAGGATTAGTACGCCGATATACTCAGATCGGTCAAGCAAGATGTTCCTGACAATGAAATCTGCACCGCTGTCGACAAGATCCGTAAGACAGCTACCGGTGACCTGCTGATTGTCCTGACGAAGCAGAATACCGATAAGGTTAGGGGCTACGACAAGCCATCGCCGAAATCGTCAAAGAAGATACCAAAGTCATCAGTAAAGGGCTACAGGAAGACCTGGAAATTCGAGACCTTGACAAAATGACAACGAAAAAGGACGTTCTCGCTGCTATAAACAAAGCGACTGCAGATGAGTGCGTCACACTAGACTCAATCAGGTTACTTCGTAAGGCCTATGGGTGTACCCAGACAGCCTCAGTGACAAGTAAAAAACGTACTAGGCAAGCATAGCATAGCAAAATTAGGATTGACTGGGTCAATTGCCGTATTAGAACTGTTATAACCAAGTGTTATAAGTGCTGGCACTATGGTCATCTCTCCGCTAAATGCAAGAGTTAAGTGGATCGGTCCAAACTCTGTACCAGGTGTGGAAAAGAGAGTCACAAGGCCTCCACTTGTCAAAATGATGCTCGATGCGTGCTGTGCACTGAAAAAGACGACACGAAGAATTGTGCCCACATGGCTGGTAGTAACAGATGCCTACTCTTCAAAGACGCACTTCAGAAGAAGAAGTATAAGCGACAATGTTAATAGTACAACTTAACCTCAACTACTCTGAAGCTGCGCACGATCTGTTAATGTAGATCGCGTACGAACTGAAGGCAAATCTTGCATTAATCTCTGAGACATACAGACACCTTACTACTCAACCATGGGAAACTGTAAGCACTGCTAAAACTGTCATTTGGTCGTGTAATAAGTGTCCCTTCCAAAGTGTAGTGAAAACCACATAAGCTGGCTATATGATGGCAAAACTGAACGGGATTCATTTCTACAGTTGCTACGCGCCACCCAGCCTCACACTTGACGCTTTCACAGACTTCCTGGATTGACTAACCGAAAATGCAAAGCAGCACTTTTACGTGGCAATCGCCAGAGACTTCAATTCCTGGGCAGTTGATTGGGGTAATGGGAAAACTAATGCACGAGGACAAACCCTACTAGAGGCCATGTCCAGTTTAGACGTAGGTAGTTTTACTCAATAGCAGAGATAAACCAACGTTTATTAAAGGAGAGGCAAGTTCCATCGTGGATATCACTTTCGTCAGCAGCAGTCTCGCTAAAGGAAACTGCTCCTGGAAAGTATCGGATACGTATACAACCAGTGAACACTGCGCGATACTATGGAAAGTAGCTACCAGCCAGACTACTGAACGAACAGATAGGAAAATTAACTCCTTTGGCTAGAAGGCAACCACTTTTGACCCCGACGCGTTTACTATTGTCTTGTACAATCAATTAATAAGTGGCGGAAGTGCTGAAAATAAAACTAGAGAACTAATGAAGAGGACGGAAGCCTGTGACGCCAGCATACTAAAGAAACGTGACACAAACAAGCTACCATCGGTACACTGGTGGAATAGCCACATTGTTTCCCTCCGGAAGAAGTGTCTTACCAAGAGATGGGCATCCCAACGTGGTCAAAATGAACTAAACTCGGAAGAACTGGTGACAGAGTACAAAAAAGCACGCCGTAAGCTTAAAAAAGCCATTAACGAAAGCAAGAGACAATGTTGGCAAGAGCTGATCTCTGAAGTGGAAAAGGAGAAGTCGGCCAATGCTACTACCAACATGCTCTAAATTTCTACACAGGATTGTTATTGCGCTGGTTCCCCACCAAATGGAGTCTAACTATACGACAGAGCAGCACCAAATGGAAGAAATTCCGCCAATCGCAGAAGAACAACTAATGGCATGAGTGGGAAAGATCAAAACTGCCGGTCTGGATGGAATCCCAAACATTGTATTAAAATTGGCCATCAAATCGGCGCCCGTACTCTTTTTGGAGGTCTATAATGCATGTCTTGAAGAAGACACTTTTCCACGCCAATGGAAGCAACAGAGGCTGGTACTTATACTTAAAGGAAAAAAGCCACCGAATGAAGCAACATCACACCGTCCATTCTGCATGCTGGATACAGCTGGGAATATACTTGGACGCATAAGTAGGGTGGATATGCCGGTTCTGGGGCACTTTAGCTCCCCCCTCCCTTACTTTTCTTATGGGAAATTAACATGTAGACTCCCCCCTCCACTTCTCCTGTTTTAAACCAATCAGAATCGATGACGCCCCACTGGCACCACCTCTAATTATTACCAATCAACGTGATTGGTCGAAACCACTCCTACTTATTTTCAGCCACACCCATCAACCGATTTGAATGTGTTCGGGTAAGGTCGGGGGCGTTTTTTTTTAAAATTTGAATGTCGTGTAAGATCGGGTTTTTATTACGGCGGGCCTCTTACAAATTTAAATTTCGTGTAGGTTCGGGTGCGCGCGTAATTTTTCAAATTTTAAGATCGGGTTTTCATTTTCCCGCGTTTTTTTTAAATTTAAATTTCGTGTAAGATCGGGTTTTCATTGCGGCGGGCTTTTTACAAATTTGAATTTCGTGTAAGTTCGGGTAAGATCGGGTTTTCATTTTCCGGCGTTTTTTTTTAAATTTGAATTTCGTGTAAGATCGGGTTTTTATTGCGGCGGGTTTTTACAAATTTGAATTTCGTGTAAGTTCGAGTGCGCGCGCAACTTTTCAGATTTTAAGATGTTTTTTTCGGCTGTGTTCGAGGAACGAGTTTTTTGCATTCGGGTAAAATAAATAAAACACTTATCGCAATTACAACAAATACTATATTTACAATATTTGGTAGTGTGATTAAATTATTTATATAATAAGGTAAAATACATTGATTAACAGATGTATGTACTTAGCCTGTTTCTGTTGTATAATTTTTATATACATATTTTATATTTTACATAATAGTATATTAAATTAAACCGTCACATTTGAATGTACGAATTCTATCAATAGATTCCGTTTTCATTTCATTCTATACTGTCTCATTTCTTGTATCTATATTTAAGATATTTAAGATATTTAAGATATTTAAGATATTTAAGATATTTAAGATATTTAAGATATTTAAGATATTTAAGATATTTAAGATATTTAAGATATTTAAGATATTTAAGATATTTAAGATATTTAAGATATTTAAGATATTTAAGATATTTAAGATATTTAAGATATTTAAGATATTTAAGATATTTAAGATATTTAAGATATTTAAGGTATTTAAGGTATTTAAGGTATTTAAGATATTTAAGGTATTTAAGGTATTTAAGGTATTTAAGGTATTTAAGGTATTTAAGGTATTTAAGGTATTTAAGGTATTTAAGGTATTTAGGGTATTTAGGGTATTTAACATATATAAGATATTTAAGATATTTAAGATATTTAAGATATTTAAGATATTTAAGATATTTAAGATATTTAAGATATTTAAGATATTTAAGATATTTAAGATATTTAAGATATTTAAGATATTTAAGATATTTAAGATATTTAAGATATTTAAGATATTTAAGATATTTAAGATATTTAAGATATTTAAGATATTTAAGATATTTAAGATATTTAAGATATTTAAGATATTTAAGATATTTAAGATATTTAAGATATTTAAGATATTTAAGACATTTAAGATATTTAAGATATTTAAGATATTTAAGATATTTAAGATATTTAAGATATTTAAGATATTTAAGATATTTAAGATATTTAAGATATTTAAAATATTTAAGATATTTAAGATATTTAAGATATTTAAGATATTTAAGATATTAAAGATTTTTAAGATATTTAAGATGTGAAAACTTATGGGCAACACACGTGTAATTTTCTTAACGTTTAAAACCGAAGTGTTCTTAGCGACCTCCAGTGTGTCAAAAGACATTATCATTGGGCGAAATTCCTACAGCATGAAAACTATACCAAAATATATTCAACATAACACATTGTCTAACCCGCAAAACGTGCATTACGATGTTTTCATGACGTTGTCTTTGCAACTCGCACTTATTTTAATGTTTTCTTTACACTAAAGTGCCCTCGGTTCGATCAATTCCAGTTTGTGATAGGGATCGCTTAAGAAAACCATCTTTCACTTTCAAAAAGTTTCACTGCGCCCAGTATGTTTTGATGTTCAAAGTACTATCTTCTTTCTAGGTTGGTCGTCGGTTATTTGATTTTTAGTTTAGGAGTAATCTCCATTCGGGATAATTTTTTTGCTTACGCCGCAACTGCTTAGGCTCCCACTCGTCATCAACCATAACAGTTCAGATGCAATCGCTCTTTTCTTCTAGTCGTAAGCAACAGGTGTCGAATATTGTCTTCATAAGTAATCACAGTTACAATAACTGCTTCTAGCAGGATATTCTGTGTTGTAGTTTTTCTTCAAGTTGTTCAAATGTTCTTTAAACAACCTTCCAACCACATTCACGTCCTCCAGATAAACAATCAGGCACGTCTTCCAATACAGTCTTTGCAAGATGATCCAACGTAGAAAACTATTAAGATCCTGACAAAATATCTAGGGGATCCTCAATTCTCATAATTTTTTTCACATCGTTAAGCTGTCTATAACTTACTCAAAACATCGTTTTTTACCAGCACCTAGTAGCGGCTCGTGAGGCTAGGCTTAATGTGAGCTACATTTGTTTAAAATACTTGTAGGTAATGTAAACGTTTTCAAATATCATTATGTAGGTAACTCCTAAAATATTTTGAAAAGCTTTATCGCCTCTATCGGTTTAAAACAATCAAGATCGGAAACAAAACAATGCATTTATTGTATCACAACAACTCACTAATTTTTTAACCGACTTCAGAAAAAAGTTGCGGTTTTCAATACGGCGAAATATATTGTTTTAAAGGATGCTATGCTCAGCGATCATTCTTTACGACGCTGAGCGAATTTGATTATTCTTTTTTTTATCAGAAAAAGAGTAACTATTAATTTTAGTCCCATTTCAACTTGGTCAAATTCTGATGATGGGATCCATGAGAAAGCGATCAAACTGTCAAATTTACATCGACATGAAATTCTCTTGAACGATGTTCATTGTCAATGCTTTCAGTGACTATAACCACTATTGTTAACATCAAATTTTTTTAACAAAGAAACAAAACCGATAAAAAAATCATCAAATAAAATACACGAAAAAGTATAAATAAAGATTATATTTATTTATAATTAAACGACGACATTTTTATTTACATGAAATTACTTTTTGAAGTCGATGCCAAACACATTCGAGTTAAATCTGCCAAAAGTAATGTCAATATCATACATGGCATTACTTGTCTATTTAAAAATTACCGTTTAATTATAACTAAATTAAATTATTATTTACTTTTTAGTTCATTTTTTAAAATCGGTTCTTTTTTTTGTTAAAAATTTTATTGTAAACTATACTAGAAAAATGCCGTATAAAATTACGTTTCACAGTTTTATGATTGATTTAGTTCCAAATTTGGAGTAGACCTTCCGAGAGATTTTATTTCAACCTTTTCTTCTAACGATTTTATATAATTTATTTGCATCTTTCGAAAATTACGTACGACAAACAGCTAAACATTAAATGCTCTACAAAACATTTGCACGGCACACATTTATCTTAATAAAAATCATTGAGCGGAATGCTCGGTTACTGGTTGACGCAGAAACAAAAAAAATTTACCTTGGCATGTTACTAGAAGATGAAAAGACATCACCGGTAACCGTGTGACTTTGTACGACGACTGGCGAAGAGATACCCCTTCACGAGCAAGTAAAAGTAACCATTGGTTTGTGAAATGAACTGCTCAACATTCAAGTACTGGTAGTCAACATCACGAAAGAAGTTATCCTGGGAATTAACATTGTAAAGAAGTGGGGGTTCGATTTGGATATGCAGAATGATGTCAAGATTGACGGTGAAGATTTTTTTCCATTTGTCAGAGACGACAGCAGTACACGTTTTATTAAGTGATGACGTCACTCTGCCTGAAAGACTGAAAGTATGGTGATGACACGCCTGAAAGTAAATCTACAAAAATAATACACTCGCGCTATTAAACGAATGAAGTAAAACTTTGTTGTACAAAAACTCTTAGTTGGCAGAACAGTAGTTCGAGTGAAAAATACAACTTCAGTAAAGACCTTAAATGTTAACTGAAATCCAATACCTAAGGTTGTAAAAAAAGACAGTAGTGGGGCAATGTACGTCAATATCTCAAAGTGTGAGATGCTTCTATCGAAGTGAAGTGTCTACAACAGCTATTAGACATACTCTATTTTAAGTGCAAAATCTCAGCAATGACCAGCTGACCAAAGTTAAAATTCTGATTTACTAGTATCAAGATGTATCCGATTGGAGAGTATTTCAAAAAGAAAGACTGACGTGGTAAAGCACAACATCAATACCAGAAACGCTCGACCAATACAACACGAAGAAGCCGAAGAAATAATAATGGATGTGGAAAAACTAAGTAAGATAAAACCTTCAAATAACCCATAAGCGCCTCTAGTGGTACTGGCAGTGGCAGCTGATCCAAAAGGGGTCTAGGGCGTTAGTCTCCCCCAGACGTTGATTAAAATAAAAGGTACAAACTATAATGAATTAAAATATTTAAACATATTTTTAGGATATAGATAACATCTACTTTTTATTACTATAAAACATTAATTTAATATGGTCGTCGTTCAGAGCAATATAAACTAACTGGGTATTTCTTTATGTTCGGGCTACAATTATTGGAGCTCACACCTTATATGTAGCAGAGCATCGTAACGTAACTTCGTGACCCCACCTATGAGATTTTTATATGCAAATTTAACGTGCGAAAAGGCTTGCTCGTTTATAGCCCGCGATGTTTTTAATTTAGTACTTATTAAGACGTGGAATCTGTAAGATGTGTTCTAAGTGAAACGGTATATTTCTTGTAAGGATTTAAAATCATTTTGCTACATTTCAATTGTTGTTTAGGCAACTTTACAAACGTAGTCGCGTTAGAATACGTTTCTCAGGAGATAGTCAAGTTTTAGCCGTAAGATGACGTAGCCTTGGTTCGATTTCCGGCAGAATGCAAACTATTCATTTAATGTTTAAGTAAGTTTTGTGTAACTATCGTTAGAACGCAGAAGGATCGAGAATCTTCGTACATCGCATTTAAGCGATTATTGGGAAGACGGAAACGTAATTTTTGAGCCACTTAGTCGGTGATCCCACTGGAGTTACTGTTTGTTACACCCTTGTCTATCTAATTACAAGGCTTTTGCTATTAGAGTTGGTAATCATTCAAAACGTAACTACCCGATAAAATGGTGATCTTTAAGCAAAAAAGAAATGTTAACACCGAGGGATGCTTTACGGTGTAATATTCTATTGAATGGTATTGGATGCATAATACGACAGCTTGCTGTAGCGTAGCACTATCAGAGTTCGTTTTCAACAAATTAAAGTTTTCGGTGAATAAACACTCTTTGTGCGGGTTCCAACTTATCTCGTTCGTACACTTGACGTCAAGCGCCCCGGGGGAGGTTTTGATTTATAATCATAATGTAACGTAAACGCGCTTAGCTTTGGCTATTACCTTTTGAGCTATTTATTTAATCCGTTAGATTAAGAGCGGAACTAGTGCTTCCAGATCTACAATAATTTTAAATTGATCCGATAAGACTACCATGTATGCGCAATTTACAGGATAAAACTGTGTAACTAGAAGTTAAGATATTTCTGTGCAACGACTATTGTTTATTAGCAGCGGCGTTGCCGAAAGCTCATATTTTTTGTTTGTAATAATTACTTTAGGAGTGTACCGACGACTAAGTTTTCGGTCGAAACTTCGCAGTGGATATCTGTTTGTCTTTCTCTCTCTTTTTCTTCTCTGTGATAAATTGTTCAGAAATACTAGTCAGCAATAAACGAAACTTTCATTCTGTGATAACTGCGGATTGTTCTATTTTTTCACGCACAATTGGGATTGCGGGTTCTGGTGATTTTCTTTCTCTTCCCTAGACTTGTTTATTTTTCTACATGCAAAGTAAGATAGCATAGGGCACCAACTCACCTGAATACTATTGATACTACAATCTGGCTAACGACTATCTACAGCAGAAGCTAGCCAAAAAGTAAGTCAACTATCTTATCATTTCTTACACCTCCACAATTTGTGCGTTACATTATCGTACCTAATTTTCAAAAATACAAAAACATAGTGTACAATTTAGTTTAATGCGTTTTTCCGTTGCTGCTATATGTAAAATCGCAAAACCAGGATAAATAGGTTTCAAACCATGAATCCTAAAATTCCAAATCCGAACAACTTTAAATTATTATAATGTAAATTCAATCATAGCAAATCTAAATTATTTAATGTATGCCGTTATACTTACGCCAAAATATTTTCTTAAACAAACAGTTAAAATAGTCAACCAGAAACGTTTCTAGAAACGATTTTCTATATTAAATGTAAAAGTAAACGCACTTAATGATTATAATTCTTTAACTACAACAAAATTATCTTATTATTATTATCTTTGGAACATCTTTTTTGTCATTAAAAAATCTGTAAAAATCAACACGACTAAAGTCCTTGCATCAAACACAATAATTAGCATTAGCATTAGTATCCTCTCGGTCAATCGCTAAAGACCAAGCCAAGAAAAGGTTGAAATAAAATCTCTCGGAAGGCCTATTTCATATCTAAAACTAAATTAAGCAAAACTGCAAAACGTATTTTTACACGGCATTTTTCTAATGCAGTTTTTCTAATAAAGATAAGTGGGAATGTGGGTATAATACGATAAATGCTTTGTTTTGTTTCCCATGTTTATTGTTTTATTTTGATAGAGCCGATAAATCTTAAGATCTCAAGGCGGACTTCACGAGCCGCCAAATAAAAACAAGAAAACACCAATAAATATAAACTGGGACTCCAAATCATAAACTGGAACTAAGAAAGGTTTTTTTTTAATTATCTATCAATCTAACTGCCATTTTCGGGTGTTATTACTTAGTATTAGCATCCTATATATAATTGTATATTAATTTTAGATACTGTTGTATTATTTTTATCTGTTTTACTTTATTTTGTATTTGTTTTTATTTTTTTCTTATTGTTGGAAATTTAAAATTAATTTTAACTCGATTATCGATTATTATAAATGAAACTAATTATACTAAACTAAAACAAAATACAATAAACACTAAGAAAATTTATAGCTAAATAAATTTAATAACAATTTATTAATAACTTATATATTAATGAAACTTAGCACGTTCGCGATAAAGTAATCTGCAATCACTTTTATTTATCTACACTGGTTCGCGTGTGAAATCGCCTGGAATATTCTTGAAATTTCCGGAACGCTTCAGTATATCATTTTTAGTTATTCATATATAGTTTTTTTATTTTTAAATTGTTCTTTTACTCTTGCAATTTTTCAGATTTTTTTTATTTTCTTAGTTTTTCTAAATATTTTTAATATATAGGCACTTTTAAATAAAATTAACTGTTTTTTTAAATCTATTTCTTCTTGTATTATTTCTGTTTTTGGTTTTTATTTAAATATCTTTTTGCGGAGTTTATCTAAATATTTACATTTTTATTCATCATTTCGTTTTACATAAAATTATTGATTAATCCACAACAAAGATTTTGCTTGAAGATACAAAAATGATTCAAATCTTATCGCCACAGACATGTGTATTTTGAGTAATGTTTTTTGGTAGCATGTACATTGGAAATAATTCCAAGGACGAAACTAAACTAAAAGTAAATGAGAACACGCATTTCGTTCAACACCTTGAGAATTTATCGAGAGATTGCTTCGAACCCAATGTTTTGTTTGGTGCACTTAGTATTCATATTAGATTCTATAGAATAAAACAGATTCAAAAAGTAGAACAAAACTACGTAAATTTTTAATTGACTTGCGTTTTTGGCTGGAAGCAGAGTTTTGACTCAAACTAGGTCATTAATAAATAATTTTATCTTAAAATTGAGGCAAATTTACTTAATGTACGATAATTGTCATTGTGAAAAATTAAACCATTTAGCGGTTTTAAAATTACGATAACAATGTTTCTTTAAAAAATTGAGCCACAGACCGCAATAATTA
This sequence comes from Aquatica leii, assembly GCA_035610365.1. Taxonomy (NCBI): domain Eukaryota; kingdom Metazoa; phylum Arthropoda; class Insecta; order Coleoptera; family Lampyridae; genus Aquatica; species Aquatica leii. Next base: position 69,087,824 of record CM069437.1, read on the forward strand.
TTTTCTAGATTATTATCTGGTACTTGAAGTCAATTGTTTATAGCTTAATTGAGATAGTGCGGTGTAAGTTAGTATTGAGATAAGAATAGAAAGGTAATTTGCTGTAAAAGAAGACTTTTAAATGTAAACAATGGTTGTCGATTGCATAATTCATGACATGGTTAACGTAAGCAATTTACGAAATATCCTGTATACGCATTACAAAACACGTATTATGTGACGATCATACGAGATGGCGCTAATTTTCAAATTTAGTAATGCAAAAATGGCGATCGTGAGCAAGTGTGTTGTGATGTTGACAAATAATTAACCGTTTCTAAAAATGTCCAGCACACCTGCAAACCGTAGAAACGGTGCGCAGAAAATAAGGTTAACAAGTAAGTAAATGTTTTGACTTAAGCCCTTGAACAAGTGCTTCTCGATTATTTAAAATTTATATTGTTTTGACCTGTCACAAACAATATGACCTCAGTGGGGGTGCCTCCCAAGCACATCAATTAACAGCAATATTTTAATTAAATTTAATTTATTTCAGTCCTTTGTGCACGAAGTTTGGTCAGGAAGGATCTGTTTCGTAAGTTTCACTATAAGTTAACTTAGTAACATGAGCTAACTTTCACATATTGTAGGACTTCCTGATCCGTTTGCAAAAATATCCGTCGATGGAAGTGGACAGTGCCATTCGACGGAAACCGTCAAAAACACAACAGACCCTAAGTGGAATTCGCATTACGATCTATATATAGGAAAAGCAGACAGCATAACGATTTCTATTTGGAATCACCGTAAAATACATAAGAAACAAGGTGGAGGATTTTTAGGCTGTGTTCGAATTGTTAATTCGCTGATCCAACGACTAAAAGATACAGGATGTAAGTGTGATATTAATTTCTCTTTTTTTTTCTATTTGTACTTGTTACGCATCAACAATTTTAAAAGTATTGCTTAGGTAATGTCACAATAAAAAGTGTTAACATCCAAGGTAGAAAGTTTAAGCATTAACATGAATTGGGGATGGTAACAAGCAGTGGGAAATAGAAATTATAAAAACTAGAAGAAAGCAAGTAATTAACCTGACTGATTCTGTATGAATGTAATGTTCACACTTGCTTTAGATTTTACTGCAAGGTATTGGAAACAGAAATGTATTAATTGAATTCCTGGAGGATTTTTTGTAATTTTTCATATTTGAATTTAAGATTAGATGTTGCACATGAACGTGATTTAACTGATGTCATTATCCACATTGTAATCCGAGTTAGCTTTTGCAAGTTTTGCATTTTACAAAGTTTACAATTGCAGTACATATTAGGAGGTTTTTTTCTATTATTATATTATTCTATTTATCATTCTAAATCAATGAAAAAAGACATCTAAGACGAAATTAAGAGTGGGGTCTGCTGGTAGTCACAACATGTCTCATTTAGGCACTCAAGTTTACTCTGTATGAAATGAGTGTAGACGTGGTCGTTAAACACACCTTTGGATTATTCCTGTATATGTTCAAGACCTCATCGAATTTTTAAATTTGCTCCTAGACGTTCCATCTTCTGGTTCAGGAGATGCCAACGATAACAGTACACTCCGAACGAGGTTTGGGTAGCCTATTCGCGAGGCTATTACTGTATATACCAAAGATTGTTGGCGTAGTTCACCGATTTTCTCACTTGGTGTTTTCTTAAATACTGAGGCAACTTTGCGATTGTTGGAATGACGGGTATTCCGCGTTATCAGATCAGATCAGATACTTGATTATTGACGCTTTGTTCTAAATATAATTTTTTGTTCATAGATCAGCGGTTAGATTTATGTAAAGCTTCCCAAGACGACAGCGAACCAGTTAAAGGTCAAATTATCATATCGTTGTTGTCACGAGATGGACCTTGTGGAGGCACGCCTTTAGCAGTTGTCGGCCCTCTGGGCGAACTACGAGGACCGGCGAACAGAGATACATCACCTCAGGAAAACGATTTACCACCTGGTTGGGAAGAACGCCGGACCCCTAACGGACGTCTATATTACGTTAATCACACAACTTTAACTACGCAATGGTTGAAACCGCAAATTTCTAGTAAAAATCGAAGTGCAGTGCGAAGCAACAATAATAATATTAGTAATAATACAAATTTAAGCAATAATAATAGTGTTGACAATAATAGTGTTAATAATAATACAGATGAAGTGCAATCTACGCCTGTTTCTAAACCTAGTTCTAGTACATCACAAGTGACGCACAGTGTAAATTCGCCAAGAGAACAAAGCAGTTCGATAAGGACAGGTGCTTTGATTCACAGCCCTACGGCTTCTAACGAAACACCAAGTAACTTTACTCCAAGATCGTCTTTAGGTTCAGGTACTTCAAATACAGTGATCCCAGCGCCTAATAACATTAGTTGTAACGTCCCTAACGCTGAAAATGGCGGACGGGTCCGAGATAGAAGACAGAGGAGCGACAGCAGTAGTGGTCGAAGGAGATCGGCACGTAATCGTAATTCATTGAATGGATCACAACTACAAACGGTTCAAAGTCCGACGTCGGGTGATCCAACTAAGTTGGATTTGCCCGTTGGTTATGGTAAGGGTAAATACCAACAACGTTTTTGTGGTACTTATAGTAACGTTTTATTTTAGAATTGCGTACAACTCAACAAGGACAAGTGTATTTCTATCATATTCCAACGGGCGTTTCCACTTGGCACGATCCACGAATACCTAAAGATTTAGCATCTCGCGGTTTTGCTCTGGACCAATTGGGACAATTGCCACCCGGTTGGGAGATGAGACAAACATCGTCTGGAAGGGTATGATTTTTTTTAAAGTTTTGTTAGTTTTGATATTACTGTTACTTGAAATAACTTCAAGTTTCCGGTTGTACGGAAGCTCGACTTCCAGTTCTATGATACCTTTATAGGGTTACTGATAAGGTAAAGAAACGTATAACTAACAGGTACAATTTCTCACAGTTCGTCTTCGTCATGATCATTACCATATTGTCACGGCATATTTGTGTAGCAAGAAAAACATGGGCGCCAGGTTCTACGCTGACAGACTTACCTGGTTAAGTCATTTAGCCAACACGTATGATTTAGGAAGAAAGAACGATTGTAATAAGTAATAAAAGAGAAACTTGACTTGATACCATTTTAGTCACAGTAACAATAAATTGATGGTAATGCAACTTGAGCGTTTAGTTTGATTAAAAATGTTAGTTACATAAAGAGCATACGTGTTAGGTCATTACGATGCCCAAATCGGAATTGGTACTTATTACAACACTAAATTAAATTAATGCATCTAAATCTAAAATGAATAATTTTTAAATATTTAAGCAATTAATTTACATAAGAATTTAGGAAATGAACAAACTTAAATTAGATGAACAGGTCACGGCCCGTTTAATCGTCGTTACTGAGTTTTCATATAGACGAAAAATCCGACTCCGGATGTAAATGTCTTATGGCATATCCTGCAACACAAAGCTTCCAGATAGTAACGGGAGAATCACGTAGAATAAGCAACCGACCTTAAATGACGGAAGCTACCCTAAAATTGCATATAAAATAAATTCTTGCAGTGATTGAGAACGAAAGTTAAACATGACTAGGAACCTCAAACATTTTAACAGGAAGTGAAGTGAAAACCGACAAGAGACGCGGGCAAACTCACAAAGATATAAATTTGCAAATTAAAATCTTAAAAATAAGAGCGAATTTCAGGCATTCGCTAATGACAGAATCATAAAATATAAAATCAACGAAATCATTGGGACGCAGTCAAAATAATTCAGGGTTGAAGGAACAGCGAAAACAAAGCTGATTTCTAAAATGAAAATGGTCAAGTGACTAGCAACTGCTATAGCAATGGCGGATACTTTTAAATATCTCAAAATTTAGACACAAATAAAAGAGGAGAGTGTTTTTTTTTCTATAGTTCTGTTGGTAATAACCATGTCACCACGGCTGGTTACGATGTCGGTGAGTGGGCGTGGTTGAGAACCTATAATAAAAGAAAGAAAAATAGGCGCCACTCCTCGTATAGGATACTCCTTGTATAAGGATACGCGTAAACCCACTAACAAAGAGAATAGGATGGAACAAAAAACGACAATTAACTAGAAACGTAACAAGCGTATATATCCATCCAACAGTAGCATGTACTACTGCCATTTATGTTTTAACAAAATAGGAATTTTGGGAGTTTGATAATAAGTAAAATAGAACACTACCGGTCAACAAGCTAACACGGTCATCAAGTTTCAACACGATAATTCCGCTGTAAATTTATATCGTAAAATCGATCAAGTATTTCGTTTACATGCAGTCGCGGACAAATTAATAACCAAATATAATTAATAGCAATGTTAAAATAAGTACCAATTTAAAACTTACCCCACCGAAGTTCCTTATAACAAATAGCAAACGTCAGCTACTTCCAAAGTTATTCACGAGACTTGTGTATTAAGTAAGCTGACACGTATGTTTGCTAAAATCTGGCCTTGGCCACGTTTAAATAATTAAAGAAACTTAAATGGTATAACGTCAGCGTACTCTAGACAACGTTATAACATAAAAGTAAAGTCGATTCATAACTACGACTGAAAGTAGAATGATTTACCATAAACTTTAATTAAATATTCGATGGTTAAAGTTTAACAAAATAATAAAAATATGTTTAAGGCTAAGGAAATTGAATTCAATTACCAGATTTAAGTATACACTCATCAGAAATGTTATAACGAGACGCTTGAAAAATTGCCTTGACTCCAGCAAACTCGCTATAAGAATTTTAAGGATGAGGCAACATGGCCGACTCGATTCTCTTAATCCCGCCAGTATACAGAACGATTCTTCGTTCCAGCGAAATCGTCAAAAGCGTAAAAGAAAGTGTCTATCCAGTGGGGTCCGCAACCAGCGGTGTAGTAAAATTTTGTTAGAATTACAATTTTTAGATAATGAATGACTAATATTTAATAAGGGTAGTTTATAGATTAAACTCTCAAAATTCCATGAAAACTCAACCCAAAGTGCGGAATCAAAATTCCCAAATAAAGAAATTTTAAGTTAAGTATATGGAATGACAGGAGCCTAGGAAAGCTTAACTTCCAAATAGGGATTACAGTATGTCGAAGAAACGCGAAAGCAATCGTTCTTATGTTAAGCCTACCATAGCTTTGAGTACCTCAAGATTACAGTAAACTTTCCACGTTACCAACATAGTCCTTCTATGGTTGAATACTTATCACAGTTGACTGGATTAATTATGAAGATATTGAGAAAATGGATTCGTAGAGGTCACCTAAAGCAATATGTACCATCTTGCAATACTGACTGCAAACCACTATAGAGACTTCAAAAAATCTGGAAAACTTCTAAATTTCTTACGTTCAAGCAGGACTCTTTCGTCTCTTTTGGGCATTCTACAAACCAACGCTTTCCACAAATAGATCAAAAATTCACACTCTGAAAAATTTGCTGGACGGATCGTGCAAATGTACAAAATGATAATAGAAGAATTATCAATTGGAAGTTACGAATGATTAAGAAATCTCAAGTTTTTCTTGGTTGTAGAATTAATTAAATTACGTCATTTCACAAATATATAAAATAACAAAGCTGTACGTTTTGATGGAATTCTGCCAAAATTCATAAAACATATTCAGAACAAGAGCATTGAAATTCTATAACGACAAAATCTACTACCGAGGTCTTTTAAAAACACTAAAATTCTAGGTATTTTTTAACTATAGCAGGCCCTCATAGCCAGAAAAGTATCCGTCCTATTGCTCTACAGAGTGTCTGCTATAAACCTTTAGAACAATTGAACTACAACGACACCCTACCTCCAGTAGGGTTTCGACCCAATAGAAGCTATTGTGAACAAGTTTTGGCAAGTTTGACAGCTTATATTGTTAATGAACAATTTTCCTAAGCTGACTTTGGCACTGAGACGAGAAAGATCAGAACATTAAACAACAGAGTACCGCAAAGTGTTGTCTTCATTATTCTTCTCACAAACTGCACCTATAAAGTTTATTTACGCGGATGATATAAAAATTTAAAAATTAGAGCAAGAGTCTTACCAGTGATCTGATGATCCTGAGCAATAATTTTAAAAAAGTCTTTGAGAGAGACTGAAGTTGAAAATGGGCAACTTGTCGTAGATTTGACAACCAAGATTAAAGAATAGAAAAGACACTCCACAGCTCTAACAACAGTTGTGGAGCTTTAAAACATTGAAATAAGTGCGCATATTTTTAGGGTTGATAGGACATGTGAATAGAATCATTTTTTTGCCAATACACCGAGTCGGTAACGAACAGAAGAAGTAGGCGCCGCTTGAATTGCTGCGCCTACATTGGTCGAAGATGTCAAATACTTCTTATTTTCATTGTTTTTCTGAACTGTTCGGTGATTTACTTGTAAACTCATCTTGCTGTTGCTGTCGTGTTGTGTTCTTGTTCCGTTAACGTGCAAAATACACAGATTCATTTACGTTGAACCTCGTGCTCGGGCACTCATATATTACGCCGCACGCCAATTGTACCATAAGAAATACTCAAATAGGTAACTTCTAAACGCACGTTTGGGACTATCATCATGACCGCGGCCGACAATCATGGGTTCGACAACCTGCATTGGAGGAGGCGGTTATAGGAAAATTCGTCGCTGTAGGCCACATTCACAAGGGAAGGAATTTTAAATTCAAATAACAGCCATGTTTGGCCACAGAGAATCCATCCGCGACAAAAGGACACAACAATCAACATAAATTCTCTGTGAATGTGTGAGCAGGGATTGTGGGAACTTATTTAATTGGGTCTTACATTCCTCCTACGAGCTTAAATGGACATATTTATGGAGAATTTTTACGCGAAGTGCTTCCAGAACTTCTTGAAGAAGTGCCACTAGAAGTAAGAAGAATGTTTTACCAACATGACGGGGCATGTTCATTGGCCGATTTGACTCTACCCCATTTTTTTTCTCTGGGGGTACATGAAAAATTTAATTTATGAACCACCTGTTGAAGATGTAGAAGAATCAACTGCTACGACTGCTCTACTGCCGGAACGGCCAAAGATTATCCGTACACGCTGCAAAACTATAGGATCTACAGTTCGAAAAGTACGTTTATGTAATGGACTAAAGGGGCGGGTTTTGGAACACATGCTTTAAATTCGTCCTTTAATTTTTCGAATTTATTATTTATATATATATATTATTTTTATTACTCAAAAAAAAAAAAATTAGTCGCATATAAAAAAGCAGAATCGTCGCGATGGTTAAGCGCGCTTCTGGTTGGGTGACGATCAAAAGAGAGCGCGTCTTCAATAAATGAGTAACCACCGGGAACCAAAGTGGGGATAGTTCGAAAACCATAGTCAGGATTGCAGTGATTGGGGATGTATGATGATTTCTATACTATAGAATCTTAGGTTTTCGAGGTTACGATTATAAGCGACTTTCGGCTTAGACCGCGCCGTAGTTGCACACACATACTTTTTAGGCTTGGTGCTAGTCTCTCTTTGAGAGCCAAAACAAGAAGTAGAACTTGGTCTTCGCCCTAGACTCGGCTTCGGTTCACCGGTTAAAATTCACCCTTAACAGCTTATCGCAAAACCTAAACAAAATATTGGAGGAGTGGCGGACGATCACTTGAAGCGTTACCAAGAAAAATTGAGATTGATTAAGCCGCCTTGCTTGGAATGTATTTCACGAATATTCTGCATTAGGACGAAGGTAACCCGGATACCTTGCCTGATACGCAGTTTATTAACTTTTTTAAGCGACAAGTCGCAGATATTACCGGCTAGATTAATTAGTACCAGAATCAGCCGTATTGTTACGAAGTGGAACCGAAAATTCGATCATTTCTAGAAAATTTAAATACGTTTACCGATATGAATATAAGTAATTATTTGTATAGCAAGTCGATAGTTATAGAACCACGACATTGCAAGCAAGTTCCTAAATTTATGCGTAAATCGCCTGGGTTGAGATTGTGCAGTCCTAGCAGGAAAACAAAATCTGCGCGACCGGTAGCGGGCACTGCAATGATCTCCCAGATGAAGTTGGAAGCTACTAAAGACGCTGATTTGCAAATTTAAGGAGGGTAGAATAGTCCTACTTTGAGTCCACCGTCGCCTGCTACTTAGTGTATTAACTCGTTTACGCAAGGACACGTGCCCAGTATAAGCATTAGCTATCCTACTTTGACAATACTGAAGAAACCTATACCGGCGCCGCTGGCCACCACGAACTTCCGCATAAATACATTCCACAACCCGGTAGTTCTGGTTCGCATAGTCAACCCGGTCCACTTTCCGAGTTTAGCCCACGTCTACCATCGACACCACCACCATTACCGCCTGGTCGTAGACGAGACAGTGTAGAAATTAGCTTCCCGCAACAAGTTAAACAAGCACCCGCATTACCACCACCGGATTGCTTCCCACAGCGACGCGAACCGAGACCATCGCCCAACACTCATTACAACAGTATACCTAGTTCTTTTTCTCTACCAACACACTACCCAGATTTAATCCAACACACTTCTCCCAATTACACATAAGACGCCAAGCAACTTGGCACCCTCACCTTCCACCGTGAAGTGTCTCGCACACGAACAGAAATAATAGTCAACCTCCGAGTATTTCGCAACGTTCAACGAACGACGCTAATTCGGGTCAAACGACACCAAAACTTCCACGAAAATAGACTACGATTAAATCGCCCGGTTTAATCAGCGGTACGATGTTTCAGTACCCGAGCACGACGACCACGTAATATAGTGCCCACTATTATAAAAAGACTACGAGGTGATCTCTTAAAATAATGTAAATTACTGCAGTGACTTGCGAAACGTCAGTTTGTTTGGTTTCAAGAACCACAATACGACAAGGTCCAAGTTCTATTTCTTGTTTTGGCTTTCAAGGAGAGACTAGGACCAAGCCTAAAGAGTTGGGGTCGCTTTAATAAAATTTCTAAGCTATCTTGGATTTTCAGAATCGCGCGTCCAAATGCAGAAGACGTCCTTATAATAGCTCTGGAAACTTCTATTTCAAATTTTCTAGACCATATTAGCTTTAATTACACTGGTGTCAGATCCCAACATATTTAAAAGGAAACTGCTATACATCATTTGGTCAATGACCCTCCAAAAGATTACTAAAAATTGTTTTATTAATAATTTACAATTGAAAATATGTACCGTTTTATTTTGCTTATTCCAAAGACAGATAAATTGACTTGAAATATAAATCTTTTAAGTATGAATGCGTTTTTAAAGTTTTAATATTGAAATGACCCTTTTGCAGCATTGACCACCAACCGCTACTGAGAGTAATGTTCATCTAATCTAGGTTAAGAATTTGTACTCATGTGAGACTGACTTCTTTAGATTTTAGGCTATGCCTTAGTTGACAAGTTGTTTATTTTCAATCTTTACGAAAGTTATTTTTATTTCCATGGCATTCTTGTTTATAGGTATATTTTGTTGACCACAACAACCGAACTACTCAATTCACCGATCCACGTTTAAACTCCCAAATATTAACCAACATACTACAGAAACAGACAGTACCTGCTGTGACTACGACGACTACAACACCGACACCAACTCAAACTACAACTAGTCAAAGTGTGGCGAGTACGAGCAACGCACCAACTACTTCGACGACGACCGCAAGCACGCAACCAACACCCACGCCGAGTTCATCAAGGTCAAGACCACCCGATAATAGCGATTTGCCGCAAGGTCTATTAAATGACTCAGAATTATTACCTAAATACAGACGTGATTTAGTAGGTAAACTTAGAGCATTACGAGCCGAATTAAATGCGTTGCAACCACAAAGCGGGCATTGCAGATTAGAAGTTTCGAGAGCCGAAGTTTTCGAGGAAAGTTACAGGTACGTGTTCTTCACAAATTTGTTTCGCTTAGTAATAAACTGTTTTAGGTTAATAATGAAAATGAGGCCTAAGGATATGAGGAAGAGGTTAATGGTAAAATTTCGCGGAGAAGAAGGTTTGGATTATGGGGGCGTAGCGCGCGAATGGTTGCATTTGCTATCTAGGGAAATGTTAAATCCGCAATATGGATTATTTCAATATAGTAGAGAAGACCATTATACTTTACAGATTAATCCCGATTCGGCGGTCAATCCCGAGCACTTATCGTATTTCCATTTCGTTGGGCGAGTTTTGGGTATCGCCGTTTTTCACAATCACCAGTTAGAGGGTGGTTTCACTACTCCTTTTTATAAACAGTTGTTGAATAAACCTATTACTTTGCAAGATATAGAAGGTGTCGATCCGGAATTGCATAGGAGTTTAACGTGGATGTTGGAGAATAATATTACCGGTGTGTTTGATACGACGTTTTCGGTTGAAAATAACAGTTTCGGTGTGATTAAAGTTCACGAGTTAAAACCGAATGGTGCGAATGTAGCAGTTACCGAAGACAACAAGCGGGAATATGTGAAACTTTACGTTAATTATAGGTTTATGCGTGGTATCGAACAGCAGTTTTTAGCTTTGCAAAAAGGATTTATCGAACTCATTCCAAGTGCTTTGTTGCGACCTTTCGACGAGCGCGAGTTGGAGTTGGTTATTAGCGGTATTGGTTCTATAGATATAGCGGATTGGAGGTCGAATACGAGGTTGAAACATTGCACACCCGAAACGCCAGTTGTGCAATGGTTTTGGCAAGCGGTCGATTCGTTTTCCGAAGAAATGCGTGCTCGGTTGTTGCAATTTGTGACTGGTTCTTCGCGCGTGCCTTTACAAGGATTTAGGGCGTTACAGGGTAGTACCGGTGCAGCTGGTCCCCGCCTTTTTACTATACACTGCGTCGATGTTTCTCCACAAAATTTGCCTAAAGCGCACACTTGTTTCAATAGAATAGATATTCCCCCTTATGATACATATCAAGTGCTATGTGATAAGCTTACACAGGCTGTTGAGGAAACTTGTGGCTTTGCCGTTGAGTAAAGATGGTACTGGTTTTGGTTTATTTTATTCTCTATAAGCAAAGGTTACGTAGATTCAAAGCGTTTATGTATAACGGGGCAATTTTCGATCGGTAACTAACAGGGTGTAAGTACATTTGAAGTTAGTGCCGAAGAATACGAGGGCGAGTCAAAAACAAACTGGAGTTTCATCTATAATATTTATTATAAAAATCAATCCAAAACGACTTTTTATATAATTGCTATCTAACGCTTAATATAATCAATTTCCAGCTTCAACCTATTTGATACAGCATCAGCGATGAAATTCCGTATATACTTGACTCACCCTCGTATATAGTTTTAGCAATATATTTTATTTTGAGCACCACTTAGCAGATGCAATATCAAAACATTAATCTGACAGCCTTATGTAACTAAATACTTTTTATAGACATAAGCATTACAAATTTTCACAAAGTATTCGAGTTCAACTTATTTGGTTAAGAAAAAATAAGACAAAAACACTTAAATGTTATACATGAATTCTTCATAAGAGCATAGTGTTTACAATTACAAATAAAATTTATATTTTATACTCATTTTTTTTTGGTTTGCACGAAATTTCCGTAGTTGTATATAAATATTCTAAGAAAGTGATTTATATTCTTATTTTATGTTGTAAATTTTATTTTCCAATGTTTATTTAGTTTATTAATTACAATATTTTATATTAGCGTTGTTTTATTATTTTTTTTGAGCTAATTTCACAATCTTCGTGCTTTGTACGAATGTGTATCGATTATGCTTATACACGGCCTAACTCATTAGTATAAGCTGTATTAAAAAAAAGCAAAGACTGGTTTTGGTGCCTTGCTGTAAATACAAGCTTAATAAATGCTGTGGTTTTAAAGTGCCTACAAAATTCACAATTTTTTTAAAGTATTTTTTTGTTAATAGGCAATACGTTTTTAGAGTTGTAGATATTTAGCATAGTGATTATATAAGAAATGTTGTATTAATAGGATACATATCGTGATATGACAATTTTGTTATTGTATAAAAGTGTCATTGTTATAAATAAATTGTAGAATAGATTGCTCATATTTTTGTATATAATAAAATGCGGCACATAACTTGAATGTTGTACGCGTTTTTTTTAAAAGTAACTTTAACCATCCAAAGCTAGAAAGAAACACCTTATATGGGCAACTCAGTTGTACGAGGGCCCAAAAGCGCCCCACGACTCCTCCCATTTTATAAATTTTTGAACAATACGGAAAAGTGAAATTGTGTTCCCATTATTTAAAAACTAACGAAACATGCTGAATTGTGTTAGGAAAAAGCTTTCAAACTTGTGAGTTTTTAATTAAATAAGTTTTTATTTTGGTCCAAAAACCTAATAAGCATGGATGAATCATTCTTTGTTCATAATAAAAGCTTATTTGTCATAATGCACTTCAAATATTGTATTTCAACGAGTCTGCAATTATTCCTGTTGTAACTGGCACTTCGAAACTCTTGTAATACATATATAAGAGTGCTAGCTTTGATTTATATTGTATTATCAATTCTATCACAGCCACTCACATAATATTTGATAATAGTAAAGAATAAAGAATTTTAGTAGTGATATTTAATTATCTAGTAAGTTTCTTGTTTGTTTATTACTGTAGTAGAAACCAAACAAAAAAAGGGACGGCAGAAGAAAACATTTATGCATAATCCCGCCTCTTGCGTCACGATTAGACTGCAGTAGCGTACGAGAAGTTACACGTTTACTTAAGTTTTTTTAACGCCATTATTGTGCATTTGTTTATTTAAAAAAAAAATGATCACTCTTCAAAACAAAATTCATCGTTTCACTTAGGGCTTAATTATGAGTACTGTTACGTTGTTTCCGAAAAGTGTTCGAAGCAGTGTTGGGTAAGATCTAGATCTAAAAGAGTTTCCGGATCTAGATTCATTAAATGGATCTTGTATCTAAATTTAGATTCATAAAATCGGATCTAATATCTGGATCTAGAGTATGTTAATTTACATTTTTTTCAATTAAATCACTTAAATACTTAAGTCATTGTTTAAAAAATACTCTCCCAGAAAAGTTTAAGTTAAACTGAATTTTATTATTATTTTAATAAATACATACTTCCATTACTTTATAATGATGTAAGATAGCACAACATTCTGAATATTGTTTGAAATTTAATCAATTAAACCAAATTTCCAAAATTGATCTATAAAGGATCTAGATTCAATTTCAAAAATTTTTAATCTTAATATAGATCTATATGTAGGTAAGAATCTTGGATCTGGATCTAGATCCTAATTTTCAAATGTATCTGGATCTAAATTTAGATCTGCAATTGCGGGATCTTACCCAACACTGGTTCGAAGGAAACTCCTAGAAGCGATAAGAAAACGTTCCGGATATAAATAGAATCTGCAACAAACGAGGGGATTCATTGTGTAATCAGCGCGAGTGCAGTTTAGTGACCTTGACTAGCTTACCATACAGCTCCATGTAGTTTTCTGGAACAACTGGTAATACAAACTTGTGTCGATGGTTTAAGGGACAGCGATACACAACAAACGCTGCTAGTTCGACCTAAGACGCTCGAGGACGCGCTGGCAGATGCGTGAGAGTTTGAAGCGGTAAAGCAGGCGTCTCATCGAGGTAGTAGCTGAAAGGCAGGAAAGCATTGAAGAGCTACTTTGACAAGTATTACGTGACCAAACAAGTCATGTACATCGAGGCCCTAGAAGTTGGAACCGCGGTGAATTGGGTCACATTCGACGCCGCTCTCGCAAACCAAAAACACGAGATCCATCGGGAAACTAGAGGAGCAAAAGTCGACCTCCAAAAACCATGCCCCGGAGATCACCATCCACGCTGCATCGCAAATAACCCCCTGAACAGTATCTATGTTGATGGCACCATCAATGGGTTATTGGTTGACACAGGAGCGACGAGAACAATAGTGCGCCCAGATCTAGTTTGAGAATATAGGAGAATAACACTAATACACTAATACAACTAAACACAGCAACTGGCGAAACAGTCGCAATTCATGGAGAAATGATCGAAACTGGTAGCTGACATAACTGAAGAAATGATCTTGGGAATGAACCTTATAAGGAAGTTTGGATTCCATTTAGACATGGAAAATGATGTCTTCAAACTAGAAAACGAAGGAATTTCTTTTCATTCGTCGAAACATGAAAAGGTGAGGATTGTTCTAGTAAAAAATGTCGTTTTACTGAACGAACTGAGAGCGTTGTGATGGGACGTCTAGATGGAGATCTCCGAGAAGGTTAGTAAAGCTTTGGTGAAGGTCAAAAACGTAATACTGTGATAGGACAATCTACGTCGGTGTCTCACATTTTGAAATGTGCAAACATTGTTGAAAACCCATTAGCAAAAAAATGTGAAAAAAAAAAGATGAGTCAAAGATATATTGTGTTGATTATAAACAACTCAATGAGATCATCAAGAAAGATAGTTACCCGTCACTCCGAATTGATAACACTTTAGATACCCTATCTGGTTCGCAGTGGTTTTCCACTTTGGATTTGAAAATTGGCTATTGGCAAGTGGTCTTGAAATCAAAGGACCGCGAGATAACTGCGTTTACGATTGGAACCTGTTTATGGCAATTTACGGCTATGCGTTTTGGCAGGCGTCTGATGGAGACGATCTTGCGAGAAATATCTTGAAAGGCGTGCCTGGTGTATTTGGACGACGTGATAGTAGTTGGAAAATCGTTGGAAGAGCACTTAAAAAATTTGAAAGAAGCGTTTCAACGTTTGCGAGGTGCATACCTAAAATTAAGCCCAAAGAAGTGCCATATCTTCAGAAAAGAAGTGAAGTATTTAGGACACATTGTATCCAGGATGGGAGTGACGGCCGATCTTGATAAAATTAAGGCCGTCCAAGATTGGATAATACTAATGGACAACCACCAACTTCGCAGTTTTCTTGGATTGTGCACGTATTATCGCAGTTTCGTGCTGGAATTTGCCAATATTGCAAAACCGCTAACAAGACTTACCGAAGAAGAACCCAATGTTATTTGGAACGACGACTGTAATGAAACCTTTCAAAAGTTGAAGCAGCCTTTAGTTACTGTACCGATATTAAACTATCTTCGAGCGGAAGGCAAGTTTGTGTTGGACACTGATGCTAGCAACCTCACAATAAGAGGTGTACCTTTTTCAAATCCAGAATGCAGAAGAAAGGGCGATCGGATACTTTTGATTGAACCATTGTAGTAGTACGATTTTAATACAGAACATCGTGCTAGAGCTAGTCAGCGCAACGCAGACGCTCTATCAAGACGACCATGCCCGGTTAACTGTGATCATTGTTCTCAACTAAAAGAGAAAACTAACATGCTTCGCAGAACAACGGCGATTGACGATAATTGACAACCAGCTCAACTACGTCGATAACAAGTTGATAATATATTACAAAACGAATGGATAAAGACCAGCTTAGACGAAATTAACGCGCAAAGTAAAACGGCGAATACATAGTGGACACAGTGGGACTCCTTGAAGTCTTCTAAAGCGATCCCTGGAGAGCGAAGATGGCACCGAGACGAAACTGCAGCTAGTGATGCCGGGAAACCGAGTGTCAGAAGTTTTGTAGCATTTGCATGACGGAACTTCTGGAGAACATTTTGGTGTGAAGAGCACGCTTGAAAAAATCAGGGAAAGGTTCTATTGGGTGAACTGCAAAGAAGTTCTAAAGATTTGGTGCTACAAATCAAATTTATGCGCGTCTGGAAACGGATTAATTAGAAAGCGCAAAGCACCTATGCGACAGTACAACGTCGGAAGTCGATTCGAAAGGGTAGCAATTAACATCACAGGTCCATTCCCAGAAACTGAACAGGGCAAGTATGCGATATCGAATCAAGAAGCCACAACTGTTGCGGGTGTGTTAGTGAAAAAGCTTTTCTGCCGCTTTGGGGTTCCGTTGAATCTTTATTCAGGGCGTAACTTCAAGTCTGCCTTGTTTCAAAACGTATGTCGAATGCTGGGAATCAAGAAGACTAGGACCTTTTCATCCTTAATCAGATGGCATGGTGGAATAGATGAATAGAACGATGGGGAAGTATCTCGCCAAAGCGGTTTCCAAACACCAACGCGACTGGGACCAATGTTTAGATTTGTTCCTAATGATGTATCGATCATCCGTTGACGAGACTACCGGGCAAACTCCTGCTTGTGTGATGTTTCGACGTGAGATAGAAGTACTGTGCGATCTTCAGTTTGGATGCAAGCCTGGAGAAGAAGTTGTTGGAGATGACTACGTCAACCAACTCAAGAAGAATGCAGATTATACATCCGAATCGCCAGTGACGGAATGAAAGACCAATATGACGTAAGGGACAGAACAGCAGAGTTTCAACCTGGTGACTTGGTTTGGTTGTACAACCCACAACGAAAACGATGATTGTCTTCAAAGTTACGGAGACAATGGGAAGGTCGCCATTTTGGCAAAAATAAATGACGTCATCTAACCTATCCGAAAGTTACCAAGAGGCAAACCAAAGGTAGTATACATCAATCGGTTGGCTCCCTACGCCGGCAACAACACGGACGCGACGATAAAGACGAGAGTGGTCAACAGGGTGACATATAAGGACGATGCAAAAGACTTTCAGTGGTTCATGTCTATCTATAATGGAACCGCGAAAGCAAGGTTTGGAGTGAACAGAGAAGTATAACAAGATGTGTTTGACGTACCGAAGAACTACTCCCTTGCACACTGTGTTGCCCAAAACTTGCGCATGTTCAGAGGGATTGCCGTGGTATTTAAGAGGAAATTTAGACGGTTGAATGAACTTCGAAAACAGCGACCTACAGTAGGATTTAAGATCAACAACATCCATCTACAACTTAGTTATCAAGGACCTGTCCCATCAGAAACCCAAACACACAAACTTATGGAACGCCTTGCTAGACCTGAGAGACCACGTGATGCAAAACAGCATCAGAAAACTGGCGGTCCCAAGCTTGGCTGCGGTTTAGACTAACTGGATTGGAAGATGGTGCGGAATATAGAAGAAGTCATATCCAGTGTACACGAGCTCAAGTGTTGGTTTGCAGCTATAACTTGAGAAACACGACCGGGTACGACAGGATCGTGGACTGTTATTTCTATCAACAAGGACGATGCAAAATGGACGGAATTGTGCTTACCGTCATGACCGCTTTTGCAGATGCCATAGGTTTAAATTTGTTCTGAGATAGAACGTATCTAAGGAGAGGACAGTGTTACGTTCTGTTTTCGAAAACTGTTCGAAAGTTAAAGAAATGAAGGAAACTCTTGAAAGCGATAAGAAGATAATGTTCCAGATATAAATACAATCTGCAACAAACCAGGAAGATTCATTGTGTAATCAGCGCGAGTGCAGTTTAGTGACCTTTACGTTATCGTACGCGCGATAGTGAAAAATAAATAGTGTCTACCTAAATCAATTATTAGTGACTTATTGTTAGTTTGTAAATATTAGTTATTCGTCTATCTAATTGGTGTAATCCTTTACTGCAAGTTTGTTTTAGTTTACAATTAATTTTATTTTGCTTAATTATTTGTTTACTGCATTTAGTCCTTATTTTCTAATAAACGATTTTAAATTTTCTATCATCTACAAAATTAATTGTTAATAAAATAATTAAAGCAAACAGTAATGTTTATTGTTTGGCGTTATTACTGACCTAATACAAATGTACTTTGTGTACACGATCACGTTTATCTTTGCTTGTAACCAAAACAAGACTTCAGATAATTAAATGCAAAATGCAGCTTTCTTAGAAGTTCGACAATTTGATCTATTTCTGTCTTGATTTTTTAACACTATTTCTTTAGTTGATGCTAATTGATTTGTGTAAACGTACTTCATAATATTTAATTTTAATATTCGTTATTATGTACAACAGTGATACTGTTTTAACTGCTACTTCTTACAACTTTCTCCTCACACGTATATTGTGGATTGAGCAAGATCCTAATAGACAATAGTGCAAGGACTTAGACACTTCGAGAATCTGGAGGTGTTCTTCCTACCTACGAACGCGTATTAGCAACGGAAAAAGAATAAATCTTTTCAATAAAATCAAAACTATTTGTTTTTATCCAATGTATGTGTATATATTATAAAGTGTAAAAGTTCGGACTCGAATAGCACTAGAGAAATAAGCCGCGCAGTTAACGTGTCCCTCTTAGTACGCTACTTCGTGTTTTAAGGAATTATTCTTTCTTTCTTTCTTGTACCACGGCTTGAGTTTTGTGAGTGATTGCAGCAACAAAAAGCTTTAGACCTTGGGTTTAGTGCCAAAATATTATTTTCAGATGAGTATTGTTTTACACGAAGTGGAGTGCTGAATTTTTACAACACGTATGTTTAGAATGAAAAAAACCTTCATGAAATTCAACAAAGTAACTCTCAGTACGCATTGCCTTGCAGAATATAAATCGAATGTTTTATTTACCGTGAGAAGCAAACATCTTAAGGTCGCAGGTTGCTTGTTGGTATAAACCCTGCTGGTATTTTATGTGTAATAGTGCAACTTGTAACCATTTTATAAAATCTTATGTTTATTATATAGGTGTATTTTTAGCTCTTCTTTGTTTGTATTGACCATTCAACTGAGTTGCGTTCGTAACCAGGACCTCGGTACTTGCTGACAGGCTGTCAGTTAACTAACTCTTCTTTTGTTTAATATAATGATGTTTGTGCGCGTGTTTATATGTGCTGGGATTTATAATTATCATATTTATGTATTCGTTTAACTGACTTAAATTTGAGATGTTCTAAGTTTTCTATGTTTATCGATATCTTTGTTTATAAACTGATTGTTTTATAAATCTAAATTAAATTATACTTAACTAAAAACCATGATTTAATTAACCTATTACATCCTGCTTACATATCGAGAGTAAGCAGTGTATATCGAACTTAATACAACGTAGAATGAATCTTAACGTTTTCAAACAAAATTTGATGACCAGTTTCTAGCACGTGTTCTGTCACTGCTGATTTAAAAGATCTTTTAAGACGACTACATCTTTGATGCTCCTTAATGCGAATTTTCACGTTTCTACTTGTTTTTCCTATGTATGCACGACTACAAGAGCAAGGAATGCTACAAACGCCGTCAGATTAAAAAAAAATAACGTCTTGCACCGGATTTAAGAGTTGACCCAATTTAGGAAAAGCAAAAAACCGAGTAATAATGTTGTGTTTAGACAACATTTTCCCTATACGATACGTTGTACTTTTGACAAAGTAGATAAGTGCTAGACATCGGTTGAGATATAGATTTTGCTACTACTATTAGTTTTGCAGCCGTAAACTTTGTAATAGATTGTTTAATACTATTTTTATTGTAATTGTTTGCGATTAACACCTTGATTAGATAAAACTCTTTTTGAAGAATTTGGGATTGCCTTATGAAAACAGCTCTATACACAAAAGAATTCACTACTGATAATTTTTAAGAAGGTGATGATGAGACAATCCATTTAAATATCTATCTGTATGGGTAGGTTTTCGATAAACTGAATGTAATAATAAACCATCTTCATTTCGAGTACCTAACTAAAATGTCTATAAATGGCAAAGAAAATTTCCTTTCTAATTCCATAGTAAAACGAATATTTTGATAAATTTTGTTTAAATGACATAGAAATTGTTCGAGCGTAAAAGGACCATGTTGCCAAATGACAAAAGTGTTATAAAAGTATGTACCAACACTTTTAAATAAAATATGGATATACGTCGAAATGAAACAGCATAATCTCTCCGAACTTCCGGGACCTGTAGTACAGTATATTTTGGCTAAGGTTTAGTGTGACATTCTTCTTTTTCATATAAAAAGACCTGTATCTTCTAAAAAGTTTTGAATTTTTTTGTTAGATTCTGGATTGATTGTTTCAACTTCACGGGCTTCTATAACCGCTTTAAGTATTGAAGTACAGGTTTCAGAGCAAGTACAGTATCTCTAGGGGAACCTTACACCCAGAGAGCGATGCCGGCGGTAGTGTAGCTATTGGTAAGACAACTCTTGCCGGTAAGGCCTCAAAGTGGGAAAGGTGAAGCAAAGAAGGTTCCCATGTAGCGTCTGACCCAGAATGGGCGACTACAACCAGCGTCTGCCTCCATGTTAGGAGCGGCTGTTAAAGCATTTGTCAATTTGTCTGGCCAGCGTAGCAAATTAAAGCCACCTCCCCTATCATGGCAATTTTTCAAACAAACGGAAGAGGACCCCAGGTGGGTAGATCATTAAATGACAACTCCCACACTTGTAAAAGGGGACTGCCTCAAGGATTCTGGGGGAGGCGAAAAAAATTGCTACCGCAACCTGACACCAACACAACTGGATAGTAAGAACTCGTACTAAAAAATTAAATATAATCACTTACAATGCAAGATCACTCCTAAGCGAAGAAAGTGTGGTCGAATTGGAAATGGAAGTATAAAATGTTAATTGGGATGTTATCGGCCTTACTGAAGTAAGGAGACGTGGGGTGGTAATATTAAAGTCAGGTCATTCCTTTTACTATGTCGGAGAAGAAAACAAATCTGGAGGAGGAGTTGGATTTCTCTTTAACAGACGAATAAAAAATCAAATCCAATTGTTTAAGAACATTTCCACCAGAGTATCGTGTTTGGTATTAAAATTAAAAACGAGATACAGTATTAAAATGGTATAAGTCTACGCACCGACAACATCGCACACGGATGAGGAAATTGATATGTTTTACGAAGATATATCGAGATCGATTATATAGTTGCAGACAAACTGTTAATCGTTAAAGACGTAATGATACTAAATAAATGCAGGACAGGCAGCGACCACAGGATGCACAATTCAAATAGAGCTCGATAGGGAGAGATACAAACTAATAAAGAAAACGTCACAACGGATACGGGCAGCACCGACATATATCCAAGGATTTCAGGCTAAAGTTACTGCCATACTACAAAGCAGTACCTGTTCAGATACCGACATCAACAGCCTGAATGGCGCAATAACGGAGGTCTTGAAGAAAAGCCAAGATGCATTTTGCCCTAAAGAAAAGAGGGAGAAGAAAATTAGCTTACTTGAGCGAGACCAAATGAGGAAAGACAGTACCACACTAGCTTAGAACTGAGAGCAAAAAACAAGCAAGTCTCCAAGGCAATTAGACAAGACATTAGACACTATCGCAGTATGAAAATTCAAGAAACTATAGAGAGAAATGGTAGTATGAAAATGTTGCAAAACAGTCTCACCGAAGGTAAGTTGGAGATAAACAAACTGAAAAATATAGAGGGCAATATCACCTCAAATCGGGAAGAAATCCTAAAAATATAATAGTAGAAGAGTATTACGACGAACTGTACAGAAACCGTTACGAAGAGGATGTAAACGCGAATATACAAGAGCAAAGAGTTATAAACCAAGGATCGGAAGAACTGCCAGATATCATCATTGGAGAAATCAGAGGGTCCTTAGCCAAAATGAAAAGCAATAAAGCACCGGGAAAGAATGAGGTGATATCGGAATCCGTAAAAATCGAATTGATGGAGAAGTTGCGAACTCTCTTTAACCTATGCTTGGGAAAGAGCTATATCCCCGACAAATGGCACAGCGCAACCACCATACTATTGCACAAGAAAGAAGATAAAACGGATCTAGAAAACTATCCCCCCTTAACTCTTCTCAGACACTTATACAAGTTGTTTACCAGGGTTATACTGGAGACTGGAAAACAAACTGAACTTCTACCAGCCAAAAGAACAGGCGGGATTTTGATCAGGTTTTGGAACAAATGACCACCTGCAGAATGTTAAAACCCTCATAGAAAAGACCATATAATACAACAGGCCACTAGTTCATAGACTTCCATAACGCGTTTGACACGATCGAACTAAAAGCTGTATTAGATGCCCTACGAGAATGCCGTGTGGACCACAGATATTCTGAGCTGATTCGTAATATATACAAAAAAAGCCCATATGTTGTAACGTGCACATTTTTTCGATTGATTACGTCTGCTTTTAATTAACATTTTTGTGTTCACTGTTAATATAAATTCTTTTGCGCAATGCATTTTACGCACTGCACATGCGTTATGGGTTCTTCTTCTTAAGTCGTCAACAATCTTGCGTGCGTTTGTCAACGCGTGAGGACGTGTTCGTCCTGCACAGCGTGCAGAAAATGTCCACATGTTAAATTTGTACGGTGGAATTCTGCTTTAGTCGTATGTAATAATATCCGCTTTCGTTCGTTTAAATTTACGCTTTCGTTTGTTTTAAAGAAACCCGTAATCTAAAGGGTTTCTTTTTTTTTGTTTGGTACGCACGAACTGGAAGTTTTTTTATTGGGTTACGATATACGCTGGTTGATATACGACTACGATTTCTGATTTATTCGATGCTTTTCGATTTGTGTACGTATGAATTCGTTTATGGTTACGAAAATTTGGTTTGGATACGTACGCCTTGTTACGATTTTGAGGTATGAAATGTGAAATTACGATATGGTTTACGCAGCACGTTTGATGTTAGTCACAACGTCGCTTTTACGAAGAATTTCCGTTACGAATTAGGATTTTAATTGTGAAAATCGATAATTATTCATGGTTACGTTCGATGGAATTTGATTTGGATGTTTCGATTGAAAAATTATCTTACGTTACGTTTGTTTACGATGTTCTGGTTATTGGATCTGTAGGGATATTAGATCAAATCAGAATAATTACGGAAAATACGGAAGATAAATTTGCATTTCAAGAAATTCGTAATGGTGCATAAATCAAATAAGAAACGCGTAGTTCAATTAAGTCACGTGATGACCACGCCCATGCGCGAAGTTACAAACAACAAGAGATATTAACCTAACCTTCAAATTACACGTATGTAGATAACTTAAGTATTCGTTTTAAGATTTGTTTATTTGTTTTGTTGGTTTCAATATTTAACCGTTATAAATTTAATATAAAAAATATTGTGGCGTCCAAATTATGTTCTAAATTATATTTAAAATTATATGTCAAATTAGAATTATAAATATGAGTGTACGATAAGAATTCCCAGACCTGATTATAATTTGAATAAGACTCATTGCTCTAATTTATTGTTTGTGTGTTTATACGTAATAAAGTCGTAAGAGCTAGTACGGTGCATTAGTTATTAATTATTATTTTATTATTAGTAAGTTTTTGGCGTTATAATGTAAGTCAAAATGCACGAAGCTAGCAGCAGTATCAGCATCGGAAGATGGGCGAGACAGGGAGCTACGATGTATCCAAAATTATTCATAATTGTCCTGGAATACGCGTTCAAGAGACTGAACTGGGATGCAAGAGGAATAACCATAAAGGGTCAAAAACTCAACCATCTTCGCTTTGCGGACGACATCGTCCTAATAACCGATGACCTGGGTAAAGCGAAACAACTGCTCCACAAACTTAGAGACGTGTGCTCCGATGTTGGTCTGAAAATGAACTTCGCTAAAACTAAGATCATGACAAATCTCGTTATGAGCGAATGCCTGGACGTGGAAAACACCGAAATTGAATTAGTCAATAAGTACATCTATCTGGGACATGAAATCAAAATTTCGAGAGATAATCAGACATGCGAATTGCAGAGAAGAATCAACCTCGGGTGGACGGCCTACGGTAAGCTTAAAGATATCTTTAAGAGAAATCTTCCCATCTGTCAAAAACTGAAAGTATTTACCGGTGCTCACATACGGAACAGAGACTTTAACGCTAACATCAGCGAGAAAACTTAAGCTCGCACAACACAAAATGGAGAGGGCAATGCTGGGAATAAGGCTGAAAGACCACGTAACCAACGAAGATCTTTGACGGCGAACCGGGGTGGCAGACGTCATCCAGCGAGTAACTACATTAAAGTGGAATTGAGCCGGACACGTAGCCAGGATGAATGAAGACAAATGGACGAGAAGGCTACTGGAGTGGAGACCACGCATTGATAAGCGCAGCAAGGAACGACCATCTACACGCTGGACTGACGATATAAATCGAGTCACAAACAATTAGATTCGGGCAGGTCAGGAACGACAGAGATGGCGAGCCATGAGAGAGGCCTATCTCCAGTAGTAGACAGCTAGAACTGGTTGATGATGATGATGACAGTATTATAATCTGAAATTCACGAGATGCAATAAGCATGTTTTTGTAGAAACCACCAGAAAAACGTATAGAATGATCTTTAGAATATAAAACCTGTACTTTTTGTACAAGGAAATAATACCATTAGTTCTCGCACAGTGTTCGCCAGACAATTCAATTTGGGACATTTACTTAGGAAGATATTTGTCTACTGTTACTAGAACAATCTTCGTCGACAAGATTTAATATTTCTTTTTTAGCTTCTAAAAAATGTTGGGGTCGGTCAGATCCATTATCCCGACCGTGACATGTTTGCAGTACATTAGTTTTTTGTGCACGGATTCCTCAAAACTTCTAGCAGTTGTTACGTGGTTTTTCTCGTAACATAAAGAGCGACGACTAACTCAGTTGTTCGGGTGATTGAGTAGTAAGCCTCGTGGTGCTAGATGATGTCAGCGTTATTTAAACTTTACCGGAAGAATAAATCGTGTTTAAAGTTTGACATTTTATCCCTATCAATGCAATGAAAAGTGGGCGTTCCAAGAATAAACTTTATACAGGGTGTTACGGACGAAATTTTCATTACGTACGACTGTGTATATTGACTTGAAATTAGATTCCGGTTTGGACGCCCCCTACCGATCTTTTCGCGTGACTGTCATTTACGACGAATTCTTTAACTTGACAACTGCATAAAACGGCCGGTGGTGCTTGCAAATAATTTCCAAAGACCATCCACCGTAATGGGGATCAATTTATAAGTGTACTACGCTTATAATACATTTGAGTCGTCACCGGGTAAGCTAATGGCTGTCATTTATTAAGACTCTGTTGTAATTTCTCGTAATTTAATAGCCGTTCCGCCACGTGCTGGCATCTGTTCTTATTCGATAACGAATTATGAAGAATTAATTTCAAACAATACTTTCGTCGGACGAGTATAATCCGATTCATAAAACGTATGGTTAAAATTTAATGTACCGAAGCTAATTACACTTCGACGAGATTCTACTCAGGCGGCAGATACCTGCGAAACCACCTGTCTTCGACGGGGTATAACAGCATTCGACAACCGGGTTATGCTTTATGTACTTTCGTTAACAATCAGTAATCATTTTTGTAGATTTTACTTTCGTGAGGCATTGGTTTGACACGACTTGCTATTTAAGAGTGTTTACAGGCTTGCTTGCCGGGGAAAGCGCTTTCTTCGTTCGAGTGAAAGTTCCTGTATTAGGGGTAAGTTGTTTTATTTATTTTGTTCGTTGTCAGAAAGGTCGCTCACGAAACTTTTGCTAATATTAATTCCGTAATTATTAACATTTTTGTATTACCAGTTAAGTAGTAATTTTACTTATTTTGAGTTGCGCATGCTGTGTACTTCCAACGATTAATTAACGTTAGTGCAATATTAATTCATTAATTAGTCTCACTGTTTTATTATCAATAAGGTCGTATTATTACTTCCTTTGTATGCTTCGCCTACGGTGTACTACCACGACTTGTTACGATAGGTTAATATTAATGCAGTAATTATTGTCACTGTTTGATTGTCAGTAATGCCGTATTACTAATTATTTTGTGTATTTCGCATATTGTATACAAACAATATTTACTACAAACTATGCTTCGCTATCCATTTCAACGTAATTTACTTATGTATTGTGTGTTGCCGATACTACTGGCATCTCTGTAATGAGAATTCGATATACCTGTGATAATCATCAACGATTCTAAATTAAAGTTGTTATTGTGGTTACTTGTTCTTTTATGACAACATACCTCCCTCTTTGGCTCGTCGTTAGCTAATAACAAACGGTGACTACTCGAACAGCCGAGTATAGGGTTACGAATCTACCATCGTGTTACAAGTTTGAACCGTTTTGTCTTGAGCGAGATAGAAAAGTTACTTTGGATCAGCTCTGGCGCCCTTAAGCATATTTCCTGTTTTCTTTGAACCTCCCCTAATCCCGACTATTGGAAGTTGGCCGTGCAAGGTTCGTAAAACCTAAAAAGCTTGTAACAAGGGGATAAACATCATACTAAAACACTTTTAACATAACACAGTAATATCTCTCTTATTACGCAACTTTTGCTTAGATATTTTTACGTTTATGACATTTCTTTAAGATGTTTAATCACCCCTCAAATATAAAACCACAAGACCATAAACACCTTTTATAACTATATATGCAATTTGTTACCAAACTATAAAACTAGACGATAGTCAACAGTTCGTCAGCTGTGTGCGCCATGTTCACGAGCTATACATATATAGTTACTAACTTACCTAAAATAGCTATAATCATTTTTGTTAGCATTATAAGCTGGTTCTAATGATTAGATTGATAGATTGACACTTATTGTATAAGAGAATGATCTGCTCTACGACGATCAATAAGACATTAAAAAAAAGTATGTTAAGTACATAGACTAGTTTAAAAAAAATGTTCTGAATAGAAGGAGGAACGGTTTCGATTTGTATACAAGAAATGAATTTTGCAGTTTGGTCTTGAATCCACGGTAAAAATACCGTGGAAGTCAAAACACCTTGTAGTTTACAGGGGTTCTACTGTGTTTACACCGAGTGTTGGTTCCATTTGTACACAGTTGTTCTACGGCGTAGAAGTTAGTTAACTGACGCCCTGCCAGTAGGTACTGAGGTGCTAGTTACAGAAGCAACCTAGGTAAAGTTGATATTTCGGTACAAAACAAACAAATATAGACTAAAAATACACACATATAATAAATATACAATTACATATAGAAGAAATGTTATAAAATGTAGAGTATACAAATGACAAAACAAATAGGCAAAAGAAATTGAAGTAGCGTTCTTTTGCAAACAAAGAAACATAATACCTTTCAATTTTAATAATCTTCAAAATTAACTATAAAATAGTTAATTACTACCGTTAAATTTCAGACGTTTAGTAATATTGTGTTCAAAATCACATATCAATGAAACTACGAAATAAAGAAAATACGACAAATCTAAATTACATTTCAAGAAAAATATTTTAAGACATTTAGTAATTTTAAGTTTTAATTAATGATTTGTGAAAAACATCGTTTAGTAATTTCACACAAATTCATTTTAAATTGCATAGTACACATACAAATATAAAATCAATAGAATGACCGCTGAATAATCTTATAAGTAACGCAAAACACAAAGAAAACTAAACATTACACAAATTTCATACTATCTATTCTAATTGTATTTCCAGTCAGCATCCCCCTGCTTCGATGTTTTACCCTCAGTGTGCGCGACTCCCTCTTAAAACGAATCATGCTCATTCTCGTAGTTATCGTTAGTTCTGCCAGATGACGCTGTTTACGTAATTTCGATTGTCTTTAATTAAATTTAAATTTAAAGATTAGAGTATAGAAGTCACGGTCAATCACATTCGGTACCATTTGTTTTAGAAATTTTGTCTTATCTGCAAAATACATCACTGAATAATCGTATATATTACCAAACTTGTTCAACAGAATAATTAGGATACTTTTCTTAAAGTTTTCTCCAATAAATCAAAACTAACGTAATATATAGAAGAAAGTAATCTCGCGTTGTAATTACAAACTGGCTTGTTTCCTTCAGTTTTCATGTTGCGTAGGCTTAAAAAAAGTTTTATCTGATCTTTAAAACGTGTTTATATTTTATTGTAATTTTATTAATGACAAAACTACAATTTTGTACAGCAAAACGTCATTTTATATCCTACTTCTACTTAAAAACCTTTCACTGTTTTACTAAATCCGAAAGTTCATTGTATTTAAAAAATTTCCCACTCACAGACAACAATTGTTAACATCTTTATCATCTCTATTAATACATTTTGTAACGTAATTACATATTATTTGGTCAAAGTATCGTTGCCAAGGTCAGTTACTATACGAAAATCTTGGAATTTCACCTTTTTTCTCACAATTCGTTTTATGGTCAAAAGAAGTGAGTAAAAAATACTAATTTTTATATTAAAATGCAGTTTTTTTATTAAATACATTTTTAGCAAAAAGAATGCCCCGGGTGAGGATCGAACTCACGACCTTAAGATTATGAGACTTACGCGCTACCTACTGCGCTACCGAGGCTTGTTAATACGTTTTTAATCAAAAATTGCAGTTTTTAAATTCGAATTTATCCATAATTTAATTTACGCAATAAATATTTGCATAATTGACAAAAAAAAGTCTCAGCACGATATGTCGCTCTTTCTTCAACATGTGATTAAAAGTGTGTTTACATAATCACTTAACGTGTACTGACCTCTAATTGAGTGTATCAATATTTTTTAGTCACGTTTTTACAATAACTTTATTTAGCGTCTGTTAAACAGTGTTTACGCTATAATTATTATTATGTTAGTTGTAGGACAATCTTTCTGTTTGGTTTTTTCATATAATATTTGTATGCCTATTAATTTTATTGTATTTTTTGCTTTTCGTACTTGTATTATTTAAAGGTTATTTTTAAAATAATTAACAACTTTTATGTAGGGTAGAAGCACCAGTAAATAAACGGTTAAGCAATTTACAAACTTTAAATTATCAGTATAATTATATCGTGAGGAATTTTTATACTAACTAAATTTTTAGGCAATCCTTATATTGTAATCAACATATTTGTGAATAATAATTTAAATGTAATTTTTTTTTTCAAAAATACCAGTAATTGAACAGACAATACGAATGAATGAAGTCCTATAATCTAGTGAATGAACTAAGAAAATAAATGGCGAATATTAACGACGAACTTATTAAATATTTTAGTCATTGACGAATAATAAACAAAAAATTTACATCGTATATGTAACTGTAGATTCTGTAAACAAAACTCAATTGTACTTGCACATTTCTGGACATTCGTAACAATCACGCTGTATAAGTGTTGGTGCTTCAATTTCAATTACTATGGAAGTCTTCTTGTACCAGATTTGGTCAACTGGATTTGACCATTTAAAATAATTGGAACCAATTGGAAGTATTGGAACCATAGTCCGAACTTCGTATTCGTCATCTTCTATAGTTTCGACCACTCCAAGAAAATATTTCTTCTTATATTTGACTATCACATGAGAACCTACAGTAATTGGTCGAGTTTCAGAATTTCTTGATAGCACAGATGCAACAGTTTCTGTTGACTTTATTTTATTCTTTTTCACGATGGCCTTTGGTTTCTCTCCTTTCTATAATAATAAAAGTTTTGCCATATTGTATTATTTCACAGAACAGTAGTAGTGCTTTTTTACTTACGCTTTTCCCTTTTTCCTTTTCCCCATTTTCTTCTTGTTTTTTTCCCTGCTTATTTTTCTTTGCATTTTTTGTAATTCTTTTTCCTTTTTCTCAGTTTCTATTGCGTCAGTGTATTCCTTCCATTTCTTACAGGTTATTGCGAATGGCATTTGTATTTAATTTTCTTTTGGTACTTGCTTTTTCCACCTTCGGCCAATGAAGATGTTGTGACCATAAATTATTTATTTTTATATTGCTGTGCACAATTATCTTCTTGCAATTTAAATTCTTATTCAATTGTTCGTTCGATTCGTTTCTTTCATTATGTTTGTCACGAACTTTTTCGAAAACTGTATCAATAATATCGTTTAATATCGAATGAAGTAAGACAGTTCGTATATTTATTGGCTCTTCAATGTTAAATTTTTGATGTTCTCTATTCGCATTGCACTGACTTAAATTTTCATATAAAATATTGAAACGTCCGAGAAATTACTTGCAAATGCAAGAGCCTTCTAGAACTGTTATCTAGTTTCTAGAAGATATAGCGAAAAGTGAGGAACGATCGAGAAGAATTCGCTGATGTCTATAAAAGCCGAAGATGGAAATCGTAGGTCAGTTATTGCTGGAATGTGAAAGCATGCAGTATTAAGAAGATTATCAAGTTGAAATAAATACGTATCGTTAGCACGCGCGGCGTTTTAAATAAATAACAGTGTATACCGAATCGAGTGAACGTGACTTATAGTGTAAACAAATCCGAGGACGTTATCTAATCTTATCTTAAGTGTTATACAACGGTTATACATAAATTATAGTGTAAGTGTTTTTATTATTAGATTTTAGTAGTTCGGTCAATTTAAAAGTATACATATTTCTATAATAAGTAAACGTAGTTTTAGTCGTTATAAATAAATTAGTTTTTAATAAATAAATTCGTAACATTTGGTGTCGGTGTCGGGTTCGTTTTTATTAGTGTAAATACTATTAAGTAATTTATTATCGCTCGAGATACGATACGCGTGTTTGTTTATAAAGTAGTGTTTATTAAACTTTTTCTTTTAACAAGTGCGTGATCACGTTATTAATTAAATTCGTGGTTTATTATTAACAAGTGGATCGTTATTAAAATTTTGTGTTATACAAAAACTGCATTTTAAAAAGTAGTGTATTTAAAAACTTTATATTCGTGTTATATTTAAATTTATGCCGGTGACGCGTTTGCAAGCAGTTAAAATGGATGCAAAGCTATTTGAATTTCTTGAATCAATCAAAAATGGTCAGGAATCGATGAATAGAAAAATGGAAGAAAAGTTTCACGAAAATTCTCAGAAAATTGAAGAAAAATTATTTGAAAATACCCAGAAGATAGAAGAAAAATTGATGGAAAATTCTAGACGTTTAAAAGAAGAAATACAAACGAGCATAGAAAATCAAATAAAAAGTGTTCAAGAGAAAACCCAAATAGCTATGTTAAATTTAAAAGAAGAAATTTGCGAATCTATGAATGACAAAATAGAAGCAGTAGGGGATAGAATGAAACTGCTTGAAGAAAGAATGAACCAAATGATTTGCCATGGTGAAGGAAGCGTCACGAGTGAAGATTTAATAATGGACCATCGAGAAGAAAACACTCATAAATTCAAAGTTGTACCTCCGAATTTTGATGGTAAAGTTCCATGGTCAACCTATTACAAGCAGTTTGAAGCCGCAGCTACTGCTAATGGTTGGAGCAACAAGCAGAAAGCGACGTCTTTAATAGTGTCCTTACGTGGAGAAGCGCTGGGAATTTTACAAACTGTTCCGGACCATCTGCAAGAAAATTACGAACTCTTAATATCACGACTAGAAATGAGATATGGGGATGCTCATCTTCAACAAGTATACCAAGCTCAAATTAAAAGTCGGGTTCAGAAAGCTGCCGAAAGTCTTCAAGAGTTTGAGGCTGACATCGCTAGATTAACACGGCTTGCGTATCCTACAGCACCGGATACCTTCCTGGAGCAATTGGCTATTCAAACCTTTGTAGACGGCCTTCGAGACAGCGAAACACAGCAGACTCTCCGGTTAGCTCGACCCAAGACATTGGATGACGCTTTGGTGCATGCTTTGGAGTTTGAAGCAGCAAAACAAGCATCGCAACGAGATGGTCATAGACTCTGCTGTGCTACAGAAGTACCCGCGCAGACACTGGAAAGCATCGAGGAGATAGCGCGACGAATACTTCGGGAAAGAGGAGTGACAGCTTTGAACTGCGATGAAATAGGCCATGTACGACGGCATCGTACCAAACCTAAGAAGAGGACTAGAAGAGCCCTCGAAAATTTGGAACGAGGCGAGCGAAAGAAACAAAAAGTAATCTCATCTAGTCAAACTCCGGAAGTTACAATCCAAATGGCATCGCCTAGAGAGCAATTGCATAGCATTTATCTCGATGGAAAGATCAATGGGAGAAGCGTCCAGTTACTGGTTGACACGGGAGCGACGAAGACCATCATTCGTCCTGACATCTTATTGGAAAACGAGAAGACATCACCAGTAACAGTACGACTTCGAACAGCGACGGGCGACGAAATACCTACTCACGGACAAGTCAAAGTAACCATTGGTTTGGGAAATGGAGTACTCGACCATCAAGTACTGGTAGCCGACATCACGGAAGAAGTTATCCTGGGAATGGACGTGATAAAGAAGTATGGGTTCCATTTGGATATGAAGAACGATGTCCTGAAGATCGACAATGAAGAAATTCCTTTTCATTCGTCAGAGAAGGCAGCCGTGCGAGTCTTATTGAGTGAAGACGTGACTCTGCCTGCAAGGACTGAAAGTGTGGTGATGGCACGCCTGGATGGAAGTCTCCGGGAAGGCTACATACGCGCGATTGAACCAATGGAGGGCGGCTTAGTTGAAAAGGGACTACTCGTTGGCAGAACTTTAGTACGAGTAAAGAAGACGATGCCAGTAAGGATCTTAAACATCAACTCAGATCCTGTAACGCTAAAAAAGAAGACCGTGGTAGGCCAATGCACGCCAGTATCACAAATTGTGAGATGCGTGAAGTCGAACGGAGATACGTCGCTGAGGAAGTGTCCACAACATCTATTGGACATTCTTACCACCAAATGCGAAAACCTCAGCCAAGACCAGCTGGCTAAAGTTAAAGTGTTGATCCAAGAGTACCAAGATGTGTTCGCGCTGGAGAGTGGCTCCAAAGGAAGAACTAACGTGGTGAAACATAAAATTAATACCGGAGACGCTCGGCCGATACGACAACATCCACGCAGACTTCCTTTGGCGAAAAGAGAAGAAGCCGAACAAATAATTACGGATATGGAGAGAGAAGGCGTGATTGAACCTTCAAGTAGTCCATGGGCATCCCCAGTGGTACTCGTGAAGAAGAAGGATGGATCAACGAGGTTTTGCGTAGACTACAGGCAGCTAAACGACGTGACCAAAAAGGACAGCTACCCTTTACCCAGAATTGACGATACGCTAGACACCCTGTCAGGATCCCAGTGGTTTTCTACGTTAGATTTAAAGAGTGGATACTGGCAGGTAGAATTAGAACCCAAGGATCGTGAAAAACAGCTTTTACGATCGGAACTGGTTTGTGGCAGTTCACTGTAATGCCCTTCGGCCTGTGTAACGCTCCTGCAACGTTCGAGCGTTTGATGGAGACCATCTTGCGCGGATTGTCTTGGAAGACGTGCTTGGTTTACCTGGACGACGTGATCGTGGTTGGAAGGTCGTTTGAAGAGCACTTGAACAACTTGAAGGAAGTGTTCCAGAGATTACGTGGGGCTAACCTCAAACTGAGCCCAAAGAAGTGCCACGTATTTAAGAAGGAAGTCCAATACCTTGGCCACGTCGTATCTAGAGATGGAGTAAGGGCTGACCCAGACAAAATCCGAGCAGTGCAAGCATGGCCAAGACCGATCGACAAACATCAGGTCCGAAGTTTCCTTGGGTTGTGCACTTATTATAGAAGATTTGTACCCGGATTTGCCAATATTGCCAAACCATTAACAAAATTAACTGAAGAAAAAGCAGAATTTAGATGGAATGAAGACTGCGAAAGTTCTTTTAATCAACTAAAACAAGCCCTAGTCACTTCGCCGATTTTGAGTTATCCAAGAGAAGATGGAAAGTTTGTTTTGGATACCGACGCAAGCAATCTGGCCATAGGCGCGGTCCTTTCGCAGATTCAAGATGGACAAGAAAAGGTTATCGCGTATTTTAGCAAGGTTTTGTCCAGGCCAGAAAGGAATTATTGCGTCACTAGGAGGGAGCTGTTAGCAGTCGTTAAGTCCATCGAACATTTCTACAAGTATTTGTATGGACGAAAGTTTTTACTGAGAACAGACCACGCCGCTTTAAAATGGCTTCTGCAGTTCCGTAACCCAGAAGGACAAGTGGCAAGATGGATCGAGAGACTGCAAGAGTATGACTATGACACAGAACACCGTGCCGGAAGCAGTCATCGAAACGCTGATGCCTTGTCCAGAAGACCATGTCCGGCGGACTGCAGTCATTGTTCGCGACTGGAAGAAAAAGTCGAATGTCTCCGGAGAACTGCTATGGTTGATGATGAGTGGGAACCTGAGCAGTTACGTCGCGAACAAGAAGACGATCCTGAAATAAGACTACTCCTGGACTGGAAAGAAAGCGGCCGACGACCAACCTGGGAAGAAGTGAGTGCTTTGGGCAAAAATATCAAAGCGTACTGGGCGCAGTGGGACTCCTTGATAGTAGAAGACGGTCTTCTTAAGCGATCCCTAGAAAGTGCCGAGGGCACGGGAAACAGACTACAGCTGGTAGTGCCGAAGAGCAGGGTGACCGAAGTGTTGAAGCATCTCCACGATGGGACATCAGGAGGACACTTTGGCATTAAGAAGACGTTGGGTAAAGTGCGAGAACGATTCTACTGGATGAACTGCAAAAAGGACGTCATGAAATGGTGCCGTAAATGCATAGTCTGCGCTTCAGGAAATGGTCCAGCGAGAAAGCGCAAAGCACCCATGAATCAATACAACGTAGGAAGCCCTTTGGAAAGAGTAGCGATTGACATCGCAGGGCCGTTCCCAGAATCCGATTCGGGAAATAAATACATCTTGGTGGCGATGGATTATTTCACGAAATGGACGGAGGCTTACGCCATACCCAATCAGGAAGCAGCTACAGTCGCAGACGTATTAGTAAAGGAGTTTTTCTGCCGGTTTGGAGTTCCGTTGGAATTACACTCCGATCAAGGCCGCAATTTTGAGTCTGGACTGTTTCAAGAAGTTTGCCGACTGTTAGGAATTAAAAAGACTAGGACAACGCCTCTCCATCCTCAGTCTGATGGCATGGTTGAACGGATGAATCGAACAATGGGCAAGTACTTAGCCAAGGTAGTGTCCGAACATCAAAGAGACTGGGATCAGTACTTGCACCTCTTCTTAATGGCGTACCGATCATCCGTTCACGAAAGCACAGGCCAAGCACCATCCTGTGTCATGCTCGGTCGTGAGATAAGATTACCATGCGATCTTCAATTTGGACGAAGACCGGAAGAAGAAGTCGCTGGAGAAGATTACGTCAGCAAGCAGGCAAAGAGGCTAGACGAAGTACATGAAGAGGTTCGTAAAAACACACAAATTGCCAGCGACAGGATGAAAACAAGATATGACGTCAAGGCGCAAAATGGTGGGTTTCAACCTGGCGATATGGTTTGGTTGTATAACCCTCAAAGGAGACGTGGTTTGTCGCCGAAGCTGCAAAGGCAATGGGAGGGCCCCTACGAAGTCGTGCGGCGTATTAACGACGTTATATACCGCATCCGAAAACCGCCCAGAGGCAAGCCAAAAGTAGTCCACGTCGATCGTCTAGCCCCGTTTGCTGGCGATAACCACAATCCGCAAGTTCAGGTCCGAACCAGAGTAATAAGTAGCAGAACCAGGAATCCAATCGAAGAAATGGAGTTCGAAAAGTTTATGAACTTATACGGAGGTTCTGGAAAAGCTAGGTTCGGAATTACCACCGAGGAACAACAAGACCTGTTCCAGACACAAAAAGATTACGCCATCGCACATTGCGTGAGCGAGGAGCTTGACATGTCCAAAGGGGTTGCAGTCGTGTTTAAAAAGAAGTTTGGACAGCTAGATGAATTATGAAGACAGCTACCGGCAGTCGGAAAGGTTTTAGGACTACGTGGTGACGGACGCTTCGTTTTCTATCTGGTCACCAAGAAATACTCACGTGTCAAACCGTTATACAAAGATCTGTGGCGAACATTATGGAGTCTCAAGAGACAAATGGAGTTCCATCATGTTAAGAAATTGGCAGTACCCAAGCTTGGTTGTGGCTTAGACCAATTGAATTGGAGGACAGTTCGAAACATGTTGGAGGTCGTCTTCCGAGGAACAGGCGTTCAAGTGTTGGTCTGTAGTTACCAACCGAGGAGAGTATTGGGTCAGGAAAAGTCCACTGACTGTTACTTTTATGGTCAAGGAAGTTGCCGAAATGGAGGAAGCTGCCGCTATCGCCACGATCCCTTTTACCGGTGTCGCATCCAGTCTCCTGTTCTGGGACAGAACAGTCCTAAGAAGGGGGCAGTGAAACGTCCGAGAAATTACTTGCAAATGCAAGAGCCTTCTAGAACTGTTATCTAGTTTCTAGAAAATATAGCGAAAAGTGAGGAACGATCGAGAAGAATTCGCTGATGTCTATAAAAGCCGAAGATGGAAATCGTAGGTCAGTTATTGCTGGAATGTGAAAGCATGCAGTATTAAGAAGATTATCAAGTTGAAATAAATACGTATCGTTAGCACGCGCGGCGTTTTAAATAAATAACAGTGTATACCGAATCGAGTGAACGTGACTTATAGTGTAAACAAATCCGAGGACGTTATCTAATCTTATCTTAAGTGTTATACAACGGTTATACATAAATTATAGTGTAAGTGTTTTTATTATTAGATTTTAGTAGTTCGGTCAATTTAAAAGTATACATATTTCTATAATAAGTAAACGTAGTTTTAGTCGTTATAAATAAATTAGTTTTTAATAAATAAATTCGTAACAATATTATTAGTAGTTTCAACGGTGGCAACATTCTCCTTTTCTATTTCGCCAACGTCGTTGAGAACACCATTGATTTCCAATGGCAACATCATCAAATCTTCCGGAAGATAAATTTTGTTCAAAACATCGTTATTGATACGCAAGTTATTTTCGACATCGTTATGGGAAATGGATTCACCTGTGTCATTAGAATTATTGTATGGTTGTATGGTTTCTTCACCATTTCCGTTGCAATCCTTACATATCTTGCACAAATCGTATAGTGTATTGTCAACTGTTGTTTGTGATTTCCTGGCATTTTCAAATTCAGTCAATAAATTTGTGTCTACGTGGTATTCAATGACTTTTAACGCATTTCGGTATTCAGATGTACTTATATTTATAGAAACTTCATCGCCTGAAGCTGCTTTGTATTGCTGCTGTCTTCTTGTCAAAATGCACTGGGAGTAATTGACAGCATCTTCATTATATGGATATAATCCACACTTCCTGAATTCATTTTTAATGATTTCTGGCTTTATAGATTCACAATAAGTTTTGTGGAAAATTGAAACAAAATTATTCTTTGTTATTGACTTCGTTGTTTTTTGTTTATGTTGGAGAACAGTCTTTTTCCATTGTACTTTCAGCGATTTAAAAACTGAGACATCACATGGTTGTAATATGTGTGTGGCATTCGGCAAGAGACAGTACAATATAATTTTGTTCTCAACACAAAAATCATATAATTCCATGTTTATATGGGATTTGTCACCATCTAGTAGCAATAAAAATGGACGTTTTACTTGATTATTCACATGCCACGGAAAAAACATATTTGCAATAAATTCATAAAAAGTTGCACTCATCATCCAACCGCTATCAGCACGACCAATGCCCCATTCTTCTGGAACAGTTACTGCTATATCTCTTGGAATCCTCTTGTATGGAAATACAACCATGGGAGGGATAGATTCACCTGAAGCGGAGAATGTGCAGAAAACAGTTATACATTCTTTTTCAGGACCACTTTCAATTTCGTAAAAATTTCGGTAATTTTTAGGGCCCATAACTTTACCAGTTTTAGGGCAAGTTTGCTGTCCTGTTTCATCTGCGTTAAATATTCTACTAGGGTCGTTTAAAATATCTGCACAATTTTCACCCAGTAAAAAGTCATTTAACTCTTTAAACCAATTTCGAATTGCTTCTTCGGTTAATGATGCTCGTGACTTAGATATGATCTCAGTATTTCGAGTGGTTATTTTTGAATGTCTCTGCAAAAAGAATTTCATCCACTTCCGACCAGGTCTATCATCGACGAATGGATTTTCTCGTGTTATTGGTTTCAGCACCCGCTGGTCGGAGTCCTTTACTTCATCGGCGTGCATAACGAATCCCAAAATTGCTTTTGAGAGGATCCACGTTTCTAAAACAGCTTCTTCATCTGCAATTAAAATAGTGCTAGGACCCATTTTGCAAACTAAGGGAACTTTTCCCTTTATTTTATTAAAAAGGGTGCTCTTTGGTATGCCATAATTTCTACTGGCTGCACTAATAGAAAGCTTCTTCTGCCTTATTTCTTCTAACGCCTTTTGAAGGCAATCATCGGAATATAGAAATCTTCTATATTTCTTATTGTGACCTTTCATTACATTCCTGTCAGGAAATTGATTGAGTTAAAAGACCAAGATGATCCATAAATAGGTAGATACTTATTTAATCTATATAAGTTTAACTTTATTTTGTTGCCTTTGGCTTACAAATTAGTTCGTGCTACATTCACAACCTACATTCTATATTTACATTTACATTCTATTTTTTTTATCCCTCCTCTCCCCTTAATTTTTTCCTCCTTTTCCATACTTCTTCCATCCACTCCGCTCCTTTTCCGTTTTTATCTAAGATTTCTTCTATTTTCATCACCTCTTCTCTTAGTTCCCTGCATTTCTGTCTCATGTGGTTAAGTTCCTCCGTTTCTTCTCCACACAGCCTACACAACTTTTCTGTTTCTTCTTTCCGATATTTGTTCCCTAACTCCTCGTTGCCACATCTTAACCTTGCCATCATTTTTTTCTTTTTGTTGCTTTTATTCTCTTTATTTTTTAAACATCCCGGCATTCCTTCACCCTTGATGTCTTTATAATTCCTATTATATCTGCCCTCTTTTATCTTTATCCATCTTTCTTGTCTTTCTATGTCTCTATCTCTCCTTATTATTTCTTCCCTTACCCCTACTCCTTCTTCTCTTAATCTCTCCACTTCTTCTCTCGCGTACCCGTTTCTTTTGTAATACTCTTCTCTGCCCTTTTGCCCGTACTTCACTTTTCCTCCCTTTATCTCTTTCCAACATTCTTGCAGTATTTTGCAATCTGTTCTTTCCCTCAGTTCTTCCTCGTATTTTATGGCTCTTTTTCCTGTCTCTACTCTTATTTTTCTATCTGTACCTCCTCTCTCACAATATACCCCGGTGTATCTCTGTCCAGTCCTAAAACCCAACTCCAGTATTTTTTCCTGTAGTCCCTCTACCTCCCTCCACTCCTTCCAGCCCCATATGTCCGCTCCATACATTACCACCCGCTTTATTAATTTTTCAAACAACAACTTTCGTTTTTCTATATCCATCTCGAATACTCTTTCCCCCGTACCCCGCACTTGTCCTATTAACTTGTTTCCTTTCTTCACCCTTTCTTTTATGTGTTCTCCCTCTTTATTATCCTGTTTCATCGTGTAGCCCAGGTATGTAAATTCCTTCACTTGTTGCACTTCCTCATCACTCCATATCCACTCCTCTCTTTTTCTTTTCCCCCTCCTTTTCTAAATATCATTATCTTTGTTTTCTCCGTGTTTACTTCCATTTCTTTTTTTTTTCATATATTTTTCTAGCGTTTTCATCATCTCTTTCATTTCCTTTTCCTCCTTAGCCACCAACACTATGTCATCCGCATACGCCAACGACCATACCTTCGCTTTCCCTACCACTATCCCTCCTGTCTGTTGTCCTCTCATTGTCTCTTCCAGATCCCCCGTATATACTGAGAACAGGCTTGGGCTCAGTGGACATCCCTGTCTCAACCCTCTCTTTGTGATGAATTTCTCGCTTTCTTCCCCATTCACTTTAACCCTGCTCCTCGTTTCTTCGTAGATTTCCTCTATCCTTTGTATTAATCTTTCATTGATTTTTTTCCTCCTCATGTATTCCCACAGCTTTTTCCTATTCACTTTGTCAAAAGCAGCTTTTAGGTCTACAAATAGTGCCACCATTTTCCCGCTTTTTTTTTCTAGTTCTTTATTTGCTACGTGTTTCAGTATATATATGTTGTCTATCGCCCTTCTTCC
Source organism: Aquatica leii (assembly GCA_035610365.1). NCBI lineage: Eukaryota > Metazoa > Arthropoda > Insecta > Coleoptera > Lampyridae > Aquatica > Aquatica leii. The sequence continues at coordinate 69,127,522 of CM069437.1, forward strand.
TTTTCTGAATCCCGCTTGTCCGTCTGGTACCAAACTTCTTTCCTCTATTTCCTTCTGTAGCCTTCCTTGTAGTACTGTCGCATATCATTTGTATGCCGTGCTTAATAATGTTACCCCTCTATAATTTTTGACTTTATTTTTTTTGCCTTTTTTATGGATTGGGCATATTATTCCCTCTCTCCATCTCTCCGGAAATCCTTCCGCTTTCCATATTTTGTTTAGTATTTCCGTCATCCTTTTTGCTACATTTTCTCCCCCGTATATCCACTCTTCTCTTTGTATCCCATCTTCTCCTGCCGCCTTTCCTTTTTTTATCGCCTCTATTACTTCTTCTTCATTTATTCTATCCCTATCTCCTTCTTCCTGTCTTACTACCGCGTCTTTTCTTTTTTCTTTTTTCTGCTTTTGTTCTTCCCCTCCCAACAGGTTCCGAAAATATATCTCCCATTCTTTAATTTTTATTCCCTTTGTCGTCATGTTTTTTTCCTCTGTTTCTTTAGGTACTTCCATACATCTTCTTCCGTTTTTATTCCTTTGATCTGCTCCTCTTGTTTCGTTTTGTTTTCTTCCTACTTTCTGTCGCATGTTTTTTTGTGTATTTTTACTGCTTCTTTGTATTCTTCTTTTTCTTTCCTCCCTTTTTTCCACTGTCTTAATGCTCTTCTTGCATTTTTCTTTGCTTCCTTGCATTCCTTATCCCACCATTTCTTCCATCCTGTTTTCTCCCCTTCCATTTTCTAAATCTGACTCTCTCTGTTGCTTTATCCATCATCTCTCTCATTTCCTCTACACTTTCTTGTAATTCCTTCCCTATCCATACCGTTTTCCCTATTCTTTCTTTATATCTTTTTATACCCTCTTCTGTCAACTTTTTTTTTAGTTATGTACTTCTCCTTTTCCTTTCTCTCTTCTCTTTCTATTCCTTCCATTGTCAATTCCAGTGGTTGATGGTCTGACTCTACCCTTTCTCCCACCTTAAATGTCTTTACCTTTTCTGTAGCCTCTTCATTTGTCATTACAAAATCTATTATTGATTATCCCCTTCCTCCTATGTACGTAAATTCCCCCTTTCTATCTTCTTCTCTGTTCCCGTTCATTATTTCCCACCCTTTTTTGTTGCATAATTCCAGAAGTTCTTCTCCCTCTTTATTTATCACCTTGTCCTTTGTTTGTTTCTTTCCCGTCCCTTTTCTTTCTTGTATTTCCCCCTCTACCCCTATTCTTGCGTTGAAATCCCCTCCTACTATCATCAATCCCTCTTCCCTCTCTTCTATCATCTCTTCTATGTTTTTCCTTGTCTCTTTCATTCTACTGCTATAAACCGTCACTACTTTTATTTTTGTTTTTCCCCACTGTATGTTCCTTTCTACAACTCCTCTTCCCTGTTGCACTTTTTTTTTTCTTTCCTAGCTCAACCATTTTTTTCTTATTCCCGTTATTATACCCCCCTTTGCTCTCCCTTTTTTTTTCTTTCTTTCTGCATGTTGCACCACCCACTCAAATTTCTCCGGCAACTTTTTTCCCCACCACTCTCATTCTTTCTCTTCCATCCATGTCTCCTGTAATCCCACTACATCTTGTTCCTTGATGTACTTCCAGAAATCTTGTTCCTTGTTTTTTATTCCCGCTACGTTCCAAAACAATACTCTCAGCTCACTCACCTCCCCTTGTGCTTCTTCCTTGCTTTCTATTTTTCCTCCTATATTTTCTTTTCCATTTCCATCTCTCATTATTCCTTTTCTTTGCCATTTCGCCAACTTTCTCTCCTTTATCGCTCTCCCTTTGCCCTTTAGTTTTTTGCTTTTTGGTTCCCCAATTTCTCTCCTTTTTCTCTGCTCAGTCCCCTATCCTTGTCGTTCCATATGTATCGGTCTCCGTCTATCTCCATTTTTCTGTATCCTACCCACACTCTTTTTCTTTCCGCTCTTTTTTCCACCGTTATGTTCATTATTTCTCTTTGCCCTCTTCTTTCCTGTCAAATCGTGATTTATATATATTCTTGTATTCTTTAATTTCTTCTTCTCTGCCATTACCTTCTGTTTTTCCTCCCATCCTCCAATTTCCGCCACTACTATCTCATTTTTCTTCTCTTTGTTTATTACTGTCACTTTTTTCACTTCTACTTTTACATTTAATTTTTCTTCCAGCATCACTGCTAAATCTTTTTGTGGTTCTTCACTTCTCCACCCCTTTATCATAATATTATTCTTTTTTTTCCATCTTTCCTCGTCTTCCGCTTTTTCTCCAGTTTTTCTATTCTCCCACTTCTTTTCTCTTTCTCCTATTTCTTTTTCATTTTTTTGATTTTTTGTCTTATTCCTTGCATATTTTCTTCCATCTGTTTCATCATTTCTCTCATTAATTCTTTTTAACTCCTCCATTTCTTTCCTTCCTCCTTCTGTTCTTGAGTTTTTTCCTTCGCTTTCCTCCGATATCTTTTAATGTCTGGTGATCTTATTGTTTTCTTTCCTCTTTCAAATATTTGTTGCCTTTCTTTTTCCTCTTCCTCTGTCTTTCTTTTATTCCTCCCTTTCCCCCTTTTTTATTTCTTATTTATTTAATTTTTTTTTATTTATTCAATTTTTTTTATTTTATTAAGTTTTTTTTTAAATTTATTATTATTTTTTTTTTCTTAATTCCTCCTTACCTCCCTAATCTCACTTGTTCGTCAGTTTTATAATTTTCCACCACAGTTTCTAATCTTCACTTAATTTAATTATTCTTTTTACACCCTTTCTCCTTTACCCACCCTTTTTCTCTCCTGCTTCCCTCTTACTACCACTACTAACACCAGTATCTTCACTCACTATCTTCTCCAACTTCTACACTTGTATTTCCTTTTTCCGTTTGTAAATGTAAATACGACCTTCTACATCGAATGTTACCGCACGAATTCGATACTTATTTAATCTTTGCATACAAAATTACACGTTCACATATAGGGCAAATTGATTCAATGAATGAACGTCAACTAATCGGCCGTTCATTAGCTGGACGGAGGCGTTTATTTAAAATTTTATTGCAAACATTTAAAACAGTCTTTAAAGGGCCAAAATGCTGCAGTACGCAACTTCACAGCAATTCCCAGTGAATGAACGAGAACGATTCATTGGGGATAACACAAGGTCCAGTGAATGAACAAGAAAATTTCTGATTTTTGCGCCAATACGTCATATTTGTAGGTTATATTAGCCGTTAAATAATATAAAATGTAACACTCTATTTAAATAATCAATGATCATAAAGCTTTAATGTTTAATATCCTTATCCAAAGTTATTCTTACTTACATGGTTTCTTATTATTTCACTACAGAAACTCGCAAACCACAAAGCCGCTCACAAACACATCGGTCTGGCGTTCATTCATTGGAACTAAACTAAATATCGCTTTCGACAAACAAAGAAACGCAGATTGAATATTATATAGTAAACCTTAATGAGAAAGAGAGATATAACAGAAGCTTAAGAATCGTAATTTAGTTCGGAATTGTTCATTTACTGGTGCTTTTGCCCTAGTTATTTCGATTATAAATTTAGAAGTTACTTAAAATTAATTACAAAGAAAAGAATAATTCAAACTGAATGTTGTCTGATAGTTTCGTTGTCTTTCCACAGCGTCCCAGGATGCTATAAAGGGTAAATTAGAGCGCCGTGAGAACAGATATAGCAATCTGAAATATTAACAAAACGGGCAAGCGATCACATAGAATACAGAAAAGTATGGAATTTTCGTGAAGTTTACAGATGGCACTACCCCTTCGGCGTACAAATTCAACTAAACTAAGGCTTTAATTAAGACATTTATTACGTGTCATTACTTAATTATTTTCTAATATTCGTAATTGTAATTAAATTTTACTACGTCACTAGTATGCAGACCTCACTGTTGCATAATTCGGGTACTTACAAGAGGGAACTGCGCCGGTGATTGTTTCTTTGTTCATTTTCCTATCTTTAATCGCTGTTAGTGGTTTGATTTTGATAAGGAATCTGTTCGTTTAATTGTAAGTAATTCTTTTTTCTATTTAATTTTTATTGTCGGATATTTCTATTACGCTTTTAGTGACTTCACTGAAGTAAAGATTGTTTTTGTATAGCGTGACGGAATTATGGTAATTTTCAATTTAGTTGGCCCTTACATTCAAATTCTTATAACGAGTCTGGTAGAGTCAAGGTAATCTTATTCCAGTCGTTATTAAGATGTAGAAAGAATAATTTTCCCGGAATTGATGTCGTATACCAAATGCTCTCTACGATCTCTCTTATTCGAGTCGAACTGTGCATAGCTGTAGATACCACAAAGTATCTGTTGATTTGCAAATCGCTATAACCTTTACTTTTACTTATCTACAGGTATTACGTAATGTAGTGGGTTCAAACGTACTCTTAGTGTCTCCAAGCCGAGAATCTTGCCAGTATAAGGAGTGGTGCCTATTTTACCATTTTTTACCGTGCTCACTCACCGACATATCAAATAGCCGTAGTGACGTGGTTGTTACCAACAGAATCCACTATGTGGAAAAGTTAGTAACACAAAGTGACGCGCAACGTGGCCAACGATTTGCTATAGTGTGTAGTTTTTAATAATGCCGACATATTGCTTGTAAAATAAAGAACTGAGAGGAGAGATTAGGACCAAGCCTAAAAAAGTATGGGTGTTTATCTACGACGCGGTCTAAGCCGAGAGTCGCTTATAATCATAAACAATATAACCGCGAAAGCTTAAGATTTTAAATTAAACTTTATCAATTTATTTTCTGAGCGTTTATTAGCTTTTGACTATCTATATAATGTTCATGATAAAATTAATATTTTGTGTTTTGGTGGTAACACAATCTTTATTGTGGGTGTAAAGATAAGTTAAAAAGTCTGGTAAATAGATTTACCACAATTGTAAAAACATATAGTGTGCCAAAGCATACGGTTTTATCAAAAAAGCAAACAAGACGTAAATCGTAGACAAAAGATATAGTACATATATTGTGTTCATGCAAAACTGAATGATATACAATTTTTGTGCCAAAAGGATAAACATCATCATTAGTCATGGTACTACAATCTAACTTGGCCAAAATGAGCTTTAGTACTTCTTTGATCACGTCGAGGTTGTCAATGATGTGGCAAAGGATAATTAAGGCTCAAGTTGTAAAGATTTATTTTTAAAAAATAAAAAAAGCCATTTTTTATGGTAAAATTCAAATGTAAGCATTTAAATATTTTCATTTTAACAAACTGCAATACTAGAAGAAGTAACGGGTCTACCACATACTCCCTCCTTAGAGATATCGTCCAGAAATCTAGTAGGTTGTTTAATTGTTCCACCTATAGGTTCGACTGATTGTTTTACGACTTTGTAAAGTTCATCTTAAACAAGTTGTAAAGGACGACGTACTGCATCGTGTCGTACAAATACGTGAGACCAAGAATGCAACTCTGGATGTCCGAAAGTCTATATCACAGAATGTTGTCCTAACTTGACTGATTTTCACTGATTCATTTGTAATTGTAGATGTTGAAGAAAATGTGACTTATTTTCTTCTTAAAAAAATGAATTTGGTAATCTTAAAGGTTGTCCATAAACCAACTTTGATGTAGTAGCGTTTATTTCTGGAAGACCAAGTAATACTAAAGACAATTTTAAAATCCGATTGTCAGTCAGCTGTGCTTTAAGAGCTAATTTAAGACATCTGTGACAACGTTCTATTTTACCGTTTGTAGCAAGGCAATTTCTATAGTTTGGAGAAAAGTGTGCATTCAAATTGTCTACCTCGGTCAGTAGTTATTCTTTGGAATACCAAACCGAGAAATCCATTGAGAATAAATAGAATAAAAATGCTACGTTTTCTGCTGAATTATCCTTGACAGGAATAGCTTTTGACCAACGGATAAATCTGTCGAGAATTGTTGCCAGATAACAAAAACCATTTTAAGGTGTAAGTGGTCTCAATATACAAATTCAAAACGATTTGCAACAGTTTGATAACTTTCTATCTCAATTTGCGTGTGACGCCAAATTTTCGCATACTGGTTTTTGATTATTTGCACTGATCCACGTATTTCAGGACGTGCTAGATTATGCGTTGCCTAACAAATTTGTTTTCTGAAAAGCGTAGGTACAAATAGACGTAAGTACCTGTCGAATTGTCACATATAAGATTATCTTCACTAGGTAACTTTAGCGTTTGTAAAAATAAGGATGACTTGATTTGTTTGAGGTAACAATTCTTCATCTTCAGCTTGTATTTTTGCGATTTCTTCAACAGTAATTATTGAAGGTCTATTGAATTGATTCATAAGCATGCATTAGCTGATACATTTCCTTCTCCTGTTACGTATCTAATATTAGTCGAAAATTGACTGATAAAATCTAGTTGTCGCATTTGTCTCGGCGTTGCTTTATCTGGACGTTGTTGGAAAGCAAATGACAGTAGCTTATGATCTGTAAAAATGGTAACAGAGCGACCTTCGATCATGTGTCAAAAATGCTTGACTGCTGAATGAATAGCAAGAAGTTTGTGATCATATTTGCTGTAGTTAATTTGTGCTTTACTTATTTTCCTCGAAAAGAAACCTAAGTGTTCCAGATTTTTTTTATTAACTTGATGTAAAAAAGCTTTGAGGGCATAATCTGAAGCATCTTTCATCAAAACAAAAAGTTTATTTGCGTCAGGATGATCTAACAATGTTGCTTTAGCTAAATCTTACTTTAACTTTTTAATTGCTTAGGACTTTCTTCTTTCTTTGTTCATAATCGTGAATTCAAATTCTGGATATGAGAAAGTAGATATCTGTCAGATTGTGTGACAGCATTCAAACTCCGATAATCACTATAAGGTCTTCAGGAACCATCCTTCTTTGGAAGAAAGAGGGGCTAGCCCAGCAACTTTTTCACGGTTGGCATATACCCAAACTTATTATTTGCGGAAGTTTCGCAGCTGTTAGTTTATATAAAGGAAGTCGGCGTGCTTTACTGTAAACTGGTGACTAACTTGGTTATCTACGTTCTTCAATACTGGATTTTTCCGAAATAACATTGGAAACTTTTGTAACAGATATGCATATCTCTTTTCTGGATGAGCTGTGTATATGCTGAATTAGTTCTTTTGCGAAATAGTGATAAATCATTCTGTGATAGCTGAGTTTTATTGTCAGTAAGACGTTTACTTCTACTATCAGCCAGAAATTTATAGTAACTCAACAAATCTGCACCTGATATTAGAAGTTTTACATCTGCTATAATAAATACTCAATTAAAACTTTTTTGTAAACCTATATCTAACTAGATTAAACGTTACCTACCATAAGTTTTAATAGTAGACCCGTTTGCAGAATATAATTTTTATTCCACATGGTATTTCTCTGCTTTTGTTGGTGAGCTGACAGAAGTTTCTGCTCCTGAATCAATTAAAAATCGTTTTTCTGTAAACTTATCAGAGATAAAAAGGCGGTTTGTTTGTTGGCATTCATCACTTGCTGCATCTAGTGATGAGCGGTCACGTTTTCTGTATTTGATTGTTGGTTGAACTTGTAGGGATCTATGCATTTATGAGCTCCAGCATCAAATTTGAAATGGTACCAACATACATGTTTGTCTCTCTTATGTGATGTGCTCATGCCCTTGAATTTTAAAGTTTGAATTGGATTGACGTTTTTGACGATTTGCAGCTCATTCAGAGCCATAGCCTCTCAGAGTTTTTTGATTAATCTTCTAGCACAGGGTAGTCACTTCTGTGTCTGATCTTGCCCCTGCACCGCTCTTTCGCTAACTTTTCACCATTCCTTTCTGTCCCCAATTACTCTTCTCTAGTTTTCTAGTCCTGGCACTTCCAAATATTTCTCCACATTATCTTGATCCATCCAAAGCGGTCTTTATTTTAATCGTTTTCTACAAAAGTCCCCTTATAGATTTTTTTAGTTTCTTTGTTCATTTTTTCCATATGTCCAAGCCACCTTATTCTGCTGCTTTTTATTTTGCTTGTTACACTCAGGTTATATATCTCCTTCAGTTCTAAGTTATACCTACTCTTTCATTCTTCCTTATCGTTGACTGGGTTAAAAATTCTTTTTAATATCCTCCTTTCCCAAATATTTAGCAATTGTTCTTTTTTGTTGTAATGTGTCTTCTTCTTCTTTTCGAAAGCCTAGAGGCTTGTTATACCGAGTATTGCTTTTCTTGAGACGTTGAAGACCAGCTGTCCTTCCATCGTTTTGGAGGTCTTCCTGGTGGTCGTTTGGATGCTGGTCTATAGTTTCTGGCAATTTTTGCAAGCCGGTTATTATCTATTCTGAATACGTGTTCGTTCCAGAACCTTCTGCAAGCACGTGTCCATCTTACGACATCCTCGACGTTGCACTCTTCTCGGATGTCTTCGCTTCTTCTTAGATCTCTAATCGTGTTTCCCGAGATCATGCGGAGTACCTTCATTTCAGAGGTGCGAGCCATTCTTTTAGTTTCATAAGTAGTTGCGTAAGTCATAACTAACCTAACACATGTTTTGTAGATCCTTACTTTGGCTTCTGTTGCTATGTGTTTGTTTTTCCATATAGTTGTTCTTAAGGCTTCAGCTATTCTCGCTGATTTGTTAATTTGGTGCCTCACACTAATCTTGAGGTCTCCGTACGGTGCTATGCTAGATCCTAGATCCAACTCAGAGACTTGTTCAATTACTTTGCCATTCAGTTCCATTTTACATCTGAGCGGATCTCGCGCAATCACCATGTATTTTGTTTTTGTAGTAGAAAGCTAAAGCTAGAAAAACATATCCTTCACATAGCTTCAGTATACGCTCCAGATACTGGAAGGCCTGAACAAGAAGCACTTGAGTTCTATGAACAGATGCAGCTGTTAATAGACAACATACCCGTCCAACAAAAAATAATAATAATGGGAAACCTAAATGCAAGAATAGGAAACGGCGTTATACCAGGAATCAAGAATGCATTTAATGAGAAAACGACGAATGAAAAAGGAGAAATGCTAACTGAATTCTGTGCCCACAACGAACTAAGAATCAACAACACATATTTCAAGCATAAACCACAACATAAAATAACTTTTCAAGGCAGTAGAGAGATAACTTCCACAATAGACTATATAATAACAAATAAAATGATCAAACCTGAGCAGATATTAAATGTGAGAGCTCTCACATCTGCAAACATAGGATCGGATCACAATTTAGTGATGGGCAAAATTACCATATCAAAACCAATCGCTAGAAGGAAAGAAACAAAAACAAAAACTTTAACTACTAAATTTAATATCGAATCGCTTAAATCTGAAAGTGATCAATATCTCTACAGGCTGCGACTAGTTCATAAAATAGACAAGGCACCTATCCTGCAACATCATACTGTAAACACTGCGTGGGAAATCCTATTAAACAATATAAAGCAAGCGGCAGCTGAGGCGTTAGGAACAAAAACTGTCAATACGAATACACAACATACGAGAAAAAACCATGGTTTAAACCAGAAGTAAAAACACTAGCGCAAGAAAAAAAGAGTGCTCACTTGACATACATATCCAACAAAAATCCAAGAAACTACATTAACTACATAAATATAAGAAATAAAGTGAATAACAGAATAAAAGAAATAAAAAAAGAATATTGGAAGAACTTTAGTAAGGACATGGAAACGGAACCCAAAAGCGCATTTGTAAAATGCTTAGAGCAGTGAAAAAAGAAGACAACGAAACAGCACAACTAAATAGCATATCGGCAGTCGAATGGACCACCTATTTTCAAGGCATGTACTCAGGAAACCAAGATGAAATCGAACCAACGGATCGACAAAGATGATTACAAAGAGAGGTTGCCAGGGACATAGAGACCCTGGAAAAAATATCCAAAGAAGAAGTAATACTACAACTATCACAAATTAAAATTGGAAAATCTCCAGGCCCAGATAATATCCCGAATGAACTGTTGAAATGCGGGGGAATAGAGTTAGCCAAACAGCTGACTAATCTGTATAATAAAGGAATGGAAGGATGGAAAGACAGCATAACTATACCATTGCTTAAAAAAGGAAAATCCTCAGAACCATCTAACTACAGAGGAATATCTTTACTGGATACATCCATGAAATTATTTACTCGTCTTTTGCAACAACGCATTTTCAACCATATCTCAATAAAAAGTGTTGTTAGTGTATCACTTTAATCGTTTTCTAATTTGCGTTTTAGTGAAACTCAAATAGATACTTTTAGTATATGTCAGCATTTATTATGATGTTACGTTCTTCGCTGCAAGAAATTTTGCTGAAGTGTAATATTATTTGTTACAGCAGTGGTACACTAAAACGTTCATTCTATGTACTTCATGATTTCCATTCTTTGTGATGTTTTAAAGTTATCAAATTGATATGATGTTGGCCAAATGAAAGATTTGAACGTGCACAATAACCAATTAATCTTGGTATGTAATAATTTTCTGATATTGATGCAGTATTATTTTGTGTGTACAAAATTTCAAAATCTTGAATTGTTAGTTGTACTGGTTTTCGTTTTTACACAAAGAGGTACATGCATAATTAGTCAAAAAGTTTTTTTATTTTATGGATGGGGTCCTTCGGTGTGGAGAAATGGCAACAATAAAAACAACCTTTATCGTTCAGGCCTTAACAACAGATAAAGGTTGTTTTTATTGTTGTCGTTCCTCCACTCCGAAGGATCCTATCCATAAAATAGAAAAGCTTTTGATTAATTGGAAACTTTCGTGAGGATTATTATAGTTGTTTTAATTAATATAACGTAATTACATGAATAATGTTTGTTTCACTTTTATGTTAATGTGTTAATTTTTGTTATAGGCACCAAATGCGTATGCAGCTACATGAAATTGAAGTATTTTGAGTACACAAAGATTGTATTATCTATCTTTTGTAAGCATTTTAGGGCTGGTTCTATAATAATGATATAAATGTCAGTTAAAGTATACTTAGTTTGATTGTAAAATGCTGTCGTTATTGGTTAGTACCTATAAATAAAACTAACAGCTAACTATGTCAGTATTTTAAAATTAAAGCAAGTATAACTAAAATTACATTTATACCATGATTGTAGAACTGCCCTTAAGCATATTGCAATATAAAAAAAAAAGCGTTGATTATACATTTTTTATACATTAATGTAACATTTGTAAAATATTACAAATATATATAAATAATATTAAAAATAATATTTTTTAAACGTTTTTAGAATGTTTTTTCTAATATTAATTTTGCAACGTAATTCTGGCCATTAAAACGTTTTTGCAATGTTTTCGAAAATGTAAATATATATTTTGTAAAACGGTGACATTCCAAAAATGTTTCCTTGTTGATTGGGAATGTAACCGCCAATTGAAATTTTTTGAATAATTCCTGTTATTTTTAAAACAAATAAAATATTAAGTGCTCTCGGATATTACAATAAACAGAGCATATTATGGTAAATATTTGATGTTCTTACCAGAGTCCTTCCCTTAGATTACAATAACGTTTACCGGACAAAAATTGACGGATAAAATTACTATTACTTAAACAACTAAATTAGCAGTGTTGCCAACGTTTCAAAACCGTATGTAGCCATGAAACATGTCGACAAACTTAAAAACACAAAATTCATACGGTAGTACGTGAAGTTAAATTAACTATTTTAGTGTCAAACGAAGCTACCCATCTTTTTTATAACTTTTATACGTGATATGTATACAGTACTGGTCAATGGTACTCAAACTAACAGAGCAATAGTTTAAACTTGTTTAAACTATCCGGCTAAAGTAATCTAATTTATGATTTTTTTAGAAGCATCTTGTAATGTAACAAATTTAAACATTTAATAACATTTAAAAAAATCAATTTGATGTCCAGTTCCGTATGAGTGAAGAATAGATTAAATTGAACCTGTTCGATTATTACAAACATAAATATTTATAAAAACTACTTAGTGCAGTCATAACGTAAACAATATTCAAAGGCACGTGTTTTTAAGTTACATAATAACACTTAGCGTTTCAACCATTACATAAACTGCTAATATGTTTGTGCTATATATAAAAAAAAAACACTTTTTATCCTTGTAAAAGTACGTACGAAATCTGCAGTTTTAATACATGCAACAATAACGCAGTTTGAAACAAATATATAAGAAACACGTTATCGGTTCTGATTGTATTTGTTTTCAAAAAATCCACTTTTAATCTACAAAACAAAACGTGAAGAAACAAAGCAAAACGAAAACGGCTTTGGAACTCAAGTGTGACATTATTCAAAACAAAATATATGTCAATAAGAAATTCAGACGAACGAACCAACTACTAACGATAATATTATGTTCCAAAGAAGTAAATCGCTCAAGCTTTTTTTTTGTCAAAAAGCAGGCAAATACAAAATGCAAACCAACAAAGAAATTTGAATTTTTATTTCAATAAGAAAGTAGATTTTCTTAATTTCTGTTAATTCACTAATTGATAGGCGGGGTCAAATCTGCAACATCGATTAAGCGTTCTGGTTTCAAGGATTAACGTAGATATTGAAACGTTCCAGAAATTATTCTCAAGTCCGAGAACTTTCGCGAGGTTTTTGTACATTTTCAGAACGTTCACCGAAAGATATAGAAAATTCTCGACCGTTTGGCCAAAATGTATAAATGCGGCACAAACAAATTATAGGTCAGTTATTCCAATGTTTTGAAGACGGCAGTGTTAAGAAGATTATTTAAATCTAAATAAATAAGTGATTAACGCATGTGTTCGAGATAAATATACGGAGTATAACCTTGTACAGGACTTTAAAGTAAACAATAAGTGTTAAACTAAAGTTATCCGCGGGCTTCTTCGTGTAAGTGATAGTGCGATATAAATTAGTGTAAGTGTTTTTATTAAATATTTTTTAATTTATTCAGTTCGGTTAGTTAGTTATAAACGTGTACATATTTGTAGTATAAATAAATTAATTAGTAATAATAAACGTTACAATATATTTGGAAGCGGCGAAGTACCGAAAAAGAGCGTTTGTCTTTGTCACTTCGGTAACTAAAGGCGGCAAGTAAAGCTTTGCTTTAAAAAAATTCATCACTTGTTTAGTGAAGATCAGATCCCTTTAAAGTTTTTTAATCATAACATCAATTAGCATGTCACTAAGTAATTTTAAGTGAAATCATCGAAATCAATTTGATCTCTAAAGTTATAAAATGCAACAATTTCGCTTTCCGATAAATCTGATTTTTGTAATTAGAATTGTATTTTGTTAAAAAAATTTACTGATTTCAACGTGAAAACGATCATTTAATGAGTTTATGGTTGTGTCAATTACTTCATAAAATAGCTTTTAGTAGTATACCTTAGGGGTTGAAAATACGTCAACCACACTTCCAGTATACAAATTTGCAAGTCTCCGGATTGTAAAAGGGGAAATGTTTCCAATTTGAAATTATTTTAAAATTCATTGAAAAAAAAAAGATTTTGATTTTTTTTAAAACTCCATCATTTCAATTTTGGAGTTTGCTTCGTTTACGCTTAATTTTTTCTTTTCCAATTCTTTCTTCAGATCTTATACTGGCTTAAAAATAAAAATTGAAAATATCAATAAAAATAAAACTTAAAAAGCTTCCATTTTATAGACGTAACCTAAAGATTCCGCACTAATAGTCGAGTCAATTAGGAATAGAATCGGGCCAAACCGAACCGGGTTTTAACAAAAGCCCAGCCATACCCAGCCCAAATCTAAAAACTGTATAACCGGCTCGAATTATTGTTTTATGGGCCGGCCCTAAAACGGGCCGGGTTTCGGGCCGGCCCCGGCAAAAATCCAACTTTTTAATCTGTAACATCTTGTATGATAAAGCTATCTTTTCGCCTGCCGATAACCTGTGATGTGAGCTGCAGCTCGTCCGAGCACCAAAGGTTTTGATTATGTTTTTTAAATTAAACTTTACGTCAATTTTGAAATATAATCGCCTCGAAAAGTTTTGCTTTTTGGTCCGACCTAAAAAAAATCACGGATATCGCAAATCGTACAATTATCGGAATGTGTTGAAAACAAACACAATATTACCTATATAAGTTTAACTTTATTCGTTGCCATTTAGCTTACAAATTTGATCGTGCTATATATACATATATAATACATTTTCTTATCCCTTCTCCCCCCTTAACTTTTTCCTCCTGATCTATACTTCCTCCATCCATTCCGCTCCTTTTCCGTTTTCATCTAAGATTTCTTCTATTTTCATCACCTCTTCTCTTAGTTCCCTGCATTTCTGTCTCATGTGGTTAAGGTCTTCCGTTTCTTCTCCACATAGCCTGCACATCTTTTCTGGTTCTTCTTTCCAATATTTGTTCCCTAATTCCTCGTTGCCACATCTGAACCTTGCTACCATTTTTTCTTTTTGTTGCTTTTAATCTCTCTTCTTTTAAACATTCCGGCACTCCTTCACCCTTGATATCTTTATAATTCCTATTATATCTGCCCTCTTTTATCTTTGTCCATCTTTCTTGTTTTTCGATGTCTCTATCTTTCCTTATTATTTCTTCCCTTATCCCTACTCCCTCTTCTCTTAATCTCTCCACTTCTTCACTCGCGTACCCGTTTCTTCTCTGCCCTCCTGCCCGTACTTCACTTTTCCTCCCTTTATCTCTTTCCAACATTCTTGTAGTATTTTGCAATCTGTTCTGTCCCTCATTTCTTCCTCGTATTTTATTGCTCTTTTTCCATATTTCCGCTCCATACATTACCACCCCTTTATTAATTTTTCAAACAACAATTTTCTTTTTTTTATATCCATCTTAAATACTCTTTCCCCCACACCCCAGACTATTAGCCTGTTTCCTTTCTTCACCCTTTCCTTTATGTGTTCTCCCTCTTTATTATTCTGTTTCATCGTGTAGCCCAGGTATGTAAATTCCTTCACTTGTTGCACTTTCTCATCACTCCATATCCACATCTCTCTTTTTCTTTTCCCCCCTCCTTTTCTAAATATCATTATCTTTGTTTTCTCCGTGTTTACTTCTTTTTCTTTTTTTTCATATATTTTTTTGCGTTTTCATCATCTCTTTCATTTCCTTTTCCTCCTTAGCCACCAGCACTATGTCATCCGCATACGCCAACGACCATACCTTAGCTTTCCCTACCACTATCCCTCCTGTCTGTTGTCCTCTCATTGTCTCTTCCAGATCCCCCGTATATATTGAGAACAGGCTTGGGCTCAGTGGACATCCCTGTCTCAACCCTCTCTTTGTGATGAATTTCTCACTCTCTTCCCCATTCACTTTAACCCTGCTCCTCGTTTCTTCGTAGATTTCCTCTATTCTTTGTATTAATCTTTCATTGATTTTTTTTTCTTTTCATATATTCCCACAGCTTTTCCCTATTCTTCTTCTTATCGTGCCGTCTTCTGCCGAAGGTTGGCGACCATCATGACGATCTGTATTTTATTTACGGCTGCTCTAAATAGCTGGTTTGTTGTGCAGTTGAACCATTCTCGTAGGTTACGCAGTCATGAGATTCTGCGTCTTCCTGGGCCCCTTCTACCTTCAATCTTGCCTTGCATTATTATCCTCAGAAATTCGTATTTTTGTCCTCTCATCACATGTGCAAAGTATTCAAGCTTGCGTGTCTTTTCCCTATTCACTTTGTCAAAAGCAGCTTTTAGATCTACGAATAGTGCCACCATTTTCCCTCTTTTTTTTCTAGTTCTTTATTTGCTAAGTGTTTCAGTATATATATGTTGTCTATCGCCCTTCTTCCTTTTCTGAATCCCGCTTGTCCGTCTGGTACCAAACTTCTTTCCTCTATTTCCTTCTGTAGTCTTTCTTGCAGTATTGTCGCGTACAATTTGTATGCCGTGCTCAATAATGTTACCCCTCTATAATTCTTGACTTTATTTTTTCGCCTTTTTATGGATTGGGCATATTATTCCCTCTCTCCATCTCTCTGGAAATCCTTCTCCTTTCCATATTTTGTTTAGTATTTCCGTCATCCTTTTGCTACACTTTCTCCCCGTATATCCACTCTTCTCCTTGTATACCATCTTCTCCTGTCGCCTTTCCTTTTTTTATATTCTTTATCGCCTCCATTACTTCTTCCTCCCTTATTCTATCCCTTCTTCTTGTCTTACTACCGCGTCTTTCCTTTTTTCTGCTTTTGTTCTTCCCCTCCCAACAGGTTCCGAAAATATATCTCCCATTCTTTAATTTTTATTCCCTTTGTCATGTTTTTTTTCCTCTGTTTCTTTAGGTACTTCCATACATCTTCTTCCGTTTTTATTCCTTTGATCTGCTCCTCTTGTTTCTTTTTGTTTTCTTCCTTCTTTCTGTCGCATGTTTTTTTGTATATTTTTACTGCTTCTTTGTATTCTTCTTTTTCTTTCCTCCCTTTTTTCCACTGTCTTAATGCTCTTCTTGGAATCGGAATGTGTTGAAAACAAACACAATATTACCTTTTGTAATATAATGAACAAGATTTATTACAATTTTCAAAAATAAGAATGCATACATAAATAATAAAAAAATAAAAAAATGATGATGAATCAGTAACACCAATGACTTATATAGAATTTTTTGTGATAACAAATTATGAGCGAGACCGCTGATAAAACATAGCTTCCAGTGACACACCTAAAGAAAAACCCAATCGCGTTATCTTAAATCCATGCACTCAAACAAACATCATGGCATGTAAAAATGCCGGCGTCACTGATTTTTTCTATTTTTGTAGTTTAATTTGTTAGCCCTTTATCGCTCTAAGAGGAACGGAAATTGTGCTCGGCATTGAATTAGTATTAAAAACTCTAAATCCAAACAGTCCCGGCTGTTGTTTCCCAGTTATAGCTTTAGTAGTATGTAATAGTTTAGTGCGAAATGATTGCAAACTGGAGGGTACATCTTTTATAGAAAATTTTTCTAAAGAAGCACAAAAATAAGTATTTGGGCTGTGTTGGTAACGCTTAGATTCTTTTTTCCAAGTGATGTACGGTAAGAAACACAAAGCAAGCAACAAAATCTCAAAACATCAAACTTTATTTGACAAAATATTTTCAAGAGAAAAAATCACCTTCGCAAAGCTCAAATAATAATATTACGCCCACAAGCATGTTATGCGAGGAAAGGTCCAAAAATTGTGATTCACGTCCACTGACTCATTTTCTGCAGGCCTAGATACGTTTGAAAGCATTCGGATAAATGTAAAATTTTCTCTAGACACAATTTTAGAGCCAAAGTGGGACTTTCAGAAATTTAGCCAGACTTTGATTGAATACGTTTAGTTTAAATAAATCATTCAGTGATTAAATAAACAATTGGTATCGCGTGATTCCTACTGGATTTTATCCGAGTTTTATGGGGGTTCACAGTTCTACAGTTTCTAAGATTATGACACGATTCGAGCTACGTTGCCACATCCTTTAAGATATAAAAGTTGCAAAATGGAGATTTCATCTTTGGAAATGTGCATCCACAGTTTAAAAATTGAATTTTTTTCAACAGTTTGTCGCGTTCGTGATTCTTTGCCATATCTAAAGAAAACTTATAGCAGACTGGACTCGCAATAAAAACATTTCGCGATGCGAAATAATCGACATGCTTTTTTATTAAATTTTCTTTTTTTTACCAATTCTACATTTTTTTTTATTAATATTAAACAAATTCGCTACTGACTATCAAAAAGCATTAAAGAAATGAACTTTGCTTTAAAATAAACCTTTTCTCTAGTCTTAACAAATTTGATACAATTTTGACATTCAAAATTTACTCAAATTTTATTTTACCTACTTTCGTCCTATGTTGATAAATTTACAGTGAAATCGTTTATGATTTAAATTAGTAATTACTGATAGTTTTTATTATAAAACTTTATAAATTAAGTTTATTAAATTATTTCGTTTACGCATTTTTAAATTTGAACACAAAATATCGGTTTAGTAGAACATGTGTGTTTCGGTCTAGTTGCTTTTGGTAACCATCGTGGCTTTTTTTGCGGCTAAGGGTAGCTTTGTCGATGTCGTAATATTACACCAGCATCGAAACCGCCACAATTTTTGCATTGAAATGATTTGCTTAATAATTTAAAATAACCAATAAACTATTACCCTAAAACGGTGCAAGATAAAAGAAAGTTGCACATAAACATTTTTATAGGACAAAATTTACTATAAAAAAGTCGGCGAAAGGGTACAATTACGTTCAATAGTTTAGAAGAAACAAGTGTACAAAGTTGCACAAAACTTACATTACATTAAAATTCTGTAACTCTTTAACTATTAGATATAATTATACACTCCTGCGGAATTTTTTGTAGTAAATTTTGTGCTCAATAAATTGTTTATGTGCAATTTTCATCTATATTGTACCGTTTTTGCAACGTACAAGGCGGAAGCTCGCGTGGATCTAATTCTGCAATTACTATAATCATTTTTCATCACTGCTGAGTGAAATTAGGACAATAATAAACTTCTCAATATAAGCACGTCTCCTCTTCTTACTCCTAAATTCTAACGTTACATTTCTATTTTTTAAATTTTAATTTATTTTTTATCATTTCTGGCTGTGTGTTTATTGATAGTTTCAATTTCTTATTTTTGACATTTGTCAATTTATTATTAAAAGGTATGCTCGTTTATAATTTAATATCTTAGCTATATTTTTAATATTTTGTACTGTTTGTAGAGATACCAACGATGACATTTTATAATGTCGAAACATGTTTAAAATAAAATAAATTAAAATTTAAATATTTTTTGTGGAAAAGACTGTGAGATAAATAATTTAATTGTATATCTAATACTCCACTTTGAGAATGAATTACTTTAACGTTATAAATTTTAATCAGTTGAAAATAAAATTACGCGTTTTTAAAAAAATATTAACCAATAGAACAAAAAAGTTAAGAAAGTAGAAAGTTTTATAACGTGTTTTATGTTACCATATTCCTTCATTAAATGGAGTGGTCTTCAAAAAGTACGAGTAGATATTTCTAAACTATACACTAATAATAATAATTAAATTGGTTATTCAAATATAATTTTTGATTTTATTAAATTTTAAATTCAATTGCCTAAAAACATATTAAAAAACGATAAACCGTGTTATTATTATTTTATTTCTTATATAACAGCTAGTAAATACATATTTTATTAATTTGCATTGATTTTTTCGAGTTGGCCGGAGAAGCCCGATTTTTCGGACCGTGAGCCCGTTTCGGCCCGAAGCTCGAAAGATATATACCCGAAGTGTTCACTAACTCAATAATGGACTGTATTAAATTTTTATTATTGTAATAATGCATTTGTGCATTGCACATTAGACAAACTTACAATATTGTCAAATAAAATTTTTCAATCAAAAATGGCACACCATGTCTTCTCTTATATCTGTATTCACACATGTTATCACATTGCGATTTACACTGCACCACCACTTTTCCATAATGCTCGCGCATTTCACCTATAAAATAGCACCATAGTAAACGTCACAAGAAGGCGCCAGTTTAAATTCAAATATTCATTTAACATAAATTGGGGCGACGAAAATGTTTCGGCAGAAACTTACAAATTTTAAATATAATTAAACTGAAACAAACAAAATATCTAATACAAATGAAATAATTAACTAATAATATGCTATTAACTATAACTATTATTAAGAAAAGTACACACAAAAAAAAAAGAAAATAACAATGAGTTATAAAATGCTAAACTAAATAAGTAGACTTGTCTTTTGTCACTTGTCATTTTGAAATCAAATGTACTTGCTCTAATAATAATAATATATAAAGAATAAACATTCTACAGAAAATCAAAGAGTATTCGTGGCCAAGAATTAATCAATTGGCAGAATAGCTACTTTTGTCACCGATCGGAGAAAAAATCCGTTTCTGGTTTTTACCTTGACAACCCTCACCTTGCCGTCGCTTCCAGGCATTACTTCAACAATTCTGGCCATTGGCCATTTTAGTGATGGTAAATTGTCATCCTTAAGAAGGACAAGCATACCTTCTCGTAGGTTAGAAACACTACTTTTCCATTTAGGACGATTCTGCAGTGAATTTAAATAGTCTTTATGCCACCTTGCCCAAAAATGCTGCTGCATCTGAGTACACTTACGCCAAAACCTTAATCGATTATCTGGCACTGTAGTTAAATCGGGTTCAGGGTAGCTAGTGATAGTAGAACCAATGAGAAAGTGTGCAGGAGTTAGATAAGTGAAGTCTGAAGGGTCATTAGACAACAGCGTTAAAGGTCTTGAATTAAGAATCCCTTCTACTTGAATTACAAGAGTATTTAATTCTTCAAAAGTAAGTTGCTCATTACCCAAAACTCGTTTGAGATGATACTTTGCGCTCTTAACGCCGGCTTCCCAGAGTCCGCCAAAAACTGGGGATAAAATTAAAGGTCATATTTTCACTTAGTGAGTAGTCATGAATTTTTAATTTATTTGCAGCCTTGTAAAACTCCCTTATCTGGTTTGAGGCACCTTTAAACGTAGCTCCGTTATCACAAAAAAATTTGATAGGCTTGCCTCTTCTAAATATGAATCTCTTTAAAGCATTGAGAAAATTTTCGGTTGTCATATCTGATAAAAGCTCCATGTGTATTGCTTTGACTGAAAAGCATACAAAGAGAGCAATGTAAGACTTAGTGGCGATGACCTTTCTTAGTCTGGACTGTTTGATGAGAAAAGGTCCGCAAAAATCAACACCAACGTGCTCAAAAGGCCACGATGAAGTTACGCGAGGATCAGGAAGAGATCCCATTAATTGCTTTGAACATATAGCCTTGTGTCTAAAACAGATGACACACTTGTGAAGGATGTTTTTGATTTCCCTATTTCCGCTTATTAACCAATAATTCTGACTTAAACTATTGAAGATTTGTCTTTGCCCTGCGTGTAATAATCTCAAATGTTCTCTATGTATGAGAAGAGAAGTAACATGGCTGTTTTTAGGAAGAATGATTGAGTGTTTCTGATTGTATGAAATGTTTGCATTTTGAAGCCTACCTCCGACTCTAAGCAAACCATCTTTATCAATGAACGGAAAAAGACCGCTTATAGAATGTTTGGCTTCATTGTTGCGTCGCAAGATTTGCATTTCTTTAAAAAAGTGGGAATTTTGTTCATGCTTTAAAATACAGGTTAAAGCTGAATTTAGTTCTTGAACACTAAGATTGTTCTTAAAATTGGTTTTGCCTTTGGCATTTGTACAAAATCGAAGAATGTATGCAACAACTCGCAGCAATTTGTTTATATCAGAGTAATTTTCAAAAAACGAAATTTTTTTCGAAACTTGGTCGAAAAACACATGTCGACTCAATTCAGGCAATGTAGAAGGTTCAATAGTTTCATTATAAGCGTTATGAAAAAAATGAATATCAGCAAGTTCTTTTGGTCCAGAGAACCAAGATTCTGTGAAAGAAAATTCACGAGGATTCAAACCTCTAGAAATGTAGTCAGCAGGATTATTGCTTGACTTCACATAAAACCTATTAAACTTGGACGTAATATTCTGAATTTTAAGAACACGGTTAGCTACGTATGGATTTAATTTTAAAGGATCTTTCTTGTACGACCTTGGAATCTGAATAAAGAAACACACTTAGATTTGGTAAAGTATCACTTAACACTTGGTATACCTTTTCAGTTGAGAGCAAAAGGGATCCGGGTCAAACTAAAACCTGGACCATCTTTAGAAGCAATATCTTTGTCTCTACATGTGCTCTAAAAAGACGCCATAAAAGTTTTGTAGTTGAATAGAATAGATCTTAGTACTACGCACCATCTCGGACAATATTTTGACAGTAAAGGAGTTTTGTGCTCTTAAAATGGTTTGAAATCATCCAAACGTTTCGGTGAATTTCATACCAAATCGATCAAATCCTTTATAAATTCAATAAAAGTGATACTTTTGTACTATCAAATGTAAACCGTTTGAAGTACGTTTGATGCACAGTCATAGTATTGACCACAAAGATTGTTGATGTCAATATTGGTAACGATTGAAAATTAATTTTCTGATTTTGTGTTACACGTTTCATAAAACCTGATCAACTTCTTCATTATTTAAAAATTTTCAGTAACAAAGCAAAGACATACGGACGGAAAAATATTCTAAACGCAAAATATGTGAACAATAATGCTAAAATGTTTGGATATTTTAACTTCAAATATTATTCTGCGCAATGCTGCATATGCCTAAAGTTTCAAAATTTTCTCAATATGATCATGATAGTGCTATAGAATTCAATTTAGCAACATCATGTACGCGTAATATAGTATATTAAAACACAAGTTACAGAATGAACGCGCTTCAAGCAGGAGACCGGGTTTCATACACGAGCCGCGCAGCGGTGAGTTTATGAAGCGGTCGAGTGATTGAAACGTATTCTATGACGTGTGTTTTATACTATTTTCTCTATTTTGATACAATATTTAATATTTTTCGTATAATTTTTATTTTTAAAACAACATTGGGAAATTTATATTTTACTGAATTGGCAACACTTACACTTTGACATATTGAAATTTATGTGTTAACCTAAAATCTCATACAAAATTATCTCTTTATACCTTTATAAGTAAATATCTTTGAATTAATAGGACGTTTTTATTTTATCTTGACATCAAAATTTGAATTTCAATTGGTAACTTCCAATAATTTTGATTTCTTTTTCATGTAACGTCAACTTACGATGCAGAGATACTAACTTTGAAAAAACTAACATTACTAAAATTCGTGTAAGAATTTGCTTATTCTTACACGGATTTTAGTGTAAGAATCGCTAATTCTGATGTCGAAATAGAGAATAACAATTTCTATAAACTTGGCGTTTTAATAATTATGCATAGATACCTTTGAAACGTAAACCTTCTTGATCAAGAAAATGAGCTGCATTAAATTTTTTTTTAAAGCGACACTGGCTTCTTACATTTTTTGTTGATTTTTTATGACCGGTTGCTTAAAAACGTTGTTAGTAATTGACGGCGTTGTCAAATATTTAAAACAGAAGCTTTTGATTTGAAAATGTTGTCAGCAAAATAATTTATGATTATAAGCGGCTTTCGGCTTAGACCGCGCCATAGTTAAACACCCAGACTTAGGCTTAGTCCTAATCTCATCTTGAGAGCCAAAACAAGAAGTAGAAACAAACTGACGTTTTGCAAGACATTGCAGCTTGCATCTTCAAATGTCACTAAAAGAAAAAGTGTAAATGACGGTATTTATACCAATGGCGATTAGCGTGATTAACGGACCTTATCTTTCCGTTACCGCTTGACTGACTTCGTTATTACTCGTAGTAAGTGTTCGTGTCCTTTCCAAGAAGGCTGATCTTTGTCTTAGAGGATGTAATACTGGTAGCCAAAATTTTCTGAGTTTTAAACAGTCTTCTTGGTTCATATTACATGGATGTTTTTCTATTTCTACAGGAGTAGTCTAGGAAAGTAGAAAGGAGTTCTAGCCAATACTTTAGTTTGGTCAAAGTTCAGCATGTGTCTTTGGTTTCACACGTGTTCTGCCACTGCTGATTTAGTAACTCTGCGGTGTTTGCAATCAGCCATATGTTCTTTTACTCCAACTTCAATAGAGCATCCCGTCTGTCCTATATAAATTGATCTATAGGAACAAGAACGTTTGTAAACTCCGGCATGTTTTAGAGCCCTTTGTTTGTCTTTAGCAGATGTAAACCAGGTGTTCAGAGTGTCCTTAGTTGTAAAGACAGGTTTAATATTATGTTTCTTTAGCACCCTGCTTATTTTGTCTGTCGAACCCAAACGGTATGGTAAATAAGCGGTGCTAGTAGGAGGTGATAAGTCTTCTTTGACTTTTGTATTTATTGCTCTTTTCCATACGTTTTGGATCTATTTAAACCCGTATCCATTTTGTTGTAGGGATTCCAACAGTGTTTCCTTTTCTTTTTGTAGATTTTCATTATCTGACACACGTATAGCTCTTTTGGCTAAAGTATGTAAAACAGTATTCTTCTATACTGGATGGTGGTGAGATTTGGCATTCAAGTATCTATTAGTGTGCGTTTTCTTTCTATAAACGGAATGCCCCAATTTTCCGTTATTTTTCCTTGTCACCAGTACATCAAGAAAGGCTAGATT
Source organism: Aquatica leii (assembly GCA_035610365.1). Taxonomy (NCBI): domain Eukaryota; kingdom Metazoa; phylum Arthropoda; class Insecta; order Coleoptera; family Lampyridae; genus Aquatica; species Aquatica leii. The sequence continues at coordinate 69,151,605 of CM069437.1, forward strand.
GCTGTTATGTTCTAACTCCATAGTAAATTTAATGCTGTTATGTGCAGAGTTTAGATGTTGAAAAAACTGATTTAGTTTATCTTTGCCATGAGGCCATACAACAAACGTATCATCAACATATCTGAACCAAGTTTGGGTTTTAACTAAACATTTTTCATAATTTTAGTTTCAAAATATTCCGTGTAAATATTGACTATAACTGGAAAGAGTGGTGAACCCATGACCGCTCCTTCTATTTGTTTGAACAAGTTGTCGTTATAACTGAAATAAGTGTTTTTAAGGCAGAGTTCGATGAGCATAACTTCTTCTTCAGCAATTCTCTCCTTGAGCAAAAACACTTCATCGACCGGGACGGGAGTAAAAAGAGATACCACACCAAAGCTGACTAGGATATCTTCTTTTCTTATACGCAACTTCTTAATTTTTTCTACAAAGTCTGTAGAATCACTAATGTGAGTTTCTGTATTTCCTGTCAACGGCAAGAGTTTTGCAGCTAGATAACGTGCTAACGATTGGTTTGGAGAATTGATGGTGCTTACTATCGGTCAAAGAGGAACTCCTTCTTTGTGTATCTTGGGAAGACCGTGGATTCGTGACATAACTGGATTTTTGACAATCAAAGTTTGTTTCTTGTTAATATCTATAGTAGTGGAGTTTTTGATGGCGGAGTTTACGGAGTGTGCATATGGTAAATCTCAATATTTGAAAACGCAAGAAAACTTTTGATGCGAAAAAGGTTTAAGACGGCACACAAACAAACCTTTTTTAATGATTTATTACTTCCTTTTTCTTCAGTCAATCAGTAAATCGAAAACAATTCTTAAAAGTTATAGTTCGCAATGATCATAATTTGCTTTAGAGTTATGAGTAGATAACATAAAATCCGTTGCCACTATTTTTACTGGGTGCACTTCAGTGCTAGTATTCTTAAAATAGTGTTGTTGTAAGCGTTTGTTTGCAATTTTGTAGTATTGCAACTGGTTTTTAGTATTTTTTTTTTCGTTTCTTTCGTTCATTTAGATCTATTGTTGTTATATACTAAGATTTAATGTTCCGTTTGTTGTTAGTATTTTGTTTCAGCCGTAAAGATGTGGTTTGTAATTTTATGTTGCTTTAATTTCAAGTACGTTTCGTTTATTTTTTATTTAGATTTCATTATCACTTGCTGATTCTACCTATCTTATGAGAATATTTTTTTGGATGCTCATGTTTAATTACATCATGTTTTCTTGAGCACCTTGCTTCAGTTTCTCTTTTTTGAAAGATTTTACGTCATTGCTTCAAATATTTAATAGAAAACCGAAATAATATATGCCAGAAAGTTCGTTTGGGAGAAGAAAGTTTTTGATCAGATTCGGAAACAAAATAACAATAACGCAACCTAAAAGCTACATATTTTTAAAGTTATAAACATTTTTATTCTTAGTTGTACGTAAAATGAAATACCAAATTCTAAACTGCCGAAAATTGTTGTTATATCACTTAGTTCATTTACAAACATAGTCAACGCTAGCTATAAAAAAGTTAATGTATCATGTGGAATTTTTATAACTAAGTTGGTTCATACTTTATTGAAGACAATTTAAGCGTACACTAACAAATACTACCTTGAAATAGTTCTTATCAAAAACTAACATTTATCACCAACGACACAATTATAACATAAAATGTAAGTTTATATAACTTTATGAACAATTTGTAACGATTCTTAATTAGGTCAATTTGGAAATCACAAAAAAACGAGATAAAAAACGCATTAAACAAACCGTACAAATATTGTCTTATATAATTTTCAAGAGCGTTTTTAACAGAGTTTGTTTCTCAACGCTGCAGTTGTTTAAGATTTATTATAACTTTTTCTTCTAAAAGTAGTAACAAATTGCAATTTTTTGACGCGGGAATTGCATACGCAATTGACAACGGTTGAAATTTAAATTCCGATAAGAAACCTTGTTTTAAGTTTTTTTGGAAAATTTTGGGGTTTGCCAAGAAAAACAGTTTTTGTGCATTAAAGAATTAACCGAGTTTCTGAGAAAGGTGGCCATGGGAAAATCTATTTGTTTGTATCAGTAAAATTTATAATAGTAAAAATAAATCTATTTCTAATTCTATTGAAAAAAAAATATGACATACAATATTTTCAAGAATTCTTAGCTTGGAGACACCAAGGGTTCGTATAAACCCACTGTTATAGAGATTAAAAAAAAAGTAAACAACAGTCATCGAGAGAAAGCAACAATAGGTGTATATATTTTTTCAATCGATAACAATACTTTTTGTTATTACTAACAAAACAATAATTTATGTTTTCTAATAAGAAGCAAAAAGAAGGAAAACAGTAACGGTTACATAAGTTAAGTATTAACGATTACATACAGCCACAACAAAATAGTTATTAAAAGAATTAGACGTTAATGTTTAACTTAGTACAAAATATTACTTCAGACCTAAAGTTTTTTATCGCAGGTACCTGGTAATCAGTTACATCAATAATGTTATTCTTGTAACTTAGGAGGAGTGTAAGCCTATATTCATCGGTTTGCGTTTGCCAAACTCTCATCTTGAGTACGTTTAAAGTTAATGCTATTCGATCGGATCCAGTTAACATGCACAACAATTATTCAAATGCAAAACTATCGGAAGACTGTATAATGCACTCGACTAGAAGTAAAAGTAAAACACGCGTTTACCAGATGAGTTGGTACAACAATACACATATCCATGATATAGGCGTTGTTGTTCTACGTTGCCGTTGCTACCAGTCTGAATTTACGGCCAATAATACTTATCATGCCGCACTGCTGACTACTCACTGTCATCAACACGTTGATGTGACCCATTCCGACTGCATACAACGAACCGTCTGTAGATGCGGTGCCTACGTTACGAGTCGCCCGTCATATGATTGCTCGCGATCGAATCACACACCCAGGCGTCAGTGTTACTTTTGACATTCGTTTGAGCAACCAATGCGCCACTACATACTTGTTCATTGTTGGTTTGCAGGAGTTATAGTTAAAATATTGATTCTTTTTTCCGCTTCTCAAATTGTCATTTGCTTTGTTGCTGCTCTTACCTGAGCTGTCGAAAAAACTTGTCTTTCTGATGACCATGCCTGAGAGCATAGAACGCCGCCGAAATCTCAGCTGAACCACTTGTAATTCTTTTTTCTTAGAACACAACAGCTCTGAAAGCGCTGCAAACGTTTGCTCTTTTCGCAGCTTCGTTTTCCAGATACCCTTAAGCAGCGAGTAATCATCGCTGGTTAGACATAGGATACGATAGTGCAGCATCGATTCAAGAATCTAATATTTAATTGCCTGACTGGCGTTCTTTCCAGCAATTTTTGCGTCTTTCCTCGCCTAACAATCAAACTTTAAATTTAGATCGAGAAATCTTTTTTCATCCATGCAATATATGTCGCCATTGATTGCTCGTTTTTTTTTTTACTGCCGTCATAAATCTCTGCGTGTCACTAGGTTTAAAAGTGTTTGTTAACGTTCACCACATCACAACTGAAAAACGCGTTGATAACACTAGCTGAGCCACGTGCCTGGTTAATGCACTAGCAATTCTTGTCGCTGCCGTGAGGTCGTCGTCGCGCCATTTTTGTTTAGCTTTCCTTTTGTCATGCGTAGGTTTATGGGGATTTTGTGTTAGAGGCAGAACCCGTTTGTCATAAACGATCACGCGTACGCATTTCGATTGAACTCTCAATACTCCATCGCCGAATTTTCCGCTCTCTTTACTTTTTGAATGTTCATGACCTTTCATAATCGTCATTTTGTCCGTTCACAAATATTGCACAGTATTTACACCTTGTATATACACAAAAGTACCGTTATGACAAAATTACATTATAAGATGGCTCTGCCATCGTATTTCACTTATGTTAAAAAAATTCACTTACATATATGTAAAGAAAACCACCTTATCCATGTACAAGGCTCATGGGATACATCGGGTCTAAAGTTTTTTTTTGACATTTGTCTAATTGCGAGATTTTGTAAAAAATTAATTCTAGATATAAATTGTTGAAAGATATAAAGACATTAAATGTTGTTTTCTTTAGTTTTTAGGTGAGTTTTTGTTGTAGATATAAAATGAATTTGTTGAATAAAAAGTTTAATTTTTAGAGAAAAACAATTAAGTCTTTGATTATAAAAGATATAAATAACATTATAAAACAACATTTTCTGCAAATATTTCACGAAACATGGAAAGATTAAGATTTGATTTTGTTGTGAAACCAACAGCAGATGGAAAATCAAACACTATATGCATAATCTCGATAGTTACACCTAACGGACAGATTTTTGGAATACCACTCTAGTTCCAACCTGCAAACTTGCATCAATTTATTACAAATACTTAAAACTATGTCAAAGTAAGAAAATCATTAAATAAAAAGTATCAAACAAGGAAAATATGGATAACTCTGACAGATGACATATCAAAAATATATTTGGATGAAAAGCAAAACCGATTTTTACTTGGAAGAAATTTTAGCAGAAACAAATGGTGTTGAATCTATACCTAATGGCTCAAATGAATCATTTATAAAATTGTTAATGAAGTTGCTTGAAAATGAACAAATAAAATCTGAAACTCAAAATCTAGGGAAAATTGCAAAGAACTTTATTTGATTGTGAAATTCAATGGCAGGAACTCAAACGCTTACCAGTGGATTAGAGATTTTAATAAAGAATGTGAACGTTTCTAAATCAATGAAGATAAAAAGAAAATTGAAATGCTAAAAATGCATGTTAATAAAACTTACAGTGGAATTAGAGTGGAACAAATAGGAGAAAAGTTTTTGAGACGTTTGCAAATAAAGGATGGTGGCCTATTAGACATGGCTTTTAAATATCAAGCAGATTCGTTACTTGAGTGTGCTTTAAAAAAAGAAAAATTGTTATTGGAAGAAAGAAAATCAATTGATACTGGGACACTCATAGACCTGATAGCATTTGGCTTACCTAATTATGTGGCTGATAAAATTAAAAGAAAAACTTTACAAGGAACAGAAGATCTTTACAACGAATTAGAAATATTGGAACATTTTGTTGGGAAAAATAATTATGATAAAAAAGATAATATATATTCTGACAATAGATCAATAAAAATTGAGAAAAAAAAACCATGCCAAATCTGTGTCTGCGAGAAAAGAGGGATACGCTACCATCCAGAGAAAAATTGCTGGTTTAAAGAGAAAAATAAAAAAACAGTTTTAAAAACTGTAAATAACTCAGAATTGGAAATTGAGCTGAACGAGGAGAATCCATAAAACTAGAAGTGCCACTATTAATAAAAGAAAAGTTAATATTAAATTAATTTAATGTTTCGAGAATTTATGATTCGGGTTCAAATGTGTCATTAATAAATGCAAAGTTATTGAAGATACAGCCAAAAGAAAATACAAATAATATAAAAAAACTTAACTTGAAAACTATTAATGGTGAGAAAAAAACAAAAGGTATGGTAACATTAAAAATAAAAATTTACAATATTGTAACAAATATGGATGTTTTTGTAGTAGATAATGAAAACTTTAACTATGATTTTCTAATCGGGTTGGATTGCATCAAAAACTTCAAATTAATGCAAAATGAACAATGTAACGATCCGAAAGAAAAGACGGTAACCTCAATTGAAGAGGATATGAGAAACGCAAAATACTTAAAAAATGATAAATCAAAGATAATAAATGTTAAAATTCCTGATGTACTAGCTGACAAAAATAAAGAAGAATTTTTATTAAACTCTGAGGTATTAAAACAAGATACTAAAACCGTGAGTAAATGTGAAAACAATTTCAATAACATATAAACTCAGATAGATTTGAAACATTAGTAAACCATTTAGATTTATACCAACTATCAGAAATTGATAACTTGATAGAAAAATACAAACCGGTCTTTGCGAAATATAAATATGACATCGGTACTGTACGAGATTATGAAGCTCACATTGACTTGATGATAGATAAATATTGTTACAAACGTCCATAAAGATGTACACCTGAAGATAGAAAAGAAATAGAAAATCAATTATCAAAACTATTAAATAAAAATTTGATTGAGGATTCTTATAGCCCATTTGTTGCTCCAGTAACTCCAGTAACTCTAGTAACTCATATAAAAAAGAAGATGAAAGAAAAACAAGACTGTGTATAGATTTCAGAAAATTGAACAAAATTGTCGTCCCACAATAACAACCTTTTTCGTTGATTAAGGATGTAATGATAAAAACTGTAAACTGTAAATATTTTTCTACTTTGAACATAAATTCAGCATTTTGGTCAATTCTTGTAAAGATTCAAGATAGATACAAAACTGCATTGTTACACAGGAAGACCATTTCCAATGGACGTGCCTACCATTTGGGTTAAAGACTGCACCAACCATATCTCAAAGAATATTGGGAAACATCATTAGAAAGTACAAACTCTCTAGTTTTGCGGTAAATTTTATAGATGACATCTGGTTTTTTTCGGAAACTTTTAAAAAGCATATATTACATCTATCCAGACTAATGGAGGCAATATGAACAGAAGGCTTTAGAATTAAATTTTCGAAATGTTCTTTTGCAAGTAATCACTCCAAATATTTAGGTCACATAATTGAAAACAATTCAATCAGACCTTTGAAAGATTATTTAACTGCTGTCAAAAACTTTCTACTTCCAAAAACAAAGAAAAATATACGACAATTCCTAGGTAAAGTAAAATTTCATCATAAATTTGTACCACACAGTTCAATTGTTCTGGATCCTTTACACAATTTATTACGGAAAGATGTAAAATCCATATGGTCCGTAGAATGTCAGGAATCATTTGTTAAAATAAAAGAATTGCTATGATCAGAACCAATTATGAATATTTTTGACCCCGAATTACCAATAATGATTTACACGAATGCTAGTATGAAAGGAATGGGAGTAGTGTTAAAACAAGAAGATAAAAATGGAAACAGTAAGCCAATTGATTATTTTTCAAAAAAGTTAACTGAAGCTTAGAAATAAAAGAAGGAAATATATATAGAATGTCTAGCAATACAGGAAGCTGTGAAGTATTGGCAGGACTGGCTTATGGGAAAAGAATTTATAGTATATTCAGATCATAAACCATTAGAAAATATGAACATCAAGGCTAGAACTGACAAAAAACTAGGAAATTTAACATATTATTTATCTCAATATAATCTTAAAATTAAATATAACCCAGAAAAATTAAACCAAGCAGCAGACTGTTTAAGCAGAAAACCAGTTCTAGAACCCCATGACAATGCTGAAGATTTTTTAAAAGTTGTAAATTTAATAAACCTAGAAGATATAAACAATGACCAACAAACAAATATTAACCTAGAAAGAGAAAAACTTACATTTGAAAATGAAATTTACTATAAAAAGATGAGAAGAAAAAAAAATCCTATTATCAGAAGAACTGAGCAAAACTCTAATAAAAGATGCCACATTGGAAAAACACAGATGAGAAATAAAATAACGCCCTTCTACACAGCGAAGAACATCATTGCAAACATTAAACAAATTTGCGATGAATGCAAAGTTTGTATAAAAAACTAATCAAGGGGGAAGTAAAAATTTGGTTTAATGTCACATTTAGGTCCATCAACACGTCCATTTGAAATTATATCTATTGATACCATTGGAGGCTTTGGAGGATCACGGTCGACAAAGAAATACTTACACCTTCTGGTCGATCATTTTACAAGGTATTCATTCTTACATCAAGAAATCAAAGTTCCAATGATTTTATTAAACTAATAGAAAGTGTAACACAAAATTACAATATTGAAATGGTGTTAACGGACCAATACCCTGGTATAAATTCTAAAGAATTTAAAGAATTTTTGAAAAATGAAAACATAAAAAATAGTTTTCACTGCTGTAGATTCACCATTGTCGAATGGGCTCAATAAAAGACTAACTCAATCTTTAATTAATAAGATAAGATAAATGAAGGTGTTGTAGTAATAAAATTATTTAGATTAATTACAGATCTAGTTAACTATATATTGTCTGACGTAAAAAATAAATAGATGAGTAAATCACATTATTAATAAATTAAAAAAGTAATTACTGGATGTATACTATTATTTTGCCTAATTATAATAGGTCATGGACCCAGTAGTTACGTGTTAATTTTTTTTACGTTCAAGTGATATTAGTGAATGAAAAGTAAAAAAATCATTCTCGCATGGTGTGCTGCATTGTTACAATCTTTATTGATTAATTTCTGTTGTTGTAATTTAATTAAATTACTATAATGGCAACGGTGGGAGATAAAATTTCTATTGAAAAGTTGGAAGGTGCAGTGAATTGGAGATAATGGAAAATGTTGATTCAGTTATTGTTAAAAAAACATGGTCTGATTGACATTGTTTTTGGTAAGTCCGTAAAACCAATTGAAGATGATATTGAACGAGAAAAATGGGAATCTATTGATGCCGACGCTATGTTGTATATACTGGCTACACTTGGCGAAGAACCTTTGACATTAGTGATGACTTGTTCCAGTGCTAATGAAGTTTGGGGTACTCTGATTTCAGTGTATGAGCAAAACAGCGAACAGAAGCTAGACAGACTGTTAGAAGAATTTTTCCGTTGGGAAAAAGATCCTACAGAAGATATTGCAACTCATGTAGCAAAATTACAAAGGCATTTTGCTGAACTGAATGACTCTTTATTGCAACAAGATGAATCAAAACTTAGTGATCGAGTTTTAATTGCAAGAATCTTGTCTACATTAGGACATGCATTTCGTGAGTTTAGAAATGTCTGGGAGGCAATGTCCGCAAAAGACAGAACAATTAAAACTTTGATTGAGAAGCTAAGGACTATTGAGCAGCGTGACACTGTGGAGTTGCAGGAAACAGCACTCTTTGTAAATAGTAAGGTGAAGAAATGGGAAACTCAAAAAGAGGATGTTATCAAACCTACTTGTGAAGAGACTTCTAACGTTAAGAAAGAGTTTAAAGTCATCAAGTGTTTTAAATGTGGTAAAAAAGGTCATATAGCTTCAAAGTGTCCATCGAAACAAAAACCAGAACAATCGGACCAATCTAATTTTAGTTTTGTTTTTTCTGATAGTGTGAAGTACTCAGAACAGTGGATTGCTGATAGTGGTGCAAGCACACACATTACTTCAAACAAAAATTACTCTAGTGAGTACAAACCATTTCAAGTACCATGTCCAATGTACGGTTTTAGTGCATCAAGTAAAATTTTTGCTGTAGGTCAAGGAAATATCATCATTGAAACTAAAGTAAATAGTAATTGGATTAAAACCCAATTAGAAAACGTTTGGTATGTGCCAGAAGCTAACAGGAATTTGTTTTCTATTAGTAAGGCCACACAGAAGGGACACACGTTCATTGCAGATTGTAATCAGTGTCGATTTACTATTAAATAAGGTAAGAAAACAACAATGACTGGACACTTAATGGGTGTTTTTTGGATATACGAGTTGTGTTTCCTGCTAAAGGGTTGGTGAATTTTGCAACAAGGCAAGATAGTGTGCAGCTTTGGCATGAAAGACTTGGGCATCAAAACAAACGCCATGTAATGTCTGTTCTTGCAAAATATTGTATTAATGTGCCTAAAGAAGATTATTTTTGTGAGGGGTGTGCTCTTGGAAAGTCACATCGTGCTTCATTTCACTCTAGGCCTAACCCTCCTCAAGCAGTAGGCGAGTTGATCAGTGCTGACGTTTGCGGACCAATGCAAACTAAGTCAATTGGTGGAAATCGATACTATGTACTTTTTAAAGATGTTTTCAGTAAATATCGTCGTATATTTTTTATAACTCATAAAAGTGAAGTTGCAAACTGTTTAAAAATATTTCTTGCCGAGGCCAAACAAACTGGGAATCTTGTGAAAGAACTGTTGTCTGATAATGGGACAGAATTTATATCGAAAGAGTTTGTGACAGTAGCCCGAGAAAACGGTGTAGTGTTGCGAACTACATCACCTTTTTGTTCAGAACAAAATCCTTGTGAGAGAGAAAATAGGACTATTGTGGAGTCGGCTCGCTCTATGTTGCAAATAAGCAAAGTACAAAAATCTTTGTGGGCTGAAGCTTGCAATACTGCGGTGTACATATTAAATCTAACCGGACCCAGTCTAGTAGAAGGTAAAGCCCCACTGGAATTGTGGTCTGGCAAGATAGTTAACAATCTAAAGGATTTAAGAGTTTTTGGTACTGACTGTTTCGTACATGAGCCAAAACAGAAACGAAAGAAGTAGAACGCGAAAAGCATTCCTGGGAAATTTGTAGGATATCATGGTTTCAGGGATGGTTACAGAATCTATGTTCCAAGTAAAAATAAAACTGATTAGCCACGATGTAAACTTTAACTCTGAATTAATTGAAGCTTATTTGGAACCCCCGAAAACGGTTAATTTTGATCTGGTGACATCTGAACAAGAAACAGTAAAAGTAAATGAAAATGTACAAATTGAAGATAGTGTTGTACCAAAAACATTTACAGAAGACGAATTGTCTAAAGATGTGACTGAAAGACATTACCCGGAAAGGATAAGGATTCCTAAGGTATTTCCTAACTATATATATTTAGCTACAGATGCAATTTCTGAACCAATAATTGTAAAAGAAGCTTTGTCTGGTAATATGCAATTAGAATGGCATTCTGCTATGTCTAATGAAATTGAGTCGTTTAAGAAAAACGATGTTTGGGAATTAGTTGATAAACATGTAGGTAGAAATATTGTGCGAAACAAATGGATATTTAAACTAAAAAAGAATTCGAATGGTGACATTATTAAATGGAAAGCTAGGTTAGTAGCAAAGGGTTGTAGTCAAAAATTTGGAATAGATTTTTTTGAAGTATTCTCGCCTGTATTGCGGTATGAAACATTTAGAATTTTATTAGCTCTTAGTGTGCAACTCAATTTGACTATAGATCATCTTGACGTAGAAACGGCATTTTTAAATGGCGTATTAGATGATGACATATTTATGTATCAACCTGAAGGTTTTGTTATAGACGGTGAAGAAAACAAAGTTTACAAGCTTAAAAAAGCTGTATATGGTCTGAAACAGTCGTCAAGGTTGTGGTACCTTAAAGTTAAAAATGTTTTAATTAATTTAGATTATGTACAATTGAAATATGAACCTTGTCTTTTTACTAAGGTTAATAATGGAAAGATAGTTATAATTGCTCTTTACGTTGATGATTTTTTTATATACTATAATAATTGTGATTCTGCTTATAGCTTAAAAACAAAGCTAAGTAAGAAATTTAAAATTAAGGATCCTATGCATTGTGAATTAAAATTGTTCAAAATAGAAACGAAATTTTTATGTGTCAAGATCAATCTGTAAAAGAGTTGTTGTATAGATTTGGAATGACTGACTGTAAGATTGTGAAGTCTCCTATGGAATACAACGCAATATTCACTGATACTAATTTTATTGAGAATGTGCCATATCAAGAACTAATTGGCTCATTTATGTACTTAAGTGTTTGTACTAGACCTGATATTACGTTTGCAGTATCATTTTTAAGTCAGTTTAATAAAAACCACACTGTTGAGCACTGGCAAACAGCTAAAAGAATTCTGCAATAACTAAAAGGAACTAGTAATTATGGCATAAGTTATAAATGTAATTTTGAATGTAAGCACATAAATTGGAAGTGACAGACAAAGTATACGTGGAAAACGGGAATAGATTAAATAGGAAGAAAATGGATGAACTAAGAATTGGACCATACAAAGTTATGAAGAAGATTTCTAATTCAATCTATGAAATTGATACCGGACACCAGAAAACAGAGTCCAATTTCTACCACATTACGATAATATCTCCAGTGTATGTTAGTAGATAAACAATTACATACATTATTATATGCAATTATTACTCTCTCTGGGAGGGGGGGGGGAGATGTAAAGAAAACCACCTTATCCATGGACAAGGCTCATGGGATACATCGGGTCTAAAGTTTTTTTTTTGACATTTGTCTGCGGGTTTTTGTGAAAAATTAATTCTAGATATAAGTTGTTGAAAGATATAAGGACTTTAAATGTTGTTTTCTTTAATTTTTAGGTGAGTTTTTGTTGTAGATATAAAATGAATTTGTTGAATAAAAATTTTAATTTTTAGAGAAAAACAATTAAGTCTTTGATTATAAAAGATATAAATAACATTATATATATATATAAGAATTTCTTCTCTAGTATACCGTTGATAGAGTCGTTGGCGGAAAGATACTAGCTTGTGAAACAATGAATTCCTAGATTTGAAATTGATAAAGAAGTAACTGTAAGCAGCAGTAAAGTAGTAACAATAAAATGGAAGGATAATATAGGTGTTCATTTAGTATTAAATTTTTATGATCCACGCCGAACTGGAACTGTACAACGACGAAAAAAGATGGAAGAGTAATCAAAATCACTTTTTTTTAAAGCTTATAAAAAGTATAGAAATAATTCGATAAAAAATACAAAGTTTTGCAAAACAAACACATCCGCTTTCGGTTTTAAATATGTTTTTTTGTCAAATTTATCACACTAAACTGAATAAAATATTTCTAAGGTACTTCCACAGCTCCACTAAAGAAGTGATATTTAAACCACCAAAAGATGACTCAAAAAACTTTTGATTTATGCAAATTGTCACCTTCCTAATAACAACAAACTGACTAATTGTGCAAAAATGTCTGATTATTAATAATTGTGTCTAAATTTAGTTCTTAAAACAATTTAGGTTAAACAGTGAGTTGAATATAAGATTTCCAAATTTGTTATAAAAACATAAATAATTTGATTTCATAATGCTCGAATTTAGAATAAATGCAATTTATATTCAGTCGCAAAACGACCTTCTTCTATGACATATATGTTAGATGACCTAAGCAGTTTTTAATCAAGGTGATTTTATAAAATTTTCTAATAAAATAAAAATAATTTCTAAAAACAGCTGGGATTACTGCGTAAATTCAAATTTAAATATGATAAATATTTTTTATAAGAATTGAACAGGTTAGAAAAAATGTAATTGTTGCTTCTAGCTAGTGTTAATAACCAGTTTTATACATAAACGATACTCGTTAATTGTTATTAAGAAACAGTTGAATTACCGGATTTTTCCAAGTGTCTTTTTAATAAACTCGAATTGTTTTTGTTCATTTATTTTTTTACGTTTTCTGAAGGCACTTAATACACTCTTGTAAATAAAAAAAACAATATTTGTTTTGATTCGTTTATTTCTTTAGAAACAATAACGCTTGGAGCGTTTTAGTAAACTGAATATTTAGTTTAACACTGTTCTGTAACCACAACGCCAAAAAGCTGACTATCGTACTTATTTAGTTCTTTAGATTTTTGAGATTTTTGTGCTTTTAATTACTTTGTTAGATTGCATATTTTATGTTTCTAGATACAATTAACACGAAAATTTATAGATGTTTTTTAAAACGTTATTTACCAATACTGAAAAATTTTTGCAAACATCGTTGTACAAGATTATTTATAAAAGCAAAAACAAAACCATAAAAGTTGGTAGATGTACAAAAATGAAACAAAAAACGAGATCTGAAAAAATGTCGCGTTGACATTATCAGAATGTATAAAAAGAAAGGCATGAGAAAAGTAAAAGTACAAAATGACTAAAACAAGAATACTAAAAATGTTTTAAGCTTAAAAAATTATTTTGAGAATAGTAAGTTTATATTAAAAAAAATGAGAAGTAATTTAAAAAAATTTGTAAAATAACATAAAACATACGATTTTTTAAACCTCAATTACTTGGCACGTCGGCGTGGTTTTATCTTATCGAAACACGTCCAAAGTACGTACTAGGTTTTTAAATGATATAAAAGTTCTTTCTTGCAAGAGATCTATATCACCACAATTAGTGACAATCAGTCCTGCGCCGTACATAAGGGCAAAGTTGTGTGGTGCACGACGGCCCCGAAAAGCCTCAAAACTCAAAAGTAAAAAAAAGATAAAGCAACAAACAACATTGTCAAAATAAAATTTATAATGATAAAAAAACCAGTAAGGAATTGCTAGATATTACATTGTTTTTTATTTGTTTATTTTTCTATTTTTACTCTTTGAGACGAGGGAACCGAATTACTTCTCGAAAATAATATATTTTCCAAATGAAAGTACGCAATAATAGCATTTATTCGATCGAATACGTAACATGATAACATGAATTGTGTGAACTTAAACAAATCTGATCTTATTCATGTTGACCTTGAAATTTGGCTTGCAACGAGCGAACAAGCGTTTTTTTCCTGTCTGAGCTTGCAATGTACGAAACTTTTTATATTTAAGTGCTGCATCGGTCGCAATTACATTTGTTGCCTGATGCCCGATCGATAATTAACTTAGCGAAGTGAAAAGGTGCTTGGGGTAAAAGATATCTGCTTTTAAAACTTTAGTTTTTTGTAGTTTTACTTTTACACTTTTGGTGATGTGTTTTGTGTTGTGAGTTAAGATGAGTTTATCTAAGATTTATTTTAGATTTAGTAAAACATTAAAAGCCAAAAACTTGCATCTCAAAAATCCTTTTATATTTGATTATATAAATATCATTGTTAATTGAAGTAAATTCAAACAAAATAATTGATACGCACTAATATTACTATTTATAAAAAATTATAAATTTTGAAATAACTTGAAATAAGTAATGCTGAGAAAATACTTTCGAGTTTGAGTTTGAGACGTCGAAGCATTTCCATTTTTCATGAATAATTTGTTAATTTGTTTACTTACGTATTAATTTCTTTACAGTATACAGTATGTCAGAAAAAAAGAAGAAATTGTCTGGATACCAAAATTTGCCGAACAAAAGAAAAAGAGAGGAAGAACTGGAAAACCATGTCAAAATTAAGCATTTTTTTTCAAAACTCGAGTCTACTTTGCCAAATTAATAACAACAATAATACAGCTGAATGTTAATATTCTAAACCTGTACTTGAAACAAGTATCAGCAGCAGACAAGAAACTGATCTTCTAGAAAGCAAT
This sequence comes from Aquatica leii, assembly GCA_035610365.1. NCBI lineage: Eukaryota > Metazoa > Arthropoda > Insecta > Coleoptera > Lampyridae > Aquatica > Aquatica leii. Next base: position 69,166,623 of record CM069437.1, read on the forward strand.
CCATTAACATCTTCAAGTTCCACTGATAATGAGAAATCAATACCTTCAAAAATTACCAAAACGGAAAATATGAGCCAACTTTCGAAACATGCTGCACTATGGTCAAAGAAATTACGTTCGAATAGTATTCAAGAATTAGTAGAACGTGCCCCTGCTCATTATCAAAACAAAAAGGATGTTTATCCCAGAGATAGTTCAGAGTCGGGACGTAAGTTTTCCAATAGTTACTTCTTTAGAATCTTACCGAACAAAGAAAAAATTGAGCGTCTTTGGTTGTTGTATTACGAAACAAAAAATTCACTTTACTGCTTCTGTTGCAAAATTTTTAATGACAGCGATTTGAAATCTGTTCGCTTTAGTGATAAATTTAGTTACAATGACTGGCAGCATTTAAGTGAACATTTAAACATTCATGAAAAGAGCAAGTGAAAATTTTCCAAATTGCTAGATCTTTCTAACCGTTTTAATAAAAATGAAATAATTTATTCTGAAATTCAAAATGTAATAAACAGAGAAACTAAATACTGGCAAGCTTTTATAGAAGGAATTTTCTACGTGATTCAGTTTTTAGGTCAGCTAAATTTAGCTTTTCGTGGAACAAATTTCAGTTTGTATAAGATTTGTTAATTTAAAGAGCAGGGGAATTGCGGGATCAGGGTTACGGCAATGGGACAAATATGCGTGGTAGGCATAATGATCTACAAAAAAAAATTTTGGATTTCAATCCGCGAGCTTTCTTTGTTTCTTGTTACAACCATACCCTAAATTTAGTCGTCAATCGCAAAATCGAATACTTTTAGCATCCATTTTTTTTCTTTAGTTCAAGAACTGTTTGCATTTTTTTCAGCTTCTACTAAACGCTGGTCAATTCTGAGATCTAATTAACCTAATGTAACAAATTTAACTTTAAAACCTTTATCGGATACTCGATGGTCTAGTAGAATAGATGCGATATCTCCTTTAAGGTATCAACTTGGGGAGGTTTGAAATAAACAAAGGAAACTATGAAAATAACGTAAAAAATTTGGCTGCATCGTTATCCAAAAAATTGCAAAATTTTAAGTTCATTTGTATTCTTATAATGTGGTATAATATTTAACGGACCAGCTAAAACAATTAGACACCAAAGATTTAATTAAACAATTTGCAAAAATTAAAGCACGGAAAGCTCAATTCACTTAGCTAAAATATTAATAACAATACCTGGATGATAAATCTTTAAAAGGTGACATTTTGCATTATTAAAATAATATATTGATTTGTTTTTATTTATCGATCAGTTTCGTCCCGTGATATATAAACGAGTATTTTTAATGTTGTAAATGTTTTTTTATTTCTTGTGCTTTTGTATCATATACAGTCGGACCTCCATTTAATGAAATCCTATTTAATGATTTTTTTTATTTAGTGATGTTTTCTTTAGGACCTTCGGGTTAAAATGCGTGTAAAAACACCTTTAAAATATGATTATGATCTTTTTCAAAGAAAATGCTACCCAACTACTTAAAGTTTTCTTGGAATCACGTACAATTTACTTTACCTTTACAATACCGCATTGTTAAACGAATAAGCGGATTATAAGACTTCTTAATTTACAATACAGAAAGGCTATTACTAATGGTACTAAAAATTCTGTACCTTTGTAAATGACATAAATGCATGAATTGTTTAGAGGATTATAGGATTTCCTTCGAGTTTTGAAATGCATTGTCATGTTATTGAACACGTTTCGTTTGCAATTTTTTCGTTTCAAGTTGTTTAAGTGTAAAGTTGGTTAAAAATGACAAAACGAAAGTGTTTATAATTAATATGTATTTCTTATGTACGTTTAAATTTGTGTTTTATTTTTTAAGTATAAATTCTATACAATGAAGTTTCTATATAATGATGTTTTTGAAGGAAATTTTGAACATCACTATATAGGAGTTCGACTGTATTACATTTGAAACTAAAATAGAAATATTTCTAATACTGTTAGAATATATTTCTGTTTTTTATAAGTTTATAATTATGTTATGTACCTCAATGAAAAAAATACTTGTATGGTTTATGGGTTGTACTTGTAAAATATAAAAATGAAAATAAATTTATGAAAATACTTTTTAAAATTATTTTTCAATAGTGGATAATAATACCTAACTTAACCCGTATCTTTACTCACATATGAACGTAATACAAATTTGGGGCGTTATTTTAAATTTAGACAAAGGCGCCAAAAGTGCTAGGCGTGGGCCTAGTGACAATATTCAAAAAATTGTAGCACATGTTTTATCGCTATAAACATACTCTCTGACATTAAAATTGCAACACCGAAAAGAGATGGAAATTTTGTGACCAGACTTAGCAGGAAGGTTTAACTATTCAGAGGTAGTAAATTATTAAAATTTTATTTAAATAGATTAAGTGGTTGCTACATAAATGGCGTATCCATGTTAGTGCACAGTCATATCACATTCACTCTGAGGAAAAAAAGCTGCCCCCTTCCGCGAAACTAGGCAACAATATCTTACCCGATTCAAACATTTGGGTTTTCACCTAGATAAGAAATTAACTTAGAAAACCCATATAAAAAAGAAGATGAACGAAATTAACCACAAGTTAAAAACTCTGCACTGGCTCATCGGCAAAAAGTCTGTGCTCTCCTCATTCACAAGTCAATACTAAAGTCTATCTGAACCTATTGCATTTAACTGTCGGGATTAAACAGCAATAGTAACACAGTTTGCCTACAACGTGTGCAAAATGAGATCCTGCGCAAATGACTGAATAAATGAATGCTCCAAAGACTGAAAAGAAAATCTGTACTGAGAAATTAAGACAATAAGCGTTATCTACCCTAAAAACCATGCATAACAGAACAGATCCGCTTAAGTCTTTAAGACCGATTGCAGATAATAATCAAACAAAACAAAAAAAACTAAATCTTAGGTTAGTTTATATTATATTAGCCTATATACTTTCGCAATGTGTTAGTTTGTCTCAAACATGTAGAAAAGGAAGTACATTAGTTTATGTTTACGGTACGCATTACTTGTCAGTTTATGTTGACATACTTCTTCTTCTTCTTCCATACTCTTTATACATTTAAGGGTGTCAGATTAGATTTCTTCTGATACCCATTTTTTCCATCCCTTTTGGCCCCGTGCTGGATTCTTCTTTTTCCTATTTCTTCTATTCGTTGTATCTAATTCTTTCTGGGTCTTCCTACTCTTCTTTTACGTGTCGATATCATTTAAGCTGCTTCATTTCTATTTTCGTTGTTATTGTTTCTTTTTGTGTCATTTGTCTTATCTCTTCATTTTGGTTTCTATCCATCTTTGTTTTTCTTGCAATCTTTCTGAGAAATTTCATTTCTGCAGCATCAATGTTTACTTCTTGTTTACCTTGTAACGTCCACGTTTCACTGGCGTATGTAATAATTGGTATCACCACTGTGTTATACACTCTTATTTTAGTTTTCTTGTCTATTTCTCGTTTTCCAAAAATTGTCTTATTTAACGCGTAAGAGATTTTAACACTTTTATTTATTCTGTTATTTACATTCCCATCTGTCTTCCCATCTTTTCTTATTACACTTCCTAGATATTCGTATGTTGTTACATTCTCTAGTTTTTCTTCTTTAATTTTAATTATCTTTTCTGTTTTGTTCTTGTTATTTATGATCACTGTTTTACATTTCTTTATATTAATTTGTATTCCTAGCTTTTCTATTTTACACTCCATATTTTTGTCAACTCTTTTGTGGTTATTTGATACTAACACTATATCGTCTGCATATAATAGGCAGTCGATTTTTATTGGTACCCTATCTCTGTCTGGCATTGTTTGATTCTTGTCCTAGTATTTTTTAACAGTTTGTTCATGATTACTGTAAAGGGTAACGGGCTTAAACTATCACTTTTATTCCTACTTCCTTCTGGAAAAAATCTGAATCCTCTCCATTTATTTTAACTATTCCATTTCCTGTTTTCTAGATATTTCTTATCACCATTACTAATTTCAATGGTACTTTTAGTTGTTTTAGGCAATCCTATATTATGTTTCTCTGTATTGAGTCGAAGGCTGCTTTTAGGTCAATGAATGTAACAAATATTTCTTTGCGTTTTTCTTCTTTCTTTTCGATTATACTTTTTAATATGTGGATATTGTCGTGCGTTTTTCTTCCTCTTCTAAATGCTGCCTGTTCTTCTTCAAGTCTATTGTCAATGTATTTTCTAACTTTTCTTTCTACTGTTTTGGTGTATAATTTAACAATGATGGAGGAGAGGCACATAGCTCTATAGTTTCCAGTCCGCATACTCCCCTTTCTTCCAAATTGGAATGATAATGTTATTTTGTCACTCTGTTTTCTTTAATATATTTAGTAGTCACTCTGTTCCTTTCTCTCCTAAGAATTTTATCATCTCTGGTTCTACTTCGTCTTGTCCGCTTGCTTTTCTTATTGCTTCATCTAGTTCTTCTGTGTTTATATTCTCTAGAGTTTCTTTTTCTTCAATTATTTCGTTATCTTTCACTGTATTTCTATTAGTCTCCTTTTCATTTGCTCCTACTTCAATTTCAAATTTCATTGAGAAGAATTCTGTCCATAATTTTTAGTATGCTTTAATATTTGTTTTTAATTCATTATTTTTGTTTTTTATTCCTTTCATGATTTTCTTTTTATTGCCCTTCATACTTCATCCAGAATTTCCTCTTATTTTCTTGATATGTTTGTTCGACTTCCTTTCCGAAATCTTCCTAGCTTTTCCTTTTTGCTTCTCGTACCACTTTCTTTGCTATATTTCTTTTATTTATGTATTTTTGTTTGCCTACTTTTATTTGTCTCTTGATATCTTTTCCATGCCATTTTTTTTGTTTTTGACAGATTTTTTTACTTCTTTATTCCACCACATTGTTTTCTTTTTCTGGTTTTTACGTATTTTTGTTTTACAGGTTTCCTTTGCTATTGTATGTATTGTTTCTCTAAATTGTTTTTTCTAGTGTCCAATTTTCCAAATTTTGTAAAAAAAATTTAATAGAAAGCTCTTAACAATGGGAATTCAAATTACAAATTTTAAAACAATATATTATTAGGTGCACTCTCCTAAACTATTTTCATTACATTTTTACATTAAATACTAATTATAACATTAAATCAAATTAATGACAGTTAATTCTTTTTTAAAACATTTAAATAACCTAAGCACACAGAATAATTCATTTTACATTTCGTTCACGATTAAGGCAGTTAAAAATGCATCGTAAAAATGGTTTATTGAAGTGAAAAAGAGAGAATTCAAATTCTCATTATAGTTGGTTTTAGTGATGATCAAATGCGTACCCACGCGGAAGCTTGCCAATTGTTAAACACGGGAAGTCCAAACCAATTTCGCGCACAACATAAGCAAATTTGCTAAAACTGGCGGTGTGGATGACAGATCTCGTCAAGGTCGTCCAACAATTTAGAAAGACACTAAGTTAAACATTCTCTTAGAAGTTGAAGACAACTCCTATATTTCAACAAGGTACATTGCCCAGGATAACGCAGTCGACAGTACCACAGTCAAAAGGTTACTTAAAAAGGAGTGGCTTCATCGTTACAAAGTCCAACTTATTCAAGAGCTCAATGAAAACGACTTGTTTTTAGTCGAGTCAATGAAATTAACTTTCTCGAATTCCTTGATATTCTGGGCTAGTACCTTTTCTTCCAGAGCAACTTTGAATGGAGTTCAAGTTAGAATTTTACTTATTTCTGCCTTCTGTTTTCTCGTTTCTATTCTTCTTTAGGTATAATTTGCCATGGGTGATAACTCTGATTGCGGCATTGCTATCTGGAGAAGTAGAAGTACATGATGAACTCTGAGAAATTTTTTGAGTTGGTGATGGTGGTGTCTTTTCATTGATATAGGCGTGAACTTGAGCAACGACTGTAGTTTCGTTCACACCAGAGCAAATCATATCTGCGATAAGTTCATTAGCTGTGACTGTTTTTTCTGATAATTCTGATTCATTAGCACAAATTGTTGCATTTTCAATAGTTGCATGATTGACATTGGAGACCGTATTCTGAAACATACCATTACCAACTTAAAAGATCGACGACTAACTCAGTTGTTCCGGCAATAGAGTCGTAAGCTGCGTGGTGTTACATGATAAAATAAATTTAAAACAGCGCCAAAACGATGAAAGACTACGGTGAGAGACGCTTTTTAAATCTACTCCCAGCTGAAAGAAAACAAATGACAAGACAGAAGTGGTAACACAGAATATACTTAATTTATCACAATCACAAATAACAGTTCACGTAGAAATCTAGAAGACAAGCACAATTCGTCAATCTGAAGAAGAAATTCGATAAGTAAGAAAGGATCTTCACTAGAAAACTTGGATCCGAATCCGATGAAGTAAGAAGTGGTGGTTTTTTATCTGAAGAATACACAGCTAACGCACCAAAAGACACAATAAAACCTAACACAGTAAGCTGATCAAAATAGCAATAATAAACCAAATCCACTAAAAACAACTAATAAGTAGAAAAGTCAAGCCCATACAGTTGTGAGCTAAATTTTGTTACGTTGCTTTTTTCCTAACTTAAAAGAGCGACTACTAACTCAGTTGTTCCGGCGATAGAGTCGTAAGCTTCGTAGTATTAGATTATAAAATATATTTAAAGAAGCGCCAAAACGATGAAAGACTATGATGGGAGACATCGTTTAAATCTAACCGAAGCTAAAAGAAAACAAATAACAAGACAGAAGTGGTAACACAAAGTATATTTATGTTATCACAAACAAAATATAAACTGTGCATTCGACCGAGCAACACTTTGTGCAACCAAGTAACCTAGTCGGCATAACTAATGTTCAGAAGCAAAGTGAATTTACATTTGTAGATTAAAATAAAAAAAATACAAGTAGTATTTAAAACTTTAATTAAAACCCAACAAACACGTACATACGGCGTTATCACAAGTAAACCCCTTTTAATCGTACGATCACTGACGGCAAACCAATGCGCAGCGTTTTCTCCAAACAGATTTAATAAGTTCGGTAATTGTTTCCTTCAATGCGACAACAAAAGTAGTGTAGATAGTATAAACTAGCGTGACGTGACTACGTCATGGAAAGTTTCCCCAATTACAACAATTGATACCTCCACAGACAAAGAAAACCTGTGGGGTTATGGAAACTCGATACATACAATTACAGGTGAATTAATTTAAACCACAAACACAAGAGATGCTTACCCCAAATAAAGACTTTTACTCAGATCACAATAATATTCTATTTCATATTCACATAGGTGTGCGTGAAACACTTACCAATGAAAGCCTTGTTGGGCGTACACAACGCTAAATGATGTCTGCGTTTTTCAAACTTTACCGAAAGAAATGAAATCGTGTTTCAAAATTCGACATGGTATCCCTACTCAAACAACGAAATAAATAAATTTTATACGGGCAACAAACATTATACAAAAGTATTTTTAACATAACACTATATATTCCGATACACTTAAAACCATTTTGAGCAATGTCCAAACGAGCAGCACGGGAAAAAACGTTGGCCACCTAACCTACTATATCATATTGCTTTATTTTAGCACGGGGATGCGAACCTGCATCATTATAAGCAGCTTTGAATGGTTTCATAAACGGTTTGTCTAGTGGTCGAATTTTGTGCGTTGTATGCAGTGGAGTGCTTATCATATCGATGATTCGAGCATACAAAGTTACCTCGAGATCTTTATAATTTCTATGTCCGTCCAAAATTAAAAGAGCAACATTTGATTTAGTGGGCTAAGCATATTTACCAAAATGCTTTACTCATTTTAGAAATACAAAAGCATCCATTCAGCCATTGATCTGTGCAACATCAACTGCCTCATGTGGTGCATTAAATATTAACTTAATTCATTCATTCTCTGTCAGTTAAATATCAGTAGCAAAGGAATATAGGTTCTGGTGACATTCATGCAAATCGTAACGGTGAAGTTTTGACCCCTCTCGGCGGACGGCATTTTCCGAACTGGTTTTTTGCAATTTTAAGAGACAACTTTTTCATTTCTGTAAAGGCAAAAAACACCGGTCTCATCAGCATTGTATATGCGTGATGTAGGAAATTTATCAACAATCATAAGGAACTCAAGCTTATCAAAAAATAGATTAACCTGCGGTTTATTGAAACCAACAGCTTTTGTTAAGCTGGTTCCTTGTGATGATCGCAAAGCGAGATCTGGGTGGCGCTTAAAAAATCCATAATAAAAATCTTTTCCCGCCATAGCTCGTTGAACGTTGAACTTGTGTTCAATTTTCAAATTTACTGCCAAATCGGAAGAAAACTTCAAAAACTTATTTTCTTGCTAATGACATTCATCTATTGTCCAATTCTTTCACGGGACTAACAAGTAGGTTTTCATATTTTTTATTAAAGGTAACCTCAAATTTACGAATTTTGGGTGTTCCTTTAATTTCTAAATCATGTTGTACCTTTTTGCTGCGCCCCTTATGCTACGATTCTCTTTGGTTACATATTTTACACCTTGGATGAGGTTATTTTTGGTCTATGAACAGGGGTTAGTCGTCATACCTTTACACTTTGGCATTTTAAAATAAAAGATGAATACTTAAGCTGCCATCTTGTTCCGATATACCCGAAATTAACTTTTCCCAGGCTACCCGAATTGCCAAAAATATTCAAGCGTGTGGTGAATCTATTCGACCCAAAATTTAGCTGATTTTCAAGCAATAATTCCAAAATTATAACCTGCATGCTGTACAGACACATTAACTCACCTGATCAATTTAAAACCATAAACAAAACAAATTAAAAACTTGAAAAAACGCAAAATCTTCAATATCAAGGCACTTGCTTCACTGCTCCTCATGAAAAATTGGATGTTAGCTTATTATGCATTCACTTGCCTGTCTAACATTAGTGAGATGTATTATCCATGTCAAAAAGATTTATTATTGCAATGTTCCGCGCTACCTGATGTCCCGCGTTATCCGACTTTCCCCTACCTCAACAAAGTTTTTTTGGGTATATGGATAAGACGAAGGAGAACAATTTCATGGCATGCCCACTCATCCGACCTTACCCCACTTAATTTTTTCCTATGATGTTATGTAAAGACAAAAAGTTTATTTAAGTAAGCCCAATGACTTAGATGAGTTTAAAAACCGGATCTGTGTGGAAATGCGACACGTAGACCATCCAACGAACCGTGGAAAGCGTCCGTCTTGGCCAGTGCCAAAACGCCAACGACAAACAGTTTGAACATCTTCAGTGATCATTAGCTGACTTATACAGCAATAAAATTTGCTTTTTTGAAATTCGAAAGTGTTTGTTTTTTGAAAAATTTGTTATGCGTTCTAGAAAGAAAAAAAAGTGATGCATTGAAAAAGTCGCCGCTTTCTTATACCTTAATCGATTGTTTTAAAATTTGGGATTTGAATTCCCATTGTTAAGAGATTTCCAACTACGTGCTACATGGCCTCTTTTTCCAGTTAATTTTTTTTTACAAAATGGCGCATGGCCACCATCTTGAGATTTTGGTATCATTTTTTTTTACCCGTGGGTTGAGCTACCTATCGGGCCCGTCTCCAAGTAGTGGATAGGCAGGTAAATAAGATGTAACGGTACGCAGCTTCGTTTGCTGACCCGAAACAACTCTATTTACCTTAATGGTGTTGAAGCCGCGACCTAAAATCCGTACTTACTCCAATACTACTGTCACGCAAACCAACTCTTCTAGCTTAAGCTGTAGTGTCGTGGCAAGAGCCAACACTGGGATAACCATGCCTGCCGTTGCTCTGCGGACTTTGATCAGCAAGCACGACAAGCAAACCCAAACTTCTTGCTGCTGTGGACATGTCTCACGAGCAAGCAGTGCTGGGAGGTCTTGGTTTAATTGTCTGGACTAAGAGGAGACAACCTCATCAAAAACCTAAATCTAATGTGGAAAGGACCGGGCCGATAAATGCGTGACTGGATAGAAGACCAGTCGTCAGTGGTTCCAACTTCGGGGCACCAGGCGAACCCCGTTGTATATAGCCTTCCGTGCGCACCGGGGCACTGCGCACGGCAATCTTTTTTTCTTCGCATTCGTAGAAACAACATGAAACCATCAACCCAAAATTTAAAAAAAGACGGGGACTCTAAGCAGAACCCAAAAATAACAGTTGACGCTGAGCGCAAACTCGAAAAACCCAAAAAACTTTCGGGGGCACGTCAGGAACGCAACAGTGACACTAGACGGCGCACGCAACTGCACTATCGGCCGTAACAGGGGCGCAAAAACGCAATATTTTTAGCAGTAGCACACCACACAGAAACGACCGGTACAGCGAAGTCGAAGGGTCGAAGAAACCCAAAGAAAGACATTCAGGAACACTCTTACGGGAATTACTCTGGCAATTATACCAAAAAAGTTTCCTGAAAACACAATCAGTCCTGAAGAATCCGATGTCATAAAAACCTCGATACCTGAATGGATTGACGAATTGGAGGACATGCTTCTCCGCGTTTTCAGGAATGTACCCATAAAGGGGGATTTCTGAAAATAACGTGCGCAGACAAAACAACTAGAGAGTGGATAGCCGGCACGTCAAATATTAAGAAACTACTAGGATATGATAAGGAATTAAAGATTATTAGAAAGACCTTTTTGTACCCAAGAAGGTTATCACTGGGATCCCGAGAACAGCACTGGAACCGCACACCCTGTTAAAAAGAATATCGGTACAGAACGACATCAGTACCGAAACGTGGCTAACTCTAAACTAGATCCTAAAGAAATATCAAACGTCCAGTTTATGAACAAGGGGTGAATTTTCAAGGATCACTCTCCGGGCGTTGGCTGACTCCAAAAAGGACAGCAAAGAACCGGATACTACAAGGGATGTCCACGAGGCAATGGATGTAAATTCAGAGCCAGAAAGAACGTGCTGACGGCAAATCTAATGCTGAAAGTGGTTCAGATAAACATACATAACTGTATCGTAGCCTCAGCGGCCCTCTGTGCTTATATCGTGACACACGATATTGACATTGCCCTTGTTCAGGAGCCATGGATCCACAAGGAAGCAACAAAAAGGATGAACTGTCCAGGTAGATGGCTGCTTGCGGCCCAGCTTGTGCACAACTCTCGCACATGTATTATTGTAAAACATGCACTAAACTTAATGCCATTGTGGGATTTATGTTCTAAAAACCTAGTGGAGTTTATTATCAAGTCCAGTTATCTCCCCTATGACCAGACAAGATCACCGCCGCCAGAGGAAATCCACAGTCTAATTAACAGTGGGGTCAACAAACCGCTGATTTCTGGATGCAATGCTAATGTACACCACATCTTGTGGGGGAACACAAACACAAATCCAAGATGTGCCTACGTTTATAACCGTGTCGCGCAGTGAAGTTATTGACCTTACGCTTGCTAGTCCAAAAGCCAGCAAAATAATGTGGCATGCATCAGATGAACCTTCTTTATCTGATCATGGATACATGCTTTGAGCAAAGACCGTACTAGAAACATTGGTTTTTTGCTGACCGAAAACGGGAAGTTTACAGACTCGGTGGAAGGTACTTTGCAAGAACTACTGCAAAAACACTTCCCGGGTTTGTCGTTAACTGAGGTTCCTAAGCACCAAGACCGAGAGGTACCAAACAGACGGGAAACAAAAAAAGAACTGGGACTTAGCGAAAAAAATAATCAATCCTGAAAACCTAGAATGGAGAATCAATACGTTTAAACCCTTCCAGTTTCCAAGAGCCGATGAATTGTATCCCATCATGCTGCAAAAAGGATTTGCTGCTCTTCGAAACGTAGTATGCGAAATTCTCAGAGCCAGCTTAGCACTTTCGCACATACCAACCAGCTGACGGATTGTCAAGGTGGTATTTATACCAAAGCCAGGAAGATCTACGTACGACCAGGCAAAATCATACAGACCGATCAGCTTAACTTCTTTCATATTAAAACTACTTGAAAAAGTAGTCGACAGGTATATACGGGACGGGGTACTAAAGGCTTCGCCTCTGCACCGAAACCAGTATTCTTACCAATCTGGAAAAGCTTGCGAGCTAGCAATTCACCAACTAGTAAGCAAATGCGAAAATGCAATCCAATACAATGATATTGCATTGGGTGCTTTTCTAGATATTGACGGAGAATTTGACAATACTACCTTCACTTTAATTGCAAGGGCAATGAAGAAAAAAGAAATCGCACCTCAATGCTCAGGAATCGGACGGTAACAGCTACTTTGTACCGTACCACTGTGGAGGCCAAAGTGACTGGCGGATGCCTACGAGGTGGGATGCTCACCTTATTGTGGTGCCTCATCATGGACGGCCTACTACAAGAACTAGAAGACGGCGGGGTATTTGCTTTAGGATACGCCGACGATCTCACCATTATCACAAACGGGAAGTTTGGGGCAATTGTATCAATCATAATGCAAAGTGCACTAAACACTGTCGAAAAATGGTTGAAAAAAGCGGGACTATCAGTGAACCCAACTAAGACGGCAACTGTTCCGTTTAGCAAACGACGGAAAACGGATTCTTGATACTAGACTGACTTTCAATACTGATCTAGAAAAAGTCACAACGAAGACAATCAGGGTTCTTAATACAACTAAACGGATGGGATTGAAACCCACAATGATTAAATGGTTATATACTGTGGTAACAAGACCCATCATCTCATACGGCGCGCTTGTATGGGGTAAGAGAACCAACCTGAAAAGCACAGCTGCAAAACTAAGCAAAGTACAAAGAATGGCATGTGTACTGATAACAAGAGCGATGAGAACCACTCCCACAGCAGCCATGAAAGCACTACTTTCACTTCTACCATTACACCTCGTAAAAAGGGCACAACAGGGACATATATCTGACTTGAACCCGTTTTCGGAACCGCATACGAGACCAGAAAAGAAATAATTCGCAGAAAACTTGCAGCGGAGCATAAAAACTATGGAAAAACTCTTCAGGAATGAGGCACACAAAACTCTTCTTTACAGAGCCACGGGACTAATTACAGGGCACTGTGTCCTTAACAAACATATGCATGAAATGGGACTGCAAAGTAGCCCTCTATGCCGCGGATAGACGACGGGACTCTGCAGCATCTGCTGTGCAAATGCAACGCACAACGATTCTCGGAAAACCAAAGCTAACCGATGACTAGTTGAAAAAAGACTCTTGGAATAAACTTCTGGACTTCATTGACAAAACAGAACTGATCAGGGAGTAATAAATCAGAGGTGCACACAAGGACCAAGAAGACCGCAGTGCAGGGGCGCTAGACGAACCACTTCTTGAATTAAATTTTAAAAAAAATAATTTTTTTATATTAAAATGTGCCTAACAACAAATAAAAAGCGACCTGTGCGAAAGATTTTTTCAAGAATTTTTGAAATTATGAATTTTGTTCCAGATTTTTGGACCTCCCTGTCTATTTTCTACCAGACCCGATTCTACTTAAATAATAGAACTTTGATAACGTAGTTTATTGTACGTTTCGTAACTATACTAACGAACGAATGTTGGTTGTTTGCGATGAAGGCAAAGTAATGATATGAAGCAGAATTCTATAGTAACAAAAAAAGAGTAAAATTTACAAAACTTCATCTTACAAAGAATTAACCAAAACTAATGAATAAAACATGTGATTAGAACACTATCATATGTTAATGTTATCTAAGATAACAGAAGAGAGTGGTAAATGATTTCGGTAAGAATAATTATAAGCACAACACTCATTTACAAAAAAATTCTATAATAGATACACATCAAGCATGTAATTCTCCAACTCTAAAGTAATAAATTTGTTTTATTCTTCGCTTTAATAACATAATTAGCCGTAATTAAATTACAGTAAATTGAGTGAAAAATTGTTTATCTGATAAAACTACTGCAATCCGTGCATTAAATTTTACGGTTTTTACTTTAAATAATAGGATAATCTGCTGGCGCCGAATAATTAATCCTAATTTGAGTGTATTAAAAAGTCATTTAACAATTACACATAATCTTTGTGGATTTGCGTTCACCATATTGTTTAATTAGTTCATCTTGTTATTACCGTTGACGAAACCAGATGTTTTGAAACACTCCGTAGAATAAATTTTAGGTCAACGACAGTGCTGATTTGTAAAGTTTTTTTTTTACTTAAGTGGGCAAGAATAAAATCGTCATCTAATCGTAAATCTATTTCTAATAATACAAGTTTTTATACAAAAACAAAATAATACTTAAGCTAGTGTGTATTTGGTAATAGGTAACAACTAAAATGCCTAAATTTGGGTTCGTAATCAGTTCATTCGATTAGTTACAAGTATCGTAAGATACTTTCAAACACCAAAGAGATTTTATCGACTACAATAAAACTAATTAACAATATCACAAAAACGTCAATAAAAACTTTAAAAAATTCTAATTGTGATTAAACGCCCACACGATTATTCCAATGAACACTGCGGAAAATTCTAGTAATTGTTGATTTCCACTACCTTCGGCGTTAACGTCAATTTCATTGATACTTTCTGATTCGGTTGGTAATGCAGAAGAACTGACAGATGTGGTAGGTTTTGGCGTTGTACTGGTGGATACGTGTTCGTAAGGAAGGTATTCGAAGTTGGGATCGTCGTACAAATAACTTTGTTGTCCAATGTCAGCGGACAGTAACCAAAAGTTGTAACGACTGATGTCTAATGGGCCGTGGACGAACTTTTGCAAGGTGTTTGAAAGAACAGTGAGAGTACCATTAGTGTCAATCGTAAACGCGTTAGTCCACTGTATGTAATTAACGTCTCTCGAAAGTATTTTTTGGCTTTTGGTAAAAGAAGTTGTTGAATTCCATTGGGCAATGCTGTTATCGCCTAAAAGGCCGTAGAATAACACGCCGTGGTTGGTCATTATAATACCGTCAGATTGTGATGATTTTAGTCCAACGTCGCGTACCTCTCCGGGAAAATCTCGATTGTTGTTGGAGCTGCTTTCGTTTTTGAGCACCGCGGTGCTGATCGAGTACAGGTGCAAGCTTGAAATTGGGCAATAATAAACTTCGCGGTCTTCGTTCACTACTAACGCTAATTTAGATTGCTGCACTTTAGGCCCAAGAGCTATGCCCGCAATGTTGATTCTTACGTCAATTACATCTTCATTCACTTTAAATTGTTGTGCTGAAGGATCACCGCGCATTGTCGGATGACGAATTTTCCACGAACGGTTATGTTGCTTCGAATAAACAACAATTCCCGAATCGTTTGCACTATTATCGGTAATATACACAAAATCGCCGTCTATTACTAAATCGTACAAGAAACTGTCCGTTTGACTCGCGACGTTTTGGGCAAAAGCGTGGGTTAATACCGTTGTGTTTTTGTTTATGTCGAAAATGATTAACTGCGCTGGACAATTTTTCACTGGGTTTGGTAATAACGAGTGAGTGTGACCACCGTCTAAAATGTACATCATGCCTTTTGGGTCGATTTCGATGTTTTGCACGTTTTGTAGGACATCGCAGTCGCCCACTTTGTTAAAATCCCACGATGGAAACGGTTCAACCAAAGGAGCCGTACTAAGTCCTGGTAAAGCTGTGAATCGTCCGAGAGTAGCAGGAACGCCATTTTTCATCCTTGGCATTGTAACATAATAATAATTGTCGTAGTAAGTAATTCCAGCCATAATAACATTTTCGGGTATGTACAAACCACTCGACACAGCATTTGCGTATTTTACCGTCGACGGCCACGTGTAATTAACGAATTTCCATTGTCTAATTACGCGAAATTGCACTTGTCCGTTAATTACCGTGTTTACGTAGCAAAGATAGATAATAACAGGTAGCGCGAGTTTCCACATTCTGCTTGGAAAATAACGACACGACTAAATGAGAAACCCACCTTGAAGCACTTATATAAGTTTGTTTATCGGTAAACCATGCTAACAACTAATTTCAATACCTCGCTTTGCATAAATTAACTATGACGCATTTTTTGTTTATCATAGGCGTATAATATTAAACACTAATTTTTAATTTTTTCCACACGCGTTGCTAAATTTGACTAAAATTTGTTAAAAAACACCGAACCGTAACTTCAAGGATGACGAGTACCATCATTAACCAACAACACAAAAATCTTTTACATTCACGATTGTGCACGTAGAATTTTTAACGAAACTAACGATCAATGTTAATTAAATTTATCTGGTGCACGTGAAGGTTAAAATTTTGTATGCGCTATAAATTTTGTTGTGCAAAAATTGATATAATTGTATTGAGTTTACGTTTTTAAAGTATCTGGTACCAACAGCGATGAATTTGCAAAAAAAAATAAATTACGTAAAACGCAGCTTAAAATCTGAGTTGAACCAGTTTTTAGTAAATTAAAACTATTAACGTAATTAGGTTAGGGACATCGATTCAACAAGAAAACGCCGAGAATAAATTACGTTAATTATATCAAGTCAAGTGCAGTTTTTACAAATACAGATTTTCAGTTTGTTTCAGTGTAATTGCTGATAAGAATTACAAACAATTTTTTGTTTGCATTTACTATTGTATAAGTTGTAAATGATTAGGTATTTTTACCATTTGTGTTAAACGTCAGACTTCAATTGTTAAGAAAAATAAATAAAATTAAAAAAAATTAAATTCTACAACAGAAAATATTTCACACAAAAAAAAGAAAATTCAAATTTTTCGGCAATTTCACAAAATACTAAAACAACGCTTGTTATCAAAAAGGAATTTATTGCTCAAAAAATGGCTATAATTGAATCTAGCACAGTTATCAAGCAACTATAAACTAATGACGTTAAATAAACGTAATTGTTTTATTAAGTTTTAACAAATCACTAAATCATACAAAAAACTTACATATATAAATTATTTTACTGCTGACGTTAAGGTTCACATACTCAAATTTATTTCGAAGAAAGTACTCGTGGTGCGTAGGTAATCTAATAACCTAAAAATGACGTAATAAACACGCAATCCAGTTGGCTGGGTTTAGACTGTGTAAAGTGACTACTACACTCAAACTAAATATAACATAAAAAAATAAACGTAACGCTCACATAAAGTCACAGAAAAAGTGAAACTTCTTTACTAATTAATTTATTTTATTTTTATTTATTGACGAAAAAGTAAAATGTTCTTGGGACTCGGCCATTTTAAATTAACTGAACACTGTTTTATTTTATATTAATGATGTTTTGTATTCTTTATAAAATTTGTTTATCGAACTCTCATTTTTTAAAGAGTTTTTACTAATCAAATAAATTAATTTAAAAAAAAAATCATAAACACATGAATACTCACAACAAAATTAGCTGCAATTGGCTGTCCTCTTTTTTACTACGGTGCAACTCCTCAAAATTTCAGATTTACCTTCGCTAAAGAAGTTTCATTTCATAAAGGACTGGCGAAAACCAGAGCCAAGCTGCACCGATCAAACTGAAAATTGTTTACCAGTCAACTTTTAGTGCAATGCAAATGTATTGTAACGAATTTTAATACTAATTTATTTAAAGCTAAATATTTACACGATTATACTACACGTAACTAAAAATCTAACGAGAAATAATGTCCGTAGATAACTTCTATTTATCTAAACACTGACACTTGTTTACATTAAACTCACGTACGTCTTTAATTGGTTGTGTTTATCTCAAACACGCCTTAAACATTTATTTAAGCTTTATAATCTTCTTAACACTGCCGACTTCGAATAACTAACTTGTGATTTGTTTGTACCGCTTTTATACATTTCCGCTATCTGTCGAGAATTTTCTATATCTCTTGATGAACGTTCTGGAAATGGATAAAAACTTCGGGAACGCTCTCGAACTTGAAAATAATTTCTCGAACATTTCAATATTTACTGCTGTTATCTCTTTCTAGAATTTTCAACATTTTTCGGTCATTGACTCGAATTTGACAATAAATTTTGGAACGTTTTAGTATTAATAACCTTTTTTTATTTTAAAAAAAGATACCTAAAAAACACGTAAAAAAAGTTACACATTACAGAAGTTATAGTTTATTTTTTATGAATTTTTATAAAGAACATCATAAATTGGCAACTTCAACGTGATTTCTCGTAAATAGTGAGTGTTCGCAACATTAATTCTTTAAAAAAACTATTTGTTTGTGTAATTGAAACTGACGTTTCGATAATTTTTTTTACTGTTAGCATTGCGTCTTTCTAGTTTTATTTGTATGGTGCGTGGATTTAAAACGTCGTTTGTGAGTACGCAAGATGGTAAAGTATCAAGTTTATGCAGTCATATTTGAGCTTTGAGGAAGCAAGAATCAGCACCAAATGCAGTCACACACAAACTGCCTCAGATCCAAACTGCAAAGTACGCTGTAGAAGATTTACTAAAACCGAAAGGTGAGAGGGCGTAGAAGTTATTAAAATCATAGCTAATTAAACGACGGCGATAGTCTTTCCTATACTTTTTCTAGTTTATTGTCACACCTTAGAATCATGTCAAATACCTCGGCGTATTTATAGATAAATACTTGAATTATGTCTACCACGTGAAGATGGCCACCGCCAAAGCTGTCAAAATGGCCTCGGCAATATCGAGAATCATGCCGAACGTGAATGGTCTAGGTATGTTGAAATAGCGATTGATATCATCAATTGTGGCCTTGAGCATGTTATACGCTACGCCCATATGGGCTGACACTCTGAAGATGGGAAAGCATCAAGGTATAGTCTAGCTACCACGTGAAGATGGCCGCCGCCAAAGCTGGCAAAACGGCCTGGGCAATATCGAGAATCATGCCGAACGTGAATGGTCTAGGTATGTTGAAATAGCGATTGATATCATCAATTGTGGCCTTGAGCATGTTATACGCTACGCCCATATAGACTAAAGCTCTGAAGATGAGAAAGTATTGAGGTATAGCCTAGCTACCAAGTAACGTCAAAGGTGCGAAAACGACCTAGGCAATATTGAGAATCATGCCAAACGTGAATGGTCCAAGTATGTTGAAACGGCGATTGATATCATTAGTTGTGGCCTCGAACATGTTATGCGCTACGCCCATATGGAATTGAAGCTCTAAAGATGAAAAAGTGTCTAGGTACAGTCTAGCTACCACGTGAAGATGACTGCCGACAAAGCTGCGAAAATGGCCTGGGCAATATCGAGAATCATGCCGTGCGTGAATGGCCCAAGTATGTTGAAACGGAGATTGATGTCATCAGTTGTGGCTTCGAGCATGTTATACGCTACGCTCATATGAGCTAAAGCTCTGAAGATGAGAAAGTATTGAGGTATAGCCTAGTTACCAAGTAAAGATGACGTCGTCAAAGCTGCGAAAACGGCCAAGGCAATATCGAGAATCATGCCGAACGTGAATGGTCCCAGTATGTTGAAACGGCGATTGATATCATTAGTTGTGGCCTCGAGCATGTTATACGCTACGCCCATATGGAATTGAAGCTCTAAAGATGAAAAAATGTCTAGGTACAGTCTAGCTACCACGTGAAGATGACTGCCGACAAAGCTGCGAAAATGGCCTGGGCAATATCGAGAATCATGCCGTGCGTGAATGGCCCAAGTATGTTGAAACGGAGATTGATGTCATCAGTTGTGGCCTCGAGCATGTTATACGCTACGCCCATATAGGTTGAAGCTCTAAAGATGAGAAAGTATCAAGGTACAGTCTAGCGACCAACTGAAGATGACGCCGCCAAAGCTGCGAAAACGCCCTGGGCAATATCGAGAATCATGCCGAACGTGAATGGCCCAAGTATGTTGAAACGGCGATTGACATCATCAGTTGTGGCCTTAAACATGTTATACGCTATGCCCATATAGGTTGAAGCTCTAAAGATGAGAAAGTATCAAGGTACAGTCTAGCGACCAAGTGAAGATGACGCCGCCAAAGCTGCGAAAACGCCCTGGGCAATATCGAGAATCATGCCGAACGTGAATGGCCCAAGTATGTTGAAACGGCGATTGACATCATCAGTTGTGGCCTTAAACATGTTATACGCTATGCCCATATAGGTTGAAGCTCTAAAGATGAGAAAGTATCAAGGTACAATCTAACTACCACGTGAAGATGACCGCCGCCAAAGCTGCAAAAACGGCCTGGGCAATATCGAGAATCATGCCGTACGTGAATGGCCCAAGTATGTTGAAGCGGCGATTGATTTCATCAGTTGTGGCCTCGAGCATGTTATACGCTACGCTCATATGAGCTAAAGCTCTGAAGATGAGAAAGTATTAAGGTATAGCCTAGTTACCAAGTAAAGATGACGTCGTCAAAGCTGCGAAAACGGCCAAGGCAATATCGAGAATCATGCCGAACGTGAATGGTCCTAGTATGTTGAAACGGCGATTGATATCATTAGTTGTGGCCTCGAGCATGTTATACGCTACGCCCATATAAGTTGAAGCTCTAAAGATGAGAAAGTATCAAGGTACAGTCTAGCGACCAAGTGAAGATGACGCCGCCAAAGCTGTGAAAACGCCCTGGGCAATATCGAGAATCATGCCGAACGTGAATGGCCCAAATATGTTGAAACGGCGATTGACATCATCAGTTGTGGCTTCAAACATGTTATACGCTACGCTCATATGAGCTAAAGCTCTGAAGATGAAAAAGTATTGAGGTATAGCCTAGTTACCAAGTAAAGATGACGTCGTCAAAGCTGCGAAAACGGCCAAGGCAATATCGAGAATCATGCCGAACGTGAATGGTCCCAGTATGTTGAAACGGCGATTGATATCATTAGTTGTGGCCTCGAACATGTTATACGCTACGCCCATATAGGTTTAAGCTTTAAAGATGAGAAAGTATCAAGGTACAGTCTAGAGACCAAGTAAAGATGACGCCGCCAAAGCTGCGAAAACGCCCTGGGCAATATTGAGAATCATGCCGAACGTGAATGGCCCAAGTGTGTTGAAACGGCGATTGATATCATCAGTTGTGGCCTCGAGCATGTTATATGCTCCGCCCATATGAACTGAAGCTTTAAAGATGGGCAAGTATCGAGATATAGTCCAAACAAGTACAAACGAAAACATGTATTAGAATTATTATGGAACTATAGCTACGGAAGCAGCTCAACTACTTGCTGAAACTGTATCTTAGAACTTTCTAAGAAACAAAAGGCACATCATGAGAGAAGGCTTCGTAAGCAAAAAACAAGCCAGAAAGCTGGCAAGCAAGATGGCAAAGTGGTAATAAGAGCAAATGGACACCTCGGCCCATCCCCAAGAATGATTAAATTAAACGAATGGAAGTTTCGCAAAAGCAAAACACACGACGGCTTTTAGAAAACGAACGCTATCTTCGTAATCTTGACGATGTGTTTCCTGATGAAATTTTACAAACGCTTTGACTAAGCCGCTTCCTAAACATATGCAAGCTTTATTTGTAGCTGACAAAAACCTCACACTCGACAATAGAATAGACACTGCTGATTCGGTAGTGGAAGCGTACACGTTGTTTGGAAACACCGGACAAACCACAGTGTTTACCAATGCAGCGTCGTCTTGTGATGCAAGATTTTTTTTACGAAGATTGTTACTCAGTCGTGCCTAGGATCTCCTGGATGAGCTCTTGGTTGAAAAGAGACTGGAATACTGTGTAGTGTTAGCTACAGTTCCACTCTAGGCTACTACTATAAATAGCAGTTGAATGCTTAAACAAAAATAAAACACGCACCAACCAAGTTTTGTGTTTTTTTTCTGGTTTGGGTTGGACCATTACAATATATATAAAGCTCTAACTACTGCATAATATAACATAATATAGTAAAACTTGTCATACGTAAATAAACAATATAAGAGTATAGACAATTATGTCGTTATGTAAAAACATGTATCTAATACTAAAATATAACAAATGTGGTTCTGTCAATTAAAAACAGTGCTGCTCACAACGTATGTGTACTCTCTTTGAGCTCATGGTATCTATTCTTGCCATACTTCTCCAGTCTGATTATCATCTCTATCAAAGTACTAATAATATCGTAGTGATTTCTGCTCATGAACGCGTACTGTCAAGACCGTGTTCTCTTTTGACTTCCCTCTCTACATCATTGATGCGCCTGCTCTTCTAGCTGCTATGCTATTCGGCCATGGTATCGCTCCTGGTTTGGCAAAATGGCTTATCGTAATGCTTAATTCTCCTTCCTTCTATTGTCATCAAATTCCAGACTATAGTTCCTGCTAGTGATTAGGCTATCTCTGTGGATACCATTTTTCTTTGTACGTTGTTGACTGTACCATAATCCTTGTGTATCCTCATCGTGGAGGTTATCCTCTTCAACATTGACAAACTTTTTGTGTTGTGCATGAGCCGTGTTATGGCCGACGTCGTTTTCGTAACTTTGGCTGCGGTCATTTCCACGTGATGGCCATAACTAATGTGTTTGTCCATGTGACAACGAACTCTCGTAGCTTGAACTCAACAGCACCAATTTTCCTTTTCCCTGGAAAATTAATGGTTTTCGTTTTCTTGAAATCTAGCTAAAATTCTTTGAATTTTAATCAGTTGCCTAACGTGAATAAAGCACGGCCGTCTAGTTCAGCAATTTTGGTTTCTAGTGTTCAGCAGGCACAACGGTTTGTAGGACCCTGGTTCGTTGGAGAAAAGTTTTCCTTTGTCTAGTAGCACAAAATTGGCTCTTTTATACTCTTCCAAGGAAGTCTTGTCGTAGCAAGAGCGCGTTTAACAGGAGTACCAGTTTGTCAGAGGATCGCAATTGCTTCCGGAGATATGCAACCGGGTGCGGCGCTTTCTTTTTGCTTATTTTTCTCGCGGTTTTGACGATTTTGTTTACGCTGAATGGAAGTGGCGGGGAAGTGTCTACTGAAGATCTAACTATTTTTGACTTACATGAGAATAAATTCCTAGCCATCTTTTTATGGTATTTAATTTGTTCCGGGTTTTAGGTTGACCAGCCTTAAATATTTTTGTTGCTTTTATTTGTACTCTCTACTCCACGGTGCATTCTATGCTCTCACATAGCACCATATAAGACCAATCTTTTCCCGTCAGGATTGCCTTTCTGAATTCACTGTTTTTTACTGTATTGCTGTTTAGTTAGCATGAGTTTTGTACTGTGACTCTTATTTCTCTTAGCCGCAATACGCCTCATTCGTTGGCACTCCTCATGCCAGTTTCTCGCTCTACTAATATTTACCAGTGTTAGTTGAACCATTTCGCCCTGGGCATGCTAGCATCACAAGTTTGTTTTATAAATATGTATATGTCTTCTGGAGTAATTTTTTTTACAATTGCGCGTTGCTCGTTCGAAGGCTTCAAGTAGTTTTTTTGACTTTCCATCAAGATTGACTGCTGCGATTAATTGATGAAGACTGGCCGCATATTTTGAATTTGATGTATCTGTGGTTGTTTAAGGATTCATTTTCTAAAACTACCCACCCCACATTTTTGATGCGACTACTTCATTAGCTATGGATAGGTCTACGATAGTTGACCTGTTGATGAAAAAGATGGGTGTTTTACCATTTTCGGCAGCTGGCCATTCATTCAGTTAATAAGCAACCTCTCGTATCCTCTTTGTTTCTACCCTATTCTTGAGGCATTAAAATCGCAAGCTATTATAGCCGGCTTTTTGTATTTACGTATCACTGTCTCAATATTGCCTAATACCTTTTGGAAGTGCTCAAGTAGCTGGTTGAGAAAAATGTAGTACAAGTAAATCCAATAGAACTTTAGCTTTATAGCCATAGCCCCACTTGTGCATTCAGTTCGTAGACTTTTACATTGTTTCCAAATGTTATTACGTCTGCGGTTTCTTTCGTTTTTATTAACATTGGGTTCTGCGACCATTACTACGTCGATATCGTTTTCTACAACCGTGGCACACAAGAAGTCGTGCGATTCCTTTTGCTTGCCCAGGTCGACGTAGATCACTTTAACAGTTGTGTTATCTGTCATTGTTTTAATTAGTGGGTGTCCCATTTTCCCTCACTGTTTTACAGTTTTTTGTATTTAGTTCTTGTGTGTTTTTCTTTGCCACAGTTAAAGCAGCAGCCCCTCTAATCAACTATCTCACAGCATTACGGCTTATACACCAGCATCTGCCACATTTCTAGTTAGACCTTTTTTTCTAGTATTCGGCAAGAAGTTATACTTATCCAGACTCCTTTCGCCTCCAATAGTTTGGATCCTATTGACTTTGTCGTTATTGTCAGAGTCATAGTCACGACCTCATTCCCATTCTTGATCTCGAAACAACCAAAAAAAAAAAAGTTACACCTGCTGCTATGACTGGAAATTTGGCGATCATTGGATTGGCACTTCAAGAAACGACAAGGGCAGTCGTTGATGATGGCCGACATTAAGTTCTTTATTGACACCCGAGCAAATATTTGTGTATACCCGCTTGCAGAATTTCACAACCCGCGACCTAAGGTTGAATACGTGCTTACTGCCGCTGTCTCTAAACCTAAGATGTTTTCAGCTTGTCGTATGTGCTAACTTTTTGGTATATTATAGATTTTTAGTTGATATTTTAGACAAAACAACTCATCTTAGTTCTTCTGGAGAAGTGACTGAGCGTACAATTCTTTGCATTAAAGTAGTTTTAAGCACATCACTTTTTCACAAACTTTTGCAACAGTTTTAGTAATTCCGCCACACGAAGTACCTGCGCTTGTCAAGCGAAGAACAAACTAAGCGTAGCAAAAAAAGAATTTGACGCTACGTTGCATTTAGGTATTTGATATTTGTTTGAAATTTTACGGTCATCACTTTGTTTCTTTTTCTACTAAATACCAGTCAGTGATCAAAGAAGATATTTCAAAAACTACTATCACAACACCTGTTGGGAGTTCACCTTCATGACATTGCAGCCTAAACATTTCTAAAGTTTATCAACGAAGTTCTTCAGAGTCTCGATTTCTGTAATGCACACTTTGTTTTAATGTTATAAAGAATATGGCGTCGTTATAAAGTCTGGTAAATTCATATTTGGCGAATCCCGGTTAAATTTTTTGCCTATTTGGTTTTTGTTTCCAAAACTTTTCTTCTGCCAAAAAAGTCAGCGTCATTCGTGATTGGCCACGTCCGGACATAGTAAAAAAATTTGCCAGATTTTGAGTATGACAAATTTCGTTAGGCAATTATTTCCACAAGCAGCAAAAGTTTCAGCGACATTAAACTATCTTCTTCAGGGCAATGCAAAGCATTTGAAGCTACAACGGAGAGCGTCTTACAAGCAACTAGTTAATTCTAAAATCAACGTCCCAATAAGTATTTTTACTAACGCTTCAGATTTTTCAGTTACTAGCGACATCAGACACATATCCGGGCAGAACGATCAAGTTGTCAATACCTTGTCACTCGTTAAATAGCTTAAATCTCAATTCAACTTTGAGGCATTAGCAATGGTACAACGAGACGACAAAAATATATTCACCACAACAGGTTGTTCTTACATCACCAAAACATTCCGCGAAGCTGCTTTGGACATGACACATTGACTCTCGCATTCTGAAACGAACGCAACAGTCAAGCTCGTTACTAAACGCTACGTGTGGCCGTGGATAAAATCAGACTGTAGACAATAGGTTCACGCTGGTCTTCAATGCCAACGTTCAAAAATATCACGATACGTATCAGCAGCTGTCGGAGTTTTTACAACCTCCAAACAAAGTTCGATCACATCTACTGGTATATCGTCGTTATGCCATCATTAGAACAATACAAACACTGTCTTACTATGGGGCTGTACCGATGGGTGAACAAAAAGTTACAACAGGTGCAAGAACAGACCAATGCAGACAATTTGAATCCTACCTTTTTAAACTTTTAAATCGTTTATTAAGTTTGATTTATTTAAAAACAACCATCCATAAGCGAACGATATGGTTGGCAGCAGTTATGTGCCACCAAAATCATCAATGGACACAAGTTTTTTTTACGGGTTTGCTAGACATCCGATCAGCTTAGGAAGAATATTTACAAGCAACAGCAGCTGACATAGTTTATGGTCTTTATTTTCCAGGTACCTTTCTTTCATTGCAAGCCTAATCACACAACATACAACGCATCAAAGTTTACTGAGGAACTTCGACAACATTTTAACAATTTAAGACCTAGCGAGGGATCTCGTCATAGAAGCAAAAAATTGATTATATTTAAAAATTTTGCTACTACAGATCAAGTCGTTGTACGCCTAACTGGAGAAAAAATGATAAATTTTTCTAACGAACACCACAACGTTTAGTAAAAATGCAGTAAAAAACTCTTAAGCTGTTTAAGAAACGCCATAAAAACAAAAAACAATCTTAAACATATGATGTACTTTTAGGTTATCTGTAACGTGAGATACAACCCAGCTAATCAGATCGCGTTTTAGTTACATCATTTTTACGTTAACGTTTCTCGCATAACCACGTGTATGTGAAGCTTAACGTCAGCATTAAAATAATTTTTAGATGTAATTTTTTGGTTTAATTTAGTAATTTGGTAAAACTTAATTGAGAGATTTGCGTTTATATTATTTTTTAGTTGAAGTTATAAATTATCTACAAGAAAAATACAGAACGATATCAACACAAAACAGCGTACAGCTTTTGCGACTGTAATTTGGTCAATAAAACGTCAGAAATGTACTTCTAGAGCCTTAAGCCATCCAATATTAGACATAAAGCCTCCCTCAAATTTATGTAGCGACGTTACTCTAGAGGTATAACAATTATGTTTATTTAACGTAATTGGTTTAATAGGTGGCAGAGAAGAATAAACGCAATAACTAAAAACTCATTAAATTATGTTAGGTAAAATAAAAATATCAAAAACGAAGACAATCGCCGTTGTCAAAAAGTAGTCACGAATTAGTAATATACGACAAAATAAAATCAGCGCCAGCTCTAAAGTCAAAATAAACTTACCCGTTTGAGCAGCCAGGTGGCGTTGTAACCTGAAAACAAAATACATAATTAAACCTTTAATAAATATAAGGAAAATGATATTTATATTAAAAAAAGGTCACAATTACACACCTAGATAAAAACTAGTGAAATAATATCAAAAAATATACAGGCTATTTTAAAACGTGAACAACAGGTTTACAATATTTCAAAATAATAAATAATACTGAAAGCAACCGTTACAATGGCTCAAAATTACTAATATTGAAATATATTATAACAAACACAAGTTAAAGGCGTAAATGCTGAGCACATATTCACATGTGCAAAAATTAACGAAATAAATTACCGAAGGCGTTAATTACGCTAAGTGAGACAAAACTTAATCAATTATATAACAATAAAAGACGTTAGATATTTGTAATAAAAACATAGCTTGGTTCAAAGTGACTTTTATGGTATTACCAATAAACTTACATCACTTTGAAGCTGCAGAATTATATAAAAATAAACAATATTAATATTCCGATACCAGAAAAGGCAAAAGTAGCACATGTAGTCGAACAAGCATCATAACTAAACTGAAACTAGGCCGGCCATCCAGTGAAAAAAAAAACAAGATAGATGACTGAGACCATGAAGAAAAACGCGACTGGGCTGTGCTGGCATAGAAAACTACAAAACCGGTAAAAAAAGAGGACTATAGATGAGGCCTATACCCTAAATTCAAAATAGGATATATGAAGAACGACTGATGAAGATGATGATGAATATACTGATACTGAATATCCGTTTAAGCAATTAAATTGGTTATCTAAATATAATTTCTGGTTTAATTAAATTAAATTCGACCGTACAAAAATATATTGAAAAAAAACCAGATTTTTCGGCCAAACTGTGGCCGTAAGCCCATCTTGACCCAAAGCTTGAAAGATATATACCCAAAGCCCGGCCCGAATTTTTTATCTTGGGCCGGCTCGAAACCCAGCTCGAATTCAAACCGGGCTTCGGCCCGACCCGGCCCACAGGCCATCCTTAACCTTTAACGACTTCATTTGGAAAACCGTCAAAAAATGAGTAGCTCACTGAGCAGCGTAACCAAAGCCGTAGATGATGTCAAAAGTGGTCTACAAGACGCAGTCTTGTCGCATCTATTGTAAAGTCTTGTAATAAAAACCTTCTATAGGAACTAGAACAAAACGGGATATATGCGCAAAAATATGCAGACGAAGTCACTATGTCAGAAGAATTGTTTTAAGCCTCATGCAAATAGATCTTGAAGTAGTGGAAAATTGAGGCACCACAAAGACCACAGCAGTAGCTTTCATAACAGGAAAGAAGCGTCAAGAAGACTGAAAGAACAACAGAACGACGAGGTTAACTCTTTCAGAACTAACGTTAAATAATAAATTATACTTGAACTCCCACAATCAACATATCCAGTCATTTTGGAAAATAAGAACTAAAATCGGAATTGATCTTTTAGACATATTCTAAAGTGATAGTCCTTACAGCTGGATATAAATCTTTAGTTTGGTCCAACTAATGAAAACTTCTAGCAAAGATCAATATAAGCTCACGGAAGAAGTGAAAAAGTAAAAAGTTTCACACATCAATTAAACTAGACAATTAAAAATTTAAAAGAAATTCGAAACAACGCTTCACAAACACGTGAAGTCACAATGAAATTAAAGGTTAGAATAGCTTATGTCAATGTGTATCAACGTCACAATAGTTTCCTTCAAAAAAGATTTCTAATAAAATACTTTTTCTTTAAAATATGAATTTAGAAAAGTTGTTCAGATTGATGAGCTATGCAAGCAAATTTTCATCGAGGTTAAGTTTTCATTTAAAAATTTTGCCAAAAGTACTTTTAGTAAAACAATTTTTTTCAAAAATTTTAAACGCGAAATTTTGATAAAATTTTCAAACTTAATTACTCTGAAAAACTTTTTATTTTAATATTGCGCCGTATTTTTTACAGAAAATTTACATTATTGGACTTAGGAAGATGAAATATTAACTTAAACATTTTTAAATTTATTTACCTATTCATGTGTCAATCTAAAGACACAATGTATATAGAACACAAAGCTAACTAAACGACATTAGAAGAAATAAAAGAAGTTAGTTAGGAAAAAAAAAATTTGATAGTTTCTAAGGTGAGTGCACGCGTGTCAATCGCTCCGTAAACAAACTCAAAATCTGAGCCTTTACGAGTTAAATTTACACGTAAGTGGTTAATTATAAAGAGAATTAATTGCATAAGATTAGATTATATAAATAAACATTTAAGAAGGAAGGAGAAACGGGTTAATTAAGTACCAATTTGTAAATATTGAATATTAAATATACGAATAAATATACAAACAACGTCGGGAGATAAGTGATACCACCTCCGAAAGGTCGACTTGGGTGATAGCACTGCGCGCTACAAGACGATTAAATAACAAATAAATGTTTAAAAGGAAGCATATCCGGAATGCACAAGAATTAATAATTAAAAGGTTAACACCCACGTACAAATTGTGAACAGAGAAATAAATTACGGTAAAATTCAATTAAAGTGATTAATTAAAATTAAAGATGAGTGAGTTCGACAAAATTGAGGAAATGTTTCAAAGAATAGAGGGGAACATGAACCAAATGAATACAAAATTAGATACACTAGTATCAGAAATGAAACTAGTAAAAGAAGAAAACGTAAAATTAAAAGCACAAATATTAGAGCAAGAAGGAAAAATAATTAATCTAGAAAGAGAAGTAAGAAAAAAGAATATTGTAATAAAAGGTGTAACAGATGAAGAAAACGAAAATGAAAATGAATTAAGGGCCAAATTACAAACAATTATTCAAAAAATAAGTATGAACATAGACATAAAAGCCGATACCGACCAAGCCAGAAGAATTGGGGGCTACAGCAAGGACAAGAAAAGACCAATACACGTTAAATTAACTAAAGAAAGTACGAAACTAGCAATCCTTCAGAATGCGAAAAAACTTAAAGAATCTGACATATGGATCGACCAAGACTACACCAAGAAAACACAAGAAGAAAGAAGGAGATTAATACCACAACTGAAAGAAGCGCGAAAAAAAGGGTTTAAGGCGCAGTTAAAATTCAATATGCTAATTGTGAACGACCAAATATACAAAGTCGAAGATTTAAGAAAGAAAGAAAAATGGACAAAGGAAATACACTAAAGAGCACAGTAACAGAAAGGTCCCCAGAGGGATACACTTTGGATGAACAACTACAGAAAATATTCCGTACCGGAAGAAAAAACTGGTAGAAAAAGATAGGATAGGAGAAAACGATGACAAAAAAGGCAATGAACAAGGAAATGCGCAAATGAGAATACATCAAAAACAAAAAAAATAGGAAAGAAAATAAACAATACAACAAAGAAGAACCGAAGGAAATAAAACAAAAAAGAGACGTGATAAAAATTGGCACCTGGAATGTGAAAAGCATCATAGGGAAAGAAGATGAAATAATCGAGGAGATGCAAATGCAAAACATCGACTATTTAGGCATAACGGAAACCAAAAGAAAAGGGAAAGGAAAAATGGAACTAAACGAAGGACACTGGCTATATTGGTCAGAAGTAGAACAAGAAGAATGGGGAGCAAAAGAGGTAGGGTTAATAGTAAAAGCCGATAAAGTAAAAAATATCAGGGAAGAAAGGTATATCAATGAAAGGCTGCTGGCACTAGAAATCAAAATAGACAATGAGGAAGGGTGGACGATAATAGTAGCGTATGCGCCCAATGATAATGAGAGGAAGGAAATGAAAGACCAGTTTTATGAACTACTACAAATGGAAATTGATAGAGGAGAAAGAAATGTAATTATAATGGGAGATATGAATGGCAACATAGGCAATAACAATGAAGGCATAGAAAGGCACATGGGGCAGCAGGGCGAAAATACTAAAAATGATAACGGTAGAAGGCTAATAAACCTATGTGTTGGAAATGACTTGGTGATCACCAACACGAAATGTATGCACAAGGACATACACAAATACACCAGGGAAGTCCGCTCCAGGAACCAGAAGTCAATCATTGACTACTTTATTGTAAATACGGAAAATTGGAACAGAGTAAAGGATATAAGGGTGAAAAGAAACGCCGAAATAGGAAGTGACCATTTCTTACTAAAAATGGAACTCTGGACAAACGCGAAAGATAAAGATGAGATAAAAAGAAAGATAATAGTAAAACAAAAAATTAAAAGTTATAGGCTAAAGGAGAGTGAAATACAAAAAATTTACCAAGAAAGTCTAGAGAAGAAAATTGCCCAAAATAAAAGAGAGGGTGAAGATATAGAAAGGAAATGGAGACACTTTAAAGACAACATTCTAGAAGCAGCAAGAACTAGCTGTGGAGTAAAGAAAATTGTGAACATATACAGGAAGGGAAGCAGATGGTGGTCAACCGAGATACAACAAAAAGTCAAAGAAAATAAGGAAAAATGGAAAAAGTATATAATAACTGGATCGGAAGAAGACTATAGCACATACAAGAAAATACGAACCGAAGTAAAGAAAAGTATAAAAGAACCAAAGGAAAAGACATGGGAAGAGTTCGGAAACAGGATGAGAGTAAATTATTTAGAGAACCAAAAACTTTTCTATAATACATTAAAGCAATTAAAACAAAAGAAACCACCCAAACTAAGAAACATAAAAGATAAAAACGGGAAAGTGATAACCGAAGAGAGAGAAATAATGCAAAGATGGAAGGAATACTTTGAAGAACTAACAGAAGCAAGAAATAATGACGTAGAACAAGAGATAAAGGAAGTAAGAACGGGACATGGGGATACACAAAAGATACAAAGAATCACAAAAGAAGAAATCGTTGAAGCAATCAAGAAACTCAAACTAGGGAAAGCACCAGGAGAAGATGAAATCACAGGCGAAATGTTGAGATATATGGGACAGATAGCTGTAGAGGAATTCCGTGAGTTGCTAAACGAAATAATAGCACAAAAAATAATACCTACAGACTGGAATATAAGAATAATACTACCCCTATACAAAAAAGGAGACATAAAGGAATGCTCAAATTATAGGGGCATTACACTAACGAGTATACCCGGCAAAGTATTAAGCAGCATTATCGAGAAGCGACTGAGAGAAGAAATCGAAAACTCGCTGGAGGAGTCACAACATGGGTTCCGTAGAGGGAGAAGCACACAGGGCCTAATTTTCACAATCAGACAATTAGGGGAAAAAACGATGAAGAAAAAAAAGGAAATTCATATTTACTTTATTGACCTGCAAAAAGCCTTCGACAGGGTAAGGAGAAAGGATGTGTGGAAAAGCCTAGAAAGAAGAGGAATAAGCAATTATATGATAGATGTGATCAAAGCACTATACAAAGACAATAGAAATAAAGTAAGGACACATAACAACGAGTCAGAACAATTTGAAACAAAAATAGGACTGAAACAGGGATGCGTGCTCAGCCCACTCCTATTCTCAGTACTCATGGACGACATAGTGAAGATTTGTAAAAATAAATGCTACAATATGGAAGTGGAAAGTTGGAGATTGAATAGAATAACAATACAGGAACTACTATTCGCGGATGATATGGTACTACTAGCAGAATCAGCAAAAAAACTCCAAGAAAACATTAATATCTACGATCGCGAGCTCAGCAAAATAAACATGGAGATAAATATAGAAAAAACTAAAACTATGATTATGGCCAAGACAGTCCTTCAACACAATATCAAGATAAAAGGACGAACACTAGAACAAGTAACAAACTTTAAATATCTAGGTACAATAATAGATAACAAAGGAGAAATAGATAACGAAATAATGGAAAGAATAGGCAAGGTGGGAAAAATATTCAACACACTTAAAAACACGTTCCTCAGGAAAAAAGAAATTCCAGAACAAATAAAATCAGAAGTGTATAAAAAAGTAGTGCGACCATCGTTAATTTATGGCAGCGAATCATGGACGATAAACAGAAGAAACGAGAGCAAAATTAGAGCAATGGAGATGAGATATTTGAGGAAAATTAAAGGAATAACAAGATTGGACAGTGAGAAATGAAAATATAACGGAACAATTGAAAGTGAAACCTATATTGACACTGGTAGAAGAAAGGCAGTTAGGTTGGATGGGACATCTGCTTCGAATGGATGACAACAGGATAGCGAAGAGAGTATATGAAGCAAGAACAGAGGGGAAGAACGCAGACCAAGAAGGAAATGGGAGGAACAAGTAAAAGTAGCAGCGGAAAATAGAAACATACAATGGAGAGAAGTAAGGAACCTGACAAGAGACAGAAAGACTTGGAATAAATTAATTAAGAATTGCTAATCAAATGTAATAAGATTTATAAGGTACATATATTGTAAACAGGGGCATAATCCGACACCGAAAGGTACAAGGAAATTAGATTAAATAAAAATAAAATAAATAAAAGAAGTTAGGAAAAAAAACTCGAAAAACAGTAGGTAGTAGTAGTTTTTTGGGTAGTTTAATGAATACAAAAATATTTTGTTACATCCCTAGTAGAACAAAGTCACTCAAAAGAAATCAAAAACGTATTTTTAGTGTAAAAAACTTAGAACAAAAAATTATTTTCACAACTTGTTGCAAAAACATTTATGATATGAAACAAATTGATTTATTAAAGATTTTTTTAGGCTAATTGGTGTATTTATTTAGTACAATTAAATAAATAAATAAATACACCAATTACTTAAAAAAATCCTAATATGTTTTATGGTAAAACTTTTGTGTCTCAAAAAATTAATTTAACTTTATTAGAACATGAAATAAACAAACACTCCAATAATATTTACGTTTTGAATTTTATGAAACGGAAATTGTGCAATCTATCAAAAACGGTTTTTTCTTTTAAAAATTTTAAAAACCAAATATTTATGATGTTTTTAAAAACTTTAACTACACGAACACATACGTCAAACAAACGTCTTCATCCTTATTCACTCATGGAGAATCATATTTCTCTTTGTTAAGTAGCGAGATTTGACAAAACAATTTTCTCGAGTTATCCAGTACACTTGTGTAATTAAAATCTTTAGCTTTGGTCTGAGGTTAAAATCTTTTTGAGTACGATACACATTTAATGAAATAAATGGTAGTTTTTAAGATACGTAAATCAAATTTGTCCCACTACTCCATTTGATCTTGAATATTTCCTGTTTAGTTTCTTTTCTTAATAATAACACTTATTATGTACGAATAATTTTACATACTTATAAATTTACCTCATTTGCTTTAAAAAAAAACTTTGTTGATTTCCAGTTACATGTATGCATACATAACAGATTTTGTTTATCAAAAAACTACGACAAGATAAAAAATATTTTAGTTTCCAGCAAAAAACTTTCTTTTAAACACTGTTTAAAGATTCTAACCTACAAATTTGTTTAAACAGCTGAGAAAAATTATTTGTGCATTTTCAGTACGTTTAAAATCTTTGTCGTCAAATTTTCAGACAATTTTATAAGTTTTTTATAATTTTTTCTGCAAGTTAAAAAAATGTAATATTTGTTTTGTATAAAAAAGTATTTTTTGCTTATTGAAATTTTAAACATTAAAAACCACGAATGTGATACTTTAACTAAGCAATTTATAAGCATTACGCTGAGAGCCCATGGTTCAAATCCCGTAGCTGCCACTTCCAAAAACATGTCAAACAACCACCGCCGCTTTAATAAAAAGTAATAAGTCATTAATGTTCAACGGTATTCTCTAAGAAATACAACAAATGCCATTCAAAAACCAAAATTTTATTTAAAAAAAAACATTTTATTTTAATTTCAAAATTGTTTTTTATTTAACACTAAGGTAACACTCTCCCAACAAATGGTTAAGACATTTATTAAACGAATCTAATTCGTCTTGTTTGTACGCGGACATTTCACGTTTTTGAAAAAACAAAAATTAAAAAAACTAATTTGTTCTACTAGGGATTAGTCTTAGTAAATTTAAAATAAAAGATTAAAAACAGCTTGTTATTACAGAACGAAAAATTAGTAAATAAGGTGATATGAAGATAAACAAGATTTGTAGACGTAACTATTAATCATAATGTCAAAAAGTGTATGCGAAAGATAAGTTAAAAAGTAACATAAATATAAATTAGTCATTAAATAAAAAACTTTTAAAAATAAGAATTGCATTCTAAAAGATATGTAAAAAACATTAATAAATAAAACTGCCTTCATTGTAATCATCAATTAGTGGCGGCTTTTCCGTTAGGTCATTTGGTCAATGACCCTCCAAAAAAATACTAAAAATTATGCTACTTTATATAACAACGATAATAATGATTTTGCCTATTCCAAAAATAGTTTTAATGTTGAAAAGACCTTTCTGTAGCATTGGCCACCAGCCCCCACTGACATCAATATTCGTTCGTTCATGTAGTTACGTAATGACGGAAAAAAACTTTAGAGCAACAAAGTGATAACTCAAAATATATTTTAAAAGTCAATTATTATATAAGTAGAAGCGTGCGTATCGTAAAAAATACATTTAAAAGTTTTTAAGTAGTTTGAAAACTAAAAAACAAAACGTTTTACATATTTGATAAATTCAAATAGTAGAGTATTATGTATTTTGGACTCGGTAGTATTTGTCCTAAGATTTTAAATTGTTGACTGATTTTAGTAGTAAATGAAGTACCAAGATTAAATTTGTCATGTTAACAATTTTGTTTTTTTTTAATTTAGAATTAAATTTTGAAAAAAAAACAGCACAAAAAATAATGTATGTTACTCTCGACGAAAGTTTCATAACATAACTCACTCTTATGCAGCTTGAGGCCTGTCCTAACTCTCGTGATGCTATGCATCACTTATCAGAGCTTGTAGCAATTACTATTTAGTGCTTTCAATTGCATAGTAAAAAGTAGAAGTCTGGAAATTTTAGTTGAAATTAAAAAAAAACGATGTTAAAGTCAATGTCTAATTTCGCAGCTTTAGTAACAAATGTAGTACCGACATTATATTTCAATTTCAAGTTTTTTTTTAATTTTTAAGAAACAATGTAATTGTACAAAAATCAACACAAAAAATAATGTAAGTTACTCTCGTCGAAAGCTTCATAGCATACTTTACTTTTGACGCTTGTTACGTAAATTACACTGGTCTACATGAAAATCGGCCCTGATACCATTCTTGACGATCCTTATGTAAAATGACCTCCTGAATCCAAAAATGAGCTCCGTTTTTACCCATCACCCACCTATTTTGGGGGGACTCTCTTTTTATTTTATGTTTTGCATTTTTTTTTAGAATTTTAACTTATAGCCGTTAAACATCCCAAAGCAGGTAATAAAATTTATACCAAAGTATATGGCAAAAGTTTTGCTATAAAATGTATATAGAAGCAACAATAAAATACAAATATATAAGAACAGTAAAAAAATATCAATAAACAGTTAGGAAGATTCACTGCACGACGCTGGCGATCTCAATACCACATGCAGGTTTGAACAGGAATTTTCGACAGGCTTGAACTTGCATTACTCTTCTCATTATAGTATATTACATTGTTTGCTTAACTGCTTTGATCAGTACATCTATAGCTGTTGCAGAGTTAACTTGTCGACGTTTTAAACGTGCTGGATTTTGTGTTCATTTTTGTTAATTTGTGTAAAACAGTAAAACTACTTTTACTCCGGATTTTTTCAAGTGACTAAGTGTGATTTGTGGTTAATGTCGGGCGTTAAATTACTGTTTAGTTATGCCACGCGAGTGTGAAAATCATCCCGATAGCTTCTGCTATGTCTGCGGGGAATTAACTTTAAAAGCGCAACGAAAACCCCTTTCTCCGCTTGTTAAAACAGCTTATAAATTGTACTTTAATTGTCAAATTGGCGACCAGGACAAGACTTGGGCTTCATCAGTTTGCTGTACGACTTGTTACAGTAGTTTGACCAAATGGCTCAAAGGTACTCGTAAATCAATGCCATTTGCTGTGCCCATTGTTACTTTTGTATGACTTCCACCGTTGGGTTTTCGAGCAAAAGTAAGCATACAATTCAGTATCCCAATATTCCGTCAGCTCTAAGACCTGTTCTCATAACGATACTTTGCCAATCCGAGAGCCCCTAAACACTTATACTCTAGAGCCGGAAATTGATTTAAAAGACTCTGAGCCACAACCTGGGGCTTCGAATGATACGTTCAATGATGATGAAGAATATTCCGAAGATTTAGTTTCTCGACAACCTCACCTCCTCACTCAATCGGAATTAAATGATCTTGTCAGGGATTTGCAGTTACCCAAGACTAAATCTCAGCTCCTAAGATCGCGACTTCAACAGTGGAATCTCTTAGAAAAGGGAGTAAAAATATCTTCTTACAGGACCAGACAAGCAACTCTGAAATATTTTTTCTCAGAAGATAAAGGTTTAGTGTTCTGCCCTAATGCAAATTTATTGATGACAGAGCTACACATGCCATGTGACCCCGACAAATGGAGACTGTTTATAGACTCATCAAAAACGAGCTTAAAAGTTGTCCTGTTGGTAAATGGGAATGACTTCTTATCAGTTCCAGTTGCATACTCTGTTGATATGAAGGAAACGTACGAAAACATCAGAATCCTTGATAAAATTAGTTATCATGATTATAAGTGGAAACTTTGCGCTGACTTAAAAGTTGTTGCTCTACTCACGGGCCTGCAATCAGGATTCACAAAATATTGCTGCTTCCTTTGTGAATGGGATAGCCGAACCCGAGATAAACATTACATCGTACGGGACTGGCCTCCGCGAGAAAATTTTATTCCTGGTCCGAAAAATGTCGCCCACAATCCTTTGGTTCCGAAGGCAAATATTTTTTTACCACCTTTACACATCAAACTTAGATTGATCAAGCAGTTTGTGAAAGCAGTAGACAAGACAGGTGGCGCATTTCAATTTTTGAAAACTAAATTTTCTCGTCTTAGCGAAGCTAAAATCAAAGAAGGCGCTTTTTTTGGTCCCCAGATTAGACAACTCTTCCAAGATTCGACGTTTATTGAACACCTAAATCGAAAAGAAAAACGAGCTTGGTTTGAATTTCAAAACGTTTGTAAGAACTTCCTGGGTAACCACAAAAGTGAAGATTATGTCGCTCACGTCGAGGAACTGCTTTTAGCGTACAAGGACATAGGATGTAACATGTCTCTTAAAGTTCACTTCCTTCACTCGCATCTGGACTTTTGCCTGAAAATTTAGGAGCAGTCTCGGATGAACACGGTCGGATGAACACGGGAAACGGTTCCATCAAGACATCGCTAAACTGGAGAAGAGATTTTCAGGGAAGTAGCATGCAAGCATGTTGGCGGAGTACTGCTGGTTTTTGAAACGAGAGAACTGTACCGCAGGGTATAAAAGGAAAGCAAGCACCAAGTAACGATGAATATATTTTTATTTATTACTGTTTATAGCTAAAATAGTTCTTTTTCCCATTTAAATTAAATTCATGTCCATATATTTATTATTATAATAATTATTATAATTATTATTATCGTTCGATAAATAAATTATAATTAATTTATCGAAAAATGGTAAAATTAGAGATTTGGGGCTCCCTCGAAAATGGCGGGTGATGGAAGAAAACGGAAGACATATTTGGATTCAGGACGTCATTTTACATAAGAATCACCCGGAATAGTGTCAGGGCTCGATAAAAAATATTTTTTTGCAGACCAATGTTATTATTCTGTTTGGCTGAATTATAAAAACCTTGATAAAGACGCTGTTTAGTGTCTAGAAAGTGGCACTTTATTAGACTACTTCGATAATAATAAATTGGACCAAACTGTCACTGTCAAGAATATGATATAACGCAATAGTTATTTATTTAATGAATTCTTGTCTAAATTAGATTTATTTTTCTTCGTGGATTTTTATAGTCTTCGTTAAAACGTGCACAAGAAATGATATTTATAAACTACACAATTTGAGTTGTTGTAAATTTGTCACGTTTTCAATAACATTCTTTTTAAATTAAAAAAACAAATTTTAAACTACAAAAACATAAAGTGTGTAAGTCTCGTCGAAAGTTTCATAACATATGTAACTCACTTTCATGTAGCACTCGGCCTACTGAGTCAATGTTGTAATCGAAGTGGAAGAACTCTGAACTGTTTACCTTTGTTTTCAAAATAAAAGTGACATTTAAAACTCAGTTACCCTAGACGAGTAGAACAGGTAGCTCAGGATCTCGTACTACAAAAGTAATCTATCCCCCGGATTCTAAGGGGTGGGCAATAATCACAATCAAACAGTAGTAAACAGTACGAGAAAACGCAAATATAAAAAAAGCAAATAACAAACTCCATCGGAACATGGAAGATCCAAAGGATAAAAACTAAACAAATAGAAATAATCGCAGAGATAGAAAAATATAAATAAATAATAGTTAAAGTAGATATTAAAGTACATGGACAACCAACAGTAATTTTGGGCTTATATGCACAAGAGATGATAATAATAGTGACGAAAAAATGCCTTTTTTGACAAACTATCTGACAATAGAAAATATACCTACACAAAAAATAAATTATTATCATACGAAACCTTAACAGTCGTGTTGGAAAAGAAGAAGAAGACATAGTAGGAAGGTTTGGAGAGGACGTAAAAAAATGAGAACGAAGATAGATTGATAAATTTTTGCAGAGAAAATAAATATATTATAACAAACACATTTTTCTGACATAAAAACATTTACAAATATACGTGAATAGATTCTACAACACATCTTAGGTCAATAATTGACTTCTTCATTGTACAAAAAGAAAAAGATTTTCAAATGAAAGACGTTCGAGCGTATCATCAAGCAAAATTATCATATGGTAATAAACCATCTCATATATACATACAAAAAAGATATACAAGCAAATACAGAAGAAATAAATGAGATGACTTTTAAAACCAAGCTGCTAAAGCAGTTTAGCATTCAGTGCCTATACGAAAAAAAGATAGAAAACAAACTAGACATCAACAAAGACGGATCACCGGACGTATGCACATTTGAAGAAAAACTAGATTTAATTAAAGAACAGAAAAAAGCACATGTGTGATGGTTATCTACCCAAACACCCCAATCAAAAGAAGAATATGTACATTTTAGAAAAGGAGTAAAATATAAAGTAAGAAATGAAAAAAACGAACATTGGAACAGACTATGTAGCAATATAAACAGCAAATTAGCATACAACAGATCATCCTCAGCATGGAATACAATAAAGAAAATAAGAAATAGTAAAAATACAAAAGAAACAATACAGGCAATGTTGTTGGAAATATGGATAAAACACTACTCCAAAATACTACAAGAAAATATACATGAATACTTAAATGACGAAGAAGTTGTAAATACTATCGTAGAAATGGAAATTACCACCAGGAAAGTACAAATAGCACTCAATAAAATAAAAAATACTGAAGAATAAAACTTCTTAAATATTGAGCAGAGAAACTTGTACAATATTTAACAGATGCATAAGCGTAATCCCATCCATATCTAGACTGCTCTCTAGTATAATAAAAAAACTGGCGTGGTCATCACACGACTTTCCTGATGATGATGAGGAAGGAATGTCTACATATTTTTTTAAGGTTATGTTGTCATAAAACCATTTTGAAGTGATATGTACGCGTTTGTATTGATTTCTTAGCATGCTTTAATTTTTTTTAAATTTTTCTCCTCGATTTCATTAAAATTATGTTGACTAACCTTAATATTTTTGCGCCTCGATATTACTTACTCATTTAGTAAATCAGTAAAAAAAATCGTCGCAGGCAGGATTCGAAACTATATTATATTTGTGAATTCATTCTAAATTACAAATTAAATATCTGATAAACTGTTAATGTTAGAAATTTTTTTTATTTGAATAATTTGTTAGGAAGAATTATCTCTATAAAAAACTGTAAAAATAATTCAAATAATTTACATACGAACAAAATTATATAAGAAAAACTGTTAAAAATGGCGGATACACTTACTTTCGGTTTCTTTATCAAACCTATCTTTTGACAACGCAGAAAGAATATAGAAACCCAGCTCCACACCAAATTTCAAGTTACTAGGACTTTTGGTTCAGAAGTTATCGTTAGTACATCCAAAGATAATTTAAATAAGAAGCAGCACTTCGTATATAAACAAGTCAAAAGCATATAGAGAAAACTTGTTATTTTTTAACGTATCTTGTTTTCCTTTCAAACATGAAACTTTGTGAAAAAAAAATCGTCGTAGGCAGGATTCGAACCTAGGATTATATATGGAATTCACTTTAAATTATAAATCAAATATGTAATAAACTGTTAATGTTAGACAAAATTTTTATTTGAATAAATTGTTAGGATAATTAACTATAAGAAATTGTGAAAATAATTCAAATAATAAGGAATTGTAAATACTATCGTAGAACCGGCAATTACTACCAATAAACTACAAAAAGCACTCAAAAAAATAAAAAATACTAAAGAATAAAACTGCTTAAATATTGGGGAAAGAAACTTATACAATATTTAGCAGAAATGTTTAACAAAATAGAAAAAGGATAGGAAATTCCCCAAAAATGGAAAAAGTCATAGGTACTATATTAGCCCAATATATAAAAAAGAACATAAACAACAATGCTCAAACTATAGAAGCATAAGCGTAATCCCATCCATATCTAGGCTGTTTTCTAGTATACTAAAAAAAATTAGAAGAAGAAGCTATACACTTTAGCGAAGAGCAAACTGAGCTGGGAAAAAATAGATCATGTTTGGACAATATACGTGGGCCGAAAAAGTGGACTCAAAATTGTTTGGTTCTGATAGCGAAAATAGTCGTGTTTCTCATTAAAGTATGCAAGACGACTGGTTTCCTGTTAGCACAAGTTGAGAACTCATCTAAAGTAGACAGTACGATATTGACGCATGCGCAATATAATAAGCTAGGAACTCAATTAGTTGGCGCTTGACAGTTGACAGTGTGTGTTGTAGTTTACTGTTGTACTAGTTTCGATTTTTGCTGTTTGTATTTGTATTTTGGGGTTGTTACTGTTATTAAAATCGTCCTTAATAATAGCGCATAAATTATGTCGTCACGTAAAAGTAGGACACGAAATGATGATGACAAACAATGTGTAATATTTGGTGGTGGTGAGAAGTTGAGTCATTCCGTTACGTCCCCAATAATTTGAAACCAACCGAAGTTTCTAAAGAACCAACTGTAGAGAAAATATCGGTGATTCTAGCAAAAGAATTAACACAGACATGGTTAAAAGCTTCGATTCCTGCACTATCTTGTGATCGCATTCTTCAAATGCGAAACTATTAAAGTAAGTGCAAAAATATAAAAAAAAGTTTTAAAAATAGAAAGGAAAGTTTCGGGAGAAACTTCGGCAGTTTGTGAAAAAGCACGAACAACACTTTTTGACATTAGATGTTGTAAATGTCCAGGCTTTATGTTTTGCAAATGTGATAAAACTAAAAGAGTACCTCTAAGTGAGAAAAAATCTTTTCTAATTAGAGATCTGTTAGGGAAACGACAATAGGTTCTCTTAATATTATTGCAAGGAAAAAACTTCAAGCTACTCAGAATAGAAAAGAAAAGGAACTAAAACGAATCAAAACACATAAAATGGAGTCTGAAGCTTGTATCGAGGGAGAAATTAAAATCAATTTGTCTGACAGAAGCTTGATTTTATGGTACATTTATTATTTATAAATTAATCATTATGTGGCTTTACCTCCACAGGTATTACCAGAAAAATTACGCTGGCTTGATGCCGATGCCGGTGCTAAAGGAAAAGCTGCAGCATCTATTTTTAACGCTCTAGTTTCAGAACCTTGTTCTCCTGAGCTTGACTTTTACTTTATGAAGAAAACTAATCAAATGAGACTTAAACTACCATCATTAGCAATGGCTTGGAATAGAATTGCAATTCCAAATGCTGTTTTGCAAGATGTCGGTCTTATTAGTCCAGAAAATGTGTCAAAAGGTATCGACAAAAACAAGATAAGGAAGAAAATAAACGTAAATAGAGAAAAAGTTAAACAGGAAACGTTTGAAACGATTGAGTATCTGCAAGGTTTATACTTTGATGGTAAAAAGACGGCACTTGGTAAATGTCAAAAAAAACAAATAGTACGACAGGAAAACTATACTACAAGAGCATATTACGCTGATATCGGAACCAGGGACCACATATTTAGGGCATGTATCACCAAAAACTTCTACAGCAGTAAATATCTTTGGTCTTCATTAAAAGTAACGACATCAGTATGGAAAACTTGCGTGCGATTGCTTGCGATGCAACGGCAGTCAATACGGGACCCAAAGAAGGCATCATTAGACTGCTAAAAAATTCCCTAAAAAAGCCGCTGCAGTAGCTAGTTTGCCAACTACATGCTAATGAATTACCACTCCGGCACTTAATGCAGCAAATTGATGGTCACAGTACAGCACCACGATGTTTTTCAGAACTGATAGGAAAAATGCAAAAAATGCCAGTTGTTAATTACGAAGCTATTCAAGGTAATTTTATTTTTGAGGCTTTCGCGGTCATGATTTTTTAACAAATAATTATTTTCGGGTTTTGAGCCGCGTTCCATATTTACACTTTTCACAAAATTGATAAAACTTAGAAAACTTACAAACTTTAAAAAATCTTTACAATGTTTGACGTTTCGACAGTCATCTCGCTGTCTTCTTTAGAAAAAACTGAAACTGAAGATATAGGATCCGGACAAGCCTTTATATTACGCCGTTCGCGTCAGTGGCTCGTGACGGTTCCGATTCATTAGTTTTCTAGAACATGTTTTTCCATATTGGCACTAGATCGATTCCACTATCCTTATTAAAATTGTCGTACTTTTGGATTTCAATGGCTTCCTTGTATAGTCTAGGCAAGAAGTTTTGGGATTTAGCCAACATTGTTGCCTCTTCAAATTTTATCGTGTGACCGGTGTCTAAAAAGTGTTCCGCAACAGCAGATTTTGTGTTATGTTTCTTTGTATCCGCCTTATGTTCTTTTAATCTGGTAGCTATGTTGCGTCCCGTTTGTCCTATGTAAGCCAGCCCACACGAACAAGGGATGTGGTAGACCCCTGGTTCCTCGAGTGGTGCTTTTGTTTCTTTTGATTTTGAGAAA
Organism: Aquatica leii; assembly: GCA_035610365.1. Lineage (NCBI taxonomy): Eukaryota > Metazoa > Arthropoda > Insecta > Coleoptera > Lampyridae > Aquatica > Aquatica leii. Next base: position 69,210,643 of record CM069437.1, read on the forward strand.
TTGGCGGCTATTTTATTTGTTGCAGTGAAAATCACTTTGATATTTTTCCCTCTAAATATCCTGGCTATTTTATCCGTGCAGCCTTTTATGTAAGGAAGGAAGGAAGTTGCCACGGGTTCCTCCTTCTTTGGTTTTTCCTTACTGTGTTTGTTAATTGCTCGATATATGTCTGCTTTTCTAAAACCGTTTTTTATTAAGGCGTTTGTTAGGTGACCTAGCTTGGTTTTTAACGTGTTCGGTTAACTGATCGCCTTAGCCCTGTGTACCAAAGTTTTTAGAACTGCTCTGAACTGAATGATGATGTGATTCGGCGTTGAGGTATCTGTCAGTATGTGTTGGTTTTCTATATACTTGATGTCCCAATTTGTTGTCCATATTTTGAGTGACCAGTACGTCCAAGAACGGAATCCTTCTGTTTGTTTCCTTTTCCATGGTGAATTTGATGTGGTTGATGTGATTCAGAAAGTTGTGTAGTGTTTCTGTTCCATTAGACCAAATTACAAATGTATCGTCCACATAACGCAGCCAGCATTTTGGTTTGAGGGTAGCAGTTTCTAATGCTCTTTCGTCAAAATACTCCATAAATATATTGGCGATGACTGGAGAAAGTGGTGATCCTATGGCTGCCTCTTCAATATGTTCGTATACAATATTGTTGAATGAGAAGTACGTGGACTTTAAGCATAACTCAATTAGTCCGTTAAGCTCCTCATCCAAATCCGCTTTTCGTAATTTGGTCTTGATGATCTCCAGTGCTGTTTGTAGTGGCACTTTTGTGAAAAGAGATGTCACATCAAATCCGACTAAAATGCTTTCTGGTTCCAATTCAATTTCTTTAATTCTTGAGACGAAGTGCTGGGAATTCTTTACGTGATGGATGCTTTTTTTCGTAAGCGGTTGTAAAATGGTACATAAGTATCTATCCCGAGGATGAGTAGCTGAACCTGTAGCACTCACAATTGGGTGAAGTGGTACTCATGGTTTGTGGATTTTTGGAAGGCCGTAAAAGTGCGGCATCCTGGTGTCTCTAGGAATTAGTCGTCTCTTTTGATGTTCCGGAATCGGGCTTGCGGATCTTACAGCAGCTGAAATCTTTCTTTCTAGAGGTTTTATTGGATTCTTCTTCAATGGTTTGTACGCTGAATCTTGTAGCAAAGTATCTATTTTTTCCATGTAGTCGTTTGTGTTCATGATTACAGAAGCATTTTCTTTATCAGCTGGTAGTACAGTGATTTGTTTGCCTTAAGCATTTCTTTCCTCTCGATTGATGTTGGAAATTCAAGAAGAGGTGAGGGTCAAAACAGCTGATATTCTGAAGAAATCTACGACACCGAAATCAAAGTTTGTAAGTTTTATAAATCTTGTGAAAAGTGTAAATATGGAACGCGGTTCGAAACCCGAAATTAATTATTTGCTATTGAAGGTATTTTATGAATGCATCGGTTTTAAGCACAGATCAGTGTTATTTGCTACAAATTTGCAATACAGTTATCAGCGGTCATTGTCCAGTAGATTTTTCATTAAAAAATCCTAACAAATTTTCTCATTCGCAAGGGCTGACAGCTGCCAATCGCATTCTTAGACTTTATATTTCGACGGAAAATTCAAGTGAAAACTTAAAAATACTGACAGAGTACGTCACCAAAGTTTATTCTCCACTGGTTCGAAATTAAAGCATCATCCTTTTGTAAAGATGGTTCTAAACATCTTTTCGCACTAATTAAGAATTCTCGATATTTGCCGGAAGATCTACGGAATATTGTTGATCCAATCAAACAAAGAAACTGTGCACATACCGAAAACATCTTGTTGGCGATGATTACTGACTACAGAAAACGGTTATTACCAGTATTTGTATTAGTATTAGTAATGAGCAAAGAAGTATGAATTTCCTATTATCAGAACTCTATTTTCAAAAAAATATTTTTTATCATGATCGACACAACCTAAATTATACACACGATAAGGCAAGTAATTGAATAGAATAAGAAAAAACAAAAGTATACACAGTTAGGTTTCATAGATCTAGAAAAAGTCTATGACAGCATACTGAGGACTCTACTGTGGCAAGCTATGCGAAAAGTAGAGGTAAGGGAAAAGTGGATAAATATAATACAAAGATCATATACAAACAACAAATCTAAATAAATATAGAAAAAAGGATAACCAAAAGTATAGCAACAACATAAGGCTTAAAGCCAAGATGTAGCTTATCATATAGAACAAGTTTTAGAAATGTGGTACAAAGAATGTTCCAAAATGGACATAAGTAGTATAGTAAAGCCGGTTCTAGACCACATTTTCCCGCGCTTTTTTAAATTTTTGAATTTCGTATAAGTTCGTGTAAGTTCGGGTGTGATTGGTGTTTCTTTGGCTGTGTTCGTGTAGACGCGCAATTTTCAAATTTGAATTTCGTGTAAGTTCGGGTAAATTCGTAATCGGATGAGATCGGGCAAGTTCGAGTTTCGAAAAGAGGTGGGCGGTAGTAATCACATTTTTCGCATTTTTTTTGAAAGTTTGAATTTCGTTCGGTCACTCGTGTAAGTTCGGGTGCAAACCGCTTTGCAAACCGACCACCTTGCAAACTGCTTTGCAACCAACCGCTTAGCAAACCGCTACACACAGCGTGGTTTGTTTGCAAACAGCTTTACAAACAGGGTAGTTTGTTTGCAAACCACAGCTCTAACAACGCTTATCTATCCATTTGTTTGGTCAAAAAGCACATCGGTTTGTTACATTGTTTCGAAAGTTGTAATTTGAAACCGGAATATTGAAAGTCAACATCCAAATTTGTAATTTGACACTATAAATCGGTTTGTTGAAGCGGCTTAAAAATCAGTTGTTGTTTTTTCTTTTTTTTATTGCCAGTACTAAGTTTAATAAATTTCCGTATCCTTTTGCCGCTTGAACAAACCGATTTCTGGTGTCAAATTACAAAATTTGGTGTTGACTTTTAATATTCCGGTTTCAAATAAGAAACAGTGCTCTACACTCTTTACTCTTTGCAGATAAAGTTCTATTTACGCAAGACCTATATGCTACAAAAACTAAAGAAAGTTTGAAAAATGGGGATTGACTATAAACTTCCAAAAGACGTACCAATATTAGCTGCACAGGTACATGTAAAAACGACATTTTGTGAAGAATTGTAATCGGTAAAATAACCACAAAAAATCTACATGGAATACTATGGAATGAAAATATAAATCAAAAAACAAAATTACATATCTTTTATAGTATTGTTGAAAACATAGTGTTTTACAGTGCAGAAATGTGGTCATAAACTCAGACCATTAGAGATAAAATACAAATAGTAGAACTCGATTTTATTACGAGATGTTTGAAAAAGACTAGACAAAATAAAAACGGAAGGGATTTGAAGAAGGATGGAAATAAAACACTCCATTACCTAAACATTAGAAAACCGAGCATTACAATAGTATGGGCACGTTAAAAGAACGCCAGAACAACGCTGGTCAAAGGAAGTTACCAAATGGACTCTTATTGGTAGAAGATGAAGAAGGTCAGCCTTAGAATTGGAAAGCTACATAAAGCTAGTAATTGCAAAAAACGTATAATGGATAGAGACTAGAAAAATAGAGACTTTTAGAAACAAAAAACAATAAACCCAAAAAAGCAAACGCTGAAAAAAAAGAAGAAAACCTATAAAAATGTATATAAAATGTTTAGACAAATCTAAACACTTTACGTTTAACTTTTAGTAGCTGTTATAGCTTGGTAAACACACAGCCGTCATTTTAACGTTTTTTTAACGTGCGAGTAGTAAATTCTACGTGTACGTAAAATTAATCATGGTTTTTCAACGTACTTTTCAGAGAACACGGTTACAACAAGTGTTATATTTTATATTATATACATTTTTTAATTCTTTTTAAGCTTGTCAATATTGGGTTTGACTTTAACGTATACGAATTTAATAAATGCTATTTAAAAACACGTGATAATTTTAACATATTAAGTATTCGTTCACTGAGAAGTGGACACATAGAATATATTACGTTACTTTTAAGACCTGCTTGTTTTAGTCTAGTATACGTAAAGTGCGTTTGATGTTAACGTATTATTCACGTGTTAATGAACGTTAAAGAAACGTAATCATTTTGACATATTATAAACGTTTTTTTGCGTTAAATTTATGACACAGACATTTTACGTTTTGTCGAATACTCAATATATCTCTGGCTCTGAGTTATTATAACTTTTTATCTTTTTTAAGCTCGTTAATATTGCGTTTGATTTTATCGTATTGATCACGTAAATATGAAATGTTTAAATACGTAACAGGTGTTTTGTTTGTTAATGTAAAAGATTAAATTAAGACTTATAATTCAAATTATGAATGTATTTTAAACAGTTTTTAAATTCAGTCTATAAAAAGAATTAGTAACAACCTTTTTTTCCTGTTTTTTCAATTTTCTAGTAATTATTCAATTCTTTGCTTGAAAAAGAATTTACGATTTATGATCCAACCCACTATAATCATTTTTATAGTTCAACAACTTTGTAAGACACAATGACAATGTGGTTCAAACCACAGTAGAAGTTACTTAAGATACTAAATTTGATTTAGTAAGTGATAGGTAATTAAGACTATAATTTTATTATATGTATTATGTATGTTATTATAAATAAAAAAGACATGTAATATTGTGCAATTTTAATACGTTTTTAAACCACAAGCGTAAATTATATTTTAGTTAAATTTCCCATGTAATTGATTTTTCCCACAGGTGTTTATGTGATTTTCGGTCATTTGCCTTGAAAACCTTTTGTAATTAATGTTGTTTACTGCGTTACAATTACCAAGAACTGTGTTGAGTTTGTTTTAGAACAGTTAACATGTTTGAAGTTAATTAGATATAAATAATAGGAACACGAAATTGTTAGAATTATCTTTGATTATAGAAATATTACTTATGTTGCGTGACTTACACTACTATCCAGTAAATATTTGGAGGTGGAGATGTAATGGTAAAACACTACTAAAAAAGAAATTAAACAAAAAACGTTAAAACCAGAAACAGTAAATATTTCCCAAATTGTATATACCAGAACTTATGTCACTTTTATAGAGACATAGATCCAAAAAACACAGTGCTGAAATTAGTAGAGCACCAGAGAAAAAGTTACAAAATATTTTTGTATTTTATTTTTCACTTCGCTCTAGAATACGAGATACGTAAACCGAGACGTTAGAAATTCATAACGCTTTCTCATAATGCCTTTTGATTATGTACTCAAAAATGATGTTCTTTTTTCATATTTTTGTTTAGATTTAGATGGCAACTACTTTTCTATTACTTTTTGTTCATTTTTTTCAACATATTTAAGTGATTGTAAAATTAATTTGACAAATAAATAATTAAACGTCAAACTATTTATTGTTTTAAACTGCTAAATAAACTTGTAATAAAAACTTAAATAATTGTTTATTTTTAGTTTTCGTTTACTCATAATGTCTAGGATACAAAATACGTAAACATATACATAAAAATCGGAGCATTATGGATTTATAACGCCATCTTATTATATACTCAAAAATGATATTTTTTTTCATATTTTTTTTAAGATTTAGATGGTAACAAGTTTTCTATTTCTTTTTGTGCTTTTTTCCCAACATCTTTGAGCAATTCGTACACATTAGTTGTGATTAATTGATTATTAATTAATTGACTCTTGTTACAAATTACTAGATATACTTGTAATAAAAAAGTAATTGTTACTGAATGATTTCGCCCATCAAACAACAAACATCCCTCAAGTCAAAGATTTTCGGGCTGTATCCAAACGTAATCATCGTAACAATGCCTTTTGTGTTTAAATAGCTAAAGTGTTGTACAACATAAGGAATAAATCATGAACAAGAATACAAAAAAATATAGAGAAGACATTATTGATTAGGTCTTCTATATGCAAAAATAGTGATAAGAATAATAAAAAATGCGTTACGGAATAATTAAGTAAAATGCCTTGTTAAATAAAAAAAACAAATTTTGAGTAAAATGTGCAATGCATTTCGACTTTTTCCATTGCAGTCATGAAATCACGCAACATATTCTTACTAAGGGCGATAAAAAAATACGGTTTGTAATCCCTAATAATACCTTTCATATACTCACATTTTCTACTAGGATAAGAACGTCTTTCGGGCTTAAACCTTTTCGATATTGTAACTAAAGCTGCCAACGTTTCGCCTACTTTCGTAAGAAGCTTTATCCGGACATGAACGAAATTAAAAAATTTAAACAAAAATTCGAAACTTAATTAAGAACCTCTAAAAATTGCAATCAACTTGCGAACCAAATCAGACTATGAATAAACTCTTAAAAAAGTAAAAAAGAAATCGATCAACTTTAAGAAGCAAACGACAATATAACAAAGAACTACTACAGAGTTAGGTGGTCTCAGGTAAAATAATGTTTAGCAACAGCAAACTTAGAAATATGCCTTTTCCTTATAAAACGATCATGTACTAAAATTTGCGTGATGACAGAACGACCAGTTTGACCAATGTAGAATAAACAAAATTAACAAGAAATTTGATATACACCTTGAGATAAAAGTGTAAAAAATTTGTCTTTGGGAGACAAATTTGAGAGATTTTGCCTATCGTTTCTCCATTTGTTCTGTGACCTTATAAATATAAGGTTAAAATTCTAATCTCTAAGTGAATTCGGAAGTAGAAACGTTTTTAAGTATTTCAATATGTGGATGTAAACGATGCTTAATAACTACCTGAATATCCTGCTTCATATAGCTATTGTTCACTAAGGTTCTAGTAAAATGACGCAGTCTAGATTCTCAGGTTTACAAAAACGTCGAGACATGGGAGATATCCATTATTTCGATTTCCATGGTAAATTCAATATCTAGCTGTAAGTTGTTTATACGTTAAAGAAGCTTAAACAATTTAAAATGACTATGGAACCAAACAATAAACGTGTTGTCAACACATCTAAACCAGACTTCAGCTTATAACATTGACGATTTCTAAAGACAAATGTATACCGAATTCCTTGTTCATTTGGTTTAGGCTACATTAGTAAAACTAGTCGTTCCGACATGACACGCATTTCAGAACAGATCGTTGTATACGGAAAAGCTTGTTTTTGCTGAACCACATTTTGCCAAAGGTCACAACATAGGTTTTGATAACGCTTCGGTCATTGCAAAAATATAAAAATCATCAAAGACCTGAATAACTGTAATCGTGACCACGGTTTCGAACTATCTCCTCTTTGGTCTACGGTTCTTATTCGCTTATCGAAGAATGCTCTTTTTTGACCGTAAATTTCTCAAGTCACTTCTATGGACTTTAAAATCTGGTTTAGATCATAAGTTGACCTAACTTTGCAGTAGTTTTTTATCTTAATATGGACTCCGGTTGTAAAAACCTTTGCTAATACAAGTTTTCTACTGTTCTGTACAAGTTTTTTAAACAAAGAAATATACAACAAAGCTAGACGAGACAGGTAAACTAAATTGAAATTGCAACAATTTATTAAAAACTTGCGTGTCTTAGATAAAATTAATATGTGCCAAAACTAATCTTAACTAAACGCATTGTTTCAAAACATCGTACAAACTTAGACTTTAACAAGCAATTGCTTGTCATGATTCAGTAGGCAAAATGTCAATTTTAGTTACGTTAAGTTAGCCAGCAAGAAACAACGTGACATAAACGAAAACAATGTTTTGCTGCACAAAACCTTAGAAGCCGAAAGAAATGGTTATTTAGGTGGGAACACCCAAAATCAGAAACAATTCTTCAATTTTAACAAGAATATTTGTAAGTGAGTCTACACCAAAAATGCTTAATGAGGACGAAGTGAACTTACCAAACCACCCAAAATTGATGGGTAAAGCACAAAAAATGTATCACATAGACGGAAAGTCTAGTCAGACCCGGACGGATAGGCTAGGTAAGGTAACGTGCTTAGAAAGCAAATAGTTGAGTGAGGCATCTATCTTAAAGCGTATCTTCACCTCTAAGAAAACTAAACTAAAAATCGTGCAAATACGTTAATAAACTAAAATTCTTTACTGTAAGCTCCGATCTCTCTTTGCAAAAAGTCTATATATATTTACATCAGGCACCAATTTAAGGATGGCTTGTAGAGAATCGGGACAGGAGATGGAGTGGCTAACAGGTTACTCCAAGCATAATCCAATTTGCAACATACTAGAATCCGATATGCTGGACACGGCGGATGTAGAAACACTGAAGGGGAAGAATAGCATCATAATAGTGTACAGTGCAGTAATTCTTCAAAAAATTAACCTACTAATTTTTCTTTATATTCTATCCAAAACGGGAGGAGGGCCAGGTGGGTCAACCCCTGAATCCGCGCCTGGCGCTGAAGTGTCAAGAACGTTACGAAGAAGAGCTGTCGGCATTCAAAACGCTGATACGTTTTAGATGGCAACAAAATCTGCCGCAAAAAGAAAATATCTGGACTGCCTATCGTTTAGAAACGTTTAGGATATTTGACCCAGGTTAGAGTCAAGGAATAGGTATTACGCCTTTTTTTAGAAGCATTTTACAACCATTGTCATTCAGCCAAAATCAGACAGTTAGTTGACGCATAGCAGGTGAAAAGGACGGAAAGTCGTTGATCGAAACCTGCTGGTCCAATAATGTGCACAAGCCATCTTTGCCTAAGACCTTGATGCAGTAAATTTCTTGCAAAAAGAGATGTAAGGGAGGATGTTTAGATATTACACGAAGGATGTTTAGTGGAAGGGTGCTATATACCCCGAGAATAGTTTTGTGAAATAAAAAAATTGGAAGAAGACCAGTTTTCTAACCACGACAAAATGTCGAAGTCGGTAGTGCCAAATGCATAAGCCATACGATGATACCCATAGTATTATTGAACTGTTAAAATATTCGCAAGAGATTTTTTTATAAAATACAAAAGCGGAATATTTTACAAACTCAGCTTGTCGTCGGGAAAAATTCTAGGTACTTAAATACGAAAGCCCTACGAACGGAAATGTTGTTGAGACGCAGTGAAGAACCTCGTTTTAAAGTGGAATCAAAAAACATGTACTAAGTTCCGTCCAAAAATTGCAGACAGAGATGTTGTCCACGTATGTGAACATGTCGCAGGTTCTGGTAAGTTTAGATTTCACAAAGTTAGTCTAAAAACCGAGCCTTGTGGACACCTTTTTGTCAGTGGTTTGGCTAATACAATGCGGGATACGTTCGAGAAGTGAGTTATTCACTCGACAAATAGCGACAAATGACACACGTTGTTGAACGCTCTAGATATGTCAATAAAAATTGAAAGTCTGTGCTTGGAGACGCTCGGTTGTAGTGTAGCTATTCAGATTATAGATTTAGTTTAAGTTTAAATATAAGCGAATTAGTATTAATTTTATATGTAATTTAGGCAACCCAACTTTTGGTTTAAATATTCAAATCACGCGCATGTTAAAAATGTTAGCTAGTTTTAGGAAATTTGGGAATTATGGATTCCTTCTTCGATTCTCGAGGAAGTCACTGCGGAAGAGAAAATTAAATATTTGAAACAATTAAAGAGTAATTCTTCAGAAAGATTTCATCCCTCCTTTCAGTTTCCCATAACTGGTAAGCAATATTCTCGCATGTGCGACAATGAAAATCTTTATTTTAGGTTCTTGCCGGAGATAATAGTAATAGACAAATGTAATTTAAGCTAATAAAGTTCGAAGCAATAAATTTGAATAATTATTTCAATAAAGAAGAAAAACCCTGTTTTAGTGCGGGTAAAAAGAGAAAACTTAGATGGCGCCCAATTTCATTAAAAAAAATTAATTAAATCTACCCCAAATGCTCTACACGTCACCTACAAGCTGCAGCGCAGTGTAACGTAAATAGAAAAAAGAAATACACGTTAGACTTATTTGTTCGGGCCCCACGTTGGGCGCCATAAATAAATGTAACGTGTATTTCTTTTTTTTATTTACGTTACAAAACTTTTGCTAAACTAAGATACTTCTAAACGTATTGGAAACCCACTTACCAAAATAACAAAATTAATTTGGCGAAAACTTGACTTTTTTCAGTAATCGTATGAATCGAATGGGATTTACTTGTGTTAAACCGTATGTACGTGTTTGTTATATTTCAGCTAACTGGGAAGTTAGTTGCATGCTTCGAAGGAAAATTAAATTGTAAGTATTATATTCCTTACTTTAATTCTTTGCATCTACGTTGTCGGTCGATTGCACGTAGGACTGTACGTGCATATCAGGTTGTTGTCACAATTAACTAAAAAGCTTTTTTTGTGTGTTTTCTGAATAATCGAGACTTGTATATTTGTGTTATAATTTGCAAATGTAAATTTTTTTTTCAGAGTGTAAAAGTTAACCCGACAAGTTTAATTTGTTGTACGATGTGTTGCCCAACCAAAGCGGGATTATTTCAACCAGTATTGCCTGTGATATAAATCTACGTTCTAGTGTTTGATTGCACTTATGTAAATTTATCTCCTCTCTACGAACTTTTCTGTCTGTAATAAAATAAATATACTCGTTGTTACAACCCGTGTTTTGTCATTTGTTCTCTTACAGCTTTGGGTAGATTTAAACGGTATCTCATATCCTAATCTTTCACCTTTTTGGCGCCTATTTAACTTGTTTTATAACACTGGTCTGCAAAAAAATATTTTTTATTGATCCCTGACGCTATTCCTGGTGATTCTTATGTAAAATGACGTCCTGAATCCAAATATGTCTTCCGTTTTCTTCCATCACCCATCTTTTTCGAGGGAGCCCCAAATCTCTAATTTTACCACTTTTCGATAAATTAATTATAATTTATTTATCGAACGATAATAATAATTATAAAAATTATTATAATAATAAATATATAGACATGAATTGAATTTAAATGGGAAAAAGAACTATTTTAGCTATAAACAGTAATAAATAAAAAGATATTCATCGTTACTTGGTGCTTGCCTTCCTTTTATACCCTGACGTACAGCTCTCTTGTTTCAAAAACCAGCAGTACTCCGCCAACATGCTTGCATTCCACTTCCCTAAAAATCTCTTCTCTAGCATAGCGATGTCTTGATGGAACCGTTCCCCGTGTTCATCCGAGACTGCTCCTAAATTTTCAGGGAAAAAGTCAAGATGCGAGTAAAAGAAGTGAACTTTAAGAGACATGTTACATCCTATGTCCTTGTACGCTAAAATCAGTTCCTCGACGTGAGCGACATAATCTTCACTTTTGTGGTTACCCAGGAAGTTCTTACAAACGTTTTGAAATGCAAGCCAAGCTCGTTTTTCTTTTCGATTTAGGTGTTCAAAAACGTCGAATCTTGGAAGAGTTGTCTAATCTGGGGACCAACAGCCTTCTTTAATTTTAGCTTCGCTAAGACGAGAAAATTAGTTTTCAAAAATTGAAATGCGCCACCTGTCTTGTCCACTGCTTTCACAAACTGCTTGATCAATCCAAGCTTGATGTGTAAAGGTGGTAAGTAAATATTTTCCTTCGGAACCAAAGGATTGTAGGCGACATTTTTCTGACTAGGAATAAAATTTTCTCGCATAGGGCCAGTCCCGTACGATGTAATGTTTATCTCGGGCTCGGCTATCCCATTCACAAAGGAAGCAGCAATATTTTGTGAATCCTGATTGCAGGCCCGTAAGTAGAGCAACAACTTTTAAGTCAGCGCAAAGTTTCCACTTATAATCCTGATTACTAATTTTATCAAAGATTCTGAAGATGTTTTCGTACGTTTCCTTCATATCAACAGAGTATGCAACTGGAACTGTTGGGAAGTCATTCCCATTTGCCAACAGGACAAATTTTAAGCTTGTTTTTGATGAGTCTATAAACAGTCTCCATTTGTCTGGGTCACATGGCATTTGTAGCTCTGTCATCAATAAATTTGCATTAGGGCACAACACTAAACCTTTATCTTCTGAGAAAAGACATTTCAGGGTTATTTGTCTGGTCCTGTAAGAAGATATTTTTACTCCCTTTTCTAAGAGATTCCACTGTTGAAGTCGCGATCCTTGGAGCTGAGATTTAGTCTTGGGTAACTGCAAATCCCTGACAAGATCATTTAATTCCGATTGAGTGAGGAGGTGAGGTTGCCGAGAAACTAAACCTGCGGAATACTCTTCACCATCATTGAACGTATCATTCGAAGCCCCAGGTTGTGGCTTAGAGTCTTTTAAATCAATTTCCGACTCTAGAGTATAAGTGTTTGGGGGCTCTGGGATTGGCAAAGTACCGTTATGAGAAACAGGTCTTAGAGCTGACGGAATATTGGGATACTGAATTGTATGCTTACTTTTGCTCGAAAACCCGAAGGTGGAAGTCATACAAAAGCAATAATCTATAGGATGACAGCGAGGTTTACGCAAAACCATGGGCACAGCAAATGGCATTGATTTACGGGTTCCCTTGAACCATTTGGTCAAACTACTGTAACAAGTCGTCCAGCAAACTGATGGAGCCCAAGTCTTGTCTTGGTCGCCAACTTGACAATCAAAGTACAATTTATAAGTTGTTTTAACAAGCGGAGAAAGGGGTTTTGGTTGCGCTTTAAAAGTTAATTCCCCGCAGACATAGCAGAAGCTATCGGGATGATTTTTACACTCGCGTGGCATAATTAAACAGTAATTCAACGCCCGACATTAACCACAAATCACACTTAGTCACTTGAAAAAATCCGGAGTAAAAGTAGTTTTACTGTTTTACACAAATGAACAAAAATGAACACAAAATCCAGCACGTTTAAAACGTCGACAAGTTAACTCTGCAACAGCTATAGATGTACTGATCGAAGCAGTTAAGCAAACGATGTAATATACTATAATGAGAAGAGTAATGCAAGTTCAAGCCTGTCGAAAATTCCTGTTCAAACCTGCATGTGGTATTGAGATCGCCAGCGTCGCGCAGTGAATCATCCTAACTGTTTATTGATATTTTTTTACTGTTCTTATATATTTGTATTTTATTGTTGTTGCTATATAAATTTTATAGCAAAACTTTTGCCATGTACTTTGGTATAAATTTTATTACCTGCTTTGGGATGTTTAACGGCTATAAGTTAAAATTCTAAAAAAAAATGCAAAAAATAAAATAAAAATGGGGTCCCCCCAAAATAGGTGGGTGATGGGTAAAAACGGAGCTCATTTTACATAAGAATCGTCAAGAACGGTATCAGAGCCGATTTTCATGCAGACCAGTGTAATTTAGCACACCGAAACTTACGACCGAATCACCAGATCAAACTGAATTAATCACTGTCTTTTAGGTGACGAGATAATTCTCGTAGAAGAGCGAACAAATCCAAATCCCATCATATTAGCTTTACTAAAAAAAGAAATAGTTGTAGAATAGTTAAAACGCAAGATGGCTAGTCTCTATCTCAATTTGACTTTAGTAAGAGGTCATCAACAGATCGTCTTTGTCGACGCCACTTCATCCTGAATACAAACTTTAAATTACCAAGAATGATTACAAAAACTTGATCAACTACAACGTAGAGCCATCTACCGTACTGTCTACATATGGTTCACGACGCATGATTGTGCTAATAATGATAGCAGGACTAATACTAATCGACCTGCTTGACGATCAAAAAACAAACAGTTACTTCAACAAATTCTCTATCAAGTTCGAAATCGTTGTTAATTCAGATATATCACTTTGCTTAATTCGCATAGGACCATGGTTTTTCTCTAAACTATATCTGGAAGGTATCGACAAATTTTCTTGTTTACTTTATTCAATTGTAGATAATGTGCAACGCACTCTTGTCAAATACTATGTGTGACTTCCCGAACAAACTTTAATTTAGAATTTGTTGAAAAAAATAAAATATCGGAAGGTGTTGAAAACAAACACAATATTACCTACGCAATAAAATGAACAAGATTTATTACAATTTTCAAAAATAAGAATGCATACATAAATAATAAAAAAATAAAAAAAACACAAATAACTAGTATTCTAGGTACATATTAAACGAGAATATGGTCGTATGGTAATTCACCAATTGTTTGTATTTAACATTTGTCCATAGAGTGCCTGAGAATTGTTTCCCATAACCTCTTCATCGCTGGAAGATGATGAATCAGCAACACCAATGACTTATAGAAAATTTTTTGTCAACAAATTATGAGCAAGATCTTTCATTATCAAGAATTGCTGCGCGCTGATAAAACATAGCTTCCAGTGACATATCTAAAGAGAAACCCGATCTCGTTATCTTAAATCCATGCACTTGAACTAAAATCATGGCATGTAAATAGGCCGGCGTCACTAATTTTTTTATATTTTTGTAGTTTAATTTGTTTGCCCTTTGTCTCTCCAAGATGAACGAAAATTGTGCTCGGCATAGAAATAGTATTAAAAACTCTAAATCCAAACAGTCCCGGTTGTTGTTTCCCAATTATAGCTTTAGTAGTGTGTAATAGTTTAGTGCGAAATGATCGCAAACTGTAGGGTACATCTTTTATAGAAAATTTTTATAGAGAAGATCAAAAATGGGTATTTGGGCTGTGTTGGTAACGCTTAGCTTTTCTTTTCCGAATGATGTACGGTAAGAAACACAAAACAAGCAACAAAACGAAACTAAATGATTACTGAATTTTACCCGTGTTTTATGGCGGTTCACAGTTCTACAGCTTCTAAGATTATGACACGATTCGAGCTACGTTGCCACATCCTTTCAGATGTAAAAGTTGCAAAGTGGAGATTTTATCTTTGGAAATGTGCATCCACAGTTCAAAAATTGATTTTTTTTCAAGTTTGTCCTTGTCATATCTAAAGAAGACTTACAGCAGATGACACTCGCAATAAAAATATTTCGCGATGCGAAATAATCGACATGCCTTTTTATTAAATTCTCTTTTTTTACCGATTCTTCAATTTTTTCTCCTATTAATATTAAACAAATGCGCTGACTATAAAAAAGCATTAAAGGGATTAACTTTACTTTAACATGAATCCTTTCTTTAGTCTTAACAGATTTATAACGCTAAGAATCTTAACAATTGCTTGACTGTTGATACAAGTTCAACATTCAAAATTTACTCAAATTTTATTTTACATACTTTCGTCCTATGTTGACAACTTTACAGTGAAATCATTTATGATTTAAACTAGTAATTACTGATAGTTTTTATTATGAAACTTTATAAATCAAGTTTATTAAATTATTTCGTTTACGCATTTTAAAATGTGAAGATAAATTATCGGTTTAGTAGAACATGTGTGTTTCGGTCGAGTTGCTTTTGGTGACCACCGCGGCTTTTTTTGCGGCTAAGGGTAGCTTTATCGAGTTCGTAATATTACACCAGCATCAAAACCGCCACAATTTTTGTATTGAAATGATTTGTTTAATAATTTAAAATAACCAATAAACTATTACCCTAAAACGGGGCAAGATAGAAGAAAGTTGCACATAAACGTTTTTATAGAGGACAAAATTTACTATAAAGAAGTCGGCGGAAGGGTACAATTACGTTCAATAGCTTAGAAGAAACAAGTGTGCAAAGTTGCACAAAAATTACAGTAAAATTCTGTAACTCTTAAACTATTAGATATGATTATACATTCCCGCGGATTTTTTTGTAATAAATTTTGTGCTCAATAAATTGTTTATGGGGTATTTTTATCTATATTGTATCGTTTTTGTAGCGTACAAGGCGGAAGCTCGCGTGAATCTAATTCTGCAATTACTAAAACAATTTTTCATCACTGCTGAGTGAAATTAAGACTTATTATATTTTTAAAATATAAAACGAATCATAAGTAATCTCTTGTTTAATAATAATAAACACTGTGTCCAAAAATACAAAAAATGAAGTGAAATTGGGCACCACCGCAAGTTCCAGATTTGTTTCATCTGAGCGTTTCATCGTTTCGTTACAGGAGTCTTCGAAACAAGCTCCTTATAAGTGTTTTTAACACTAAAAAAACCGATTAAACATTTACCAAAAAAAGTTTATAATCGTGAAAATTAAACAAAAGCTAAATTTGTTGCAACCACTACAAACCAGCTATGAGGAAAGATCAATTAACAAAGAAAACAATAACTGACCATAAAACAAATTAAATTTTTTTTTAATGTGAAATAATATCATTGGATTATTTTCACCAATCAGTAGTCAAAAACTAGACCAAAAAACTTTACTTAAAACCACATAAATAATGTAATACGCTCTTTTCGTCTCTCTTGCGTTTATCTGTTTTCCAAACACTTATATGAAAATTGAAAATATAAAATAACACCTTGATTCATCTATTCGAAAGTATAGTACAAAAACGTAAAGAAGAAGAATTCCGCTGTCACGGCCACCCGGAAAAAAGAATTGTTCATGGACACTGTTTTGTTCAAATTTTTATTCATTTTATTTATTAGTTTCCTTGATTCGTCTTATTATAATTCAACGTTTATGCTAACAAATAGTTTAAAATGTGTAAGAATTCTTTTTTAAAGTTTATGACGTATTTACATTAACCTCAGTGCGTAAGAACCGAAACAAATTTTTAAAAAAACTTAACGACACCACGGAAGTATGTAATTCGCATTAACCAAAGTTACTTACAACAAAAACGACTGTAATTATTACCAATAACGTAAACGTCAATAGAACAAAGTATGAAATTATTTAATAATAATAACTACATCACAATGTTGACAAAATATGAATAGAACTCATCATCACAGAGGCGTAGATTTCTGTAAAAAATGATGGTTCAAGGCAATGTAGGATTAGAAATAAACGACACAATGCCAATTCCGGATAGAGATCGATTAAACAATTTCCGAAGAAAAGAGATGGTGCCGAACAAATTGCATAACTTGAGGAAGTTTACGAAGGATAGTGGGTCGAAGGAAGTCTGATATGGTGCGCTGATTGAGAAAGTTATCATTTTAGCAAATGCACAATGCATTATTAATTGATTTTAACAAACGCAAAGAATAAGTAAAAACGAAAAACAGCTTATGATTAATTGTTTCCTAATCGATCGGTCACATTGCGCTGTACTGAATGTACTCAAAATCATAGATCGTGATCAAAATTCTTTTTAAATTAACAGGGGCTTGCTCTAATAGTATTTAACAAATTACACACGTAAACTTTAAAGCACCAATGAATAAGATAACTGTAATTTAAATTATAATAAAAAAAATTAAAATTAAATGACTAATCCGATTACTTCAGTATTCAAGAAGAGATTTGCAAGCATATGTTATGATGTCATTACTTAACACCTTTTGAATTATACAATTGTGGCGATGACTCATCGCCTAGTTTTTTGGAATTGCCTCTGACTACTTCATTGCAAATCAATTTTGAATTAAGACGTATTTGACTGGGAACACAAAAACAATATCTTATTGTAAATCGTGACCGTGACATTGAGCATTTTCATTTCTATTTAATTCTGTACTTTGACTTGTTATTTATTGTACAATAGAACTAATAGTTAGGACAAAATTCTCATGAGCAACGTAAAACTCGTTAATTTGTTCTTTTCAAAATACATACGTATCGTTTGTTATATCTAATAATTGTCACTTTAATTCAATGTAACGACGTTGAGTGGGAAAGAATGTTAGAAACAACAATCGCAACAAGTTTGAAAAATCTTATAAACAAACTAAGATCGGTATATTAGTAAATTTTAATTTTTTTGAATCTGAAAAATAAGAACTGAGCAACAATTGCATGTTTGTTCTATTTTACTGACAGACTCAGCGTCAAAAAACAATTATGTTGCAACTTTCATCTATTAAAAATTTTAGATAACATTACTAATTTATGCATAACAGTGAAAATAAACAAGGTCAAGTGCAATGCCATATACTGTATTTCGATAATTTCTCACTGTTTGTTTTTTTGCGTATTTCTCATGTGTTCATGTTTGTTTAAAACTAATTTTGTTTTTTTTTGTTGCACTTTTTTGTTAATATTCGTTTTGATGATTACTTAAGCAACAAATTATGGCATTTTTGTTTTTTGCTATTAGCTTGATTCGAAGGCTTGTGTAACGAAATGATGAAACGCTCAGTTGAAACAAATCTGGAACTTGCGGTGGTGCCCAATTTCACTTCATTTTTTGTATTTTTTGGATGCAGTGTTTATTATTATTAAACCATATATTTCTTATGATTCGTTTTATGTTTTAAAAACATAATAAATCTTAATTTCACTCAGCAGTGATAAAAAATGATTATAATAATTGCAGAATCAGATTCGCAGGAGCTTCCGCCTTGTACCCTGCAAAAACAGTACAATATAGATGAAAATTGCACATATACATATTTATAGAGCACAAAATTTACTGCAAAACAGTCCGCGGGAGGGTATAATTATATCTTATAGTTTTAAGAGTTACAAAATTTTAATGTAATGTAAGACATTGTCGTGTAACTTTGCACACTTGTATCTTGTAACTATAGAAGGTAATCCACTTCCGCGGACTTTTTTATAGTAAATTTTGTCCTCTATAAAAATGAATATGTACAACTTTCCTCTACCTTGCAACGTTTTAGGATAATTGTTTGTTATCTCATTGGGTTTACTTTATTCAGCCTGATGCTGTAATACTCTCGTTGTACTTAGCGACCAATCGTTATCAGATTTTAATGGTCGAAGATAACGATCGACATAACAATCACTGGTAAAATAGGTATGCTGTATCAGTATTTTAATTATATCGATAAGTCGCCTACTATATTGCAATCCTTATTTTGGAAAAAAATATTGCCTAAAAAAACAAAGAGTACTCTACGACCGCCAAACATATAAGAGTGAATAGGGTATAAGGCACGCGCCGTGCCGTCGTAAAACATCTGGCCGGTAGATTTTGAAATAGCAAAAATGCAGGCTAAAACTACCTGGTATGAAATAAAATGTTTGCTCCGACCTCCATTAAGTGACGCACATCATCCCTCGATAGCACCAATTTTCTATTAAATAATGACTTTAATTAATACGTAAAAGTATAAGCATCTTGTATTAATTCGAAATAAAACTGAGTTGCAAAACACACCGTTACATAACTTACATCTTTTTTATACATCTTGTTTACGTAGTTACTTCAAACGGGTCGCTGTTTTCGGCTAAAATGCTCCATTGCCTGTATGAAAGAATACGTTTCTAACCTTACTTTCTTAAATACACGGTAAAACTGAAAAGACTCTTTTTCTGATTGCATTTTCCAGTTCCTCGTATAATGCAACGCGCAAAACATCTCCAAAATTCATTTTTTCATACAAAAAAAGCTCTCAAGCTTATACATCACCATCGTTATGTTTATAGCGGCTACCAAAACGCCGCCGTTATATAATAATCGTTATGGTTCAAATTAACGAGAGTGGATAACGAGAGTCGATATGAGTGGAACCGTTATAAGTTATACAGCATACTGATTTTACAAAAATAACAATTCGGCTAGATAACGACATCACTATTTATAAGGAGAGTGATATAGCATCAGGTTAATTGTCTGAGAACATAATTCAACCCATGTGAACCCTGGGGGCGATGGTCCGACAGTGTGAAAACTCTATAAAAAGCAGCAGAAGTAAACACATGTGTCCGAAAAAGAAACGGAAGCGAGAAAATTTTGTGTGCCAGATAATGAAAATCTCCTACTAGCACCGTTTATTTACCTTACTATTTGGGATAACATGGACACCTAGTTAACATCTGCTAAAGACAAACAAGGGGCTCTAAAACATGCCGGAGTTTACAAAATTCCTTGTTCCTGTGGATTAAGTTATATAGGACAGACGGGACGTTCTATTGAAGTTAGAGTAAAAGAACATATGGCTGACTGCAAACACCGCAGAGTTACTAAATCAGCAGTGGCAAAACACTTGTGGAATCAAGGGCACACGCTGAACTTTGATCAAACTAAAGTGTTGCCTAGAACTCCTTTCTACTTTCCCAGACTAATCCGCGAAGCTGTTGAAATAGAAAAACGTCCATGTAACATGAACCGAGAAGACAGTTTAAGACTCAGCAAATTTTGGCTACTAGTATTACATCCTCTAAGACAAAGATCAGCCTTCTTGGAAAGGACACGAACACTTACTCCGAGTAATAACAAAGTCAGTCAAGCGCTAACGGAAAGATAAAGTCACTTTTTTTGTCAGTGACATTTACCACTCTGAAGGTGCAAGCTGCAATGTCTTGCGAAAGATCCGTTTGTTTGAGTTCACGAACGACAATACGGCAAGGGCCAAGCTCTACTTCTTGTTTTGGCTCTCAAGAAGAGACTAAGACCAAGCTTAAGTCTGGGTGTTTAACTACGACGCGGTCTAAGTCGAAAGTCGCTTATAATCATAAGAATTGTTGTTGTTCATATCTAGCAATTTTAGAGGTGCACAGGTATGTATGAAGGTTTATCAGAATATGAATCATGTTTTAAAAAAGCACGAATTGATAATATGAGGTTATGTCTAGGGGAATGTCAACTATTGGTACAGGTTCTATTATAGAAAAAAAAAATCCTTTAGAAACGAAACTCGCATGGTTAAAAATTATTTAACAGCATGTGAATCAGACACTTGGCGCTAGTGTTTTAATTTGTAATTTAGCGGTAAATTTAAATTCATTATGTTAAATGTTTTGTATATTTATTAAGTACAGTTATTTGGGTCTATTTTGACATAATTATAGCATTTTCGAAACATAGAATTGATAATTATAAAGAAATAAAATTTTATAGTTTTTGAAAATGATATAATTATGTCAATACATTGAAATAGCTGTAGTTAACTAAAAAGAAATAAAAAAGAAGTTAAATGTGGTGATACGAAAGAGGGTATATTCTCTTTGATAATAACATATTACAATGGTGAGGTTTAATAAAGAATACTTTAAACATTACTTAGTCTAATTTGAAGGTACCATCTACACGAATCTGTATATAAAAACATAAATCACTTCACATAATTTATAATCTGATTAATACATTTTATGCAACAGAAATGCAAGTAGTTACGAGTTCATTAAATGTGATACTTAGCTTTACCAGTTTTTAACTGACCAATAGTTGACAGGGGTTTCAAATACTGGTTCATTGGATGTCAACCTAAGGAGCATGATTTTTACAGCATGACTACAGTTAACCTATAAAAAGAGGCTCTTCTTTAGCAAAAGATAAAAAATTTAAAATTCTCAGAATCACGTTATTATACAAATGCAAGGGAAAGTATGCTATTGATACAAGAATGGGTCCTGATACGGTGTTAACAACAGAAGGAGAAGAGCATTTAGTCAACTGGTTGTTTAAAATAGCTGAAGCTGGATTTCCACCTACAAGACAACAGCTCTTAGATTCAGTAGAAATGCTAATTAAAAGGCTAAGCAGAGAAAATAAATTTAAAAACAACAGACCATAAAGGAAATGGTATTGAAACGTTCGAGAAGTTATTTGCAAATGCAAGAGCCTTCTAGAAGCTGTTATCCATCTTCTAGAGGATATACCAAAAAATAGGGAACACTCGAGAAGGATTTCCTTATGTGTATATATACTGCCGAAACAAATCGTAGGTCAGTTATTGCTGGAATGCTAATACAGCAGTGTTAAGAAGATTATTCAAGTTGAAATAAATAAGTCGTTAGGACGTGTGTCTAGATAAATATACCGAGAATAATCTTGTACGTGATTTAAGTGTAAACAAGTGTGTGAAGATATCCGCGGACTTTATCTTATCTTAATTAGTGTAAGTGTTTTTATTAAATATTATTAGATTTCATTAGTTCGGTTAATTTACAAGTGTACATATTTTTAGTATAAGTAAAACATATTTTTAGTCGTTTAAATAAATTAGTAGTTTTTAATAAATAAATCGTAACAGTATGAAAGCTTTTTAAAGCGCCATCCTCAAGTTTCCAAACGTCTTACACAAAATTTAACTAAATCAAGAAGCGATGTCACTGAAGTACAAATACGTAACAGGCTCGTCAAAGTTTCTGAATATTTAAAAACACACCAGTTAAATGTAGTTGTAAAACGCCCAAGAACAGTCTATAATGCAGACAAAAGTGAATTTTTCTTGGCTCCTAAAGGTACGAAGAGTCTTGTAAAAAAGGCGACAAAACAGTGACTTGTTTCCATCTATGGTGGTCTACAGTTATGAAAGACTTCCATCTTATATTACAGATACAATGCCTGAGTCTTGAGCTATTGGTAAATCAGAATCCGGATGGATGACGGGTCAAACATTTTTTGAATTTGTCGCAAATATTTTCTATCCATCAAATATTTTCTATCCACGGGTAATAAAAAACAAAATACCATTGCTAATAATATTTTTCGTTGATGGACACGCATCTTAGATAACTATGGAATTAAGTGACTTTTGTTCTAACAATCAAATGATTTTGGTTGCATTATTCCCCAATGCTACACACATACTACAGCCGATAGATGTTGCGATATTTCATCCCCTGAAAGTTAGTTAGAGGCAAAGTGTGCATAATTTTAAAATAAAGCATGGTGGTGAAAAGCTTCGTAAAGAAAATTTTGCTCCCTTGCTCAAAACGGTTATAGAAAAATCAATCACTAAAGAAGTGCTTCAGTCAGGATTTAGAACATGCGGTTTGTTTCCATTTGACGCCAATGGAATTAACTATAACAAATATTTTAAACCAACGTCACATATACCAAAAAAAGATCCAAAACAAAATCTTGGAGAACAAAATCTTTTTCAACGTGTCTTAACTGCTCCTCATAAGTTTGTGAAATAGTTTGTTAAAGATAATGTTTTTATTGTCGTGTTGTTACTCCTTTTTCTTCTGATTCTTCTGATGACTGGAAAATAACCATTACGATTTTCCTGTCGCTGGACACTGTGGTGTTTCAAAAACTACGGCTAGGGTTTTGCAACGTTATTATTGGCCCTGCTTACGCGCAGATGTCGCTCGTTATATTCGGTGTTGTCGTGTGTGTGCTGCGCATAAAGTGGAACAAGTTGCTCCGCCTAGTATATTCGCTCCTCGTGCTAAGCTAACAGTAAGTTTCCCCTGTTCTTTCCGTTACGTTCAGCTCTTGCTACCTCTATTTGTAAAATCATGGAAGAACAAATCTTTCTTCTTTTTTATATTTCTCAGTGTTTCATTACGAACAATGGTCTCCAGTTTTGTGGTAAAGAATTTGGTAAACTTTGCGCCACTTATGGGACAACGATACGGCTAAATATCATCTTAGGGCTAATCCCGCCAAACGTGTCTTAAAATCCATGATTTCTTCATATGTTAAAAAAAATCATCGGCATTGCGATGTAAATCTCTCATAGATTGGCTGTGCTGTTTGTACGGCGAAACACAAGATCATTGAGTGTACTCCTTTCTTTGCACTTTTCGGACGTAAACACGTTCTTTTAAGAAATTTTTTCAGTCCATTTTCTTCTTATGTTCTTATTTCGGAATCTAAAGTTACTCGTTCAGTTTCTAATTACGAAGCTATTCGTACGCATATTTTAAAACAACTTTCTAAAGCGTACACGAAAACGCTAAATAGATATAGTCTTCGCCGTCGACATGTGCGATATAAAGCTCGAGATTTGGTATGGCGACTATACGCTTTCTGACGCCACTAGGCATTTTAACGCCAAGTAAGCAGTTAAGTTCCTGGGACTTTTTATTATTAAAACGTTTAAATCTCCTTGAGCGTATGAGTTAGTCACCACTACTGAACAATCGGTGGTTATCTGGTATGCTAAGGATCTTAAACCAGATAAAGGCTCTTCAGACTTTGTTTCGAATGAGACGCCACACCAGGTATACCGTCGGTCTGTCAACGTGTCGGCATAAACGACGTAAACTACGTTCTAGATTATCTGTGGCTTATTTAGATGAATGACTTTGGTTTCGATTTGGGTTATTTTGCTTCGGTTCTTTTAGTTTATACGATTAACGTTTAAGCAAATGTAATGTCCGTTGTTGTTAGTGTCTATTAGCTTTAAGTGAATTCATAGTAGAGAACTAGGTTTTGTGGTCACTCTAGTCTTTGGCTTGAGATTTGGTGACTGATTGCTGATTAATTTCTTTACGCAGTTAGATCGATTATGTCGACTATAACCATATTCCGTATTAGTGATATTCTTTCGTTGGTTTTAGTTTGGTGTTTGGTGGTCTTGGACCTCTCATAATTTTAATTTATTTTTATAAATTTAGTAAGTTTGGAGCTTTTAGTTAGTTTGCCTAAAAAAGGCTGCCCCTCGTGGATTATTATTATTTTGGTTTTGGTTCTATTTTTGAAAGGATATCATACCGTCTTTGGACGACTATGCAGCACAATATCTCTCTCCAAGTTTAGTGTAAATGGGAAATCTTCATTATGTATTGACGTTTTTTTGTTCTCTTGTTGTTTCGTACTGCATTTGGGCGGTTGATTGGGCATTAGAGTAGGTCATGTCGTACAACAACATCGTACTTTCTTTTCTTCTTCCGTCTTCCTGTCTTTCTTTATCTTTTTTGGATCTGTCACCATGAGTGGAACGAGGGCTTATTGTAGGAACTTGACGGTTATGCGTTCCGGAAGGTTGTTTGTCTTCGACCCGGTAGCCTCAAGCTCTGGACCAGGCATAATACTTTTCGGGGGCCGTAATGGCAGACTTGATGGAGCTTGGCGGAGGTAGCCAATTCTTTTTAACCGGCGCGTAGAATGTTGTGGTTCTGCAGGAAGCACCGCTTCCAGCTACAGCCGAGCAATTGCGGGCTGTAATCCGTTTTATTTTAGATTTTAGGCAAAATTTGGGAATGCTTCTTTTCGTTTCGTGTAAACTAACGTTGGGGGCCCAACGACGCGTTTTAACATCTTGTCGCGAGGGCTTGAGCTGTGTCTAATACTTTGACGCCACAAGGAAACTTTAGGCTGCGATAGGATTCCTAAGATGTTTCCTAGTATTGTGGGTATGGGTACCGTCTTGTTCCATTTTTCTATAACATCTTTGTCGTTTTTCTGTTGGGTTTTCTCGGATTTATATTCAGGGCGAAATTTGTATGTGTGAGCTGAAGTTTTATGGGTTTTTAAGACGTTGTCCTTAACCATGGTCTTAACTTCTTTCTTTCCTATACATCTTTTTCTCTTGGTTTGCTTAGGATTATTCGTCAGTGAAGTCTATAGATATACGTTGTTTTCTTGCTTTTATAGCGTTAACGAATGATGTCGACTTCCAACGAGTACTTTTTCTGCTACTTTATTTCTATTGGTTACAGTTTTTGGTTCTTTAGAGTATCATTCCGCTTTATGCGATTTTTGAACACATTTGATTGATAATACTTAGCAAACTGGGAAAACCTCTTTTATTTACATTTGTTCTTAGGTTGGGTGTTATTACGTTTGGGTTGGTTTTGGATTTTAAAGTTCTGTCTTTAGCGTATGCCTAAATTTCTATTATTAATTTTAGCTAGTGACCATTTCCCAGGTTTTTATGTTGCTGGGGGGGAATTTGTTATGTTATAAATTCTTTAGTATAAAATTTATCCTCGGTACGGCCACTTCTCATTGTTGAAGTTTCAGGTAGATTTAAACGATGTCTCCCATCCTAGTCTTTCATCGCTTTGGCGCCTTTTTAAATTAGTTTATAATCTAACACCACAAAGTCTACGACTCTGTTTTCGGAACAACTGGATTAGTTGTCGCTCCTTTTTTTAGTTACAAGGAAAACAGCTTAACAAACAGAAGCAGACTAAGGACCTCACACACGAAAGAAAACTGCTCAATTGCTGAAGGTTTAATTATAGAAGATCGACGCATTAAATTTAGTAAAATTGCGAAAATAATTGGCATTCCTAGGAGTTGTGTCTATGAAATCATATGCGACCTAAACTTTCGCAAAGTTTCGGCTCGAGGGTGCCAAAAATGTTGTTCGAAAGCCACAAAACCAATCGAATGATTGCGTCACTTTAACTTCTCACTCAATACCAACAAGAAAGGGATTTTGTCATTGTTAGCATTATTACCGAAGATAAATCCTGGGTTTATAAGCTCACTCCGTAATCGAAACAACAGTACATAATGTGGAAACGTCCAGATTCCCCAATTCATAAAAAAATAAAAACATCTGTCCGCAAAACCATAGCCACCGTGTTCTGGAAAATAAAAGCTTATTTTTCTGTAAATTCTTAAACCACGCACAACCATCAACAGCGACAGGTACTGCATACATCAAAAATTGCATACAGCCATTAGAAAGAAAAGGCCGAGACGAATACGAAAAGGAGTTAAACTTTTGCACGATGTAGACATTGTTGGCGCTTGGCGTATCAACAGAAATTGCAAGACTACTTTAATCGACTGGACAGGGAACGCTATCGCAAAGGAATGTTCAAACTACTGTCACGCTAGGATAAATGTCTCAATCTTTACGGATAATATGTCAAAAAATAAAAGTAGGTAGTCTTTTGTAGAATGTAGTAAATATTTTTGTTTAATATATATGTTAATGAAATTTTGGCTTTTACCTTTAACATCAAACTCTTCCCTATTTAAAATTTTTTACAAAAATTAAATGCTTCGCCTGGGGTAACTGAGTGCTTCTCGGTTATCGTTGCCAGCCCCTAGTCCAGTTAAAAAACGAAGACTAAAAAGTGAGGCTAGCACCTTACCGTAGATTTGCTCATAAAAAATCTAAGCACAGCTTTGGAATAGAACTGTCTAAGACCTGATTTTTCAATTAAAGGTTAAACTCTAGATTAACTAACAATTAATTTTAACATTCTGTCAGTAGGCCACAAAACCACTAACCAAAGATATGACAGCATTATTAAATTAAACTGAGGTTAAGTTAACCATAGTATACTCTAATTAAATAACCGGTCCTAAACGTTGACACCCAATGCGAGAAAAAAATGAGACCGACACAACGAAAAAAACAAAATAATAGCTGGATGTAAGATCGCTGAGATATCGGTGCCAAATCGGAAACGAAAAAGAACAAAAAAACGACGCAATACGACGATTATATCCTCATCTACTGTAAAAACCCGAACGATGAAAAAGCAGCATGTTTTGGCAAATACCGTGCTTTTAGTTTTGGTTTTGATATCTCTATGTGCATATTTTCTGTCTTGGTTTTAAATGCTTGCGGTGGAAACTGCAACCGGTCCTTTGAGTTCACAATGAGCGTGACATCGTCTGCATAACAAAGAATCTTGAGTTGTTGCTTTCCCATTCTGTACCAATGTTTCACTTTGCAAACGAGCCTCAATAAATCATATGTATTTAGGTTTATGATATTATATTACTTTTTCTATGACCTTGTTATATTAAAAATTCATTAGTATAAAATTTATCCTCGGTATGCCCACTTTTTGTTGTTGTAGTAGGGCTAGCATGCCAAATTGTCAAACACGATTTTATTCTTTCGGTGAAGTTTGAAGAAAGACATCGCGTTGCGTACGTCCAACAAGGCTTTCATTCATTTCAGTATTTCACACACCTTCATATGTATTTCAATCGAATATTAGGGCGATTTGAGTGAAAGTCTCTATTTGAGATGAGAATTTATGTTCTTTATTTGTGAAATTGATAAGCACATGTTGCAATTGGAAAATTTCTATGTCACTGGAGTTAACACCACCTATACTTTTGAGGAGTTGAATACAATCAGTGTCATATTGGTGGAAACAATTACCGAATTTATAAAGTTAATTGGAGGGAAACTTTTAGTGATCGTATGAATTAAAAAGGGATGCACATGCCGTATGTACATTTTTTTGTGTTATATTTTAATTCAGTTTTGGTAATACTGGTATGGAGCTAGCTAGTCCCCTACTTGAGGAAACCTAATTGTAAGCATTATACTTTCTATTTTAATTCTTAGTATTTTGGTGGTCAGTCGATTGTAGAAATGACCGTAAGTGTCACATATTATTACACAGTGCGCTTTGACTCTCTAAATCTTCGATTTTCGTACTTTTAATTTAAGAATGTAAATATAGTTATATGTAATGTAAAATCATTTCTTTTCTGAATGTAAAAGTTAGGTCTACTACGTCACTTTGTCCAGTCGAGGGCGTAGTTTATATTTTGTCTGAGATACCGACTTATGTACTAATGTTTCATAACATGTATATAAATATACTTATGTACCTTATTCTTCTAACTACCGTCTGTGATAAATAAATATATATTCTGTGTTACGACTTCTATTTTGTCATTTGTTCTTTTTCAGTTGTGTGTATATTTGTCTCCCATTCTATTCTTTCATCGTTTTGGCGCTTTTTTTAAATTATATAACCTGACACCACGAAGCTTACGACTCTATCGCCGGAACAACTGAGTTAATCGCCGGTTTCATTTAGTTACGAGAAATAGTTGCCTGACAACAAATACTGTTTTTTTTTCGAAATCTGTTGTATTTCGCTGATTGTAATCTCCCTGAGAATGCGTTGTTGCAGCAGTCAAGTAAATAATTTTCTTAATGTGTTAATTAGAGTTTTTTAAGAGTTTGACCGTTGACGTAGTCTAAGCTTCAGTTTTTTTTTGAGCTTTTTCTCGTTCTACAAATTTTAATTTTGTTACTTGTCGAAAATCATATTAGTTTCTCAAAATTTGTATTTTAATAAAATTCTTGCAACCTCATTGGTACACGGACACCACTGGTTGGATATTTCGGCGTAATTTGCTATTTACGGTGGAAATCTTTCGCCCAAATTCATTTCTTGGTTGACATTCGCTGTGAGTAGTTTGGTTGTAGCAAAAATGTTATTCGTTCAATTAATTCGTTCAGTAATTTTTGCGGTAGTCTTTTGCAATCCATATTTCGTTGCCTTTAAGTTTTTTGTTTTTTTAGTGACTGGTTTTTTTGTTGTAACGATCTATCCTCTTGTTGTATCTGTTTTATGCATTTTTATCTATTTTTACTTTCACAGCCGATAACTACTCCTCTATTTTTTTAAATAAACCAAAATTTGCGTTCATCCGATCCTGTTTATTATTTACGTTTTATATGCGACTGTGGCTGTGTTTATCGCTTCGACTCGCTCGAAGACCTATTATCTTTATGCCTGAGTTTTAAATTCACTTTCTTTCTATCAGTTTTACTTCTACCTTAGTTTCTGTTAGCATACCATATTATATCACCTTTGTATTACCTAACTATTCACCATCACACAATTGTTTCGCTTTAAATCACTCGTTTATACAGTTATTATCCGCTACGAAATTAATTGTTTATCACTCGATCGCGATCACTCCACCTTGTTTAACGTATTTACAGATGTTTAAATGAGGTAAAGTTACGTAGGTCAGTCAAAATACTTGAATAAATATGCAGAACAGGTACATGCGCATTGTAAAAAATGTGCTAAAAAATTCATGCAAAATAGGTTATTGTTCATGTATATGAAAAACCCTAAGAAGAAAATTGATAACATAAACCAAAATGATTATTACTATAAACGATGTTTTTTCTATGTAGTAGCATCCGTTCGAATCGTTTTTTAATAAAGTAATAACATTACCCAACTGATAACATTATTAGTGATTCCAATACCCAGTCAACAAGGAAACATTTTTGAAACGTTTTTTTCAACGTTTTACAAAAGATATATTTACATTTTTAAAAACATTGCAAAAACGTCTTAATGGCCAGAATTACGTTGCAAAATCAATATTAGAAAAACATTCTAAAAATGTTTAAAAAACATTATTTATAATGTTACTTATATATATTTGTAATATTTTACAAATGTTACATTAAAGTATGAAAAATGTATAATAAACGCTTTTTTTAATATTGCAATATGCTTAAGGGCAGTTCTACAATCATGGTATTTAGTTATACTTCAATTTCATGTGGCTGTAAACGCATTTGGTGCCTATAACAAAAATTAACACATTAACATAGTAGTAAAACAAATGTTATTTATGTAATTACTTTATATTAATTAAAATAATTATAATAATCCTCACAAAAGTTTCCAATTAATTAAAAAAATTTCTATTTTATGGACAGGATCCTTCGGAGTGAAAGAACGACAACAATAAAAACAACCTTTATCTGTTGTTGAGGCCTGAACAATAAAGGTTGTTTTTATTGTTGTCGTTCTTCCACACCGTTTCCACATCCTATTCATAAAATAAGAAAACTTGACTAATTATGCATGTACCTCTGTCTATAAACAAAAAGCAGAACAACTAACAATCCAAAATTTTGAAACTTTGTACACACAAAATAATGCTGCATCAATATCAGAAAAAATTACATACCAAGATTAATTGGTTATTGTGCACGTTCAAATCTCCCATTTGGCAGTACATAGAATGAGCGTTTTAGTGTACCACTGTTGTAACAAATATCATCATACTTCAGCAAAATTTCTTGCAAGAAAAACCAAAGAAAAACGTACCATCATAATAAATGCTGACAATAAAAGTATCTATTTAAGTTTCGCTAGAACGCAAATTAGAAAACAATTAAACGGATACACTAACAATACATTACACAGCATAACGTACCATCATAGCAAGTAATACCATGGAAATTGTTGATTCGTTGAAGCTTAAAATATAATGCAATTATAATTTATACAAAATCGCCATCTTATCACGCAGATACTGGTACTTTGCGCAAACGCGGTTATTAAGTACTTAATTCAAATTTGCAAGGAAGTTTTTAGAAAAACGAAAAGGTTTAACATGTATTTATTAATAATATGTAACAAAATTTTATACAATTGTGTTTTTGTTACAATATATAAAAGAAAAAAGTGTATAGGTGAAAACAAGTAACAGTATTATTTGTAATAAAGTAAAAACGTTTTTTATGTTACTAAAAAATGTTTTAGAAAACATTTTAAAAATATTTCAATATCAATGTTTAAATGAAATATTTTTAAAACGCAACGAAAATATTTTTTTGAAAAACATTTTTTATTTCGACTATTTTAAAACGTTGTAACGTTTTTAAAACATGAAAAAAACGTTTCCTTGCTGATTGGGTAAGCGCGGGCACTGTAGTAATTTTAAAGAAATAAAAAGATAAGATAGTGCAAACTTTAATCAATTTTAGCCATGCATTCTAATGGACGTCTAAAAAATAATGTTAAAAATATTTAGATATTTCCATATTTACACGGTTTGTGTAAAAAATAACTAAAAGAATTATTTGAATTTGTGAATCAAAAATATTTTAAAATTTTGGCTCAACTGTCTAAAAGATTTTCGTTCTTTTTTATTTTATATTAAAACTGAATTTAAAAATCACACTTTTATATTATTTTTTAAATATTTTTTATCACTGCCATTGTTTTAAGTAGTAAAATTTTGTTTAATAAATGTAGGCATTCATAACACAAAACATTGTCATAAAAATGTTAAAATAATGTTTTTAGCTCTCTTGCATAAAGTTTTTTGATAAAATGCTATTTATTACCTTTTACCAATTTAAATTACTTAACGCTTGCTATTGTTGTTTTTAATTATGTTTTTCTATCTCTTTTTTTGTAGAATCAATTAAAAATGTCTCCTGTTAGTTTGCAATTTTTGCTTTCTAATATTTTTTCTGTGTTTATTTATTTTGTAGTTTCGATCTTACTGTAGTTTGTAGTTTTGTTAATACACGCAACGCTTAATACACAACTGCGCGACTTTAAGTCTACCTTAAATTGTCTTAAATTCAAAATAATTCTTCAAGTTAGGCAACCACTCAATCACCTATCGGGTATATGCAACCAAATAAGCAAATAATTAAAATTTTATTTTTAAGTCTATTATTGAACATTCTTTGAATGTAACACATATATAGACGCTTTTATAAACGCAATAATATTAAAAAATTTTATCTAAAAATAAACTTTTTTTTATAAAATCGAAAACGTTGCACCTAGAATCTATTATAGTTCAAGAGCGATAATTACAACACACACCCATTACTCTGCAGTGTATACATAATTAATTTTTTGCTTATGATACTAAATTAATTTTGTAAAAGCTTTTGTTCCTGCTTACTGATATCGTTTTTTTCGGTGTTAGTACAATCATTTTTTCTATTGGTTTGGTAAAATGTTTACTATCAGTAATTAATTGAATTGGATTTACCTTGAGTAAATTCACTGTTAATTAAAACTTCACACGTGTGTATTTAGAATTGTGTATAGTATAATTACGTTGTAGGATTAATTCAAATAATTAATTACCGACAACAAATTTTAGCGTTTACTTATTTGTTTAAGCGCAAGGTTTTAACACCTAAAACAAACGTGTAATAGACGTTATTATAATTTATTCAATTTGAACATTCTCTTAGCTTTGGCGAGTCTTTAACGCTAAAAGCTTATTAAATAAAAAGGTGTAATTTTTGTTAGTTTTTTCTGTCTTTGACAATAAAAGTTATAATTGAAAAAGAATGCCATTGTTTGCTAGCATATTAAGAACACAAACGGTAACCGATTGGTAATTACTACTATAGTCTGTCTCATGTAAAAACACGATCGCATTTCATGTAGCTTCGTCCATTCGAACAAATTGTCAGTGGCGTACTGTTCCTTCTGTATGTAGACATAAAAGCAAATTTACAATATATAAATAGAGTTACTGCACTGGCATTTTAGTTAATTAATTTCTTTTTCATTTCACGCAAAGAACTCGAATTAAAATTTTTAGAACGATTCCTAGAAGTAGGTGTCAGCATTATTACGACGTCTTGCGGCATTTTCAACTTTCTGTTTCTATTCGTTACGTTAAAAGTGCACAGAATGTACAATCCGCTTTTATAAATTTTGAACACAACCAATATGATTGGCAGTAGTGTTTTTATGTGACACAGACTCTATACATACATCAAATTCTTGAAATTTGCTATAGTATGTTCAAATCGTATATTCTCAAACGTAAACAATCGATAATGTCAACATAATTTGCATCAAAATATGAATGTTATCATCTTAAAGACAAATTTTGGTGCCAATAATTTTTAGAACTAATAGCAAATATTTATTTTTGTGCTGTAAAAGAAGAGACACTGAGAAGAAAACTAACTTAAATATACGATTAAACTACAAAAAAATGTTTTATTTCCTCATAAAGATTATTTCTTCAATTAAAGACGAATAGAAACTTATCTTTCATCAATTTCCAAAATTTAAACTTCTTCTTTTAAAAACAACTAAATTGAGTATATAATTTAATGCATAAAAAACATTTGTGGGAAAAATGTAAGTTTTATTTAACCATCAACAAAATTATATTTCCACTTCAAGATGGACGAGAACTCATTCTTCATCATCAAGCCCAAAAGTTACTTAAGCGCGCACCGCAACGTTTTTTTTTTTGCGAAGAGGAAAAACTCATGTTCACCCTGATGTAGGGTAGTACCGGACTAATACCCTCTTGGGCATGCCGACCGGTCAAAACCTCTCTGTATCCTTCTACGCTGTAGAGTTCCCGTCTTTTCGGCATAATCATCTACAGGTATTTACTAGTTTTTTGTTTTACTGTACATTTTCTGTGCGTAACTCATTTTGTTCTTTCTCTTGCATGATTCTTTCCAGGTAGCTTTTTATCACTTCCCAATTATTTTTATTTTCAATCATAAACTCTACCATATTTTCTGGCATCATTTTTTGGCCGTTTAAAGTTTTTGATAGCGTCTGTCTCTCATTTTCCCATTTTTTTACAATGAAGCATTGTGTGCTCTAGAGTGTCGTTTATTTCCATCCAGTTGACAAATTTGGGATCTAGTTTCTTTCTGTATGTGTATGATGAGAATACTCCATGGCGTGTTAGACACTGTGTCAAATGAAAAGACACCTGGCCATGTTTTCTTTCTAACCAGCTTTCTATTTTTGGGATTAGCCGATGTGTCCACCTGCCAATTGTTGTGGTATCCCATTCTTCCTGCCATTTTTTATACGTAATGCTTCTCTCTTTTATTCTATCTATCTTATTCGTGTCTTGTCGCTGTTCGGAGTAGCGCTTTCTTTCATCGGCTATAAGGTGGATTGGTATCAGTCCAACTACTATCATTACTGCGGCTGTTGAAGCCGTCCTGTATGCACTATATACTCTAAGAGCCATTATTCTTTGGATTGTTCCAATCTTATTTCGATATCGCTGTATTTTCATTGCTTCTACCCATATAGGTGCTCCGTATAGTACAATTGGTTGAGTAGAAAGTGCTAAAACTCTTCTTTTATTCGAACTTGGTCCCCGAAGATTTGGTAACAGGCTACGCAATGCTCTCTGTTCTTCTATAGCTTTATCTCATACATGTTCGATGTGTTTACCGAAAAGCAGCCCCCTATCAAGAACCATACCGAGGTATGTTACTTGAGTCGACGGCTGCCGATGTTACGTTTTGTATTAAGGACTATACCTACGTTTTTTTCTACAGCTATTTCTAAGTTATTTTGTTCCATCCATAGTTTAATGGCATGGAGAGTCTCGTCAGTTTTGATAACGAGATTTTCTACGTTTTTGGCTGTCACAGATTAATTCGACGTCTTCTGGGACGCATATCGACATAACATCGTAGTAGAGGACGTTCCACAAGGTTGGTCCAAGGACTGAGCCCTGCGAGACGCCGCCGGCGACCTTTTTTCTAGCTTTAGATGGCAGCTGTACTGTACAGTTTGTAAAGTACGCTTCGATTGCACTCACAAGGTAATTGCTAATCTTCATCTTCTTTAGGATTTTTTCCCATGACGCCGTGTTAAATGCGTTTCTAACATCTATTAAAATTAGGGCATTCCACTTTCTTTCTTTCACTGCAGTTTTAGCGTTGCGAACAACGTGTTCTATACCATCAGTCGTACATTTGCCTTTACGAAAGTCGTATTGGTTCCGAAGAAGTCCTTCTTTTGCTTCCATTTCCTCCAATAATCTCTGATTCAAGAGATTTTTATAAATTTAGCTACCATATTAATAAGGCATATCGGTCTATACTTCGCTGTTTCCTCCTTCGTTTTTCTGGGTTTCGGTATTAGCATTAGTTTGGAGTTCTTCCATATATCTGGGAACGAATTCGACTTTAGTTGGTGATTAAATACCTTACGAAAATATTCTACCTGTCTCGGGACTAAACTTTTTATTACTTCAGGTGGTATACCATCTGCTTCGGGAGCCTTTCCTATCTTAATTTTTTTTACATGAGGTTTATATTTCTATTTCGCTGAAAGCATTACATTCAGAGATCGTCGTTTGTCTCATCATCATATCTAGGCCCTCTGTTCCAGCACAAATAAACTGTTGAATTTTTCTTCACATTCACGAGGAAGCAGTGACGTCTTTGGGTTTGGAAGTCTTAACTGTGTCCTGACAATTTTATAGCCGTCGCCAAAGATATCTTTTTCCAGTTGGTTACACAGGCTCAGCCACTGTTTTCTTTTAGCTTGTGTGATTGTCTTTTTCAAGATTGTTTTTGCATCTTTATATTCATTTTTTCCAGTTTCTTTAATCTCTTGCCTTTTAGTTCGTTGAAATATTTTCCTTTTCATTTTAACTTTAGCGATGCGCGTTTAGATTTCTTCTGACCACCAATAAGACATTTTGTACTGGTGTACACTTTCTATACACTTTTTTAATTAGTTCTTCGCATTCATTTGCACCTACTCCGTACTTTTCTTTCTTTTCGTCGAATAGCTTGTTTAGCTTTTCTATATCTGGCTTACCGTATATGTACTTGATTTCATTCTTCTCTTCTTCTAGCATGTTTAGTATAACGAATAAATGGTCACTTAGGGATATTTCGTCGTCCGCTACTTTCCAAATCGGTTTTAATGCCGCTACATCTTCGCTGACCATTGTGAGGTCAATATAAGACGATCCATTATGTCGAACCAGAGTGGGTGTCTTGCCATCATTTAGAATGACTAGGTCTACAGAGCATGCCTATTCCAATAATGCTTCTCCACGAGTGTTGGTAACCTCTCCGCCCCAGTAGGTGTGTCTGGCATTAAAATCTCCTGTTATTATGATTTGTTTTCTTTGCCTTTTGGTAACCTTTAGGTGTTCTTGTATATCCGACAGATATTTAGTAAACAGTGTAAACGTGCAGTGCAGTGTATACGCTGTACAGAACATATTTTTGAACATCCACACACACAAAACAATCACTTGTAAAATAGTTTATCACAGGTTGTTTATGAATAGTTTGAATAATTGCAACCGCTTTATTCTCATTAGCATAGGTATTGTTTTTCCCTTGCATCTTACAATATTTGGTTCACTTAGGGCAATAAAATCACACTTTCTTCTGGCAGTCAGAAGGGTAACCATGTCGTGTGCCGCTTTTCTCCTATTCGCGTTAAGTTGTATTACTAACACTTTACTGATGGGTCTATTTCTTCTGGGGTTTGATATAATATATCTTTTTTTGCCTGCTTTAATGACCTTCGAAAGACGATACATTTACCGCTGCCGGCTTTATGACCGTTCTTGTTGCAAACTATACAGAATTCTTCGTTTTTACATATTTTTGCAGAATGTCCTTCCTGTCCACATGCATAGCATCTACCAGATCTGTCTGAACCATTGCAGTCTCTTGCCTTATGATTATAGGACCAGCACTTAAATCATTTTTCCATTTTTACTTGTTTTTCAAGTTTGCATCGGACCATCCCGACTCATCTGTTTTTCTTCTAGCAGTTTGTCCGCTATCTCTTTACTCATCACTAGTGTAGCAGCCTGGGTGTTGTTTGCGTTAGGTCTTAATTCGCCAATTTTAATGGTTTGGCCTGGAGCGGCATCTAATTTTGCTTCTATGGCAGCAATTATTTCTTCTTTGCTCACTAGAGCATCTAAACCTCTCAAGTGTATAGTTTCCATCTGGGATAGTTTAACGGCCTCTGTAACGTTTAGAGTATGAGTTTCTTCTGCTTTAATTGTTTCCTGCAGAGTTTTTCCGTCTTTTGTACTCCTTATTCGTATAGCTTTGCTAGCTTCTGTACCTGTGAAAATGTCTCTCACCCTGTTGAGTGTGCTTTTATAATCTTCTCCTTGTTTTTGTACGATAATTGCGCTTGTATTTCTGGTTGAGTTCTTTTTCTGTTTAACTACATCAGGTATTTTTGAGTTTGTCGTGTAAATGCACACGTTCGTATTTGAGTAGTGGAAGAGGCATTCCACCATCTTACAAAAAACGCTCGACACTCATTGATCTAATATGGTGCAGTGCTATCCATTCGTCTTCCTACGTTTCGTCCCTTAAACGCGTGTTATCCAGATATCTAAATCTGATCCGTTATAAACAACGCAACGCAACGTTGTAGAGAGTAAAGTAGAGCGACTCATAGCATTTCTGCGAGCATGACACCAGTAGCGCTCTGGCATACTTAAAGATTCTGAATAGGCACAGAATATTCCAGAAAAGTATGGAACTTTTGTAAAAATTATAAAACCTGTCAAACATTGTCGATAAATCGCAAAAGTTCTAAGTAAGTGAGATAGCTAGTAAAGCTATGTCACTTCGGCGAACCAGTTCAAATGTGTCGATTTGTCTTTTTACTTGACTTACTTGACATGCTTGAAAAGTTTATAATCGAAAATGGTGTGGATTAAGAAAAGTGCGTCGGTACTCATAGAGCTCGATCAATGTATGGTCGCTATAGATGATTATAAGCATTTATTTGCATCAAAATCGATGAGTGCTCAATTGCATCTGGTATTAGAATGTGTAGTAGACGTAGTAAACTACGTAAAAATTAAGACACTGAAAACCATACTTTCAAAAACATGAAAACTTAACACACGACTACAATTCACAGTAGCTTTCAAGTGACAACACCTTATCCCGTGCAATCGAATTACGTCAAAAAATTCGCACTATTGCAGAAGGGAACGGTCATGAAAGCTCCAAGTACTTTGCCAACCGACATTTTCCTGAATCTAACGTATTTGTGCGATATATTTAACATATGAATGCGTTAAATTTGTTTCTGCAAAGCAATAACATACCTTTTATAATATTTAGAAACAGTTGTAGCATATAGGACAGCGTAAAAATTACCGCCAATTGAGCGAATTCGACAGAGGTCAATTTGTTGACTTACATGAAGGTGGTTTTTCCTATAGGAAAATTGCAAATCCTCCTAACCACTATCATGCGCTGTTATCAAGCATGAACTAGGAAGTCAAAATTTTTGTAACAAGAAATTAGGGGACGAAAGCAAACAAATGAGGTGCAGGGCCGCCATTTTCACTTATGGCCAGTCCCGCGCCGTACATAAGGGCAAAGTCGTGTGGTGCACGACGGCGCCGAATAGCTTCAAAACTCAAGAGTACAGAAAAGATAAAGCAACAAACAACATTGTCAAAACAAAATTTATAATGAAAAAAAAAACAGTAAGGAATTGCTAGCTATTACATTTGTTTATTTATTTGTTTTTACTCTTTGAGACGAGGGAACCGAAATACTTCTTAAAAATAATATATTTTCCAAATGAGAGTACGCAATAATAGCATTTATTCGATCGAATACGTAATACGATAACATGAATTGTGTGAACTCAAACAAAGCTGATTTTATTCATGTTTGAGCTTGAAATTTGGCTTGCAATGAACCAACGAGCGAACAAACGTTTTTTTTCCTGTCTGAGCTTGCAATGTACGAAACTTTTTATGTTTAACCCTTATGTCAATAACCGGGTACCCACCTGTATGTTTTATCTAAGATTATTCACAATTCCGCTAAAATATTGTTAAACCGTACAAGTTCCTCGTTATTTAGTCTATTTCTAATTGATTTATGTATTTAAATTAAAAAAATTTTTTTTTCTTATATACATGTTGTAAAAAATGCATTATTTATAGCATTTTATACAATGTGTTATTGTTTTTCCATGCGCATTGCAAACAGGTTTGTTACAGTTTGAAGAGTTTTCCTTAGCTTTCTAATGTTACCCTTGTCGCAAATGTAACATGATCCAACAACTTTCTTTCTTCCTAATGAAGCAGGCTCAATTTGTGACGTACTTGGTTGCGAAGTATCTTCATTTTTTTCTTACAATTTAATTTTTTACAAGATAATAAACAAAATACTTAAATGCTACAAGTTAGTTAACATTAAAAAATGCAACAAATTCCACGTTATTTAAAGTATGACACAAAACTAAATTTAATGCTGTTGGGTAAAACCTGTTCAAATTTAAAAATTTATGTAATATATACAATACTTGAAAGGGTCCAGATTTTTAAGAAAAAAGTTATGAATTAAAATTTTGTCGTTTAATGCACCCCCTTGGTCAAAATACGTGAGTGGGTACCACAATTATTGAACAACCTAATTTTTTTTGGTTATTGACATAACGGTTAAGCGATGCATCGGTCGGGATTTCATTTGTTGCCTTATGCCCGATCAATAAATAACTTAGCGAAGTGAAAAGGTGCATGGAGTAAAAGATAGCTGCTTTTGAAACTTTAGTTCTTTGTAGTTTTACAGACTTTATAGTGATGTGTTTTGTGTTGTGAATTAAGGTAAGTTCATATAAATTTATTTTTTATTTTAGATTTATTAAAACATTAAAAGCCAAAAACTTGCATCTCAAAAATCCTTTTATATTTGATTATATAAACATCATTGTTAATTGAAGTAAATTCCAACAAAATAATTGAAAAGCACTAATATTACTACTTATAAAAATTTATAAATTTTGAAATAATTTGAAATAAGTAATGTTGAGAAAATACTTTCGAGTTTGAGTTTGAGACGTCGAAACATTTCCATTTTTCATGAATAATTTGTCAATTTGTTCACATACGTATTAATTTCTTTATAGTATACAGAATGTCAAAAAAAGAGATGAAATTGTCTGGATACCAAAATTTGCCAAATAAAAGAAAATGAGAGGAAGAACTGGAAAACAATGTCAAAATTACGCATTTTTTTCAAAACCCGAGTCTACTTTGCCAAATATTAATAACAACAATAATAGAGCTGAATCCCAATATTCTGAACCTGTACTTAAAACAAGTATCAGCAGCAGACAAGAAACTGATCTTCTAGAAAGCAATCCATCAACATCTTCAAGTTATATTGATAATGAGAAATTAACACCTTCAAAAATTACCAAAACGGAAAATATGAGTCAACTTTCGAAAGATGCTGCACTATGGCCAAAGAAATTACGTCCTAATAATATTCAAGAGTTAGTAGAACGTGGCCCTGCTCATTATCAAAACAAAAAGGATATTTATCCAAGAAATAGTTCGGAGTCGAGGCGTAAGTTTCTTTAGAATTTTACCGAACAAAGAAAAAATTGAGCGTTTTTGGTTGTTGTATTCCGAAACAAAAAATTCAGTTTACTGCTTCTGTTGCAAAATTTTTAATGACAGCGATTTGAAATCTGTTCGCCTTAGTGATGAATCTGGTTACAATGACTGGCAGCATTTAAGTGAACATTTAAACGTTTATGAAAAGAGCAAGTTACATATCGAAAATGTTCTAAAATTGCTAGATCCTTCTATCCGTTTTAAGAAAAATGAAATAATTGATTACGAACATCAAAATGTAATAAACAGAAAAACTAAATACTGGCTAGCTGTTTTCTACGTGATTCAGTTTTTAGGTCAGCAAAATTTAGCTTTCCATGGAAGTAGTAATAAGTTGTTTAAGAAAAACAATAGCAACTTTTTAAAATGCATAGAAATGATTTCCAAATTCGACCCGATTATGTCAGAACATACAAAACACTCTCAAATAAAAGATCACAAAAACTATCTCAGGCATAAAATACTAAATGAAGTAATCAACTTGATCGGTGGAAATATCAAATCCAAAATTTTGAAACTAAAAAGGCAAAATATTATTCCATATTATTACATTACACTCCTGACTTTAGTCACCAAGAACAAATTTCGGTTTGTATAGGATTTGTTAATTTAAAGAGCACGGGAATTAGTATAGAAGAACTTTTTTTATTATTTTGTCCTATAGATAATGTGTCGGGTGAAGGCTTGAGAAAATTTCTTTTGTCGGCGTTAGAAAAAGAAAGCTTAAATAACAACTGGCTGCATCGTTGGCCAAAAAATTGCAAAATTTTGAGTTCATTTGCATTCTTATATCATGGTATAATATTTTAAGTAAAGTTAACATTGTTAGTAAAATTATTCAAAAACCGAACTTTGATGTTGCTCAGTGTTGTAATCATTTAAATAGTTTGAATAATTTTTTGAAAGCTTATCGGTCCGATAAAGGTTTGAAAGATCGATTCATGAATGCTAAATAAATAGCATCCAGCTTAGACGTAGAACCTAAATTCAAATAACAAAGAGCTGACATGTTGCATTATTAAAATAATATATTGTTTTGTTTTTATTTGTTGATCAGTTTCGTCCTGTGACATATAAACGAGTATTTTTAATGTTTTAAATATTTTTTTTATTTCTTATGCTTTTGTATCTTATATTACATTTGAAACTAAAATAGAAAAATTTTGAGTTGTAATACTGTTAGAATATATTTCTGTTTTCTATAAGTTTATAATTATGTTATGTACCTCAATGAAAAAATACTTGTATGGCTTATGGCTTGTACTTGTAAAATATAAAAATGAAAATAAATTTATGAAAATACTTTTTAAAATTATTTTTCAATAGTGGATAATAATACCCAACTTAACTCGTATCTGTACTCACATATGAACGTAATACAAATTTGGGGCGTTATTTTAAATTTACACAAGGACGCCAAAAGTGCTAGGCGCGGGCCTGCTTATAGCCGATTTTCCAGTACCAAGATCATCCGAAAAAAATGAACGCCGGGAAATATGTTAGCGAAGTGATAGAATTCATCCATTCCTTCAGTAGTTGGACGAACCGCCTTTCCAAGAGAATAATGCCCGTCCCAACATAGCAAGACACTCTATGGACCGATTCGAAGAGGCCAATGTTAATTTCTTACCATTTTCATACAGATCAACCGACCTTTGGCTTATTGAACACGCGTGGCACATAAGTAGAAGACTGAGGAATTTAAAGCGTTTGTCACAGACACAGGAAGCTCTCCGGCATAAATTGCAAGTTGTTTGGGATACAATAACTCAAGAGAATGGACAACCTGCTGGAATCGATTCCACGAATAGTGAGAGAGTGTAAACACAGTGGAAAGAAACCAACACATTATTAAACAAAAATTGTGTTTATCTTCGTTCCTTTTTTAAAATTTTAAGAATTTACTACCTCTGAGTAGTTCTTCTTCCTGCCAAGTTTGTTCACAAATGTTTTATCCTTTTTTGTTGTTTCCATGTCACAGAGTATAATTTTATAATTTTTTTTAATGTAAGAGGTTTATAGCATATCTGTTGATTAATTTAGTGTTACTGTTTCAATATGTCTTATATTTTAAATGAATTGTCTTAATAATGTTATGTTTAAAAAGTAAAAAGATAAAAGATAATATTTTGTTGGAACTCGTGAGAAAAAAGGGTGCGCACAGATTTTACTTGATCCAGGGCGCTGAATATGTAGCTACGCCACTGCAGTTCGGACATTATTTTATCCTAGTATACTATAATCATATACTACTATGAAGACAATGTAAAGTTTTCAGCTTTACGTTAGGTGAATGTTTTCACGACGGCTGCGATAAAGATTAAAAAAATCAAGTTTTAAATAGGTACCGCAAAATCTTTAAGTAAAGTTTGTTAGCTGACCTTGGTTTGTTTGATGCTATCTTAATTTTTTTTTGCTAAATTATTTTATTGTTGTTTAAAATGTAACCAAATAGTTTGTTAACAAATATTTACACTTTTCACAAAATTTATAAAACTTAGAAAACTTACAAACTTTGAAAAATTTACAATGTTTGATGTTTCGACAGTCATGTCGCTGTCTTCTTCAGAAAAAACTGAAACTGAAGATATAGGATCCTGACAAGCCTTTATATTACTCCGTTCGGGTCAGTGGTTCGTGACGGTTCCGATTCATTAGTTTTCCGGAACATGTTTTTCCATATTGGCGCTAGATCGATTCCATTATCCCTATTAAAATTGTCGTACTTCTAGATTTCAATGACTTCCTTGTATAGTCTAGGCAAAAAGTTTTGGGATTTAGCCAACATTGTTGCCTCTTCAAATTTTATCGTGTGATCGGTATCTAAAACTTCGTCTCAAGAATGAAAAAAATTAAATTAGAACCAGAAGACATTTTAGTCAGTTTTGATGTGACATCTCTCTTCACAAAAGTGCTACTACAAACAGCACTGGAGATCATCAAGACCAAATTACGAAAAGCGGATTTGGATGAGGAGCTTAACAGACTAATTGAGCAATGCTTAAAGTCCACGTACTTTTCATTCGACAATATTGTATACGAACAAATTAAAGGCGCAGCCATGGGATCATCACTTTCTCCAGTCATCGCCAATATATTTATGAAGGATTTTGAAAAAAAAGCATTGGAAACCGATGCCCTCAAAACAAAATGCGTTATGTGGACGATACATTTGTAATCTGGTCTCATGGAACAGAAGCACTACACAACTTTCTGAATCACATCAACCCGTTAAATTTCAACATCAAATTCACCATGGAAAAGGAAACAAACAGAAGCATTCCGTTCTTGAACGTACTGGTTACTCGAAATATGGACAACAAATTGGGACATCAAGTATATAGAAAAACAGACACATACTGACAGATACCTCAACGCCGAATCACATCATCATCCAGCTCAGAAGTTTATAGTTCTAAAAACTTTAGTACACAGGGCCAAGACGATCAGTGAACCGAACACGTTAAAGACCGAGCTAGGTCACCTAACAAATGCCTTAATAAAAAACGGTTTCAAAAAAGCAGACATATAACGAGCAATTAACAAACACAGTAAGGAAAAACCAAAGAAGGAGGAACCCGTAGCAACTTCCTTCCTTCCTTACATAAAAGGCTGCACGGATAAAATAGCCAAGATACTTAGAGGAAAAAATATCAAAGTGATTTTCACTGCAACAAATAAAATAGCCGCCAATTTCTCAAAATCAAAAGAAATAAAAGC
This sequence comes from Aquatica leii, assembly GCA_035610365.1. NCBI lineage: Eukaryota > Metazoa > Arthropoda > Insecta > Coleoptera > Lampyridae > Aquatica > Aquatica leii. The sequence continues at coordinate 69,254,576 of CM069437.1, forward strand.
ACCACTCAAGGAACCAGGGGTCTACCGCATCCCTTGTTCGTGTAGGCTGGCTTACATAGGACAAACGGGACGCAACACAGCTACCAGATTAAAAGAACATAAAGCGGATACAAAAAAACATAACACAAGATCTGCTGTTGCGGAACACTTTTTAGAAGAGGCAACAATGTTGGCTAAATCCCAAAACTTCTGGCCTAGACTATACAAGGAAGCCATTGAAATCCAGAAGTACGACAATTTTAATAGGGATAATGAAATCGATCTAGCGATATTGGCGATGACTGGAGAAAGTGATGATCCCATGGCTGCGCCTTCAATTTGTTCGTATACAATATTGTTGAATGAAAAGTACGTGGACTTTAAGCATTGCTCAATTAGTCTGTTAAGCTCCTCATCCAAATCCGCTTTTCGTAATTTGGTCTTGATGATCTCCAGTGCTGTTTTTAGTAGCACTTTTGTGAAGAGAGATGTCACATCAAAACTGACTAAAATGTCTTCTGGTTCTAATTTAATTTTTTTCATTCTTGAGACAAAGTTTTAGATACCGATCACACGATAAAATTTGAAGAGGCAACAATGTTGGCTAAATCCCAAAACTTTTTGCCTAGACTATACAAGGAAGTCATTGAAATCTAGAAGTACGACAATTTTAATAGGGATAATGGAATTGATCTAGCGCCAATATGGAAAAACATGTTCCGGAAAACTAATGAATCGGAACCGTTACGAACCACTGGCCCGAACGGCGTAATATAAAAGCTTGTCAGGATCCTATATCTTGAGTTTCAGTTTTTTTCTGAAGAAGACAGCGACATGACTGTCGAAACGTCAAACATTGTAAATTTTTCAAAGTTTGTAAGTTTCCGAAGTATTATAAATTTTGTGAAAAGTGTAAATATGGAACGCGGTTCAAATCCCGAAAATAATTATTTGTAAAAAATCATGGCCGCGAAAGCCTCAAAAATAAAAATAGTTTGTTTTTGTTAAAACTTGTTAAAATAAAGAGAATTGTTAAGATAATGCATTTTAGACAAATAATAAAAGTAAAAATCAAGCGGACTTTTAAAAGATAAAAAATTGACAACCTTATATCAGGCATCTTGGTCATAACGCCTGCTAATAGTTTTTAATCACAAAACAACGCCTAATTTAGCGTTTGGTCATACTGACCACAAATGCAAAACAAGCAAGAAATAAGCATTCATCAAGAATCGGAGCACTTTTACGTGTAGAAATACAAATTACACCGGATTTTTTACATTACAAGCCAAACCATGTCAATTTTATTTACGTCTGCAAAGGTTAAATAGAGTTTTTTACAGATATATCTTGGTCATTTGTTTAGAAACCAAGCAGATACTCTTAACTCATCTAGATCTAGATGTTGATTCAAGTTATACTTATAATAGACATTTATTTTCATCGGAACTGAACCAACATGTAAAAATTCAACTCGTAGGAGAAGTAGAAGTGTTTTTTTATTTAGAGCTAATCCTAGATGTCCATACAGGTCATTCTTATCATAAAAATTAATAGTCATCGGAACTGAACCAACATGTAAAAAGTTACCTTGTAAATAAGGAAAAATAGCTCTTTCTTTATTTGTAATGTAATGAATCATAAATATTGATTCAGGCCATACATTATCATAAAAATGCATTGTCATGAAAACTGAACTAACATGTAAAACTTCAACTCCGTAGAATAAAAGAAAGTGGTTCTACCTCTAACTGGAGCTAATTTTGAATGTCAATTCAAGTCATGCTTATGATAAAGATGCATCGTCATTGGAACTAAACTAACATGAACAAATTTAACTCCGTAAGATAAGAAAAAGTGGTTATTTTTTATCTGAACTAATCTTGGATGTCGATTCAATTTATGCTTATCATAAAAATTTATTTTCATCAAAACTAAACGAACATGTAAAAATTCAAGTCGTAGGAAAACAAAAAGTTTTATTTTTATTTAGAGTTAATCCTGGATTAACAACGCCAATGACCGGAAAAGAGAAATTCACTTCGAGTACACTGACCATATAATTGAAGCTTTAAGAGTTTTTGCATAAGAATGTTTAAAAATCAGTACTAATAAACTGTTCTTCTGGTCATACCTTTTAAAGTAGTATGTGCATGATATCTATTGAAGTTGTTATATGTGATTTGATTAATTCAGCTTGTATGTTATCTATTTCCACCGTTTTTTCCATTTTAGTGAGTCATAATTGCTTTGCTTATTTTGTCATTATCATATTCTTCCAAACTTAATTTTGGCTCACCGTTTTGGTCTTCGTTGTATGACACTTGAGTCATGTTGGTTTGTTCTGTATACATTTCTGTAAAGTATTCCACCTATCTGTTCTTCTACTGCTGAGCAATTTTTTTTTCTGCTTTTTCTCTTATTTTTGTATTGCGTGTATGTTTCTTTCGTTATGTGTTTTCGCGTGTCATGTGTTTTTGCCGCTTCTTGTGCATCCCGAGCTTACTGTTCCACGAATGATCTTTTGTTTTATATAATCTATTTGACTTCTTTGTTTCTCTCGCGGTATTGCTTTTCTAATATTTTTCTATTTTTTCCCTTGTTAGTACTAATTACTTTTAATTTTGATTTTTTTTTATTAGTTGTTCTGAGCGTAATTTGTGATATCCATAGCTTGCTATTGTTTTTACAGGCTTTACGTATTTTTTTTGCTGCTAGCGTAATAGCTTTTTTGTAGTTCTGCCAGATTTCTTCTATGTTATTTCCCTTTAGATCCTCTACTCTTTCAATTTCTTGTTCTGCTTTTCTTTGATTTTGTTCACATAATTTTTCATTGGTAACTAGTTTTTTTGCGCATTTCTTCTTTCTGTTATTTTTGGTATAGTTGGTTTGAAGACTTATTTATTTGTGTTCTTACAAAGTCATGGTCTGATCGTATATCTGCTTTCCTCACAGATCTTACGTTTTAAAAAGAGTTTCTCTATTCTTCTTTTATAATTATGTGGTCAATTTGATTTTTTGTTGTTCCTGATGGTAAAGTTTATTAATAGAACGGTCCGCCTCCTGGTAATGATTATATTCTAAGTTGATCAAATTAATGATCCCTTCTTTTAGGAGGTTGGACATGTCACCGAACATCAGTAGTTTTTAATTACATGTTCAATTATATCTTATATTTCTTTGATTCAGTAGAGCGAGCCTGATGAAGTGTTCATCCAGAACACAAAACGTCGCAGAAAAACTCTTTTATGTTTTTTGCGTACTGTTTCTAGTAGTGTGTGGATTTGGTCGTAAAACTAAGGTTTACTTCATCTTGTTTCTCATTTGTAGAATCATATACGTTACTAATTATGATGTTTTGGAATCTTGCCTTAAATCTGGTCCATATAATCGTTCTGATAATTCTTCTCACTCCATTGCTGCTGCTGCTGCTTTTGAATTTACCATCAGTGCCACTCTTTTTCTTGTCGTTTTTTCGCTCTTAACTTTTAAATATATTATTTTGTTTTCGCATTGTAGAGTAATGCATTTTTGGTCTTTCCATTTCGTTCCACTTATTCAAGGATTTTAATTTTGTTCTCGTTAATTTTATTTGCTATTTGTTCTACTTTACCTATCTCTGACATAGTTCTCACGTTCTAGCAAGCAATATAAAATTTTATTCTTGTCTCTTGTTTTTCTTCCTTATTATCATATTCGCTATTTACTTTGCTTGAGTGTTTTGTTTTTCTTATTCAGCTATTTTCAGTTTTAGTTTTTGGGGTCTTGTTTTATCCGTTTTTGGCCGAGGTAATTATCGTAATGTATTTTATGTATTGTTGGAATCGATTTGTTGTTTTGGAAACCCCGCCAACCGACTTTGCGTCTATGTTACTTTGGGTTTATTCTGGTTTCGTGTTTCTGGTTCATGGTATGTTCTTTTACTGTTATTAGTTTTCCGTAATGCTTGATATACCAGCGATGTTTCTTTTAGTATTTGCTTTCTAATATTTTACATTTCCTCGTATTCTCCATGCACATCACCTTCTAGTTGCTCGATTGTATACCATTCACCATTTAAGATTAATTTATTTCTTACTTCTGCTGTCCTATAGTTCATCGTTCTGGCTTCCTTCATGTAGTCAATTAATTTTCTTCTTTGTTTCTGCATCTTTACGGTCTAGGCATTTGTTCACTCTAACTTTTTTGCGGCTTTTAGTACTTTTTTGTTCTATGAGATAAATTTTACCAACATTGGTCATGGTGTTTTTCTATCTTGTAGTTTTCTCCAAATATATTTATTTTGCATATTTCAGTTTCCATATTTACTATTATTTTTATTTCTTTCAGCAGTCTTTGTATCTTCCAGTTTTTCCTCTTCCTCTTCTTCAATTTCTTGTACTACAATTTTCTTTGTGCGAGTTGCTTGTTCTAATACTTAGGTACATTCATACATACGTTCATTTTCTGTTTTTATATGCCACTGAATTTTAAAGCGCTTTTCCCCGCTTTTGTTTATTTTTGTCTTATTTTTCTATTTGCATAAAAATGTCGATTACGTTAAAAACAACACGATTTACACGTTAGAAAACTGATTTTACATGTTCGTGTAAATTTGACCCACTCACGAGCTGCGCTCACTCATGTAGCTCAATATTCTATATATATATATAGAATATATATATATCGCTAATCAAAGTGCCTTGCCACTCTATTTATCGGATAATCTGAGTTTACTGAGAAAGACGGAGAAGCAGTAATCAAACAAACATAATTTGGTCAACTACTTATGCGTACGAAAACTATACTAAAAAAAATTGAAAAATAATTACGCAAGAAACTTAGAAAACCCAAAAACAGTAAATAAAAATAAAAAGAAAAATTCTACACCAAAACAAAACGTAGAAGTTTTCAATGACAGCTGTTATTTGGTTTAGGTACATAACAAAATCAAAACCAAAAATACAACAAAAGTAACGATAAGTGAGGCAAAAAGCTACGCTAAAAATAGTCAATTGCAAAACATTATAAAACAAATTCAAAAACAAACAAAAACAGAATAAAAATGTGCAAGGTAAAACTTAGTAAAACAGTAAGTATAACCAAAAGAAGAAAGAAGAAAACGGAAAAAAATACATAAAAATAAAAAAATGTTACATATTAAAAGTACAGAACTTCACGAAAGTGTAAGATTAAAATTGTCTTATTAATGATCATCTATTGCTAAGAAAAAACAGAATCCTTACAGAATCTTATGTAATATAAGTTACAATAATTTAAACCAAAAATAATACATGGAAAAATCTTAGCGAAAGAAAACTGTAAAGCTTTTGACTACATCGGCTACAGTAAAGGATGCCGATACTACGGATCGCCTAAACAAAAATCCATGAAAAGACAGCCTATTCAAACAACGATGACTTGAACTTTGAATATTAAGGTCTTAAATCAGCATCCAGTTAAAAAAAGTTATGTAGATAATTATTGTTTAAAAAGCATAATTATTCAATTGAGCTGCAGCGTCCTGCAAAAGCATCAAATTTAAACAACCATTTGAAAAGTATGTTTCGCCGTTACACTCAATTTCCGATTTTTCGGAAAATACTTTGTACAATTCTGGCATATTTTAATTAAATATGGAAAATTATACAAAATGTAAGATGATCGATGTCATTTCCGGCTACAACAAAAGTGACATTTTAAACCTTCGATTCATTCAGTATAAATTTGGATTTTACAATCCAAAAATAAAATTACATAACGTAATTAGTCAGCGAAATAAAAAAAAACTGCGACCTTGCGATTAACGAATCAAATTCGATCATTTTTCCGAGTAATTATTTTTTATTTACATCGCCGTTAAAGACGAATACGAAATTAACAAAAATTACATGGGAAGGCGTGTGACGTCATGTACCGGTAGAAACGCGACACGGTAGACCGAGATGAGTTTAGTTGATCGCGGAATTTCAAACATCCGCGATTCGCCACAAGCTCTCGCCTTTGGCGTACGGTATATTGGCGTAAAGCCATTCAGTAGTTACCGTACGTTAGATTGTTACACTTACAACGTATTAACTGTGATTATGTGATTCATGTTCAAGTGGCCTTTTTTCTACCATTTTTCGAATCAGTGAACAAAGTAGCAGTTTTTACAAAACAAATTTGGCCGTACTTCAAACGTAATGTTCGGTGAGTTATAACAACAATTAATTAACGAAATGATTATGTATGTATGTACGTACGTGTTGATTACAATGCGCTTATAGAACATAAATAAAAGCAATGTGCGCAATCGGAAACTTGCGATTTTAAATCAGAAGAAAATCGGACCAAGATTGTGTAAAAAAGACCGATTTTGTGACCGCCAAAGTTGTGTCAAAATGTTATTTTTAAACTTTTTATGGCCACTTTAACAAGAAACGTATAACGTGTGTCGTTAATAGCGCTTAACGCAATGAAAATTGATTAACTGGGACTTTCCTTAAACGAATTGCATATTAGGAAAAATCGCATTTGCTTTACGAAGAAAAGTTCACCAACCGCATATCTTTTCTTTTAAAAAATTGTTATAATTTAGGGTAGTTATTACCAATGAGAGTGACTCAAGAATGTTATATTTCAAAAATTTTAAATAAGGATAGCAAAAGTAATGAAAACGTTTGGAATGCAAATTCGTATTAAAACAATACGTCTGTACTTCTTTTGATGTCCTAACGAGGGTTGTCCTGGAAAATCAATAATTAAACCACTTCCTATCAACGTAAAGCCCCCGATGCATGTTTAAGTCTCAAAACGTACAATGCACTTTCGAGCGTGTTATTGTTATAATTATAAGTTTTCTGTTTTGATTTCATAGTTGCGGTAAACTCGATTCGAAATTCTATACATTTTGAAATATCGAAAAAAAAATCGGTTTTGAGTTTCTTTTTCCCTCTCAGTACATCACTTTTAAGGTTGCATGGGTGTAGTAGATATGTTTCTGCGGTTCAATAATAGAAAACTAATAATTAGAAAAATTTAGATTTTAAAAAAATGATAACACATGCTTCTGGCAATTCAGTACTAAAATGATTTAACCAATAACAAAATCGAAACGTTTTTCTCCAGCTTTTTTCTCATTTTGCAATCAATATAAGAAAACCTTTCAAAAATTTCAATAAACATGTCAAAATGAAGCATTATTATAATTAGGCTCTAAATACACTTAAATATGCATTGAAATATGCACGAAAAGTACTAAAAATATGCTTTTTACACTCAATTACATGACACTGTAAATGTTTGTATGTAAATTTACGTCGGTCCCGGCAAAAATGTTTTTGTATTGTGAAAAGACTCGTTGAAAAATGTTTATTTGATGCACTGAGCAAAGTTGCTGATAACCAGTATTTTGCAATAACACTTCTTCTAATTTATCGATAAATTCTTCTTTCTTCGGTTTACTTAAACGTAGTGCTACTTCTTCTAGACGTAAAGGTATGACCATGAAACATAATTAAACATTGTTGGGTATGGGTAAATGGTGTAAATTTAGTGTAAAACAGCAAGAAAACCACCATAGAAAACTGTGGACGTAGCTTAAATTATGTTTGATGGAAAAAGTAAAGATCACGAAATAACAAGTAGTCTGAAGTTACACAGCTCTAGCACAGTAACCATTGTCTTAGTTAAAGTTGTTAATGTAATAATTTCAATTGCTTTCTTGAATCGCAGTTCTTGGTGGGTAGCAAGCGTTTTCGTTTTTTCAAAGTTTATGTTATGGAGTGTCTAGTGCATAGTAAGATAAGAATGTCTTCCGGGTTTGGACCACGTCATTGTCGTAACCGAAGTTGCCAACGTTTCGCCCACTCTTCGTAAGGGGCTTCATCAGGGCGTGAGATAAATCAAAAAACTTAAACAAACTCCTTAGAACATTTCTACTTCCAAACCCAATCCGAAATTCGCCTTTTTACCCTACATTCACAAGGAACAGATCAAATAAGAAAACTTCTCCGTAAGAATGGTATTAAACCCATATCCAATTCAACAGGCAAAATCTCTCAGATTCTTCTTTCTCCCAAGGACAAATTTCCTACACTTTCATCTCAAGCTGTATATCAAATTTCTTGTTCATGTGGTTTAGTCTACATTGGCAAAACCGGTGATTTCGTCATTACTCGCATTTCAGAACATAATCGTTGTATAAAGAAAAGGCACATTTCTAAGTCTGCGGTTGCTGAACATCATTTTACTACAGGTCACAAGATAGATTTTGATAACGTTTTGGTAATTGCCAAATCTCCATTCTTTTTCAACAGGAAAGAGAGCATAGAAATCATCAAACACTCTAATAACTTCAATCGCGATTATGGTTTCGAGCTATTCCCTCTTTGGTTCCCAGTCATTAATCATTTATCGAAAACACGCCCCGTTTCAACTGGGTACACACGCTTCTGAAACGTTGGCAACACTGCCAATTTAGTTGTTTAGGTATCAGTGATTTTACTCGCCAATTTTTGTCCGGCAAACTTTATCGTAATATAAGGGAAGGACTATGGTAAGAACATCAAATCTTTGCCATAATATGTTCTATTTACTGTAATTTCCAAGAGTGCTTTGTGTTTTTCGAATGTTATTTTTTTTTTAAAATAACGAGCATTCAAAAAAGTGCGATTGACGGTTACATTGGGATAAATATTATTTATTGTTAATTGTTTGGCCATTCGGCCTTACAATGGGTTACGTTACATCTTTCTCTTACATAATAATATAATTTGTACAGAAATTTAAAAAACTAAAAACAAGAACTTTCTTCCCTAAAATCTTCCCATCACCATCTTACTATTCTAATACTTTAGATCTAACCCTCCCCTCTTATCCTTCTTTCCTTGACTGCTTTCACCGAATCCAATCCCTCCCCCTCCTCCCCAAGCAAAACCTTCCTCCCCCTCATTTCTTCCCTTAGCCCGCCACACTCCTCACTCATGTGCTCTATGTCCTCCCATCCCTACCCACATAATCTACATCTCCTCATTACATCCTCCTTCCAATACTTATTTAAGTTCTCCTCATTTCCGTATCTACACCTGGCTATTAGTTGTTCTTCTCCTAAGTTTCTCCTCCCCATCAGATACTTTCGAACCCCCCTGGACACTATATTCCCATACCTTACATTATACTTTCCTTCCCTTATCTTTCCTTCCCTCTCTTGCACCTGCGAATCTTTATCTCTTCTTACTATCTTCCGCGTATTTAACCTCCCTTCCACTCTCCTTCTTTCTACCTCTTCTCTTGCGAAACTTCCTCGTTGATAGTACAGTTTTCTTTCTTCTTGCCCATATATGTTTTTACTATCCTTTACCGTCCTCCAGCAACATTGCAAAATTTTACATTCTCTCCTTTCCTTCATTTCTCTTCATAACCCATCGCCCTTTTCCCTGCTTCTATTCTAATCTTCTTTAACTTCCCCTCCTCTTCTATTATGTACCCTGGCGTCTCCCTGTCTAAACCTAGTATCCATTTCCAATATTTTATTTGTACCTTTTCCAATAGGTTCCACTCTTTCCAACCCCATACCTCCACCCCGTACATCATCACACTTTTAATCAATTTTTCAAACAGCCATCGTCTCTTTTTGATCTCCTTCCCAAATACTCTTTCCCCTAAACTCCATACCTGCCCCAATACCCTGTTACCCTTCTGTGCTAACTCCCTTATGTGCGCATCATCTTTATTATCATACCTTAGCCTATATTCCAAATATGTCACTTCATTCACTGTCTCTATCCTCTGTTCTCCCCAACTTAACTCCTCTTTTTTCTTCCCTCCTCTCCCTTTTTGAAAAACTACCATCTTAGACTTTCTCACATTTAAACCCAAGTCTTTCCTTTCCAGATACCTCTTTATCGTATTTATCATACCTTTAATCTCCAACTCATTTTTTACCACCATGACCATATCGTCTGCATATGCCAACACCCACACTTTAATCCCTCCCTCCATGACAACCCCTCCACACTGACCTCCCTTCAACACTTCTTCTATGTCCCCTATATACAGTGCAAATAAAATAGGGCTAAGAGGACACCCCTGGCTTAGCCCCTTCCTCGTCCAAAACACTTCACTAACATTATCCCCTATTTTTACCCTATTCTTAGTCTCTATTGGGGATAAATAGAAACATGTGTGTTTATTCACCGTAACAAAATTTCTTTTATATGCGGAAAGATGCCAAGAGAGTATAAGCGAGACCCTAGAGCAAACGATACAAAAATCCTGACCAAGAGCAACTCCTTAAGGCGCTTGAATCCACTGAACGGGGGCAACTCTCTTGTAGGCAGGATGCAGAGAGATACGGAATCCACTATTCCGTTCTGTATCGGCATGCCAAAAATCCCTGTTTAAAGAAGCGGGGGGACGAACGGTACTGTCATTTGCATAAGAAGCACTGCTTGTGACTTTCCCTTAGACCACTATGATTAAAGGAAGGTGGTCAAAATTATCTTGTCAGTAGAGAAAAGATTATTACAAAATTCAAAAATAACTTACCAAGTCATGATTTTGTATACAGTTTTAAGAAACGCCATCAAGATAAACTAAAGACCAGGCTGTGTCAAAACATTATACGATTGCGAAGCAATGTTTCTAGAGAAACATTAAATGTGTATTTCGATAACATTAAAGCAGAATTATGAGATGTTCCGCAAATAATCAATTTTGATAATACCAACCTTAGTCCTAAAAGAAATATTTCTAAGCGAGGTTGTCGCTATATAAAGAAAGTCTGCAATTACAGCAAAAGTGCAACTTCAATTATGTTTGCAGCCATAGCAACAAATAAATTATTCCTCTCCTGTGTTTATTATAAATCCCACAATATGTATACATCTTGGACCATTGGGGGCTCTAAAGGAATAAGGTACAACAGAAGTGCAAGTGGGTGGTTTGATTCCTGCTCTTTTGAAGACTGGGTCAAATGAATTGAAATTCCCGCTTGTAAAAATCTTCCTGTAAAAAAGATTTTAATCGGAGATAACTTTTCTTCCCATTTTTCTCCTAAAATCATTAGGCTTTGTCGTGACTATAATATTTCCCTTATTTTTCTGTCCCCTAACTCTACGCATATGACACAGCCACTTGATGTGGCTTTCTTCAGACCACTGAAGACTGTTTGGAAAAGAGTCATGGAAACGTGGAAAATAGGCGACGGGCAGAAGAGTGCGAGCATACCCAAGGATAAGTTTCCCCACCTACTGAAGCAACTGATGAACGAAATTAAGCCGAATCAAACTAAAAATATACAATCGGGTTTCAGAAAATGTGGAATTGTGAAAAGATGCGTCAAGGCTACCAAATCCGCCAGATGCTGTCAATGATTCTGGGGTGAATATATTGAAAAGCATGTGATACAGAGATGATCGAAGCGTTAAAAAGATGAGACGTAAAGACAAAGTTGCAGAAGATGGAATCAAAAGAGATGAAGAGCACTATGGGGATTGTACTGAGGGAGTTAAAGAGCATGGAGTTTCAAAACATGGGACATTTTTGACGTTTATCTAGTAGAAAAAGAAAGAATTGAAGTGTCCATGTGGTTGGTTATCGGCTCTGAAACACAAAGTTCTGCGAAAATAAAAAAACATAAATTTTTTATAGAAAAAATTACACACATCGATAAAAATCAAGAAGAGATAGACGCAACATTCCAACGGAGCAAGAATACCAAATCGAATTCTGGATTCATGTATAATTTTCTTGATATTCCAAATGTATTCCAATTTTCTTACAACTAAATATTCGGAAAATTGTTTCCAGTGGAGGACTTCAATAGTATAATAGTAATTTTTAAAATTTGCATCCCACCAAACAACTTTTAACTGATTTACCCACACCAATATAGTAATACCTATATTTTTTTAGACGAAGTTTTTAAGCGAGTTAGTTAGTTTCCTGCTAAATAAGAAAAACTTTCTGTTCCTTAAAATCGCCTTTAATTTTTATTGAAAGCTGATATTTAGTATTTTACGACCTCTTTTAAGTTGAAAGTTTCTAAGTAAAAAAAAGTCTTGGTATGTTTTTAAAAACGTTTACACTGTTTTTAATGGCCTTAAGAGTAGTATATTAGCAAAACTAACAAGAAAATAACCTATATTTCTTTTCACCCCGCATCAAGGGTGAATAGAATCAAGACAATTTTTTTATGGACCAGACCTAGGTTGGACTACAGCTAAATAAAATTATCTATGCAATCAATGTAAATACATTTTTATGGATGCTATACGCTTGTTAAGGTCCCAACCCCATTTTACAATATTCTTTCAATTTTGACACTTATTTTGACAAATGCTGGTTTTTCTTAAGCCCTTAGTGCGCCTAGTGTTGAGCATTCCTACCTCTTTTTTCATTTATTTATATTTTTAGTTGTTAACATCCATTACCTTTCCCATTATGCTAATATGCTTGACATATCGACTGTCGAAGACGGTCACAAACTTGATAATTCCCACCAGTTTACGAAAGGTGTTTACGACGACGATAATCTAAAAGAACAGCAAAATTTCAATTTACAAGGGAATTAATGCATGTGTTGAACACGTGATTTAACACATAATGCTAGAAACTAGGACAGAAAATTAAATCTAACCGCAAAACGTAAAAGTGTATCATATCTCAGCGGTTTTTCTTATAAGCATTGATTGATTTTACATTCGATTTTCAATATAAAACGATTGGATGGCCAATGATTTAGAAAGCTTCGCTGAGCATTAAGTTACATTTGTTCAGTTTTCAGTTAATGGAATAGAAATGACGAACTAGATCCCCCGCGGAGAAATAACAATTATAACACCAAATGCAAAATTGCCAACTGAAATGGATATAAAATATATATCGAGTGAGTAAAAAAAGATTTTTAACATAACAAATTTTGCGATATAGTTAAGTGCTATCGAATTCTAAATGCTAGACAAGCCACATTAAACGAATTTCTGTGTGTTTTTAAAACAAATAGTGCAGCAGCAGTAAAATGGGTTGATATAACCAACGGTGCTCTAATATTGAAAACATTCTCGTAAGTGTAACGATAAGTACGAAAAAACACTCAAATCAAAACTAAAAGAAGATTTACTACCTCTCACTAGCACCGTTTATTTACCCTACTGTATGGGTTCGACAAACAAAACAAACAGAGTGCTAAAGAAACATAATATCGAAACTGTCTTCACGATGAAGGATATCCTGAACAATTGGTTTAGATATGCTCAAGACAAACAAGGGGCTTTAAACCATGCCTGGATTTGCAAAATTGTTTGTTGCTGTGGATCAAGTTATATAGGACAGAAGGGACGCTCTATTGAAGTTAGAGTAAAAAAAAACATTTGCCTGACTGCAAGCACCGCAGAGTTACAAAATCAGCAGTGGCAAAACACGCGTGGAACTAAAGATACACGATAAATTTTGAGCAAACTACAGTGTTGGCTAGAACTTTTTGCTACTTTCCCAGACTAATCCGCGATGCTATAGAAATAGAAAAACATTCATATAGTATGAACCGGGAAGGCGGTTTAAAACTCATCAAATCTTGGCTACCAGTACTACACCTTCTAAGACAAAAATCAATCTTCTTGGAAAGGACACAAACGGTTATTCCGTATAATAACGAAGTAAGTCAAACGGAAACGGAATTTGAATGTCCGTTAATTACTGTAAATAGGTGGTAAACGTTGTAAGTCGACCAATAGCTTTGAATGAAATTGCGAAGTAAAACCACAATGTAAAGGTCATTGGTGTTAAAGCAATGCCAATGCAATTGTGCAAATGCCACCAGAATAAACTACTGGATGGCCGTTTCGCCCTTTTGGGGCTCATCAGCATCAGGAGATACACTCTAATGTAATTACCACAATTACATCAACAAACCCTATTGCTTTATATACTATATATTAGTAAACTATTAATAGCAGAGCCATCTCATAGTATAAGGGTACTATGTATAAACGATAATTGTAAATAGCTATAAAGGTGGTTTCATCCCGCAATTTTATTCAAAGCTATTTGGAATCACGCGGGTGTAAAATCAAGCTTTTCATTTTAAGGATACTTGACTTTGTTTTTTTTTAATTTTCTTTCTTCGGTCACCTTGATCACTTTTTTCTGGCTGTTCTAAATTTCTTGAAATGGTAATCAATAATGTTATCTTCAATTTTTAATATGCTTTTTTCGTTGTTTTGCATACTTTCTCTAGTAATCTTTAAGATTTTTTTTCTTTTTTTTGTTAGTTCTTTGATTTATATTATACAGTGTAACCATTTTCTGATTTTCTAGTGTTAAAACTTTGTTTACATCATGTTTTAGTATTTTCAATTTTTTTTAAAATTTGATGTTGCATTATTTTAATAAGATGATATTAATCACTTTATTTATATTGAGATTAGAACGTTTTCTGGGTTTAGACCATGTTAATGTTGTAACCGAAGTTGCCAATCGTATGCCAATTTTTGTAAAGAGTTTCATCAGGGCGTTAAAGAAATCGAAACCTTAAAAGAAGTAAACGATAATTTAACAAAGAATCGCTACAGAGTTAGATAAGAAATTTGTGAACCAAGCCAGATTGTAAACTTTATAAAAGTGACTTAAGAAGAAGTTGTTTCTGTATTTATAGAAGTTCGAAAAGGGGCGTGTCTTCGATCAACTAGTAACAACCGGAATCTAAAAATTGAAGTTATTAGGTTGTTTGATGATTTTTATGTTTTTTCGTGCTCTTATCAAATACGAATGGCAATTTTGCAATAACCGAGGTGTTATCAAAATCTATATTGTGGCTTGTAGAAACTTAGACTTAGAAATATGTCTTTCATTATACAACAATTATGTTCTAAAATACGTGTGATGACCGAACGACCAGTTTTACCGATATAGACGAGACCACATGAACAAGCAATTTGGTATACACTTTGAGATAAAAACGTAAAAAAAATGTATTTGGGAGAAAGAAGAGTTTTGACATTTTGCTTGTCGTGTTGAATACGGGTTTAATAGCATTTGTTACAACGAATCTTATTTATTTGATCTGTGACTTTATAAATTACAGACGACCATGAGACCAAGCATTAAAAGTGTCATCAACATAGCTGAAGCAGACTTTAGGTTTTAATATCAATGATTCTAAACTAACCGTTTCAAAGGATTCCATAAAAATAATAGCTACATAGGAGATAAATGAGAACTTATATCGGTTCCCAAAACGTGTTTGCAAAATTTGTTATCAAAGTAGATGGACGTAAAACACTTATTAATAAGAGGAACCAAATTGAAATCCTTGTCATGGTTAGACAGAATTTGCTAGACTATAATAATAAGAGAACATTTCAAAGAACTTTGGTAAAAATGAAGTGACATCAAAACTGACAAGAAGATCCAGGGTTCAAGCTTTATAGTTTTCAAACGTTGAATAAAATGATGAGAGTTGAGGATGTGAAAATAAGTTTTACCCGTAAGTAAGAAAAAAATGTTGGACAAAGCTTAGCTAGCTTGTGAGTAGGAGATTGGATAGTACTGACGATAGATGTAAAAGGTTCTTTGTGGACTTTTGACGAGATTGTTTAAAAACTGTGTAAGTCGAAGAAAATAGATTAGAGGATTTTGCTGACCTCGCGTTGAATCTTCGAAGTGGGATTCGAGTTAAAAAGCATACATATCCTCTGACATAATAGAATGTATTTTTTCAACGTAATCAATTTCGTTCAAAATGACAGTAGCGTTGCCTTTGTCGGTTGAAGGAACGATGATACCGCTGTTCCTAAGAAAACTTTTCACAACTGACTCTTCCGACTTAGAAATGTTGGATGTAGGAATCTTAGATTCAAGATTATCGCTCAACAACACATGAAATTCCTTCTTTAGGAATGCGTTTGAGAGCAACAGCAAAATTTACCCTTGGATAGCACCGATTTTTGTTCTGAAGTAAAAGTCAAACTAGATAGATTTACTACTTTTTTTACTGAACCAGAAGTTGAAGAAACTTTCTGATTTTTAGATTCCAAATATTGAAACTTCAGTGGATAGCGATGGAGTGGTATTAGACTGCTGGTAAGTATTGTTGTCAAAGAAATTCCAATCATGCGGAGATAGTGTTGCCCAACTGAAGACAAAAATACAAGAGTTATTTAGAAATCTTGTCTAACTCTCGTCTAGTCTGCTTAATCCGTTCGCGTATCAACGCTAGGCTAGCACGATGAAGAATGTCTAAATGTGGAATTTGATTTTGAGAAATTCAGGAATGATGAACAAAAGTTTGACGGAGTTGGGAAAATATGGAGAATTATTCTCCCTATAGATTACACCATCTTTAGGTCTCTTATACTTGTTCTTGTTAACTTGTTCTTTTGCTATTGAAAATTTAACTAGTTTATAAAGTATATTTTTATAAACATTTGTATCTTTAATTTTGGTAATAATAATATTGTTATTACACCTGCTTTAATTGTTGTAGCGACACAAAAGCCATTATACAAAAGTAGTTCACTATTGGCCACCTGGCATAATAGAAATAGCCCGCTGTTTGTTGTTTGACAAGTAATCTGCAACCAAAGAATAAATACTTATACTATTTATTCTTTGCTGCAGCTCAAAGGCTTTTATTCTCTGCGTTTTACCAAACACCAGGTGTTTTGTAAATTTTATTCTAACTTTAAATCACGTAGTAAACAATTTAATGTGTAAATTTTTAAAAATCTGTAATTGTCATAAAGTGTTATAGTTCTTTCGTACTTCAACATTTAAACTAATTTATTGGATGCAAAATTCATTGAAATAATAAGATTGTTTGAGTTTTTTCATATTATATTGATTGGTTTTGGTTAAGTTTTATTAGAAACTATTGTTTTTAGTAATTTTGAGAGTTGAATAATTGACTGCTCTATCATTTTGTCTTATTTTTCATATTTTTTAAATTTATTTTTATACGTAATTTACTTAAAATTAACTACATATGTGTAAAAACTGAATAATTGTTACCAAAGGTTTTACCATGACATACGACAAAAAAATTAAAATTACAATCACGTTGCATAATGTAAGTATTAATGCAGTTAACCGGTTTAAGTTTTCTGTTGATAATTTTATGATAATTAATGTGGATAATTGCATAACACTTCAAGGTGTTTACTTTGCTATTGTTTATAATATAATCTGTTATAAAAAATTTCTTTGTTTTCCTAGAATATCTGTGATGTCGAAGAGTACCTACGCGTTCATTGTCGATTATGTATTACGTTGTTAATACATGAGATTAGATTCATGTCACAAAAAATGCATATTTTTGCAGTTATTGCATATTTTGCCTGTTTTTGCATATTTTATAGCGCGGTGCATATTTTGCATTTTCGTTGAGTTTTAAAACGATTTTGTCACTTTTGTTCTTTTCAATACACGATTCTTGAAAAAGTAGTACCAGTACCGTACCAGTTCTATTTTGCCTACGGTTTTCTTTAAATTTACTTGAGTTTATGCTGAAATCACATACCCTCTTACAATATACATATATACAAAGCTGTGACTTATCATCTTTATTTAAAACCATTCATTTATAAGCAGACATTTTTGTTTAATCATAACATAATAACAGTGTTAAAATTATATCTTCTAAAACATTTTGTTTGTCCGTTAACGAAACTTTTTTTTAAATGGGAATAGTATTTTTTTATAAACTAAGGTAAAGGAGTACGTAAGCACCCAAGCAACACATTGGTATAAAAAACGTTTAAATGTCTAATTTATTAGACATTAAAACGTTTTTAAACGCGTGGTTAACGTTTATCAGACGGACATTCGAACGTTTTTTGTACCAATGTGTTGTTTGGGTAAATCTTAAATACCTTGAAAATAAGCCAAAACTTGAGTTTTATTAGTAACAATTTTAAATTAACTATACTAGCATAGAAAGACTTTCAAACCGCGTTCCATATTTTCACATTTCACAAAACTTAAAAAAGCTCACAAACGTTGAAAAATTCACAACTTGACGTTTTTACAGTCACGTCGCTGTCTTCTTCAGAAAGATTAAAACTGAAGATATAGGATCCTGAAAAATCTTGACATTCCGCCGTTCGGGCCAACGGTCCTTGACGGTCTCGATTCATTAGTCATCAGGAACATGCTTTTCCATACTGGGGCTAGGCCGATACCATTATCTCTGTGGAAATGATCGTACTTCTAGATTTTGAAGGCTTCCTTGTATAGTCTGCGGCAAAAGATCTGCGATCTACCCTTATTTTTGTGTCTTCGAATTTTATGGAGTATCCGGTGGCTACGAAGTTTTCCGCAACAGCCGATCTTGTTTTTTCGTGTTCGGCTTATGTTCTTTTATCCGAATAGCAATGTTGCGCCTTATTTGGTGGACCCCTGGTTCCTCAAGTGGTGTTACTGTCTTCTTTGATTTTGAAAAGTTGTTGCATTGAAGATTCTAAGCATATTAGCTATTTTGTCCGTGCAGACTTTTATGTAAGAAAGAAAGGTAATTTCGAAAGGGTCTTATTTGCTTGGTTTTTCTTTATTGTGTTGTGTCGACAAACTATCTATGGAGAAAGCCAAAGAGATCACCAAAAACGCAAAGCAAATACAAATGGTAAAGTTCCAGAAGTTGCAGGAAGAACAACATCCTTCGAAGCCGCAATTGGAAACAGACAGGATCATCGTCAAGATGTCCTCAACCACACTCAGCAAACCAGCAACAATCATTTTATATAAAAGAGTAAAATCTGTTATAACACCAAAATCAATACAAAAAAAATGAATTCATTGGAGAATTGTGAACTCTACCACAACACATTCAATAATATATCATTATCACAAGCAATGAACTGAACAAAATCAATACATTGTTATAAAATCCGGCATACAAACTGTTGCAGAAAAATGTAATAAAAAGTATGGAGAAAAAGATTTCGGCCGCTGTTAATTCCGCAAGCACGATTGTAGAACTGAACAGAACAGAAAAAGACGCCTAATTCCTTTAGACAGCAAGACGTCACACCTTTGCGTTCTTTCAAAAATTTACAAACTAGAGGTAGCGTTTCGCGCAATTGTGAGTGCTATAAGTTTTATCACCCATCCTCTGGCTAAATATTTATTTGCAATTCTACAACCGCTCACAGAAAAAACCATATTATACGCTAAGATTTCTCAGCACTTTGTCTCAAAGATTAAACTGATGAAATTGGAAGCATAAAATATTTTCATCAGTTTTGATGTGACCTCTCTCTATCCAAAGTTGTCACTACAAACATTATTGGACATTATCAAAATCAAATTACGAAAAGCAAAATTGGATAAGGAGCTTAACGGACTAATTGAATTATGCAACGTACATACGGACAAACTGAAGGAACAGCCATGGTATCTTGTTTCATTGCCAATATTGTTATGGTGGATGTTAAAGAAACAGTTACTCTTAAACCCAAATGCTGACTATGTTACGTAGATGATGCTTTCATAATTTGGCCTCACGGAGCAGAAACACTCAACAGCTTCCTAGACCTAGACCAGACCAATCAGATAGAACTCAACATTAAATTCACCATGGAGACCGAAACAAACAGAAACATTCCGTTCAGAAAAGTACTGGTCACTAGAAAGATGAATAACACATTAGATTATCAAGTTTACAGAAAATCGACACAAACCAACATATATCTCAATGTCGAATCGCACTATCATCCAGCTCAAAGTTTTTAGTGTTAAAAACTTTAGTACTCAGCGCCAAGACCATCAGGGAACCCAATGCGTTAAAGACCCAGCTAAGTTATCTAACAGACGCTTTGATGAATAACGAATACAGAAAAACAGATATAAATAGAGCAATCAAAAAACAACATAATACATAAAAGACTGCAAGGACAAAATAGCCAGTATACTCAAATCTAAAAACATTAAACCAATCTTTAATGGAACAAAATAAAATAGCCGCCAATTTTTTAAAATTGAAAGCACTACTCCGGGAAGCAGGGTTCTACCACACGCCTTGTTCGTGTAGACTGGCTAATGTGGGACCAACAGGGCGCAACATTACTATCTGGATCTGTTGCGGAACACTTCTTCAACACTGGACACGCCATAAAATCCGAAGAGACAAGCATTTTGACTAAATCCTGAAATTTCTGGCCCAGACTATACAAAGAAGTAACCAAAACCCAGAATTACGATAATTGCAACAGAGATAATGGTATCGACCTAGCCCCATCATGAAAAAGCATGTTCCGGACCGTCACGGGCCATTGAATGGCGCAATATAAAGGCTTCTCAGGATCCTATATCTTTAGTGTTAGTCTTTCTGAAGAAGTCAGCGACATGACTGTCGAAGTATTGTAATTTTTTCAAAGTTTGTAAACTTTTTTAAGTTTTGTGAATTTTGTGAAAATATCGAATTCGGTTCAAAACCCAAAAGTCTTTCTACATTAGAAAAGTATGACCGTGAAAGCCTTAAAAATAAAATTATAAAAGCAGTTTTAAAGAAAAACAACAAGTATCTCCATTAGAATCAGTAAAATTAATAGTATATTTAAAATTAACAGCTACTGACACTCCATACACCAAAAAAACCCATAGCAACGCCTAAAACTTGTTAAAGAATCTTAGACAGAAACTTGGTTAACTTGTAAGTAAGAAATTGGATAGTACTGAGGATAAGTTGAAGAGGTATATCTTATTTGTACATTATGGGAAGTCTGTATAAACGAAGTGGTTTCGTACTTTTCACGTTTGCTTTCAGGAAGTAAATTAGAAGATTGATGATATAGCTGACCTTACGTTCAACCTTTAAAGTAGGATTTCAAATTAAAATAGTGTACGTTTCTTCTGAGAGAATGTAATGGACTTTTTCAGCGTAATCAGTTTGATTCTAAACGACAGTAGCGTTGCTTTCGTCGGCTAAGAGAACGTTGATATCGAGGTTACCACGAACACTTTTCAAGGCTAACTCTTCTGACTTAGACATGTTTAATTTAGGAATTTTAGATAATTCAAGAATTTTTATAGTGTGAATACGAATGGGATCTGAGATGTAGCGAGGAAGATGTCTTATAGAAGACTCAACAGCATAGAAACTGTTTTCTTTATGAATGCGTTTAGGAGCAACAGAAAAATTAAAACTCTTGAATTGTTCTGAAGTGAGAAAAAATAGATAAATTCTTGGGTTTCAACAATTACAACTTTTTAAAATGAGTTTCAGTGGCAAGCCGTAGAGTGGTATCAGACTTTTAGTACTTTGTCGATGGATGAAAAATTTAATTTTTATTATCATTCTGAAATAAAATTTCCTCTGGTTCAGTTTTTGATGTGGAAGTGTTTAATTTTTCGTTAACTTTAAGCAATATCATGTTATTGATTTTCTCAATTTTAAATTTTTTTATTAGAAAATTTGAAATAAAAATTTTTATTTTTGACAGAAAAAATTATTATTTTTATCGGTTATCAAACTGTTTATAGTATTTCCTCAATAACTAATTTTGTTTCACTTTTGTGTAATAATGCATTTTGTATTTGTTTTCTTCTTTTTCTTTTTTCTATTCTTGGTTTTTCTGTTTTTAATAGATATTTGAATTTTTTTTGCAAAAATGATTAGTCTCGATATCTAAAATTTATGGTTGTGTCATTCGAACTCTTCTATTTATTTAATAAATTTATGTTGAGGTAAAAAAGCCTTTGAAAAATGTCTTAATTTGTCTTCTAACCATTTTTAAAATTATGATTTTTCCTTATTTGCAAAGATACTGTTTATTTTGCTGTAAAAAATACAACTTTAATCTATGTTTGTTTGTTCTTTATCATAATATAAATAGTTAATGTTTTTGTGTGACGTCTATTGTCTGTCTGATTTTCTAACAATTTCTGCTTGTGTTGATTGTCTTTGCAATGTATGTATGTAGTTCAGTTTCATATTTTTTTGCTGCATGTTTTTTTCTTAGTGATTCAATTGTTTTGTGACGATTGTTAGTCGACAAGTTTTCTAAGTTATCCTTTTTGTTTCTCATTTGAATAATGCTTCTAAACAACGATTTTTATATTTTTATTGTAAGTTATACTTGATTTCTCACGTGAAGAAGCATTTAGTAAACCATGTGTAAACTTCGATAAATTTATATGAGAATTAGAATCAATATTTTTTGATACACCAAAACATTTTTGGTGAATTAAATTAAGAATCAGTAACTCTTCGTAGTTTTAGAAATATTAAAAAATCCATAAAGTATAAAAATTGCAATAAAACTTTTTTATGTCTTCCGGGTCTACAAACTTTGAATCATTATAAATAAACCCAACATACATCAAAAAATTAAAAATAACATGTCTTTTTAATCTGTTTTATGTTATTTGCTATAAAAATGAATTTACTTTATTCAAGCAACTAAGATTACTACTAACACAAAACAAAGTAAATACAAACCACTATGTTATGCTATGAAATTAAAGAAATTGCCAAAACCAAAAGAGCAGCATATCGATCAAAACAAAAAGTCAAAAATTAAACAAATGGGAAGCCATTATTATTAAATGTGAATAATTAACGTTGCTGTTTTTTGTTGCTCTACATATTCAACATAAATTAATAAATTATAATTTTTTTTTGAAAGATGAAGAAAATAACAGGACGCAATAAAATGATTTAATACAACATATCTAACTTAGATAGATTACTTTAAAGATTACACAATAATAATAATAATAATTAAATAATCATAAAATAAATTTTTTAAACATCAAAAAATTTCCAGAATTAGTGAGTTACCGGGGAGGGGGGCAATGAACTTAAAACAAGCAACTAAAAATTTACCCAAGAAAAAAAGTTAACTAAGCTGTTAATCAAACCAGATTCTAAACTTTAAACATGTCTTTAAGAATGGTAATTTATGTAAGAAGCGTCGAAAGTGAAGCATAACATAACGAATGTTAAAGCGGCGATGCGTGATAGTGAGCTATGAGACTTTTGATGAGAGTAACACATTATTTTCCACTACTAGTTTTATAGGCTTTCATTATTACATATAATATATTACGTTGTGAAGTGGCACTTTTTTAAGCGCAGGTAAATAATATTTCATTATTAAGCACTGATTAATAATAAACATAGTTACATTTTCTGATAATTCTATACAGTTTACTGTTACTTTTTTTCTCCTATTATTAGTTGGTTTGCTTTTCAAACGGCCACATTTCGTGGTGCTATTGTGCGCACTTCATCTTGGCAAATAGTTTACAAAACTGTTTACCAAAGGCAAGAGTTTTTATTTATTGCTATTTTAAGAGTTTAAATTAAACAAATTAATTTGATTTTAAAAATGTAAGTTATTTGAAATTCGCGCTTAACTTAATTCAAATGTTAACTGAATTACTTAAATATATTTTAGATGTAATCAATGCTTAAATTAATAACGTTTTAAACAATTTTAGTAAGTTTACCAAAACAATGTACGTTATCTGTTTATTTCTCTGTTATAAACCACAAATACGAATTACGTCAAAATTAATTCTATTAAACTAATGACAACTGTGACAATCACTCACTTGATTTTTAATTTGAAATTAACATCTTAAGTTTTAAATTTAATTTAGTAAAAATTTTAATAAGTTTAGTAGTGAAAAAAAATGTATATAGATCATGCTTGAGAAGATTATTTTGAACTCTGCGATTTATATTCCTCGACGCTTCGCGTCTTGCGATATAATCTGTCGCTTAGGTTATAATCATACACTTCTCAATCTTGGTATATAATATACTATTTTGTCCTGTACTTTGTGAAATTTTTGAGAAAATTAAAAAAAACTACATTGAAAACATCGCAAATATAAAGTTGGTAGTACATTCATAAAATTCGAACTGCTGATATGAAACTTTTAAAGCGTTTTTCTTCTAATTTGAACTAAATTTCAAAACTTTTAAACAGATTTTTTTACTACACACATTTTTCTTAAATAATAATTAACTTTTTATGTAAATTTTGATTTTCTACTATGTTATACAACTTTAAAACTTTTTTTTTCATTAAGAAACTACACTAATGAATTGATGTTTTTAATGAAGGCAGTACAAAAAAGTAGTTTTTTGAGTACGATAAAAAAAGAGCGTGTCCTGGATAAATGAGTAGCAACCGAAAACCAAAGTGTCATTCCGTGTTTACGATTAACGCTATTGAGGTTTTTAATCATTTCTATCCATTCTTAAATTTATTAAAGAAAAATGGAAATTCTGTAATCGTCGATGCTTTATCAAAATCGATATTGTCACCGGTACTGTAATTATGTTGAGCAACAGCAGACTTAAAAATACAAAAAAATCTAACTTACATAAATAAATTTAAAGATCACAAAAGAAGCCCTAACAATAATAGTCAAAATAAACAAAAAATAAATTGTTTAAAAAAATTAAAATTTAAAGAAAAAAAGCAGAATAATAAATAAACCGAGACTTCCGCAGACTTCCACGATCCGAATCGTATTAAACTTGAAACGTCTTTTGAGATTGAACGGGTCAGTTACCAAAGTTGTCAACGTTTCGCCCATTTTTGTAAGAAACTTTATCCGTTGCATGCAAGGAATTAATGAACTACTTTAAAGAAATGTCTTTAAAAAAAGTAGTTTGTTACATATAATATTTCACATACGTATAATGCGTTACCTGAAAACTTAAAACTAATGACACAAAACTGTTTTAAAAAGCATGTTCATTACATTTTGTATAGTAAACAGAATTTATAACTTTTATTTTTGCATTTATTAACACATTATAATGATAGACCTTGATGTTACTCACCATTTCATTTTTTTTTAAGCTTATTTTATTGTATTTTCGGGGTTAAGTGGAAGAACAGATGGTTTGTTAAACCTATCTGAACTTCGCCCTTTTGAGTTGTAGATATTAAGAAGTTATTTGTATAAATGTAAGTATTCATATACTCAAATAAAGTCCAAATAATAATAATAATAATAATAATAATTTGTTATCAAAAAAGAGAAAAACCAAAAATCTGCTAGATACATTACTTTACAGATCACAGAAAAAGCCGTAACAATAATAGTTAAAATAAACGAAAAAGAATAACAAGTAACCTGATGAAAACGGAATAGTTAATATATAAAATATAAAAGCTTGGGCTTTTACGACCGGAATCAGAAAAAAATTAAAGTCTTTTGAAATTGAACGTATCAAAGTTAAAGCCGAAATCACTAACTGTTCTCCCATTTTATCGTAGCATGCAAAAAATTAATGAACGTAAAACAAACTACACAAAACTTAAACAAAAGTTTTAAAGAGTTTGTTACGTGTCGTTAGTCATAAATTTTTCACAATTCGTATTTTAACAAAATTTTTAGTGCCGCATTGTAAGCGACCGCGTTACTGGCGGTATGATTTAGCGGACGGATAGAAATTCCTCGTTGTGTACAATTTCCCCGTCCATTTTTCTTTTAATTTTAGCTGCACGTAGTTTAATTTTGGTTGGAGCTTCAGTGCTTACAGCAAAAAGGAATTTGACCTGCCATCGCTAACTATACCATTTCCTTTCTATGTGGTTAACTTAGCTGTAGCGTTATTAATTATGGTTAAGTTTGTAACTTGTGTTACGTACGTATTTGCATTTTTTTAAATTAAGTTTTTAATTTTATTAATTATGTTCAGCCTTAGCTTTATTAATTATATTTTACATTTAGTCGAAAATAATAATTTAGTTTGTTTTGCAACTGAATATTACTGCTTACGTTGACTTGTACCGTACGAGTAACCTTAATAATTTGTTCGTATTCAAGGCCAATGGTGGCTAAGTCAAATCGGCGAATGCAAACTTGCGCTCCTTGAAATTGTCGAGGGTAGTATTACTAAAGTAGTAATTATTAATAACTCTTGTGCTGAAAACTTAGAGGCAAGTCTTACGTTTTTATATTAATTAAAACGATCTAGTCTCGCTACTCGTGAACTTTTCTTATTGATTGATTGATTGATTGATTGATTTATGTAGTTGATCAACAAAAGTGAAGCATATAATTGTTAACTTTTGATTTACTGATATTTTTTTTCAATTGGAAAATTTACAATCAATTTGTTACGTTTTCTCGTTGTTAGTACTGTGCTTTTTTCCTCTACTTAATTCCTAATTGGGTTCGTATGTAACTTTATTGTCTTTGAACCAAAGATTCTACCGATACGCGAGGAGTGGTGTCTGTTTTTTTTACATTTTTTCAAGTATAGCGATCGCAATTTTTTTTCAAAAAATTTTTATTGCATAATTTTACGTTTCAAGGGCTCCTGAAGCAGAAAAGTATTTTTGACAACAAAATTTTGGATGTCTGTGTAACGTTGTACCCACTTTAACTCTCGAACCAAAAGTCCTAGTAACTTGAAATTTGCCATAAAGCTGGCTTTTCATTTTCTCTCGGATCTATCAAAAGATGGGTCTGATAAAGAATCCGGAAATGGCACCCTGTATATTAAAACGTGTTTGGAATCTTCTTGAAGTCTACTTTATAATGATATAAGATTATATTTACTTTAAATTTATTTTTACAAAATTATAAGTAGTTTTAAAATTTTTCTCACAAATTTATGACTTGTAATATAGATATTAATATACAAAGTGTTTGATTTAAAAAAAATTAAGCTTTTTGTTGTCCTGATATTATAGAATACCCTGTATAGTAGAAAATATTAAATATTTTTGAAGTCAAACTTCTTTAGGAAGAGTTGTGCCATAACGAAAAAGGGGGCAGTGGCGTCACGAAAAAAGTGACAGCATCGTCGCAGCAATCTATATTTTTTTATTTAAATTTCTCACTTTTTCATCAATAAATCAAAATAAAAGAAATTAATTACTAAAAAGGTTTCACTTTTTCCGTGAGCGTATATGGGTGAGGTTCACACGTCTAATTTTTTTTTGTGTAATAAAGAAGATATTTTAATTTGATACACTATTGGCTCACTATATATACTGTGTAGTATTTGCAGATGTAAATTAATTAAAAAACTAAGTTTTGTGTTATTGTAAGTAAGTATGTATTAGAAGAACTAACAATTACTTACATTTTGAAAGCTATTGCTCAAAAAAATTCTAAAATTAAACAATTCTCTCGGGCCTACTGTGAAAGCCCGGGGCTTGAAATGTCACTCGGTAAAAGTTTAAAATATTAATTTTAATTTTAGCTAAGTGAGTTATGAGCTTTACATCAAAGTATTTGTACCAACAAACAAACAAAAATTTAAAAAAATGTACATGACAACATAATATACAGTGTAGTTTATACAATGTGTCATAGTATCTCTATATCCATTTACTTATAATTATTAGTGTATAGTTAATTTATAATATGGGATGGTTCTGCCATCGTATTTCACTTACGTTAAAAAAATTTTATTATACAAAATATAAAAAAAAAAATATTTGTTAAAGTTGTATGGTTTTTTAAGTTTTACATTTTAAAATTATTTTTAATTATACAACACAATCCTACATTTTTTAAACGGAGCTACCTGTATATTAATCCGTTTTTGGAATTTTATGAGGTTTACTTTACAATTATATAAGGTTATATTTATTTTAAATTTATTTTTACAAAATTATAAGCAGTTTCAAAATTTTTCTCACAAATTTATGACTTTTAAATATTTTTTAGATACAAAATTTTCACCATGACACATAATAACATATTGACAATAATTAATAAAATGACAATGAATTGCCATTTTATTAATTGTCACCTGAAGAAGAACGTAGACCACGTTCAAAAGCTTGTGAGTTTTTTAATAAACATATTACACCATTTACAC
Source organism: Aquatica leii (assembly GCA_035610365.1). Lineage (NCBI taxonomy): Eukaryota > Metazoa > Arthropoda > Insecta > Coleoptera > Lampyridae > Aquatica > Aquatica leii. The sequence continues at coordinate 69,282,318 of CM069437.1, forward strand.
AAAAAACTATTTTATTATAAATATTTCTGTATAGTATAATAGTAGAAAAAAAATTTAAAATGTAAAGTTTTGAAGACCTGACAGTTTTTTAAATATTTTTGAAGTAAAACTTCTTTAAGGAGAGTTGCACTATAACAAAAAAGGGGACAGTGCAGCACAGTCGCAGCAAACTATATTTTTTTATTTACATTTCTGATTTTTTTATTAATAAATAAAAGTAAAAGAAATTAATTAACAAAAAAGTTTCATTTTTTCGGTGAGCTTATATGGGTAAGATTCACACGTTTAATTTTTTTTTAATAATTCGTATAATAAAGAAGATAGTGAAACGTTCGAGAAATTATTTACAAATGCAAGAGCCTTCTAGAAGCTGTCTAGAAGATATAGCGAAAAGTAGGGAACGTTCGAGAAGGATTCGCCGATGTCTATAAATGCCGAACATGGAAATCGTAGGTAAGTTATTGCTGGAATGCGAATGTGTTAAGAAGATTATCAAGTGGAAATAAATCGTTAGCACGCGTGTGTCTACATAAATAAATCGAGAATAATCGTGAACGTGATAATTAGTGTAAACAAGTGTGATATCCGAGGACGTTATCTTATCTTCTTGTAAGTGATATAAATTATAGTGTAAGTGTTTTTATTATTATATTTTATTAGTTCGGTTAATTTAAAAGTGTACATATTTCTAGAATAAGTAAACGTATTTTTAATCGTTTAAATAAATTAGTTAATAAATAAATAAATACGCAACAATATTTTATTTTGACACACTATTAGCTCGCTCTATATATACTATGTAGTATATACAGATATAAATTAATTTAAAAAAACAATGTTTTGATTTATTTTAAGTCAATATGTATTAGAAGAACTAACAATTTGAAATAAAACGATCTTCTTGGGTCTACTGTAAAAGCCCCTGCTTAAAAAGTCACTTGGTAAAAGTTCGAAATATGTGTTTTAATTTTAGTTAAGTGAGTTATGAGCTTTAAATCAAAGTGTTTGTACCAACAAACACAAACAATTAAAAAAATGTACATGACAACATAATATATTGTGTAGTATATACAGGGTGGACCAACTATGTGTCAAAATAATAAATCTTTGCATCGAGATCTATCTCTATAGCCATTTACTTCGTATTTCACTTATGTGAAAAAATCTTATTAATTATACAAAATATTAAAAAAAATACTTATGAAAGTTGTAGAGTTCTTAAAGCTTTACATATTAAAATAATTTTTAACTATACAACACAAACTTGCATTTTTTAAACGGAGCACTCTGTATATTAAAACGTGTTTGGAATCTTCTTATTGAGGTCTGTTTTACAATGCCCTAAGGTCATATTTACTTTAAATAATTTTTTACAGAATTGTAAGCAGTTTTAAAATTTTTCTCACAAATTTATAATAATATAAATATCAATATACAGAGTGATCCATTTAAAAAAGTTAAGTTTTTTGTTGTCTTGATATTATAGAATACGCTCTATAGTAAAAAAGATTTTAAAATTTAAAATTTTAAAGACTGTAGGTTCTTAAATATTTTTGAAGTAAAACTTTTTTTAGAGAGAGTTGCATCATAACGAAAGGCGGCAGTACCGTAACGAAAAAATTGGCAAACTATATTTTTTATTTACATTTCTGACCTTTTCATTAATATATAAAAATAAAAGAAAGTAATTAGCAAAAAGTTTATTCGCCATGTTTAACAGTTTTTTTATATAATTTTGTACGTATGTGAATTATTCGAATTATTTTTACAGTTTCTTATAGAGTTAGTTCTTCCAAACAATTTATTCAAATAATTTTTTTTTAATATTAACAGTTTATTGGATATTTGATTTATAATTTAAAGTGAATTCCATATGTAATCCTAGGTTCGACTCCTGCTTACGACAGTTTTTTTTAGAAAAAAAATTTATATCTTGAAGGGAAAGCAAGATAAGTTATAAAATAACAATTTTTCTCTATATTCTTTTGACTTGTTTATATCGTGTGTCCCGGAAGTTCTGAAGCATACAGATTAACATGGGGAAATGAAAATTTTGATTTTGTGTGTTCTAAAGATATTTCCAGTATCAGAACGTATGACAATGTGTATCAGAGAACGTTTTGCATAATAATTCTCAAAATGTAATAACAAATATCTAAAATATTTTCAAAAATGTATCGCGTCGTAAAAAGGTTAGTTTAAAATACAGATGTAAAGAATGCATCAGTAATAGTCATTTTGGTGTAATAACATCAATCGTACGACTGCAGTAATAGCCGCTACGTACGAAGGTTCAAATCTCAATGTAGTTTCATGTTTTTTTAAATAGTTTTATTATTTTAAATTAACGACAATTAATTTTTATCAATAAAGCGAGAGATTAAACTCATAATAAATTCATTATGACTTTAATAAAAAATTCAAACGTTTAATTATGTCCTTTTATTGATAAAAATTAATCGTCGTTAATTTAAAATTATAATACAATTAAAAAATAGCATGAACTGCAATTAGGATTTCAATCTTGGTACGTAGCGGCGATATTACCGCAGTCGTGCGATTGATGTCACTACAACAAAGTGACTATTACTGATACGTTTTTTATATCTTTATTTTAAACTAAGTTTTTTACCACGCGATACATTTTTAGAAATATTTTTGATATTTGTTATTAAATATTGAAAGTTCTTACGCAAAACGTTTTCTGGTACACGTTCCCATATGTTCTAATACTAAAAATATCTGAAAAACACTTTGGGGACATATTAATCAAAATTTTCAAATTTCCCATGTTAATTTGTATGCTTCAGAATTTCCGAAGCACACGGCATACGGAGTGCTGTATCTTATTTAAATTATCTTTAGATGTACCCACGATAACTCTCGAACCAAAAGTCCTAATAACTTGAAATTTGGTGTAGATCTAGCTTTTTACATTCTGTCGGCTTTATTAAAAAATGCGTCTGATAAAGAAACCGGAAGTAGGTGTATCCACCATTTTTAACAGTTTTTCTTATATAATTTTGTACGTATGTAAATTAATCCAATTATTTTTACAGTATCATATAGAGATAATTCTTCCTAACAATTTATTCAAACAAATTTTTTTTCTAACATTAACAGTTTATTAGATATTTGATTTATAATTTAAAGTGAATTTCTTATATAATCCTAGGTTCGAATCCTGCTTGCGACGATTTTTTTTTAGAAAAAAATTTCATATCTTAAAGGGAAAGCAAGACACGTTAAAAAATAATTTGTTTCTATATTCTTTTGACTTGTTTATATACGGAGTGCTGCATCTTATTTAAATTATCTTTAAATGTACTCACGATAACTCTCAAACCAAAAGTCCTAGTAACCTGAAATTTGATATGGAACTGGTTTTTTATATTCTCTCTGTTTTGTCTCATAAAGAAACCGGAAGTGCGTGTATCCGTTTTTTTTCTTATATAAATTTCCACGTATATAAATCATTTGAATTATTTTTACAGTTTCTTATAGAGATAATTTTTTACTGTATCAATTAACCAATAGAAAAAATGTATTTTATTGCATTTTTAAAATTCAACCAATCATCAACGGATTACAGCAATAACACCACGGGCGTGGTGTTATCAGGCAAAGCAGACATGATATATTAAAATGTCAAATTAAATGTCAGATAGTAAATCAATTCATAATGATGATACACAGATTTGATGATATTTGTAACTACAAAATTAACAAAATTATTTTAGAAAATACACCATAAAACACAATTAATTTGTATTAATTGATTAAAAAACTTGGAAAGTAGTAAAAAATTATCTTACCGAATACCCCTCGAGCATTGATAAATACTCAAAATTTTGTCGTAGAGAATGTTTCAAGCGTGTTTCTTTAAGGTAATAGCACTTGGCCTTCGGCCTCGTGCTATTACCAAGAAACACTCTTTCAACAATCTCTATGACAAAATTATCTCGGTATTATCAATGCTCTAGGGGTATTATAGCTGATAATTCTTCTTAACAATTTATTCAAATAAAAACAATTATAACATTACTTAACAGTTTATCAGATATATCATTTGTAATTTACAATGAATTCACAAATATAATATAATTTCGAATCCTGCCTACAACAATTTTTACTTTCCTATAAGGAAAGCATAGCGATCGCAAAATTAAAAATGTATATACTACAAAAAAAAGTAAGTAAATAAATAAATAAGAAAATGTTTTGACAAATTCGCAGTTTTAAAATCTGTAATAACTTAAAGAACTTACGTCGGTATAATTATGTAAAACAAAACCAAAAACCAGTCGACAGCCATTTATTTTAGAACTCATCAGCACTGAGAATACCGATATGTTTTAGAACTATACCGACAAATGACCTACTACGTATGATGATTATAACTAATGTATTACAGGTACAGCTAAAAAAAACAAATATTTAAATCCTGTAGATTTTGTAGACTAATAGATTTGACACAAACATCTTTAGATGTCGAGTGTATTCTTTATATATTGGAAAAATCTTTCATCGTTAATAAGATTTTTATAGATTATTTTGACGAGATTTGGGATTTGGTACATTTTACTGCTTAAAGTATTTATTTTCTGTGATAATTTACAAAATCCGATACAAAAGTTATGAGTTATTAGTGTATTTACGTACACGACCAAATATTTTCTTTGACAAAGTGTAAACATGAACCTTCACACGAAATAGAAATTGATAGTTTTTGCTAATTACACTATTATGTGTAGTTTTTTTTTGACAGTCAAAATAATTTGTTTACATTCGTGTTGACAAATAAAGGAAAATTGCTATAGGTTATTTTTAGGAAAGATCGTTACGCGTATTATATGTATTATGGTACGTACTACATAAACAAACTGTCTCGAGATGAATTACACTATTTTCTAAATCATGTTTACTTTTCAATGAATCGATTTGGCAAATTTTGATCAGATTTATATTTAATGCATTTTCAAATACTTTAAAGATACGCCAAACATGTGGTTAAAAGTTAATGTACTTTGCAAGATTCTTGAACTTTACAAATCAGGATTTGCAATTGAATGTTAATATAATGCAAATTTATTTTTTTTTCAAAGTATGCAATTATTTTGTACGTAGTTTTTGTAAATATAGCATTTTTTAGTAAATCGTTTAAGCTAACAAAACAAATTGAAATAAAAAAAATAAAGTGAACGTATGCATTAGGATCTATATATACATATACAGGGTGTCCCACGTGGTACTATACATACTCAAATGGTATGTTCCTTAGGTCAATTTAAGTAGAAAACGTCCTATAAACATAGGTCCAATTCGCCATAGTTACACAGATACAAGCGTTCAAAGTTTATAACTGATCACACATTTTTTGAAAATTAATTATTCTTAGTCAACTGGGAAACAAAAGCCGAACAATATGTCATTTATTGCTTTCTTTTCTATTAATGTCACAGTCGATTTTATTAAATGAAGTGTAATTTAAATGCAAAATGCCTTCTCATTTTTCTAACGAAGAGTATGCTGATATCATTTACATTTAAGGATTTTGTGATGAAAATGTGAGATCTGCCGTTAAAGAATATAAACGAAGATTTCCCAACAGGAGGGTGCCAAATTACCAAACCTTTTCTTCTGTGTTTCAACATGTACGGACTCATGGTTCATTTCCATCAGTTTTAACAAGATCTGACCGTCCTGTGCAGTTAAATGTGAATGAGCAGGAAAACATTCGACAGATGGTTGATCGGAGTCCAGGGTTCAGTACTAGAAGAATTTCTTCTCGAACGGGACTCTCCCGTATGTCAGTATAGCGAACATTACATGATGGGCTTTTGTATCCCTATCACATACAACAGCTTCAGCATCTGGAACCTGGAGATTTTGCTGCCCGGTTGAATTTCAGCCACTGGCTACAGGTAAATCCACAATTAGTTCCATTCATTCTTTCTTTGAGGAACGTCTGACAGGAGAAGCATATGCTAACTTTTTGCGGAATGAATTGCTACCGCTTTTGGAAGAAGTACAAGACAACAAATGTTTCTGCAACATGATGGAGCTCCTCCACATTTTAGTCGGCATGTGACCGAATATCTAAATGTTGCTTACCCCAATAGGTGGATTGGGCGTGGAGGCCCGCATGCTTGGCCACCGAGATCGCCCGATCTCACACTTTTGGACTTCTATCTGTGGGGTCATGTGGAAAGTTTAGTATACGAGGTAAAAGTTAATACCAGAGCTGAACTAATACAGCGTATCCTGGATGTGTGTCAACAAACACGGAACAACCAGCAGGTGCTTCGAGCGGCTACTCGGTCCATTTTAGATCGCAGCCGTCGTTGTATTAATGCCGAAGGAGGTCATTTTGAGCATTTGATGTGATTTTTTTGTTTGTTTTTTTTTATGTTTGTTTTGTAGTTCGATTTTCTGTTTTCAATAATAATAATTTTTTAAAAATGTGTAAGCATTTATAAACTTTGAACGCTTGTATCTGTGTAACTATGGCGAATTGGACCTATGTTTATAGGACGTTTTCTACTTAAATTGATCTAAGGAACATACCATTTCAGTATGTACAGTACCTCGTGGGACACCCTGTATAAAAGAAAGTCGACGATTTTTTTTGGTTCGTCTCGCCCGCGCATTGGAAAAGAAAAAAAGAAGAAAATTACAATAAAATAACTTCAGATACACGACAGAAACAAAAATGAACATGGCGTTGTACGCTGGTTCCAATAATGCTCTTCGATGGCGTTGTATGCATTATCTTTTGATAGTTGATTCTTAGCTGTGCAGACGTGCGCCGCAATTTATCAATTTTGATTCAGTTTTTGGCGGTTGTACATTTCACCTTGATTAATTAGCAAAAAGTGATTTCAAAGAGGTTGAGTTTGACGAAGTACACATTGCATAAGCAATGTGATTTACGCGACGATACGTTTGAAGACGAGGAAGTTTTCATTCCGGTATGCCATTCGAGTTAAGGCGAATTCAATTTCCAATTCGTTTTGCATTCGCCATGACGATGAACAAATCGCAAGATCAATCCGCGATTGTTTGTGACTTAAATTTAAAAATGAATGTTTTTCTCAAACTATCCGCTTTGTTAGTTCTCGCACCTGACAACAAAACGAAAAATGTTGTATATCACAATGTCCTGCTTCAATGAAGAGAATCGACCCGAGTTCAACCCATCTAGCAAATAGTTTAACAGAAAGTAGTGCAAATGTCTTGCTGCTACGTAAATTACATATATTTTAATGTATTTAATTTCCTTTTTATTTTGAATTTTAACATGTATTAACTTAATTCATTTTATCATAATTAAAAACTTAATCTGGTCTTTGAATTCTTCGTTAGTTTAAAAGCGCTGCCTTGCAAGCTAATTTTTCAGTTTAAAAAAAAATAGAAGTTTCTAGAAGTTAAGTCAGGTGGCGGTTTTTTGAAAATGTTTAATTGAGATTGCACTGTGAAGAGGGGAATTGTCATAGATCAGAACAATTTCACTGCAACTGTTGTCGAAGACATTCGCAATCGCACGAAACAAAGTCCTAATAAATCTGTGGCAAAATTATCTGCGGCAACACGTATAAAGTCTTTTAAGTTTAATTTTTAAATTATAAGCATTCAGTTTTTGCGATTATTAGTAGCAACTTGCCACAAAGCATTAAAAAAGGACGTTGCGATAACTTTTTGTAGCGTCTAGAATTTTGTAATTGGGTTAATGAACTTTTAAATAACAATAACTTGTTAGACTTAATTTTCTTTACGGACAAAACATGGTTTAATTTAAGTCAATGGGTGAAGAACCGAATTCATCGTACTTGATTAACCGAAAAACCACACACCTTGGTGGAAACAACATTGCATTTTTTGTTGTTGGTCTTTAGATTGCAATGTTAAGGAGAAGGATAATTGGTTCAGCATTTTTTTACAATAAACGCAGAACGTTACCGTAATATTTTGGGTCAATTTTTCAAGCAGTAAGAGGGCAACGAACTTCAATTTTGTTGCTTTGTTACACTGCCTTTCGCGTAACCAAAAAAAATAAGCAACGGCTAACACAGTTTTCCCGGAGAGGGAGTCGCAGGTTTTGTGATGCTAAATTATAAATTAAATCTAAAATATATCGTCTAACTATAACCGTAGCTGAAAAAGGACAAATAACACGACAGAAAATTTTATCACAAACGATAGCTCCAAAGAGGACGAAGATAGTACATAAATATAAGTACGTAAATTTTCCAAGCATACATGGGTCGTACCAAATATAAATTGCGCCCTATACTGGACAACACGTCTTACAACAAATTGACCTTGTCGGTCTAAACTTTTACATACAAAGAAGGAATGACTTTATATTCGCAAATTCAAATGGCAAAAGTATATAACAAAAACCATTTAAGCCTTAGAGACTCAACGCGCACTGCATACGATTTTGTGAAACACAAAATGATCTTATTATTAATTGTGTTAACCTACCATGCACGTACGGTCAACAATCGACATGACTACCGAAATAGAAATCGTTAGATTAGAAATTGTAATACTCACAGTTAAGTTTTATCCAGGATTAGCTAATTCCGTACTTGTATACCTTAAACGTAATATTAAATCTAACACAAAACAGACATACAGCGTTAACACAAATAAATTTCGTTTTCAAAGCATCCAATCATTTGACATAGCAAATGCGCAGCGTTTCCTTTTGACTTAACGTAGCAATTATTTATGTTAGCAGCTTCTCTCAAAAGAAATCGTAATTATGAAGATTTCCAACCCCTTGACGGTGTGAATAGTTACGTTTTAGTAACGTAACGTCATGAAAATGTTTCCCCAAATATGCCACTTGTTCATTATTTTCACTGATAACTGTGAACGTGTGGGGGGTATGGAAATACGCTATAGACAATTAGAAACGAATCAAATTAAACCAACAATAAGGAATAAAACATACATACGGCATACCCCGACTAAGCTTCCACTAAATAGCCACACAATTCATTCGCATATTCGCGTGAAATAACCTAATGGTGAAAGCCTCGTTGGGCGTAGAAATACGGAGGTCGTCTGTATTACACCAAATCTTACAAGAAAGTGAAAAAAATAGAATAGAATTTTGCGTGTAGAGGGACAAATTTTATACTTGAAAAATAATCTACCAACTTTTTAACATAACAACTTTCAGCAAGACAATGCAACGGCTCATACCACTCGAGCTACAATTTACTTCATTCAACAATTCTACAATGAAAGATCTTACGCCACTAGATTTTTACTTTGATGGATATTTTAAAAACTGCGCAACATTGAAGGTTTAGAACATGCAATTACTGATGCTAATCAAAATGTTGAAATGTTAGTTGCCTAAAATATATATTACGTGGGATCTAGTCATTTCTGAAGTCCCTGTATAAATTACACTTTAAATCAACAAATAATCTAAATTAAAGCGAAATAGAAAAATTAGTATAAAAAAGAGGTGTTACCATTTCTTTATAACGCTCGCACATTGGTTTATTTGCCGCTACGCGGTTCATTTATAACAATTTTATATAGTAACTAATGAAATCGTTAACATGCAGCAATTTAACGATCTTGCACGACTACTAAATATAACAACTCGTTAATTCTCATACATCAGCTTTTAATTTTCTTATAATTTTGCTCGTTTTACTAATATACGAACAACGGAAAAGCTTTGAAATTAACTTGTTTGTTAATTGACAATTCATAATCTTGACATTATTAACGCGCTTGCCCGTTTCACTCGCTCGTAACGTTAATATGTCTTCATAATTAATTGTTTATTAAATCACTTTTATATGAGATATAGCCGTTTTGTCATAATTCCAATAAACAAAAGGTATGCAAATATCTCTTCGGCAGGATTAACAATGTATCTCCAGTGTCAAAACAACTGTACTTTTGCAGTTTAGTGAAATTTGAGACGATATAAACACATGGGTTTTTGAAAGCACAATATATAGTGATAGTTTGCCATAATGTCAATTTTCTCTCGGTTTTAACTAATAATAAATGACGTTACTGAGAAAAGGGATTTACTCATAAGTAATTTAGTATACATTTTAGTTACTGTTTAATTAATTGATTGAATTTGAAAATTTACGTTTATTTATTTGAGAAGTGCGAAGAATAAAATACAGTTAGCTGCTTAACATTACTAATCATTTTTGTATTACAGTGCACGCCGTTTATTAGAATCACGGATAATGTTATCACTTTATATGCTACTACATAGAAAACCAACGTTTATAGCAATCATAATTTTGGTTAATGTTATCAATTTTCTTCTTAATTTTGTTTATATATATATGAACAATAACCTAGTTTGTCTGAATTTTGTAACTGAATTTTTACAATACACTTATTTATAATGAGAAATTTAATCATTGTACTCTAAAAATACTTGTTTTACACATTTAGCCTTATTTTTGCAGTGCTTTTTATTTATTCAAGCCTTTCGACTGAGCTATGTAACATTAACTCATTTAAACAACTGTAAATACGTTATCTTCAAGTTAATTTGTATTTTCAGTGTATTTATAATGAATGTGAAGTTCTTAGAATAACAACGTATTTTGTATTTACTTTTATTTTTTGTGTCAGCAATTTACTGAGACGAAATGTGTAGTGCATAGAGTCGCGAATAAAGCATCGTAACATTACTTTTGATTCCTTTTATTTCGGTGTCAACAAACTTAAGATACTATTTAATGTTTAAGTGTTTTATTCGTTTGATTAGAACTTTTATTTTGACATTCTTTGCTTGTATTGATGCTATAATTTCACCTTGTAAATTAACAACTTGTTATTGGATTTTGTTATCATTCGGTTATAGTTATCAAAAACCCCAAGTCCCAATGTGATTCAATTAAGCGGCGTGCACTGTAGTTCAAATTAATTTATGTTGTTAGCGATATGGTAAATTTTATCATTATATTTTCTAGAGATTAATGTGAAAAAGTTATTGTAATTTTAATATTGAACATATTTATTACCTACGTGGTTTTCTTTTTGTTTATTTACAGATAAAATAAAAATCCGCGTACCAGTTTGGTTATACACCTATCCCTCGATTTACACGGTACTTGTTTTACACGTTTTCGCTTTTACACGGTTTTCCAAATAAGTTTTTTTTTGTTTTTATCGCACTCTACTAAACGCTACTGTGATTGAACACGTGCGCTGCGTACACATCTCAAATAAAAATCAGTGTTTCCGTAATATATTACATATATTAACCTGTCAATGCATTTTATTTTTATTTCTGTGTACACCTAAAAATATTGAAAAAAGTCACAACTGTTAAATAGCAAAATTATGCATTTCCTGCAAACTTTTCGATTTACACGGTTTTGACTTGAAAATTTTTAATTTTCGATTTACACGTTTTTCTCAGGAACGTATCTACCGTGTAAATCGAGGGATAGGTGTATTTTCTAATTTAATATAGTAGAACTAAACGGCCTGAATAAAAACTCACGGCTAATTTTGTAAATATAATATAATATAATAATATCGGAAGCAAACCAAAAGAACAGTTTGTTGAGGCTTCAGATTTTTGTAAATGATTACACTGGTCTGCAAAAAAATATTTTTTATTGAGCCCTGACACTATTCCGGGTGATTCTTATGTAAAATAAAGTCCTGAATCCAAATATGTCTTCCGTTTTTTTTCATCACCCACCATTTTTGAGGGAGACCCAAATTTTACCACTTTTCGATAAATTAATTATAATTTATTTATCGAACGATAATAATAATTATAATAATAAATATATGGACATGAATTTCATTTAAATGGAAAAAAACTATTTTAGCTATAAACAGTAATAAATAAAAAGATATTCATCGTTACTTGGTGCTTGCTTTCCTTTTATACCCTGAGGTACAACTCTCTCGTTTCAAAAACCAGCAGTACTCCGCCAACATGCTTGCATTCCACTTCCCTGAAAATCTCTTCTCAAGCTTAGCGATGTCTTGATGGAACCGTTCCTCGTGTTCTTCCGAGACTGCTCCTAAATTTTCAGGGAAAAGTCCAGATGCGAGTGAAGGAAGTGAACTTTAAGAGACATGTTACATCCTATGTCCTTGTACGTTAAAAGCAGTTCCTCGACGTGAGCGACATAATCTTCACTTTTGTGGTTACCCAGGAAGTTCTTACAAACGTTTTGAAATGCAAGCCAAGCTTGTTTTTCTTTTCGATTTAGGTGTTCAAAAAACGTCGAATCTTGGAAGAGTTGTCTAATCTGGGGACCAACAAAAACGCCTTCTTTGATTTTAGCTTCGCTAAGACGACGAAATTTAGTTTTCAAAAATTGAAATGCGCCACCTGTCTTGTCCACTGCTTTCACAAACTGCTTGATCAATCCAAGTTTGATGTGCAAAGGTGGTAAGTAAATGTTTACCTTCGGAACCAAAAGATTGTGGGCGACATTTTTCTGACCAGGAATAAGATTTTTTTGCAGAGGCCAGTCCCGTACGATGTAATGTTTATCTCGAGCTCGGCTATCCCATTCACTAAGGAAGCAGCAATATTTTGTGAATCCTGATTGCAGGCCCGTGAGTAGAGCAACAACTTTTAAGTCAGCGCAAAGTTTCCACTTATAATCATGATAACTAATTTTATCAAAGATTCTAAAGATGTTTTCGTACGTTTCCATCATATCAACAGAGTATGCAACTGGAACTGATGGGAAGTCATTCCCATTTGCCAGCAGGACAACTTTTAAGCTTGTTTTTGATGAGTCTATAAACAGTCTCCATTTGTCTGGGTCACATGGCATCTGTAGCTCTGTCATCAATAAATTTGTATTAGGGCAGAACACTAAACCTTTATCTTCTATGAAAAGACATTTCAGGGTTGCTTGTTTGGTCCTGTAAAAAGATATTTTTACTCCTTTTTCTAAGAGATTTCACTGTTGAAGTCTTGGGTAACTGCAAACCCCTGACAAGATCATTTAATTCCGATTGAGTGAGGAGGTGAGGTTGCCGAGAAACTAAATCTGCGGAATACTCTTCATCATTAAACCATGGGCACAGCAAATGGCATTGATTTACGGGTACCTTTGAGCCATTTGGTCAAACTACTGTAACAAGTCGTACAGCAAACTGATGGAGCTCAAGTCTTGTCCTGGTCGCCAATTTGACAATCAAAGTACAAATAATAAGCTGTTTTAACAATCGGAGAAAGGGGTTTTCGTTGCGCTTTTAAAGTTAATTCCCCGCAGACATAGCAGAAGCTATCGGGATGATTTTTACACTCGCGTGACATAATTAAACAGTAATTCAACGCCCGACATTAACCACAAATCACACTTAGTCACTTGAAAAAATCCGGAGTAAAAGTAGTTTTACTGTTTTACACAAATGAACAAAAATGAACACAGAATCCAGCACGTTTAAAACGTCGACAAGTTAACTCTGCAACAGCTATAGATGTACTGATCGTAGCAGTTAAGCAAACAATGTAATATACTATAATGAGAAGAGTAATGCAAGTTCAAGCCTGTCGAAAATTCCTGTTCAAACCTGCATGTGGTATTGAGATCGCCAGCGTCGTGCAGTGAATCTTTCTAACTGTTTATTAATATTTTTTTACTGTTCTTATATATTTGTATTTTATTGTTGTTTCTATATACATTTTATAGCAAAACTTTTGCCATATACTTTGGTATACATTTTATTACCCGCTTTGGGATGTTTAACGGCTATAAGTTAAAATTCTAAAAAAAATGCAAAAAATAAAATAAAAATGGAGTCCCCCCAAAATAGGTGGGTGATGGGTAAAAACGGAGCTCAATTTTTGGATTCAAGAGGTCATTTTACATAAGAATCATCAAGAATGGTATCAGGGCCGATTTTCATGCAGACCAGTGTTATTAAATGTAAAAAACAATTATACAAAAAAAAAACTTTTTGTGATCACGTTATTTTTTATTTAGATTTAATCCAGATAAAAATAATTATTCAATCCGTAACAACCTACATAAAATTTGCATTAATTAATGCTTTTGTTATATACTAATGAATCATTGCACTGTATATTATTACAAATTTGTATTCAAACCACTTTAAATGACCATTATCTGCAATATTTAAACAATTTGTTTTATTTATTCTATCATTAAGATTAAGTAAAAAATTTACTATATAATCAAAAAAACTTTTTTAATTTTTTGTTTGATGTACGTCATTGACGTGGGTTTACTTTTTGTTTATTGTAATTAACTTTAAAACATTCGAATGGTACTGATTTTTATTAACTTTTCGAGGTTAATGCTAATAGTATTTGTCTACGAGTACGGGTCAATGTTGGTCCTTTAAAACGTACTTCTACTTGTTGACTTTGAAGTGCTTTTAAACAGGGCCATTTTCACGGTTCCTAATGCCTACAGTAAATTTATGTGCGTTACACTTGAGAGTAGATAATCATGTTTCTGATTTTATTGATATGAGTCACTATTTTCAGAATGTGTCTTCTAACACTAACGAACAATACGCTTCTTATTCATTTAGTATCTTTCAATGTGTTCAACGATGTGTCCAAGATAACCATGCACAGCAAGGGAATCTTGTATAGCAAACGGGTGTATATTTACATGCCGGTCGCAAAAATTCATTATTGTTTATCGTTTATCATTGTCATTGCCACTTTTCAAGTTTTACAATATAGCGTTTTCAAATTTTTTATTCGACGTTTAATCTCCGAGAAACCATCAACTTATTTTTTTTTATATGGCCACAAAAAACACCTTGTATTCGGAAGAACTTTTTATTAAAAATTTAACCAAGTATCACAAATGATTATTCTAAAGCCAAAAATAGAGAAAAAAAAAAGATTTAAATATTTTCTTAATTTTAAATCTAGTAGGCGTTGAAACAAAACGTCAAAAAATTATAAGAAGTGTTCAAATAGGTTGCCATTATTTTCTACATACAAGTATGCTATCTTTACAGTAGAATTTAAAAAAATGGTCTAATATTTCTGATAACATTGTATTAACTGATGCTATTTTACATAACCCCAGAGGAAAAAATCCAACGGACTCAAATTTGGTGATTCGACTGGCCAAGCTACTTCAGTGTGAGTTCTAATCCACTTTCAGGAAATCTCTGCGGCAAATACTCCTTACATTTCTTGACTTGTGCGCTGGGGCACCATCTTGTTAAAACCAGCAGTTGTTAACGATTGCTAGAAGTAATTGATCCAAGGTATCATTCAAATCAGTTTGCTGTAGGTCAAGTTACCTTTCAGAATTTAAATTGTTGTAAATAAAAAGTCCTATTATTCTGCCACCTAAAATTCCTATCCACATATTAAAACCGAATCTATGTTGATTATGCTTTCATCAGACCAAAATACTATAAAAGGAAAAATTTGATCTTTGGATTTTCTGGTATATCACTCGCCAAAAACTGATCTTTTTTGATTGTTTTTTACGATTAAAAACATGTTTTTTAATGCGAAGTAATAACATTCTGCTAAATTTTCATTGTTTATTATTTTGAAACGAATATACAGAACGTTTCGATTGCTGTGGTATCTGCAATCGTCATCCCATGTATATGTTGGCGACTACTGATGATAGAGATGAGCCCATTGGTAGTCCTACGTCTTGAGTGAAGAATCTGTCTTTCTCCTGAAAGTACGAGTTCTTGAGGCAAAATTCTAGGAGCTTCATTATTGCTTCTACCGGCAGCGTGGTTCTTTCCTGGAGTTTTTCATCTTCTCGGAGCTTCGTTTGGATGATTTACAATGCTTCTTCAACTGGCACATTTGTATAAAGACTTTCTGCGTCGAAGCTGACTAATTGATCCCGTGGTTGTAGCTCTATTGTTTTCAGAATCTTAACGAAATGTTTATGGTCTTTGACAAAAGATGCGCTGATGACTAGCAATGGGTTCATCTCTATCACCAGTAGTCGCCAACATCTATATGAACTGGTTTGAATCCCTGGCCATAGAGAAATCAAAATTCAAACCCAAAACATGGCTTAGATATGTTGACGATACCTTCATAATTTGGAACCACAGTAATCGGCACCTAGACCTTTTTCTACAACATCTGAACAACATCAAACCATCCATTAAATTCACTATGGAACAGGAAAAGGAGAACTCACTTCCTTTTTTAGACGTTCACGTAACAAAAGATAAGGAAATTATGGAAACGACTGTCTACAGGAAACCGACACACACCGGTCGATATCTTAACTTTGAATTCAACCATTCCACATCTACGAAGAGGGGAGTAGTAAAATATCTAATCGACAGAGCGTACAGGTTGTGCAACACAGAGAAAGGGATACGAGAAGAAATCAAAAACATTAGAAACGATCTAAGGCAGAATGGTTATCCAGAAAAGATTGTAGGAGAGCTTTTACAGAAAAAGCAATTGAACACCAAGGAACAACCTAAAACAGAAGAACTGCCCAATTCACTGCTAAGCATCCCATATGTCAAAGGTTTATCAGAATCAATAAAACGTATAGGGAAAAGCTACAACTTAAATACAGTGTTCAAATCATCGACCGCCATTAGGAGTATAATTTCCAACACAAAGCCACAAACAAGTCAAGATTACCAAATCTGTATTTACCAAGTTCCATGTGAATGTGGCAAGTCATACGTGGGAGAAACCAAAAGACCACTTGACATCAGACTGAAAGAACATCAGACGCACACAAAGAGAGGAGAGACTTCTAAGTCCGGCATCGCGCAACATTCGTGGGATAACCAACATCGAATGAAATGGTCGGAAGCAAAAATCATACACAGAGAGGAACATTGGTACAAACGGAAGTTTAAAGAAGCGGCATTCATCAACAACAACAAAGAAATTTTCAGCCAGTCAAGTGTCGAGATAAGCAACATATGGAAACCACTAATCGAACCTTTAAAACAACTTAAACTTCACTAAGTAATTTTGTGATTTAATCTGTTACGCTAAATTGATTTTGTACGCTTGAACGCTTCATCGAAGATGTCCTTAGTATATAAGCTCCAGTAGTTTCTAAGTTTGTTAGTATTCACCTGATGACGATTGCAGATACCACAGCAATCGAAACGTTCTGTATATTCGTTTCAAAATAATAAACAATGAAAATTTAGCAGAATGTTATTACTTCGCATCAAGCAACATTGTTTAATACATTCAAACAATTGTTGTTTAATGAACAAAATTTCTTTAAATTAGATACAACACGTTTAAAAATGGATTTCTCAGGTTGTCCTCGTGCAAAATAATTATCAGAATACATCTCCTCAGCAGCTCCACAATTTTTGTAGCACAAGACGTAACAAGTCAACATGTAAAATTTTTCTTCCTTAGGGAATTTTCCTCTTTCTTTCGTAAACTTATAAATAAATTAAGCAAACACACAAAACAATTAACTAACGAATGAGTAATATTAATATCGACAAGACTTAACACACTTCAAATTCTTATAACGACAACAAATGCAACTACATTTTCAACAATGTGACAGATGAAATATTGCAATTGTTCCAACGCCTACTAAATTAAAAAGTAAGAAAATATGAAAGCTCATTTTTTCCTTATTTTTTGCTTCAGAACCATTTTTAATACAAAATTATATTGAATACAGGGTGTTTCTTTTTTTGTTGCCTTATACAAAAATTAAGTTGGAGGTGGTATTTCGGAGATAAAACGTCGAATAAAAAATTTGAAAACACCATTTTGTAGATCTTAAAAAGTGCCATTGATAAAACGCTGTTACTTTTTTTTTAAATTTTTTAAAAGAAATACAAAAATTTAATTTTTTGGAAAATTTTGAAAGTATAAACAATAATAAATGTTGGCTAACCAACATATACAGGAGATACACAGCAAATATGATCCACTGGTGTAACTAAATTACCGGGAACAATTTTATTTTTACACGTCAAATTTAAAATTTTGTCGTAATTTTTTTATCAAGGCAGATGTGTTTCTTGTGTAACATTTAATAGTGTTTTTAGACCGGAAAAAAAACCACAAGTGAAAATGAGGATATGTTTAGATAAAAGAATTATGACATAATTAAATATGAAAATTTTTACGGGATAATTTTATAACTCTCATACAAGCAGCATTTGAAATGTATTGTTGGTAATCGGAATACTTACAGGTTTCATAACTTTCTTTATAAAAATGTTACTTATCTAATCAGTTATATTTTAAAGATAACGTAGAAATGACACTATATTAAAATTTAAATTAAATATTTCTTAGATTATTAGGGGATGTGGATGGAACGGAACCCAAATAACCAAATGTCGGATAATGTCGTCATAATGACGTTGTATACGTAATTCTGACGTCCATAAAACGTTAGTGTGCTGCCTGAAAACCATTACAATAAAGAACAGCATTTAATTGTTTGTACCACGGGGTAAAGTGGGTAACTTTATAGCGCTTTTTACAATTATTTAAAATTTGTTTTTGCATCAAGCACCTCTTTCCTCAGCGTCCGCCAACAGTCCGTTACGTGTCAGTATTTATTCATTTTTTAAATGTAATTGTAATTAAATTTTACTACACCGCTGGTTTGCGGAACCCACTGTATATGATAAGTTCCGATGATTCGACACTTACATATTCTGTCTGCTTAATTGTAAGTAATTCTTCTTTTTATTTAATTTTCACGTTATAAGCATACTTTATTTTGACGTAAATAAAACGTTAGCATGCTGTTTGGGAACCATTACAATAACGAACAACATTTAATTACTTATACTACAAGGTAAAGTGGGCAACTTTGTAGCGCTTTTTACACTTTTAAATTTGTTTTTAGATTTTTTAAGCATGCATGGTTTAAATAACTAATTAAGTAGATTAATATGCAGATGCGATTTTCGTTTGCATTTGCATGAGGTACAGCTCTTTTCAGCGTCTAGTATCAAAGTTTGTCAACATAGCAAGGCTCTATTTGTCTTCTTATTGCCTTATTCTCCATGTCTAAAATGTTTTGATAGAATAGATTGTCACGATTATCACCGACAGTTACGTTATATGAGAAACACTTTTAGCGTCAGTTTAAAAAATGCACTTTTTAGAGTCATGTTGCTTTACGATTTTTTTATAAGCGGTTTGAAACATTATTAAAGAACTTACTGCTGTTTTAATTTTCACAAGCTTAAGTCCAACAAATATACTTTTCTTTAGTTTAGCATTACTAATTTCAGGGAACTTATTTCTCACATATGCAAATCCACAGTCAGTTTTATTATTAAATGAAATTATCAACCAAAACTTGGTGTGCAAAAAAAATTAATCAATTTTCTAGGAATCAACAAGTGCTTATTCTTTGAGGTCAGTGATGCTTAATTTAGCCATTCTGTCTGTTCATAAAAATTTTTCCTATCCTGGCTACTCCATTCGCCAAAAAAAAAGTAATTAACTTATCCAAGTTGCATGCCAAGTAAAAGTGTCACAACTTTTAGATCCAAACAAATGTTCCATTTAATTCTCTATATTCCGCTGTTCGTGGCGTTTTGGATTCAGCACTTCACTTTTTGATTTCGATAGCTTTTTACTATCCTATAAGGAAAGTATAGCGATCGCAATTTTTTTTCAAAAAAATTTTTTTGAAGAATTTTACGTTATTTTTGTGTGTGTGTGTAACGTTGTACCCACGATAACTCTCGAACCAAAAGTCTTAGTAACTTGAAATTTGATATGGGGCTTCTCATATTCTCTCGCTTCTTTCAAAAGATGGGTCTGATAAAGAAACCGGAAGTACTTGTATCCGCCATTTTAAACAGTTTTTCTTATATAATTTTGTACGAATGTAAATTATTCGAATTATTTTTATAGTTTCTTATCGAGACAATACTTCCTAACAATTTATTCAAATAAAAATTTTTACTATCATTAACAGTTTATTAGATACTTAATTTACAATTTAAAGTAAATTTCAATATATAATCTAGGTTCAAATCCTGCCTGCGACGATTTAAAAAAAATTTTTTTTTGCATAAGTTTACGTTTCAAGGTCTCCTAAGTCAGAAAAAAATATTTTTGACAAAAAAAATTTTTGTGTCTGTGTTTGTGCCTGTCTGTGTGTAACGATGTACCCACGATAACTCTCGAACCAAAAGTCCTAGTAATTTGAAATTTGGTATGGAGCTGGATTTTCTTATTCTGTCGGCTTTATCAAAAGATAGATCTGATAAAAATACCAGAAGTAGGTGTATCCGCCATTTTGAACAGTTCTTCTTACATAATTTTGTACGAATGTAAATTATTCGAATTATTTTTACAGTTTCTTATAAAGATAATTCTTTCTAAAAATTTATTCAAATAACTTTTTTTCTAACATTAACAGTTTTTTAGATATTTAATTTATAATTTAAAGTGATTTCCATTATATAATCTAGGTTCGAATCCTGCCTGCGACGATTTTTTTTTAGAAAAAATAAATAGCCGGTTCCACAAAGGTCTGGTTAATTGGCGATTTAGTAATCGTTTTTAATACAAACATATCACTTCAAAGTGGTTTTATGACAACATAACCTTATAAAAATACATTTCTTCATCATTCCTTATAGGAAAGTCGTTTTTTTTTTTTATATAATATAGACAAGAATATACAATATTTGACTGAAATTTTATAGTGTGTTTAGTGTTCAAAAGATATGCTAGTAGACACGTACAAAGAATCTAGTAAACCCTTAGGTGCTCAAGTGGTGCAGTTGTTTCCTTTGATTTTGGAAAGCTAGTGGCTAACTCATTTGTTTCATTGAAGATCATTTTATTGTTTATATACATTTTTATATGGCAAAAAGAGTGGTTGCAACGAGGTTTTTTTCCTTTAGTAGTTTTTTGTATTGTCTGTTGATCGCTTTATCTATGTCTGCTTCTCTATATTCGTTTTTTAAAGCGTTCTTTAGATAGTGGTAGTCTTAAAACTATAGACTAAAGTTTTTAGCACTGTCAACTTCTGAACAGGGTGCTGGTGTGACTCGACGTTAAAATATATGTCGGTGAGTGTTGGTTTTCTGTATACCTGGTGTCCCAGGGTCACTTATATGACTATATATATAAGTCCAAGAACGAAATGCTTTTGTTGGTTTTGATGTTTCGTTCTAAATGATTGATGTAATCGACAAAATCATTAAAGGTGTCGGGTTCGTTAAGCCCTATTATGAAAGTATCATCTACAAATCGTAGCCAACAATTTGGTTTTAGAGGTGCCGGTTCCAATGCTGTTTCAGCAAAGTCTTCTATAAAGAGAATGTCGATGGCCAGAAAAAGAAATAATTGCATGGCCGCTCGTTCAGTTTGTTCGAGGTCACATTACAACTGACCAAAAAATCTCGTGCTTCTAATTTTACGTCCCTAATCTTTAAGACAAAATTCTGGAAGTTTCTAACTTGAAAAATGCTTTCTGTGAGTTCTTACAGAATTTCATATAAGTATCTTGCCAGAACTTGGGTTTGAAATAATTTAGCTTCTCTTCTGATGTTCTGGGATTCTGTTGCTGAATTTAACAGCAAAAGAAATGTTTTAAGGTTCTCATTGGATTCGTTTTTAATCTTGTCGTAAGCCTTTGCTTTGTTGATGTAATCATTGGTACTAAAATATGAATGTCTTCCGGGTTTGGACCGTGTCATTGTTGTCCAATCTTAGTATAGATTCCGGCCGTGGAAGCCTTCGCTATTACATTAGTCATTGGTGTTCATGATTGCAGTGAAATTTTCCTTGTCAGTTGAGACTATGGTGATATTTCGATTCGTTTCGGGTTCCCTTAGAGCGATTTTTTTATTTTGATTAATAGTGAATCTCGCTGCTGTAGATTTTTTTAAAACATCAGCTGTTTTCACCCTCACCTCTCCTTAAATATATTCTGGAAAAGTTCTGAGTGTACCTTCCAATGATCTCTCACTCTTTCTTTCTTTGGTATGTATTCTGGTGCGAGTTCACCGAGTGGTGGAGAACAGATTGAGGATGATTTTGCTCGTTTCCAATTGCTGCTTAAGAAAATGTTTGCTTTTTCTGCAACTTTTGGAATTTCATCGGCTGAGTTTTCTTTGCTTTTCCGGCAATTTCTTTAGTTTTTACATGACCGCTTTGAATTGCTGCTTAGGAAAATGTCGCTTTTTTGCAATTTCTGAAACTTTATCAACTGAGTCTTTTTGGTTTTCCGACAATTTTTTGATGATCTCACTATTTCTTCCTTTGGTATGTATGCTGGTGTAATGGCAAAATATACACGTTTGTATATAATGGCTTTTGCCGGTATACTTTTTGCAACTTTTGGAATTTCATCAGCTGAGTTTTTTTTGCTTTTCCGGCAATTTCTTTAACCTTTACATGGCCGCTCCTTCAGTTCGTTTATATATTATATTGTTAAATGAAAAAAACGGGAACTGGAATTATGTTGGCAAATTTAATAACGAAAAAAAATTCTTTCTTAGGATCTGATTTGATTCATTTTCGATCTTGTAACAAGCGTTTGCTTTGTTCGTGTAATCATCGGTGTTCCTGATTATAATAACATTTCCCTTGTAAGATGAGTGTATGGTGATGTTTCGCTCGCTTTTGGGTTCTCTTAGAACGATCCTTTTATTTTAATTGACAGTGAATCTTGCTGCTGCAAAGTTTTTTAAAACATCAGCTGTTTTCACCCTTACGTCTCCTTAAATATATTCTGGAAAAGTTCTGAGTGTGCCTTCCAATGATTTTTTCCTTTAGTATGTATTTTGGTGTAATAGCTAAATATAAACCTTTAGATAGAATGGCTTTTGTCGGTTCACTGAGTGGTGGAGGACAGATTGAGGATGATTCTGTCCGTTTCCAATTGCTGCTTAGAAAAATATTTTTTCTGCAACTTTTGGAATTTCATTTGAGTTTGTTTTTGCAGCAATTTCTTTAGCGTGCCTAGCGAATAGTTTGTTGATCAAATCCAAGACTATAAGGTCTATTTTGAAGGCATAGCTTTCTGGTTTTTTGGTTTAATTGGCGCCTTGAATCGTGGGTTTTTTTCCTCAATAAGGTTTCAATGTTTCCCACAGTAGAAGAACTAAGCGACTACGCGCTATGGTCACACTAGACGTTAAGAATGCGTTCAACTCAACTCAACATTACAAGAAAAAGGTATACAGCAATATATAATCAATATTATCTGATCATACCTGGAAAACAGAAGCGGGAAGACAAAATTGCGAGTTGCGCTGTGTTACCATCGTTTTACGCATGATTCGTTTTAAGAAGGGTTTTGAGAACGCTAAGGTAGTAGCGGGAGAAGAGTGTCAACCGTCTGTAGAATTAGCCTTCTTGATATAAAATACGTTAGCTAACATAAGAGATGGGAAAATTAACTGTAATTTGTAAGCACTTTGCATTAAAATCTCAGCGTTTTAAAAACGTTTTCTTTGTTTTGATAAAACAAACGCATTGGCGGCCATTTCCATTTTGTCAATGTATTCGTTTTTTGTGTACGATTGAGATTTATTAAACGAGGTTTTTCACTAACTGTTAATTAAAACTTAAAATTACTAAATTGGCATATAAAAGATTGCTTGAAATTTAAAACGTTTTTAGAATGCCATCTTATGGTAAAAATACCACATAGGATAATATAGAAAACTATAAATCAGTACGTAGGGTAGAAAAGTTGTCATTGGATTTAATGACAGCGAAAGTCAATGATCTATTGACAAAGTGACGCTGTCAAAATCCCAACTATAAAATAGGTTAGGAACAATGTCAGTACAATTGTGAAAAACAACATCAGAACTAGCGGACTGCTGTTTCGTTCTTTAGGAACTCGTCAGCGCTAGGATACACCGATGTGTTTCCACAACCATACCGACAGACAACCGTACTCTTTTATGTCGTGTAGACATTACTAACATATTTAAAACGTTTTTAGAATGCCATCTTATGGTAAAAATATCACATAGGATAATATAGAAAACTATAAATTAGTACGGAGGGTAGAAAAGTTGTCATTGGATTTAATGACAGCGAAAGTCAATGATCTATTGACAAGTGACGCTGTCAAAATCCCAACTATAAAATAGGTTAGGAACAATGTCAGTACAATTGTGAAAAACAACATCAGAACTAGCGGACAGCTGTTTCGTTCTTTAGGAACTCGTCAGCGCTAGGATAGTTTTCTATATTGCTTGAAATGTAATTTAAATTTGTAGCATCTTCTTATGTTTATGGTTGCGTTTATATGTAAGTTTAGACACAATATTAAGCGTCGTAAATTTGATTGTAATAATTAATCGTTTATTCTTGCGTTTAAACATTATGAAAATAAAGAGGCGGGGAAACTAAAAGGATGCTTAAATGCAATCTTCGTTTCTAACGTTTTCCTTGTCTTGCAATTTCAATAACTTCATTTAGCATGTGTAATTTTGTATCAAACATTTACGATTAGAAATGTAACCGAAATAATTAACTCTTTATTGATACTTAAATTTGAAGATTATTAAAATTGAAAGTGGTTTTATGTAGATGATTTTCTTTGTTGTAAAAGAAGCTACTTAAATTTCATTACCACCTTGTTTTTGTTATTTGTATATATTTTACGTGTTTTTGAATCAATCTGTTAATGTATTAAATTATTTTCTCTGCAAGTAATTTATGCTAATCTCTGGCTTTTATTCTAAATTATGAATAATAATTTAATTGATTTGTTTTTCGTACGTTTATAATTTGATTATACAAAAGTCGCTCAGAGTTTGGACATACTTTTTAGTCGTAACATTTAGCTATTGATGGTGATATAATAGGTTTGATAGCAGATATAAAAACAATTGTGTGTATTGCCTTGTAGAATGTAAATCTTATATTTTTCTACCGTGATTGGACAACAACGAACGGCCGCAGGTTGCTCTCATGCTATGGGACCCTGTATTTTGTTATGTATAATAGCGCAAGTTGCTTCCATGGTATGGAACCTTGCACATTTGTGTGTTTTCTAGTCGCGGCAGGTTGCTTCCATGTTAGGGGCGCCTCACATTTTCGTTTACTTGTTTTATGTATAACTTTTATTATTTGTATTACTGATTTTATTTATACATATATGTTTTTGGCCTACTTGTTGTTTCAAACTTTCAACTTTAGCTGGGTTGATTCGTAACTAGGACCCCAGTACCCATTGGTGGGGGCGCCGATTATATATCACGTCTTCAGTTTAAAATGATGATGTTTATGCACGTGTTTATATGTGTTGGTATTTAAATCTGTTATCAGGTCTGTTTATTTGTCTAATTTACTGTAATTTGAGATGTCCTTGCTTTACGACGTGTGTTAATAGTTTTGATTACAAGCCGATTGCTTTATCAACCTAAATTATGTAATGATCTTGCATTTACATTCAGTTAGAGGACCGGAGGGGTTTCTTCGCTCTGTTCTTCCCCTCCTACTGCGGGTTCCACCAAACAGGCGAAATTTCGGTCAAAATTTAACTCGAATAAAAATCACGATTCATTCTTGTTATTGTGTGTTTTAGTTAACCTACCACAGCTTTTCCATATATCGAGAGTAAGCAGTGTATAATATTAATACAACGTAGGTAGAGGGGAGGGGGTAGCCTGACGATCACAGCCACAGCGAGATGTCGCTGCTTTGTGTTTGTTTGCGGGTTTTAAATT
Source organism: Aquatica leii (assembly GCA_035610365.1). Lineage (NCBI taxonomy): Eukaryota > Metazoa > Arthropoda > Insecta > Coleoptera > Lampyridae > Aquatica > Aquatica leii. The sequence continues at coordinate 69,307,962 of CM069437.1, forward strand.
TCAAACGCGAGTGAGTTACATCACAAGCCTAATCCTACAAGGCTAAGATGGCACAAAGATAATACAAGAGACATGCGGGGTGCCACATAGGTCCGTACTGGGACCGACTCTTTGGATTATTAGCTTTGACGGCTTAATAAAAAAGTCAATCTGGGAGAAGGAGTACCATTAGTACACTTTGCTGCCTTAATGACCAACAATAGACAAGCCCGTGGTAAATACGAACAGAGCATTGCGCGTCATTGACATATGGCTAAAACGAAAGAACTAGAACTGGCGCCACGCAAAACCGAAGCAGTAATGTTCTCGGGCAAGTGACGAATCGGTCACATTACTTTTAGAATACCATGAAATCTCTCCCAAGGATAGCATCAAATACATGGACAAGCAACTTAGCTATGAGCACCACGTAGCAAAAGCTACGGCCAAAGCCACTAAGACATCAGTGACGATAGCTAGAATAATTCCAAATACGTTCGGGCCGACCACCACGAAAAGAAGGCTGTTCTGTTCTACTATCTTAAATGCTTCTCAATATGGACAGAAGCGCTGGAAAAAGTCAAGTACCAAGGCATGGTTCAAAGGTGAACTTGTCTGATAATTATAGCTACCTACCGAACTGTAGCAAAGGAGGTGGTCCAACTGCTTGCAAGGACCATTCCTTAGGTACTGCTATTAGCTGAACGCAAAATAACTGCTCAATCATGCAGGCCAGACAAGATAGCATAGACAAATGGCAACAAAGATAGTAAAATAGCACGTCACGGACAACTATTACCTAACCCAGGTACTGACAGGACACGGCTATTTTGCTAGTTCCTACACGACATAAGAAAGAGATCAGACCCCGACTGCGCCTACTGCAGAGAGGTGGATGCCACCAATCACACGATTTTTGTTTGTCAGCTGTTGTGTTCAATGTTGTTTATAGTTCATGTACACGTGTTAATGATAAGTTATTATAATCGAAAATAAAAACTAACACCGATAGCTGAATTCTGAGAAGCTGTTTCTATTGAAACAAAAATCTTTATTAACCAGTATTAATAAGTTTTTGTAATTATTTTTTAACAAGCGGAAATTACTTTAACTTTGGTTACTAAGAATTAGCTTAACTATGTTTTGATTTGACTTTTTAAAACGGTTATCAATTTAACTAAGATCTTTGGTTCATCAAAACCTTTAAACTTTGTTCTTGCATTAAAACGGATTGTTTTTTAATTGGGTTATTTTTGACGGTTTTTGTTCTTTTACAAACCTTGTAAATGACTTAGTTATGTTTTGTTCAATAAAATCATTTTTAAAGAATGTTTAAATAATGTTTATTTACAAGATAATTACAGTATATACAAAAATATGTATGTTTTTGTTCTATATAATTGCTTAAATGACTATGACTTGCTCTGTTTGATATTATTATGTGAAATAACAAATACAAACTTAAGAGTTAGTTTGATTAAATGTATAAAAAAGAATTTTTTTTAATAGGCTACTTTGAGATATTTATGCCTGAGATTGATGGCTGATGTACTTATATAAAATTGTTAGAAATTGAAATATAATGTGAAGACTTGTTAATTCCGTACCGCTAATAATTAATCTATAAAAAAAAACAGTTTTAAAAATATTTAGAAATTCTTACAGGTGTGGTTATCGAATATTTTATTAATATAGGACAAATCGATAAAAACATCAACAAACCATCTAAAAGTAATAATTTGTTTGTTGGTATAATTTTATAGATCTAAATATGCTTCTTAAAATAATAAAATGTTGCAAACTATATTTTACTGCATATAAACTATTTTGATCGTAGCATTTAGGGTCTCTTTATTTCGTTAACAACCAACATTTAAAACCTTTTTGATTGACTTAAGTATTAATAACTTAAAATGTGTGTTAAACAAATCATTTTATTTGATAGAAATTTCTTCACAAATCCTATAAATAATTTTTTGTCAGTTTTGCAATTAGATTTAATAAATTATATTAATAGGACGTTTTCTGTTTCAAATTTCGCAATTGTAGTGGGAATATCAAAAAAAGTTTTGTAAACGAACAGTAAAAAATTAGTTCACGACTCTTTTTTAAATAGTTCGACGATTTACGACAGATTGAGCACAACTTAAATCAAAATTTGTTCTAATTTTTAAACTGAATATACAAACAGTTTTGATCCAATTTTTTTTTATCTGGCAAGTGATTTACATTCTGATAACTGATTTAAAAAACGTTTTTCGCTAAATTTGTTTTAAAACAAAACCGGACTGGACATAACTAACTACAAGCGGTTATTTTTCGCAAAATTCGTTTCTTGTAATCAAAAATCTTTTTATACACAGCACTATTTTTTTACGAAAAAATTGCTTCAACTGTATTTCTTTGATGTTTTCGTGTAAAACTTTTTAGTTGTATTTTCCTATTTTTGTTTGTTCTTAACTATCACTTTTTTTAACATTTTATATCAAGTCATAATTTATGTATTTATTTTTATATACTATACTTATAACCAATTATCTTTTTTGCTGTGTCTGAGGGTTTTTTTAGCTTTCCTAGCTTTTAATTTATAGTAAGTAAATGACTATAGATGGAAACGTTCAAAGCTGATTTTATACCCGCGTAATTCAAATAAGTTTTTATTAAACCGCGAGCTAAGATCATAACGTATAAACATTGTAAGGTAACAATGTCAATGCAAATGTGAAAAATGCCACCAGAGTGAACCACTGGACGGTCGTTTCGCCTTTTTTGGGCTCTTCAGCAGTGGGAGAACACTCTACTGTACTTCCACAAATTTACATTTGAATTGATATTGTTACCTTACAATGTTTTTAAACGTTTCCATCTCTAAAGCCATTTACTTACTATTATTCATACACAGTAAATTATACTATGAAATGGCTCTGCCGTCATATTTCACTCATCATGATCACTTTTAATTGATGTAATCGCAAGATTTGCATTTAGTTTAGACCAATTTAGTTGCCTCTGTTTTTATGTCCGAAAATTTTGTTCATTTATGCTTATGTTAACGCAGGTTTTATAAGTATTTATGTATACTTTTACTCTGTATTACATTATAATCTTACAAAAACAATACATTTAAACGTTGTTAAAATTTTTGGTTGTTTCCATAGCTTATACTCAATACAACTGCATATTTAGAAAATAGTGATAAACACTTTGTACTTACGTTATAATAAATAATACAAGATAAATAATACAAAAACAATCGATGTGTTACAACACTAGTGCAAATCACTCGTTTATACATTGATAAAATTACATATTTAATAATAATTTACGTAACAAGCGCCGAAAGTGTAGAATAGCATAACGAACGTTAATGCAATGCAAGGTCGTACGATAAAAAAGTAAATAAAAAGAAACAAAAAAATAAATTTTACTGAAACTAAATTGATTTTAAAATTAATATAAAGAAATATAAAAAGAAGTTAAATTTAACCTAAAATTACCTTAAAAAGCCTTTGTGTCCATAAACTAATTAAATCAAATTACCAATGTAACCCGCAGTTACATAAATACAAAAAAAAACGAAATGCAACTTATTATTTTAATTTAGTCGAGAGTACACTTATTCGTGATTCTAATATATGCTTTAAACTTGACTAAATGTCTTTGATTGTAAAATGCAGAACGTGTATTTACTCAAAAGACAAAGCTAAAGCGTCAGTATGTAAAATAGCGTTAACTTACAGAGTTATGAAATTTAATCGAAGCATAAGCATAATTTAATGTAATAATAATAAATAAATCTGCTAAATATGAAATTACTGCTATCTTAAATAAGAAATGGTAGTCGGGACTACTAAATTATAAGCTGTACTAAAAATGAATGACAATAAAATCGACCAAAATGACTTAAATGCATATACACTAAATTCGTACTTTGAAAACGTTAAATGACTTCGTTATTTTAATGCAACATTACTAAAATGACCTTAACATAAAATGCAATACATAAAACAAACTCAAATACTGGGTCTTTCAGAAAAGAATGCATTTCAAAATCAAACGACAGTTACAAGATGTCACTTTTCTTTTGTTGGTTTCTTTTTCAGTTTACGTTTTGATTTTTATATGGGTACAAAGGTTTTTCATTTTTTTTGTTTTGTGCTATTGTTGTACCCTCTTCCTAGCTTCGGTTTTTCCTTTTCAAGATTCTCGCTATTATCTTCGCACATGTCTTCCTTTTAGTATCTTTAATTTATCTGACGCTAAGTGATTTGTCCTAACATGGTTTCGATTGTTTTGACATAAGCTGACTATTTTATTTCTCGGTCTTTTTCCAATTCCTCTTCTCTTAAAGCCACTAGTTCAGATATTTTTTCTCTTATGCTATCGAAAGCTTTCTTTAAGTCCATAAACGCTTTATTTTATAGGTATGTCGTTGGTTAGTTGTATTTCAATTAGTTGTGACTGCATTTTTCTCCCTTTTATGAAGCACTTCTATTCTGGTTCTGTTTTTATTTTTAATCTGTTGTCTAGTTTCTAATAGCAGCCTCTTCACTTTTATCTTTATAAGCGTTACTTAATAATGTTATTCTTCTATAGTTATTACACTGCTTGTTTGCTGACAGATGGGATTATGTTTTCTTCTGCAATTTTTTTGCCAGTATTTTTAATTTGTATTTTGTTTTTCCATAATAGTTTCAGCATTTTTGCGGTTATGCCATCATACCCTTGAACTTCTTTATCGTCTCTATTACTCCTTTAAGTTTAAATTCTCATTTTTGTTCATTGTCTTCTTCCTCGTGTTCTACACTTTAGTCCTCCTTGTCTCGATCGTCTGGTATTTCGGTGTTTAATAGTTTATTTTTCCAACGCATCGTTACGCCTCCATTTTCCCTTAACGTTTTCTCTTCGTTTGCAGTGATGTGGCATTTGATTCTTTTCCTTTTTTATTGTTTTTAATATTTCATGGAACAGTTTTTAATTACCTACACTATCCTTTTCCATCTTCCCTTTGAATTTCTCTCATGCTCTCTTTACCAGTTCTTTGAGTTTGTTCTTTTTTTTTATAGACAACATTCAATTCAAAAATATTGTTCAAAAATACCAAAAAATACATATGGAATATCTTACTAGTAATGGAACGGTCACCGTCGCTAATTGGTTGCTGTAAGTCTTGTAAATTTGCTAAGTTCGTCTTATAAACGATTGATTTGATGTGGCCCCATAACAAAATTTAACGGTGTCAAATCAGTCAACTACGATGATCACTCGATTGCTTTTCTACGACCAATTTATTTTTCTGGATAGTGTTCATCTGTCTATTTTCTAGTTGGCACAGCGTAATGCGGTAGAGCACCATGCAGTTGAAGATGAAACAAATTTGCATCTTAATCGCGACTCACCATCTATTTGGTCTTTTAAAGTTTGAACAATCAACGGCTCTATTGTGTTTTCTAGCAAATTTACAAAAATATCACTTGTAAGGTTAACATTAAGAAATAAAGGTCTAACAATTTTATCTCTTAGAACAGCGTTTCTCAACCGCTGGTCTGCGGACCAAGATTTTTATCCAGGTGTTTTGCATTAAACGCAGTAGCCGCCCGTAATGTAAATCGATTTTCACTTGCGCAAACATAAATTATTTCAACCCGTTCCGCAACTGATTATACCATTTTTACGAATTCTTTTCCAAAAACCAATTCATAAAAATTTAACAATGACACACTTCAAAGTAACAATAAATACTGAGAATGATAAGTTTCGCCGCGACCGTTTCGCCGCCACAACTGTTCGCCGTGTAAACGATTTGCCGCGGTGACGGAGAACCATGAAATCTTAATATAAATGCAAATAAACTGTTTTTGTTTATTTTTATTCTATAATCATAAAATAATATAAACTTACATATATTACTTTCTTACATTTAATCGTCAATTTCAAAATTATGGGCTATTCGGCGAAGATATTCAATAGTATCTCTTTCCTGGTATTCCCGAACGATACGAATAATTCGTTCGTCTGGGTCTCTGTATTTTATTAATTTTAGCGGTGGATTTCGCCCGGTCCCAAGTTGTTTGTAATGTAAATCCTTGTCACGTTGCACCTTTTTAATATATTCAATAAAATTTCAAATTACACGATCAGTCAACCCCTGTTCAGTATGTAATTGTCTACGACTTGCCTCCGCATGGTTATTTGTGCGGTTATCCTCGTCGTGACGGGTGACGTCCACCTCCTCATCGATTTAGTCTTCCAATCTGGTTGTCTTCAAAATAGTTCAAAACAGGTTGAAGTTCTTAAGGTAGAAAGTTTCCCAAATCACCTAGCGCTTGTTCCACGTTCTCTATAGGAATAAATGCCATAGCCGTTATCATCTGTGCCTGCAATGTGAAAGCAGCGTCGTTGTTATATAAACGTTGTAAACCTAATGTAGCCACATGTTTTTTTTAATTTTGTGCCTGATGGAAGAACACGCTGCCATTTGAAAATCACAATATAATTTCAGCGGACTCAAATTCGGCCTTAAAACGCAAAGTTGCTCAAACATTACATCGTACGTAATTTTCCTTTTGTCCGGTAGTAGAGCGTAGCAAATGGGATGAACACCGCCACATTTCAATCCAGAAACAGTATAAACTTGAGTGAATAAGTTTGGACATATTTTAAAAGTTCTATCAACAAATAGACTGATGCAGTCTGCAAAAGGGTTGATGCTACTTTGCCGTCCGAATATCAGGATTCTGTTGTGTTGTGGTCCGCTATCAAACAGCAAGAAATTCTCTCCTTCGGCTTCTTCAACATTATATTCTGGTGGAATTACAAGTACTTCAACGCTGAGAGGATTCGGTGGAGCATTTCTTATGGTATGACGCTTTCGTCGAACCATCATCCGCTGCTTTGCTTACTTGGTAAGGCGAGCCTAATTAGCATTTTCCAAGCAGTTATTAATAATCTACGATGTTAATTCCATTGTATTTTCGTCTCTTTCCTTGATTCGTATCATTTGGACGTCAACTATAACTTCCATGTGACCACTGTTCCACTTGACCATCGCTCGTGTAGATTCTAGCTTTACAACGCCCTCTACTTTCACATCGCCAAAATTTTACTGCACCATCGGCTGATCGTCGATCAAAAACGTACTCGTGCCCTCATTCACAAACTTTCGCTTGCCACGTTTAGACTCGACTATTTGCTCCATTGTGCAATGGATAACAATCTAGCACTAAAATACTTTCCCACTTTCTTTTAGTTCATATTTGAAAAAGAACTTATAGCAATGTGATAGTAAAGACTCATTAATGATACACAGGGGTATTAAAATTTTTGTCGTATTTGTTAAAATAATGGTAATTAAATTGTAATTTACAGTTTAAGTATCTAAACATAGATTTTATAATTATACCCAAAATGCTATTAAAATATTATTTCTATAAAATTTTCTGTTTTGCTCATTCGCTTGAACCTTTTCAATTACTGAATACAAGTGCAATTAGAAATTTCGAAAAAAAAATTTTCGCAAACTGAGCGGCGAACCGTTATCGCATCGAATAGTCTTCGCGGTGAACAGTCTTAGCGGTGAAACGGTCGCGCCGAATTAACCACGGAAAAATGTACTAGACCCACAAATACTGACGTAAACACCCAAACCACTGAATGGAAGGCCCAAATAAATACCTTTGATAAAACAAGATTACAAAAAAGTTATTAAAATATTATTTCTATAAAATTTTCTAATTTGCCCATTCACTTGAACTTTTTCAATTATTTAATACAAGTGCAATTAGTAATTTCGAAAGAAAAATTTCCGCTAACTGAGCGGCAAACCGTTATCGCATCGAATCGTCTTCGCGGTGAAATGGTCGCGGCCAATCAACCGCGGCGAAATGTACTAGACCCACAAATACTGACGTAAACACCCGAAAACACTGAATGGAAGACCCAAATAAATACCTTTGATAAAACAAGATTACAAAACACTTATTGAAATATTATTCCTATAAAATTTTCTGATTTGCCCATTCACTTGAACTTTTTAAATTATTTAATACAAGTGCAATTAGAAATTTCGAAAAAAAAATTCCGCAAACTGAGCGGCGAACCGTTATCGCATCGAATCGTTTTCGCGGTGAACCGTCTTAGCGGCGAAACGGTCGCGGCGAATCAACCGCGGCGAAATGTACTAGACCCATAAATACTGACATAAACACCCAAAAACACTGAATGGAAGGCCCAAATAAATACCTTTAATAAAACAAGATTACAAAAAACTTATTGAAATATTATTCCTATAAAATGTTCTAATTTGCCCATTCACTTAAACTTTTTTAATTATTTAATACAAGTGCAATTAGAAATTACGAAAAAAAAAATTCCGCAAACTGAGCGGCGAACCGTTAACGCATCGAATCGTTTTCGCGGCGAAACGGTCGCGGCGAAATACTGACATAAACACCCAAAAACACTGAATGGAAGGCCCAAATAAATACCTTCGATCAAACAACAAAACTTTTATTGCTTCTCCTGATTGTCGTTATTGAGATAATGGAACTCATCTCATTATTTTAAATTGTCAAGTGGAATGTTACTTTTTGGTACTGTATAGCATTTCTAAAGACCTTTTTAACGATGTATCATAAGCGGGAGGTTGCAATTTACATTTTTGAAGTTGGGGTGAAAGGGTAAGTAGAGGTGTGCCCTCCGTATTGTCGAAACGGGTTTTTATTATTTGTATGTATACGAAACTCTAAGGTAATTATTCAACAACCCATGTTTTATAACCCTTGTAAAACCTTGTCAAAAACTTACAAAAAATTTTAATTAGATGTCATTGGAATAATATATAATCCCTATTACATGGAAATTGCTATTATTTTTGTAGTAATATATAATTACGTAAGAAACACGTCGTATATACTAATCGTAAAACGACAATTAAACTTTTTTACAATTTTTAAAAAATTCGAAAATATGCAAGTTGTCAAACTTTTTTAAGAAAAAACGTTTTTGAAAACAGTAAAGAAAAAAAATGAAACTCATGCAAAATACGAAAACCTTCAACAAGCAATCAAAAAAGATTTTTTATAAATGCAGTGCCGGTGTTATCAGTACCAGAGCACTGCGCCAGATTACTGGTGACGTACCCCTACCTAACTGCTATTCAAAATTCAATCACATGCAAAAACAGATAAAAAAAAACAAAGGAAAGAACAAATTTGTAAAATAAAAAAATAAATAAAAACCGCTAACTTTACTGTTCTAACTTTCAATCTGTCAAAACGCCCCAGCCATACTCGACTCTAACGCCGCTACTGTATAAATGGCGGCATGTACTTTAAATAAATAATTTTGCATACAAAAATCATTTTATATTGTTATTAATAGATTATTGTTACAAAAAATTCAAATATCGAAGTGATCACATTAAGCGGCGTGCATTAGCAGTATACCGTTAAGAATAAAATTATATGTAGTAATAATAAAAGCGTTAAAATAAATATATAAAAAATAATATAATAAAATTAAAATAGGCGAAATAGGTAGCTTTTCGTAAATCTTACACAGTTATAGACATCAATCGTTTTTACAAAAAAATTTTTGTGCGTAAATATAAGCTTGCAGATTGCGTTTTTGTTGAAAAAGTATGGAATTCAGCAAATAAGTTTGATGATATGATTTTTTATGCTTCAGTAACATATTCATACTTTTTATATTTATTGCTCATATAAATTGTATTAAGAAATCGTAATAAAAACGCTCTCTTTTGATCCAAAACATTTTAAATTTGTAATATTTGGATTTAGTTGAATTATTTCTAGCAGCTTTAACCTCTAAGCTCGTTTTAATCACTAGAAATTAGAATTAAGTTATTGTTAGATTACACAGCACAAAAATTTGAACATCATTTATTTTTACTTCCAAGGTTTTTAATTATCTTATTACTTACACTTTTTCTTATATGAACGAACCTCATTGTAAAATTGAGCTTATTATCATTTTTCTTAGTGAGATTCAGCGTTTTGGGATTTGTTGCAAAACAATAAATTATTTTCTTATGACGTTTTTATCATGCGGTCACACGAACATTAGATCTTATTATTCGCAATATTTATATTAAACGTGAAACGTGAATGGAAAATTACTAAACGATTACATACTATTATACTTTTTTTATTGTTATTATTAAGCTACGCGCTGTGTTTAATTTGTCGTTGTCATCATAATCGTATTACGTATTTCAACATTATGGTTATTTAATATTCTTAGTATCGTGCACTACTCAACACATTATTGCATTTTTATATCAGCGTTCGTTTATTTTTAGATCAACCATCGGGAACACCTAATACACGTCGATTTTCAGTCGTGTTCTAAATGCGAAAGATGAGCGAAACGAACGATTCGTTGCAGGATAGCGTGCTTGAAGAAGTGAAAAGTGAAACAGTGCCCGAAACGTGTATAAACGAACAATGGGAAAAACTACTGGGAAATGGGAAAACGCCAACCGTTTTACGAGCTCAACAACTTTCAGTGCCTCGGATGGAGACGCGAAGAAGATCGAGCACCAGCTTGCTGGGTTCGTTACATAAAAGTCTAAGAGTGTCTATTGGGTCAAAAACGGATGCTAATGGCCACGTGTTTAGTAGGTAAGTCAAATTTGTCAATCTTTCAAAACCAAAAGAAAGCATTTTATGAATAAAGCAAATACTAATGCGATACAAAAATTATTTAAATGAAATATATTTTGATGTAATTCAGAATGTAACTAATTTGAATTTCTGAATAAATAATAAATAAACAGGTTTCTGAATCGTATACTGTAAAATCAAAATTTTTGAAATTATTTTTTAATTTAAATTTATTTATATGACAATAGATCGCAATGAATACGAAACTGAAAAGTGCAGTTTTATGATGAGATAATATAAAGTTTGAATCAAACTGTGTTTTTGCTTTTTTTTGTAATGAACATCGTTCTGTTTCCAAATTGTCCAATATATATATTTATAATATTTTTTGAATATTTTTTATTTCTTTGCTTTTGCTTTGTATATCTCAGAGCTGCATGTCTGTCACGATGGTAGAATTTACTTCTGATTTACACATTCAGTAGTTTTGCGCATCACTCCATTTGAAGCAAAAATTGTATGTGATCGCCATTGCTTTGGTACAAAACAAGTGGTTTTGAAAGTTTACTTTTATTATAGATTTCAAATAAAGCTTGTTGTTCTTGTGTGGACATACGCGTAAACTAGACATCCGCACTGAGAGGGGCCTAGGATCTGTTCATGGTGAAGTTGTCTAACCTATATTTCAAAAAATGTTAAGAGCGACTAGGCCTCGCGCAATCATTGCCTCATATCAAAACTTTATCTACAAGCAGTCAATAAGCCACATTTTAAGTTAATGAAATAATCCAAACTATCGAATTCACTTTTTTTAAATAGAAAAGAACATGTTAGTTTGTATAAAAAGTCCTCCTGCCATGACGAGGTTATGGCGGGAGAAAAAAACCGAAAGGTGTTACCACCCAGCAAACACAGATGGACTTAAATTACTGTTGAATTGCCATTAAATTACGGTAATTTAAGTAGTAATTTAAACAGTAAAAAGGGCGCCATTAAGCAACCGCTTAAACTACCAAAAATTCATTCACTTCTATATTACTAATAAGCTACCATTAAAATACTGTTGTTATATTACCATTCAATTACTGTTAAACTACTGTTTTGAACTATTAGCAAAACTATTAAATTATTATTAAAACCACTAACACATTTAAAAAAATAGTTTTTTTTAGTTAATTATTTGTTTCTGTAATTTTTTATTTATTTCGTTTAGAGAATTTGACGCACATGATTGATAAATTGTCGGATTTTTTTTAAATTAGAATTTAATTTAAGTACTTACCTGGGGTTAAAAAGGGCGCCATTAAGCAACCGCTTAAACTACCAAAAATTCATTCACTTCTATATTACTAATAAGCTACCATTAAAATACTGTTGTTATATTACCATTCAATTACTGTTAAACTACTGTTTTGAACTATTAGCAAAACTATTAAATTATTATTAAAACCACTAACACATTTAAAAAAATAGTTCTTTTAGTTAATTATTTGTTTCTGTAATTTTTTATTTATTTCGTTTAGAGAATTTGACGCACATGATTGATAAATTGTCGGATTTTTTTTAAATTAGAATTTAATTTAAGTACTTACCTGGGGTTAAAAAGGGCGCCATTAAGCAACCGCTTAAACTACCAAAAATTCATTCACTTCTATATTACTAATAAGCTACCATTAAAATACTGTTGTTATATTACCATTCAATTACTGTTAAACTACTGTTTTGAACTATTAGCAAAACTATTAAATTATTATTAAAACCACTAACACATTTAAAAAAATAGTTCTTTTAGTTAATCATTTGTTTCTGTAATTTTTATTTATTTCTGTTTAGAGAATTTGACGCACATGATTGATAAATTGTCGGATTTTTTTAAATTAGAATTTAATTTAAGTACTTACCTGGGGTTAAAAAGGGCGCCATTAAGCAACCGCTTAAACTACCAAAAATTCATTCACTTCTATATTACTAATAAGCTACCATTAAAATACTGTTGTTATATTACCATTCAATTACTGTTAAACTACTGTTTTGAACTATTAGCAAAACTATTAAATTATTATTAAAACCACTAACACATTTAAAAAAATAGTTCTTTTAGTTAATTATTTGTTTCTGTAATTTTTTATTTATTTCGTTTAGAGAATTTGACGCACATGATTGATAAATTGTCGGATTTTTTTTTAAATTAGAATTTAATTTAAGTACTTACCTGGGGTTTGATCCTACGAACATCAGGAAAATCCCTTGCAACCTAAACGTGTAAGCCACTACTCTACCTGACCTAATAGTATAAATGCTAACTACACGTTATATATTATGTTGAATATAAAATCGAGTAATTTATTCGTAATTTAATACTTTCAACGTGAACCATTAAATATTTCACATGACAATCAGACTGATGATGAATTAGTCCTATATATACATTTGCATCGCTACGTATTAATTATACTCTTGTTGTTTTTGTTATTCTGTAATCAGGATAATTCATGTCTTAGTTGCTTGAAGTGGTTTATATAATCCGAATATTTTTGGATACGGCAGGTACATAATTTCATGCGATATTGATATTCTTGTATTATAAGTTATAATATTTACTTTAGTTTTATATTTATATTGCGTTACTGGATCCCGCAGATTGACCAATGCTATTTGACTTTCCAATATTAATATTTTCGTAAACTGTACGAAATCTTTTTAGTTGTCGATAATAATTGCCACTTTCCTTCTTTCTATGCATTCTTCAAGCAATTGTTTGATAGCAGACCTAACTGTTTGGCAAATATAACGACTATTTTTTAAATAATTTAGCTTAACATTTATATAGCAACTCTACTATTACTACTGACTACTAATTTACCTTGTATTTTAACGGACATTCAATTAGCATTAAACTCCCCAACCTAATTCTGGAATTACGACTAAGTTACTGAGTTAACTATTCAAGCTACCAATCATTACATTACTCCTAAATTACTTTTGAATTGCTGGGTAGTATAATGGTAACTCAATTACAGGTAAACTACAACGTTCAATTTTTTAATTACTCTTAAGTTACTGGTTAAACTATTTTTAAGCTACCCACCATTACATTACTCCTTAATTACTCTCTAATTACTGTGTGGTATAACGGTGACTCAATTACCATTAAACTACAACGTTCAATTTTTTAATTACTCTTAAGTTACTGGTTAAACTATTCTTAAGCTACGCACTATTACATTACTCATTAATTACTCTCTAATTACCGAGTAGTATAATGGTGACTTAATTACGATTAAACTACAACGTTTGATTTTTTAATTACTATTAAGTTACTAATTAAATTACTTTTATGTTACCGCAATACTGAAATACTCCTAAACTACTTCGTATATTACTTTTAAACTAGTAACTATTTAAATTACTGCTAAACGTCACCTTAGACTACTCTTAAATTACGAAAAAAATTAAATTACTTATAAATGACTTTTCAATACCCAATAAACTACTAAATTAAGCTACCTTGTGTTTGCTGGGCACCGGCCATAACTGACTAAGCGCGGAGCTACTTAAGCCTGTTGCCAAACCATAAGCATAAGCGATAAGTTGACCGTGATGATGAGCTACAACGAAAATATGATGAATGACAGCCCTTGCAAAAACATCAAAGATTTATAAATGACTATTGGTTAAGTTAACCTAGTACTTCTATCAAAAACAGTTACAGTTCATTAGAAGATCACCAACATAACCAAAAACCGAATCCAAAACCACCAAATTCTCGCCAATCTCCGAGAGCAAATTTCAGAATATTATTCTCTTGCAAGAAATATTTAACTACTGTGGAAGAGTTAAAAAACCAAGTACACGCAATGCTAGATGCATATCAAAGTAATGAGACAATACAATAGACACAAAAAATGGAAACGCTATCAAAGTGTCAACATTCTCATTCTTGTAGAATAAAAGCAAAAAAACAATAATAAAGATATTTATAATATCAAACAATTATGTCATATGACAGTGATCACACACACTAAAGCGCAACCCAGACGAAAATACTGGATAGCCGATAACACGCTCAAATTAAGAAAAGAACGTAAACAAATAGTCAAAATCGGATTACATAAAGACGAAGATAAGAACAACTGACAAAGACTAAACCGCGAAATAAAAAGAGCATGCAAACAATACTAAAACAACTATTACTCTAAGACATGCAAAGAAATCGAAAACCATGCAACCACAAATAAACCTACAGACTTTTTTCAAAAAATAAGTTTTTTAACGAGCAATTTCAAACCCAAAACCTGGGCGATTGAAGATCAAAAAGGGCAAACAAAACGAGACATACACGACATAACAGAAACATGGAAAAAGTATTACAATCAATTATACTCTGGAAATCTAAGGTAATGGAGAACCCGATAAATTAAGGAGCAAAATAAACAAACTGATACCAAAGAAAACCCTTGGCCTAGATGCAAAACTGCTCAGATAATCAAAGCAGCGGACCAAATGTGAACTGCAACAGAGGCTATGTTTATAACGATCCACACAAAAGTAGCATCACTAAATGCGAAAACTACTGAACGATCACATTAATAACACACACACGCAAGATCCTGCTTCACATATTTAACGAAAAATTCAAAATTTAGCTAAATTTCTAAATACCAGTAAAATAAGCATGGCAAGAAGAGGCACTACAGATCATATAGTGAAACTGAGACAACTAATAGAAATAGCCACGGAATTTAACATCCTCCTATACATAGCAGCATTGACTTTCGTAAAAAAATTGATAAAGTTAAATGGCACACACTGTGGAAAGTTTTAGACAAAATGAGAAGGCCTCAACATGTAATATCACTCAGAAGCAGCTGATAATACAGGCAGAGACAAAGTGGACGAAAGGGCGCAAGCAACAAAGAAGAACTACAAGACATCATAGAGCGAGTATAAAGAAAAAGCTCTAAATTAGGACTAGAACTAAACACATCTAAAATAACAATCTTTATAGATAGTCCCAACATACAACAAATGAACAATTACGAAGTAGTACAAAAATACACATGTGTGATGGGAAATGACTGCAACGGCTATGAAAAAATTTATAAAATATGGAAAGACAACAACATATAAAAGAAAATAAAGCTGGTGCAATGTTATACTAACATACGGCAGTAAATCCTGGATTTTCAGACAGAAAGAGAAGAAGAAAATTGATGATACAGAAATGTTCTGTTGCCGATTAATATTGAACAGAAGATCAGACAAATATATCAATACTCCAAGAGCTTGACATTACGAAACAACTGTCGAGCGAAATACAACTCAAAACACTAAGATAATTTAGACACATTACGAGGAAAGAACTTAGCAGCAACAAAGAAAAGATCCAGAGGTCGATCTCCTACTACATGAGTTGATCCAATTAAAAAAAGAACCAAAAAATTTACGTACACACTCACAATCGAACTACAAGACCGAGCAAAATGAAGAGAAGCAATTCAAGTTGCCGCAGGGGCCACTAAACAAAAAATACAAACAATATTATATAAAAATGTCAGTTAGTGTTTACGACTGGTTTGAAGCAACTACAGTAGCAGCTATTTACTACTCACTAAAACAAACAATTCAAAATCTGAAAAAAAAGTGAAAAAAGAAATCCGAAAAGACGTGAAAATGTATAACACTTATATACATGATTAAGGAACTAATAGAAAATAACATGCATATGAAAGTACAGAAAAGCTAGTGATAACGAAACCAAAAAACCACGAAGGAACCATGGTGACAGATAGAAGAGATTTCAAACACTATACAGAATTTTTATCAAAACTTGTATAAGCAACATGTGCAAATGACAAACAAGCTAAAAGAAACTCAGCATATTAGAGGAGAAATCAGGCATATCGGGTCCGAGGAAATACCTAAGATAAATATAACAGAGCCAAGAATAGCTTCTTCATACGTTAGGTCGATGACATGTGTTTTTGGACGCCTACCCGGTGGTCTGGTTCCAAGTGATTTAGCTGGCAATTTTTGCTATTCAATCGTCTCCCATCCTCTGTACATGGTCGTTCCTCATTCGTCTTCTTTGCCTGTTCCATCTGACTATATCCTCTGTGCTGCATCTGCGTCGTATCTCGTCGTTTCTTATTCTATCCAGTCTCGTTTTCCCCGTAATGTTTCGGAGTATTTTCATTTCGTTGGCGCGCAATAGATTTTTCGTTCTACTTGTGTCAGCTCTTGTTTCCGCTGCATATGTCATAATTGGTCTAATGCATGTCTTGTATATGCAAACTTTACTTTCAACGTTCATGTCTTTGTTATTCCATATGACATCTCTTATGGTATAGGTCTATGTAGTTGGATAGTTGCACTTCTAGTTATGTAAATTTCATTACCTGTTCAAAGGCTTGTTGTCAATAACCAATTTACATAGTTAGGAGTTCTCTTGATATTGTGAGACATTTTGTTTTTTCTAGTGATATGCTCATGTATTTGTCTATTTCTATTTTATACTTATTTAATAGGCGTTGGAGACAATTTTCTGTTTCTGACATTATTACTGCGTCTTCGGCGTAGCATATTATTTTCAGTTCTTGGTGGCCCATCCGGTATTCATGTCTTTCTTGTTTAACCTCTTCAATTATATTGTCCATGATCAAATTAAATAGCAGAGGACTGAGGCTGTCCCTTGTCTTGTAGGAATTTCTTTTGTGTACTCGACGTTTGTCCTTATTTTGGTTTTGTTATTGGTAATTAAATTTTATATAACTCTGATTATTTTATTTGGTATTTGTTTTTGCTTGAGTATTGTAATAGTGTCTTCTAACTGTACTTTGTCGAATGCTTTGGTCATGTCGATAAAACAGAGATAAGCCGGAGTGAAATATTTAATTGATTTTTATTTAATTTGTCTGAGAATAAATATTGCATCTGTTGTGGATCTTTTTTTACTTGATTTTTACGAAATCCTTGCTGTTCTTCACTAATTGGGACTATGATACTAATTTTGGTTTTTATTATACTTGTGAAAAGTTTCGAGACAGCTCCTAATAGTGTTATGCCTCTGTAGTTGTCTAGCTACTTTTTATTGCCTTTCTTGTATATTGTAATAGTAATACTTGTTTTCTATTCTTCTGGTACGTTGCCCTAGTTTAAAATTTTTTGAAAGAGTGTTGTAAGTTGTTTTGTAAGGCCCCATTTGATGTACCGAATACAACATCACACTCCACATCGCATTTATTGACTACATATATATGAAAAAGCAACGTTGGAAATAAAAATTGATGAAGATTTGACGACCGATAAAATATTAATAGAGAGAGGAGTGCAACAAGGAGGTACGACGTATTCAAGACACTACCCTAGCAATATAAAGGCATTAACATAGATGGAATAAGATTAATCAATTTAAGATTTGCGGACGATATAGTTTTAGTAAGTAACAGTACAGAAGAATTAAAAGACACGGTACATGAATAGACGAGGTCTCTAAAACAATAGCCTTAAAAATGAATATTAATACGACAAAAAATATTAGTATCACTTTTAGAAACAAGCTATAGAAAATGTCCAGGAATATAACTATTTAGAACATCACACCAAAAGAGGAAAAAAACAGACAGCCGAGCTAAATAGAAGGGTTAGTCTCATATCGGCAGCTTTCGAAAAACTTAGTTATAACCTTAAAAACACCAAAATACCAAACAATCTCAACCGAAAGCTATACGATGCATGCATCCTACCCTTGGCTACGTATGGCATGGAAACAATGGCGCTAACAAAACACAGCGCAAACAGATTACGAATCTGCTAGAGAGCAATGGAAAGCTTGAAGTCATCCTAAGAGACAAGATCCGAAACGAAAACATAAGAGCAAGAACGAGGGTTAAAAATATTGTATTAAAGATTGCGAGACTGAAATGGCTTTGGTCTGGTCAAATCGCTAGAGACAACGAGCGACAAAGGAACTACTACAATAGCGACCTCGAGAAACAAAAAGAAATGTTACACGACCACAAGCACGATGCTACGATGATCTGGAAAAAACAACGGGAAAAAATTAGATACTAAAAGCTCAAGACAGAAACACATGAAAGAAAATGGAGGAGGCTGAAAAGAAATAAGAGTATACAATAAAAGAGCAGCAATTTACTGAGCTTCTTAAAACCTTTGGTAATAGACCTATCGCTTGGGGTCGCAAACCGTACTGATCAATGCAAAAAAGAATCTCACGCCGTTATCAACAGGAGAGCCAACATATTGGCCTACTAACCGAAGAAAGAAATTAAATGTAATAGACTTTTGATTAAAACCAATTTTAAGATTGCAAATTTTTAAGCGTCACAAAATCAGAAATCGCCTTATGAACACGACAACAAACAAACTAGGATAAAACAAATACAAAAAACAATAGAGGTACTAAGCTGTCAAATACAAAACGCCGCATGGCTTGCAACTCCGTATAGCAAAGCAGACGAAAAACAAAATTAAGAAAACAATGGCAACTTACCCGCTCTCCGCATAAAGCCTGCACTAAACAAGGCTATAAAGAAATTAAAAAATTCATGGATGAAGAAAAGACTATGGCTATACCAGGATACGTACGAGAATTAACAACAAGCAAAGTTACTAAAAAGATCCAGAAGAAATAGAATCATATCGCCTTATAAGTCTGCTACTTATACCTCAAACAATTGATAGACTGGAAAAGTTTATCTTGGGTTGCTATACAAAGTCAAACAAAAACTTTCTCACACCATATTCTGCATTTTAAAATGCACACAAGAAAGACACTATATAGTTAAAGTACAAAACGAACACACAGATTATACATTTCGCAGTTCGTCATTACTGTACCTATTATTTACTGCAGATTTTCCAGTGTCAAAAAATGTAACTATTGATACTGATGCAAATGACACAACATTAATGGTATCTCCTAAAGACCTGAAAATTGCTTCCACAATTATTCAAAAGCACCACAACAAATCAAAAATCTGGGTCAGGTGATGGTTGAAACAAAACATATATATCTAAGTTGTTTGTTGTTTATGTGTACGTTCGACACCAACATATAGATAATAAAAAGAGGTTTTTACTCATGATTGTCCAGACATGCTATTAGCATACCCCAATCGTCCTCTGAAGTTGCTAAAAGTGTAAGGAAAAAAATTGACATATGATGATATCACAAGTCTATCGCTCGTAAGTCGATCAGTGATAGTTATAAACCGGATGCGTCATGCTTTCAAATGACTTTCACTTTTAATATCGACTTGACCCCAAATTAATTCTTGTAATTGATGTTACTAACCAATGTTCACATTCGTTCGTACTTCAAGTTTTCGACTCGAAAGAGATGTACTTAATAGACATGTACAATTCCAAAGGGGCAAACACGTAACGGTGGCCTAAGTTGCGAGCAAATCAAATCGCGTTGTAAAAATAGAAGTTAATTCTTACCCCAGCAAAACTTGCACAAGCAACGCACACGCAACGAAATTAATGCACCTATTTATACATGGATAGTATGCGTTACGTCGAAAACGGAAATGCCGTTTTTAATATGTTTCTATATGTCAAAATAACAGCTAATGTTCCGTATGTAAAAAGTACGTTCCAGGACAAAATTCATACAGCACGCAACCTATATCAAATTATTTTTAACATAACATGCTTAACAAAAAACGACTAAATACTTAGGAATCCATTAAGTGTGAAAGAGGAAGTGAAAAACTATAACGTTAAATACAGTGCAAAACTACCAATGCATTAAAACAGCTTGGCCAAAACACTACTAACAAAGGATACAGGCACACCTAGGCTTAAGAGGTTTAAATCACTGAATCTAGGACAATAAGAAATAAATTTAAATTTCATAGCTAAATATGTGAAGTTTATAAAGACAATGCTATGAGATGAGGTATGGGCGTCTCATGTGAATCTCCAGTCGAATAACAATTGATAGAGTCGCGATATACATCATCGCTGGTCAAAGTAAAAATAAAACAGAAACTTTCAAAATGAAAAATCATGGAAAGTATGTTTTAAAAAACGTGAGTATTCTGTTAGCAGACGTTTGCTGCAAGGAACAACAATTAACTCAGCTTCTTATTTTATCATCATGAAAAACCTTTGTGGACTAATTCAGAACAAATGTCAAATGCTGTCAACCGGTGTTTCCATATCTGGGACTGGTCCAGGCATCTAGGGAAATTGTCTCTTCCCGCATCTGAAAACCTTCTTAGGCGGCACGCGTTTAGACACTAATAAAGAAAAAAACAAAATAAAATCTATTTTTATAATGAAACCTGTATGGAAATAATTCTTGAACAACGTAACGAATTTGTGGGTTTTGTTATAATAACAGACGAATTTTTGTGTTTTTTACAAATTATAGTGTCCCAGAATTTTACTTATCGTGGTTTGAGAACAAATTTGCATTTTTTTAAATTTTTTATTTTGCATTCCAGTATCATTGTAATTTTAGTTTTGAATTTTTGGTAAACTTTCTACTAATTGAGTATATCGTAAAGGTACTTTATTTTTAAAAAATTAAAAAGTACAGTGCACACCGCTTAATAGAATCACATTGGGACAAGACGTAGTTTATTTAAGTTGTTGATCTAAGAATTGCATATTCTTTTTAAGTACACTAAAAATGCAAAGGAACTTGAAGATAACGTATTCGCCGATATTTAAATGAGGTAATATAAAGTAGGTCAGTCAAAATACTTGAATAAATAGGTAACAATGCAAAAATAAAGCTAAATATGCGTAACAAGTATTTTTAAGGTAAAATGATTAAATTTGTCACTCTAAACATGCGTGACATTATTTCGTGTAAAACAACACCCATCTTATAAAAAAATTCATGCAAAATAGGTTAGTGTTCATGTATATAAGCAAACCCTAGAAAAAAATTGATAACATAAACCAAAATTATGATTACTATAAACGATGTTTTTTCTATGTAGTAGCTTACGTCAGGCCCCTTAACCGACAGCTTTTATTTTAGTTGCTAATGTGGCTACATATATATTGAGGTATTTTTTTTTGTGAAAATTTTGTATAATCCTTATAAATTAGCGGTTACAAGAATAGAAACAGAACGTTAAATAAATCATACTCGATTTGTCGATTGTCAAAATTAAATTTACGTTAAGAAAGTTTTATCGTTGCTTTATAGTTTATGGTTTGCTTAAAGGTATCTATAAATCAATTTATTACATTTATTATGTTCAACTCTTGAAATGTTACTCAGACATGATTTGCACACCCCACCTAATTCCAAAATCCTTATTACGTTCAGACGTAGTGTTATTATTTATGTTTCAAAAAATCTAAATTAATTTTGACATAGGTAGCAATATTAGAGAGGTTATATACATTTTAAAAAATAACTTAGATTAACTATTCATCACTCAAATTTTTGAATGAAAATCACGTTGAAAATAAAGAAGTGAAACATTATGCTATAAATAAACAAATTAAATTCGAAACAAGCAGTAAAACGAAAAGCACGAAATAAGTTTACATTTATTACCATTAATTATAGGCATAATTGTAATTTAAAGTTTTTGATGATGCACGCACAGAAGTTTAAAACCACTGCGGGAAATACGTAGTATTAATCTATGTTTAAAAAACATTTTTAGTTTCTTAGATATGTCAAAGGTTTAGAAAGACAGTAGGTACGTGGTATCTTTTTGGTTAATCATAATGCGATTTCAGATTGATAATGGTACCAAAAAAAGTTTTTTGTAAAAATGGCATCAATTTTTTATTTTACTCCACAAGCTTTTAAATTCTTTTTAGTTTCTAACGGAAAAAAATCCTCAATTTATCTCGAGGTGTATATCAAATTTTTTGTTGGTGTGGTTTAGTTTACATTGGTGAAACTTGTTGTTCCGTTATATCAAGTGATCATTATAAGATGTTATTTGCCGTAGTTAAACATTTTATTACCGATTACAAGATAAACTTTTTAGACTGATGAATGATTTCTCTCATTACCATTTTGTTAATTTACCTGCTTTTTCTCTTTTATTCGTTTCTTGGCCTAAATAAGATGCGTGAGCAGTCTGGACCAGTTCATTATTGCATTGTTCCCTCTAGTACCGATTGTATAATATGAAAAAACAGTTTGAAGCTATTATTAAATTCTAACATGAAGATGAGTTATTGTCAAAATGTGTGCCAAGTCATTCTGAATGAGAGGCATCATAAAATAGACTGAAATTACATGTATTTTTGATCAATGCTATCATAAATTCGTGTTGTTAACTAAAGTAATTGTAATATAATTATAGACATTTTCAAATATAAAAATTATTTCAAAAATAGTACTACTGTAAGTAAAATGACGGTTGCAAAACTAGATAAGATTTACTAGTACACAATATTGATCTACACAGTACGTTAAATTTAACGCAAATAAAATCTTTTTATCAACGTTTATCTAATACCTAATCATTAAAAGCACAATTTAATCCAGTAACAGTTTACGTATAATAAACATGATCTTTTTTTAACTGCACGAGAAAAAGTTCCGTTCGTATACATTTATTAAAACAACACGTGCTGTTATCAAACCGATTAACTTGGTATTGATTTCTGGTTAAGTATTGCCAATAATATTTATATTAATTAAACCAATCGCTCATGATTAGCTTTCTTAGTACTAGTGGAAATTGAATGATGTGGAAAAAAAAACACAATAACAACTTCGGGTTAAAAATACGCCGACCTAAATATAACGGCAGCCTGCTTGTCTGCATTTAAAAAAAAAGTACGAGCCAAAAGTTGAAAAAAAAAATTATTTATTTAAGCAGAATAAAAAATGATGATAATTAATCTTTAATTTTGCAATATTTACAATAAAAAATATGTTTGGCTTAATCTATTTATGTTAAATGTCTAACGTAAATCATGGGGTATTAAAATAGAATCGAATACATTATACAAAAATAACACAGATTTACGCGTTTTTCTTTAATGAAAAGCAGATAATGACTCACAAAAAAAGTTTTTAGGTAATCCAATATTTTAGCATTTTCCAGAAGCGTGTATTATTTTCTTCCTAAAATAAATTTCAATAGTTTTCAATTAAATTTATCATTCGTATTTGTGTTTAAACAAAATCTTGGTTGTGGCAAAGAAAATTCTACTTTTAGTTTTCATCTTTGAGTTTCGCGTATTCCTTTCTTGGAAATCCGTTTACTGAAAAGTGTAGGTTTTAAATAAATTTCGAACTATCATTCGAAATATTTTCTTGGCAATGTTTTCAGATTAATCGCAATTACTTCTTTTTTTTAAAGAAGATTAAAATCACTTTAATTTTTTACAAAAATATGGTTGCTATATAGTTTTTTTGTAATAGTTTTCAAGGGATAGTATTGAACGTTTAATTTGTCAAAAAATTAGAGAAATTATGATAATAAAACTGTTTGATGTACTTATTTTATCTAAACTAAAGTAGCACAGTAATATAGGTATCTTATTTTATGCATAATTGTTTATCGATACAAAGTTGACGGTTCGAATCCCAGTCGCGCTTAAATTTTTTATTAATGAAATTAATGTAAATATTATATATTTATACAACTAAATGAATAAAACACTTGAATAAAAGGATCAGTGAACACTGTACCGTTAAATATATTTGATTCGCAATAACCCAGCAACTACAATAAATTGAATACTTGTCGTACACGTGTTTCGACAACTACGCTGTCATCCTCAGCGAACTGATACTAAAACTTTAATTATCGCTAAAGCTAATTTATACTAAAATAATGTCATTGTAGTCATCGCTGTTCATCAATAAGCATTTGTTTTTACAAATTTCCAAACTCTCGTATGGATCTAATTTATTTCTATTGTTTATTTTCTTAATTAATCTAGTGTCTTTTATTTTAGTAGTTTTTTCGAATATATGTAGGGCAACACTGGGTTTATCAATTCATTTGACATGAGCTAACTCTATAACAGGTTTCAGGGGTCTTTTGGTTTGCCCTATATATATATTTGGTTACAGTCCTTACAACTAATTTTATATATTTTCGATTTATCGCACATATCTATTGACTAGGTTACCTAAAAGGTGTTTTTTATGTTCTTTATGTCCTCTAGTATATGTGCGTTAAGATGGAAGTTTTACATATTTATTTTCCTTTCTGCTGTTAATATTTTATAACGTAGTCACATTGTTAATATTTTTGTTTCTGCTTTCTAATGATATTGTTGACTATTGATTCCCAAAATCCATTGTATGCCGCAATATGTTTATTATATTTTAATTATTTGTTAAAATTAGCAGTTGCTATAAATTGCATGGAGTTGGCACCTTTGCGGTAAATATCAATATCTAATTTATTGCCATTTTTGGTCACTAAAGTGCCAGTGAATGGCAACTTCCCATCGTTTTTTATTTTATGGATAAACTGAATAATTTCAAGTTATGAATTTAAGACCTCAACAAATTCCTCCTGAGGAAGTTCCAATTCAGATAATGCGCTTGAGGAAATGTCACCAGCGTCTTTTTCACTGCTTGATGTATCCTCAGCTAGTTTGAGATGTCTTTTGGCTTCCTATAGCTTTGTGCTTTTCAAAATTGTTTTTGGAACAGATTTTGTTTTTGATCCACGCCCACGTCCTCGACTTGACTGCTGTTTGGTGGGTAACTTGCCTGCTCTGGTTTCAATAGACTGTTTTAAGTTAGAAGAAGTTATGATTTGAGATTTGCAGGCTTTTCTTCCTCTCGTTGAAATCTTTTTCTTCACTTGTGGAATTGGCGCTATTTCAAATGGACTCACATGACAAGAATTTGATGCCCTTCTTTGTGTGGTGTTACAGGGAAAAACGTTTTTTGGTTTTGTCGACAAGAAGACATTGATGGAATAGGTGATTCACATATTTCCTAGTTAACATTGCTATGTTGGCTTGAAATGCTGGTGTCCACTAGATCTTCATCAGTTCCTTTTCGCATCTTGCTGACATCTTCAATAAATTCATTGTCGGTGAATTTGTTTCTATCTAAGAGATAGATGCCAGTTACTGGAAAGCCGTTGATTCAGAGAGTCTGGCACTTGATGTATGCTTTTCCAAACAATTTCATCACATCAAAAGCACTTACGGTGCATTTGTTATAACGCAGCCACTGCCTGATCTCTTCAATATAATATATCTTCAGGATCTGTAAATATTCGATCGAAGGGCTGCAACTTATGCGAAAAATGCGGTGGAAGAGAGGATAGTGATAAGATTTCTTCTGGCCAAATCGATCAAATCGAGGTTTTGTGTGTGGCTGTAATGATTATCCAGAAGTAGCAACACTGGTTTATCCTTAATGGGTTTAACAAACTATTCGAAGTGTTGGAACCACTGGGTGAATATGTTGGTCTGGATTTATTCTGAGGGGTGAGCAGCAAAAATTTTTCCGGGTGGAGCTCCCTTCCGCAGTTGGACATTCATATTTTTTCTAAAGAATATCACAAGAGGAGGAAAAAATGTTTCTGCAGCATTTATGCATACAACAATTGTAATTAGTAATCCACGCTTAGCAGATGTCAAAAAAACGATTTGCCATTTACTTCGAAGACTTTTGTCACTTCCGACTGCACAACTGAGATCTCACTCTCATCGACGTTGAATATTCTATCCGGAGTATATTTTCTTTTCTCGTAGATGTTTATAACATCATTGAAAAAGATTTCCACGTTTTCTTTGTTAAACCCCAGCGCTCTGGAGTAAGATGTTCTAGTAGGCTTTTTTTGTGTGGTGTTTAAGAAACAGCCCAAACCACTTTCTTTAGGTCATATTGTCAACAAAATAATGGTTGAGATTGTTTCTTACGACCAGCTGTAAAGTAGGTCTGCACGCGTTAGTCCAAAAAACGATCCCTTATAACAACACAATATTCAACCAACTCAGTTTCTAGTGCTTCATTTAAAACAGCGAGTCTTCCAATTTTTGTGCGCGAAGCTTCTACAGGGCTGTCATATTTTGCTTTTTCCAGTCTTTGAAGAGTAGATCAGGGCACGGTCCAGTCCCGGAAAACGTTCTCATCTTAGGATAAACTCCGGCCGTGGAAGCCTTCTTTGCATAATAAATCGACGACTTATGATCCACCTTTATGATAAACATTATACCTGTTTGGTACCGGTAAAACTTTTTAACGATTGCAGAGTAATTCTTTTCTGCTTGCAACAGGGTTCTAGGATGAATGTTATTACCCATATTTCCGTATTGGCTATATTGTAAGGATTTCTTGTCAAAATGATTGGTAACTGAGCATCGAAATGGCCCAAAATTTCATTTGATGAAATTATTTTTTTAATTTCTCGTAATGCCTCATCGTGTGTTTTTTTTTTAGTAAAAAATAGTTTTCATTGTAGCTGCTAATTTTGGTACAAATTTACCATAATAATTTACCAAACCAGCAAAACTTTTAATTTGTTTAAGATATTCATAACGCAAAGCAGCTACGATAGCTTTCACTGTCTGTAGATTTTTTTAAATCCTTTTCTGGTAATTCGATAAACTCACATTTTGACGTTTTTAATGTTAATCTGGCGTTTTATAATCTGTTTACGACAGTGGAGAAATTACTTTCATGTTCATCTCTGATATTGTTAGTGACTATTACGTCATCAAGGAAATTTGCTACCCCTGTCAGGTCTGGCAATAGTTGTTATTCTAAATAGTATTCTAGTTACTCTAAATAGGTTTTTATGGGATTCCAGACTAACAGTCTACATCTAAGGGTAGTTGATAGTAGGCGTTATTTAAATTCTACTTTGTAAATGTGTCGCCATTGCTTAATTTAACAAATATCTCACTATTTTTGGAAGCGAATAGTTTACCTTTTCTGTGAATTCTTCGGTAATCGAAAACCAAGTAGATCAGTCTCTTGTACATGCAAATCAGAATGCTAAGCAAAATGTAACTAATTTTAGTACTAGACCTAGGCGAGTCACTAATAAACCCTAACGTTCTAAAAATTAGTTATTTATCTTAACTGAGGGAACCCATATTACCTATATCTTAATTATTAATATTTTACTTTCAGCCGAGTCTGTAGTTCACTTTTCATCTCATTCCAATTTGTGTAATTACTGTATACATTGACTTGGTTGCGATTGGGTATCTTTAATTATTATTTGTCAAAACCAGAGTTTGGAAAAGTAAAGTCGACGATTGTAAGGTTACAATCATCGAAAGTTTGAGAAGTATTATTACTGAAGTAGCATAGTTACTAGCTACTTACGATAAGGAACTTCAAGTCTTATGTTATTATACTAATTTTACCGTTCACGTATCGCTTGTCGAGAACTATCTCTTCGTGATTGCATGTAATTATCAATGCATGGTCGATTTTGCTTCGTGTGTGTTTTATTATTATTTGCTAAAATCTCATATTTATTAAAATATTTCTCTTTAAAAAAATATTAGTAATACCAGACATTGCTACTGTTTAACTGATTTACCGTAGGTATTGTTTTGTTATCTTTTGTTAACTCATTTGTTTTTGAGTGCTACAATCTCTCGTTTGCTTTTCTCCCAACTTCTTCTACAGTAGGTTCATATGTATGTATTCTTGGTATCTCCGAACTGAGGATTCTAATGTTACAGCGAAGTGGCGCCCATTTGTTTAATTTTTTTTATTATTATATTTTCAACCACGCTTACTCACCGAAATCGCAGATAACCGTGGTGACGTGGTTGTTGCCGACGGGACCTTCTGGATTAAAAGGTTGGTAACACTCAGCAAAAAAAAATTACAGAAAGTAGTGTATTAAAATCTTTCTTATAAACTTCTTCAATAACCATAAACGTTAATCTTTGTTTAAAAATGTTATGGTCTATGATAAATTTCAAATTTTACTCTTAATGAATAACAAAATTATTTGCGTAAGAGTTATAGAACAAACCTGCAGAAATTGCATAAATTTCTCAGCAGTAGGTACAATATTGTAAACAGTTTGTTGTGTATAAAGTGAACAAAAAATCCATACGAATATCAACCACAGCAGAGGAACAAATGATGAAACTACTAGAATTGTTATCAAATGAAATCATAGGAGTTTTTTAAAAAGATCAAAACCAAACGCGGTTGTAAGCAAAAAAATATACAGAAACAAAACCGTGTAGTCTAAATACTCCAAATGTTAAAGAATAACACAATAAGAAAAAATTTACATGTAGTAAAAAAGTTTTCGACAAAGATATGAAAATACCAGAAAAAAAACAATACAGTAAGAAAGCCAAGCGCGGATGTTACCATACTGACGTAGCTTAAGAAGATCAAACAAACAAGAAATAAAAATAGCGAGTGATAAATGGTGTCAACGCCGTGAAACATTTTAAAAGCCGAAATCCTCTTCTTCTTCAATTTTCAGTCAGTCCATTTTTGGATGTAGATTTCCCCAATTTCCTTATATTTCTTTCTATCTTAGGCTAATAGTGTGTTTTTTCACATCGTTCTCCCATAATCATCTGGGTTAGTCTTTGCTTTCTTTTTCTTAGCCAAAGACAATTCAATATGTTGTTCCAGATACACGTATTCGTTTACTTGTTCTAATGTATGGTTATCTATGGTTATATTAAGATGTTCTTCTATATTTGTCGTTACTGAACCCCATTTGCTTGGATTGTTCATTTAATTCCTAGAGTATCGTTTGTAACCGATCTTTGTCTTATGCCACAAACATGGTATCATCTGTATATTTCAGATTTTTTAGACATTTTCCGTTGATGTCGATACTTTTTGTTTTCTAATCGAAAACTTTAAAGAGGTTTCCCGATGCTGCGATGAATACTTTTGACGATTAGCATACTCCTTATACCACAGGTACCGGATAGATGTTGCTAGCCTTAAGTATGGAATAAAATGATTTGACATATATGTATATCATTACATTCTACTGTGATAGCTTCAAAAACAGCAAAAGTTTTATTTTTCATAAATAATAGCGTCATAGTGTAATAGTTCTGTGAATTTCGTACCTGAAAAGCATTTGCGTCATGCATTGCTTTTTTTTATTAATAAAAAAACAGGATCTTGAAAGTCATTTTTGCTAGTATAAACTTACGGAGAGCGTGTTCCAATCATAGAAACATGTGAGACGTGGTTTCAAAAATTGCTGATTTTGATTTGAACGATGCGATGGTAAACGTTCGGGTAGGCCAAAAACATTCGTGGTTGCGTAGTTATAGGAGTTATTGGACGAATTGAAAAATAATTGGCAGAAATGTTAAATGTGACACAAAAAACGACGAACGACCACTGACGGGCAATGGGAAAGATACAAAAACTGGAAATCGAAAAACCATTTGTGAAATGTTGGTTTAACGGTACGAAATTTTTGGATCGGATTATGATGGGCGATAAAAAATGGATTAATTTCAAAAATCCAAAACGTAAAAAATCATGGTTATCGCTTGGCAAAACTGGCCCATCGACTCTAAGACTAAATTGATTGTGAAAAAAGATAATATTTTGTATTTTGATGGGACCAGGGTGGTGTGGTGTATTAAGATTTTCTCAAACCTGAAGTTAATATTGATCGCTACAAATAATCAATTTGAACCATACATTGGTCGAAAATCTTTTTGTTGTACGAGAATGCACCGTCACACACGGCAAAACTGGCGAAAGACGCATTGAAATCGCTTGTATGGGACGTTCTATTACACCCGCCGTAATCTCAAGAACAAAGCAAAGAATATATAGCATATGCATTCAACACAGGCAGCAATCTGAGAATGATTAAAACACAAACAACCATTAAAAAGACACAAATTAAGAAAAAATAGAAGCAAAAAACCAAATTTTAATAGACGTAGAAAAGCTACGAGAAAACAAAGAAACTTGTAAGAAAAAGCTATATTTGAACCAATCAGAAGACGACACAAACTTTAAAACAGCAGAAAACATTACAACAGCACTAACTAAAGCTTAAATAGAAATAGCAAAAAAACAACACAAGAAAGTAAAATATCGGAGGAAACTCGAAGAAAAACATAAAGATTACTCGCATAGGACAATATGCAACAGAACAATATAAACAAACGCGAAAAGAATCAAACAAAAATGATTCGTAAAGATCTCGAAGAGAAATATAGACACATGGCAGAAAATGTAATAGAAAAACACTAAAATATGAAATGCCTGAGGCGAAGAGAAGAAAAACCTTAAAACCTGGCGCTGAAAAATGATAATGACAAAAAAACAAGAAACAGAACAGATTAAGAATCGCTGAGAGATATTATGGAGCGACCTATATGATACAAAAATTAACAAACCTCTCTCAACATCAGTACCTACGAGGTTAGTCAACGTGGCATCAGAAGATATTCTAGTAATAAACAAGGAAGAGATTACCTATGCCATGAGAAGTTTAAAAAACAACAAAGCACCTAAATAAGACAATATCCTAGCTGAGATTATCAGAGAAGCAAAATCAATAGTGATACCAAAGCTGAAACAGGATATAGAAGAATGTCGGATTGAAAATGAAGCTAGACAAAACAAAAATAATGAACCCACTGCAGGTAGAAATAACAGTTAATGGAAAACAAATAGAAAATGTCGAAGAATATGTATATTTAGGACAAAAGATCATAATAGGAAGACAACATAAAAACGTAGAAATCGAAAAACGACGGAGATTAGGCTGGGCGGCGTTTAGAAAGATAGGATATGTACTAAAAGATAAGAAAATCCTACAATACCTTAGGACAATAATATTGCAATCCACACTACCAGTCTTCACATACGGGGCGCAGACATGGACTTGTGAGAAGAAGAACATTAAGTGCTTCACGTTGCGTGGTAGGCATTTGTCGGAACCGATATAAATAAAAAGGTGAGACAAATACCGTTTTGTCTCGGTCTTTCATTTTTACGGTTATCTGCCAGTACCGTCTTGAGGTCGATTGTAGAGATTACTAGGATTTTGGCTGCGTAAAGCAGATCGTTAATCCTTGGAAGTGGATATCGGTTTGACTGTGTGATTGCATTTAATTTTCTGTAATCGACGCGTACCCTTGTGTCACCGTTTGGCTTTGGTATCATGACTACTGGGGCGGCTCATAGAGATTCGCATTCCGTTATGATGCACGTGTACATTATTTCTTCAAGTTCTTTCTTCAGGATCGTTTGTTTGTCCCATGTCAGCTTATATGGTGTCAAGATGATCGGTGGGTGGGTGCCGGTGACGATTGTATGCTCTGCATACGACGTTTTTTCTCCCTCTGACTGGAAGATGTCCTGATGTGTACGCAGTAGCGCACTAAAAGAGGTGTGATACTCGGGGTTTAAAGAGGTTCCTTCCTCTTCGCGGAGATCCACTTCGCTTGCCTCGAACATGTCTAGGTCTACGTTTCTGCAGGGCTTCTTATTCGGTGAATGTGGGAATTTTACTGAGGGTTGCGGGCGTTCGAGATTGGATCGTATGGTGACAGCGCACTAGCAAAGATGGTATAAATCTCGGAATCCACTTCCTTGTTTGTGTCGTCGTGCTCGCTTATGTCTCTCCCAAAGAGTTGTAGAGTTCTATACCTGTAGTTGCGAGGGTCCCTACGTGGTATGTTTTCTGCGTACGAGTAGCTTTTTTTTGTCATTTTAGTGAAATAATATTTGTGAAACAAATACGGGGCTGGTTCAAGGAATTTGTGCGCCTCGTCTGGTTGTTTTATGAATTGCCAACTTTGGTTTTCCATGTTTATGACGACACTGGCGTCTTTGATAAAATCTACACAAGAAGCGTGCGGTTATTGGTATTTGGAATCACCATCAAGTCGGTTGGCACTTGTTTCTGGTATAACTGGATTGTGACGTTGGTCTGAAGGATTTCTGGTGGCCATATTTGCTAAGGTGATATTTATTAACGTTGCTGTGAATTTGTACTTTTGCTTTTTTAGCGCTTGGTACAGTGTGTGGCCTGCGACGCTTTGTTTCACGTTTTTAATTGCCCAATAACCACCTAGATCTGGTACATCCAGTATTGAAGAGAACAGCGGCAATAAAGATGACGTTATATCAATTTTAATGCGCACGTTACAACTACAACACTGGCCACGTACAATGCATCCATTTTATCAGCATTATCATTTGCACGTATTGAACTAACGAAATTACAAATTTTGTACAGTCGTGTATATGCTTCTCCGGTCGCTTGTACAGGCACCTTAAGAGAAAACTTATTCAATTAGCTAAGATAAGTTGAAAAGTGGGTGAATGGGATAATGAAACTTCAGACCATATTAATTTACTAAGAAAAAGAGGTCCAATCTGTGGTCCGATATCACTTGAGGTTGCTAATAAACAAAAAATGTTTTTTAGTTGAATTCACATGCACCAAATAAACTTCTATTAAAAAATCCATGCAAAATAGGTTATTGTTCATTGTATAGGAACAAACCGGAGAAGCAAATTGATAACATAAACCGAAATTATGATTACTATAAACGATGTTTTTTCTATGTAGTAGCATACATCCGGTTCGTTTTTTAATAATAACAGTACGCAAGTAAGAATCCGCGATTTCAATAAGCGGCGGGCACTGTATTATAGTATACTAAATTGCGGGGTGTAAGTCACCTTTATGTAAACTTTGAAATCAGTTGTTGTTTTATGGGATCAACTAATTATTGTTTCAATTTTTTTTATCACTTCCTGGTTTGCACATTAAGCACCGAGCCTTCACTTTGCCATTATCATTACTAATAATTTCAAAGTACTTGCTCGATCTTGATTTGTTACATGCCAAAGTTAACACAAAGTCACTGCCTGAAATGAGGTAACATAAACGGGGTTGTGCCACTAGCTCAATGGAGAAGGGGTGGGTTGTATTTAAAAGTTTCGTGATTGAATTGGATTAACTTGACGAAAACACAAAATCGAAAAGTAATAATGTCGAAATCAAAGGGCGCCAGGAAGGAGTAAAGCTTAATGGACTTCTGGCTCTTGCCAACCACAAGTCCGCTTCTGTAGAATACACCCTAAACGGACTTACCTTGATAGAGTGTATTTCACTAAAATCTGTAATAAGCTAATAAAGTTACACACGCGGAGGCCGACGGAATTAAAAGCTCTTTACATTTAACCATTTAGCATTTATTTGAACAAATTAAAACAAAATGAATAAAATAATAAAATAATTGAATTGAAATTAACAAAATTAATCACACAAAACAGAAACAAAGAACGCAAAATGAAAGTTTGAATAAATACACAAAACAGAACAAAATAATAATAGTAAAAAAAATATATAAAATTGGTAAACATTAATTACCAAAACAAAACAAAAATTCACGGCCGTGTACGCGTCGAAATTAATTAATTATAAAATCAAATGTACTTAAATAACTTAAAACTAATATATATAATTTGAATCGATAATTCGGTCCCGTTTAATAAATTTTTAACTCGGGATAATAACACAGTTCCGCCAAATACGAACATGAATTAGTTACATTAACGTTAACTTCGAGACACTTGTAATACTTTTTCTTAATATTCAAAGCTTTTAACACTTAATCGCGTAAACAAAAATTTCACATATCGATAGATGGTGCAAAATAAATACCTTGAATTATTTGTAGTCGGGCTTTTGGTTAGCGTAGGCCAGCAGACGTCCGGAACCTCGATAGGGTACCAAATCCAGATGAATAATTTACCAACGGAAGATTTATTATTGATCCGCCCCCAAGGCGAAAGATATGAGATTGCGAAACAAACTCACGCACAAATTCACTTAACGTTACATACTAACTTAATTCGGAAAACAGTGATCTCCATGAACCGTAATTACGAAAAGGAAAGTTTTGTTTTCCACTTAAAGAATCACTGAACCATTTTCATTTACTTCCGCGGTAACTACTAGCAAAGGTGAATTATCACCCGCGATAACTACATTCTGACGACTGTCAACCAACTAACTTCGAACTCTCTTCATTTACCAAAATCACATCTATATATCAACTTTTTTTCGACTACCCTTTCTACAAAGGCTGTGTTCGAAATTTCAAGAACGAAAATACTCTCATTAAGAAGTGCGATAAAGAGGTAATCAGTCCCCATTACGTCATATTTATAGCATTTGGACACAGCATTTCGCTTGTACGTGAAAATGTCAAATTGACAAAATATTATATTACAAGAATTTAAACTGCCTAATAAATTAAGATAATGACTTAATTTTTCCACGTAATCTAAACGATTGACACAAAGAAATCAAAGTACGACTGTACTGAGAATGCACTTGAACAAAGAACTTTTGAACCAACTTAAAATAAACAAACGGCGGAAATATATTTAATTACGATTATATCTCAGAAGGGAAACATAAATTACAACTGGAATTCTCAACAAACCAAGTGAAATACTCAATGAACAAAATCGCGAAATCAGATGATTCACGACGTAACAAAATACAAAACTTTATCAACAATTTAAATTGTAACTTTGAATTTAAAAACGTAAAATAACTTATTAAACTCAATCTAAAATCCTATTAAAACAAATTCAAAATACATTAAATGAAAATCGTCAATCCAAATACTGTGTCCGTTACCAAAAATTACTTAAACAACCAATCGAAGAAACCCAAAAAAAAACAAAAACGAATACTCAGCCAGCAGAATCGATTTACGGGGTCTGACATAAAAAGATAACTGCTGCAATCCCCAAACGCAGGTTACAGATTACAGTTCTTCGGATGTTAGAGGTCAGTTAAAAATTGCTTCATTGAAAGACACAACAGTTGATAAGTTTAGCTCTCATTTTGTGTGTGTTACACTTTTCTAAAAATTCTGAGACCGGTCGATCAATTGTATAACGTCGGCTCAATTATAGTACAATAATACCTCATGCTATCACACTTCTTTGAGCTCAGTTTTAGATTTGTTCCACGTAGCCGTTGGAACACTTCCTTCAGGTTGTTTAAATGTTTTTCAAACCACCTTCCAAAAACAATCAAGTCGTCTAGACAAACCAAGCACGTTTATCAAGGCAGTCCTTACAAGATGGTCTCCATCAAACGCTCGAACGTTGCAGGAGCGTTACATAGGACGAAAAGAATTACAGTAAACTGCCACAAACTAGTTCTAATCGTAAAAGCTGTTTTTTTTACGATTTTTAGGTTTCAATTCTACCTGCCGGTAACCATTCTTTAAATCCAAAGTGAAAAACCATTAGGATTCGAACAGGGTGTCTAACGTATCGTCCATTCACGTCGTTAAGCTGTCTGTAGTCTACACAAAACCTTGTTGATCCATCTCTCTTCTTTACGAGTACCGCTGGGGAACGTCCATGGTCTATTGGAAGGTTTAATCACACCTTCTTTCTCCATATTCATAATTATTGGTTTGGCTTCTTCTCTTTTTGCCAAAGGAAGTCGGCGTGGATTTTGTCGTATTGGCCGAGCGTTTTTGTGTTTATTTTATACTTCACCACGTTAGTTCTTCCTTTGAAACCATTCTCCAGCGCAACACATCTAGATACTGCTGGATCAACACTTTAACTTTAGCTAGCTAGTTTTGATTGAATTTGGCGTTTAGAGGTAAGAATGTCTAATAGATGTTATGAGCACGTCTTCGGCGACGTAACTTCACTAGCATTCACACATCTCACAATTTGAAATACTGACGTGCATTGGTCTACCACGGTCTTCTTTTTCAATGTGACTGGATCTAAGAAACAGTAACGAGCTTAAAATGGAAATATGCTGAACATGTTGCCAGAACAACAGACAACATACGGAATAATAAAATCACTAAGTAAAACCCATGAGAAGGAAAACGAGGAAAAGGGAGACCAATTGCACGATGGTACGACATCAAAAGAGTTACAGGACGCTCATAAACAGAAAAGAAAGAAAACAAATAGAAAATGACGAAGAATATGTGTATCTAGGACAAAAGATCATAATAGGAGCTCGAAATAAAAACTTAGAAATCGCAAAACGACGGAGATTAAGCTGGGCGGCGTTTAGAATGTACTAAAAGATAAGAAAATCCAACAATACCTTAGGACAAGAATATTGCAATGCACGCTACCAGAATAATACAAAAATTACAAGTAGCGCAAAGAGAAATGGAGAGATCTATGCTGGGCATATCATTAAGAGACAAAAAGAGGAATGAGTGGATCAGACAATTAATAAAAATCACCGATGTAATAGAAACAGTAACGAGCTTAAAATGGAAGTATGCTGGTCACGTTGTTAGAACAATAGACAACATATGGAATAACAAAATCATTAAGTGGAGACCATGCGAAGGAAGACGAAAAAGAGGGAGGCCAATTACACGTTGGTACGACATTAAAAGAGTTACAGGACGCACATAAGAAGAGAAGAAGACTGTCTCTCATGTTAACGTTTATTATCTTATGCTTCACTTTAGGCGCTTGTTACATAATTTACTATTAAGCTCATAGTACGTGTCATTGAACCTAAAACTAGGTTTACTTTAAATTGATGATGAAAGGAAGTTGTCGCTGAGATTTAAATTTATGTAAAGCTATAGAAGAAGAATCGGTGTCAGGGTAGTTGTAGCTAAGATCTCAGGAGAAAAGATCGTAAAACTTTTATTGAGCAGCACCCACATAGAAAGTCAGAATGTCAACAGAAATGGGTTTGGCAAGTTAATGCACAAACTATGCAAGAATAATTACAAAAAAGTAAGGAAACTCTTATAGACCAATGACACAAAAAACCTACGTTAGAAAAAATAATTGTTATAATTATAATACACTATCTATTTGCATCATCTGTGTTTTTAGATATTACATAACTACTTGTACCGACGTATCTAGCTCAGATACCTTTAGGAATTTGAGCCTAACTACTTTTAATACCGTAACGTAACGGTCAATCACACAAATTATTCAATTACTTACCACTACTAAAATGTTAATTCGTTTTATAACTTTTTTTTTACTTATGCGATTAAGCAAAGCCAACTGCTTAATTACATTTGCTTCGCCCGAGGTGTGTTGTTTGCATATCGTTAATTGCGTCCGAACGATGATCTTTTACTAGTGAAATTTAATTATTCTTTGCTAAAATTTATATATACATATATGAGTGAGTCTACAGTTTTACGCTTATAAATACAATAATGTAATTAATCGTTTTTTATACACACGTTAAAGCTAAAATAAACATTTTGTTTACTTAATTGAAGAGTTTCATACCTTCATATTTTATTTAACTTCACTTAATATGATTAAAAACAAATCGTGTACATCCTTGTTAATGAATCATTACAGCAACCAAGGAAATTAAATCAACTATATAGGATACGTCTATTTATTTTGTATCAAATCTGTTATAGGTATATATATAAGTTTAACTTTATTCATTGCCATTTGGCTTACAAATTTGGTCGTGTTGTCTATACATATATATTACATTTTCTTATCCCTTCTCCCCCCTTAACTTTTTCCTCCTG
Source organism: Aquatica leii (assembly GCA_035610365.1). Taxonomy (NCBI): domain Eukaryota; kingdom Metazoa; phylum Arthropoda; class Insecta; order Coleoptera; family Lampyridae; genus Aquatica; species Aquatica leii. Next base: position 69,346,031 of record CM069437.1, read on the forward strand.
CTCCATACTTCCTCCATCCATTCCGCTCCTTTTCCGTTTTCATCTAAAATATCCACTGTTTTCATCACCTCTTCTCTTAGTTCCCTGCATCTCTTTCTCATGTGGTTCAGATCTTCCGTTTCTTCTCCACATAGCCTGCACAACTTTTCTGGTTCTTCCTTCCAATATTTGTTCCCTAACTCCTCGTTGCCACATCTGAACCGTGCCACCATTTTTTTCCTTTTGTTGCTTTTAATCTCACTGTCTTTTAAATATTCCGGCACCCCTTCACCCTTGATGTCTTTATAATTCCTATTATATCTGCTCTCTTTTATTTTTGTCCATCTTTCTTGTTTTTCGATGTCTCTATCTCTCCTTATTATTTCTTCTCTTGTCCCTACCCCCTCTTCTCTTAATCTCTCCACTTCTTCACTCGCGTACCCGTTTCTTTTGTAATACTCTTCTCTGCCCTCCTGTCCGTACTTCACTTTCCCTCCCTTTATCTCTTTCCAACATTCTTGCAGAAGTTTGCAATCTATTCTTTCCCTCATTTCTTCCTCGTATTTTATTGCTCTTTTTTCTGTCTCAATCCTTATTTTTTCTATCTGAACCTCCTCTCTCACAATATACCCCGGTGTATCCCTGTCCAATCCTAACACCCATTTCCAGTATTATTCCTGTAGCCCCTCTACCTCCCTCCACTCCTTCCACCCCATATTTCCGCTCCATACATTACCACCCCCTTTATTAATTTTTCGAACAGCAATTTTCTTTTTTTTATATCCATCTTGAATATTCTTTCCCCCACACCCCATATTTGTCCTATTAGCCTGTTTCCTTTCTTCACCCTTTCCTTTATGTGTTCTCCCTTTTTATTATCCTGTTTCATCGTGTAGCCCAGGTATGTAAATTCCTTCCCTTGTTGCACTTTCTCATTACTCCATCTCCACTCCTCTCTTTTTCTTTTCCCCCTCCTTTTCTAAATATTATTATCTTTGTTTTCTCCGTGTTTACTTCCAATTCTTTTTTTTTCATATATTTTTCTAGCGTTTTCATCATCTCTTTCATTTCCTTTTCCTCCTTAGCCACCAGCACTATGTCATCCGCATACGCCAACGACCATACCTTAGCTTTCCTTACCACTATCCCTCCTGTCTGTTGTCTTCTCATTGTCTCTTCCAGATCCCCCGTATATACCGAGAACAGGCTTGGGCTCAGTGGACATCCCTGCCTCAACCCTCTCTTTGTTATGAATTTCTCACTCTCTTCCCCATTCACTTTAACCCTGCTTCTCGTTTCTTCGTATATTTTCTCTATTCTTTGTATTAATCTTTCATTGATTTTTTTTCTTTTCATATATTCCCACAGCTTTTCCCTATTCACTTTGTCAAAAGCAGCTTTTAGGTCTACAAATAGTGCTACCATTTTCTCTCTTTTTTTTCTAGTTCTTTATTTGCTAAGTGTTTCATTATATATATGTTGTCTATCGCCCTTCTTCCTTTTCTAAATCCCGCTTGTCCGTCTGGTACCAAACTTCTTTCCTCTATTTCCTTCTGTAATCTTTCTTGCAGTATTGTCGCGCACAAATTTGTATGCCGAGCTCAGTAATGTTACCCCTCTATAATTCTCGACTTTCTTTTTTTCGCCTTTTTTATGTATTGGGGATATTAATCCCTCTCTCCATCTCTCTGGGAATCCTTCCCCTTTCCATATTTTGTTTATTATTTCCGTCATCCTTTTTGCTACATTTTCTCCGCCGTATATCCACTCTTCTCCTTGTATCCCATCTTCTCCTGTCGCCTTTCCTTTTTTTATATTCTTTATCGCCTCTATTACTTCTTCCTCCCTTATTCTATCCTTATCTCCTTCTTCTTGTCTTACTACCGCGTCTTTCCTTTTTTCTTTTTCCTGCTTTTGTTCTTCCCCTCCCAACAGGTTCCGAAAATATATCTCCCATTCTTTAATTTTTATTCCCTTTGTCGTCCTGTTTTTTTTCCTCTGGTTCTTTAGGTACTTCCATACATCTGCTTCCGTTTTTATTCCTTTAATCTGCTCCTCTTGTTTCTTTTTGTTTTCCTCCTTCTTTCTATCGCATGTTTTTTTGTATATTTTTACTGCTTCTTTGTATTCTTCTTTTTCTTTCTTTCCTTTTTTCCACTGTCTTAATGCTCTTCCTGCCTTTTTCTTTGCTTCCTTGCATTCCTTATCCCACTATTTCTTCCATCCAGCTTTCTCCCCCTTCCATTTTCTAAATCTGACCCTCTCTGTTGCTTTCTCCATCATCTCTCTCATTTCCTCTACACTTTCTTGTACTTCCTTCCCTATCCATACCGTTTTCCCCATTCTCTCTTTATATCTTTTTATACTCTCTTCTGTCCACTTTTTTTTAGTTATGTACTTCTCCTATTCCTCTCTTTCTTCTCTTTCCCTTCCTTCCATTGTCAATTCCAGTGGTTGATGGTCTGACTCTACTCTTTCTCCCACCTTAAATGTCTTTACCTTTTCTGCGGCCTCTTCATTTGTCATTACAAAATCTATTATTGATTCTCCCCTTCCTCCTATGTACGTAAATTCCCCCTTTCCATCATCTTCTCTGTTCCCGTTCATTATTTCCCACCCTTTTTCGTTGCACAATTCCAGCAGTTCCTCTCCCTCTTTATTTATCACCTTGTCCTTTGTTTGTCTCTTTCCCGTCCCTTTTCTTTCTTGTATTCCCCCCTCTTCCCCTATTCTTGCGTTGAAGTCCCCTCCTACTATTATCAATCCCTCTTCCCTCTCTATCATCTCTTCTATGTTTTTCCTTGTCTCTTTCATTCTGCTCCTATAAACCGTCACTATTTTAATTTTTGTTTTTCCCCACTGTATGTTCCATTCTACAATTCCTCTTCTCTTTTGCACTTTCTCTTCCTGGCTCAACTATTTTCTTCTTATTCCCGTTATTATACCCCCCTTTACTCTCCTTTTTTTCTTTTCTGTTTCTGCATGTTGCACCACCCACTCAAACTCCTCCGGCAACTCTTTTTCCCACCACTCCCATTCTTTTTCTTCCATCCATGTTTCCTGTAATCCCACTACATCCTGTTCCTTGATGTACTCCCAGAAATCATGTTCCTTGTTTTTTATTCCCGCTACGTTCCAAAACAATACTCTCAGCTCACTCACCTCCCCCTCTGCTTCTTCCTTACTTTCTTTTTTCTCCCTTCTTTTTCTTTTCCATTTCCATCTTTCATTATTCCTTTTCTTTCCCGTTTCGTCAACTTTCCCTCCTTTACCACCCCCCCTTTGCCTTTTAGTTTTTTGCCTTTTGGTTCCCCACTTTCTCTTCTCTTTCTCTGCACAGTCCCCTATCCTTGTCGTTCCATACGTATCTGTCTCCGTCTATCTCCATTTTTCTGTACCCTACCCATACTCTTTTTCCTTCCGCTCTTCTTTCCATCGCTATGTTCATTATTTCTATTTGCACTCTTCTTTCCTCCCATGTTAAATCGTGACATATATATTCTTGTATTCTTTAATTTTTTCTTCTCCTCCATTACCTTCTGTTTTTCCTCCCATCCTCCGATTTCCGCCACCACCATTTCATTTTTCTTCTCTTTGTTTATTACTGTCACCTCTACTTTTACATTTAATTTTTCTTCCAGCATCACTGCTAAATCTTTTGTGGTTTTTCACTTCTCCACCCCTTTATCACGATATTATTTTTTCTTTTCCATGTTTCCTCGTCTTCCGCTTTTTCTCCAGTTTTTCTATTCTCTCCACCAGTTTCTCTTTTTCTTTCTCCCACTTCTTTTCTCTTTCTCCCATTTCTTTTTTCATTTCTTTGATTTCTTGTCTTATTCCTTGAATATTTTCTTCCATCTGTTTCATCATTTCTCTCATTAATTCTTTTAACTCCTCCATTTCTTTCCTTCCTCCTTCTGTTCTTGAGGTTTTTCCTTCGTTCTCCTCCGATATCTTTTTAACGTATGATCTTATTATAGGTAGAAATTGTTACAGAGAAAACAGCTACATTCGATAGTTCGATTAAACAGTTGCAATCATAAAAAACCGACAAAACAGTTTTTACATGAACGTCAAACTTCCTATTTTTTGTCTATTTCATGTTCTTGACACTGTTTTTTAAGGCACGTGAAGTTTGCAAATAATTTTGATCACTAATTCTAAAAATTTACTGGGAATTAGTGCTTTATGTTAGAACTTTTTGCTACCTTCACGTTGTACTAATTCTGAAAAGTTGATAGGAATTAGTGCCTCATAAAGAGCACCAATAAGCTTTTGGTTTAAAAGTTATTGGGGCCAAAGTGTTCTGCTAACTCAGTAAAACATTTTGAGCACTAATTCTAAAAAGAGGCTAAGAATTAGAGCACCATGTTATTAAATCATCAGTAAACATTATGTTTTGCGGTCTACAAAAAACACTAATTCTAAAATGCTGCTAGAAATTAGTGCATCATCAGGAATCACTTAGTTTAAAAAAAATTGTAGATCAAAGTTTTCTGCTAACTTTATGCTTAGGTAAACATTTTGAGCACATAAATAGAAAATATAATTTTTAGTTTAAGATTTGGTACTTTTGCCTAAGAGTTTTTATACACGAATTTTGATAGGTCTTTTTGTTTGCCCTATGTAGTCTTGATTACAGTCTTTACAATTAATTATATATATTTCCGATTTATTTTGCATTTCCACTAAGTCGTTGGGATTGCCCAACACAAAACTGTCACTAATGAGGGGTGTTTCACGCTTGCAGTATACAAAATCGGCCGCAGTCCACGGCAGTCCCTGCCGAAATCTCGGAGTTTATGCAAAATCACCGCAATCGCAAGGCAATCTCTTGCAGTAGCAGAATCGCCGACAATCGTTACATAAATCCCGCAATCACTATGAAAATCAGTGCAATGGTTAACGACATACGCATAAAAGTGTCTGGAATTCGTAGCCGCGTGCTGAAATTTGTGTGGTTTTTCGAGGATTTATTTACTAATAATAAATAAGTAAATAAAATAATATATAGGTATACGGCAACCTTTCCCTGCGTGCATTCTATTTTAATTTTATTATTCAATGATCAACTGTGTTTCTTATACACTCAATATTATTGGGATTGTATAGCGCGACAAATTTTGAGCGAAGATTTGCACCTTCCAAAATTCCTGAAGTAACTTTTAAAATATAATGGATTTGAGAATATACATTCTTTGTCAACTTTTTGCGAGGAAAGATACACATAGATTTTAGAAAATTATTCCAAAAATGATCTAGTTAATTTATTGGGAGAGGATGAAAATAAGATTTTTTCGAAATATATCACAAACACATCGAGTTGTTTAAAATAGTAGAGGGACCTAGAGGACTTTTGAAAATTTTGATTGAAGCGTGTAAAGCAGTAATAACACAAATACCAAAAGATTCAATTGCACAGAAAATGGATAAGAAGAAACAGAAGAGCATATCCGAAACTATAATGAAGACAACCAAAATATTGATATTGATAAAGCAGTAGAACATATTTAAAAAGATTGCCAAAAATTGTCAAATCACATTCCTAAATAATTCAGAGGATGGAAATTTAAAATGCGAATCGTTGTCTTAATGGTAACATCTTTATGTAAAAATAAGAAACAACTGTGCATTCATAAGATGCTCAAAATGTCAATTTGTTTCTAAATCACTGCTTCAGACTGATAATAGAAAACAAAAATGAATTCTGTCGAATGTGAACCGTCAAATTTAAAAACCTCATCTAAAGACTCCACCCTTATATCATTTTTGCTACCAACGAGCAGTCAATACAACCATCTACATACAGCATCTCTAATGATACTGCGGGTGTTGTCTCTACCAACTACGAAAATATGACAATCATCTTAGAAGATTTACCCTCTACTATCATTCACCTAGATCATCGGTTCTCAACCGGTGGTACGCGTACCACCGGTGGTACGCGGGGACATTTCAAGTGGTACGCAGTCATATATTAATAATAACAATAAAAACTGTTGAATATGAATAACATTAATTTACAGTTACTTTCTCACCCAGTAGTTTCATTCTGATTCCAATGTTAGCTGTTTTTCGATTGTGTTCCATGAAGTGAAGTTTAGTTTTAGTTTTTAGTAGTAATTCAGCATTAGTTTTTAGTGGACATAATGAAGCGATATTTGACTAACTCCTCCACCTCTAAGGACAGTCAAAAGAAGATTAAATCTCAGCCAAATCGTAAGTACGATGCAGCGTATTTACAGTTAGGATTTATAGTAAAACCTGGCACAGAAAATAACGATAATCCTATTCCACAATGTGTTGTATGTTCAGAAACACTTTCAAATCAGAGCATGAAGCCTTCCTTACTAAAGCGGCACCAGACTACTAAGCATCACGATTTGGTTGACAAACCTATTGAATTTTTTCAAAGAAAATCTGAATTGTGTAAGAGAGGAAATCAGTGCATGGCAAAATTTGTAAATGTAGACAAAAAACTGGTCAAAGCATCGTACCTTGCCAGTTATAGCATAGCTAAAGAAGGGAAGCCTCATACAATTGGCGAAACACTTTTACTTCCGGTCGCTAAGGATATGGTCGAGGCAGTATTAGGCGAAAAGGCAGCAAAGGAAATCGAGAAAATTCCGTTGTCGAATGACACAGTAAAGAGGCGAATTGTTGAGATGTCTCAAGTATTGAAGAACAGCTTTTACTTCAACTGCGCGAATGTAATTATTTTGCACTGCAAGTAGACGAGAGCACAGACATAAAAAATATGGCTCAGCTTCTTGTATTCATACCTTTTGATTATCAAAGTGAAGTAAAGGAAGAATTTTTATTTTGCAAACCTCTTGTATCAAACACTAAAGCTGAGGACATACTTAATGTCATAAATGAGTACATTATAAAAACGGGAATATCATGGTCTAAATGTGTTGGTTTGTGCACGGACGGAGCAAAAGCTATGTCGGGTCATTTAAGTGAATTAGGAGCAAGAATAAAAAAAGTTGCTTCAGAATGCCAAAGTACTCACTGCGTTATTCACCGAGAAGCTTTGGCTTCCAGGGGTATGCCTGCCAACCTTAAGTCAGTTTTAACGGATAGCGTGAAGGTCATTAATTTTATTAAGGCCAGGGCTCTTCATTCACGGCTTTTCTCTTTGATGTGTGAAGATATAGGTGGAAAATATCAAACTCTCCTCCTACATACCGAGCTTAGATGGTTGTCACGAAGCAAGATCCTAACTCGTCTATTGAACTGAGGTCAGAAGTCTTTAGTTTTTTAAGTGAACAAAGTCATGATATGAAACACTTGTTCAATGATGAAGAATGGCTATCACGATTGGCGTATTTGGCTGATATTTTTGATAGGCTTAATATCTTGAACATAGGACTTCAAGAGCCGAGTACAACAGTGTTCACAACCAACGCTAAAATATCATCCTTCAAGAAAAAGTTGGTTCTGTTTCGCTCTTAAGCACAGGACAAGGATTTCTCTGCAATCCCTACTCTTGCATCATTTTTGAAAGAAAATGATATTTCTCTGAAGCCAGAAGTGACTGATGATATCACTAGTCATATGGAAGCCCTTCAAACGAGTTTTGATAACTATTTTAATCAAGATTTTTCTAAATATAAATGGATTAGAAATTAATTTTCAGGGAAATTTCCTAGTCACTCAAAAGAGTGTTTCATCGACTTTATAAGTGACAGCTCAATGAAAGATGCGTTTAAAGAAAAATCTTTAATAGACTTTTGGATGGGGACAAAAACTGAATATCCATCAGTGTTCAAGCAAGCAATAATCTTTTTACTTCCATTTGTAACCTCGTACTTATGTGAATCGGGCTTTTCAGAACTGCTGTACATAAAAAATAAATACAGAAACCGCATTAGTGTTGAAGAGGACTTAAGAATCAAGTTGAGCTCAATCAACCCAGATATAGAACATTTGGTCAATGACAAACAACAACAAAGAGCTCATTAGGATCTGCTTAAATTTAAATGACTGTGTTCAATGAACTAATTTAAGATTGTTTTTAATGTATGATACATTTTATTTTGTATCTAAGTGAATTCTATGTACATACATACAGTTATAGAATGCATTTTTATTTTCCTAAACATGACCAAATGTAAATTATATATAATTATATATTATAAATAAAAATATATATATAAATATAAGGTGGTACGTCAAAATCTCTGAAAATTTCAAGTGGTACGTGGTTACTAAAAGGTTGAGAACCGCTGACCTAGATGATCAAAATGAACTATCATTTGAAAAATTAAACCCAACTACTCTTCAAAACGAGAACAACATTAATGTTAGTACTATACTCTTGAGTACACCCATGAATCTTGAGAAGACACAAAAGAAAAAATCAAGCATTCATTTCAAGGTACTTAATTTTTGGCAGAAATCATACTAAAATAACAGACTTTTACCAACTTTATGGTCATATCGTCTAAGTTATGAGTCAAGACAATAATATTGAAAAAACACTTCTGGATTCATCTAAATTAAAATCAAGTGGTTTAAACAGTAACGAAAACGGTAGCATAAGTAAAAGTGATGATGGAATCGGTTCAAAGGAATAGTATTTGTACGCCAAATAATAAATTTACAGAAGAATTGAAAAAAATTAGTTTATATCTTTTTCTGATTGGAGGCAAATTACTGTACGAAACTATGGAAAAAAATTTTCACGGGTTGAGTAAAAATGTATCTGCAGAAAAAAGAACTTTAAATATTGTAGAATTAAAAAAGTATCTTGACAACAGAAATTTGCCATGACATGTTTTTATTAGTGAAGATCAGACGGCTGTTATAAAAAAGATTCAGTACAACAAACTAGTACGAATTGTGCTGCCAAAAAATCCCCAAACAGGTTTTTAAAATACTGAAAAGAGTATCGTTACTTCGGCGACCGATATCGTCAAAGTTTTCGAACAACAAATTTTTTCAAATAAAGCTTACGTCTTCATGGCACAACCACCAAGGGATAAAATACCAGCTTTCTATGTTTGCATTTTTGGCAGTAACAATCAATTCACTAGTGACGATGTTCTAAAGAGTAGGATTCATTTGCAAGAGGAGACTGCAAAATATGGAATTACTCTAGATGGATTTTCATCCGATGAAGATCCGAGGTGTCTTAAAGGCATGAAAATGCTTTTCAATTTTCTCAATTGTGAGACAATAGTTAAATAATTTTTCTCCATATTTTCAGATAAGTTTAGGTACCCACTTCTATTATCAATTTTCAAATAAACATAAAAAAATTGTTTTCGGATGTCATATTTTAATAAAACTAATGACCAGATTACAGAATAAAAAAATATGTATGAAAATGGACAATAACACTATAAAACCAGATGTTCAGTTAAAAATGATTGAGAACTTTGCGAAAGATGTACACTTTATTATCACACCTTACTTAAATAGTAAGTAGTAATAGTATTAGTATCTTTCGAAATATGCCAGATATTCAAGGAACAGTACAGTATTTAAAACTCATTCAAAAAATTGAACAATCATTCCTAGATAAATCCTAAGCTGACCGAATATATAACATATCCATATTCTTGTTTCAATGTTTGAGACATTGGATTTTTTAAAAACAGCACACCGAAAAAAATGTTATAACATCTAACACATACACCGGAATAGAATTAAATGAACATGAACTTTTTATTTTACTGGAAAATACAGACATAATTGGAACCGGTTCTTCCCTTGGTTATTTTCAAGCCAACCGTGTGAAAAGATCTTTCGACAAATACGTTCCATGACAAGTACCTTCTCAATGGTTCTAAATTTTTTGATTTTAGATATTCTACTAGGACTATCAAGAATTCAAATGATCAACGAGATAGTGTCGGCTTTAGGTAAAAAATTATTTTAGAAACGGTATTATAATCTTTATTAACATTTTTTACTGGAGATAGCTACAATTTTCCAAGGGAACGAAATATTAAACTCGGTAATATCGCTAAACGTTTGAATCAAGATGTACAATCAACTGAGGAAATAAAAAATATTTTATTTCGGGATGGAACCTACCAATGAATCTTTTATAGCCCTTCATTTAAAAATGGGACAGAAGCAAGAAGACTATTGGATTCAAATGTAGAACAAAATGAGAACCATAACCAGGATGGCTATCTTTCAGAAACTAATCTTGAAGAAATAACAGGAGCTAATGAGAGTGTTCTACGAAAACATTACAACCAATCATTAAGTGTCAAATTACGTACTGGCAAAGAGATGATTGTTAAAAAATGTAGCCTTTGTTGGTTTCTGTTAGAGAAACATGGAAGACTGTCAACAGATATACTTTTGCGAGTGGGAACTTAATAAGATAATAAAAATGTCACCAAAACCTCCTATAAAATAAATCTATAGCGACTAATAGAAAAAAAACCAAAGCGAAAAGAATGATTTTTCAGGAGAAATAGAGAACAGTATGAGTGTATCAGATACCGATGCCGAAAATATTTCAGAAAGTTAAGATAGTTGTGGCGACATTCGCGAAAAATAATTAGATAATGATTCAAAAAAAAATTCTAACAAATTGTTAACTGAAATTATAAAATATTATGCTATATCTTATGAGGACCAATGGTACATAGGTAGAGTAATCAGTAAATCAGATGGGGGGGGGGGGGACTTGTTATCAAATTCTTGAAAAAATCGTTGGATAATTACTTCTGGCCAGCAGTACTATGTGCTATGTTTTTGGGTTGACCGCTAATTTAAAAGGTTTGCCGATTCATACATGAATCTGTTAATTTTATTAAAATCATCTAACATACCTCAATAATATTGAATGGTTATATATATTGGAATATTCGGAAACAGTGAATTAACATTAACTAGCAGAAACAGATTTTTTAGTTTCATTTGATGTTAGTTCACAAATGATTGTAACTATTGTATACCACACAAACTTGCAATATTTTCAAAATTAGATTTTTGAGTAGTCAAACGCTATAATAGTTTACATAGTTTGTTGGACAATCCTAAAGACTTAGTGGAAATGCAAGATAAATCAGGAATCTATAAAATTATTTGTAAAGACTGTAATCAAGTATATATTGGGAAAATAAAAAAACTTATTAAACTTCGTTTTAAAAAGTATTAGGTTCATATTAAGTACCGACGTCTAGAGTTGCCACACATATGTTTGAGAATAAGAGACATTTATTTAGTTAAACAAGTAAACAACAACAATGAACTTGAATTGAATATAACAACTTTGATGTAGACCTTTTTTTGTTTCATAAAAAATTTTAATCTTTTAGAACTTTTAATATAAGTGTTTGCTGAGCTTATAATATGAAACACTTTTTAAAATTAGTGTCCAATGTGTTTTACTAGAAGGTGACGAAAATTGCGACCTTCTATAATTTTTTATTCAAATGTGTGTCGATGCCTGATATAGGCACTAATCCTAACAATTTTTCAGAATCGGTGCTTAAAATTTTGATAAGCGTTCCCTGATTTTATATGAAGCAAAACTAACGATGCACTAATTTCTAGTAATTTTTCAGCTCAAAATGTTTTGCTGGAGCGTGAAGTTAACAGAAAACTTCAACCCCTTATTACGTTGAAATTAATTGTTCTCAATTCAATATAAACATTTATCTATAAGGTTAATGACAACAGTAAAAATAACCAAAAACTGACGTGCAATATGATAAGTTTTGTAGAATAACCAGGGATGTTGTAGATGAAATTTTGTTTACATCTGCGGATGCGGAACGGAAACAAATGATTTGGGGTTCACATCACATGTTAATTTTTTTGTGTTATTTGTTATTTAACTTTGGAACATACTAAATAGTTTTGCATGAATGTATTGGTTGTAGGACTCTGGCAGAGTATGTCTTATTGCATATTTTATACTGATTATGCTAATCTGGTTTAAAATAAATCTAAATTACACTTTGTGTCGGTGGTACAATTGCAGAATATTTAAATAATAACGTGAAAACAATAAAAAAAACGTTCTCCGTATGAGTCGCATGGTTTACTTTATTGTAGAACAAAAGAAGGTAAAAATTTCATACAAAATCCAGATGAGCCCCTATTTAAATGTTTCCTTTTATTTAGTTGTTTTATAAGATTTCTGAATCATCAAAAAATAGGCTGTAAGTCAACTGATATTCATTTTTCTAGTTACATTTCAGATTCCATTTGCATCCACACTGGCAAAATTATTTGTCTTAACTCTCATTATTTTATTTAACGTTCAGGAAGTTAAAGTCTTAATTATAAACCGACGAATAAATTCTAAAGATTAGGTTGGGTACTTCTTATTGATAAGCGTTTCCACTTACTTCCAATTTTATAACAAGCATTTAATACTGTTCTATGTTCTGAGTAGCTAGTTTTTTTTTTTATTTTGGGTTGTTAAAACCTAAACAAGTTTTGCAGCATACGCCATCTCGTGGTTTAAAATGCCACAAATAAAAGTAGTAAACTATAAATAGTTTTTTTTTTTTTTTTTAATTAATTAATTTAATTTTTGCCTGACGAAGAACTTAGACAAAGTTCGAAAGCTAGCAATTGTATTTCTAAATAAATATACACCATTTACCCAAAAAAATAATTTAATAATGTTTTATGGTGAAAGTTTTATGTCTAAAATATAAATAGCTACACCATCACCAAAGCGTGTAACCGTCGTTTAAGGTTGTTCGATTACTTTCGTGAGAGACCCGGTATTTTAATTGACGTTATTCATTTCATGTATTTTGAAATTTTTTTGTTGATTTCAGATTGATTTTAGGAAATTATTTTACTATTTTAAATTCAACTTTATAATTCAAAGTTGTAGATAAAATTTTGTATTCATTTATTTCAAAATTATTACGCTATTGAATCATACGTATTCTGCGTTTGTGTTTATTCGGCATTTTCTTTGTTCGGTAATCATTCTAGCTGTAATTTATGTTTCCTTTCTGAGATATAATTGCAATTAAATATATTTTAGCAGTTTATTTTAAGTTTGTTTAAAGTACATTCTCAGTACAGTCGTACTTATTTTCTTTGTGTGAGTTCGATCAATCTTTTAATTTATTGGACCGTTTAATCTTTATGACAGTAATAAAATTTAATATTATGTCAATTTGACATTTTACGCAGAAGCAAAAGCCGTTTCTCAACACTACTTTTGTGACGTTATCTAATCTGTTTGCATCCTCTTTGCACTTCTTGGTGGTATGGTTTTCTTTCATGGAGTTTCGAACACAGTCATTGTGGAAATCGTAGTCGAAATAGTTAATATATACAAGTGATTTAGGTGATAGAGGAGGAGTTAGTTGGTCAAAATTCGTTCGAAATGACTTAAGTATCGGGATGTAGTGTTAAATTCGTCCCTTTTGGATGAAAAATTACAGCGGAAGTCTTTAACAATGGAACAGTGAACAGTTCGTTCAAGTGGAAAAACTTTCCTATTTCGTAAAGCAGTTACGGCTTATTGAATTTCACTGGATACCGGTTAGGTTTTGTATTAACGTATTGTGGATTTGTGCGTAAATTTGTGTTTCACAATCCAATTTTCGCCTTGGTGGCGGCTCATAGAAAACGGTACATAGTCTTCTGGGGGACCCTTAACATTTCTTCTTGATTACATCTGGCAACCTAGGATCAACCACAAGTTCTTTCCTGGACTGATGACGACAATTTAAGATATTTATTTTGTACCGGTTAATTAAATTTTGTAAAATTTTATTTACGCGTTTAAGTGTATTAAAAGCTTTGGGTGTTAAGAAAAATAATGAGTGTTGCGAGTTACCGATTTTATCGATAATACAATTACTAAATGGTAATTGTCCGTATTTATCAAAACTACATGTGACTTAATATTTGTTAAAAAGAAAATTTATGTTTGAAGCGAAAAATTGAATGATTGTAATTTACTATTAAGATTGCCATTCCTAGTTTTAAAATCGATGAATTTATTTCATTTTGTAATGAATTGATATTTATTTAATGCGCACACGGCCGTGCTTTAGTTGATACGATCATCCAATTTTTGACTTTCAGTTTTACTTAATTTTTTTTTATTTTGCCTTAATTTAGATAGTTTTTTTGTTTGTTCTATTTTCTTGTTTTGAGTAATTTTTGTTCAAATAAATGTTAAATAGTTAATGTAAACAAGCTTTTAATTCTGTCGGCCTTCGCGTTATGTAAAATTTAAATTCATTTCAGATTTTAGTCAGATACACTCTATTAAGGTAAGTCCATTTAGAGTGTATCTTTCAGGAGCGGGCTTGTTGTTAGCAGGGGCTAGTAGTTTATTAAACTATACTCCTTCCTGGCGCCCTTGGATTTTGAATTTTCATTGTGTTTTCTGTTGAGTTTTCCAAAACGATCACCAAATTTTAAATATAACCCACCTCGTCTTCACTGAGCACCGGTATAACTTCGTTTATGTTACTTTATTTCAAGCAAGTGTCATTGTTTCAACTTTTGCACGTAACAAGCAAATCAGTGAACAGCCGTTACACTGTTATCAGCGCTGAGATGTGCACTTTAATGTATGTCTACAATCAAATCTAGTGAAAGGTAGTAATAGATTAAAATTTCATTCAAAATAATCCAATAGCCATGGAAAATTTGACGTTTTACTTGTTGTTACAATCGAAATTATCGGGTGTATTTCTTGAGGGATTAAGTCGATTTCGGTATTATTTTTGGTTGCGGCAACGTGAAAATTATTGACAACTCAGTGAATTCGACCGAGGTCCCATTATTGGCTTACCCTATACAGTTTATCTTTATTTGTTCACCTATGTGGTTTTACAAAGTGATCCGTGTTTCCCCTATTTCCAATTTTATCCGGTTTTTTTACTTTTATATTTACATTCATTTTTTCTCCTCTCCTCTTAGCTGTTTCGTTCTCCATACTTCTTCCATCTACTCCGCTCCTTTTCCGTTTTTTTCTATTATTTCCTCTACTTTCTTAACCTCTTCCCTTAACTCCCTGCATTCATTCCTCATGTATTTAAGGTCTTCCGTTTCTTCTTCACATAGTCTGCACATCCTTTTTTCTTCTTTTCTCTAGTATTTATTGTTCCCATATTTGAACTTTGCTATAATTTTTTTCTTCTTACTTTTGTTCCCTTTCCCCTTTAGATGTTCTGGAACCTCTTCTCCATTGATATTCTTATAATTCACATTATATCTGGCCTCCTTTATTTTTGTTCATCTTTCCTATGTTCCTATCTCTCTTTATTATTTTCTTTCTTACTTCTACTCCCTCTTCCCTTAATCTCTGTACTTCTTCTCTCACATACCCGTTTCTTTTATAGTATTCTTCTTTGCCATCCTGCCCGTACTTCAATCTTCCTCCCTTTATCTGTTTCAAACATTTTTATAGTATTTTTTATTTGGTTTTTCCTTCAATTTTTCTTCGTATTTTATAGCCCTTTTTCCTGCCTCTACTCTGTTTTTTTTTGCCTGCACTTCCTCTCTTATAATATACCCCGGTATTTCTCTATCTAACCCTAATACCCATTTCCATAATTTTTCTTGTATCTCTTCTACCTCTTTATACTCCTTCGAACTCCATATTTCCGCCCCATATATTGTGACACTTTTTATTAGTTTCTCAAAGAGCAATCTTCTTTTTTTATGTCCACCCTAAATAACTTTTCCCCCACATTCCACACTTGTCCCATTAACTTATTTCCGTCTTTCACTATTTTCTTTGTGTTCCCCTCCTTATTATCCTGCTTCATCGTGTAATACAGGTATGTGAATTCCTTTACCTGCTGCACTTTTTCCTCCCTCCATTTCCACTCCTCTCTTTTTCTTTTCCCTTCTCCTTTTCTAAATACCATTATTTTTGTTTTCTCCGTATTTATTTCCATTTATTTTTTTTCATGTATTTTTCTAGCGTCTTCATCATCTCTTTAATTTTCTTTTCCTCCATAGCCACCAACACTATGTCATCCGCATACGCCAACGTCCACACCTTCACTTTTTTTACTAATATTCCTTCTATCTGTTGTCTTCTCATTGTCTCCTCCAAATCCCCTGTATATACTGCAAATAGGCTTGGGCTCAGTGGGCATCCCTGTCTCAACACTCTGCTTGTAATTTCTCACTCTCCTCTCCATTCACTTTCACCGTGCTCTTCGTTTCTTCGTAAATTTCCTCCATTCTTTCTATTAACCATTTAATTTATTTTTTTCTCCTCATGTATTTCCACAGTTTTTCCTTGTTCACTCTGTCAAAAGTGGCTTTTAAATTTACGAACCATTTACCATTACCATTCTCCCCCTTTTTTATCTAGCTCTCTATTCGTCAAGTGTTTCAATATATATACGTTGTCTATTACTCTTCTTCCCTTTCTGAATCCCGCTTGTCCGTCTGGTACCAAACTCCTTTCCTCTATTTCCTTCTGTAGTCTTTCTTGTAACACTGTCGCATATAAATTGTATTCCGTGCTTAATAATGTCGCCCCTCTGTAGTTCTTCACTTCCTTTCTGTCTTCTTTTTTGTGTATCGGGCATATTACTCACTCTCTTCATATCTCCGGGAATCCTTCTCCTTTCCATATTTTATTTACTATTTTTGTCATCTTTTTTTCTACATTTTCTTCTCCGTATACCCACTTCTCGCCTTGTATCACATCTTCTTTTTCCGCCTTCCCTTTTTTACCTTCTTCATTGCCCCTATTACTTCGTCTAGGTGTATTCTATTTCTATCTCCTTCTTCCAGTCTTACTACTTCTTTCCTTTGTCTTTCTTCTCCCTTCTGATTTTGTTCTTCCCCTTCCTTCCTAGCAGGTTCACATATTTTCCCTATTCTCTCTTTGTATCTCTTTATACCCTTTTCTGTCCACATTTTTTTGTTATGTACTCCCTATTTTTTTGTTTCTCTTTCTCTTCCTTCCATTGTCAATTCCAGTGGCTGGTGGTCTGACTCCACTCTTTTTCCCACCTTAAATGTCTTCACCTTTTCTCCAGCGTACGTATACTCCTCCATTCCTTTTTCTTCTCTGTTCCCATTCATTATTTCCCACCCTCTTTCGTTGCACATTTCCAGCAGTTCTGCTCTCTCTTTATTTATCACTTTGTTCGTTGTTTGTCTCTTCCGTGTCCCTTTTCTTTCTTTTATTCTCCCCTCTTTTCCTATTCTTGCGTTAAAATCCCCTCCTAGTATTATCAATCCTTACTCCTCCTCTTTTATTATCTCTTTTATGTTCTTTCTTGTTTCTTTCATTCTGCTGCTATAAACCGTCACTTTTTTTTTCTCCCACTGTATGTTCCTTTTTACAATTTCTCTTTTCTGTTGCACTTTCTCTTTCGCTTCCCGATTCAACAATTTTCTTCTTATTCTTGTTATGATACCCCCCTTTGCGCTCCTTTTGTCCTTCCTTTTGCTCTTCTTTCTTTCTGCATGTTACACCACTCATTTAAATTCCTTCAGCAACTCTGATCTTCTAAACAACCAATGTCCAACTTATGTGATGATGCATTATCATGAACCAAAACCATTTTCCTGCTGTCCTTCCTTCAGTTCATGTGAAACCCGTATACTCATCTTTTAAATATTTCAAACGTATGGAGAAGGCGCATCGTGTCACATTTAATCAATCCACGAGTGACTGGACCTACCAACTGATAGGACAAATGATGGTAATTAATAAAAGTTTACTCAAAAAGAAAGTTTGTTTTCAATAAGGAAAACTAAGTCTATAATGTAAAAATTTTCCTTTAGATTAAAGTTTGCATTACTACGTGACTACATCTTAGTCAATTGTGATATAGGTTTTCAAAGAAAGAAATTTCTTTTAACCAAATTGCCATGCCTAAAATACACCCGAATTAGTACAAACCCTGTCATCAAAAAGATTACTTGATAAATGACATATTTTTAAAAACATTCGAATAAGCGTACATTTCATTACTCATATGCTCAAGTACAAGCAAAGAAAAAAGTTTTTAGTGTCTTACTAAAGAAATCCTAAAGGGAAACAAATGTATTAAAATTTTAAAAACATAACTCTGTCTATAAGTGTTCAAAAAGACTATGTTCATAAGTAATTCAAACATTTTACACGAATGCAATTTGAATTGTTTCAAAATTTTGTTTGTTTAAGTAAATTAATGCGAGGGTGTATAAATAATCTTGCACAATTTAGTTAATTGCAAGTTGGTTCCAGATGCAAATTATCTTATTAAAGCAATTGCATTGTTTTTTCTGGGTCGTTTTCTCAAAATTGTTAATGTTTTTCTTTAGCAAAAGTTTTTATACATTTTATTTATTGTTTTTTTCTTATTTAAGGTACTTTGTCATCGTCATCTGTAAGTGTCTTTATTACTGGTTTCGTTGTATTGTTGTCTATTTCATAAAAGCTTCTCAGAGGCGTTGTTTTTTTTTAGTTTTATTTGATTTTTTTTATTTCTTAATGTGTAGAAAACTATTATTGTATTACTTTTAAAACATGTTTCATAAACGTCAGATAAGTTAATTTATTAACAATTGGAAACGGTATTTAATCAATTGTGTTGTAATCTAAGACGGGGCTTATTTACTACAGCAGACGTAGGAAGGAAATTTATTGAATTATACAAAAAAAATTTAAGATGGGTCAATCAACTTTGTATACGTGATAGTAAGATGTACTATGCAATTGAAATACGAGGCTGAGATGAATAGTTTTCCATTTAATTAATGCAAATTCCCTATAATAAATTATAATTTTATAGTAGTCGGGTTTTGTCGTTTTAATTTGAAATTTTATTTAGATGCGGAATAACTGAAATCGCTCATTTATACTGAGTTTAATATGGCAAATATAGTAAACTGTAACTTTTTCTACATGTTTTGTCGATATA
Source organism: Aquatica leii (assembly GCA_035610365.1). NCBI lineage: Eukaryota > Metazoa > Arthropoda > Insecta > Coleoptera > Lampyridae > Aquatica > Aquatica leii. Next base: position 69,364,852 of record CM069437.1, read on the forward strand.
AAAAAATGTAAAGGTGTTTCATTATCTTGTGAACTGTGACCTTGAGTCGAAATTGGAATTAGAGAACTAAAAATTGAAAATAAATCTCAAAAACGTTAGGCAAACACGTCAACAAAAAGCTTTAATAAAGTAATCGAATATTTATATATTAAATGTTTTCGTTTAGATTTGGATTAAATAGTACTAACAAAGACTTTTTAATAACAAGTACAACGACAAAAATAAAGATAGATTGGAAAAATGTACCGGCAAATGTTTGTAAGACGGATGATAACAACATTTTGACATAAACCGATTACAGCGCCGCAGCCCACAGGATGCTGAACTATTATTTATTTATGTAGAGTTTCTATCTTCATAGACAAGTAAATACTTAATAACAAATAAATGTATAATAAAATATCACAGAAATATTATGTTCATCTTAAGGGTCCCGGAAAGTTCCGCAAATCAAACCAGGAAAAACTGTACTTCAGGATTTCAGGAGTCTGTAACTGCAAAGTATTGAAGAACTGTTACGGAGGCCGGATCAGAATCCAAAAACGATTCTGAATAACTGTGCAGCACCGAAATGACAGTTCCACTGGAGCGTGTGTGGCGTGATGTCAGTTTAAGGTTTACGCAGGTTTAGATAAGTTGCTGTATCCATTCTCAAGTACAGTAGCAGCTCGGAGTTTGTCGCTCAGTTATTTCGTTGCAAAATTGTTACCAGAGTTTATGGGTCTCGTTGGAGTTTGTCGGTTTTCCTCCATGTCTCTAGCTACTTGCGACTGCATTAAAAAAAAAGACCCTGCCTCTCATCGATTTTCGTGTAGTAAACATCGATTGAAACCAGTAGGTTGTAAAACATAAGCTGCATTAATATCCATTATAAATTGCGTTTAGCGCGAATATATACAGGGTGGCCTAATGAAAACTTTACAGACTGGTTTGTGGATAGTAGAATATTTGTAATCTGGAAGGCTTCTACCGCCAAAGTATAATGAGATTAGAACGTCCTCAACTGTGTTGATGTTGTAACCGAAGTTGCCAACGTTTCGTTTTTGTAAGAGGTTTCATCAGGGCGTGAAAGAAATAAAAAAATAAAGTATAAACTAACTAATTTCTGACAAAAAAAGGTTCTTGAAACAGTATTAGTTTTTTGTTGTTTTATCTTTTATTGACAAAAATGTCTACAAGATTATCACTAAGAGCCTTGATGATAACCGTGATAATATTGTGATAAAGAATACTGAAAATGTGTTGCTTAGTAATATCTAGAGACCAACTAAATCGATTGTCGACGTGACGTTAAAGTGACAAAAATTTATCAATTCGAAACGAGAGTTTGATCACCTAGTAAATATTGGTAAATATTTAGTACATATTGGTAAATATTTGGTAAATTTCGTAAATATTTTAAATATGATGTACCAAATTTTAGTCAGTGATCGACCCCTCGGTACGAAACTATACCAATCAAAAATTAAACAGTGTTCGATTAGTGATTTGTTTTCATACTAACATAAAGAGTTTACAAAATACCTGTAAGGATAAGATCACTTCCAGAGTATACGTATTAATAAATCTGAGACTAAACACCATCTCGTAGAAACAGTTAGGAGTATTATGCCGCGAATGTCTAAATACATTTTTTGAAATTCGCGGTTGCAATATTTACTGTCTAACTAACAATTTCATAGTTTCCTACATGTGGATTAACTCGTACGTAGCTCCGTTCCTACGAGGTGGCGTTTAGCCTCAGATTTATTAATAAATTTAACACCCGAATGGGATAAAATTATGGCAATTTGTTTTATATAATTGTAGAAACTGCATTTGAATGTTTCAGTGCTGAAGAGTCCAAATAAGACGAAACAGTTATCCACTGGTCCCTAATGATGGTTTATGCAAACTTTTGCACTTGCGTAGTACAGTTAGGAGTATTATGCCGCAAATGATTCAAATACATTTTTTAAAATTCGCGGTTGTAATATTTACTATCTAACTAACAACTTTATAGTTTCCTACATGTATACGTATTAAGTTTGGTTGCAAAATTTTATCAAACAGGATCTGTCGTTAATAAAAAAAAGGAAATGTCGAACCTCCCGTCAGAAATGAATGTTGTTAATTCTACATTGAATACAAGATAAATGGCTGCCGAATCTGGTTTATCGATCACCAGTATTCAAAGAATTTTAAAGCAGCACAAATGTAAGTTGTACCAGTTTAGTCTAGTACAAGAACTTAACGAAGATGACTTTGATTGATCAATTTTGTGAAACCATGACTGAACAGACTATTGCAAATCCAAGTTTTCTTTTTAAAATTTTCTTTTCCGGCGACTGTTCGTTTTTTTTAAATAGGACAGTCAATTGCCATAATTGTTGTAATTAGTCTGATTTGAATCCGCTATTAATGTAAAAAGTTTATACTCAACAAACGCAAAAGTTAAATTTTTAGGCCGGTATTTATGTTAATAGTATCGTTGGACTTTTTTCCTACTAGGAAATTTGAACGGCGGAACGTATTTGGATTTATTGGAAAATTACAGTGGATCAATGATAACTGATATTTAAGAAAATTATCTGAAAACAAATTGTGAAGTTTAAGTTGGGCCGCCCTGTATACTGAAGTGTAGTGTATATGCACTGTACATACTGTATTTATAGTTTATATAAATTGTTTTTTTATATAGATTGTTCAAAATAGTATTTGAAAATGGGTTCGAACAAACTTACTACTGCTGACTTAAAGCAACAACAAACAATGAACGTTATATCAGTTGAAGGTAAGAAAAAAATGATCTTGAAGGTTGAACAAAACATGCTTTAAATGAAATGGAAGAACCTTTCTTGCTGTAGATAAATGAAAAGCAGTGTACTAGTGACAGTGTAAATTAAAACATTATTTGTGAAAAAACTAGAGATTTACACAAACATAACAAACGACGGTGAAGAGAAGATGGACTGTCTAGCATCATCAAGGTCGTACACGGCGAGCAGCAAGTGCTAGTAAATAGCAGCCGATGAGTATGTGCAAGAATTTGGAAGAAAATGCTCAAAAGAACCTGCAACACGGCAGAAGAATCAACTCTTCCGGTTACTAAACCCATGAAAGACAGATTCATGCTGCACATATGTGCAAACGCGAGTGATGATTTTAAAGCATAATTCTGGTAGATTACGGTGAAATATACCTAACAATCTCCCTTATTCAGTTCATGCATCAATTGGTGATAGCTAATTCTGAAGGAAATTTGTTTCATACATGTTTGAAAAGTGTTTCCATATTATCAATTTGACCGATTTCACATTAGAGACTTTTTGAAAAACTACTGTATCGTCTATCAGACTATCCAACTGAAAAACAAGGCTTGAAACGAGGCCATGATTGCCATCATCTGTTTTCGAGCGATACTACAAAGGATTCGAGACGGAATCAAACCATACGGTGTGATGAAAGAGAATTTAGATCTACGTCTCAAAGCTAATGCTAGCAACGTCGAGGTGTTGATGGACACGCAACGTGAATATCTCACCACGGAAGACTTGCTATAGTTGCAGTACAAAAAACGTGTTGTCAGGGGCAAAATACTAACTGCTGGCGGTGATGGGTAGTAAGAAGAAAAACTGAAAGCAATAACGACAGATGAATTGTTGTAACGTCCCGTTTGAATTCATTACATTAGAATTCAATTTTACATTCATTTATTTTCTGCAACTAATATTGCACGTAAATTTATTCAGTTTGGCAACAGTGGCAACGTCGCGTTGTTTCAAATCTACCTGAGTTGTAGCTGAAACTGGCATTTCCGTTTAAACAATCTTGGCGTGCGTGTCGTAGTGATGCGGGGAAGTCAAATTTTCTTGATTATGGCGTAAAAACCCATGCAATTTAATTTTTATTCATTCCATCTAATTATTGGTGAGTTTACCTTTATTCTGATATAATTTTTCTATTGAATTCAACATTTTTAGTGACTTCGCAATATTGCGCAATAGTTAAGACAAAGGAAATTATTTTGAAGACCGTTGCTAAGTGTAAACGCAGCGTGAGTACATGATGTCATTTAAAAAACCATTCTAATTATTTGTATTTAGGGTCTTTTTCTTTTGGATCTTTTTATTTTCTGGTATTTCGTTTATTGGATTTTTATTCTGGATCTTTTATTTTAGTTTTGTCGTTTAATTAATGGATTTTCCGTTATTGAAGTTTATTATACATTGGTTTATTCCTGCTATTATTGAAGAATTTTATCACGTTAACCAAGATGTGCTAAAAATAGAAGATATCCGATAACGTTATATTGAACATGGTGAGTCAACTAAAATTAAGATACTGCGTTTTATCTTCAAATAATTAAATTGTGTTATTAAAACTTTTCACTCATAACAAATCAAACGTTTACGACATTTGCATTTAATATTAATAATTAATAATTAGATGTAAGATTTTACGCTTTTCATTCATCACTTAAATGTGGTTGGCGCCCTAATATTTTATTTTAAATACCGTTTTCTTCTAAACATGTTTAATTCAAATATTGATCTTTGTTCTCTAATGTAAATAGTTAATTAAGTTATAATTAATAAATTAACGGAGTTCACGTCTTTGTAATAATTTCCATTCAACCCATCACCCAGAGGTCTGTGCTTACGATTGCTTGCCGTGGTCAAATTATTATTTTGCATTCATTCATTAAATGTATTTTTACTTTTTATTATACGTTCTTTATTCCGTCACTGTATTTTTTATTTACATTGTAACAAACATTTCATATGTGAAGAACAATTAAAATCACAAGATAAATTTTACCCACATAATACTATGCCCATGCTCGATCATTATTTAAAAAAAACGATTGTAAAAAACACACCCGAGATGAGCCTCAACCAGATCCTAATAGGATAAATAGAGTACGTAGAAAAATACCTCTTCCATGTAAATTGCTTTCTACCATTTTCTAATCTAGTATTTATTTACTAATAATAATGTTAAAAAAAGCGAAAATAATGAAGATATTGATCTACCACGAGGCCGTGGAACGGATTGATTCGTTTTTGGTTAATTCTTGTGGGATACTTTGATTTGGAATTTGATGGTTTTGGGGTTACCGAGCTGCCACTGCCTTTAGGCACAACCTTTAATTCTGAAACCAAGTTAGTGTAGAAAGAGTCTTCTCTTTATTGTAGCCACTCTTTGAGCCACAGCTTTTGGACACAATTGTTTTCACAAAACCAAATACACTTCCGTGCCAATAGGAAACCGACAAATCTAAAACGTTGTCAGTTTTGATGAAAAATATTCTGGTGCATCTATGGCGGAGGGTCTATTGAAGTAATCCCGACGATCAAGCGTGCATAGTTTTTCCGGAAAGGATTTCCAGAACGTGTAAGGCTTTTACTAAAACCGACGTTCTTTACGAGGTTTCCGTTAGCCGTGACAAGATATTATTTTGTGATCAAGTTTAGCTTACATTATTAGATAAATGTTATTTATAAGAAAGCGTTATATCTAAGACGACACCAAAGTTTGGGGTGGGAGGGTTACATTATCAAGACGTTCGTTTATAGAAATGTTGAGAAATGTATTATTTAAATGAAAAAATCATGTCTTGATTTGGTGCTAGACTTAAGTCATCAATCTGCACATATCTGTCAGTCAATCTACCATAAATTAGAGATGATATTTTTGTGCTTAGAATCGTTTTCAAAAGTTTCCCAATTTCTATATGGTATCGTAAACCTGCGACGAGGTCTAAAATTATTATTATTATAGTTTTAAGACAGTTAAAGCGAGAACTTGATGAGGTTGGAATCTATCATCTTCTTCGAGAACTGAGTTATACAGGATATAACGTAGAAAAATAAATGCAAATATAGTTTATGAATAATAAGAAACAAAATATAAAATTTAAACCATGAGCAATGAGACATGAGACAATTAATTACAAATTTATGAATAAGGTCGTAGGAATTCTATCGTACTCTTAAATTTCATTTTAATTTGAAAACTAATAATATAAATTTGGGACGCCACAATAATAAATTGAATATTGAAACCCAAAATACATAAAACACAAACATAAACAAAACTAATTAAAAAACGTGTTTACAAGGTTAAATACAAAAGATCAAGTACATGAAGGATTAAAATTTCTTTATCATCACTTCGCGTTGTCGCAGAAATTGCAATCTCCGTTCTTCAACTTTACCAAAGAATAAAATTGTGTATAAAATTTGACATCTTTGTCCCTACTCCACCAACCAACGGGCGTACCAAGAATTAATTTTACGTAGGGGACAAACATACTAAAGCATTTTTAACATAACAATTTATAAAAATCAAAATTTGATAAAACACAAACGTCTAAACGTCGACAAAAAGTGTTTGTTACTCTCGTAAATAATTGCACATTCTGTCTAATTTGCAGCTATTGTCTATTATTAACGGTCATTTTGTATACTTAACCTTTCACATAGTTCCAGAAAAAAGGCTAAAGGATTAATATCTGGCCTACGGGCTGATCAGTGTCAAGTGCCGGTTTTTATAATCTAACGACCCGTAAAAATTATATTTAAGAAATTACTTGCGGAGGAGCTCTATCGTGCATAAACCACATTGTTCTGAGAACTTCAAGGGCTAAGTCATCAAATTCTTGAGCAAAAGTTTCTTGTAAAAGTACAAGTCGCCTGTAAGTCTTTCTGGTAAAATAAACGGCTGAATTAAATTATTTCTTAAAATACCCACCTAAACATTAATAGAAAACCGCCACTGAAAGCTACTTTGTTGAATTTCATGAGGGTTTTTTTTATTCCAAACTTGCGTGCTGTGAAAATTCAGCACTCCATTTCGTGTAAATGTTACATGCCAAAATTAACACAAAGTCACTGCCTGCAATGTAGTAACATAAACGGGGGTTGTGCCACTAGCTCAATGGAGAAGGGGTGGGTTTTATTTAAAATTCCGTGAAAAATTGGAAACGCGATCGTCGTAAAATTGAACTAGAACGGTAAAATAGTCAAATAATCGGTAAGGGCGCCAATCAAGGATTTCTAATGGTAGCTTTCAAACCCCTTATTACCTGAAAGCTCATCCGGTTGGTTACAACCCCAGAACTTACCTTGGGTTGTAACAATTCTGAAAAACACTAAAGCAAAAATTTACGTATGCGGCGGCTAAATGAATAAAAGCTCTTTACATTTTACAATTTAACATTTATTGATTGAAAATTTAAAACAAAAACAAAATAAAATAACAAGTACTAATTGATATCAAATAAATTTGAATAAAAGAAAAGAAATAATCTTAAGCAAACAAGAATGAACAATTTACACACAAAACATTACATTAAAATTTATAAAAAGAAATGCTACTACAATAGCGTTAACTCGACGTTTTCAAATATAATTAAATCTCAAGATCTTGACCGCATATTTATATCAAACAAATTAAATAACACAAAAAACAAAAAAAAACAAAAAAAAATACAGTTTATAACATATATGTCCGAACTTTAATTCGAACTAAACAAAATATAGTTTATAAGTCGTTACATTATCATATATTCGAAATACGAATCACTTCTCAAACGCATCAAAACAAAGTTAATTTATATTAATTTCACGCAAACACTATATGTGTTCATTGAAATAATTAAATTCAACGTTAGTCGTAATTTCAATTGACTCAAAATTGAAAGCTTTTACTGCATTTTTAATCGCGGGTCACTGCACGATCAAACAACAAAATCGATAAATACCTTAATTCTTAATTGGTGATACCATTTGAACTTTGGTTCCCAGTGGTTTTGAAAGCTAACACCTTGGATGGACTTCGGCTGCTTCCCAAACAATAGAACAACGACGGAAGATATAACTCACAATCTAATTTTATAACCGCCCCAGGCGAATTTAGGATTTAATCATATACCACCACAACATTAAACCCCACAAACGTAACAGTTTATGTTTCAGAAATCACGAATTTTACACAAGCCGTACTATACGAAATTTGAAGAAAATTAACATTTTTCTCCACCACCTTAATTTTCACGATCTCTGCCTAACTTCCGCGGTTCTACATAACGTCAGAGGGTAACGTCCCCTACACTCTCTCTCTACATCTTACGGTAACCGGTATTTGTCATTACGACCCACGATCGAATGATCCCCAAAAAATCAAACTTTTCAAAGTCCTCCTATCCCCTACTTAATTACTTAAATGTGCGCAGTAAAATTCGTGGTAAAAGAAAGAACATTGAACAAACGAGAAAAACAAAGATGAAAATTATAATTAGCCACGTGAATTTCCTCACGTAGACCTTGACAAAAATATTTCTCACAAGAACGCTGAGACTTGCATTTTTGCAGGTGGCTTAAGATAGCGCTCAATCAAATAAGATTCAGCCTAAACAAGAAAAATGTATCAACTTACATTCCACAAAGGAAGTCGTAAATTATATTGAATTGTTATTTTACGAAGATAACTAAATAAAGTACTAAATCAAAAACAAAACTACGGATCTGTATGCATTTAAAAGAAAATTTCAATAATGATTGAAAACAACTTGAAATATCATTAAACTCAAACCACACAAACAACAAGCAAAACGTTCTCGATGCTAATACTAAATTAATCAATCGAAACACAAAAAAAACTTACGGTGTCTTTCACAACGAAATTCAAACGCAGGTAACATAAAACAACACTCATCTGAGAATAATATTTTGACACTAAAGTCAGGTCAACTTCTTGTTGCTGCAATCATTCACAACACTCAAGTCGCGGTTCAAAATCAACGGGCTCGTTAAACATGGTAAGGGTACAACAAGTAATTACATAAAACAGGATGTAGCGTAGTATGGGACACGTTAGCGTGCAGTTGATTTTTTTTAGTGCTACTTCGTGTCCGATCTTTTATAATTTACATTATTTGTACATACATTAAAGAAAAACAAATATTAAAGTTTTGATTTCTTCTTTCGTTGCTAATACACGGGGTGGTCTTTCTCGACCACTACTTTTGTACGTAGAAAGAACATCTCCAGTCTTTGTACACACGGCACAATAAAGTTTATTGAAGGCAGTTTTCTATTAGGACTTTGCTCAACCCACAATCTACATGTGGTGTAGAGGTTATAATTACACTCATCGCACATTAAAACAGTATCAATGGTGTACATGATAAAGAAAATTTAAATTACATATTATGAAGTATGAGTACGTTAACACGAATCACTTAGCATCAACTAAAGAAATCCGTTAAAAAATCGAGACAGAAATAAATCAGATTTTCGAACTCGGTTCTAAAAAAGCTGAATTTTGCATTTAATTATTTGAAGTCTTCTTTTGGTTACAACCAAAGATAAACGTGATCGTGTACACAAAGTACATTTTGTTAAGCTGGGTCAGTAATAATACTAAGAAATAACCGTTACTATCTGCTTTCATTGCTTTTATAGATGTTGTAAAATTAAAGAAAACAATAATTAACACTATACATCAATACGTTTCACGGATTTTACAGAATTTACACCCATCATTTACCGTTTAGTTACAATCAACAAAACAATTTCCATTTGTTTATTCAGGACCGGTCTGAAAACTTTAATTGCAAAATTTTCAAAACTGGACAAATTTTTATTTAACGCCACAAGGACTACTTCTTGAGCTTGTAGTCGTATTTCAGATAGACCCTGTATGTGTTCAATTTCATCAACTCTTTTCATCTGTCAAAAAATTTAAAGAAACGCTAATAATACTGCTTTTTGAAAAATATTTTTTAGTTTGTAATTACAAATATTTAATGAATGCGTTAGCTAGGGTTTTTTGAATCTTTGGGTCTTGGACTCAGTTTTTTTGGTATTATTTAATTTACAGATAAAAAGTTCTTTTATCATCGTCTGATATTGTTAATAAAAGCTAATAGGTTCTGCATTAATAAGTAATGATTATTGTTAAGAAATTAAGACGTTTTATAGTATTTTTATGTACTTGTTTTAAAATATTGCTTTTATAAAGTTTATGACTTAATGCATTTGCAAAAATACAATAGCACATTATTTAAAAAAACAATACGTTACAACTGTCATGCAATAATTAACCATTGTCTATAACAAACGGGAGATTCTTTTGTAATTACAAAACAAACCGTAAACATGTTTAACCTTAAACGTATGTATACAAAATTTATTAAAAAAGAAACCTTTGACGAAATTATTGGCGATCTAAATTTTGAACGCAGTTTATTGTAATTATTTCAGAAAATAATTTTAGAAAATGTTTTGGCATTTAAAATATTGTTTTGTAGTAATAATGCATAATTATAGAGAGAAAAAGCACAGGTGCAGCAAATTTCAAATGATTTTTCTTTTGACGTCAGCAGGAAACGCATAAATTCGTTGAAACGATTTTTTAGAAACTGCTCTAACTTCCTGTTGGGAACTTACTTATACATTTAATTATTTTTATTATTATATTTAGGAATGGAAACATGTTATAATACTATGCGTGTGATTATTGTTTAGTGTTTATCAGACATTAAAAAAAAAGTTTTTTTGTCGTGTGAAAATTGCTGCAAAATAAATGGCATAAATGTTGACTAAAATAGTGTATTTGCAATCAAAATACTTCAAAGAATGAAGACAGAAATAGATATAAGTTCTAAAAACGTCATCAACTTAAAAATAAAGCTAGCGAGTTTGATGAACATGCTGTATAAGATATATAAAATATATATAAAAAATCAGAAAGAATACTAGGCCTTGTCTCAGTTATTTGCCGGATTCTGTGTTAATTTACCTAATTGTTATTACTAATTTTTTGTGGGTTTAGATTAGATGAACCATCGCTTTTTTGGATTTGAGCGAGCCTTGTGAAATATTTACCGATTTAGAAATTTTATATTAGCAAACTAAACTATGTATTATTGATTTCTACAAAGGTTGTTGGTATTTAAAAACAATTAGGTTATGCAGTTAACGATTTTTAGTGTTGAAAACACGTATAGGGAGCTTGATTCGAAGGCTCGTGTAACAAAACGATGAAACGCTCAGATGAAACAAATCTGGAACTTGCGGTGGTGCCCAATTTCACTTCTTTTTTTGTATTTTTCGGATGCAGTCTTTATTATTATTAAATAAGATATTTCTTATGATTCGTTTTATGTTTTAAAAATATAATAAGTCTTAATTTCACTCAGCAGTGATGAAAAATAATTATAGTAATTGCAGAATTAGATCCGCGCAAGCTTCCGCCTTGTACGCTGCAAAAATGGTACAATATAGATGAAAATTGCACATAAACAATTTATTGAGCACAAAATTTACTACAAAAGAGTACGCGGGAGTGTATATCTAATAGTTTAGGAGTTACAAAATTTTATTGTAATTTTCGTGCAACTTTGCACACTTGTATCGTCTAAACTATTGAACGTAATTGTACCCTTCCGCCGATTTTTTTATAGTAAATTTTGTCTTCTATAAAAATGTATATGCGCAACTTTCTTCTATCTTGCACCGTTTTAGGGTAATAGTTTATTGGGCATTTTAAATTATTAAGCAAATCATTTCAATACAAAAATTGTGGCGGTTTCGATGCTGGTGTAATATTACCACATCGACAAAGCTACCCTTAGCCGCAAAAAAAGCCGCGGTGGTTACCAAAAGCAACTCAACCGAAACACACATGTTCTACTAAACCGATAATTTATGTTCAAATTTTAAAATGCGTAAACGAAATAATTTAATAAACCTGATTTATAAAGTTTTATAATAAAAACTATCAGTAATTACTAGTTTAAATCATACGCGATTTCACTGTAAAGTTATCAACATAAGACGAAAGTAGGTAAAATAAAATTTGAGTAAATTTTGAATGTCGAAATTGTATCAAACAATTGTAAAGATTACACTGGTCTGCATGAAAATCGGCCCAGATAGTATTCTTGACGATTCTTATGTAAAATGACCTCCTGAATCCAAAAATGAGCTCCGTTTTTACCCATCACCCACCTATTTTGGGGGGACCCTATTTTTATTTTATTTTTTGCATTTTTTTTTTGAATTTTAACTTATAGCCGTTAAACATCCCAAAGCAGGTAATAAAATTTTTACCAAAGTATATGGCAAAAGTTTTGCTATAAAATGTATATAGAAACAACAATAAAATACAAATATATAAGAACAGTAAAAAAATATCTATAAACAGTTAGGAAGATTTACTGCATAACGCTGGCGATCTCAATACCACATGCAGGTTTGAACAGGAATTTTCGACAAGCTTGAACTTGCATTACTCTTTTCATTATAGTATATTACATTGTTTGCTTAACTGCTTCGATCAGTACATCTATAGCTGTTGCAGAGTTAATTTGTCGACGTTTTAAACGTGCTGGATTTTGTGTTCATTTTTGTTCATTTGTGTAAAACAGTAAAACTACTTTTACTCCGGATTTTTTCAAGTGACTAAGTGTGATTTGTGGTTAATGTCGGAAGTTGAATGACTGTTTAACTATGCCACACGAGTGTAAAAATCATCCCGATAGCTTCTGCTATATCTGCGGGGAATTAACTTTAAAAGCGCAACGAAAACCCCTTTCTCCGTTTGTTAAAACAGCTTATAAATTGTACTTTGATTGTCAAGTTGGCGACCAGGACAAGACTTGGACTCCATCAGTTTGCGGTACGACTTGTTACAGTAGTTTGACCAAATGGCTCAAAGGTACCCGTAAATCAATGCCATTTGCTGTGCCCATGGTTTGGCGTGAACCTCGCTGTCATCTTACAGATTGTTACTTTTGTATGACTTCCACCGTCGGGTTTTCGAGCAAAAGTAAGCATACAATTCAGTATCCCAATATTCCGTCAGCTCTAAGATCTGTTCCTCATAACGATAGTTTGCCAATCCCAGAGCCCCTAAACACTTATACTCTAGAGCCGGAAATTGATTTAAAAGACTCTGAGCCACAACCTGGGGTTTCGAATGATACGTTCAATGATGATGAAGATTATTCCGCAGATTTAGTTTCTCGGCAACCTCACCTCCTCACTCAATCGGAATTAAATGATCTTGTCAGGGATTTGCACATACCCAAGACTAAATTTCAGCTCCTAAGATCGCGACTTCAACAGTGGAATCTCTTAGAAAAGCAAGTAAAAATATCTTCTTACAGGACCAGACAAGCAACCCTGAAATGTCTTTTCTCAGAAGATGAAGGTTTAGTGTTCTGCCCTAATGCAAATTTATTCATGGCAGAGCTACAGATGCCATGTGACCCAGACAAATGGAGACTGTTTATAGACTCATCAAAAACAAGCTTAAAAGTTGTCCTGTTGGCAAATGGGAATGACTTCCCATCAGTTCCAGTTGCATACTCTGTTGATATGAAGGAAACGTACAAAAACATCTTCAGAATTCTTGATAAAATTAGTTATCATGATTATAAGTGGAAACTTGGCGCTGACTTAAAAGTTGTTGCTCTACTCACGGGCCTGCCTGCAATCAGGATTCACAAAATATTGCTGCTTCCTTTGTGAATGGGATAGCCGAGCCCGAGATAAACATTACATCGTACGGGACTGGCCTCTGCGAGAAAATCTTATTCCTGGTCAGAAAAATGTCGTCCACAATGCTTTGGTTCTGAAGGAAAATATTTACTTACCACCTTTACACATCAAACTTGGATTGATCAAGCAGTTTGTGAAAGCAGTGAACAGGTGGCGCATTTCAATTTTTGAAAGTTAAATTTCCTCGTCTTAGCGAAGCTAAAATCGAAGAAGGCGTTTTTGTTGGTCCCCAGATTAGACAACTCTTCCAAGATTCGACGTTTATTGAACACCTAAATCAAAAAGAAAAACGAGCTTGGCTTGCATTTCAAAACGTTTGTAAGAACTTCCTGGGTAACCACAAAAGTGAAGATTATGTCGCTCGCGTCGAGGAACTGCTTTTAGCGTACAAGGACATAGGATGTAACATGTTTCTTAAAGTTCACTACCTTCACTCGTATCAAGACTTTTTTACTGTAAATTTAGGAGCAGTCTCGGATGAACACGGGGAACGGTTCCATCAAGACATCGCTAAGCTGGAGAAGAGATTTTCAGGAAAGTGGAATGCAAGCATGTTGGCGGAGTACTGCTGGTTTTTGAAACGAGAGAGCTGTACCTCAGGGTATAAAAGGAAAGCAAGCACCAAGTAACGAAGAATATCTTTTTATTTATTACTGTTTATAGCTAAAATAGTTCTTTTTCCCATTTAAATTAAATTCATGTCCATATATTTATTGTTATAATAATTATTATAATTATTATTATCGTTTGATAAATAAATTATAATTAATTTATCGAAAAGTGGTAAAATTAGAGATTTGGGGCTCCCTCGAAAATGGTGGGTGATGGAAGAGAACATATTTGGATTCAGGACGTCATTTTACATAACAATCACCCGAAATAGTGTCAGAGCTCGATAAAAAATATTTTTTTGCAGACCAGTGTTATTAGATTATAAATTTGTTAAGACTAGAGAAAGGATTCATGTTAAAGTAAAGTTCATCACTTTAATGCTTTTTTATAGTCAGTAGCGCATTTGTTTAACATTAATAGTAGAAAAAATTGTAGAATCGGTAAAAAAAAGAGAATTTGATAAAAAGGCATGTCGTTTATTTCGCGTCGCAAAATGTTTTTATTGCGAGTCCAATCTACTGTAAGTTTTTTTTAGATATGATAAGGAATCGCGAACGCGACAAACTGCTGTAAAAATTTAATTTTTAAACTGTGGATGCACATTTCCAAAGATGAAATCTCCACTTTGCAACTTTTACATCTGAAAGGATGTAGCAACATAGCTCGAATCGTGTCATAATCTTGGAAGCTGTAGAACTGTGAACCGCCATAAAACTCGGGTAAAATTCAGTAACTATTTAGTTTTTTTGTTTTTTTTTTAAATGCGCATCAACTAGTTAGAGTGTGGTGAAGCAATTGTCAGGAATCACGCGGTATAAATTGTTTATTTAATCATTGAATGATTTATTTAATCCAAGCGTATTCAATCAAAGTCTGGCTAAATTTCTGAAAGTTCCACCTTGGGTCTAGAGAAAATTTTACATTTATCCGAATGCTTTCAAACGTATCTAAGCCAGAAGAAAATGAGTCAGTAGACGAGAATCACAATTTTTCGACCTTTCCTCGCATAACATGCTTGTGAGCGCAATATTATTATTTAAGCTTTGCGAAGGTGACTTTTTCCCTTGAAAATATTTTGTGTCAAATAAATTTTGATGTTTTGAGATTTTGTTGCTTGCTTTGTGTTTCTTCCGTACATCACTTGGAAAAGAAAAGCTAAGCGTTACCAACGCAGCTCAAATACCCATTTTTGTGCTTCTCTAAAAAAAATGCCTATAAAAGATATACCCTCCAGTTTGCAATCATTTCGCACTAAACTATTACATATTACTAAAGCTATAAATGGGAAACAACAGCCGGTACTGTTTGGATTTAGAGTTTTTAATACTAATTCAATGCCGAGCATTACTTTAAAATTAGCCAGTGTCAGTTGAGTATAAGAGACGCAAATTTGTCTTTGCTTGCCACGGCACTTTATCTTATTTTTAAACGGTGATGTTGGTTTATGGTTTTATCAAACTCTTTTATAAACATCATCTTTATGAATAGAATTTTTTATTTAGGTAATTTGTTACCTAAAGATTTTTCGAAATCTCAGATAAGTGTTAAAAGTTTGCGTTCAAACCGAGTACAACGCTGTTTAGTTTGTAGAATAATCTTGAGACTTAATACACTACTCTTTGTGCACCAATTTTAATGGGTAATAGATGAGCTCTGTTGAGTCATCGGCTTGGCAGCGTGCAAGATGATACAAAAAGCCGTATGCGGTTCTAAGGTTCAAATTTTTTTGTAAACGCTGATGCTGCACAGTAACGGACTAAATCTATGGAAATGAAGATGTTGATTGGTCTAAGGTAAATTTTAGTTTGATATGAGAAAATGAGAGAAATTGGAAGACCCACTCAGGTCCGCGTTAGGAGTCTTTGTTAGTTTACTAGAAAAACGCCCCTCTAGATATTGTTTTTATCAATCGTATAACACTACAATGGCTATTTATTTTTTATTTCGTTATAATTTACTCATAATGCTTAAGATACAGATACGTAAACTTATACACAACATCTTGGGCGCTATGAATTCATTACGACCTCAAAAATGGTGATAATTTATTGCATATTTTTGTTTAGATTTAGATGATAACAGTTGTTCTATTTCTTTTTTTGCGTTTTTTTTCAATATATTTGGGAAGTTAGGTTTGTTGCAGATTTATTATTATTGTAAAATTAATTCTGAAATTCAAATTATTTTTTGTTATAGAATATTAGATATATTTGTAGATTTAGTAATCACAATAACGCTCTTGGTGCATAAATAGCTATTGTACACCTAGGTCGATATTACGATAATTACGCCCGGAGAGCAACGTGATGCTACCCAAAGTAATTATCCAGATTTTTCACTTTATATAAAATAATTAAAATGAACGATTACTTTAGTTTTTATTGCAACCTTATCTAGTAGTTTAGAGCAATAAATAGTTTGACGTTTAATTATTTACTTGTCAATTTGATTTTACAATTACAATGAATGTGCAAGAATGTTGAAAAAATACACAAAAAGAAATAGAAAACTTGTTATCATTTAAATTTAAACAAAAATATAAAATGTTCAAAGAAATATCATTTTTGAGTAGGTAATAAAAGGGTGTTATGAATTTATAACGCTTCGGTTGTTATGTATACGTTTACGTATATCGTATCCTAAGTATAAGTAAACTATACCAAAGAAAAAATTACCGAAATTAATGTTTCTGCCGCTAAGATATTTAAAAATTGGTTTTGTATTTGGTCTACTAAATAATGTATAATTCTGTGTCAATTGCTTTGTGAAGTTTGATATATTTTATGATGGCATTGTCAAATTCAAGGATCACTTCTACTGTCTTAATCAAGTTTCAGTTTCAGAATCACTAAAAAAAAGCTAGTTTTGATAAACATTATATCGCTGCTATAAGGCGCTCAATAACATCGTGCCACCGTTTATTTTCAGATGCAAGTAACATCTGCTGAGTCTTCTTGTAAATAGATTTTTGATTTAACACAATTTTTAAATGTATCTATTTTTTGTAGTCTAATTCTTAATTTTTTCAAGGCGATATTCCTTCTTCTGGTTATTAAAGACTTAGTGAGTTGTGGGTTTATGCTGAACTTACTGTGGGTACTGATGAAGAGGATGTTCTACGTAATAAACTATTACTGAAGTTTAACGGTACGACTGATGCTGATTTTTTACAGGTTCCTACTACTAGTCCGAAGTCGAGTAATGCTTACGCTGATTATGATTCACTCTCTTCTGATCTGTTTTTATTAGTGGTGTTATATCTACCCAATGAAACCTGGGTTTGCTAGTAAACTGAATTTGGTATTCAAAGAAGATGCCTCAATTTCTCCGTTAGAGTTTTTAACTAGAGTGGATGAGTTAAATTTAAGTCGTGGCATTTTTTCTAGTCAACTTTTTGCTTCTGCTCATGAACTACTGAATGGGAAAGCTTTTTTACTTTATAGAACGCGCAAAGACTCTTTAAGTACATGGAAAAATGTAGTCCCGCTTCTGAAATCGGAAGTTTGGCCTAATATATAGTGAACGCCTTCTAAATAAAATCAAAGCTCGAACCATGGGATCTACTGAATGGATTGGTCTGTACATTGCTACTATGCAAATTCTATTTCAACGATTGAGTGATCATTTGCCTGAGGCACTTCGCATTATTCGACGTAACCTTACTCCATATTTTCAGACAGTATTTATTCTTTAGGACATCGTTTCTATCCAAGAATTGCTTCAGTTCAGCTCAATCTTTTAAACCACTACCTTTTAGGCGCTCATCCCATCTTTTAAAACCAAATTTGGCTTATGTGGATTCTGCTACTACTTCTTCTTCGACTAGTTTGGTTGCTGAACCCACATGCTCTTGGGTGAATACTAATACTTCTGGGGAAAGACTGGCTTGTTGGAATTGTGGTACGAAAGCCCATCTTTCTCCTCAATGTCCAAAGTCTCAAATTCTGCATTGCTATGATTGCGGAAAACATGGCGTAAGAAACCTAACTTTTAAAGTCTCATTTAACATCAGATGAAAAAACTTCAGTGATTAATAAATACTTCTCTTCTCAAATTACGGGTCTAGGGTGTACAAACTTAGTCGAACATCACATTCGAACTACCGCGGAACTGATAAAGCAACAGTACTATCCCATGTCTCCTACCATGCTACAAGTGGTCAATCAAGAAAACAAAAATTCTTTCACTAGTGTTACAATGTCTTGGTACGACTGGTCTTACTCTTCGCAGAGACAAGTGCCCTTTCTGTCGACCAGAACTAAAATACCTGGATATGTAGTAAACAAACATGGTCTACTGATATATCCGATTAAGATTTCGGTTATCTTGCATATATCTACACCTACTTCGGTGACAGAGGTACGACGTCTCTTGGGAATGGCTAGTTGGTATCGACGATTTATACCTTCTGTCGTCTTTCCAATGTCATTTCTAACTCGGAAGAATGTTGCGCTCTATAGGGATAATTTCTGTGACGTAGCGTTTACTACCTTAAAAGAGTTATTGGTTTCTGCACCAATCATGCTTTGTCCTGATTTTACACTTCCGTTCGTTATACAAACGGACGTTTCATATCTCGGTTTAGGTGCTGTTCTCTCACAACGTTCTCGAGAAGGAGAAAAAGTTATAACTTATATTAGTTACTCGTTGAAAAATAACGAAAGACACTATTCCACTACCGAGAAGAAATGTCTCGCGGTGGTGTGGGCTATTAAGAATGTTGTTGGGTTGAGGGGACAAAATTTACTGTGATTACGGATCATCATTCTCTGGTGTGGCTTAATAAACTACAGAGTACTTCTGGACGTCTGGCGCGGCGTTTGTGATTTTTCACATGGTAATTCAACCCCGTTATGTTATCGTACTCCTAAACTTGACGTCAAGTACTACAAGTAGATTTGACTTTCTTCTTATAGTGTATAATATGTGTGTACCGATAACTATACTGTAATCAAAAATTGACTTTGGATCTGTCTTCTCTATCTCTTTTCGGGTGTTTTTAAGATCAATTGACAGGTTCATTATGATAATAAACGAAACTTTCTGTAGGTGATAACTAGTTGGTTTTATTTGCTCGACGTACAGTTGACAATTGCGGCTTTGGGATATCTTTTTTTCTCTAGCCCAGGCATTCGTTTTTTAATAGGGCACGGTTCACCCGAAGAAGAAGTTTATTTACTGTACGTCATGCCGACTCACGACCATCTACGAAACAAGCTAGCCAAACAGTGAGCCTTGAATTCAATGTCAATAATCTACAAGAAATGGGACTAATTCGTCTCTTAAAAATTCAAGGTATCTTTTAGCTGCCAAAGAAAAATGGACCCAAGATACGGTTACGTACGATGCCAGCCCAAACGTTAACTTTTTCTGGAAGCTGAGTTTCAATTTTTTAGTGTTGATTTACAAGAGACCAATATCTACAGTTTTGCCGATTTACTGTGCCATTGAGATAAAAAATAACCTTGGAAAATACAATATTCCGTAAGAATTCTTTGTCATCATTCAGACGTTGAAACATGGATTTGCAAAACTAACCTGCGGTCAGGTCATCCTCGTTTAGTTCTTGAATCAAAACAATTTTATACGGGTGTCTTTTTTCCAACTTAAAATATTTTAAGACGAAATTTTGAACTATTTCGTTGTCTGCTGTCACTTGGCGTTTGAATAAATGGGGATTTTCCTGAAACTTAAGTATAACGTTTAATTTTAAATATTCCTGGATTGTTGGACGACCCATTTTAGAACGATCTCACCTTCACACTGCTCAGAAATTGTCTTTACGACGCAAATTTTGCAACCAGTGGAAACAGCTCCAACAGAAGATAAGTAAGAACCTTACAAACTTAAAGAGGAGAAGCGGTCCTACAACGAACATTCAAGAACCTATACGTGACTTACCAAGGACTTAAAGCAATATCGCTGTCTAAAAACACTAGCGGCCTAACCAGTTTTGGCGCCTATGGCGTTCCGAGAAGAACGGTCGGTGGAAACGTCTTTAAACCAAGAAACGGTTCTATTACGATATCCGGAATATCCCAGTCGTTATTAGTTTTTGTACATATTTGTTTATTATTTAAATGTATTATTAAATCGTGTCAGTATTTATTACGTGCAACGCGTTTTGCGCTACATTGCGTATCGTAATCCTCTCTACAGTAACGTCGGGTGTGTTACTAGAGTGCACTCAAGTTTGTAATAGCTATTTATGCACCAAAGGTGTAATTATAAGAATTACGCCCAGGGAGCAATGTGATACAGCCCGAGGATTTCTGGCCCGATGTATGTGTGTTGCTCGATAGCCGTAATCATCCAGTAACGTCAGTACTTTTTTATTTTATTTGTTTTTCACTTTTATAAAATAAAAACTGAAAATAAACAATTACTTTAGTTTCTATTACAAGTACTTCTAGTAGTCTAGAACAATAAATACTTTGACGCTTATAGTAGAATTCAGGCTTTAACAGGTTGCATTCGTAATGCAATTTTCTATTCTGGATAATTGTACTAAGTTTGACGTTTAATTATTTACTACTCAAATTGATTTTACAATAACAATTAATGTGCAAGAATTGCTCAAATATATTGAAAACTGAACACAAAAAATAGAAAATTTGTTACCATCTAAACAACAATATGAAAAATAATATTTATGAGTATGTAATAAGAGAGCCTAATAAATACATAACGCTCTCGCGTTACGCCCCAAAACACGTCAAATTTAAATTATAAATTGAAATTATGCAACGTGAAAATGTGATCCTTACCTTCAACCCCCTACGAGTGACAGTTACAACAAATTTATTGGAAAATTAACACCAAAAAAAATGTTCTGTTAATCGAAATTTGCTACAACACACTGAAAAACTAATATCTAACACTTATGAGTTCATAACGTAAAACAAACATAAATGTCAATGAAGTAGGTGTTCAAAATGCTCACCGCGAACGTCTTGGTAACACCCTAATTTTAAATAAAAATGTCTTCTAATTTCATTTAACTGATCAGGCGTGTCCTCTTAAGTCATTTTGATTGTCAAGTTTAGTTTTATACACAGTACTCTTTAGGTATCCCCATAAAAAAGTCTAAGAACGTAAGATCAGGTGATTGTGCTGGTCATTCTATCGATCCTCGCCTCTCTATCCACCGATATCGAAACGTTTCGTCGAGATAGTGCCGATGTTGCTGAAATCATATCGTATTTGCTAAAAGTTGAAAGTTTCCTGGATCAGCATATAAATTTGCCAAACTTGGCACGACATTGTTTTGACGTAACGCTAAATAATTATCGCCATTCAACTTGCCCTCAATGAAAAAAAGATCAATGATATGGTTTCCAAGTTCTGTCCAAACATTAACTTTTTGAGGGTATTGTGTATGTTCTTCTTTCGCCCAGTGTGAATGTTCCATTGACCTTTAGCGATTAGCATAACCGTCTTCTAATTGGATAATGTTGTTATCCAACATTTCCATCATTCGTTGACAAAAATAAGTTCTCCTATCACAATCGTCTTCCATGAGCTCCTGAGTTGGTATCATTTTATAGGGATGCATTTTATTTTCTTTTAGTATGTTTAAAATCGGTGTGTGGCTAACATTCAATGTTGCGGATACTTGTCTACTCGATTTATGTGGGTTTTCCTCAAACTCAAGCAACACATCTAAGTTGGCATTATCGTTTAGCTGCTTTCTTTATCTGCCGTACATGTTCAAACTTGCGAAACGGTTTTTCTAATTTACTAATTGTTCCTTGGTATATAGACTGCAAATCCGGAAATTTCTTATGGAATAGGCAAGCAAGCTCCATTTGTGCTCGGGTGTTAATCCAACCATATTTTTAAATTACAGTTAATGAAAATTAGAACACTGAGAACTACTGCCAAACAATAATAATTAAAGCAGTTTCCTAATGTCTTTTAAACAAAACGGACATTGCCATGGTAATTATTTATATCTTTTTGATTGATACCATCTAAAAAGAATACTGTTATGGTTTTTGTCAACTTTCTTTATATCAATACTTAAACGGGAAATAAGTTTTGAGTGTGTTGTAGCGAATTCGGGTAACCAGATGATCTTTTTTTTATTTAATTTAAAAACAATAGCATTTCTGAATACAGAATGAAGAGACCTTTCAAACGATATATCCCAAGCCATACTTCCCATTTAAAAAGGGTTGAAGGTAGGGATTGCATTTTTACGTTTAATAATGTCAATTTATAATGTAAATTTGACGTGTTTTTTGATTTTCTATAAATATGTACAGTAACTGAAATAATGAATTTATTCATTTGGCTTTTTCACACTGTATGTTTACTTATCTCGTATCCTAGACATTCTGAGTAAATTATAACAAACTGAAAAATAAAAATTATATGTCTTCCATCTTCTATTATTTTATTATGATAACGTTGTGTATACTGCCTCTTATTTGGTTTTTTTACTTTGTAGTTTTTATCTACGTAATAATTAAAATAGTTAACCGTATTACTAAACAAAAACAGCATTTTTTTGTGAAATATTAAACGCTACAAATTATTTAAAATTGATGACTACAATTTAATAGCACATAAAATAGTTTTTAGAATAGGAAAAACTATAAAAACACAGTTAATAGACTCAATAAAATAGAAGACGCTTTTTATTGTATGCTAAAATTGTAACTAAAATAAAACGACGTTTTCAAAATAAATATTTCAAATTATTACAGAGAACATATTTCAGAAATTGTTATTGTTAGAACACTTAATTTAGCACCATACAAACAGAATAATAATTTTTTTTTGGACAACTTAATATTTTTGCCTTATTCGTGAATAGAAAAAAATCATCATTTGTTAACTATTTATAAAATTTCTCTTTGAATCGCGTCAAAAAACCGCATTGACATTATTTTTGAACCATCTGTTACATCAACTTAAAATAGATACCTTGAACTCAATAATAAGTTGCCAAGAAGTTCTTGATGTATTTTCATAAGTATATAGAACGAAATGCCATTTGAGTCCACAACTGTAGTTTATTTTATCGTTTAGTGATTATGAGGCGTTTTAAAATATAACGATTATTTGGGAACTTTCCAAACTTAACCGTCTGGGTTTTTGTACGTCTAAAAATATTGTGAAAACTTTAGCTTTGTTTTCGGTTCTAATTCATTTGATGGATTGATTTTGTTTAAAAAAAAATTTTTTTTTTAATCAATATTAAGATGTGCAAATTACAATTTTTTTTATTGTTTTACACAGACTATACTAAAGAAAACCAAAATTCACGAAGAAACTAAAACTGAAATTTTTGATTAAATCAAAAACATACTAAATAATAATAAAAAAAATAGATAAATTAAAACGCTAAGTTACGAATTTTGGCCCTTTACAACACCTAAGCACCAAGTCATTGGGTTAAGTATTAACTAACAGTTTTGAAAATTATGGATGTTGGATGTATGGGCACTACCAATATAACCGAAACAAAAAAAAAGAGATAAGAAATAATTTTAACAACATTCTCGAGGAAACAATCATTATGAACAAAGCAATCAGTGGCGGATTATCCATAAGGCAATATAGGCAGCTGCCTAGGGGCACCGATGACTTGAGGGGCGCCGCAACGAAAAAAAAATTGATCACTAATTACGAAAATTCATTTAAACTAAATAAATAAATCGTCCAATCACGTTTTTGCACAATCATGTTTATTACCCCATATATATAGACAAATTTATATTTTCCATCTGTTTTTGTTTACAAGAGATTCGTTTGAGTTTTTAAATTTTACGAAACTACCAAAGTAAGAAGTAAGAACCTTATCGGTAATGTAATCATATTATCCTACTTTGAATTTTATGGTTTGCGGGTAGAAGGTATCTAAAAATAAATCATTAAAAACAACTAAAATTTTACTACAAACAGCTTTTAACCGGCTCTTTTTTTTATTTTAAAGTTCTTTAAATACTTCGATGTGCGGATTTATAAATCCTTAGAAATGCACCTACTAATACTTACTAAGTAGATGGTCAGTTTCCTAGACAGTATTCGTATTTGCAAATAAGCAGATTAAGTTTTGCAAACAATACAAATTCCATAAGCCAAGGCCACCATGGTCCGGGGTTTGCGTATTACGTTTACGGCTTACGAGTAATATTATCATAAATCCTAAATGCCGCGTCGGCGCCGTTTTAATGATAATCATTTTAAGCATAAACCTATTTGCATTTAAAACTTAATCTTGCACATTTTTTACGATAGTTGGCGATTTTATACTGGTCCTGTACGTACGGCGGCTGTACATACCTATAATAGTTTTTTACGTTTTTTAAGTTAGTTTTTTATCGGTGAGATGAGAGCTGAGTGCTGAGTTTGTAAATAGTGTAGATGTGTAGTGACTGAAAATGAGTACAAAATTAAGTGGTTCCAAACGGAGAAAAATAGAGAAGGAGAAAAAAGAAAAACTTGAACATATATTGCAAAATACAAAGAAAATAGATAGTTTTTTTTCTAAGCACGAAGGTATATTATAAAAACTTAAAAATAATTTTCCATCTAATATTAAATTAATTTAGCTACAGCGGAGAAATCCTCAGAGAAATCTTCCATCAAAGAACAAGCCCCAACTTCAACAGCTAGTGATGATGATATTACTGATACTGAAACGACAAATGTAATAATCGTTAATGAAGAAAAGTCAACTTTATTATCACCGCAAAAGACACAAACTGCATCGTCCGCTAGCACTTCTAATACGAAGACATTAATTGTTGAAGATGATTTACAAATTAGCAATGAATCAGCGGAGGACTCCAATGTAAGAAACGACCCAGCAGAGTGGCATATTGCAAATAAAAACTTAATTATTGATTTAATTCTAAAAAATCCACCACGGCAGAATATTGATGAGTTAGATTTTAATACTTCTGTGAGAAATTACGGTAAATTTAATCGTTACGCAAATAAACAAATATTTTTTTCGAATTCTTTTAATGGAGAACGTCATAGAAGAGAATGGTTATTATATTCTGAGACGACAGGAAACGTATTTTGTATATACTGCAAATTATTTGACATAAATAGTGAAAATGCATTTGTAACGGGATTTAACGATTGGAAAAATCATATTCGTATAGATTCTCATGAAAAATCTAGGGAACACAAAAACAGTGCAAAGGCATTTATAACGAGAACCCAAAGCTCAGGAAAAATTGACACAGAATTACATCGGCAATATCTAGCTGAGCGAGATTATTGGAAGGAGGTTTTGCGGCGCGTAATAAGTGTAACGAAGTTTTTGGTAACACGTGAACTTGCCTTTAGAGGCACCGAAGAAAAAATCGGTTCTCCAAACAATGGAAATTTTTTGGGCTTATTGGAACTTTTATCTGAATATGATTTATTCTTAAAAAATCACATGGAGAAATATGGCAATGTAGGTACAGGTGGTGTTTCCTATTTATCAAAAACCACATATAATGAATTAATTTATTTAATGGGAAATTCAGTAATCAATGAAATTGTCAAAGAGTTGCATCGAAACAAATATTATGCCATAAGTGTCGATTCTACCCCAGATATTACCCACACTGATCAACTGACTTTCATTGTCCGTTATGTGAATGACAAGGGTATTCCAAACGAACGATTTGTAAAATTTATTAGTAATTGCGGGCATAAAAGCGCTGACATGGAAAAATGTGTACTCGACTTGCTTAGTGAACTAAAAGTAGATGTTAGGAATTGCAGAGGTCAGTCCTACGACAACGCTTCTAATATGGCAGGTTTATATAGTGGACTTCAGGCTCGCATAAAAAAACATAGCAATCTTGCGCTATTTGTTCCGTGTGCTGCACACTCCTTAAATTTAGTTGGAGCTGCAGCAGCAGAATCCTGCTACATGGCAACTGAATATTTTATGTTCGTCCAACATATATTTAACTTTTTTTCTGCCTCTACCAGCAGATGGAATATTTTAAAAACTAATGTAAATGAAAATGTGACAGAGGGTGAAGATGAAATCATAATTTTAAATCAGTTAATACCAAAATCTTTGTCTACTACACGCTGGTCGGCTCGTGCTGATGCTTGTAAAGCTTTATCTGTCTCATATAACACATTTCGGAAAAGTATAGAAGAAATAGCCCATAGCAAAATGAAAACCTTCCGTAAAAGCAGAAGCAATGGGATTGTTAAGTAAATTTAATTTGTTAGAGACGGGTATTTTAACATCGTTTTGGTCAGATGTTTTAGAGAAGTGTGATAAAGCCAGTAAGACTTTACAAACTGTTGATATTGACTTATCAACAACGATTTCAATTTTTAAATCACTGATTGGTTACTTTAAATCATTACGAGATCAATTTGATCAATATGAAGAAAAAGGCCAACAACTATCTACAATTATAGAATATAATAAAGATAAAAAAGGATACATAAGAGAAAGCTTCAATTTGACGGAACTCATGAAAATGAAACCAACTTCGACGGCAAAACTGACATGAGAATTAATGGTTTTCTTGCTATTATTGATAGGCTAGATCAAGAATTAAAGAAGCGATTGATGGTTTATGTAGAAATAGAAAAAAATTCGGGTTTTTAAATAAACTTAAGATTATGAATGACAACGACATAAGAAATGATTCAAATAATTTGCAAGTTGAATATTCAAATGATTTGGACGAATGTTTTACTGAGGAATGTATTGAATTCAAATATTTTGTTGAAAGCCTGGAAAATATCGTTAATGTTAGAGACATGTTAGTATTTATCAGGGAAAAACATGTTATAACTATGATTCCTAATGTGGAAATTGCATTAAGAATTTTTCTTGCTCTACCAATCTCAAATGCGTCAGGAGAAAGGTCATTTTCTACTTTGAAAAGGACAAAAACATATTTAAGAAACGCCATCAGTCAAGAAGGACTTAATAATTTATCTGTGTTATCAATAAATCATGACTTGACTAGTGCGCTTGATTTTAATGATATTATAAATAGTTTCGCCAGTAAGAAATCCAGAAAACGTATATAATAGTTTAGATATTTATAATACAAAATATTTCCTTTTATTGTTTATAAAATAACATTTTTAATACTTGTTTAACTTTATCCGACTTTTTCAATTTAATTTTGTTTATCGTTTGTTTATGCTGAGTATATTATTGTTTTTTTTAATATTATATCATAAATAAAAACTTTAAACTTTAATAGCATTTGAAATGTTTTTTGGGGAGGGGGGGGCGCCATAATATAGTTGCCTATGGGCGAAAAAAGTCATAATCCGCCACTGAAAGCAATCAGGTATAAAGTCTATGTTTTATGCGTTGAAAGATTCTAAAGGGTAGCCGTGAGTCAGCAAGTTCAAAAGTTGGAGATAAATAGGGTGCCAGCTTCAAAGTCAAAATGAACTTCTACGGACGCACCTCTGAGATAGTAAACGGCGCGATCAAGAGTCTGAAGGAACAAGGCGGGCCATCAGAAAGTACCTTGCGTCGAACTACAAGATAGACTCTGAAAAAACGTCGCTGTGTAATAAGAAGTTATAAAGTCGGCAGTGGTCCGCGCTTGTTAAAACGAATGAAATAGTAACGAGCAGTTCGTTCAAAACAACAGCGGACCAAATCCGTTTTGAAGGGAACGGCCAAGTCAAGCTTCGCCCAAGAAACCGGCAAGAACGACCTCAAAGCAGCAACCAAAGTCGGAAACGAAAAAACCAACAAAATGACGACAAAACAGCCGGAACCTCCCAAACTCAAAAAAGTACAACCAGCGGGTGCCAGAAAAGCGTCGTCTGTAAGAAAAACAACTGCGGTCACACTCAAAAAGAAATCAAGAGGACAATCGGCACAGACGAACAGTGGTTGGTTGTGGGAAAAAAGAAGCTTTTACGAGTCGTTCTTGTGGTGACTTACTTTGGCAGTGCTCAATGAAACGCAAACTTTGTATATATTTTAGTTAGTTTTTTTAGTTTCTATCAGAATTAAAGTTGGTGTTTTGGGAATTCGACGACGGTCATCACTTGTGAACCGGCCGCATGATATCGTTGTTCATTTTTACGTGTTTTTATAATTAAATGGTGTTACTTTATAAAACGTCTTCTTAATTATGGTTTTCAAGTGTAGTAAGCACCCATTTACATAAAAAGACCGCTAAAAATTGGTGACCCCGACGTGATGTAAGTGGAATAAAAAAAAAAGTTAAAAGTTCGTGAGGCACGTGGTTTGAAAAACTCAAAATTCGGTTGTAGTGCATGTTCACCGGTATTAACTCAGGCAAACATGACGGAAAAACAAACGCCGGAACGCAACGAAGAGATTTGTAGTTTCGTTGAAAATACCGGAATTCTGGAAAGAGCAACCCCAGTTTTGGTTTTATCGGTTAGAGGCCCAATTCAGAAGCGCTAGTATCACGCAAGATACGACGAAATATTGACCATACAGTAGCTTCGCTAAACTGCGACACAATCGCAGAGGTCTATGACCTAATTTCAAATCCACCGATTACCGGAAAATTTGACGCCTTGAAACAAAGCCTCATCCAATCATTTTCTGACTCCGAGTCAAAGAAAATTCACAAGATGCAGATGCTGAATAACAACCAAATACAGGCTGGCAATCTCAAGACCCTATAATTAGACTACTTAGCGACAAGTATTCGTGCTGTGCTCACCGTGAGCAAGGAAGACCTGGGTATCTTGGCTAATATGGCCGACAGAATCTATGAAACCGTCCACCGTGAGTGTGGTATCGACAAGTGAGCCGAAGATGGAAGACAAAATGGAGCCTTTGTGTGTGCAGATAGAAGGAAGTGCCAGTCGAGGGCAAGATCCAAGTCGAGAAACCCAAGTTATTGCTGGTATCACAACCAATTTGGCGAAAGGTCAACAATGTACCCAGTCCTGCAGTTTCCAGCAAAGGCAGGAAAACTAATGAGGGGGAAGACAGTTGCGACAATCGGACCCCCGAAGCAATCACGTCGCTTGTTTGTATTAGACAATAATTTAAAAATTCAGTTTTTAATTGATACCGGAGCGGACATAAGTCTTCTACCGCACCATACATTCAAGGGTCGAATAAACAATAACCTAACTCTATACACTGCCGATGGTTCTCCGATTCCAACGTATGGCATAGAAACTGTAACATTAAACTTGGGCTTGCGAAGAAATTTTACATGGAACTTTGTTACAGCAAATGTAACCCATGGTATTATTGGAGCAGACTTCCTGTATATTTTCAAGTTACTACCAGTTGTAGCAAATAAAAGTCTCGTAGATTCGACAACATCTGTATCGAGCAAGTGCACGAGTAGAGCATGCAGCGTGATAGAAGTTAAAACCACTCCAGATACCAACCCATACTGGGCTATTGTAAATGTGTTTCCAAACCTGTTACGACCAATACCACGATTGGTGGAAAATCAATGCAATGTGTACATTGAGACGAAAGGACAGCCAGTGTTCGCGAGATCTAGAAGACTCTCTCCAGAGAAATTGGCCGCAGCAAAAAAAGAATTTAATTTCCTTCTCGAAAATGGGATTGTTCGACCGTCCTCATCATGTTAGTCGAGCCCTCTACACATGGTACACAAAAACGACAAAAGTTAGCGTCTATGTGGAGATTATCGTAAACTGAATGCGATCACAAAGCCCGATAGATATCCAATTCCTCATATTCAGGATTTCTCACAAAACCTGAAGGGCAAGAGCGTGTTTACAAAAATTGATTTGACAAAAGCGTTCCATCAAATACCCATACATCCAAAAGATGTACCTAAAACAACTGTAACGACACCTTTTGGGCTATACGAGTATGTCAAAATGCCATTCGGTTTGCGAAATGCGGCACACACATTGCAAAGATTCCTCGATCAAATCTGTCGAGATTTCACCTTTGCGTACGTTTATGTTGACGATATATTGATCGCATCTGATTCAGAAGAGAAACACAAAAAGCATGTTAACGCAGTCCTACAGAGGTTAAACGAATACTGAATTGTGATAAATGTTAGCAAGTGCGTATTCGGTGCTGGTGAGGTGGAGTTTCTGAGCGTGTTAGTAATGGCAAAAAGTATCAAACCACTACCCGAGAAAGTCTCTGCAATACGAAAGTTTCCCTTACCATGCACTATTAAGCAACTTAGAAGATTCCTGGGAATGGTGAAATTCTACCGCAGATGGATACCAAATGCAGCTAAATTACAGGAGCCACTGAAAAAAATTATTAGCCAATTGCACCAGCAAAAACCAAATCATCGAGTGAAACGATTTGGCAACTAAAGCTTTCGACGAAGTTAAAGAAGCACTTGCCGCTCCTACAGAATTAGTGTACCCACAGGCAGATGCCCATCTTAGTCTATACACAGATGCATCTGATTCTGCAATTGGAGCAGTACTTCAACAGCACACAGTAGCAGGAGATCAACCAATATCCTTCTTTTCAAGAAAGTTAACTTCAACCGAACGTAAGTACAGCACTTACGATAGGGAACTACTAGCAGTTTATTCAAGTTTTCGTCACTTTCAACATTTCTTAGAAGGAAAAGAATTCACAGTATTTACGCATCACAAACCTCTTATTTACATTTTCAAACAAAAGCATGATAAACTATCACCAAGGCAAGAAAGGCAGTTGGGTTTTATTTATTAGCCACTTTTCAACAACCCTTGTTCATATAAAAGGAAAGGATAACGTTGTAGCAGACTCTGTTTTAAGATTTAATGTTAACATCGTCAGCAACGAAGTGGACTACATGCAAATCGCAGAGGAGCAAGAAATGGATGCAGAATTCCAGGAACTGTTACAAAATTCTAACCACAGCCTTAACATTCAAAAAGTGAAAATACCAAACTGTGAGTCATTAATTTATTGCGACTTATACAATAATGTAGTCCGGCCTTACATACCAAGGAAATTCCGAAAGGCCACCTTCCTAAAAATACACAATTTAGCTCACCCTGGGGTTAAAGCAACCCGAAAGTTAATATTGGACAGGTTTGTTTGGCCAGGAGCTAACGGAGACATCTTAAAGTGGACGAAGGAGTGTATTGCATGCCAAAAAGCAAAAGTCAACCGCCATACCAAGACGGCAATGCAGGCAATACGAACTCCCGATCATAGGTTTGCGCACATACATGTTGATTTAGTGGGGCCATTGCCACCATCTCGGGATTACAGGTATTTGCTAACCATCATCGACCGCTACATCCGATGGCCCGAGGCAATTCCCGTTAAAGAAGTAACAGCAGCCACCGTAGCAGAAAACCTGTATACACACTGGATATCAAGATTTTGAATCTCTCATAAGATCACAACAGACCGCGGTAGGCAATTTGAAAGCGACCGATTTAGAAGTTTAACAAGATTATTAGGAATCCATCACATAAAGACAACCGCGTATCATCTCCAAGCGAATGGAGCTGTGCAAAGATTTCAGCGTAGTTTAAAAACTGCAATAATGTGTCTAAATAATGTGCGATGGACAGATGTGCTACCAACAGTGTTACTAAGTTTAAGGAATTCGTATAAGGAAGATCTAAAATGTACAGCAGCAGAACTGGTGTACGGAACAGCTCTACGATTACCGGGAGAATTACTCCATGCATCAACAAATGAAACACGCCAAACTGAATTTGCCGAACAGCTTAGCAGAGTAATATCGGAGATTAGACCAGTACTCGCAAGTAATCATGCGACACAAAAGGTTTTTGTCCACCCGGACTTAAACGTTGCAACACAAGTGTTCGTTCGAATAGATAAAGTTCGACTACCATTAACTGCACCCTACGACGGCCCATATGAAGTTGTCTGAAGATATGAAAAATGCTTCGTTTTAAAAATAAAGGATGACGAAGAAAGAATATCATTAGATCGCTTGAAACCAGCATTTTTATCGCAAGAAACACAGGTCAGGGAAGAGCATTCGTATTCGAAACAAATTCAAATGAGAGCACAAGAAGCATCCAGTAACCTAAGAAAATTCGTTCGTTTTACCAACTCTCTGGAAGGGGAGTAATGTGGTGACTTACTTTGGCAGTCCTCAATGAAACGCAAACTTTGTATATATTTTAGTTAGTTTTTTTAGTTTCTTTCATAGTTAAAGTTGGTGTTTTCGGAATTCGACGCATGATATCGTTGTTCATTTTTATTAAAACAAATAATTAAAACTCTACAGGCGGGTTGCACAAAGCAAATCAAAAATGTAGCAAGTGATTATTTCTGAAATCAATTGTTACATCACGAATAAACGTGGTTTCATTGGCTATGTAGCAATTGTTTTGAGAAATAATCACTTGTTACATTTTTGAATTACTTGTACAACCCGCCTTAAGAATAGAAGCTTAGGCTATTTCATGTACAATAAAATTAACAAAAACTAGTAAAGGTCAAATATATTAAGAGGTTTTGCTGAAAAATACTCGAGTGAGAGTTTTCAATCGTCATTATACAAAAGAAATAAAAAAAATACTAAATAATGGTAAAGGTGTCCGTCACGTGACATAGGAAATCACAAAAGTGCATTAACAAGTACAAGTTTTAACACAAAAGTAAGTTAAAGGTTTTACTTATAATGATTAAGTAAAATCTAATTTAATAAAATAATGACTAATTATATTTAAGTTTTTGGAGACATCTGTTAGACGAAATGTAGCGGATCTTTCTTCCAAAAAAATCAAAAAACGAAAAAACTTTGTTACGGTAAAACGTAAACTTGCACTAGACTGAACTTAATTAATTAAAGTAGCGGTAGCTCAGAACTTCGCAGAGTGACTAACGGGTGGGTAATTATTAGAATTCAGTCTGGTCTGCGATGTGTCGATTTTAATTTAATTAAAAAAGGGCGCTAAAACGGGGAGAAATATAAACTACAAATGCTCTAACTACCATGAAGTAATGGTTCGTAAACAATATCACAATAAAGCTAGTATGAGCGGACCCTTAAATTAAGCAACACCTTGCACACATAAACAGTGAATGGCTTAACGTTGCATTCAATAAAAGTTGGTGAATACAAAAAAAATTATTACAAAATTACAGTTATTACAGAATAAAAAACAAAGCACACCGTTAAAACTTGTTAAGAAAATACAAGAAGTTGCGTACCTTAATCGTGATAACAGGCGTATGTGTCGTGCATACGACCGACGCCAGAACAAGTAATTAAATATAAAAAAAGGTATTTATTTAGCGTTTCTAATATGCGATTAACTAATGGCATATCCAAAACATTTTCTCTAAATTGCTGAAAATTAAGCTGATATATATACGATCATGTTATCACAAATAAGCTGCAAAGGTTTTCATACAATGATTTAAAACCAAAGTGCGCTAAGCTTCCAGACGTCGTTTCAGTCATCTAAAGTAGATAAATGGCTGACATGATTGACAGAAAGCAGAAAGCATTATGACAGATCAAGAAAACGTGCAAGTCATAAATTTTAGCGACTGAAATGTCTGGATCGAGTAAGGAATACCGACATTTGGAACGAGACGGGAATTGACATTGTCTTAATCGAAAGTATTGAAAATACAGACTGCGATTGTACGGCGGTGTAGGTATTTTACGAAACTGCACGGCCAACTCACAATAGTCGGTGAGAGGGTAGGGTTCCTAGATAATAATGAAAAG
The DNA here is from genome assembly GCA_035610365.1 of Aquatica leii. Lineage (NCBI taxonomy): Eukaryota > Metazoa > Arthropoda > Insecta > Coleoptera > Lampyridae > Aquatica > Aquatica leii. The sequence continues at coordinate 69,398,633 of CM069437.1, forward strand.
ATATTTAAGGGCGCAGAGCACTTGTAACAAGATGTTACGTTCGTAATGCTGAAAGAAACGAAAAAAAGAAACTACGTCGTTAACAACAATTGCACTTTAATTACTCTATCAAGATAAATCTATTAACAGTTAAATAGGCAAATATAAGCCGGTACTGGAGAGAATATAGACAAGAGAATAGCAGCAGGATCGGCAACTTACACTACACGTCAAACAAGAGTGTAATTACCATAACATGTATAAAACTTTATCAGTAAGTAACATTAATAATGATAATTGATTGTGGATATAAGCAGCAAGCGATAAGTCATTTACTTAAATTAATTGGGTAACAATCACAAGTAACAAATCAATTCGAACGTACGATTAGCAAATATAATAAGTCGTGAGTATACACCGTAGCGACAACGCATAAATAGTAAAAATTGACTTACCAATTCCAGGGCGACCTTCAGAAAAACGTTTTTCCTACTGGCTTCCTGCAATTAAACTTCCTGAAAATAATCGTGTCTACCTGGCGACTCACAAACTACAAGCAAAAGACACATGTAAAGGAAAGTAATCGAACCGACACTTATCGTATGCTGTTACATTAAATTTCGTCGATGGTGGTATTAAATTATTGCCTCCAAAAAGAATTCAATCTCATCGTATTAGGGTCTTCCGAACAGGTGACATCCAATAATGAAATAATTGCCTCCGAAGAGAATTCAATCTTATCGTATTAGGATCTTCCGAACAGGTGACATCCAATAATGAAATAATTGCCTCCGAAGAGAATTCAATCCTATCGTATTAGGGTCTTCCGAACAGGTGACATTCAATAACGTAATAATTGCCTCCGAATCGAAACTGGTATCGCAGCGTTCTTAGTTCTACAGCTTCCGATTATAATTTCCCCTTGAAGATTTTAGCTGACGATAAGAACACCCATAGTTAAGAGGTAGCACATGGCGTCTGCGTGGATGAAATCAATTTAATTCAGAAGACTTCTATTTTCCATCGTGTCCCAACACGTGGATGATTTTTGGAAAAACGATATTCAATTCACGCAGACATAGGTACTAACAGGTACGATGTTAAAGTAAAAAATGCCGGTCTGTCACCGGATGTCGTCTGCTCAATACAAAGTGACCAACGAACCCGATAGATGGCGTCAAGAAATATAAAAGTAATTTTAATTAAACTGATATACAGGGTAATGCATTATTTAAATTTATGCACGTAACAAGATGACCATGGATTGCTGACCCAAACGAGTTTGGAAATGGACGTTTCCCTAAAAAAGAAGGCGCGTATGACCAAGAAGAAGCTAAATAAACGAAGTGGAATAGGCTACGGCTCAAAAGAATCTGAACGTTGGAGATTGAGATGACCGAAAAAGTTGGAGAAATGGATGGTTAACACCAATATAATTGTCGCAAAATAGCATTTCAATTGGTTTTTTAAATACTGCAAGACAATTGGGATTATTTGTCTTTTAATTCATACAAAATATATAAAAACTTGTATTAGAAAAAGTGTTACTGCCGATGAAATAGAACATACTACTTGCGTCTAAGTAACTAACACCGCGCGCGATTAACTTCCATTAGGTCACTTGTGTTCTTGTGTTATTGTGTTATCTTCGCGGTCTATCTATTTAAATTTAAGCTAATTACATTTGGTTCGTTCTCTTTTGAAGGAAGCAGTGACAACTGAATGCAGAACCGATTACACCAGGTCACATTCTTTAGGCGCAGATATAGCCACTTTACATACTTGAGTACTAAACTTGACCATCTCTCAGCGAGTACGAATTTTCTCGATTTGAAAAAGATATGACTCGCGGTATCACTATTATTCATTACGTAATTGTTAAAAAATTCATAAAAGTTTGGAAAGCATTATTTGACGAAAAGCTTACTTTGATGTATGAACGGATTGGTTTTGTTAGTAGTTTTGTTTATCGGCAGTTTTATTATTAAACAATTTATCAAAATTAAACTACAAGAAAATGAGGTTGTAGCTTACAGCTTTCTAGTAAATAGAAATTTATGTAACAAGCGTCGAAAGTGAAGCATAGCATAATAAACATTAATGAGGCTGAGGCCGCAAGCCGAACGCTGAATGAAAGTGAGTTATGGTATGAGACTTTCAGTGAGTGTATCATACACTATTTTTTGTCCACACACACTAACGATCACACAATTCTTCGATATGTAACTTAAACACGGGATGAAGCAAAAATATAGGAAATAGTAATGACCTCTTAATACTTAAATTCTCACTGAATTTTCTTCGTCATTTCTTCGGACACCAAGACCGAATATTATTATTAAAACCCACCGAGAACTCCATTATCGAAATATACTAGAGAAGTGCGAACCTCTTCAAAACCAAAAACACATATCTTTTATAACCTTGATTTTTCCTACCTCATTTGAAAACTGTGACGTAAAATCTTTAAAAGAAACATACAAAATAACCAATAAGCTAAAGAAGGATACGAAAGAAATCATAACGTAATTAAACATGAATAATCAAAAACTTTTCTCACAAGAAACGGAAGATCATTAAATGATAACGAAATTACTAAAGCAAACGAACGTACCGAAATGAAGAATTACAATCTAAATCTTCCAAACCAAATAATAATGACTGTCGGAAATAATAAATGATAAAATGCACTCGCATCAATAAAATCCACCTAAATGACTCGAGTACATCTGCAGTAAATACGTACAATAACAAATAAAATCATGATCAATTTGAAAATGTTAAATATTTCGATATTACAAGCTGAAATTAAAGCTCAAAAATTTCATAAAATATATGAAATCTATGTCAATAAATATAGCAACGCTAAATACCGGGTCTTGTACGAAAGAATACGTCTAGAAATGAAACGACGGTTACAATTAAAGTAATTACAAAAAAATATCTACACTAATACGTAATTATTGCTGGTTCAGTTGGATATTTAGTAGCTGCATAAAAAACGATAAATTTATTCACAAAACAATGTAATTAACGGGTAATTTCCGGGAAAGTGCCAATTTTGAATAGATTATCATTGAACGAATATTTTTCAAATAAAAAATATTTTAATTCTGTTTCACTTTTTTTTAGAATATTTATTTTTAATAAATTAATGTTAGAAACTAACCGTAACTAACTAAGAATTTTTTTTTTAAATTAACATTATGAATCGAGTATACTTTTCTCCACTTAAATGTGTACTTACCAAATAAGCTAATGTGTGCAACGATAGGGAATACGTACCGTCAGCCACTCGAACGGGAAAATGAAACAAATTCGACTGAGTGACAATTTATTTTATTTTTGAATATAATACAAGAAAGAAATAAAAATGGAAAAGTCTAAAAGAAAACTATTTATATTTTAATATAATTAGCCACGCCATCAGCCGGACGGATTTACGTTGTTTCCGGGTCTCTGAAACAATTAAACAAAATCTCAGGCGGTGAGCCACGCGAAAAGAAATACTAAAGGAGAAAAATGGCACACTCAGCGCATTATGACAATTAATTGACAATTTGGTTGGTACACGGTTCAGACCGATTTATTGTTGATAACACAAAGCACAACAATTATATGGTGGCGCTAAACCCAGATTAATTAGTTGATCACACAAAGCACAACTAATTATATAATATGGCGCTAAACTCAGATTAATTAGTTGATCACACAAAGCACAACTAATTATATAAATAAGGTTGTCTGTCATATCAATTTACCCAAGTATTAATTTCATGCGACTCACCCCTTTCTGTATAAATCCTGTTTCTTTTTTTCGCACTAAAACAAATCTAATCACACTAAGAACCAACTTAAGCGCGCAGAGTGACGCTGCTTTTACAGTCGGCTTTGCGTCTCTCCGTCTCACCACTTAAGGCAAGGGGATCCCCAACTACACTCGCTAAACGTCACCTCGTGACGTATAATACTTCCCCTATTTAAAACTTTAAGGGTCTCTCCTCTCTCTCTAACAGTATACGTTTTTATTTTATTTAATTTTATTTTTTTTTTAACTTAAAATATTATTTACCTAACATTAATGATTACAAAAAGTATCAGAAATTGAATAATATGAATATGAACTTTATTTAGTCTACCAGTCAAACATAATACCTTTAATTTAACTTTCGTCATTTAATTAAAAATCAAGGAAAGGTTTAGAAAATAAGGATTCATAAAATTAGGAAACCATTTTTCTTTATATTTAATAAACAAACTACTACTTTAACATTTCATATTTTGTGTAAAACCATTACTATCTTTTTAACCTCTGTAGCATACTATTTACAAGTTTTTCCGTAATTTGTCGTGTCGTTTTTTTCTTTGTCTCACCCCACCCGCGTTAAAATTTTCTCATTCTTTTACAGAAGTGACCCACAAATTTTCAATGGAATTGAGATCACGTGATTTAGCAGGCCATGGTAAACTTCTACTTCCGAATGGTCTTCGAGCCGATTTTGCACTATATGGAGCTGTATGAGCTGTGCAACATCATCTTCTAAAACTGCGTTGTAATCTTTTGCGTTGAATCTTGGTTTTGTTACTTGCACAATTTGATCTGGACCGCTCTTACACATCCACCTCTAAGAATCCGCATTGATGCGTCCACTGGTTCTTTTAGGAAGTACATTGTTTAAATTGTATTTGGTTCCGTTTCGTCTCCATAATTGAACACGAGAGTCCTACGATGATGAGTAAGTTTTTTCTTCCAAAACTATAACGTTTGACTAATCTCTATTTAAATTTTCGTTACAAAATTGCAACCATATTGCAGCATGTTCCGGTGAGATCTAAATGTTTCTGGCGAGTTGACGACAATTTATTCCTCTATCATGGAGTCGACGCATTATCGTTCTTCTACTCCACGGTAATTGCAAATTTTGTTTGGTTTGAAGCGTTGATACATGTTCCATAATGGCATTATCTTGAGCCGGTGTTGAAAAACGTCAATGAATGCGACTTAAGTTTAATCCGTGAGTTATTAAATGTATCAACATCGAATTAGATCTACTAATATGCTACCTAATTATAAATTTTATTCGTAAAAATGAAATTACTTGGTGAAAGATCCATTCTTTGTGAGATTCTGTTGATAGACCAACCCGCTTCGAACACAGCTTTGACTTTTTTTTAAAAACAAACTGAATTCTTATTAAACTTTAACTGTCAAGAGATTTTAACGATTAATTTTGCCCTTACATTAGCATATATTAAGTTATCTGAATTTGTTAAATACCTCCTTCCAAAAAAGATACATTGTAAAATATTAAAATACTTCTTTTAAATGTATTCTATTAAGGAAACTCATAATTAATGTGTATTCAAAAAGTACGAACACTAAGCTGTAATTCAGAATGACATTCTAAGCAATCGTTCAAAACAATTAATTTTACATCGGACAATTACGGAACACTATTTAGAATAATGACATGCTAATGTTAAGTATTATGTTTGACTAGTGGACTAATCAACATTACTAAATAAAATTGTTTATACTCGTATACTTTTTCTAATTATTAATTTATTAAAAGTCGATATTCTTAAAGGAAACGTTACATAAAGAATTAACATATTTTTTATTTGAAAAATATTTGTTTAATAAAAATAAATCATTCAAAATTGACACTTTTCCGGAAATTACTCGTTTACTATTTCGTTGTGTGAATGAATTTATTGTTTTTTATGCAGACACTAAACATCCAAATTAACCAGCAATACCTACGTATTAATATATATATATATATTTTGTAATTACAGTAATATAAGGGTTATTTATATATCTAATTGTAAACAAAGCCGAAAATAGATTTTTACTGTTGTCATTTTGTTGTTCTTTAATTAATTCAATGTGGCGTTGTTTTCTATAATTTTTATGGGTTTTTTAATCACATTTGGAGACAGTAATCAATGATAATACTCGTTACAATAACCATATACGTATATAATTGAAGTGAAGGAGTTTTGATTTTTCAGTACGTGAAAAGTAAATAAGAAGGTGTAACGTAAAAATGTAATGTTTCTTTAGCTGTGTCTACGTTAAGTTAGCAATTTGAATGTTTTAAGTAGTTCCAACTCCTGAATATATAATATAAAATATATAAAATTTTGAACCGTTTTACTTTTAATTTTAACTAACTTTCAAAACTTTTAATCAGATTTTCTTACGTATATTTCGATCTATTACTTTGCCGTTCTAGAGCTTTTTCGTAATTACGTAGCGACACTAACGAACGAATATTGACGTTTGCGATGAGAAAAACACAAAAAAATAATATTATTAATAATATGGTTAAATGGGTTTTCTAGTAATTTGTCTTAAATTGTGTGTAATATTATGTTTGCGTTAATATTAAATTTCTCGAATTGTCCCTTTAGTTAAAAGAATGTTTTCATTTAAATTTTATAATTAAATTCATTATTGCTTTGTAGACACAAGAAAGCAGACGTTTAATTATCTTGTCACTTACGTTACTACAATCGTTTTCTTTTTGCACATTATTATAAATTAACGATTTGTTATTACAGACTCAAGTTTTAAAAATAAAACTTTCAAAATAAACGTGGAAAAACACTAGACTAGACTTATAAATATATTTCAGAATAGGACAATCGTAGATATTTCTTAATAACTATAATATTATCTTGTTTGATCACAGCCAGCGTGGTACCTTTTATTTTTAAGCCAAATTAATTGTTGATCTACGCACGAAACGTATTAAAAGTCAACGTCCGAATAATAAACATTTATCAAAACTTAAAGGATTAAATAGAAAGCTGGCAAATTATAGTTTTTGGCAACACCGTAATTTATGTCAGTATCCTATTGTTTTTAATTTGTCTGCTTGTTATTTGGCAAAACAAATACAAGTAGTAGTTTATCTTTTCGGTTTAAATGAAATAAACAATGTTTGTTGTTAAAGTTGTATTATGTGCCAGACTATTTGGCACTAAAAATTTCCAACTGTTACGAAATAATATCACCGATGCTGACATAACCATGTTAACTTTTGAGGATGTGGTTTTTACTGTACTACATTTGATTCATGTTGTGTTTGGTATACTTTTTTTCGTGAATGTTGACACAATTTTGATGATGGAGTTTTTCAGGAATTGTATTTAAGAAAACTGTTTGGTCACCTCTGAATAAATAACATATCAAAGAAACTGCAGAAGCAGTCAGGAAGAAAAATGCATATCTTATGTTTAGACTTTGTTTTAATCTGCATACAAAATTTGATTAAACGACTGGTGACATGTTGCGGATCAGTTTTGTAACTCTATGCAAAGCATAGGCCAAACATGTAAAATGTAACATGCATTTTATGTTGTCATTTTAGTAATTCCGCATTACAATATCGAAGTTATTTCACGTTTTCAAATTTAATTTTTTTTAAATATCTTTGTTTAGTTCCTTTGCACTTGTATCATTTAGGTCGAGTTTATTGTCATACGTTTTGAGTACATTTAATAATTTATTACTACTGACAGTTTTCATTATTTGGTTACAAAGATTGATATTGTAATTCTACACGCTTGTTTGCTTTAGTTTTTGATATTTCATTATCACTTGATTATTTTGCGTTTTTGAAGAAGTTCGCAGACTTCTCTACTACTTTTCGATTTGATAATGTAGTTCTCCGTGGGTCTTTAGAGGGGTGGAATTGGGTATAGTAAAATTTAAGTTAATGGAAATTATCCTTTTTCGTATACTTTACGGTCTCAACGTTTCACTTGATCCCGAAGTTAGTATCGTATCGAGGAATTGTGTGTTTGTGGTTTGTGCAACACAATTCAATTTCGCCTTTTAGTCGCTTTAATCACCTTCCGACGGACCTAGTGCAGTCCTATGAACCACCCGAATTTTAGTCAATATCATCTGGAGGCTTTACGACCAATCAAAAACCCACTACCTGGAGTTACGTAAATGAATTAGGGTTTACCGCTTAAAATCAATTGTGATTTAACTTTCGCAAACTTAAGCGATTTAAAAGCTTTGATTTTAATCAAGAAAAGTTCATTGTTTGTTTACCGAACCGTTAGAGAACTTTTAGTTTTACACCTACTTTGTCTTTGTCGTTTGTTTGACTTTAAAGACATTATGTAACTATTTACAATTTGATATTAGCGACGATTTTTGTGATGGAAATATCTTGAAAGTTTGAATTCGTCAATAACAGATTACTTTGAGGGTTCGCTTTTTTTAAGTTATTCGGTCATAGCAAATATTGCTCTATTAACCACTTTCTGGATGCAGATACTTGTTTGTTACAAACAGTGCAAAAAAACGCTGCATCTAGTCCTATAACACTTAAAAGCGCTATCCCACGCTCGCACACTAATATTTGGGCATTGTTCAATTGTTACTTGCATCAAAACATCAATTGCTAAGAAAATACTTTTAGGCACAAGATTATTTGAAATTGTTTGGAAGAGTAATTAAGCAGTTCTTGAGTTGAGGTGTTGACGACATAATCAGTTAGGTACATAATGCAGTCTTAGAACAAACATTAATACAAAATATGAAATTCCGTTCCGAAATTTAGTAATGAAAAAGTTGCTGTGCTTGTAAATACTTAGTTTTTTAGTTTAGTTTAGAAAATAACATCAATAAATAAATTAAACCTTAAGTTATAAATAAGAAAGATTAAAAATAACAATATACACAGCCTTGTCTGTTATTGTTTCGGGACGTTTCACTGTTTCCTTTTTAATGCTATCATGTCCTAGAACTGAAAACTTGACGCAGCACCGATAGAAAAGATCGTGGCGATAGCAGCAGTTCTCTTAATTTCGTCAACTTTCTTGAACATAGAAGTAGCAGCCAATAAACTTTCTTGGTCCGATGTTCCAGTTGCATGGTAACTGCAGACCAGACGTAAATGGCTGTTTCTCGGAAGACGACTTCTAACATATTTCTCCAACTGTTCTCCAATCCAGTTTATGTAAGCTGCAACCAAGCTTTGGTACTGCCAACTTTTTAATGTTATGGAACTCTATTTATCTCCTGAGATACCATAATTCTTGCCATAAGTTTTTGTACGTAACGGCTTTGCACGTAAGTACTTCTTGATGACCAAATAGAAAATTGAGTGTCGGCCATCACGTATTTTAAGACTTTTCCAACCGCCGGTTGCTGTCTTTGTAGGTCATCTAACTGTCCAAACTTTTTCTTAAATAGTACTGTAATCCACCTGAACATCTCAAGGTCTTCACTCACACAGTATGCAATGGCATAATTTCTTTGTGTTTAGAACTGGTCATGTTGCTTCTCGGTAACTCCAAACCTAGCCTTTTCAAAATTCCCGTACTCATGAACTTAGTAAAGTCTATTCCATCGAATTGATTCCTAATTCTGCTCATTACTCTGGTTTGAATTTAGTCTTGGCCAACGCTGTTATCACCAGAAAACGGGTTTAGACGAACGATGTGGACCATTTTTGACTTGCCTCTGGGTAGTTTTCGTATAAAGTATACGACGTTATTATAACTTTATAAGGGCTTTGCCATTGCCTCTGCAGTTTCGTGGACAAACCACGTCTTCTTTGGGTATTATATACCGCACCATTTCGCCCGGTTCAAACCAACCGTTTTGTGCTTTGACGTGATACCTGCTCTTCATTGTATCGCCAGCGATTTGCGTGTTTTTTTGAACTGCTTCATGTACTTTGTCTAGCCTCTTCATCAGCTTGCTGACATAGTCTTCTTTAGCAATTTCTTCCTCAGCTTTTCGTCCAATTTTAAGGTCGCATGGTAGTCGTATTTGACGACCAAGCTAACGGAAGAGGACGTTTGACTTGTGTTTTCGTAAACAGATGATCGATACGGTATTAGAAACAGATGCAAATACTGGGCCCAATTCCTTTGATGTTCGTATACTACGATGGCTAAATTTTTTTTTCTCATTGTCCTATTTATTCGTTCAACCATGCCACTACACAGAAGATGAAGAGGCGTCGTCTTAATCTTCTTAATTCTCAACAGTGGGCAAACTTCCGGAAACAGTAAACTCAAAGTTGCTTCTTCGGTCGGAATGTAAGTGCAACCAGTTTACCCAATAGAATCTTATCCGTACTTTCTCTAATGTTTTCTTCACACGAAAGTGTCCTCTCGATGTACTATCGTGCAAATACTGCCACAGCTTTGACACTCGGCTTTTCGTCACTACCAATTACTTCTGTTTTCCGTGCTCTCAGCACTTTTACGGGATCGCTTAAGAAGACCGTTTTCTACCCTCAAAGAAACCCACTGCGCCCAGTATGCTTTGATGATTCTCCCTAAAGCATTTATGTCTTATCAGGTTGGGAGTCGGCAGTTTAATTTCCAGTTAAGGAGTAGTCTTAATTCGGGATCATTTTTTCCTTTCCCCAGTTCTTTAAAAACAATCGATTTTTTCTTCTAGTTGTGAGCAATGGCTGTAGTATGTTGGACATGGTCTCTTTGACCAGGCGGATGACTGCTTTCGGCACGATCTTCTGCGCTGTAGTCATATTCATGTCATCTTGTCACCTGTCTTTCCGGATTACGAAACTGCAATAACCATTTTAATGCAGCTTAGTCCGCCTTTAGTAAGAATTTACTTTTATACGGATGATTGTGCTCTATAGACTTCAAGACGGTTCTTTCATAGTCATGCAATAATTTTTCTCTGGCCTGGACAAAAACTTGCTAAAATACCCGATGGTTTTCTCTTGACCCTGCATCTGTGGAAGGACTGCACCAGATTACTTGCTTTGCGAAGTGACTGGGGCCTGTTTTAGTTGATAGAATGCGTCTTCGTCAGCCTTTATTCCATCTCTAGATACAACGAGACCAAAGTACTTCTTTGTTAAATACGTAGCACTTCTTTAATCCCGTCTTCCAAATAAACCAGGCACGTCTTTAAAAACAGCTACAAACCAGTTTCGATCTTAAAAGCTGTCTTTTTACGGTCCTTGGGTTTCAAATCTACCTGCTATCGTTAATTCGGGTTAACTGTAACGGTTCTTTTTTGTCATTTTGTTAAGTTGTATGTAGTTTACGCAAAACCTCGATCCATCCTTATTCTTCTGCGGACGCCCATGGATTAATTGAAGATTCAATTGCACCTTGTTTCTCTATATCAGTAATCTTTCTTCGGGTCCTTCTCGTTTTGCAAAGGAAATTGGCGTGGATGTTGTCGTATCGGCCAAGTGTCTCCACAATAAATTTTGTGCTTTACCACTTCAATTCTTCTTTTGGAACCACTCTCCAACGCGAACACATCTTAATACTGCTGGATCGATTCTTCAACTTTAGCCAGTTGGTCATGGTTAAGGTTTTGGCACTTATCAAAATCCTTACTGACACCGGATTTTTCACTCGTACCAATGGTCTGCCAACCAGCCTTCCTAGAAATGTTCATCCAGAGGTACCATCACCACACTTTTAGTCCTTCCAGACAAGGTCACACCTTCACTTAATTAGACTTGCACGGCTGTCTTTTCTGACGAATGAAAAGGAGTTTTTTCACCGTCAATTTTAAGGACATTATTTTTCATATCCAAATGGAATCCATACTTTTTTACGATATCCATTCTCAGCAGTATATGATGATCAAGTACTCTATTTGTCAGTCGCCGTTCAAAATCGTACTGCTACCGGTGATGTTTTTTCGTTTTCCAATAACATGTCAGGACAATTGATGGTCTTTGTCGCTCCCGTGTTGACCAGTAACTGAATACTTTGTCCAATGATCTTCTCATCAAGGTAAATGTTGTGCAATTGTTTCATAGGCTATTCGAATGGTAATTTCTAAAGCATTGTTTGTTGAGATCAATCTCCGTCTCTTTTAGTCTAATCGTTTTACACGTCGAGACGCTTTCTTTATCTTCTTTTTAGGCTTAGTATGATGTCGTCGTATGTGGACTATTTCACCGTAGTTCAAAGTCGTCACTCCTCTTTCACGAAGCATTTGTCGCGCAATTCTTTTATACTTTCTTGTGTCTGCACAGATCTTTCTGCTGTACAGATCCTTCCGCTGCATAGCGGAGTTTACTTTTGTGCGATGTTTGCTTTGCTGGTTCAAACTCCAAGACATGGGTTAAAGCGTAATTAAACGTTTTTCTGCGTTTCGCTCTCTCAGAGACCGTCTACAAACGTTTGAATAGCCAGTTGCTCAAAGAAAGTGTTTGGTGCTGTAAGAAGACTTTTTATAGTTTTCTGAAACCAATTTTTTATCTGAGATTGGTATACCTTTGGGGGGCGTTTGCCGGCCACAATCGGATCAAGTAGCCCCCATGAATCGCGTACACGCTTTTTGTTTTGGAAAAAAGAAATACGGGAAATACCGTCAAGCTTCCGTCTACATTCCCCTTTCCTATTAACTATTTAATTTATCTTTATTTTACCCTTATCATAGACAAAGTTGAAATGAAACAACAGTTTTCTATTTGGCCCCAGGCGCTTTTCGCTTCTAACATTTTTCTTATGCAGTTTTCTGCTTTGATTTCTCCGACTAAGTGTTTCAATTTATGCCTTATCTTATCTCATTTTTTGCGCTTAAAAACTGCACGTCCACTATCGTCAATTTCCCCGCAGTCAATGCATTTTTCGTCTAATCTTTTTCTAATTCTTTTTTAATAACACGCAATCTCTCTATGTCTAGTAAGCAGTTGGGGCATATAATAACTTACTTCCCCATGGTTCATATTAACCGATTCTGCTAATTAGGAATTATAGTGTCTTTGTCCGTTTCTTTGAAGGTGGTCGAGCAAAATTCTAAGCATTTCTTCACGTAAAGCCACTATTAGGGACCTCACTTTTTGCTTATTGTTCCAACCATTAGTGCGGTTTCAAATTATTGAAAGTAGGTTGAACATGGAACTTTACCTTCAAAATTTGGAGGTGCGTGTTTAAACTGATGAGTGGTTTCTTTACGAGAACTCTTATTAATTTCTTAGTAAGAGTACTAAAATCCATTATTTCGGAAATTTCAAACGTCTTTTCCGTTTTCTTCTATATATCATTGTAACCGTATACCGTCCGCGGATAAGAGTCACTTTTATTTATCTACACTGGCACACTCTTGAAAACACCTACTATACACTTATTTATTTACACAGCAAAATTCTTCTTAAGATTGACTCCAACTTCCTTCGGATACCTTTTATATTTTTATTTTATTTGGAACTAGAATATTCTATTTATCTCGATAATTGCCTCGACTGTTCTAAATGTTTCGGAATGTTTCAATATAAAAAACTATAGATCGTATGTATAGAAACATCAATTTTTTCTTTGAACATCGTTTTTTTGTCCATCCTTATCTGAAATACAAAGGAATGCCTAAGAAATTGTATAAAAAAGACAAATATTGTTTTCTGCAAAGCTTTAAAAATGAGAGGGAGATATTCTTAGTAATAGACGAAAGTCTAATATAAAATTGTTTTTAAAAGACTTATTAGCTTCCAGCATTGTTTCCAAACTAATTTGAGTTTGTTTGAAGTCCTCTATATAAACAAAGAGAAAAGCATTGTCATTTTTATGTGAGCAACAGGGCATAGTCTAGGAATTCTCTTTTTTGAGATACCATCGTACTACAATAAACCGTAATCAAAAACATGATTATATGAAAAAGAACGTCCTTGAATAAATCTAAATTTGTACTTTTACCTTGTAAGATCAGCGTAAGTCTTTGATAGCATTAGTTAGTGAAAATTGTTTGTTGAAGCACTGTTTAACCGAATGATACCTGTAGACTATGATTGAAGAGAGAAAAGAAGTGTTGACGTTTTAGAAGGTAAATTTAAAATAACTAGTTAAGCAGGCAGAATATAAAAAATCAAGTTTTTTTCAAAACTTGTATAGCCGTTTACATATTATTAATCGTGCATAGTAAATTTATTCTATAAAATGGCTTTACCATCGTACTTCACTCATGTTAATCACATCATTTATTAATATAAAGCTATAGGACTGTTAATGCATTTGTGGAAGTACAGTAAAATGTTCTCCCCTTGCTGAAAAGCCCTAAAAGGGTGAAACGACCGTCCAGTGGTGCACTCTCGTAGCATTTGCACATTTGCATTGACATTGTTACCTTACGCGGTTTATTCAAAATTTATTTGAATTACGCGGTTCTAAAATCAACTTTCAACGTTTCCATCTCTACAGCCATTGACATACTATTATTCATACATAGTAAATATACTAAGAGGTGGCTCTGCCATCGTGTTTCATTCATGTTTGTCACATCATTTGTTTATATAAAGCTATAAGACTGTCAATACATTTGTGGAAGTACAGTAGTTCTCTAACTGCTGAAGAGTCCCAAAACGGCGAAACGGCCGTCCAATGGTTCACTCTAGTGGCATTTTCACATTAGCATTGACATTGTTGCTTTACATTGTCTATACGTTGTTGTTTTAGCTTGCGGTTTATTCAAAATTTATTTGAATAACGCGGGTATAAAATCAGTTTTCAAAGTATACATGATAAAAAACCATATTTACTAGAAAAGACACTAACTGACCAGAATTTTTTTTACGTCAATACTTAGATACAAAATGTGCAACACTTCATATAAATATTTGTCGTGAAAACAGGAATGCTGTATCGCTTTATGTACAACGTACATACCTCAGGCTTGTAAAGAGTGAATATCACTTAAACATTTTTGTTAAGGTAACATTGTACTCACTATATAATTTTGAAAATATAAATCTTTGAAACAGTAACTAAACGTTAATAGAAGAAACTTAAAATATTCTGAAGTATAACACGTTTATATAATTAGTTAAACACAAAAGTTGCACTTGGAACATAATAGATCAACATCAATTAATCCGTGACAGTCTTAAGAATTTAAATGGCACAACCTACATGCTTTGAAGAGTAAATTAAGACGTTGCAAACGTAAATAGAACGTATTTATAAGTTTAAGCGTACTCAAAAATAGTATTGACATGACAACGTAAGTATCAAAATAAACCACGCTCTATTAAACTGGCCAATTTTCAAAATTATAAATTCAAGTATTGAACTTGCTAGACGTCGTTGAATCACACCGTTACAATTTTAAGTATTTTTCCTTGTCGTGTTTTGATATATGGTAATTGGGCGTTTAAATCAAATACAGCATTTTTTTCAAATACAATGTAAGTTTACGGTTTTAGACAAAAACAAATGATGTAACAAAACAGTTAACATATTCTGAAAACGCGTGTACATCAAAAGGAATATAAAAAAGTATGACGTAAAATTTTTGGTATGTTACCCTAATATGTCTTGACTAAAGTTTTTGGTTTGAAAAGAAACAGAATTTAATAGATTAATCTATAATTGCAAAATATAAAGTGGCTTGAAACGAAAAATATAATACACAATTGAGTTTGAGTTACGACTTTAGCCTTGGTATGGACCATGAAAATTTTTAATTTTTTGTTGATATTGAACTTGAACTTATCTTAATTGGTTTCTTTAATACCTTTTATCAACCTTCACGCTTAAAAATTAGTAGATTATTGCTGTAAAAAATGCCTGTGTAGTTCAATTACTTTAGAATAAACAAAAAAAATTAGATTAATAACACATGAGTGAAAAAAATAATCAAAATCTAAAAAGTAAATTAATAAATATCAAATTTTTGTCTGTTAAAAGAAACTGACCAAAATATGGAATAAAATAAATATTTTATTTAAAGTCATAGTTGGTGTATGGATTTTAAACCGCGAATTGTTTGTGTGGAAACCGCATCAGAGTATTCCCAGTACTGATGAGCACGTAAAAGACAAATTATTTTATGCGGCGTTTTAACAAAACCTTTTTGGTTTACGTGGTTAAAAAATCATCGATATAATTACCACTTTTGTATTTTTTTCTGCGTTAGTTATTCCGCAGGTAGTAATGTTTACCAATTGATGCCGTTTGTTGCCACAAAATTTTCTACTAAAGATTATACTTAATTCAACCGATTCAAGTTTTTATACGATCACAAACCAACAATAAATTATTGACGTTCCAGGCTTATCCAAATTGCTGACAAAAAGTAAAATTAAAATTTTGCACTGACTTGGGATAAGGAAGAAAACAGAACTGCGAAAGATTTTCTGAAAACTGGCAAACCGAAATTTGCAACAACTCAAGAAAAAAACGAAGAAGTGTTATTGTGTTTTATAGAAAAACGTACTAGTTTTTTTATTAAAAGCGTGTCAGGTACATGAAATTAGTAAGTGTCCACAGAATTTTGAAAAGAAATTAACAATAAGTGGTTTCAACAAGATCTCTTCCACATTTTAGTCCAAACCGTTGGATTAGTACAAGAGGTGAAAATGAGTCACCACGATCTCCTGATCTAACACTTCTCAATGTTTTCTTTTGGGGGTTTCTGAAAAGTGGAGTAGAGTGTGGAACAAAACTTGAATCAATAAATGTCTTGGAAAATCGCATACTTGAAGAAACCACCAGTATCACAATGGACATACTCCTTGTAGTTCAAAATTTAATTTACGAGCGTTTGGGTCATTGCGAGGCCGAAGAAAGTTTGAAGATTTGTTATAAAAATGGTAGTAAACGTACAAAAAATATTAAAACATTTTATTTTCTCATTTGGTAGTCAACTAAAAAAACTTCGCGTAGCATGAAAGTTCTAAACTATCTAAGAATGAACTTCTTATGCCTATTTAGAGATTTTCAATTCTCAACTATACAAACTTATGTGGAGTGGTTTAGCGTCGCACCAAAATTTTTAGGAAATGCGTCTACGTCTAGGGAGTCCAAAAAAGCGTTAGATATTTGACTGAACTTGGTGTCACAAACTCAAGATAACAGAAAAAAGTGTTGCATTTGAATCCAAGAATCACAAAATTTCATCGTTTACTGGCTTCTTGAAAACGGTCGTAAAGTTTTTTAATGTGACAGTTGAGTCTTCTGTTAGATATCTTCCTCGCCACATCACTCAGACCTCATTCGTATTCACACTGGCAAAATTCTTGACTCATCTAAAGTTTCTAAATCTAATACTTCTAAGTCGGAAGAGTTAACCTTGAAACATTTTTGTAGGAACCTCGATATCAACGTTCTTCCAGCCGACAAAAGCAACGCAATTGTTGTTTTGAACCAAACTAATTACGCTACGTAAATCAATTATATTCTGTCAGAGAAAACGTATACTCTTTTAACTCGTGATCCCACTTCGAGTATTGAACGTGAGGTCAGTCAGATTATCCGATCTGCTAATCTACTTTGTGAAACCAAATTTCGGCTTATCCTTTAAGATTCGAAACCACCTCGCCTATACGAACTTTGCAAAGTTCGCAAACAAGGTACTTTTTTGAGCTATTGTCAGTACTATCCAATCTCCTAGCTACAAGCTAGCCAAGTTCTTGTCCAACATTATTTCTGAGTTTACAGTTAACACTTCTTCCCACATCCTCAACTCTCAGCATTTTATTCAAGGTTTGATGACTATAAAGCTTGAAACCCAAGATCTTTTTGTGTGTTTTGATGTCACTTCACTTTTTACCAAAGTTCGTATTAACGATTCGCACATTATCATGAAACAGTTTTGTCCCGCCATGACAAAGATGTAACTTTGGTTCCTCTTATTGATAAGTGTTTATTATCTACTTACTTCCAATTTGATAACAAATTTACGAGCAAGTTTCTGGTGCTGCTATCGGTTCTCCTCTATCGCCTGTTGTAGGTAATATTTTTATGGAATATTTTGAAACAGTTGCTTTGGATTTATCAATATTAAAACAAAATCTGGTTTAGGTATGTTGACGACACGTTTATTGTTTGGTCTCATGGTCATTTCTAATTGTCTAAGTTTCTTGATTATCTAAACAACCAACACCCAGATATAAAATTTACTATGGAAATTGAAACTAATGGTTCTCTCCTATTTATCGACGTTCTTGTGATTCGTAACCCCCACGTACTTCTTTGCTATTCTGTTTATGGCAAATCCACCCATACCGACAGATACCTTCATGCTTTGTCTCAACATGATCCTGCACAGAAATGTTTTGTTATTGAATGCTTAGATCATAGCGCTTTTTCTATTTGCCAACCTGAGAATCTAAACTCGGAACTCCGTTGTCTTACTAGAACCTTGATAAACAATACAAAATATTCAGCTAGTTATTAATCGTCGTCTACATCCACAAGATCGAGTATCTAAGAACATTTCTACACTTTCATTTCAAGGTATATACCAAATTCCTTGTTCATGTGGTTTAGTCTATATCGGAGAAACCGGTCGTTCCGTTAACACAAGCATTTCATAACATGATCGTTCTATAAGGAAAAGGTATGTTTCTAAGTCTGCGGTTGTTGAACATCATTTTACTCACAATATAGATTTCGATATCATTTCGGTGATTGCAAAATCTTCATTCTTTTTCAATACGAAAATCCGAGAGAGCATAGAAATCGTCAATAACCTCAATCGCGACCATGGTTTCGAACTATTTCTGCGTTGAATTACTCCTTTATCGAAGACACGCCCCTTTTCGAACGTAACTCAATCAGAGTCGCGCATAAGCAGTCGTGCTGATATTTCTTCTTTATATACGGAGACTACTTCTTCTTAAGCCACTCTTATGGAGTTTAGAATCTGGTTTGTCGTTTGCTTCATCGTTTTCTCATTACTTTTTTAGAGTTTAAAATCTTCATTCATAAGTAGATTATCTAACTCTTTAGAGATTCTGAGTTAGATTTCGGTTGCTTGTTTTTAATTTCTTTTCTTTACGTTGGAAACTTAGGTTACAACAATGACAGAGTTTAAACCCGGAAGAGGTTCTTATCTTAGATGAAAATTATAACTGTTAAAATACAATCTCTCATTTTTTCTTTTCGATTTAATACATACAGGGTGATCCAAAAGTTTGGAACAAAATTCATAATTTCCAAAATAATTATTTTGGAAAAATCTCTTGCACATGTCGATTTTTACTTTTTGTTAGACACATTTTAACAAAAAAATTTTACGAAATGAGACGGCGTCCACACGCCATTTTGTAAAAAAAAATTAAATGGAGCAGGGGGTTATGTGGCACATTGTGAATTCAAAATCCCAAATTTTAAAACAGGTATAACAAAATGGCGACCTTTTTTCCTTTCTTGAAGGCATGATAAATTTAAAAAAAAACACACACTTTCACAATTTTATTTATGTAACAAAGTAATCAGATGCATGATAAGTTAGCTAATGATCACCAAAAACGTTCAAATTGTTTGGAGTTCGTGATTTGGCACTGGCCATGACGGGTGTAGACTCTTTTCACGGTACGTTGAATAGTCTCCAGGTCTATGATTTGCATTTCCACACGGATCCGGTTTTTAAGCTTATCTAAGTCATTGGGCTTACTTAAATAAACTTTTGACTTTATATGACCCCATAGACAAAAATCGAGTGAGCGGACAGGCCATTGAATTCGTTTAAGTACTTTCTTACTTTTTGAGCAAAATGTAGGGTAGCGCTATCTTGTTAAAACCAGAATCTGAGTTGAGGTGCGTTTGAACTGTTTACATCTGCCAATGCCGGTACTAGCTCGAATCTTAAGAAATTGATTGGTATCTACAATTATGACGATTCACTTCACTATTGATCGTAAAAATTGCTTTGATTTGCTTCTATCGGATTGCAGCATCAATTTTTCAGAGATCTCGATTTGACGGTCAAAGTCGTCTTCATTCAGCTCCTGAACAAGTTGAAATTTGTAAGGATAAAACCGCTCCATTTTAAACAACCTTTTGACTGTGGTACTGTCGACTGCGTTAACCCGGGCAATGTTCCTTGTTGAAATGTAGGGGTTGTCTTGAGCTTCCAAGAGAATATTCAACTTAGTATCTTCCTCAATTGTTGGACGATCTCGACGAGGATTGTCACCCACACTGTCAGTTTCAACAAATTGGGACAAAATGTTGCTTACCGTTGAGCGTAAAATTGATGTATGGTTTGGATTTTTCGTGTTGAACAATTGACAAGCTTCCGCGTGGGTACGCATTCCGTCACCAAAACCAACCATAATGAAAATTTGAATTCTCTCTTTTCAATTCAATGTCATAATTAGTACTTAATGTAGCAAATGTAATGAGAATAGTTTAAATAAGTGCAAACTAATCGATTGTTTTAAAAATTTGGATTTAAATTCTAATTTTTAAGAGCTTTCGAACGATGTGCCACATGACACCGTTATCCATTTAAGTTTTTTTACAAAATGGCGCGTGCCCAAAATAAATATAAATCGACCTGTCCGAAAAATTTTTCCAAAATAGTTATTTTGGAAATTATAAATTTTGTTTCAGACTTTTGAACCACTGTATATGGTAGTACTAGCGTATGGCAACGCTGCTTTTTGCAATTCCTGTGCTTGAGAAAAATAAAATTTGCTGTAGGTAATATATTTTAAGTTTTTATTTGCGAAAACACTATTTTCAAAAAAAGTTTTCTCGGCGCTAAAAGGTTAAGGAAATTGGTAATTAAGCATTGCTCTCTGTGGATTGCTCGGTTTCAAGTTCAAAGATACATTTTGTTATGGAGGAAAATCAAAACTAACGCTAGATTTAAAATTTGGTGATTTGATAGCGCCATCTAATACAGACATGAGTTTTTATCAAATCCAGCGTCTAAGAAGTTACCTAACTACCAATTTACAAATGTTATAATCTATAACTTACAGGTTCCCTTATAAGCTTCACCTAGTTCAAGAATTGACCAAAGGTGACTTCGATAGAAGAATGGAATTTTGTGAAGTAGTACTTGTAAAATCTCATGTTGACAGATTTTTGTTTAATGTTGTTTTCTCTGATGAGACTACTTTTTACTTGTTGGTAAGGTTAATTGTCGTTATTGGGCTGACAAAAATCCACGTTTAATACGAGATGATCATAGATGAAGACCGCAGAAAATTAATGTATAGACTGGTATCAAGGGAGTGAATGTGTCTAGTCTATTTTTTATGCATAGAAATTTGGACTGAGATAGATATCTGCAATTGTCGAAAAATCAAGCAGTTCCAAGTGCACGTGTAGTATGCCCTAATTATATTGACAACAAGTGGTTTCAACAAGATGGTGCTCTTCTACATTTTAGTCGCGCAGCTCGAGGTTTTTTAAGCCAAACGTTTCCAAACCGTTAGATTGGTACAACAGGTAAAATTGAGTGGCCACCACGATCTCCTGAACTGATACGACTCTATTTTTCCGTCCTTCTGAAAAGTAGAGTGTACGCAACAAATATAAAATCAATAAATGTCCTGGAAAATCGCATGCTTGAAGAAACCACCAATATAACAAGGGATATGTTCCAGATTGTTCAAAATTTTATTTACGAGCGTTTTGGGTCAAGAAGGGTGACAATTTGAACATTTCTTATAAAAATCGTAATAAACGTGCAAAAAACATTAAATCTTATTATTTTCCCATGGTAGTCAACCCCTCAAAATTGTTGAAAGAATTTAGATATCGAGTTTTCGTTTATTGGTTTCATTACCTTTAAAATCAGATGAAACTCGACAGGAGTTGCTATATAAAAGTGTTTAGGTGGTTATCTTTTAAAACAAACTTGACGTTGTATGGAAAATGTGACTTTAGGTGTCCCAAATTTTCAATTTTTTTTTTCTTCACTGCTTAAAAACTTATACCTCCGTCCCGGGAATTTTGGGAAATACAGTATAATCGCCAAATATGCTAACAAATTTTTATTTGCGACAAACATTTTCAAAAAAAAAATTATTGAGCTGTTATTAAATCCAGCGTCTAGTAAGTTGCCTAAATACCAGTTTGGAGAGTCATAGCTGCGACCGCACCAAGAAGGGTATAGGGAAGGCGCTGGTTAGCCCCCATTTTGCGCGCTCGCGATCCTCGCACCGCGGGTTCCCGTTACACAGTAGGCGGTTGAACTAGTAAAAACTAGAGCCCCCCTATCCGCAAGTTTTGCGTTTCGCTCTCTTAGTAGGAAATCGGCAGTTTAGCGTACAGCTCGGGGCGGCTTCTTCTTTCTAACTCTTAATTTCTGGACGTTCTTTGCTGCCCAGTTCAGCACTTTGATACCAGCTTACCCAGTTATGGAGGGTGGCAATGTACATTGAGGCGGCGATAGAGTGCCTAAGCACCCCTCTCCTTCTTTAAGAGACTAATGGCGCACGACGGAATAATTCGACGTCCAACCTGTGCCTACCTAGCTCTCAAGTCCCCGAGAGGCCGACGCCAGTTGATAGAGCTGGTCGCCGCAATAAATAAATGACAAAAAATGAGCTACATTAGCAAGATACGAACATTATTAGACAGTAGAACGTTAAAACTGCTACAAAAAATACAATCAAAATAAGCGCACCTAGTTTAGCACTGCAAAAATTACGACAAAAAAGGTTTTGTTGTGTTTGAAAGCATGGGACGTTTTTAAGTTCTATGAAATCAATAGAAAATAAACTCGTCTTGCTCCAAGTGTGAGTGAATCAGTGAGAAAAATAACTAACTAAAAATTGTCAAATCATGATCGCAGAGTCATGGCTAACTGATAAAATAGGTTGCTAGGTTATCTAAGATTTGGCCATTAGGTCGACATTGTATTCCATAACCAATCTCAACGTGTCTAATTTATAAGTTAATAAAAATTGTTCAATTAAGTAATCATTCACTGTAGCGAAGGCTTTCACGACCGGAGTCTATACTAAAATGAGAACTTCTTCCGGGTTTGAACCGTGTCATTCTTGTAACCGAAGTTGCCAACGTTTCGCCCACTTTCGTATGGAGCTTTATGAGAGAAATCGAAGAACTCAAACAAGCAACCGAAATCTAACTAAGAACTTCTCAAAAGTTAAGTAATCAAGTTGTGAACCAAGCCAGATCCTAAACTCTGAAAAGGTAAGAAAGAAAACGATAAACTTGAAAACGAAATTTTAACAAAAACTACTACAGGGTTAGCTAATAGATTTGTGAACCAAGTCAGATTCTAAACTACATAGATGTGACTAAGAAGAAATACTCTCCATATATAAAGAAGTATTGTCACAGTTGGTTAAGCTAGATTCTGATTGAGTAAATGACCGGGAACTAAAGAGGGGATAGCTCTAAACCATAATCACGATTGAAGTTATTGGGGTGTTTGATGATTTCTACGCTCTCTCTGAAAAAAAATAGAGATTTGGCAATCACCGAAACGTTATCAAAATCTATCTTGTGACCTGTAGTAAAATGATGTTCGGCAACCGCAGACTTGCCTTTTCCTGGTTTTACCAATATAGACTAAAACATATGAACAAGAAATTTGGTATACACCTTGAGATGAAAGTGTAGGAAATTTATTCTTGGGAGAAGGAAGAAACGGAGAGATTTTAATTTAATACCTTTCTTACGAAGAAGTTTCTCTATTTGATCGGTAACATTGTAAATGTAGGGTAAAAAAGCCAACTTCGAATTGGATTCGGGAATAGAAATGTTCTTAGGTAATCGAGTACGAGAATGTAGACAACGATTAATAACTGTACGAATATCTCGTTTCATATAATCATTGTTCACTAATGTTCTAGTAAGATGACAGAGTTTCGAGTCTAGATTCTCCGGTTGGCAAATAGAAAAAGCACGATGAACCAAAGATTCAATAACAGAACGTTTCTGTGCATGATGATGAGGAGACGAAACATCAAGGTATCTGTCCGTATGGGTGGGTTTGCGATAAACAGAATGGCCCAGAAGTCCGTCTGGCTTATGAGTCACAAGAACGTCGAGAAATGGGAGAGAACCACTACTTTCGACTTTCATAGTAAATTTGATATCTAAGTGTTGATTGTTAAGATGATCAAGAAACATAGACGATTCGAAATGACCATGAGGCCAAACAATAAACGTGTCGTCAACATACCTAAACCAAACTTTAGGTTTTAATATTAATGCTTGCAAAGCAATCGTTTCAAAGGATTCCATAAAAATGTTAGCTACAACAGCTGATAGAGGAGAACCCATAGCAGCACCAGAAACCTGTACGTAAAACTTGTTATCAAATTGGAAGTAAGTGGAGGATGAACACTTATTAATAAGAGGAACCAAACTCAAGTTCTTGCCATGTTGAGACAGAATCTGTTCGATGATAATAAGCGAATCCTTAATAGGAACTTTAGTAAAAAGTGAAGTGACACCAAAGCTCACGAGAAGATCTTGGAGTTCAAATTTTATAGATTCTAAACGTTGAATAAAATGCTGACGGTTGAGGATGTAAGAAGAGGTTTTACTTGTAAATTCGCAAAGAATGTTGGACAAGAACTTGACTAGCTTGTAGGTAAGAGAAGAAAAAGTCCGTATAGGCGAGGTGGCTTAGAATCTGAAGGGGTAAGTCGACGTTTAGTTTCAGGAGGTAGATTGGAAGATTTGATGATTTGGCTGACCTCACGTTCAATCCTCGAAGTGGGTTAGAAGAGCGTACGTTTCCTCAGACAAAATAGAATGGATTTTCGCAACATAATCAATTTGGTTCAAAACAGTAGCGTTGTTTTTGTTGGCTAGAAGAACAATAATATCAGGGTTCCTACGAAGACTTTTTAGGGCTAACTCTTCCGACTTAGAAATTTTGGATTTAGGAGTTTTAGATGATTGAAAGATTTTCCAAGTGTGAATACGAATGGGATCTGAAATGTGGCGGGGAAGATGTCTTATAGAAGACTTGACAGGGAATAAAATATCTTCTTTAGGAATACGTTTGGGAGCAACAGCAAAATTCAAACCCTTAGATAGCACCGATTTCTGTTCTGAGGTGAGAACCAAACTAAATAAATTGACAACCGTCTTTAAGGAGTTAGTAGTGGATGAGACTTTACGATTCGTGGATTCCAATAATTAAAACCTTTTGAGATGAGTTTCAGTGGTTAGTCGTAGAGTGGTATCAGACTGCTGGTAAGTAATGTTGTCAAAATGATTTCGATCATTTGGGGATAAAGTGTTGGCCAACTCAAGATGAAGATAAAAGAGTTGTTTAGAAATTGTGTCTAACTCTCGTCTAGCTTGTTTAATCCGTTCGCTTAACAACGCTGAACTAGCACGGTGTAGGATGTTTTTAGAAGAACGTGTCTGAATGTGGAACTCGATTTTGAGAATTGCGGAAATGATATTGTGGTCACGACAGCGACTAAGAAAAGTTAAAGTGACAAAAATTTGATGAGTTTGTGGCAAAGTTTGGAAAATACTCAATTACCTAAGGACATTTCTACTCTCGTATCCAATCCGAAATTGGCTTTTTTACCCTACATTCACAATGTTTGTTACAAGCTTTAGCTGTTTACGAACCTGCACGGCCAACTCTCAATAGTCGGAGAGAGGGGTAGGTTTTCTAGAAGTATATAAAAGATAATTAAGGGCGCCAGAGCCTATCCAAAGTCAGTTCTGCTTGCTCACCACAGAATGGTATCACTTGTAACAAGATGTTAAGGTTCGTAACTGCTGAAAGAAACGAATAAAAGGAAAAGAAACTCAATCGTTAATAACAATGGTGCTTTAATTACTCTATCACGATAAATATAATAAGAATTAAATAGTCAAATCTGAGTAGGTACTAGCGAGAATATACAAAATCGAATCACAGTAAGATAGGCAACTTACATGACATAAGTGAAGAACATGGCTACGAATAGTTCGCAGTAAATATCGTTTACATAATTAGTAATATGGCATTAACGACAATAAGGCAAAATAATTATTATAGCATTAACATTAAATTATCACAATAAATAAGCATAAACAGCATACGTAGTATAAGCAAATTTACTAACTAATGATATTACCATTACGATAATCAGTACGAAGTTATGATTATTGTAAGTTTCGTGAGTAACCTCGTTGACGACGAAAGAAAATTTATAAAAACACTTACCACCAAATACAGGTGTTCCTTTTATGCGGAGGAAGCGCTTCCTTCGACACGTACCCTGTAATTATTTTAATTGCAAATCGTGTCAACCTAATAGCTCACGAAATCTAAATCTACAAAGTCATTACTTAAATTTTAAAATGTACACATAACACAAACCGAACGTCGGATGCTGTTATACCCTTTTTCTATGATTTAATTAATTCCAACAGTAGGCCTTATAAATATTTAGAATCGTTCCAACACAATATTCGTCGAGGGTTATCTCTCGTCTTTCGGTATCGGATAGAATTCATGGGCCGGATGGTGGTAAGAATAGCCGGTGACGATACGAATATCCCACGATCGTAACGAAACCACAATCTATCACAGATGGGCTTTAAATTATAGCTAGAATGCCCTTATTTATTAGGTGACACATGGCGGGCTGCGGGAGTAAATTAGTTAATTAAGGAAACTACATAATTTCCATCGTGTCCCTAACACGTGGATGATTTTAGAGAACGAACTTTCACTCACGCAGCCCTGGATATTACCAGCTACGATGTTAAAGTTAAAAATGTCGGAGAAGACACCGGATGTCGTTTGCGCAATACAAAGTGACCAACGAACCCGATAGATGGCGTCAAGAAATATCAAAAGCAATTTTTAATTAAATTGATATACAGGGTAATGCCTTATTTAAATTTATGCACGTTACAGAATTCCCCCCCCCCCCCCCAGCAAGATAAAAGCGTGGAGCGGAGTTAACGAAACAAAAGCTAAAATGAAGACAGAAATTTAGGCATACGCCAAGGATAGAACCCTTAAATCCAAAACCAACCCAATTCCAAGAAACCCAACCCCGTGTAATCTCATCGGATTACCACAAATACAGAAGAGACAGAGCTTTTCCAGAATCTTAAGAATGCCGACCACCAAAACTGTAACAGAAGCGCACGAAGCGAAAGGTATCTCCAAGAAACCAAGAGTAATTTGATCTAAAAGCAAAGAAAAATACCAACAAGGTTTACTAATTTCCGAAGCGCATAAAGCGATACCAAAAAGTAAGGTACAAACAATCAGTAACCCAATACAGTAAGGACGTAAGTATCAAAAGAATTCCAGAGAAAAGAAAAGAATATAGGAAAGGTAGAAGTTTGGACAAGCGTCCAGGACTAAGTAGCCCTAAAATCCCCTTAAGCCCCAACCCTTAAGTATAAAACCATCGTTCAAAATGGTCCCACAAAAGTAACCCAAAATCCCAAGTACTAATAATCCCCAGAACTAAAATTCGAAGAAAAGGAAAGAAAGAAGAGGAAAGAAGAGAGAACGTAAGAAACTATCAGTTGCTAAGCGAACCCTTGTCAATTATCGGTCACTGTGTTGGACTGTAACAATGAAACTTACAAGCCGATAAACGGAATAGAATATCCCAAGAAAAAAACCAAAGAGAACAGTAGCAAAAGAGATATCCCAAGAATGACTAACAACATCCAGAAAAGCCGAGCAAGCGGAAGTACATAAAGTACAGAAAACGGAGTTGTAGTCTGTTTCAAGTTTCAGACTTACACAGCAAAACGAATAATTTACTAAGCCCAATGTAGCAAAAGAAAGAATTAGCAAAAAGCAAATGAAGAGAAAAGAATATGGTTGCAGTGAATCCAAGAAAATAAAGAAAGACTAAGCTTAAGCAGAGAGAAAAACTTTCAAAGCAACCTCGAACATAACCAGAAGAAAAAGAAAAGTATGAGTCAATAATGAACAGAAAACTTCACTTGCCAATTAAGCATTGTGAGTCAGTGCTCGTTGTGTTGGGATGTCACATTGGAACCTAAATGCCGAAGAACGGATTAGAATATTCCAGGAGCAAAAGAAACCCAAAGAAGAGAAATATCCTAACGGTGACTGACAACATCAAAAAATGCCGACTAAGCGGAAGTACAGAGTACAAGGAGCGACGTTGCAGTCTATTCCAAGTTCCAAACCAAAAACAATAAGACAAAACCCACTAAACCCAATACAGCAAGAAAAGTACCTAAGAAAGAAAAGAAAAAAAGAAACACAGTTGCAGTGAACACTAAAGAAAGAAGTAACTAAAAAGAAAAAGGAGAGTGTTCAAGCAACAAGCCAAGATAGAAGAAAAAAAAGACAAGAAAGATAAGACTAGGTATTTCTATGTTCAACTAATCCCCCAAGAGGTGAACCATAAGAAGATCAAAAAGAAAAAAAGAATTGATGTCACATAGAAAATCCCTAAGCCCAAGAAGAAAAAATGCGAAATAGGAAAGATAAGAGATAGAGAAAGACGGAGAAAGATAAGGCTTGATGTAACTGCCTGATTCATTCTTCACCCCGTAAAAGAATGAAAAGAGAGACCACTCTTCGGTGCCCAACCAACAGCCCTATTAAAAAAATAGAAAAAAAAACAAGGGACGAGAAAATGTATCAAAATTAGCTATAGAACGAATGCGTACCAATTGCTGTCCCAAATTGGAAAGTATACTTCACGACTTTAATGCCGACGAGCGGAATAGAAAACTCAAGAAAAGAAAAACCAAATCCAAAAGCAGAAAAGAGAATTCTATATATGACGTACCGATCCAAAAATGCCGACTAAGCGGATATAAATATATACAGACGGAAAGGTAGTCTGTCCTGAAGTAAGATGGAGAAGAAAGAAACCAAAACAAAAGTACTAGAAACTTAAGCAAAGAAAAGAAAATCGGTGACAGCAATATGAGAGGAACAATTGGGTAGCATCCAAGCTACAACCAACAAGATATCGACGACGTATCTAAAGACTTGAACCACCAGAACCGAAAGAAAAGAACCAAAAGAATAGCAAAGGTCGAAAGTCAAAAGCCCAAAAAGTGAACTAGCACTTACGACGCTTGCGACGCCGATGAAAGCGAAGAGAACGATTAGAAGAAGGAGACACCAAAGAATAATTAGAAGCGACTGAAGAAGGAGATGCAAAAGCAATAGCAGCGGCTTTTACATCCGGAGAAATAGCACGATCCTTATGTAGACGCGTAGACCTTGTAGCAACACTAGTGTTGGAAAGCTTCATCGTTGCTGGCAGAACGTGACGTGACCTAATAGGATTGCTTCGCTGTGCGTTCGAACAAGAACAGTGACGTATAAACTCAGCAACCTTGGGTCTCATATGAGGCCAGTAGAAGTGATAGCAAAAAGTTTCCAACGTACTCCTAACACTGCGGTGTTCACGCTCAGATGGACGATGGTGATCGTGGATTAATTGTTTGCGTTGTTCCGAAGGAACAACTAATTTCCACACGCAAGAGTCAGATGAAGATATGCGTACACGTTTACATAGAAGACCTTTCACAAGACACCAACGAGAGAAACGACGAGGACAAGCAGAAACTCTAGAAACCAAACCTAAGTACCAAGGATCGGTAGTAGGTCTAATAATCCTAGAAACTGAAGAAAAATTTGGAGGAAGAGAAGCTAAAGAACGAACAGGACGTACAAGTTTCTCAGTTTTAGAACGACAGTGTATACAAGTATTAGGCTCCGTATTTATAGAAGAAAGAAGTGAAGGAGTATTAAGAGAATCAGCAACCGTATTAACAGAAACTGCGGTAGTAGCAGTAGTAATCACAGATGATTCTAGAAGTAAGTCATTCCTTTCGGATGTTATAAAACTACGAGAATTGCTACGGTTAAAGTTCAACTCCAAACGTTTGCCTAAAGAAATCAATTGAGAAAAGGATGTAATATCCACCAGTGCAAAATGAGATTGATACAAAGGAGCCAAGTTGCGGCGTACGATTTTAAGCTGCGTCTTCTCCGAGACTGGTTCTAACAATTGCATAAAAAGATATTGCATAGTAGCAACGTACATCACAATAGATTCCTTAGGTTCCATCACTCGATTACGAATAGTATCCATTAACCTTTCATCATAATCTACAGGCAGAAATTCAGCTTTCAGCATCGCAGTAACCTCTTTCCAAGAACGTAAAGTATGTCGTTTATTTCTAAACACAAGAAGAGCTTTACCCGATAACACATCAGAAGCTGAAAGAAAAAGTTGGTGTTGAGAAACTTCACGAGACAAACACAACTCATCAATACGAATAAGAAACTCCATTAGTACAAACGGATCTTCACCAGAGAAAGTAATATTCCAATTAGCCAAGTTCATTTCCGAATCAGAGTCTGATGAAGTAAGAAGTGGTGGTTCTTTATCTGAAGAATACATAGCTAAAACAATAACAAGTAAACAAGAAACTAACCAAAGCAGTCAACTACAACAGAAATGTGCCACCACGTGTCTGGCCAAAATTCAAAATAACAGTAAGTACAAACCGTATTACTACCAACTATGTAATCCAATAAGAAAACAAATTAATCGACGTAGTCGAGTCAATCCAAAAAAAATCAAAGCGAAGGTCCGATTAAAAGAAACGTAAGCAAAGTGCTAATCTACAGTCAAACTGCAGCACTAAAGAAAATAACAAAAGTAAAAGTTAGTAAAGTAACTCAGACGTCAAGTCTAGTAGCAGTAACTAAAGAAACAAAGCAAAGTAAAATCGAACCCACGTAAGACTAAGAAAAGATAAAAGAATCAATAAAGCTAGAAGAACTTATGATCGCACACACTAAATCGCTAGCAAGTCAACAATATAAACTACCTATTCCTGCTAGTAATCTTACCCTAATTAGAGAAAAAAATCTAAACAGCAGAAAGAATTATAATGAGAAATTAAAAAAAAAAGAATCGAAGTCGGGTAGCCAATTTGTTACACACTAAGTCGAGAGAAATTCAACAGTATAAGTTAATCCTACGCTAATCACAATTAAAGAAAATAGCTAAAAGAAATGTAGTGAAATGAGAAATTCGATATGAGATAATCGAGGCCCCACGTTGGGCGCCAATTTTGTTACAAGCTTTAGCTGTTTACGAACCTGCACGGCCAACTCTCAATAGTCGGAGAGAGGGGTAGGTTTTCTAGAAGTATATAAAAGATAATTAAGGGCGCCAGAGCCTATCCAAAGTCAGTTCTGCTTGCTCACCACAGAATGGTATCACTTGTAACAAGATGTTAAGGTTCGTAACTGCTGAAAGAAACGAATAAAAGGAAAAGAAACTCAATCGTTAATAACAATGGTGCTTTAATTACTCTATCACGAAAGATATAATAAGAATTAAATAGTCAAATCTGAGTAGGTACTAGCGAGAATATACAAAATCGAATCACAGTAAGATAGGCAACTTACATGACATAAGTGAAGAACATGGCTACGAATAGTTCGCAGTAAATATCGTTTACATAATTAGTAATATGGCATTAACGACAATAAGGCAAAATAATTATTATAGCATTAACATTAAATTATCACAATAAATAAGCATAAACAGCATACGTAGTATAAGCAAATTTACTAACTAATGATATTACCATTACGATAATCAGTACGAAGTTATGATTATTGTAAGTTTCGTGAGTAACCTCGTTGACGACGAAAGAAAATTTATAAAAACACTTACCACCAAATACAGGTGTTCCTTTTATGCGGAGGAAGCGCTTCCTTCGACACGTACCCTGTAATTATTTTAATTGCAAATCGTGTCAACCTAATAGCTCACGAAATCCAAATCTACAAAGTCATTACTTAAATTTTAAAATGTACACATAACACAAACCGAACGTCGGATGCTGTTATACCCTTTTTCTATGATTTAATTAATTCCAACAGTAGGCCTTATAAATATTTAGAATCGTTCCAACACAATATTCGTCGAGGGTTATCTCTCGTCTTTCGGTATCGGATAGAATTCATGGGCCGGATGGTGGTAAGAATAGCCGGTGACGATACGAATATCCCACGATCGTAACGAAATCACAAACTTTCCCTGATGGGCTTTAAATTATAGCCAGAATGCCCTTATTTATTAGGTGACACATGGCGGGCTGCGGGAGTAAATTAGTTAATTAAGGAAACTACATAATTTCCATCGTGTCCCTAACACGTGGATGATTTTAGAGAACGAACTTTCACTCACGCAGCCCTGGATATTACCAGCTACGATGTTAAAGTTAAAAATGTCGGAGAAGACACCGGATGTCGTTTGCGCAATACAAAGTGACCAACGAACCCGATAGATGGCGTCAAGAAATATCAAAAGCAATTTTTAATTAAATTGATATACAGGGTAATGCCTTATTTAAATTTATGCACGTAACATGTTACAGATCAAATAGGGAAACCCATATTCAAGTCTGCTGTTCCTGAACATCATTTGACTACAGGTCACAAGACAGATTTTGATAACAATCCCTTTCGACCCAATCAGAGTCGAGCTTAACCAGCTCTGACTATACTTATTCTTTATATACGGAGACTATTTCTTTTTACTCATTTCTATGAAGTTTAGAACTTGGCTTGGTTCACAAGTTGATTACCTAACTTTTGAGATGTTCTTAGTTAGGTTTCGGTTGCTTGTTTGAGTTCTTCGATTTCTCTCACGTCCTGATAGAGCCCCTTACGAAAATGGGCAAAACTTTGGTAACTTCTGTTCTTCTGTTACAACAATGACACGGTCCAAACCCGGAAGACGTTCTCATTTTAGTAATAATTTACTGTGTTTTATTTTAAAATTACATCTGGCGTACGCGGCCAATTTTGATGTCATTTCTATCTTGTGTACGTATTTTTTAATGTTATTCGACCTAAAATTTGATCTCTTGTGAATAACCATATTCACAAAAATGCCAACCCAAGTAGAGAAATTCTAAGAAAATACATCTAGGTTTGATCATCACACCAGAATCTCGTAGACAAAGAAAGTAGAAAGAAACGCATCAGTTAAAATCATGCCATCAATGTCTAATTTTTTGATTACTTTTGGTAAGCTTCTTAACCAAACGAAGATCGTTTTGAAATGAGTAAATTTTTGGCGATCACGATAATTGATGATAAAAAAACTTCTCTTGGTTGCAAAACGCAACAAAGTATCTAAGAATGGAACGGCTATAATAATATTGACTACTCTCAAAAAACTATTTATAATAATTTATAAGTGTTGACATAGGGAGTAGGGGCGTATGTACATACATGTGATCCTGGTAACTATTACGATACAAAAATTTGCGCCCTTTTTGTATACAATTAGAATTTATTCATTCTTAAACTAGAAATTGCGAATTTGATAGATGCAATTGTACTTACTAGCAAAATTAGTTTTAAAAAGTTAATTCGATTAATTTTTTTTACTAATTTATTTTGGACACAGTCAATGGCCAAATTACCGTTAATTTACTACGATGTTTACGCATCCATAAACATTTTTAAATTTACGATTAACGAAATCTTGCTGAAAGTTTAATCACTCGACTTATTTATTGATTCAAGCACTCTATAGAGTGGCTTGGAACCATTTCACAAACACGCTTGGATGTTAAGAACTCGTTTTATTCATAAACGCATTTGCAAATACATTGTCAGCAATACTAGGATATAATAGAAGCAGCTGTTGCTTTTGTACGTTTGGCAATGAACTTTTTACTTCTTATTGTCGCGAAGCTACTACGCACTGCAAAGCTTTAGAATTTGCAGTTTTAATAAAGCACGCTCGTGAACTTTATTATTAAAACAAGGATGGCACAACTTGTTGATTTAGTTTGGCTTTTAAATTTTGGCAGACGGTACTAAGCCAACAATCTTAAGTTTTATACGTTTTTTTGCACAGTTGACAATTTAATAGTGTGGCAGATGGTAATCGGAAAAAAACGCCAATGTCCACCTAACAGTGTTCTAATTATATTTATAATATTACGTTCTGCTATTGTATTTTGCAACAATAAAAGAATTGAGTGTCTGTATAAAGTCTGTCCTGGGATATGTGTGTTGTGTTTATTAATAACGCTAAAACCGGGGAGTAGTAGCTCCAAACTTAGTTTTACTTATGTCCAAAATTTGATAATGAAGAAAGGATCGGTTATCGTCTCGATTTGTAAATTGTCTAGGTATGTGTTTTTGTGTTTTTTTTTTTACTATGCTGCATGATTTTTATTGCCATAACTAGGTGTTTGTGTGCAATAAACATTTTTGGCACGACGCACACATTTTTAGCATAACCGGAAGCTTTGACAGTTTTCATAAATACTGAAATATATTCTTATAGCCAATATGCTGCAAATTTATGCATGTGAACCGCGACTGAAGTTCAAAAGCCGTCGATCAAAAATTTAAATGTAAATTACGTTATATAACGTAGGTATGTACAAACAACTTGTTCGAATCGCAAAATACTACTTATCTTTGGTTTAGTTTACCTAATATTAATATTTACCAAATTGTGGTATATAATTACGTTTTAATTCCGTCTTTCTGAGGTTTTGTTTCAGTGTCTTTTCCAACTAACAGAATTAATTGCTGCACTTTTTGAGATTGTTTATAAAGATAATGACGTCATTATATGGTTGTGGGTGCCATTTTCTGAATTGAAATTTCATTGTTTTCTATTATAAAAAATATGTACCTATCTAATATGAATTCAAAAAAATTTGAAATAAGAAAATGTTTGAAAACCTGAAAAACTACTAATGTTTGGTAAATTTCAAATGGTACGTCATGGACAGTGAAAATGGACATGTACACATAGAAATTGAAGAACGTAGTCACAGTCTAAGAATTAACCCCAACTTATGAGCGTGTAATAAACAATTTAGTCTTCTAGATAAATAAAGTACATTACATTTTTACCTTACACCTTATTTACTTTTTACGTACTGAAAACTCAAAACTCTTCTAGTTCACTTATTACTGTCTCCATACCTCACAAAAAAACGATAAAAAACTATAAAAAACAACGCTACATTGAAGTTTGTAAAATTAATTACTGAAAAACGAAATGAGAACAGAATCTATTTTCGGCTTCGTTTACAATTAGATTAATAAATAATCCTTATATAAAAATAATTGCAATAAAATATCTACACGAATACGTAGGCATTGCTGGTTAATTTGGATTTTTAATAGCTGGATAAAAAACAATAAATTTACAAAGCCATATAGTTAACGGGTAATTTCCGGGAAAGTGGCGATTTTGAATGAATTATTATTTATTATTGAACAAACTTTTAATAAATCAATGTTTATAAAAAGTATCAAAAACTGAATCCTACAAATATGAACAACTAAATTAGGAATGTTAATTAGTCCACCAGTCAAACGTAATACTTTTAATTTCTCAAAAGTAACAGTGAAATGTAATTATACTAAATATCTCGATTTTATTCAAAATGTAAAAATTAATTTTTTTGAAATACTAGTGGAATTTCTCTACTCATCTTAGAAATGCAAAAAAAAAATTGCAATGTAGGTTCTTGTGTTAAATCTTAGTGGTGTTACTTGCACAATTTCACATGGAAAGCTTTTACACATCGACCTAAAAAACCGGCATTGCTGCGTCCACTTGTTTTTTTAGGAATAACATTATTTAAATTGTATCTGGTTCTGTTTTGTCTTCACAGTTGCACACGAGAGTCCTGCGATGACGAGCAAGTGTTTTCATTCAAAAATATAACGTTTGACCAATTTCTATTAAAATTTTCGATATAAAATTGCAACCTTATTGCAGTACGCTCCG
The DNA here is from genome assembly GCA_035610365.1 of Aquatica leii. NCBI lineage: Eukaryota > Metazoa > Arthropoda > Insecta > Coleoptera > Lampyridae > Aquatica > Aquatica leii. The sequence continues at coordinate 69,434,077 of CM069437.1, forward strand.
GTGAAATTAAAATTTTTCTAGCGGGTTGACGACAATGTCTTCCTCCATGAAGTAGTCGACGCATTTTTTTTTTAAATTTGAACCGTTAACTTTATGATGGCATTATCTTGAACCGGTGTTGTAACACGTGATGCAACGACTTACAGTTTGTTTCTAAGTTAAAAAGAAAAACTTCCTTTTATTGACAAAGCCACAACCAGAAAAGCTAAGAGAACTTGAATTTAAAAATGAATGCGATTTATCTATTGCTTACTAAACATTAATTCGTGAGTTATAAAATGTATTAACATCTAACTACATCTAATAATATATTACCTAATTATAAATTTTACTTGTAAAAGAAAAATCCATTCTTTGAGAGATTCTGTTGACCAATCCTCTAAAACTATACATCCCCAGGTTTCTACAAAACAATTACTTTGACCTATTCACCTAGGCATGTTTAAAAATAAATTGCCCTTACATTAGCATATATTAAGTTGTCTGAATTTTCTAAGTATAGTGTTACGTGGTTGGTCTCGTAACTAAAAAAGAGCGACGACTAACTCAGTTGTTCCGGCGATAGAGTCGTAGGCTTTGTAGTGTTAGATTATAAAATAATTAAAAAACGCACCAAAGCGATGAAGGACTAGAATTGGAAACATCGTTTAAATCTACCTGCAGTTCAAAAAGAACAAATGACAAGACAGATGTGGTAACACCGAATATATATTTGTTTTATCACAGACATTAGTTCGAAGTAGAAGAAACTACATAAGTAAATTTATAAAAATTCTATTAAACATTAGCACGTAGGTCGGTATCACAGCCAAAATATAAACTACGCCCTCGACTGGGCAACACGTCGTACAGTAAAGTGACCTAGTCGGCCTAACTTTTACATTCAGAGAAGGAATGACTTTACATTTGTAAATTAAAATACACAAATACAAAAATCGAGGATTTAGAGAATCAAAGCGCACCGTATAATCTGTGACAACAAAACGATTTTATAAATAATTGTGTTAACATGTACGTACGTCAATCTACAACCTACATGACCATCAAAATACTAAAAACTTTAAATAGTTCCGTACCAGTATTACCAAAAACTTAACAAAAATCTAACACAATAGAAAACGTACATACGGCGTTACTACAAGTAAATTTCTTTTTTATTTCATACGATCAATGAAAATAAGCGAATGCGCAGAGTTTCCCTCCAATTAACTTCGTAAATTCGGTAATTGTTTTCTCCAATATGATTGTATTCAACCCTTCGAAAGTGTAGGTGGTGTTAACTCTACTGACGTGACTTCATGGATATTTTCCAATTGCAACATGTCTTTATCAACTCTACAGATACAGAACACAAGTGAAGGTGTGGAAATCTGCTACAAACAATTACGAAAGAATCAAATTAAACCACAATAACAGAAATAAGTGCTTATCCCGAATATGCTGACTACAGTAAAAAGCTGTAAGTTGTTTGGAGGCTGTAAAATCTGATGAAATGACGCAGCGGCAAGCGGCGGATCGGTTTAAAATACTGCAAAGCGTTATTAAAAACAAACTGAAAATTTGTTTTCAAGCACGCCGGGTCATCCGAAAGTCTCTGGCTACTCACGTCAATAAAATGTACGAATTTGGCTTCTAAATAGATGGACTCGATTTATTATTCATCGTGAAAAATGTTACAAGACCAGGGAAGACCATTTCATGTTTTTCTGTTAATTTACCAGGCCGTGAATGGGCAAAATCTATTTTAAAGAGGCATCCTCAACTGACAGTATCTCGAATATGAAAAGAAATTGACGAAAAAGTAGTGCCATACTACTTTGTACAGTTAAATGAAGTACTTAAAGACGTCCCACCTTAAAACATATACAATTACGACGAAACTTGTATGTCTGATGATCCAGACAGGAAGAAAGTTATCTGCCGAAAAGGGTTTAAGTAGCCATAGCGCATAATAAACTTGTCAGAGTCCAACATTAGTGTGATGTTTTGTGGGAACGCTAATGGTGAATCATTGCCTCCTTAAATCATTTATAAGGCTGAGCACTTGTGGACCACATGGTCCAAAAATGGTCTTGCAGGGGCACGATATAATAGGACTAAGCAAGGGTTGATCGATGAAGCTACTCTTGAAAGATTGGTTCTCAGTCCACCAAAAAAACAAGAACAGAAAATAGTTTCACAGAAGACAATCTTAGCTCACATGTGAGTTTAAGCGTGGTGAGGCTTTGTGAAGCTAATGATATCCACTTTGTATGCTTGCCTCCCAATTCTTTGTAGCTTATTCGGCCTTTAGGTCTGACCTATTTTAAGCATCTTAAAATGAAGTGGAGACAGATCCTACCTAACCCAGTGGAAGTAGTATGAAAGCGGCAAAACCGTTGCAACATTGCCAATGACATTTTTCCATAATTGTTGAAAAAGTGAAGCAAAATTTAAAGTTTGGCTCCAAGAAGACTGGCATATATCCAATTGACAAAGAAGACGTTTTAAAACGCTTACCGACCGCAAATACATCTGTTAATTTGGAACTGGTAGTAGATACGTTTATCCACCACTTGGAACTAAACAGACAAGAAGTTCTCAAACCCCGATTCATAAAAAACAAAAACTAGATGTTTCTGCAGGTAAAAGTATTACAATAAGATAAGAATGTCTTCCGGGTTCGAACCGTGTCATTGTTGTTGTAACCGCAGTTGCCAACGTTTTGCCAACTTCCGTAAGGGGCTTCATCAGGGCGAGATAAATCGCAAAACTCAAACAAACACTTGAAAAAGCAAACGAAAATCTAACAAAGAACCACTACCGAGTTAGGTAATCAATTTGTGAACCAAGCCAGATTCTAAACTTTGTAGAAGCCCCTTACGAAAGTGGACGAAACGTTGGCAACTTCGGTTACAACAACAATGACACGGTCCAAACCTGGAAGACATTCTTATCTTAGTATAGATTCCGGCCGTGGAAGCCTTCGCTATTACTTTAAAAGTATTACAGTAACAGGTACTATTCAGTATGAAGTAAAAAAAGAAAGATGAAAAGAAAAGCGAAAAAAAAGAAGAAAACTGTTGTAGCAATAAAATTATTTAGATTTATTACATATCTAGTTAGCTAATATATTGTCTGACGTAAAATAAAATAGTTGTGTAAATCAAATCATTAAAAACTTAAATAGTAATTACTGAATATATACTATTATTTTACCTAATTATAATAGGTTATGGGCCCAGTAGTTACGTGTTAATTTTATTTTACGTTCAAGTGATAGTGAATGAAAAGTAAAAAAATCATTCTCGCATGGTGTGCTGCATTGTTACAATCTTTATTGATTAATTTCTGTTGTTGTAATTTAATTAAATTACTATAATGGCAACGGTGGGAGATAAAATTTCAATTGAGAAGTTGGAAGGTGCAGTGAATTGGACAAATCGGAAAATGTTGATCCAGTTATTGTTACCAAACCATGCTCTGATTGACATTGTTTTTGGTAAGTCCGTAAAACCAATTGAAGATGATATTGAACGAGAAAAATGGGAATCTAATGATGCCGACGCTATGTTGTATATACTGACTACACTTGGCGAAGAACCTTCGACATTAGTGATGACTTGTTCCAGTGCTAATGAAGTTTGGGGTACTCTGATTTCAGTGTATGAGCAAAGCAGCGAACAGAGGCTAGACAGACTGTTAGAAGAATTTTTCCGTTGGGAAAAAGATCCTACAGAAGATATTGCAACTCATGTAGCAAAATTACAAAGGCATTTTGCTGAACTGAATGACTCTTTATTGCAACAAGATGAATCAAAACTTAGTGATCGAGTTTTAATTGCAAGAATCTTGTCTACATTAGGACCTGCATTTCGTGAGTTTAGAAATGTCTGGGAGGCAATGTCCGCAAAAGACAGAACAATTAAAACTTTGATTGAGAAGCTAAGGACTATTGAGCAGCGTGACAATGTGGAGTTGCAGAAGACAGCACTCTTTGTAAATAGTAAGATGAAGAAATGGGAAACTCAAAAAGAGGATGTTATCAAACCTACTTGTGAAGAGACTTCTAACGTTAAGAAAGAGTTTAAAGTCATCAAGTGTTTTAAATGTGGTAAAAAAGGTCATATAGCTTCAAAGTGTCCATCGAAACAAAAACCAGAACAATCGGACCAATCTAATTTTAGTTTTGTTTTTTCTGATAGTGTGAAGTACTCGGAACAGTGGATTGCTGATAGTGGTGCAAGCACACACATTACTTCAAACAAAAGTTACTTTAGTGAGTACAAACCATTCCAAGTACCATGTCCAATATACGGTTTTAGTGCATCAAGTAAAATTTTTGCTGTAGGTCAAGGAAATATCATCATTGAAACTAAAGTAAATAGTAATTGGATTAAAACCCAATTAGAAAACGTTTGGTATGTGCCAGAAGCTAACAGGAATTTGTTTTCTATTAGTAAGGCCACACAGAAGGGACACACGTTCATTGCAGATTTTAATCAGTGTCGATTTACTATTAACAAAGGTAAGAAAACAACAATGACTGGACACTTAATGGGTGACTTATATTTTTTGGATATACGAGTTGTGTTTCCTGCTAAAGGGTTGGTGAATTTTGCAACAAGGCAAGATAGTGTGCAGCTTTGGCATGAAAGACTTGGGCATCAAAACAAACGCCATGTAATGTCTGTTCTTGCAAAATATTGTATTAATGTGCCTAAAGAAGATTATTTTTGTGAGGGGTGTGCTCTTGGAAAGTCACATCGTGCTTCATTTCACTCTAGGCCTAACCCTCCTCAAGCAGTAGGCGAGTTGATCAGTGCTGACGTTTGCGGACCAATGGAAACTAAGTCAATTGGTGGAAATCGATACTATGTACTTTTTAAAGATGTTTTCAGTAAATATCGTCGTATATTTTTTATAACTCATAAAAGTGAAGTTGCAAACTGTTTAAAAGTTTTTCTTGCCGAGGCCAAACAAACTGGGAATCTTGTGAAAGAACTGTTGTCTGATAATGGGACAGAATTTATATCGAAAGAGTTTGTGACAGTAGCTCAAGAAAGCGGTGTAGTGTTGCGAACTACATCACCTTTTTGTCCAGAACAAAATAGGACTATTGTGGAGTCGGCTCGCTCTATGTTGCAAATAAGCAAACTACAAAAATCTTTGTGGGCTGAAGCTTGCAATACTGCGGTGTACATATTAAATCTAACCGGGCCCAGTCTAGTAGAAGGTAAAGCCCCACTGGAATTATGGTCTGGCAAGATAGTTAACAATCTAAAGGATTTAAGAGTTTTTGGTACTGACTGTTTCGTACATGAGCCAAAACAGAAACGAAAGAAGTGGGACGCGAAAAGCATTCCTGGGAAATTTGTAGGATATCATGGTTTCAGGGATGGCTACAGAATCTATGTTCCAAGTAAAAATAAAACTGTGATTAGCCACGATGTAAAGTTTAACTCTGAATTAATTGAAGCTTGTTTGGAACCCCCGAAAACGGTTAATTTTGATCTTGTGCCATCTGAACAAGAAACAGTGAAAGTAAATGAAAATGTACAAATTGAAGATAGTGTTGTACCAAAAACATTCACAGAAGACGAATTGTCTAAAGATGTGACTGAAAGACATTACCCGGAAAGGATAAGGACTCCTAAGGTATTTCCTAACCATATATATTTAGCTACAGATGCAATTTCTGAACCAATAACTGTAAAAGAAGCTTTGTCTGGTAATATGCAATTAGAATGGCATTCTGCTATGTCTAATGAAATTGAGTCGTTTAAGAAAAACGATGTTTGGGAATTAGTTGATAAACCTGTAGGTAGAAATATTGTGCGAAACAAATGGATATTTAAACTAAAAAAGAATTCGAATGGTGACATTATTAAATGGAAAGCTAGGTTAGTAGCAAAGGGTTGTAGTCAAAAATTTGGAATAGATTTTTTTGAAGTATTCTCGCCTGTATTGCGGTATGAAACATTTAGAATGTTATTAGCTCTTAGTGTGCAACTCAATTTGAATATAGATCATCTTGACGTAGAAACGGCATTTTTAAATGGCGTATTAGATGAGGACATATTTATGTATCAACCTGAAGGTTTTGTTATAGACGGTCAAGAAAACAAAGTTTACAAGCTTAAAAAAGCCGTATATGGTCTGAAACAGTCGTCAAGGTTGTGGTACCTTAAAGTTAAAAATATTTTAATTAATTTAGATTATGTACAATCGAAATATGAACCTTGTCTTTTTACTAAACGTAATAATGGAAAGATAGTTATAATTGCTCTTTACGTTGATGATTTTTTTATATACTATAATGATTGTGATTCTGCTTATAGCTTAAAAACAGAGCTAAGTAAGAAATTTAAAATTAAGGATCTTGGACCGTTATCCTATGCATTGGGAATTAAAATTGTTCAAAATAGAAACGAAATTTTTATGTGTCAAGATCAATATGTAAAAGAGTTGTTGTATAGATTTGGAATGGCTGACTGTAAGATTGTGAAGTCTCCTATGGTATACAATGCAAGATTCACTGATACTAATTTTATTGAGAATGTGCCATATCAAGAACTAATTGGCTCATTTATGTACTTAAGTGTTTGTACTAGACCTGATATTACGTTTGCAGTATCATTTTTAAGTCAGTTTAATAAAAACCACACTGTTGAGCACTGGCAAGCAGCTAAAAGGATTCTGCGATACCTAAAAAGAACTAGTAATTATGGCATAAGTTACAAATGTAATTTTGAATGTAAGCAAATTAGTTTGTTAGGTTTCGCAGATGCAGATTGGGCGAATGACGCGAAAGATCGCAAGTCTTATACTGGTTATGTTTTTAGTATAGGTTCTGGGCCTATTTCGTGGGGATCTAAAAAGCAAAAATGCGTTTTCTTTATCTTCAACCGAGGCAGAATTTGTTGCTATAAATGAGGCTGCCAAAGAAGGAGTTTTTCTCCGCTCTTTGTTAATCGAAACTTGCACTGATTTTGTTAACTGTAATGGTCCAGTGATACTTAAAAATGACAATCAAAGTGCAATAAAATTAGCCGGTAATAATACTTTTCATTGTAAAACAAAACATATTGATATTAAATATCAATATATTAAAAATATTATGGATGATGGGATCATTTGTCTGGAGTATGAGCCAACTGATAAAATGGTGGCAGATGTACTTACAAAAGGACTAGCGACCCCAAGACATAGCTTGCTTTCAAACAGTCTAGGTCTTAATGATAATAATTTTAAGAGAGAGTGTTGTAGTAATAAAATTATTTAGATTTATTACATATCTAGTTAGCTAATATATTGTCTGACGTAAAATAAAATAGTTGTGTAAATCAAATCATTAAAAACTTAAATAGTAATTACTGAATATATACTATTATTTTACCTAATTATAATAAAAACAACTGAAACTTTGAAGAGGAAAAACACAAGAAAAAACTGGGAAAGACCCCACATGCTCAAACTGCAGCAAACACGGAAAATACGACGCCAAGCCACGAAGTGGTAGACAACAAATGCCCGTCTTACAAACATGCAATACAGCAAGCACTACAAAGAATAGACTATGGCTACACAAATTAAAAATCATAACAAACAAAGCAGCAGAACAATTCAAATGGGCCAACTTATTATGCAAAATGCTCGAATTGTCACCGACGCAGCAAATATAGTACAAGACAGGCAGGACTGGGTATATACCACGATTAATAAGTACACCGATAACAAGAAGATATGTACAGAAATAAAAGACCCAAACTTTGACCTCTACGCAGTTAACCTGTACTGCAAGTTCAATGAAGACATTGCATCATACATTGAATACCTCGACAATCATCTCGAAGAATTGAGGGAAGCCAACGTAATAATCGCCTTAGACGCCAATGCTAAGTCAAAACTATGGCACAGTGCCACCACAGACGCCGAGGCAGACTACTGGAAGACCTAATCGCCAGACATCACTTAAATGTCTTAATAAGAAGCGGCAACCTTAGTACGTACGACCACCACACTCAAACTAATATAGACCTAACACTCACAAATGAACATCACGAGATGGAAAGAGGTCAGTAGTCACCACCAATCACGTGGGAAGTAGGCCAAGGGAACTGCTACAGCAGACATATCGCCTTAAATAGATATAACGTCAAAGCCGCAAACTAGCAAAAGTTCGACGAAACTATAATCCAAAAATGTACAGAAACCCACCAAGAGCCCAACACTAAAGACGACATAGACAACCTGGCCATAAATATCACTGAAATCATAAAGAACGTATGCGAACAGGCGATACGATACAAACAAAACAAATACGTTAACACGGTAAAAACCGAAAAACGCAAAAGCCTTGTGGATCTCGTCACAACAGAGGGGAACAGTAAACCCGTGGGGTCTAATATGCAAAATCAGCACAAATCAAGGAAACAAGCAACCTACATAAGTAGTGTGATCAAAGAAGACAACAGTGAGACCATAAACACTAAAGACACAATAGAATATCTCATACAAGAACTACAACTACAGGACGCTACAGAAAACGAAACCCAGACCCACAAAGAACTGCGTGCAAAATCTAAAGAAGAATATACCGAACCTGACGACCTCCCAATCACAGACGATGAAATAGCAGCTGCTATAAGCAAAACAAATAACAAAAAAGCAGCTGGCCCCGATCTACTACCGCCAGAGACTATCAAAAGAGCCTACGTAAACATGCCAGATCAAATAAGCATGCTCGTAAAAGCGTGCCTAAAACTCGGGTACTTCGGATACTTCCAAAACAAGGGGACCAAGACCCAAACAATGCGAGGTCATAACGCCCGATACTATTACTTATCCTAGGAAAAGTGATCGAGCGCATTATACCAAACCGACTCAATTACTTCCTAGAAAAAAACAAATATTACTATTCCAAACAGTACGGCTTTCGAGAAGGCAGATCGCCAGAAGACGCTATCCGAGAGGTCTATAGAATTATAGAGAAAGAAACTAATCAAAAACTAGCTCTGGGGCTCATGCTGGACATTAAAGGGGCATTTGACAACCTCTGGTCGCCTAGCGTCTTTGAAAACCTAAGAAACGCAAAATGTCAAGGCAACTTGTATAAGTTAGTATAATCTTACCTAGAAAATAGATCAGTTAAAATAACAAACTTGACTATACGAAAGAAAATCACAAAGGGGTGCCCATCCTCTGGAACATCCTGTTCAACAAGAGCGTAACAGGAGAAAACGAAGTGCTATTTGCTGATGACAGACTAACGATAATAAAAGACAACTCAAGAAAAACGATCGAGAAAATAGCTACAGTAATAGCGACCCAAATGAAAGAATGGTGCGAGCCCGACAAACTTCAAACGTCGCTGGAAAAATCGGAAATGGTCATGCTAAAAGGAAGACTAAACAGAAATCGCCCACCAACCGTTAAGTTAGGTACAAATCTGATCCGACTAGTAAATGTTACAACATTCCTAGGATATGAAATACAAGAAGGTCTCAAACCTTATGACCAGATGCACTAGCAAAGCCAAACTAATGACTCAAAAACTAGCATGGGCGGCTACCCTACCTGGGGTCTAAACAGTAAGACGTGCAAAATCTTAAACACCGGAGCCATTCTCCCAATCCTCACGTAGTGGACAGCTGGGGCAGACAAATAAGCAACTTGCAAATAAAAAAGCTAACCCAGACGCAAAGACACCCCCTGCTACAGATACTAAGAGTTTTTAGAACTACTGCTACCGAGTCACTACAAGTAGCGGCAGGCCTAACCCCAATCAATCTAATGTTAAAAGAGAAAATGCAAAAGCAGAACAATCGCAGGGGAAAACAAATAGAGAAAAACCCTGACATCATAGAAAGGGAACATCCATCAACCCCGCACCAAAACAAAAGAGACGAAACCCAAAAACTAAATAAAAATGAAATATATAAGAAAATACGCGAACAAACCATATTTGAATGGCAAAGAAATTGGGACAACACGAACAAAGGCAGAAACGCATACAAATTTATACCAAACATCAAAAAAAGAATATGCACTCTCAAAAACTGGATCTCAAAGAAAAATACTACTCAGCTAATCAGCGGGCACGCCAGGCTGAACAAATATTTACTACGAACCAATAAAGCAGAAGTCAGCACCTGCAACTGCACCCTAGAAGAAGAAGAACCCGCACACGTAATATACACGTGCCCAAAATACGAAATGGAAATGGAAAAATATCGGAATTAAAGAAGAACAATATAGACTGGCCAGTACCAGCACACAAACTGCTTGACCAAAACAACAGAACGCACTTCGAAAGCTTGTGCAAAATAGTACTCAATAAGATATTCAATAACTAAAACTGCTAGATAGTAACGCATGCACGGGGCAAGGGATGGTAACGAAGACACACACACACACACACACACACACACGCACGCACACACTATTATGTAGGAGTGTGGTAAAAACAAACCTCGCGCACGCAGAGTCGGTTTCTTGAAGTAGATATGTGTTCCTCTGGAATCATGGAGAAGCAGTATCTGCCCGTTACCACGGCTTAATCTATTCGTTTGTAATTCCTTGCTTTATCCAGAGCGTAATTTACGTCAAAATTTCAATTTTTGATTTATCAAATCTTTTTAAGTTGGAGAATTGCGTTTACTATTTGAATGATCATTAATTATCTATCGTTTTCTTCATATGTCACAGCCCACCTAACACAAATTGTAACGTCCCGTTAGAGTTCATTACATTAAAATTCAATTTTACATTCGTTTATTTTCTGCAACTAATATGGTACGTAAATTTATTCAGTTTGACAACGTCGCGTGGTATTTCGGAAGCGTCTGCGTACTCGACTTGAGTATTAGCTTAAGCTTGCACTTCCGTTTGAACAATCTTGCGTAATTCACGTGAGTGATGCGAGGAAGACAAATTTTCTTGATTATGGCGTAAAAACCCATGTAATTTAGTTTTACTACATTCCATCTAATTGTTGATGAGTTTACTGTTATTTTGATATAATTTTTCTATCGAATTCAACATTTTTAGTGATTTCAAAATGTTACGCAATAGTTAAGACAAAGGAATTTATTTTGAAGGCCGTTGCTAAATGCAGCGTGAGTATATCATGTCATTTGAAAAACCATTCTAATTATTTATATTTAGGGTCTTTTACTTTTTATTCTGGATCTTTTTATTTTCTGGTATTTCGTTTTACTAGATCTTTTATTTTGGTTTTGTAGTTTAATTAATGGATTATCAGTTATTGAAGTTTATTATGCTTTGGTTTTATTCCTGTTGAAGAATTTTATCACGTCAACCAAGATGTGCTAAAAATAGAAGATATCCGATGTCATGTTAATTATGGTGAGTCAACTGGAATTAAGTTACTACATTTTACATTCAAGTAATTAAATTGTGTTATTAAAACTTTTCGGAAATCAAACTCGTTAACAAAATCAAACGTTTACGACATTTGCATTTAATATCAATTAATAATTAAGTATAAGAGTTGATGCTTTTTATTCATCACCGATTTAAAGGTGATTGGCGCCCAAATATTGTTTTAATCCATATTTTGTTTTATTCAAATACTGTTTTATTCTAAATATTGTTTCGATTCAAATAATGTTAATTTTTCTTTAATGTAAATAGTGTATTAGGTTATAGTTAATAAATTAACGGAGTTCACGTCTTTGTATTTATTTTCATTCAAACTCACACCCAGAGGTCTGTGCTTCCGATTGCTACCGTGGTTATATTATTTTGCTTTTAATTAATGTACTTTCAAATTTTTTATTATACGTTCTTTATTCCGGAGTAATTTTTCATTACAAAATATGTACCAAGTACGTATCGGGTATGTAAAAAAGTTCTCTCTTTACATACTAACGAGTGCTCACAGAGAATTTGATTAGCTTGGAATGTTTGCAACATCCACAGTCATTCTTGCATACCTGGTACGTTCTATTTGTGACATTTGTGGTGCAAATAAACGTCTTTGTACACTGAGAAATATACCAGTCACATTCTCGAACCATTGCTCTTAGTATCCGTAACTGTTCACGCTAACCACTATGCTACTGTCACATGCATAGTTGGTGCAAATAGAAGAAATATTACTTACTGTATAAAGTTCAGTAATTTACTACTTTATTATTATATTTTATATAGAATTTTGTATTATTCTACAAATTTTTATGTAAATCAGTGATGCGAACGTCTGAGATTCTCCTTGTAAGCGTTACATTTGTTGTAAAATATTTTGTAGCAATTTTTGCTGTAATTGCAGTAATGAATACTCACACTGTTGCTCTCTATCTTTTATTTTTGTTTGATTTCATGACTTTTGTACAGGCGTAAATTTGTTTAAAATGAAATAGTATTTATATATTTAAGCGGCTTTCAGCTTAGACCGCGTCGTAGCCAAAACAAGAAGTAGAACTTCGCTTTTGTCGTATTGTCGTTTGTGGACCCACACAAACTGACGTTTCGCAAAACATTGCAGCTTGCATCTTCAAAGTATTTATATCATATCATATATCATTAGTGAAATTTACGGACCTTATCTTTCCGTTACCGCTTGACTGACTCCGTTATTACTCGGAGTAAGTGTTTGTGTCTTTTCCAAGAAGGTTGATCTTTGTCTTAGAAGTTGTAATACTGGTAGTTCACAAAATGCCTTGTTCTTGTGGATCAAATTATATAGGACACACGAGAGGCTCTATTGAAGTTAGACTAAAGGAACATATGGCTGACTGCAAACCCCGCAGAGTTACAAAATCAGCAGTGACAGAACAAGTGTGGAACCAAGAACAAACTAAAGTGTTGGCTAGAACTCCTTTCGACTTTCCGCGAAGCTGTGGAAATAAAAAAACATCTATATAACATGAACCAAGAAGACGGTTTAAGAGTCAGCAAATCTTGGCTACCATTATTACATCCTCTTCGACAAAGATCGACCTTCTTAGAAAAGACCCAAACACTTCTCCGAGTAATAACGAAATCAGTCAAGTGGTTATGAAAGATAAGGTCCGTTAATTACGTTAATTGCAAATGATATACACAAATATCGTCACTTACACTTCTTTTTCAGTGACATTTACCACTCTGAAGATGCATGCTGCAAAGTTTTGTGAAACGTCATGAACGACGATACGGCAAAGGCCAAGTTCTACTTTTTGTTTTGGCTCTCAAGGAGAGACTAGGATCAAGACTAAAAAGTCTGGGTGTTTAATTACGACGCGGTCTAAGCCGAAAGTCGCTTATCATAAACAAAATAACCGCGATAGCTTAAAATTTTATAAAATGAAATAAACATAGAATGTGGTCTTTGATCTGATACACTAAAGTGTGTTATTTTGGCATTCTTTAATATATTATATATTGTCGTATCTTAATAAATGAAAGGATTTTTTTAGCCGATTGCAAATTTTATTATTATTATTATTAAAACACATGTCTATGGATTTTTGGCACAAGATCTTTCAAATGTTAAAACTAATATTCCACGGTCTATTTTAAAATAAAGAATTGTTTGATTTCGAGTACTAGTAATTTTTTCAATTTGATTTCAGGTATCGGCAGTCTCGTTTTAATGCCAGAAGGATACGCAAACGTGTAGTTTTTAAACACGGCGATTGCAACGTAGTACAGGGTAACGTAGCAAAAAGACGACGGAGATATTTACAAGACATCTTCACAACGCTCGTCGATGCGCAATGGAGATGGACTTTACTAGTTTTCTCGATGAATTTTTTACTCTCGTGGTTAGGTTTTGCGATTGTGTGGTGGTTGATCGCATTTTCTCACGGTGATATTCTTATAGAACATATGGTAAGTTGTAAAGAAAATTAAAACGCGTTATTAAATACCCGATGTTTTTAGAACAACCAATCGTGGACGCCGTGCGTATCAAACATAAACGGCTTCACGTCCGCCTTTCTATTTAGTGTCGAAACTCAACATACTATAGGGTATGGTGGTAGAACAACGACTGAAGAATGTCCTGAAGCGATATTCGTAATGTGCCTTCAAAGTATTACCGGTGTCATGATACAAGCATTTATGGTAGGGGTCGTGTTTGCAAAATTATCACGACCAAAAAAACGCACCCAAACACTGTTATTTTCAAGAAACGCCGTTATATCCCACAGAGACGGTTTGCCATGTTTAATGTTTAGAGTTGGAGACATGCGAAAAAGTCACATAATTGAAGCTCACGTGCGATCCCAATTAATTAGGCATAAAGTTACCAAAGAAGGGGAGAGCTTACCGTTCTATCAGACTGAGTTAAAGGTGAGTGCGGCGTTATCGCATTTTTACTCTAATACGATCTGCTTAGATTGGCTGTGACGGAGAAGAAGATAAAATTTTTTTTATATGGCCAACGACTATTGTACATAAAATTGACGAAACTTCTCCTTTGTACACGATGTCTGCTACAGACTTATTACGGGAACGGTTTGAAATTGTGGTTATTCTTGGTAAGTGTTTGTTTTTGTCCAGTTTAGAAAAATAAACTATGCGTTTAGAGGGCGTTATTGAATCGACGGGCATGACTACACAAGCCCGCTCTAGTTACTTACCGTCAGAGATACTATGGGGGCATCGATTTCAACCCCTAGTGTCTTTCAAAAAAGAAACTGGAGAATACGAAGTTGACTATGCTTTATTCAACAACACCGTTGAAATTGACACTCCTCTATGCAGTGCCAAACAATTAGACCAACACCGCAGTGTCTTCAACCAAGGTTTAGGTAAGACCTAAATCTACATCTACTTACTCACCAAAAATATTAATTTTATAGCAAACTGTAAAGTTCTTTATCAAAATGAATTAAGACCAAATTACAATTAATTTACTTGCAGATTTAACAACGAATTGCAGGCGATCAAGGTAATTTGTGTTAAAAAAAAGCCGCATCGCCTCAAAACCCCGAAAACTTAATGTATTCACTGCTTACGCGTTTTGTCTTAACATATGTTTTATTATTTACTCTACGTGTCCCTTCAATTTTATTTATTTTGCAGATCATTTAACAACGCAATTTCCAACAGCACGCTCTTGCTCGAGCAGCTTGTGTAGTTTTGATTCGTATTTTATTGAAGATAGAACGGAATTGCCTATTAGTCCCATACCAGTTACAATAACTGCACCCGATGGATCTCCACTACAAGATAACGATAAAAAAAGAAGCGCGTCGCTACCAGACGCCGTTGGAGTTTGACGATTAGTACTTAATTAATGTGATAAAATAATTTTTTTTGGTTCTTAATTTGTTAAACCAAAAGAATTGTTGATATGAGGTCCAAAGTAACTAATTTTTCAAGTTTATATTTGTGCCAACAGGTCGTTCTGCTGCTCTTATTATTTTAAGTCGAAACGTTTTGGTTACAGCGCGCGTTTTAGTTCTTGAGACACAGACTGAATTTTATTTATTTTTTTTTAATCGAGAAAAACGTACGTACAGGCCGCTCTACATATAAATTCCGTATCGCGTATCGAGTTAAGTGTGTGCCTTAAGTTTTTACTTCGAGTTTATTCATTTAATAAATTGATCGACGATTTGAGTGAATAAATAAGTGAATTTTCTAAATATCTACACAAAACCCGTATATTTGAAACGGATAAGTTAATATTTCTTTTTCTATTACACTATTGTGTAGTGTTTTTATTATTTATGTTCAAACATAGCTGTAATTGAAAAATAAAATTGTTTTCAATTTTACTTGTTTATGTCATTTATTTGTCATCGTCGTGTTTCTTTACAATACTGTAGTAAATTTTGTTTTAAAAAAATTAAATAATTACATTCATAAATACAAATATGCTGCACGCCGCTTAATGTAATCACATCGGGGTTCTGGGTTCCTGATTACAATAACTAATGGATACAGGAAACACAAAATTTAATATTTTGTTGTAGAGAGGAAACGTATTAAAATCATTTAAACGTTCTTCTACTATAATCTACTAAAAGCAGAAAAAAAAGAAAATCAACACAAATGTTAACTCTTAAATTACTGTATTTACTACAGCAATGGAAACGTGAGAAATACGATTAAATTTGTACAAGTTTTTTTTTATTAAAAAAGAAAACATCTGCTATGATGAATCGCGACACGGTAATCCAGTCTGGAATGAAGCAGCCAATTCTGCCAAAAACAGCAATCCAAAAATATAGCCGCGCAGAAAATGTATAAAACCAAGAAACCATTGTGTTTTGGCCACACGGAAATCGACAGTGAACCGTATGAAATACTTTTAGAAGGGAGGAGACTTCCGATAGCAACGGTGGGACAGAAATAGTAAACTAAGAAAAAAAAATACTTACGTAAACTCCTCTGGAAAGTTTCTTGCGGTCAGGTGCGCACTACCACCAAACCCCCAAAATAAATCGAGGGGATGGCGAAATTAAGTTTTTAAACAACACAAAGGCAATTGCGCATGTTGCTAAGCACCTATTTTAACAAATTAAGAACAGTTATCAAAATTGTAAGAAAAGAGACAGAATACGCTGATCAAGTTGTGTAAAGTTATGAAAAATTCGCTACCAACCAGACATGACATTAACGGTCGGTTCGAATCACAAAGTCGGGTTATGTTGTCGCCATTTTTTCCGCTGAGTTAAGGTATGCGAATATGCAGCGACGCCAAAAAGATTGTATAATACTCTTTTAATGTCGCCAGCGTTGCTTGAAAGTAAAATAATTAGCGTCAAGAAAAGAAGAACAAGAAAGCAATGGACTCAAATAGTTTGGTGGGTTCAAACAAAAGAGCGCATAACGGGCAGCTATTTAATATCGCTTCAATTTGAGAAAATATGGTACAAAACTCTTCGAAAATAAAAGTCGCGTTACCAATTTTGCGATATAACAAACGCTTAGCGGACTAAATAACTGCTTCCTAAAGGCCTCCGAAATAAGGAGCATAGGATAATTAAAAACCTATTGAATAGTACAAAGTGAGAGACGTTCGCAATAAGAATAATTGTTTTTGCGTAACAAATCATACATATTAAGAAGATTTCTAGCTGCGCCAACAAAATTGCGACCACAGTCTGGTCTAAGGTGAAATGATAATCCCCGACGAGCTATGAACCTATACAAACAGGCAAAGAAAGTTTCTGTTGATAAAGACAAAGTAAATTCAAGATGTACAGCTTTAGTGGCGGTACAGACAAACAAACAGGTAGCCTTTAGTAGTAATACGAGATGTGCGAACGGTATTTACCTTAACAGTAAAAGGTTCGGCATAATCTAAACCGGTTACGGTAAACAGCTTTTGCAGATTAACGCGATTGGTATAAGCGCCATTGTTGGTTTAAATGTGTTACCTCTAAAACGATGACGGATGCGTTTCCTCGGAAACTGCGCAGCGATATAATCCAGAAGTTAGCTTGTAATAGAACTTAAATAGACTGAAAACCAGAATGAAGAGTAATTACATAATCGCAAGAACAAAAAAGAGTGGAGAGATGAGCTTGCTGAGGTAATAAGAACGGATGACCAGAAGACGACAGCAAAGAAAAAAAACCAGTTTTCCGCTTACCCTAAAGAGATCTTCTTCATAAATAAACAGAAACAACTGTTTTAGAAAAGAAGAGAAACGTTTATCTTGCCGAAGCAACGCAATCTATTCTCTATAATAAGCAGCGGTGAGTTATAAGGACGCAAAACTGCGTATCTTTTTGTACCAGAAGAATGTGGTAAAAGTTTGTTATCAGGAGAAATAGTTGAGTTGTGAGCGAGTGTTGAAAAAAAAACAAAATATTAGTCCAAACGTTTTTTGCATTTTCAGAAAAGAAGAAAATTGTTCAATGACTGAAAACAATGGGTGAGAAGGTACAACGCAAGTAAGGAGAATTGCGCTAGCTTTAATAACATGTAGCAAAGAGTCCAAAACTGTTGGAATAGAAAGAAAAAGCCACTGCAAAAAAAGTCGGACCAGAAATCCAGAGAGTAGCGCTGCTCATAACTTCAGGGGTACTACGAGGACAAGCTAAATCAGCAGGATTTTTGACAGTACCAACGTGATGCCATGACGATACGTAGAGAGTGAGAACCACGCGACAACTACTTAAACTTCAGTATAAAAGTGAGATTCTGCAATAGTCGTAGAAGCAAAAAAAGGTTTAATCGAATGGAAAAGGTGCGCTAGGTCTTGGAATTGATAGAATCTTTAAAGGGGATAGCTTGGAGTTAGCAATTATAAGGTGGACGTCTGTATTTGTCGAGACTCCACAGAACTAGAACAGACGTAAATAGCGGCAGCGTATACCTCTTGAGAAGCATCGCAGAAACCAACAACGTGTAATATTTGATGAAACGAAGGTGAGATGCATCATTTAGCCCATTGGGAAGCAAGAACGGGACTAATAACGTCATCGCAACCAAGACTTATGGCCTATATCTACTATAGAGCGTGCTTCATTGTAAAGACAAGAGGGGGAAAAACCTACAGGATCAAATATTCTAGCAATGTAAGAGCAAACTGTTTTTTTAGTGCAGTCGTCACTAAAGGGTTAAGTTTTGAAAGGAAAAAGTGTCTAATCGATGATTCCAGTACAGGCGAAAAATCGAGAGATTTATCTTCAGTCAAAAACACAAGAGGAGTTTTTAAAAGATCCTTGGGAGACTTTCTAAAACTTTCGGGATGTTACTGGACCATTTTCGCAATTCAAAAGCTCTCGGTGCGTAGAATTACTGCGTCCTCGATGGTGTCAACGCTAGTTATCACGTTATCAACATTCGTATTGTTATGGATAGCGACGAACGCCGCCGAGTAATGAGAACCTTCGTCTTTAACTAATTGTTGAAGGTAAACCGTACGTTACCGAATTCAATTTGTACTCAACGACGGGATTATAAATGGATTCGGCCCAATAAATGTATTGTAAACAGCGATCTTCACGGCGTAACCAAATTGGCATATACATACAGCATGCGAATGTCAGAACACCAAGCGATTCGATTTAATCTAAAAGTTATGAGAATAGCAGAAATGTCTTTTTGTAACTTAGGGCCACTTTAAAGTTGCTTGTTTAAAGACCTATCATGAAGAGAATAAAAACCGATAAAGACAACATAAAGCTTAGTTCATTTTTCACTGTATTTAGAAACACAATGATGATGTAGCACATATGACAAAGACGAAGTAGCAACATACATGTACCCAAGTCTCGATACTGAGACATGAATTGTTGATAAACGGCATTACAAACAGAATCTCAAATTAAACGACTTTTTAAGTTTAAAAAAACTTTGTACGATGACTTTGAATTAACAGCAACCTTAGCAGCGTTGGGCTTTAGAGGTAGAGCGATGACATATCTACTTTAGGGGGTTCGAGCATGAGTATTTCCCAACAAGCGTTGAGACTATTCTTCATTACAATTATCAATCTTGGCTATAGGCACTTCTTTAATTTCCCAGAACATGACAAGCAAGTCTGAGGAATTGGACTGAACAGTCAGAAGAAAAACAGACGAAAAAGTTAACAAACCAAGCTTACAGAACCTACAAAAACGTCACCAAATATAGTAGAAAATTGAAAGATTATCTTTAATTATGAAGAAACCTTGTCGAATCACTGTGGGAAATAAATCAGATTCCAAAAGCGTTTCTATCTTGCCAGATACATGAAAATATTTATCGGCTAGTTGACGATATTTTAAACTTGGTCGGAAAGACGAGTCGAAGAGAGGTTTTAAGATAGTTAAGAAAGTACGCAAAGAATAGCTGTGATGTGTGCGCTTGTAATAGAATCTGGACTTATAACTGCTCTAACAAGGGAGAAAATTACTGCAACTATCTCGGAGTAGAGCTTGAATGGTACCGAAGAGAAGAATATGATTAGAGTAAGTAGGCGGAAAGCAACAAAATATTGTTCGAGCAGTTGGAAGATTAATTGAAGGAGTAATCGTTTTCGAAAGTACAGGATTAGAATAATCTTCCTTATCCAAATGCAGTAACGAATGATACTTACAGCTACCACAATGCAACCATCGCTCAGATTTACAATATGTTATTAAATGAGCTCCGAGACAATTAAAATAACGCGTTTGATTACGCATGGCTTTGCTTCTTTTATCTATTGACATTCGTTGGAATTCTGGACACTAAGTAATACTGTGATCAGATTTACATACAAGGCATTACTGAGGTGATGAAGAAGAACGATTGAAAATAAAATGTATTTATTTTACTGAAGTAGCGGCTATAAACGTTCTTGGTTTGGCTTTTGTCGAAGAACGTGATTTAAATTCAGCACGAGAAATAGATGGATTGAAATTACGCATAGCTAAATAAAAGAGAATGCATTCAAAATGATTTTGAATTGGAAGTGGTGCTAAAGCACTACCGGCATTTGGGTGTACAACCTAAAACTTTCTTGAGTAGGCGAAAAAAGAAGCTTAAATTTCAGAATGTTATCTAAACAGATTCCGGCTAGACGCCTTTCGTTTTGCTAGCGATCTTTTAAAGATTAGCAATTTCATAATTTGCTTTGGTTATTGGAAAGCTGACAAAGGATTCAGCTTCTCCAGAAAGAGACGCATTTAAATAATGAAATTTTGCGAGAGAAGTTAAACTTTTATTATTATGAGCCAACGAATCAAAAAACCGATAACATTTGTCCATGCCGTGATTTTTCCATCTAAATGCGGAATTATAATTTTTGGAAGAAAACCTTAAACGCTCTTCTATCAGCGTCAGCACTTTGAAGCTTAGCAAAGATAGTCCGGATCGTATAGGAACCTTATCCTTCTTAGCCAGAGTGGAGTTTTTAATTCATATTTGTCGCTGAACTTCCCTAAGATTGGATTGGCAAATTAACAATTACTCGTGCATAAGTAGATTAAATTTTGCATCTTTTCTAAAAATGTTAGAACAACGATCAGCAATATCAGTGACACAAAAGGACCAGCAAATGTTTTTACTAAGCATCACTTTTTACAATTAAGAACAGTTATCAAAATTGTAAGAAAGGAGACGAAATACTAATACTGATCAAGTTGATTAAAATTATGAAAATTTTAAAAAGTAAAACTTGAATTTAAATAGAAGGCAGCATGTAATGGAACCGAAAGCGCATCTAGCGGAAACGGCCAAAACTAAACGCTCGCGCTAAAATACTGCCCCCCTAAAATAAGCAACGCTGAATTTTAAAAGAAAATAAAAATGAAAAAGAATACAGAACAATAAACACAAACTAGAACAACAAATAAGAAGGAAAAAAAGTTAATCGCGTCTAGGAAGCGGAGCTAATCGAGAAAGGTGGCAAGTGAGATAACCAAATAACGGTCGGCTCGAATCATGAACTAGAACTGCATTACACACTTAGGTTCCTGGGTTATATTGCGACCATTTTTTCCGTTGAGTTAAGGTATGGAAGTATTTAGGGGACCAGCAACACAAGATAGTATAATACTGTTTTGATGTCACCAGCGTTGCTTAAAAGTAAAGCGATTAGCGTCTAGAAAAGAAGGAGAATAAAGCAATGGACTTAAATAGTTCGGCAAGATCAGATAAAAGGGCGCATAACGGACAGCTATTTAATATCGCTTCAATTTGAGAAAATGTGATACAAAACTCTTCAAAAGTAAGAGTCACATCACCAATTTTGCAATATAACACACGCTTAGCAGACTTAATAACTGCTTCCCAAACGCCTCCAAAATAAGGAGCATGCGGAGGATTACAAACCAATTTAATACCACGAAGTGAGAGACGTTTGCAATATAAATAATTGTTTTTGCGTAACAAATGATACATATTGTTGCAAATTTTATTTATTAACAACTAATTATTTAAACGATTAAAAATTATGTTTACCTATTCTAGAAATATGTACACTTTTAAATTAACCGAACTAATAAAATCTAATAATAAAAACACTTACACTATAATTTATGTATAACCGTTGTATAACACTATCACTAACACGCGATAAGATAACATCCTCGGATATCACGCTTGTTTACACTAATTATCACGTTCACGATTATTCTCGATTTATTTATGTAGACACACGCGTGCTAACGATTTATTTCCACTTGATAATCTTCTTAACACATTCGCATTCCAGCAATAACTGACCTACGATCTGTCTCGTCGCTATATAAAGACATACGGAAATCCTTCTCGATCGTTCCTCACTTTTCGCTATAACTTCTAGAAAATAGATAACAGCCTTCTAGAAGGCTCTTGCGTTTGCAAGTAATTTCTTGAACGTTTCAATATTAAGAAGCTTGTTACTGCGCCAACATAGTCTGATCTATAGTGAAATGATATTCCCCGACGCACTATGAACCTATCCAAACAGGCAAAGAAAGCTTCTGTTGGTAAATACGAAACAAACTCAAGATGTACAGCTAGTGGTAGAGACCAACAAACACAGGTAACTTTAGCAGTACAAGACGTAAGAAAAGTATTAACCTTAACAGTCAAAAGTCCGGCATAATCTACGCCGGTGACGGTGAACGGCTTTTGCAGATTAACGCAATCCGAGTGCAAAAACTTGGCTTAAATGTGATACCTTCAAAACAATGACGAATGCGTTTAATTAGAGTACTGCGCACCGATATAATCCAAAAGTTAGCTTGTAATAGAGATTGAACGCTCTAAAGACCAGAATGGAGAAAAACGACATGATAACAAAAACACAAAAGAGCGGCGAGATAAGCTTGCTGTGGTAATAACAGAAGACGACGGCATAGTGGAGAAAACCAGTCCACCTTAAAGAGACTTTTTTTTATCAATAAACGGAAACAACTGTTCTAGAAAAGAAAGGAGGTGTTTACTTTACCAAAGCCACAAAATCTCTTCTTTATAATAAACAGCTTTTTTGTAGTTCGACAGGAGGAAAAGGCGCACTAGCTTTGACTTAACAATTATGAAGTAACACGACTGTATTTGTCGAGACTCAACAGAACTAGAACAAGCGTAAATATAAATCGGCCACACGAAGGTCGACAGTGGACTGTATGAAATACTTTTAGAAAAAAGGAGACTTCCGGTATCAACCCACCGATACCGATAGAAATAGTAAATTAAAAAAAAGACATTGCAATTTACTTAAGTAAATTCCTTTGGAAAGTTTCTTGCGGTCAGGCGCGGACAACCACCCAACTCCCGAAATAAATCGAAACCTCGATTCACCCCAAAATGAGCGATTGCTCGACTTACTCTTGTCGTCTTTCCTAAAAGATGGAACAGCACAGGTTTTTACTAAGAAGTACTAGAAGAATTAAGAAGAACAGTTATTACATTTGTAAGAAAGAAGACGGAATACTCTGATCAAGTCGGCTAAAGTTATAAAAGATTCCCAAAAAATTGAAGCGCATCTAGCGGAAACAAGTAACATCAAATGCTCGCGCTAATACATTGTTACTTGCAAAGATGAAACATGGAAGAATGTGTGCGAGTGCGACGAGGTAGAGCAAGACGTGTGGGGAAGAGGATACAAAATAATGACTAAAAAACTTAAAATAAATCCGCCGCCGTTTAAACCAACACTAAACGAAGTAAAAACTGTAATGGGACCACTATTGTTATAGCACGTCCTACGAAGAAAAGAAACTCAGACATTCCAAAAATTGGAAACGTGCAAACCACAAAACGTACTGGAAACAACAAAATAATCATTACAGAGAAGGCACCCGGACCGGGTCCATACAGGCAGAAGCAGTGGTGGCACTAGCAATTATCTTATATAAGCCTATACCTTTTCAGTAAATAGAAACAGGCTAAGCTAGTTCTAATACTAAAACAAAACAAGAAGAGTCACGCAACAGAGTATAGAATATAGACCAATCAGCATCACCCATTAGATGTCGGTGAGTAAGCGTGGTTGATAACGCTACAATTAAAAAGAGAAAATTAGTTGCCAATTCTTATACTAGCAAGATTCTCGGCTCGGAGACACCAAGGTTACATCTGAACGCACTATGGATGAGATTAGGATTGAGCAAAAAAACAATCAACGAAAGCAAGTAACAAGCGTATATAATAGAATTCATGTTTCCACGGGTTGCATTCCTAATATAATTTTGCATTCCAAATAATTCCCGCTTATTCCGGGCTCTGAAGATGTCCACTGCGACGTGTGACGAAAGCTCAGCTCAGCCAACAACACGATAATTATTCAGTATCCAAAATTGTATTATACGTGTAATTATTTCAAACAATAACAATTGCCACTATCTTTTTAGCGATAATATAATAGTACATTAATATCAAGCAAAACAGAAAAAGGTACTACTGGTTACATACGCTAACTCGGTCAATAATTTTCAACACAATACAATATCACCGCTAAATTTGTCGCAAAACATATCGTAATTAAAAGAATTAATAGAGAATGTTTAAATGAGTACTCACTCCGGAAACATTCTTTAAAGCAGATAGCTGGAGGACATCAACATCCAAAATGTTATTTTCAAAACTTTGAGGTCCGGTTTCCCCAACTAAAATTTAACTCTAGATTAACTAACCTACGATTAAATTTAAAATCCTGTCATATCATTGGTTAGTGGTTTTAAGCTAACCAATGATATGACAGGATTTTAAATTTAATCGTAGGTTAGTTAATCTAGAGTTAAAATTTAGTTGGTGAAACTGACCTAAAAGTATGTAAGCTTACATATAAAGACATGTCT
Source organism: Aquatica leii (assembly GCA_035610365.1). Lineage (NCBI taxonomy): Eukaryota > Metazoa > Arthropoda > Insecta > Coleoptera > Lampyridae > Aquatica > Aquatica leii. The sequence goes on from CM069437.1 coordinate 69,458,721, forward strand.
GCTAAAAACTGGCATTGAATACGTTTTTATTATAATTTAGGATACTCGATTAAAAGTAAACGATAAACTCATCTTAGCTGAGGACTAATACAAGTATAATGCATAACCAAATTAATGAAATTTAAATCTTAATAGTTAATGGAAAATTAGATACAATTACGTAATACAGGTACAACAAGATAATTCTGTGTTGTGCAAAGTTCGAACCGAGTAAAACAAATCCCCAAGATCATCAATCCCACATTAACTATAATAGCTGGATGAGTCTATTCGATGTGCGACATAATTTCCGATAAGATTACCCTTTCCACCCTTAATAACGGGTTTGAACAGAAATACCTCGAATCTACCAGACTCGCTATAAAAATTTTAAATTAGTAAAACAAAATTCCTGTTGTCTCCTTTTACCTATGATGGTCAACTAAATCGAGAGTCAATTGAATTCCTCCAATATACATAAATAATCTTAATTTCAGTGAAATCGCTAAAAACGTAATAGAAATCATTTATAATAAAAATTAAAAAGAAAGAAAAATTACTAAGCAATTCAGCGGATAGACTTCTATTAAAATTGAACCACTCACAGCGACTTAAAACAGAAAAAAAATAATTGACCACCGGTGCAACCTACTCTCGAAACTATCAAATAAATCCGAATTATCCCAACAGTAGGGTCCGCAAACCAGTGACGTACTAAGAATTTCATTAAATTACAAAAATCTGAAATGTTGGTACGAATGACACGTAACACGCTGCTTGTGGCCTTAATTCTACTTCGCTTGTCTTCGACTATTTGCTTTGTCTACCTATTGTTCTTAAATTGGGCGACATGCCTAGCCCATCTCCACTTTAGTTCTGCAATATGCTGTACGATGTTTTTTAACCGCGTTCTTAAACGTATGATTGTTTTTGGAAATGCTGTTTTGTCTTGTAATTTTTACCATAGTTCTCTCCATTGCACGTTAGATTGCTTTTACTTTAGGAGTTACTCTTGTAATAAGACTCAGCGTTTCGGCACCATAGGTGATCACACCACGGATTCCTCAAATACTCTCTGTTTCTGTTCAATCTGATTTCATGGCTTAGTAGTTATAATTAAAAACTTTAGTTATATTTTTTTATAATTTCTCCTGCTGATACAGAATTAGTCATAAATTTAGTCTTGTCTATATTTATATCGTTTACTTTTTTGCGGCGTTTCTGTTATCGATTATCAGCAATATGATCAAAATGCTTTCTAAATAAAACAGCCAAATTACAGAAACATGTTATAGTAAACAGGATTAAGAAAAACACTAAAGAATATGGAGGGCTGTCCCAAAAGCAGTATGGCTTTACTAAAAAAAATATACAATAGACTCGGCAGAGAAAACCAAAAGTAGAACCTGGCGAACTAGACAACTCTGTGCACTGGTAATACTAGTCTTCAAAACCTCATTTAACAGCATCACATCACAATCCGTCAAGTTCTAACTGAAATGGAAATATACGCAACATAATGTTTGACTACTTATCGGACAGAAAACTTCTAGTCTAATTAAGCATCGCGGCAGAGTAGACGTCATCAGTCATTGGTGTAGTTCCCCAGAAGTCGTTTATAAAACCGGTGCTATAAAATATAGCATTTTACTCGATAATGCAAATGAAAGTACACAAAACAGAGAGTAATTGCATTTACGAACGATCTAACGATGACAATTGCATCCGAAGACCAGCAAAACCTGGTCCATAGAACAAAAAAACTCTGGAAAAAACTGATGGTTGGAATAGAAAAGAGAAAGTTATAAAACCCTAAATTCTTGCTAAGTAACATAGAAATTAGTTGCAAAAGCACCATAAAATATCTTAGTGCGGAATCAAGTGCATCATTTTAAAGGTTACAGCAAAAATTTTAGGAATTTGAGGAGCCAGTTTTGGAATCGTAATCGTTTGATTTTCGAGCTTTATTTGCCCGTAGTCTCTTGTGAAACTGACGATCTTCCGCTTTCTCTGACCAACTGATAATGAATGTAACAACACAATTACGCACTAGGCCGTAACGTAATTAGAGTTTCTATTACGAAGAGTTGCTAGGTCAACATTGAACCACGCATGAAGACAGGAAAAATGGAATCAAGAGTAGGGAAACTACTGCGTATGTTTATGTTGCCTCGTTTTGCCTGTACCTTCTCTCTGCGTCTATAGCGCGTCGGACACTTTACGATTAATTATCGTAAATATAACTTTTTCAGATGCTTTGAAATTTCAGTTATCTTATTTTCTACAGAACAATACGCCTCCATTTGAATTCAATATATCTTTATCGCCTCTCTTCTTTTGTCTTCTTCGCCGCTTCACATTTTTTTTATAACGTTAGTTTGGTTTATTTTGTACTTTTTATATAGCTTTTCTCTCTCAATGGTCCATCTCTTGCGCATGAATACCGTATGTGACGCGTCGTCTATTTCCTCCCCACACATAAAGCAAGACGGATTTTCTTTTTTTCTTGATCTTTGCCAGGTAAACTCCAAAACATCCATGGTTTGTAAAAGCTTGAGTAGATTAGTAATTTAGGTTACCGTGTTTTCTGCTCGTCCATTCTTTAATGTTCGGTATTAGTTTTTTGGTCCAGACTGCTTTGGGATATTTTTCCCATTTCTCCACAGTCAGCTCTTTTCTAGTCGCTTTGTTCATTCCAACTCTTGCGTTTGCCCTTTCTTCAGTCATTAAGTCGATGCGTGTGATTCCAACCAAGACTTTTGCTACCTGTAGAGAGATCGTCCTGTACGCCAATGTTATTCTAATCGCAACCTTCCTTTACGTTCTTTCGGCTACTTGCCTTACTCTCCCTATTTTCATGGCTTCGTACCAGATCGGTGCAGCATATAAAATCTCCGAATGTACCGTAGACATAATTTGGGGGCCTTTCACGTTTGCCATAAGTCTGTATAAGGCAGTTGTTTATTGCTACGTTTCCAATATGTGGTCCGAATGACAGGTTCTTATCCACTGTCACATCCAAATATTTCATTGTTTCTTTCACGTTCATGAAGAGAAAATGGAAAAGGCGTAGTATATCTAGTGGTGATCGGTTAGACTCTTCTCCTCCAGAACTTCCCACCTGAGTATCTTTTGTACCACCTCTTCAGAACCAATAGTGATATCGATAAACAACTTCCTGCTCCCACATAAGAACGTTGGGCCCTTGTCGGTGTTTAATATCAACATGTCTTCCATAGCCAACCCCTCTTTTATCTCTTCTAGCAGACCCCCATTTTGGTGACTTGGCGTTAAAATCGCCACCTATTATCACCTGACCTCTTACGCTTTTCTTCTCACTCTCGATTTAATCTAATATCTCATCTAATTCATTATCGTCCACGTTTGGTAAAGAGTAACAATCATAGAAAGTATGATACCATAGAGTTGTAGAATCGTGTACAATTTCCTCGCAATGCATTTCGCTCCTGAGCTTTTGCAGTCTGTATTATATACGGCGGTGCGGTGTTCGCTATCCATAACGGTATTACTATTAATGACCCATTTAATATTTGGCTCGCTCATAAGAACCGCATCAGCTTGTAGCTTTGATGCGATGATCGGCACTAAATATTGTGCCTCTCTTCTGCGCCCTATGTTCATCTGCAAAATTTTTGTCGAGTTAAGGTTAGCGTAAATATTGTTAGTGTTTAAATCCATATTCGATTTCTTATTAACTACTGGTCACTATTAATTAAGAAGTCTTTACTAGCTTCTAGCCTGGCTTCTCTTATTGCCTGTCTAAACTGTGAGTATGCCATCAACCATTTGCATGGCTTGTCGTTTTGCATACCGGGATTTCTCTTTCTTGCATTCTGGTTTATTGTGTTCTAGGCCACAGTTCCAACATGTGTTAGGCATTTCGTACTATGGTTATGGGTTCCCTACCATTTGGTGTTTCTTGGTACTTCTACTCTTCTGTCTAGTCTACACATGTTCTTACTCTCCTAGTGTCGTTTAAGATTTTTGTTGTTTCCTTATTGGCGATAATTTTGGCGACCGAGTATCCATTTGCCGTAGGTCTGATCTTACCTATTTTAACATTGTTCGTATTGAGAGCGATCGTCTTGCTTAGTTCTTCTACGATTTCGGATTTCGTAACCACTTCATCTAAATCCATCAGGTGAAAAATCTGTTTATCTATGTCTTCCTCTTTTAAGGTGCACTTGGCGTCCCGCATTCTTTCTACAATCTTTTTTTTCAAGCACACTTGCCGATCTTTTACTTTTGTCTACTACTAGCAGTAGGTGACCTTCTTTAGATTTCTTTTCTGTTTTAAGAGTAGTTCTGTACTTTTTGTCTAATGCTTTTTAGCATTTTTGAGCAATTCGGCATAAGAGACCCCTCCTTGTTTAATTATAATGGTGCAGCTTCCGTTTCTATACGTTTTTTGTTTTTCTTTGCTTTCGTTCATTATTGTATAATTAATACTTTTTTTGAAAGCCAAACATTCAATAAATTTTTTGGTTAATATCCTTTCGCTTTGGTGGCTGTCAGGTGAGAAGCATTTAAGTTTATTTCTTCTTTTATCTATGGTTTTGTTTAGCACTTTATTCACTGTGATGAATAAATCTTCAAATTTACTTTTCGAGTCTTTTCCTACCTCCTGCGTCGTTCTAATTGTAACCATCCCTACTGACCTATTTAGCGATTAACGTCTTGAGCTTGTCTGTTTTCTTTTCAGTTTTCTTTATAAGTTCAGTTACTTTCATTTCCATCTTGCCCTTCATGTGTACTATTGGCGAGACCGCACTATTAAATGAACATCTTCTTTTCTTGATCGATCTATTTTCGTCGTCGTTCCATGTTAAGTCGAATATCTCTAAGTTATCCGGGAAATCTCTACTACGGAAAGGGTTTTGATCTAACATGTCCCCAGGACTTATCAGTTTACAGATAATTATTTTAATAGACGAACCACATAGTTAACAACGCTTTAATCAAACGGGCCTTTAACTGAACTTTCATTAAAATTGTATTGGGAAAATTTAGTGGCAAAATAAAACGATAAAGACCATGAAGCAACAGAAAAATTGTCGGAGAACAACAAATGCAATGAACCGACAATCTCTAAAGAGCAGGAGGTTTAAATTAGTACTAAGTGAGTGGCGAGAAACAAAAGTACTTAGAGAAATATTAGAGAAGCTAATACTGAAACAATAGCAAACATGAAAAAACAAAATCAATTACAAATGTGTTAAAATGCAAAAATCACAAAAAAGCAATTAAGAACATTGAAGAATACAATACTAAAACATTAGATTCAAAAAAGATAAGCAAACAAGAACCATATTGAGTTAAGAAATCTTTAAGATTTAAGAAGAAGAAAAAACAGTTGAAAAGTTGCATGTAAGCTGAGGATGATATAATGATGAGGATAACAATTGTATTGACAGATACAGAACCAAAATACATAGCAAGACCAAAAATATAGTTTGTGAAATTTAAATAATAAAAATGTAAGGCAACAAAGACACTGTACAGAAAAAATGTAACCAAAAGTTTGAATTTTCATCTATAAACATATAAATTATTTTATAATCACAGGCAAAGCTCAGTGTTACAGAGTAGGCGGATTTTGAGATTCGTAGTAATTGAATATATGTAAATAATTGAAGTACCTCATCAGTAAAATATTAAAAAATGAATGAGTTATGATTATGGAATTAGAAATGCTAAACTAAAATTACAATAACACTGTGTTTTACTATAAATCTTATTTTATCGCTTACTTTTAGTGTTTTATTAACATGTAATTGCACAAATACAAAAGAAACAAATTGTAGAAAAATAAGATCGTCAAAACCAAAATCAGTTAATAAGTATCACTAACCGGAACGTGTCAAAATGATTGGTCCACAACAAATAACAAAAATACTTCCTGCATTTATCTGGATGTTTATGAATTGAAGGTTACTATACTGTACTTTAACAGTTGTTAAAAAGCGTTTATGTATTTTAAATGTCATAAAAGGAAATAAACTTTCTAAAATTAGCGCGCGTGCAAAAAGTACTAACTGGTTTGCTTTTTTTCGGTGTTTATGTTTTTAAAGAACTAATGGCACTACGAACATTACAATTTAGAGTAATTGCCTGACGTAGTTGCTTTTAGCGACTATGGTTATTTTACGTACTAACGAGCTTTAGCACTTTCAATAGCTCAATTAGAACATTAAAATAGATAAATATATAAACATAAAAACACTTCTAAGACGTTTCCAATTATTTGAGATACTTAAAAACAATCCAACTTATTACAAATTAAAGCACAAACGATTGTTGCTGAAAAATCGGTTGAACTATTTGATCTGTTTTTTGAGACACTCTTCGGTGCCCGACATCTAAAACGAATATTTCCAAAGCTCGTAAACTTACGTAGAAATACGATTTTCATATATCCCGATATTCAGTAAACACAATCATGCAATTTTTCTTAAAGTTAACAGTATCTATTTTATCTTAAACAGTGAAACTCGACCCAAACATGTTTGTAGCGATCTCGTAGAGAAGACACAAATTGAAGAAAGGTTCATGAAAAACAGCAGAAGAAAATACACGTTGATACGAAAAGAAGAAATTTGTGTCAAGACAAAAAAACAGAAATCGCTGTCATCATTGAGCAGTTGGATAATTGAATATAATATAACGATTCTAACAAAAGCTTTTTCGGAAGCTTCTTATCAACCAGTCATGGCCAACGGGATAAGATAGTATCTAAAATTCTTGCATGAAGTGCACAGAAAAAGTAGAGCTTTTAATTCCCGGCAGCTTTGCACTCGTCAAAAAATCGGTTGGACAAGAAGACAAGTAGAGAGCGCTAAAATCTTTGAAAAGACTACCAAAGTAAACAACTCTTGCAAATTTTTATTTACAACACGAGAACTTGTCATGATTCCTTCTTTGAAAAGGTCCCGAGTGAAAAAGTGAACGTAGGCTAGTCCTCACAAAATCAAGAAGAATGAGATTAATTTGTGATGTCACTGTTTTAAAGTTTTTTAATTTACAAGTCTACTTTAAATATATTTTTACTTAAAAAACAGGGTTTACAAAAATTTACATCAAGATTTGATTGAATATTTTAAAACTTGTTTCGGACAACTATAGTATCGAAATTACTTTCATATAAAAAATTGTCTACAAATAAAAATTAGATTTGTTAGATTACTACGATAGTAAAGGTTGAATTGGTGTCTTCACTCAAACTTCTACTGTTGCTAAAATTGTGCATCTAATTCAATTTGGTTAAAACATTTTAAAGCCTATACTGATGCTGAGTTGTTGGTTAATTAAGGTTGTTGGTTGGTAGTGGAAAGATGAGAAGAGGTAAATGAACACAATTGGATTTATACTAACATGTACTTAAAGAACAAGTCAGTATGTGCTTTACACGAGAAGAGCTTCAAATCACAGTTAACTACTTTAAAAAATAGGAAAAACGAAATAATTTTTCCAAATATTTTCCTAAGTACAGCTAGTAACGTAGGTTCAGTGTTTGAGCCAAAAATGTTTATTTCCACATTTGCTATAATATACTGGATAGCTAACTAATGAATTAAAAGTGAGGTCAAAATCCGCCATTTGCAGAATAAGCAAAATATTGTTATGTGATTTAATAACGATGTTAAATAATATGGTTATCATCTAGTAGGTATCTCATGAACTACTTTTAAAGAAAAGTATATATGAAACTAATACTCTAATACTAGTTTTTAAGATACCTAACAAGACATTATACATATATCGGTAACGTTTTGCCTACCTTACAAATGGCCGATGTAAGCTTCAATTTCTTATATGGAACTAATATTCCAGTTGACCTATTATATATTCTGTTAATCTGCGTTAGGTAGAGAAATTAATACTTCCGTTTAAAATTCACTGTGGAAAGTATTACTACGAATTGGAAGGAACACCTGTAGATATAACTTAATTTACTTCGGAAAGCTTAGCGCACTTTGCTTTTAGTCAATCGTACAAGCGTAACAACTTATTTGTGGTAACTGTGTATAAATGTATCAGTTGAATTTGTAAAAATTTTAGGGAATTTGTATTGAATATGCCATTAGCTAATTGCATATTTGGAACGCTGAGTAAATATTCTGTTCCTTATATTTAATCATTTGTTTTGAGGTCGGTCGTATGCGCCCACGGCTGAAGTAATACGATTGTTATTACAACTAACGTACACCACCTTTTTGTAGTTATGTAATAAGTTTTATTGGTGCGCTTGGTTTCAATATTGTGCAATCACCGTAATTTCATGCTAATTGACAGTGATTTTTGTTGTATTCACCAACGTTAATTTATAGAATGTAACTTTAATCCATTTACATTTGCTGCTTATGCGTACAAAGTGTTGTCTGATTTCAGGGTCTTGTATAATTAGTCGTACTGCGATATTGTTGGCCTTAGTTGCTAGATATTTGTTATTAAAATATGTTAATCTTTTTTTTCCTTTATACTATTGTTGAAATAAATATACTCATTTTTTTTTGTTTCACAATAACCCAGCAACTAGAATCAATTGTCGCACACATGTTTCCACAGCTGTGCTGTCATTATCAGACAACTGATACTAGTATATTTAACGCTACAGTGTTTATTGTTCTTTTTATTCAACAAATATACTCGTTATAGCATAATTCAATATCATCAAGTATCATATAAATTGCATTGCATATTAAATAAAAATTGGTTAAATCTTATTGTAGATTTGGAAGTAATTAAAACACCCTAGATTGAAATACAAAAGAAAAGAAAATTTTGTTTATTAACTCTTCTAATAACGTAACGTGCGCAACGTACTTCCGAATCTCTTTACAAAACAATATAGAATCGTAATAGTAATTTAAATGACATAGAATAGTAATATTAATTTAAATGTTATCGAACAGTAATAGTAACTTAAATGACATTGAAAAGTAACATTAATTTAAATAACATCGAAAAGTAACAGTAATTTAAATACATAAAAAGTGAGATATTCCCCAACAATGTTATCCCGTGTTTGATAATCTCGTAGCAAACGATTAACATGAACCCCGACAAAACTACTAGAGTACGACTTTGCGAGGACGGCCTTACTACAGCGTTTGGCCCTGCTTGGCTCAAAGTTTAAACAATTAATACATAAATACCATGAAGTACAATATATATCAAGATAGGTTATTCCTCCTTGCTAACGATTGATATGCTACAAACGTTAACATAGCTAGAGCAATTAATAACCCCATTTGTAGAACCAGTGGCGGTCCCAGGATTTAGTAAAGGAGGGGGCCCAAACCCAAACTTTGAGCCAGCGCGACAAAAAAATTAGAAAAGCTGCCCCTATAAAAGTATGTGTGTTTTATTCATAATAGACATACATAAAATATAGCAATAAATATGAAATAAAAAATAATTATTCATGATTATCGCCGCATCCGTTTCAATCTGTTAATTGCATGCGTCTTGGCTTCATAGTGGCAAAATGGTCAACTACTTTTTGGTGGTCAATTCCAATTTCGTGGTGGATGTTCAATAGTACGAGTCCATTTAAACGATCCTCTCGCATAGTAGACCTCAGATAAGTTTTAAGCCGTTGTAAGGTAGAAAAACTTCTTTCGGATGTTGCAGTTATAACTGGCAAAGTAGCGAAAATTAAAAGTAGTGTCCTTATGCTAGGAGTTAAATTATCGCAAGCACTAAGGACTGCAACGGCTGTTGATGGGACACCCGTTTTTCCCTACCATCTTTTTTTCCAAAGAAAAATTTCCGCTTGTAGTTGATTTTCGTTAACGCTGATATTCTCGTATACCATACCAGCAGCAATTATCGCAGAAGTCGTATGTTTCATAAATTTGTTTGGAATTAACCCTTCTAGGGCTATTGCAGACTCCATACGACTGATTATTTCTATTCGTTTACCTGCCACATAATCTAGGCATCTTTACCTCAATCATAAGTTTATTGGCATTGCTTTTGGCGTCCTCAAATAAATGGTCAAATACCTGATCGCAGTCAGCTCGCATATCCTTCAAAACAGCAGTTAGAGTCTTAACGTTTTCAAGAGCCATGGAAAGGTCTGAACTGAACTGAATGCTGGAAACAATGCACAGTTATTCCTACTGCGATGGTGACGTCACTCCATTGAATTGAGGCATTATAGCTCACTGCATTTTTTGATGTTTCGGGATCTTTGTCATGTTCCAAAGTTGCACGTGCTGTTAAAATCATAGGGTATAGTTTCTGAAACGTCAAAATTGTATCGTGCCTTTCCACCCATCTAGTGGCACAAGGCGTTTTCAGTCTTTTCTTTCTAGTTTCAGAGATATTTTCTTCGGTAATGATACCCTGCAATAAATTCACTCGTTTTGCAGACGCATTCAAAAAGTCAGAAACATTGTTGACAATTCCCATCATATTGATTATAGCACTTATCCCGCAGCTTTTAGAAATGGCTAAATTTAATGAATGACTAAAACAGTGAGTGTAGAATGCTAAAGGTTGTGCGTTTAATATAAGTACATGTACCCCTTTGTGAAGACCAGCCATATTGGATCCCCCATCGTATCCTTGACCGCGTAGGTTGCTTAAACTTAAGCCTATTCTTGATAACTCGGCGACAATTGCTTTTTTGATTTCTAACCCCGTTGTAGATTTCATTTCGACAAAACCAAGGAAATCCTCACGAATCATGAGTTTATCTACGTCGACACACCTAACACATAGGGTTAGCTGTTCCATTTTTGCCGAGTCTGTTGTTTTATCACACAAAATAGAAAAATATTTTGCTTTCTTTATGCGCAGCAAAATAGAAGATCGAACTTGCTCTTCCATGGAATAAATTAGATCATTTTAGATTTTTCGACTAACCATTATCCCCAGCATCCATTCTAAACGCTAGCAAAAACCTAAATATACCCTGTGTACCTATTTAAGCAGTTTTCTGTGTAAGCTCGTCTTTCATTGAGCCCTTTTCACGATGTCCTCGTAGAGGTAAATTATTCCGACCACAAAATTCAATCGTTTTGATGATTAGTATCAAATGCATTCTATTTTTTTCGATTATATTGTTCTTCGCTTTGTCAAGCATAGTAGTAACATCTTTCCCCGACTCAAAATTTCTCATAAACTCTCTTGCGCGCTCTACACAGTTTAGGTTTTATGTCTTACTGGCATGGTCCTGGCAATATTTGAGGGCATCTTTATATTTCTGCATAGGTACTTTAACAAGAGTTTTAAGCGGCTAAAATAAACATAACAATTTAGCACGCGCTCATAATTATGTACAAAATATTGGAACTTACCTGGAATCCGATACCGGCGCCAAAATGGGAAAACAGTACACAATATTTACAAAAACCATCTTTTTTTTAGCCTACTGTAGGATAACCATTCAAATTTTTTCAGCCAATCTATTTGGAACTTTTTGTTGTGGCCTTTAGTGGGTATAGTTGAAAAAATAAAATTCTCGGGTGGCTCCCAAATATTTTTCAAAAATGCATATCTCTTCTTTGAACTTAAATTTTGACATGACGCCCGGCCAATATCAAACTCGTGCAGTTTCTGATGGACTTTTCGAATTCAAAGAACGTTCGGAAAAGCATGGGCTATCGTCAAATACATGCGCTGCTCCTGCTCCCCCAGAACTCCCCGCAACAGTGGCAGTTTTATCTTTATCCATAATATCGGAAGTTTTATTCATTTTACTTTTTAAAAACTCGCGAATATCACCACCAACTCGTTTCATTTTCGCTGACACTGGTATAAACCGTATAAGGTAAGGTATTCAAAGGCAATAATATGAAACAATCCAACTGATCCAACAATAGAAAAAGTTAAAAGTAGTACGCAAGGTAATCTGACCAAGCGCAGACTGAACTGAATTACTGACTTCTGTGACGATAATATTAGCATTAGGAGGGAGAGAGTTGCGCAGTTGAGACTGTTTCTTAAGCGTAGTTTCCAATACAATAAAGTATTTTAATGGGAGAGTTTACTATCGCTCGTGAAAAAATTTACCTTATAACAAATACGATCGACATACAATCGGTGAGAAAAATGATATAGGGTAGACAATGGGGCTGCCCCCCCCCCTCGAACCGCCACCGTGTAGAACGCTAGTAATTAACAACCATGACTGTAACAAAAAAAATTCGCAACTTGCAACCACGGGTGGATAACATTCATAACCAACCTTAATTAGATTTTTGTTAAAACTGCAATAAGAAAATAAGCATTGAGCAGGCTTCTTAGATGTTTATCTGTTCTGCATCGAGAGAAATTTTTCTTTAAAAAAAATATTGCCATAAGATATATGTTGATGGATAAAAATGTTACTCCTTACCGAGTGTTGTTTTTAACCTCTTACTAGCACTACATTTTAAAAATGGCGTTTAAACACATCCGGATTTCAAACATATGCTGCGTCGCTTACTGCCAAAAACCTTACTAACCATTATGATACCTACCGCCACGCGATAACAAGTTAAATGTTGCTTATTCGACAGTCAGAAATGTGCTAAAACATATTGTACGTCATTACATATTACTAGATCTAGATTCCTAACCAGACTATTACAAAGATTTGGATACCCTACCAGGTTGTTCAAAAAACGTAGATTCGCAACTAGGATTTTTAAAGCTTAGATTCCAAACCAAAACGTAGAGAAAAATTAAAGGCTCCAGTAATGATGGAATTGACGAGTGTGGAATTAGATAACGTTTGCTATTTCATCTCACACAGTTCAAGCAGCGAAAGCCTTCCAAAGTCATAATTTTGTCTCCATACAACGCAGAACTCAAAATATCAATCGATAAATTAAACAAAACAAAAAACGAAAACATAAAGGAAAAGAAAAGACTAGTTCCAGAGGAATCAAGTGAAATTCAGAAGAAATCCAAAAAGAACTAATGTTAAAAACAAGGAATCATGTTTGAAAGAGGATGAAGATTAGAAATTTGCTACTACAGACGCCTTTTTAACACTTTTTCCGACTCAATTCAAAAACTGAACTCGATCTTCATTCGAATGCTTTTAAATTCTTCGGTTATCGGAATCCAGAATATTCCAATCTTTTTTATTGTCGTTCCAAAGTTTCCAAATATTTCGCTTTAAGATACGCAAACCGTGTTATCTAGTGATGTCAGGCTCAAACTCTTGAAGACTTTCTGCAGCTTTTTATTTGGCTTTGGTACACCTGTTAAAGATGAGTATCTTTATATCTCATTTTTAAGCGTGAAATTAAGAGTTTGTAGTTTCCTTGGAAGTGGTCAAGAACAGTCTGCAAAATTCCAAACGTTTTTCTACATAACGCCACTATTAAAAACGCCGCTTTCTATTTGTTGCTCAAACCATTAGCTACAGCAGCGGCTTCCAACTTTTTGTGGTAGGTTGACCATAGAACTTTACCATTAAAGTTTGAAGATAAAAAAAGATAAAAATTGTGCGTGGCTTCTTCTCAATGGTCACTAAGTTTTATTTGTTCCTCAATAGTTTATATTTTTTTTATTTATTGATTCGAGAATTTCAAATATTTTCGCATTCATTTTTGTTCAATATCGAGTTAATAACATGAATAAAAAGTTTAATAGCACTAAATTTTAATAACAACCGATTCTTTATTAAATTAAATGCACAATTTTAACAAACTGGAATAGTTATAATTACACTATATAGACAAACACACGCGAACCGCAAACGAATCAGTTGTTTATTTACACAATATCAATGTTTTATCAACGGGTTTCGATTACCCTACACCTGACATTTGTGTAACGGTTTTTAAAACTAAATTTATTTTCACGTATTTATTTAAACGATAAATATAATTTAACTACTTTTAACTGACACTAATAAAATGCAATGGTATTTAAGAAAAACAACTTACATTAATTTATATATTACTACACTTAATTTATTTAAACAGACAGTCTTCTTAACACTTTTTCCGACTCCATTCGAAAACTGAACTCGATCTTCTTTTGAATGCTTTTATATTCTTTCGTTTTCGGAATCCAGAATATTCCATTCTTTTTTATCAGCGTTCCGAAGTTTCCAAATACTTCAGGAACGCTTCAATACTTATTCTTTTAAAGTTTCGCATTTGACTTAGTCACTAAGTTAATTACTTAAATCATCAGATATTGTCATTAGCTTGTTTTTAGGTTTATCGATTTCTTTCAAAGTTTTTTCAAATTTTGCTAACTGTTTAATTATTTACAGGTTTATATGTTATATTTGCAGTTAAAGTTCATCAATTTCTTCCTTGTCCTGTGATGCAAGATGATTGAGTAAATGCCATACTTTGCATGATATCTCATTCTGTTCGAGATATTCACTATCAAAACGAAAGAATTATTTTGAGTGTCTCAAACATACCTTTAGATATTTTTTTCCTTCAGTGTTCTACTGATAAAAGCTCAGCTTCGTGTAAAATACAGTAAACAAAACAAAAATTTGATTTACGTTACTAACATAATTTTTTTATTCCAAAAAATAGCTTAATAATTGTGACAAACAAATTTACTTGTTTAGTCTCAGTGCTTCAACTTCAATCAAGTTGATTGACACACTCAATGGTTTAATAATGCTTTGTGTCAACTACTTCAATGCCCAACGTTATTATTTTGCTTTTTTTTACTAATTAATCAACCTTCTAATTAGATTACACCATTGTTTCAACAAAAAATAATTAAAACACATGGGTTTTTTGAGCCTGCGGCACCTTTTCACGCTACCTAAAACAATAAAAAAACCTACCAAATTTATTTTAATGTTAATTAATAGTAAAATGCGAATACCGGTCAATGAATAAGAACAACAATTGGTGTCACAAGGTTAGATTAACACTAGTACGTCCATTAAATCGTAATGCAAGAGTTGTTTATGCGCGTAGGATTTAATTTCAGTTCATACAAAATCGTTAACAAGTTCCCTGCCATATTACTGTTATCGTTTAAGAATGCAAGAAGAAACTGGAAATAACGCAATTTTAAAATAAAAATTAACAGCTTCCTTCAATCTACTTATTTAAGGGCAATTGAAACTGTTAATTTTTCTAACACTTACTGAACATAAGCGGAAAATGCATTTGCCAATTTTCTTTTCTTTTAACGTAATTTTGCGTACCAATGCGTAAGCGGCCGCTTCTTAATTACATTAAAAATTTCAGCGCGTTTATTTTACAATGAAAGTCGCCCACAAGATTAAATATTAATTTACATTAATATTATATACTATAAATCTATCTATCTTTGTTGTTTTAATGGGACTTAACAACATAATAAAGGACGGAAGTAATTGAAGTGCAATTTCAATGCAAACTGTTTCAATTGTTGCTTTCCAGTACGAAGAACGCAGGTGAAGTGATAGTGTGTGAGTGTCTACCAAAACTGGACGTATATTTTGTAAACGCGGCAGATTTAATTAGGAACAAAGATGACTAACTCTTCCATTAAGTGGGTTTAAACAATCAACATGGTAAAGCGCAATGGCATCTTTACCAATTATTGAATCTTCGTCCTCCGTACCAAACGAAGATGAAACATCATCATCTTCTGTAAAACCTCATCTTAACATCACTCTAGCCAATAGTCTAACCACAACCAGTACGGCATTGAGCGCGTCTCAAAAACTATTTTTCCGACCTGGCACTATTGAAGAGGAAGATGAAGGTTCCGTAAGTGAATATGGCGGGAAGCTTATACCAGTGATTGATTCACCATTGTTGATTCGTAATCCACATTCTTTTGTAATCCCAGTAACGCCCGGGACGCCTGGAGGTCTCCATAGAGTCGCAACGTGTAACAGCTCACTAACCATTTACGCAACACGACAAGATAGCAGGTATATTTTTTAACTAATTCTACGTAAAATTGCGCAATTACTTGTAAATATATTCGTGTTAAAGCAAATACTTTCACATAATTTGGTTATTCATACTATTTTAATCATTTACGCGTGAGAGTATACGTACAGTTATGTTTTTGTGCAAAAATAAAACAAAAATGTAGACAATAGGAGAATCTGCACGAACTATTTTTATGGTATCTAATTCTTCTATTTAGAGTCACGCATTTACTGTTTAAGTTAAGACTATCTTTTGTTCTGTTTTGGAATACGTATACACAAAATTTGTATTTATATTATTTATCCTTGGATTATTTGCACGGTAACATTTTTTTTTAAATTCGCAAAGTTTTAGTTAACCATGACGATAAGTTGTTTAAACTAAATAATTTTGTCATTGTAATAACACAATTGACAAAATTACTCTAATTTTTTAGTGCTAATCAGAATCGTTACAATTACTTACCTCAGTGATTTAAACTGTAATACGTTTGCCGAAACTAATTACTTAACCGTCCCTATATTGAAGTAAACTTAAATTTTGTTTTTATAATAAAAAACTTTGTCTTGCCAACATCGCAAACGTCAATATTCGCTCGTTAGTGTAGTTAGATAATAGACGAAAAAAGCTCTAGAGTGGCAAATCAACATAAAACTAAGTGTTCAAAGTCATTTATCATATTAAAACGAGTATGCAACAGGTGGGAAAGTGGTATAAAAAATCTCGAAATTCAGTTAAAATTGAAAAAAAATTTGACACATTTAGTAATAAATGTAGTATCAACATTATATTTCTGGTGATTTTCTTTATATATCTTCAAAAAAAAAGGTTTTTGCAAAAGGCAACACAAAGAATAATGTACGTTACTCGCGTCGAAAGTATCATAGCATTACTCACTCACATGCAACGCTCGGTCGTGCGGCCTCGCGTCGCGTTAACGTTCGTTATCCTATGATGTACTTGTTACGTAAATTACTATTGGATTCATTATTGACCAAAAAAATAATATTTTTTTCACTCAGTTTATATAGCACAGCTACATTTATAAAATTAAACCAATACATAAATTACACAACTTGTTAAACACGTGTTTCAAATTAATGAAGTTAAACATGTAATCGTGAAAGCTTCCATGGCCGGAGTCTATAATAAGAAAAAGAAACGCCTTCCGGATTTAGATTGTAACCGAAGGTGCCAACTTTTTGCCCACTTTCATAAGGGGCTTTATCAGGGCGTGAAAGAAACTTAAAAAGTAAACGATAATCTAATAAAGAATTACTGCAAGTGATTTAAAACGGTGGGCTATGAAAATAAATGGCATTAACATTTCAGTTAAATTAACTATTATAAGTATTAAATCTGATACGTTATACTTACTTGGGCGTTTTCGGTTATCCGTAAAGGCTTTAATACTTATTTATTAGAGTACGTGGTTCGGTCTCCTGTACCTACACACACTCCTCGAGTCGTATCTTCACAATTTTTTGACTTACTCGTTAGGCTG
This sequence comes from Aquatica leii, assembly GCA_035610365.1. Classification (NCBI taxonomy): domain Eukaryota; kingdom Metazoa; phylum Arthropoda; class Insecta; order Coleoptera; family Lampyridae; genus Aquatica; species Aquatica leii. The sequence goes on from CM069437.1 coordinate 69,476,076, forward strand.
TGTCTGTATTTCCTCGGCCATCTTCTGTGCCATCTTGCGGAGCAGCTCCATGATGCTGGGTATCTGTAGATCCCGGTGGAGCTGGTTGTTTCTCACGAACCACGGTGCGTTGGCGACAAGGCGTAGTAGTTTGTTTCGGATTTGCTGGATCTTCTCGATGTGCGTTTTGCGGCGTAAGACCACGTTGGCAAAGCGTAAGTCACAGTGGGCAGTATCACTGACTTGTAGAGTAGCAGCTTGTTGTCCACGGATAGGACGCTGTTTCTACTTATAATCGGATACAGCTTAGACATGATTGCAGATGCTCTAGCTGCTACGTTGTGACGATGTTTCTTCCACGATAAGAGTCTATCTAGAACGAGGCTTAGATACTTTGCTTCGTTCTTCCACGGTATGTCGGCACCTCTCAGGTTGTCGCCTGGAATGATTCTCCTGCGGCGCGTGAAGAGTACTGCGGTGCTTACCATCTCCAGAGGTGATCCATGGCGACCTGCAACCGATTGACAATCTGTTTGAGAGATCATTACCACGGTGTGGTAGGCGAATAGCGCGTACTCCGCTCGTGGATGCTTCGGGATGTCGGAAGTAAAGTACAGCAGAAGACCCCAGGGCTGAACTTCAGCTTGAATTCTTCTCGGGTCAGACTTTTTTTTTAATAGAACTTTGTCCTGCTGCCGCAGGCTCAATTGGTCTTATTCACTGTCAGTTATGACCAAAAGGTTTACTTCATTCTGCCATGACCTCGAATTCAACGTCCTCACATTTCACTAGGTCTAACCACTTTGGTGTAACCAGTGACAAGCAGCAGTTAATTTAGAGCACAGTCTTACAAATTAAGTTTGGACTTATATAACCAAAACGAACACTGGAGACTAGCACAGATAATTAGCTAAAATGGATTAACGAATAGGTGGATTGTACAAGGGGGCAATTCCACAACTATATAAAACAAATTGCCATAGTTTTATCCCATTCGGGTGTTAAATTGATTAATTAATTAATTGGAAACTGCATTCGAGTATTCCAGTGCTGAGGAGTCAAAATAGAACGAAACAGCTGTCCACTGGTCTCTAAGCTGGTTTCTGCAATGATATAAACAATTTTTTGCACTTGCGTAGTACAGTTAGAAGTATTATGCCGCGTTTAATTCAAATAATTTTTTTTGAAATTCGCTATCTAACTAACAACTTCATAGTTTCCTACATGTGGATTAACTCGTACGTAGCTCCGTTCCTACGAGATGGCGTTTAGCCTCAGATTTATTAATAACAGTTAATGTTCCCATGTTTCCGGGTTGTCCTGTCCCTGATATTTGGAATTAAATTTTTAGTACATTTCTCATTTGTTTTGCCACTTTTCCAGAGTTAGCTCTTTCCTGAAGGCTTTATCAATGTCGTTCCGGGCGTTAACTCTTTCTTCTACCAGTAATTCAATCGGTGTGGTGCTCGCCAAAACTCTAGGGGCTTTTAGGGATATCGTTCTATAAGCCGAGATAATTCTTATCGCTATCTTCTTCCTTTGCCATTTTTCTGGCATGTGCCTTACATTTCTTACTTTCAACGCCCTGTGCCATATTGACGCTGAGTATAACAGCGATGATTTCTTTTGGCTGAGGATGGTCCTTTAACATTAGCCATCGATCTGTATAAAGCCGTTGCTTTCCTTTCCGCTTTGAAGACCACGTTTCTGATATGTAAGTTAAATGATAAACCTTTATCAAAAGTCACTCCCAAGTAGTTCATCGTGTCTTTAATAAGTACCGAAAACCCCTTATATAGGAACTGTATAGTACCCAGTTTCCTTCTTCCCGTGAATGCCATAGCATCTGTTTTGCTTATTGAGTACCCGCACCAGTTTAACAAATTTTTTTTCTTGTCCAAAAACCGCCAAGTCGTCTGCAAAAGCAGCTAATACCACTTGGAGCGGAAGGCAGGCGTACCTACAACAGGTTGTCATAAAAAATATTTCACAACAATGGTTCTAGTATGGAGCCTTGTAGAACTGCGCAAGTCATTTAGTGTTGTATCTTAAAGTTGTAGTCATCGGTTTACGTAATCGTCGTGTTAGTTAAGTAGCTAGTAATGATTTTAATTAGATATGCGTTGATGCCTCTTTTTCTCAGCTTTTCCACTAAAAAAATCCACGGCACAGTATTGAATATGTTTTTTAGGTCGATCGAGACAAGTGTCCTTATCTCCCTAGTACGCCACGTTCATTCCTTGCCGTTATCAACCACCACCCGGATGCGCTCAAGCGCGTCTACTGTGGATTTACCCTTTCTGAACCCAGCGGAGTGTTATTTAATAGGCAGATCAGGCGGTAACTTTGTCAATCTTTGTCGTCACTCTGGCTTTTGAGGATTAAGACCAGGAGTGCCTCTTTCCATTGGTCAGGAAATCTGTCAGGAAATCTACCGTTACGTAATTCGTCGTTCACAATTTTAAGTAAAAGTTATGAATGTTCTCTTGCTACAATCAGGACAAAGTCGTTTGGGATTTCCACCGGACCCGGAACCTTTTAACGTTCAAACTTTGTTGTAGCTGCCATCAGTTATTCCACTGTGAAGTGTGGCGGACAAGTAATGTCTCCAAAATGCCATTTATTCAATTGTTGTTCTGGGAACAGTTTCTTGATTAGACAAATTTTCTCTTCTTTATTTGGTGCTCTCGTGGCATTACCTAGTTTAAGTTTTTTTGATACGGTTTTAAACCCCATTTCCCATGAATTGTTATCGAGCTCTCAACACACATCCTCCCAAACCGTTTTTTGCTTTCTGTATGGCTTCCCTGTAATCTTTTCTATTTTTATGGTATTCATCCTGAGCCTTTGCGCCCCTACGCGATGCTTTTCTCCTTTTCCTATTACATGTCCTTAGTTGTTCTAGCTTCTTTGACCACCAATATAGTGCGTTCTTGCGTTTTCCGTCTCTGTTGCGAGGCATACTCTCATTGCAGGCATGTGTGTGATTGCTTGGTTAAATTTTTGCAGGTTCATTGAGTCATTTTCTATATCTGTTTGCTCTCTTAGTTTAGTCACATCTAATTTATTGAGGTTCCATCCTCGTTTAAATTTGAAGTTATATGGAGGTCGGTGTTAATTTTCCATGTTTATCTCGTAACAAATATATCTATGGTTGCTCAGGCTCTCTTCGTCCAGCATTTCCTATTCGAAAATCATCTGCGCCAACTCTTTTATACAGAAGATAAAATCTATCCATATTTTTAGTCTTCGCTTTGAAACGTTGGAGTCATACCGGCGTTTAAAATCATAAGGTCTTCCGTAGCTAACCACTCTATTATAGGATCACCCCTTTTGTTCGATTTGACCGAGCCCAATACTGTTGCCTTGGCATTAAAGTCACCACCGATAACTATAGGACACCATATACTTCTTTTCTCGTCGCTAAATGTATCTAATAAGGTATAGTAAGATTACTATCATCTATATTAAGTGATACATAAGAATTGCAGAAAGAGATGATGCGAAGCTGCATTACTGTGAAGGACTCCTTTGGCGTGCATATCACTCTGAGTCCCTGTTATTCCACTTAGCCGTGCGATGTTCTTTGTTCATTGTTAGGTTACTATTTTCAGCCATGTTGGCATTTGGTTCGCATATAAAGACAGAATCGGCCTGAAATTTTCGGCAATCTGATTTGATCTGACATCTGACATTTATTTGCAAATTCTTAATATTATTTTTTTTTCATTGTATTGGACATGTTCTTTTTTTGAATTGATTGAGTACCTTGTAATGTATACCTGTTTTTTTTTAAGTATGCACAAACCATGGTCTATGGTGAATGGCCTGACCAATCACAAATTGCGCAATATTTCTCCTCATTACAGGCTACTTTTGCGTGAGTTTCTTTCTCTAGAGTCGGATTTAGACGTGTTTAACTTCACTCTAAACGTGCGGTTAATATGATAAGAACGGATAAGCTGGACAATTAGTTACGAGATGCTGTTTGTAGAATAGTTTCAGTTGAAGTCCCTGATGTTTAACGAACGCCTTTTGAATGTCGAGAAAAACCACACCGGCGTGGATTTTTCTTTCGAATCGATCTTTTCGGCGACTCGTAATACCTGGTGCGTCGTCGAGTGCGACTTCCGAAAGCCAAACAGTTATTTGAAAATTATTTCGTTAGCTTCAACTACTCTCTGCAACTTAATCGCAATTACGTGTTACAAGAAGTGGCCTAAAGTCGACAGCAACCTGGTGGGACGGTAACTCTGCGGCATGGCGAGGTTTTTCACCGGCTTCTAGAGTAAAATGACGTGAACCGTCAAGCGGAGTCTGAAAGAGTCGTTAAAAATAACAATGGGGTTGGCCATGCCTCTCGTTGGGAGCAGTCGGATCGCTCAATTGTTGATGCCATCTGTTCAGGGTGATTTTCTTTTCTTTAGCCTGGAGATAATCTGTTCTAAATCTCTCGGCGTCGTGTCACCGATTTGCGTGGTGAAAACCTCAGATAATCGATTCCAAACTAGCCCTTGTCGGTTTGATGTATTCATGCGTGGACAAAGGTAATTAAACCAACTCCTGTCGTTAATGTTGATGTGTAGACTGTTTCAAGATAGATGCTTTGCGCCAAAATCCAATTTTCGTAACGGGTTTCCTGATCGGTGCTACCACCTCTTCCGGTAGCTTGATCGTTTGCGTTCCAAATAGCTAACTGTAAAGAAACCGGTTTGAAAAACGTATTATTCATACTTGACTTTTGTATGCTTTCATAAACTCGACGAACTTCAGGTAGAATGCGAAATCCGGATCATTGTGGGCAACTGCGGTTAGTGCCACTAGAATTGGTGCCGGGATAGCCAAATAAATAGCTGGGTGTGCTTCCTTACAGTTGCAGCAGGTTGCCGGACCGTCATTGCACGTTTTGCTACAGACCGATGAGAAATGTTCTTTTCCACATTTCACACATCTCGGTATAGCTCTACAGCAAGTCTGGGCGTGGCACCTATTGCATTGGCTAAATGTTGTTTAAGCTTCCGTTTCAATAGATTCCTCGGACGGTTGGACGACGAGAGACGTTGACGGGGCAGCTTCTGGTTTATATACTTTAACATTGTGGACCTAATCTCGTCAACAATTTTTGCCGAAGCTCTTGTAGCACGCTTCTTCTTTTTAAATAGAAGAAACGGGAGGATGGTAGTGAGCGTAGTCTTAAAACTAGGCGTGACCTTGACGCTCGTTAAACAGAGTGCTTTCTCGCGATAAACGGTCGAGCAACTCTTGCATCGATTTCAACAGCAGACTTAGAAATATGTCTTTTTTTTAAACAAAGAATATGTTCTGGAATACGTATGATGACGGAACTACCAGTTTCAACGATATGCACTAATTTACATAAACAGGGAATGTGGTATATGCCTTGAGATGAAAATGTCGAAATTTTTTTCTTTGAGAAAGAGGGCGAATTTAAGAAATTTTACCTGTTTAGTTGAATATGGGTTTAATGGCATTCTTACGAAGAAGTTTCCTTATCTGCGGCCTTTTAAATGTAAGGTAAAAATGCCAATTTCGGATTGGAATCGGAAGTAGAAATGTTCTTAAGTACCAGAATGTATCTCCGTACTCGATTACCTAAGAACATTTCAACTTTCGATTCCAAAATTGGCATTTTTATCTTACATTTGCGTCACAGATCATATATGGAATCTTCTTCGTAAGAATGGCATTAAACCCATATTTAAATCGACAGGTAAAATCTCTCAATTTTTTTTCTCCCAAGGACAAATTTCCCACACTTTTATCTCAACGTGTACACCAAATTCTTTGTTCATGTGGTTTAGTCTATATCGGTGAAACTGGTTGGTTCCGTCATCACACGTATTCAAGAACATATTCTTTGTATAAAGAAAAGATATTTCTAAGTCTGCTGTTGCTGAACATTTTTTTTACTACAGGCTACAATATAGATTTTAATAATGCCTGTTATTGCAAAATCTCCTTTCGTCTTCAATAGACCGAGAAAGCATAGAAATCACCCCAATATCTTCAATCGTGACAACGGTTTTGAACAAACTAGCACTGGTATCATACTTGAGCTGACAAAGATTAAGAAAACTCAAAGGACACTGTGATCTTGACAAATATATGCATATAATAGGACTGGAAAATAACCCCCTATGCCGCGAATGCTTAGAGATAGATGAAAAAAAAAGCAATTGTTGTGTGAATGCCGGAACGCACAACAATTCTCAATAAACCCAGACTAACCGCTAAAGAGTTGAAAATAGCCTCTGGGTTTTATAGACGAAACAGAACTGCTAAAAAAGAATGAATCAGAGCTGCACAATAAAACCAAAAAGAGTGCAGTGCAGAAACGCTAGACGAACCACCTTTTAGAGATAAAGAAAAGATGATGGCTTGAAATAATTAAATACCATTCCGTTTATTCTAAATTATTGTAGTACGCTACAGTACCGTTCTTAGAAAAATTGTGATTAATGGTATATAAAACACATGATAAAAAATGGTTGAGTGGCCGCAAATCAAAAATAAACAGTGATAAATTATCTGAGCGCCAGGCCTTATGCCTACCGAAACCTGCTTGTTTAAACCTACTCGTAATTTCTCAAACAATTTAGAAAATCAAAAATTCACACATTTTTCAAACAAATCATAGCTAACTAGCGCTATTACCACTATCTTTAAGGTTTTTTTAATTTTGAGAACGTTCTTCTTGAGACACGTCCAGAATTTTGACAAGAAACTTAGCACCCAGTCTCATTTAGTATCACTATTATTTAATTATAGCTTTAGTAATAATAAAATGGTGTCGTGCATTTTTATTTTAATTAAAATACCTGACACCTACTAACCCAACACATGCGTCTTGTGCATCCATTCCCTCGGTTATTGTTTTTAAATATTCAAATATAGTTATTAAAGTTTCCATCTTATTTTAAAATTTACTTTACAAGGTATCTGTCTATTTTCTATTCTCTCTTGGTTTGCTTTTGAACAGTTTTTGACATCACAACACCACAGTGCCAAATGTGTAAGCAAAAGAAATATAATTTATAAAAAAATGATCCAAGTTGTTTGCACAAGAGCTAATAAAGAAAAAAACAAAATCTAATTACTTCTATTTTCTATTTCTATTCTCTCTTGTTCTAATTTTTGCAACGCATGCTTGTGTTTCAAATTTGACGAGGCAATTTATTTTTAGTACTGGCCTACCTTTACACTTTTCAACTTTTTAGTTCTTTTGTGATATTTTAACGCAAGGGGTCATTACTAGTCTGTTAAGTTTATTGGCGTTTAACGTCAAATACATAAAAATACATACAGGGTTTGCTATTACTCCGACTTCGGTTTCTAGTGCCTCTAGTGCATAAAGTTTTAGTACTGCATTTCTATTGAAAAGCTGAATGTTTTGTTTATACAGGGTGTTCCGTTTTCGCTGGGAAGTAGTAGGTACACATCGATAGAGAATTAAAAAATATATTAGAAACAGTTGAAAGAAATCGAGGGTGCCATTTAAAAAAAATGAGTTTCACCAATTTGAATTTGAAAATTAGCGCTCTCATACAAAATAAGTATGGCAAATTAAAAAAATCTTATAGACCATTTAAAAACTTCTGACTTTTATTTACGAATTTACAAAATCAAATACCAAAATTTCAAAAAACGCCAGAGTTTTTGAACCATTTTTTCGCATTTCTTTCTGATGCTGCATTTTTTTAAAAATTGCTCTAAAATAACAATTTTAAAAAATTAAAAAAGTATTCCTTGTCTAAACTAAGCTTTCATTAAACAGTATAAAAAATCAATGGGTTGGTATTATTTAAAAAGTGTAACTTTATGCTGCACAGCGAAAACTAAATACCCTGTATAAACAAAAATATTTTTGATATTTTAATATTTAAATAATATAATATTTTAACATGCAGCTTTTCAGTAAAAATGAGTACAGTACTAAACATTTTATGCTGACATTTATACAAACCGAGGTCGGAGTAATGACGAATCCTGTATATTTCTTAGTTCTTGAATTTGTATTTGGTAAGATTATTTTGATTGTAATTTTACAGACGTTACAACGTTGATGTTTTAATGATTAGCATTGACCTTCAGATTTTGTTTAATTTATCCTAGAAGTTTATTTTTAAATTTTTATTTACATTTCAGACAAAACGGTACACTGCTAATTACCTTACAAATTAGCACATTTTATCACTGACTGCTTTTGTCACTATTAGGGACTACTTTATTAATTTACATATTTTTGACAAAATTAAGATGTGACTTGTCACGCATTTGTATTCTACCTTCAACTTTGACTGTAACAATATTAGAAGTGAAGACTCAGAAGTAAGTTAGTTATTTAAGTGATTTTTATTCGACTGAATTTCAATATAATTGTTTCAAATAAAAAAGTATATACAAATAATATTATTTCAATCACATTTAGAATATTTTATTGGCACATATTTTACAAAATGCTTTTGCTACCATACAAAGACAAATTACTGCTAGCTGTAAAAATGAGTAATTTACATAAACGAAAGACGGTTTGCTAATAAACTAAAAATGCAATTCATTTATCTACTGATTCTGACAATGTTAATTTTTTAATCCTCCATCATTTTTTATTTGAAAACACCCAAACAACACATTGGTACAAAAAACGTCTAAATGTCCGTCTAATAAACGTTAATAACGCGTTTAAAAACGTTTTTATGTCTAATAAATATCTATTAGCCGGACATTTAGACGTTTTTTGTACCAATGTGTTGTTTGGGCAGATATTGCACTACCAGAAAAAAGGTTAAAAACAGTCGGTTTTTTGTTCAAACTAAAAAATTTGTTGTAAAACTTAAAGCACTAATATTAATTTTTAAAAAAATGTTTGGTTATATAAATTGCCATTACAAAAACGAAGTGCTTGGAGTTGTCACACATCGGATCGTGAGCGGAATATTATTAATCCGTGTTACATACAAAATTCGTGTGTTATCTAACTCCTAAACGATTAGGTATTTTATGTTTTAGCATGTAAATAATATAAAAACTAATAAAATACGTAAAATTTCTGGTATTTACGTGTAAATTGGATACGTAATTATACACAACGTTTTTTGTAAAAATATTTACAGTTTGGAATCATATTTAAATTTTTTTTTCGAATACACATACATTTAATACATAAAGAGCATAATTTACTTACGAGTGAAGACTGTGCCACTTACGTGAAACAAAAGAAAATATTGTATCACAATAACATTCTAAAAAATCTTAAATTTTAGTCGATTGTATTCATGTGATTTTATACAACAAACTTAATTTTTTTGCATGTTAGTTAACTTATTAATAACATCACTTTTAAACATATCGTTAATATAGTGCCAGCTTAAGTAATAACTAATTTTGTACATTAAAAAATTTCCAGCTTATTTACATAATTAGAAAATGTAACAATACCAAGATGGTTTCGTATAAAATTTTGACAGTGCTTACAAAACTGGACAGTGAATACGTAACACGTATTAATTAGAAAAAAGAAACACAATTTACACATCGTATCATAAAATACCGAAAGATAGGAATACCTAAAATTAGAAAAAAAAACAAAAAAAAATAAATGGTACAATTCCATATAGGTACATGAAAACAACATACTGGCGAATTAAATAAATAGAAAAAGTTAAAACTTCTAAAACTTACAAAAAAATGATAAAAAAATGATTCTCTACAATATAAAACAAAAACATCTAAAAGAGAAATTAAAAAAAAAACAAAAAAATCAAATACCTAAAACAATAAACAGTAACAAGAAAATTGTAGAATAGATTTTTTTTTTAAATTCAGCATAGGAGAAAGAAATGGAAATGACAGAGCACTCTATGAAGCTTCGAAAGGCCTTAGGAATAACCAGAAAAACCAAATAAATAGCGGGAAAAATGAAAATGAGCAACTGCAATGATAAAAATAAATAAGAGAGAGTCAAAACTAGTGTTATCTTAACAAAAAAAATTCATTAAAACATGTCAAAATAAAAATAGAAGGCAAAGTATCAGAGGCGTTGAAATAAAATAAAATTTTAATATGAAGGCACATATTAAGATAGCAAACTCGATCGTGACATTTAAAGCATAGCTCTGAAAAACAATGCTAAGAGTGAAAAGAATACAGAAAGATGATAGAAGGAACTCAAAAATTAATCGTACTAAGAATATGTAGTGCGTATACGACAGTGGCAACAAAACAAGACAAGCGGTCACATGAAACATACCTACACATCTAATTACTATTTAAAAAAATAGAAAAACAAAAAATCAAAAAAGGCCATAAGCAAAAAAATTCATTAACACCATAGATCATACGAAAGCACGAAAACATACGATACCACATGATACTAACTGAGTATGAGTGCTTCAACAGCTATCTAAAAAAAATTGAAAATACAAAACAACGACAAATTTTTACAATTGTAAGCAAATGGATAGAAGGACACACTATTTTCAAATGCATTAAATGAAAAAAAAAACAAAAAACACTATAAAAAAACTCACGAACGAAAACATGACAAAAGAAAAGCTAAGTAGCAAAAACAAATGACAAATTATAGAAAAAGACTAAGAGGGACTAAAAACAAAGAAATAAAAGCAATAAAAAATAAGCAGCAGGAACTCAAAGTATAAATAACAAAAATACTGGAAGTCTGGAAAGAGAAGTTTAGAGGACTATAAGTATACAAGAATACTGGAAAAAAAGCTAAGAACATATGTAGAATACAAACTGAAGAAGAATAAATGAATAGGAGGACAGTCAAGTAACAACATTTATATACTAACTAATAAAACTAATAGAAAGAGCAATAAAAAAGGAGTTATACCTGATATTCATCGATTTGAAAGAAGCGTTCGATACCACAGACAAACAATATGGAATAGCCTAGAAAAATTAGAAGTGCCGACATAACTTACCCAAATAATTAAATGCACGTTCAAAACAGTAAGAGAGAAAGTACAAATCGCAGGACAGCGATCAGAAGAATATGAGTTGACAAATAGAATAAAACAAAGGAACAGCCTAAGCCCACTTTTATTCTTGATAATAATGGACATAGTAGTAAAACAAACCAAAATACAGAAATTATTAAATATCTGAGTAAAAAAAAGAAAAAAAAGAAAATGGAAGTAAACAACAAAACAAAATTGTTGATAATACATGAAAACCAAATAGAGAATATATACAAAGAAATAAAATGCAAGAACAGAAGTCTATACAAAATAACAACATTCAACTATCTAGGCACAATACTAACAAATGACGGAAAAATAGACGCAGAAATAACAAATCGATCAAATAAATCAACTAAACTATATTATGCACTCAACCATATTCCAAGGACATAAAAAAATAGACACACAAACGAAAAAGATAATACACAACACAACAATTCTGACAATCACATACGCAGCAGAAAATTGGACGTGCACAAAAAACATGAAAGTAACATAAATGCGATGGAGATAAAACACAGGAAAATAGCAGGGAAAACACAGTGCGACCACGTTAAAAATGCAACCATAAGAAAATAAATAAACACCAATATTAGAAAGAATTAAAGATAAAAACCTACTATGGTACGGACATGTCATAAGAATGAATAACGACAAGCTGACGAAGAAAATAATGAAAAGAGGAAAACCAAGACACAGAAAAAGAGAAAGACCAAGAATAAAACGGCTAGACCAAATAGAAGAACATAGAAGAAAAAAAACAAAAACAAAGGAAGACATTAAAGTTTTAGCAAAAAATAAAAAAGCATGGAAGGAATGAGTTAAAGAGGACCGCGACCTACAATCCGACGCTAAAAGAGCACCAAAATGAGAAGAAGAGGAATAAGATATAGAAAAAGTAGTTCAAGATATATTAAATCCCAAAGAAAGAAAGTCAATCTACTAAGAGGACAACACCAAAAAATTCAGCAATATTTTTCGTCCAATTTTAAGCTAAAGCGCTCGTAAACAATGACTGATGCGCAATCGACGCGTGCTAAGACAAGTGCATGCTTAGCATTGAGTTTTATTGATCGTTAAGATTGTAGGGTATACTTTATTACAGTACCGACTAAAATGTATTTTAATTATTGTTGTTTTTTAATTGTTTTTTTAATTTTATTTTTTATATATACTATTGTCTATATTTTATTTTTTTATTTTATCATACACTAAATCAACGTGGACCGTCTTTAGTAGTGTACAGGACTCTAAATATCTTTAAACTACGCAAAACCTCTAATACTTTTCCTCCTCTCCAACTTAAAAATAGATAGACTTTAGTATTCTAAACTAAGAAGAACATAGAAACAAAACTGGAATAAAAACCTATTAGCAAAAAAGGAAGACAAAAACATACCCAACACTAGTTGGCAGCTCCAGGACTTAATAGTCGAGGATATTTATTAACGGACTATTCAGAAAGATATTTAAAAGATTAATTAAGTTAGGCAAACACAAACTAAGAACTCCTCACAGAACTTAATTCACTTATGAAACATTTCACTACTATAAAAGTGTATAAAGATAATCCTAAGTGTAGTATGTGTACAAAAAAAAGTGAAAACACCTCTCACATACTATGAAAAAGTCTAGTTCTTGTAGACGCTAGATATTTAGTAAGTAAGTAATAACAAATAAGCCCATAAGTCTTACTTTAAAATTAGAGAGAGTTGACTCTTATGATCCATTTGGAAAAGTTAGACATTGTAAGAGATTTGATTATGAAAAAAGAAAAAGAAGAATTGGGAAAGGCAGAATGTTTTGCTATTCATTTGATAGATCAGTGGATAAATGTGGAGCTGATAACAGACTAATAACTTGTAGATTTTTTTACTAAAAGTAAGATAATAAAATCAGTATTTTTAAGAAAAAACAAATCCGAGAAGCAAGCGCAGAAAACTTTTTCAACTTTATCAAAATGTTGTAGCTTCGTATAAAGTATTATTTACAAAGAGATATTTCTTGTAAACGATGCATTGCTCACAGATTCGATCTTGTTTTATCTAATGTAAAAACGAACCTCACAAAACCGAACAAGTAAAACCAACACTAGAAAAAGATTGACGTTCAGATTCAAGAAATTACAAAAAGTAGTGATTCGCGATTGCACTTGCAGTATTTTTAATGCCGCGGAATCATTAATCTAAGCTTGCTTGTTAACATTGTTACACACAATATACAGAAACCCGAGAAAAACTGACTAGGAACTGTTTAACGAAACTTTAGGCGGTCAAATCAGGGACTCTCCTACAGATACAAGATTAGCGCACGAGCTTGAAGTAATGACGCAATGTATTGTTAATTTATTAAAATCCGCATTTAAAACAAACTGCCCAAGAACTGTCAAACAAAGCCCTAACAACGTAACTCGGTGGAACAGAGAGCTTGACAAAGCAAAGCCACGCACTAGAAGACTATTTAACAGCCAAAAAAAGCGCGGACTGGGATAAATACAGAACCAGTCTCACGACATACAACAATGTTAATAAATAGGCAAAGAGAGACTCATGGAGAAGGTACTGTAGGGACGTAGAAAACGAACCTACAAGTTCTCGACTCCAAAAAGCTCTGAGCATAGACCGCACTAGTAACATCGGTTCTATGCTAATCGGAAAACGAAAAGTTGAAGTTGAAAGTACTCTGCAATAACTATTGCAAAAACACTTCCCGGGTTCATCGTCAACTGAAGTTCCTAAGCACCAGGTTCTAGAAGTACCAAACAAACAGGCACCCAAACGGAACTATGAATTAGCGAAAAAAATAATTAATCCTGAAACCCTAGAATAGAGAATTAATGCGTTTAAACTCTTTCAGTCTTCAGGAGTTAATGGAATTTATCCAATCATGCTGCAAAAGAGGTTTGTTGCTCAGCAAAACGCAGTATACATAATTCGCAAAATCAGTTTAGCACTTTCACATATACCAAGCAGCTAGCGCATTGTCAAGGTGGTATTTATACCAAAGCCTTAGAGATCTACGTACGCCTAAACAATATCTTACAGACCGATCAGCTTGACTTGCTTCATCTTAAAACTACTCACTGACACTCACATCTTTAGTACGAAACGAACCCAATGCTTAGGAATCGTAGATAACAGCTACTTTGTACGGTAGCACTGTAGGAGCCAACGTGGCTGGCGGGTTTCTACAAGAAAGGGTGCTGTTACTCCTACTGTGGTGCTTCATCATGAACGGCCCACTGACGGGCTGACAGCCAAGTAGCACTACTGGCGCTAAAGTCACCCGTAATAAAATTCAAACTGATTATGGCATGCATAAACAGTTTGGGAATATTAGCAATTCGCCAATAAGTTCAGTTTATCTAGATACCAAAAGGCCAGAGTTAAAGGGAAACATAAAAAACTTTGGAAAAACTCTTCGGAGATGAGCCACACAAAACTTTTCTTTACAGAGTCACAATCAAACACTCAAAAGGCACTATTAAGCATGTCGACAAAAATTATGAAAACTCACAGGACTAATAACTGTGGTCTTACAAAACATATGCATGAAATAGGACTGCAAAGTAGCTCTTTATGCTGCGGATGCTTGGAGGACGCAACGCACGACGATTCTCGTCACACCAGGATTAACCGATAATGTGTTGAAAAAACCAAAAGGAGCAAGAAGACTGCAGTGCAGAGGCGCTAGACCAGTGTTCCGCAAAGTGTGTGCCACTGATGTACCGTGGTTATTAGTTGGGTGTGCATGTGCGTGTCACTGTGACTTTGGTAACGCTCCGCCGCGCTTAGTCATTGTTGTCACGCGCAAAAGCAAGTTACGTGGTCACTAATATGCTAGTTAAGTCCAAAAAGCCTCATTCTCTCACTGAAACTTTAATTTTACCTGTCTGCAAAAAAGTTGTCAAGATTATGATTAGCCACGAAGCCCCTAAGGAAATCGTAAACATACCTTCTTCGGCAGATACGATATCATGTTGCATTAATGATATTTTTTGCGACATTGAATCAATGTTAATTGAAAAAGGCTTAGTGGAGTTTTAGCGCTGCAATCGACGAGTCGATTGATATCAGTGGTCACGCGCATCTCATCTCATATATGAGGTACACTGACAATATATGAAATAAAAGAGAACTTTTTATTTTGTTTGCCACTACCCGGTTCCACCACTGGAGAAGAAATATTACAAGTAACAGACCAGTAGTTCAGTGAGCATAATTTGGAATGGCATAAGCATTTGTAGAAACGGAGCAGCAGCTATGACAGGAAAAATTAAAAAAATTGTAACCAGGGCTTCTGAAAAAAATCCTAATATTTACATTGGTTGTAAGCACTGCTGACAAAACCTCTGCCTAATGAATTTCTGAAATTATCAAAATTGTCAATTACATAAAGTCGCAACTGAACTTTCGTCTGTTTAATACAGTGTGTCAAGAAATGGGAGTATATCATTAGTCGCTTCTGTTTCATACAGACGTACGATGACTGTCTCGCGGAAAAATGCTTTCTCGGATTTACGAACTAAAAAATGAAATTTAAACGTTTTTAGAAGTCATGGGATCAGATTTTGCTTCCCTGTTTAAAAAAAAAGAATGAGTAGCAAAACTCGCATATCTGGCGAACATATTCGCTCATTTAAATGAGCTCAACAAATAAATGCAAGGCAGGAATGTTAATATTTGAACGTCATCGGACAAGGTTCAAAGTTTTGCTCTAAGTTGAAGTTATTCATCAGCCACGCTACCAATGGTAGTAATGACAAGTTCCCAAATGTCATAGCTGCCGATTCAAAAAAAACGGTGCAAGCTTTGATAGTGAAACATTTGAAGTTATTTGCAGAAAAAATGAACAGTTATATTCCTAAGTGTGACCTGCAAACCATGAACTGGGTACGAAATCCATTCTCAGATAGCATTACTCTTGGACACTTACTGATAAACGAGCAGGAAGAATTCGTAGAGCTAAAAACAGATCGGACATTAAAACTAATATTTTTCGAAACAAAGCTAGCATATTTTTGACTCTATATAAAAAATCAGAATCCACAGCTTTCAAAGCTTTGTAATTTTCTTACCATTTGCCACGACCTTCTTATGCGAATTAGGGTTTTAACTTTCACCACGATTAAATAAAATAAAAGAGAACGCTTGAGGACGATCGACGAAGAAATGAGAGCAGCTTATCAAAGACTGCTCCAAAATTTGATCGCTTATGCTCAGTTAAGCAGGCTCACGTTAAACATGTTTTGATACCATATTATATTAGCCGAGGCGCCGAAAAGCCTCAAAACTCAAAAGTAAAAAAAAGATAAAGCAACAAACAACATTGTCAGGACAAAATTTATAATGATAAAAAAACCAGTAAGAAATTGCTAACTATCACATTGTTTTTTATTTGTTTACTTTTTTATTTTTACTCTTTAAGACGAGGGAACCGAATTACTTCTCGAAAATAATATATTTTCCAAATGAGAGTACGCAATAATAGCATTTATTCGATCGAATACGTAACATGATAACATGAATTATGCGAACTCAAACAAATCTGATTTTATTCATGTTTGAGCTTGAAATTTCGCTTGCAACGAGCCAACAAGCAAACAAGCGTTTTTTTCCTGTCTGAGCTTGCAATGTACGAAACTTTATATATTTAAGCGCTGCATCGGTCGCGATTTCATTTGTTGTTTGATGACCGATCGATAATTAACTTAGCGAAGTGAAAAAGGGCATGAGGTAAAAGGTATCTGCTTTTTAAACTTTAGTTTTTTGTAGTTTTACAGACTTTATAGTGATGTGTTTTGTGTTGTGAATTAAGATAAGTTCATGTAAAATTTATTTTTTATTTTAGATTTATTAAAACATTAAAAACCAAAAACTTGCATCTCATAAATCCTTTTATATTTGAGTCATTGTTAATTGGAGTTAATTCAAACAGAATAATTCATAAGCACTAATATTACTATTTATAAAAATTTATAAACTTTAAAATAACTTGAAATAAGTAATGTTGAAAAAATACTTTTGAGTTTGAGTTTGAGACGTCAAATCACTTCGATGTTTCATGAATAATTTGTCAATTTGTTCACTTACCTATTAATTTCTTTATAGTATACAGAATGTCAGAAAAAAAGAAAAAATTGTCTGGATACCAAAATTTGCCAAATAAAAGAAAATGAGAGGAAGAACTGGAAAACAATGTCAAAATTACGCATTTTTTTCAAAACCCGAGTCTACTTTGCCAAATATTAATAACAACAATAATACAGTTGAATTTCAATATTCTAAACTTGTACTTAAAACAAGTATCAGCAGCAGACAAGAAACTGATCTTCTAGAAAGCAATCCATCAACACCAAGTTCGGCTAAATAATGAGAAATCAACACTTTCAAAAATTATCAGAACGGAAAATATGAGTCAACTTTCAAAAGATGCTGTACTATGGCCAACAAAATTATGTGCTAATAATATTGAAGAATTAGTAGAACGTGGTCCTGCTCATTATCAAAACAAAAAGGATATTTGTCCGAGAGATAGTTTGGAGTCGGGGCGTAAGTTTTTGAATAGTTACTTCTTTAGAATATCACCGAACAAAGAAAAAATTGAGCGTTTTTGGTTGTTGTATTCCAATACAAAAAATTCACTTTACTGCTTCTGTTGCAAAATTTTTAATGACAGCGATTTGAAATCTGTTCGCCTTAGTGACAAATCTAATTACAATGACTGGCAGTATTTAAGTGAACATTTAAACATTCATGAATATTATTAGACTCCACTCTTGACAGGAACAAATTTCAGTTTGTATAAGATTTGTTAATTTAAAGAACACGGAAATGAGTATAGAAGAACGTTTTTTTATTAAAGTTTGAGAAAGATTCTACTGAAATATAGTGGTGCCGTAAGTGCACGGTTTGGGCATCAGGAAACTTTGAATCTGGGCTGTTTCAAGAAGTTTGCCAACTATTGAAAATTAAGAAAACTAGAACGCCTCTCTATCCTCAATCTGATGGCATGGTTGAGCGGATGAATCGGACAATGGAAAAACACTTAATCGAAGTAGTGTCCGAACACCAAATAGACTGGGATCACTACTTGCACCTTTTTGTAATGAGTACCGATCATCCGTTCACGAAAGCACAGGCCAAACACAATCCTGTGTTATGCTCGATCGCAAAATACAACTGCCATGCGACATCCAATTTGGACGAAGACCGGAAGAAGAAGTTGCTGGTGAAGACTACGCCAGCAAGCTGACCAAGTAACTAGACGAAGCACATGAGGCAGTCCGTAAAAACATACAAATTGCTAGCGACAGAATAAGGACCAGATATGAAGTCAAGGCACAAATTTGTGGGTTTCAACATGGCGACATGGTGTAGTTGTATAATCCCTAAAGAAGACATGGTTTGTTGCCGAAGCTACAAAGACAATGGGAGGACCCTTATGAAGTCGTGCAGCGTATTAATGACGTCATATATCGCATACGAAAACCACCCATAGGCAAGCCAAAAGTGGCCCACATCCCGTTTGCTGGCGATAACCACATTACGCAAATTCAGGCCCGAACTAAAGTAATAACTTGACATGTCCAGAAGGATTGCAGTCGTATTTAAAAAGAAGTTTAGGCGACTATATGAACTATGAAGCCAACAACTGGCGGTCGGAAAAGTTTTAAAACTACGTGGTGACCGACGCTTCGTTTTCTATCTGGTCACCAAAAAGCACTCACGTTCAAAGCCGTAATACAAAAATCTTTAGTGAGCAATATGGAATCGCAAAAGAGAACTGGAGTTCCACAATATTAAGAACTTGACAGTACTCAAGCTTGGTTGTGGCTTAGATCAATTGAATTAGAGGACAGTTCAAAACATGTTGGAGGTCTTTTTCCGAGGAATAGGCGTTCAAGTGTTGGTTTACACTTACCAACACAGAGAATATCGAATCAAGAAAAGTTTATTGACTGCTACTTTAATGGTCAAGGAAGTTGCCGAAATAGAGAGAACTGCCGCTATCGCCGCGTTCCTTTCTACCGGTGGCGCATCCAGTTTCCTGTTCTGGGACTCAACAGTCTTAAGAAGGGGGCTCGTAGTTGTTGTCGGTTTTAAAATCCGTTACAATATGTACAAAGATTATAGAAAGGTTGGGGAAGGAATTACAACTGAAGTCCAACAAGACCTATTACAAAAATTTCAAAATTATGCTATTCTACACTATTTTTAAAAAGATCTTTAGACAGTTGGATAAACTACGAAGACAGCAATTGGTGGTCGCCAAAGTCAGAAAGTTAGACGATGACTTACGCTTAATTTTCTACCTGGCCATCAAGAATTACTTACGTGCAAATTTGTTATACAAGAATCTATGGCGAGTATGTCAAAAGAAAAATAAAATTCAATAAGCCTAAAAAATTAACAGTTAATAAGCTTGGTTGCAGCTTAGACCAACTGTATTGGAGAACAGTTGGGAATATGTTAGAGGAACGTTCAAGTGTTGGTCTGCAGTTATCATCTTCATTAACTGCTACTTCTACGCTTAAAAAAATGTCAAAAGTTTCTGTTATCTCCACACGCTCTGTTTTGGCACAAAGCAATATTAAGTAACATTCTAGAATAATACCAGAAATTTGATACTATTTGAGAACGTTATTTGCTAATTAGCAAAACGTCAGAATATCCTAGTCCGGTTACTCTGAATCTTAGGTAAACAATCAATCAAAAGTACCAGTACCAGAAAAATCTAAAAACGAACAATTAAAATTATGTCAAAAGGTTAAAAATTTATTAAACGACAAAACGAGACATAATCTGCCGTGGAACTTGTTCAAGAATGGCAATATTTTCAAAATTTTGATGAAAAAGTTATTACGTCTCCAGAAGAAACTTTAAATTATATAACAATTAACAACTTAGTGGATTCTTTTCCTAATACGAGCATAATACTTCGTATTTAATTAACAATGCCGGTTTCTGTTGCTACCGCAGAAGGATCTTTTTCAAAACTCAAAATAATAAAAAATTATTTAAGATTGACAATAGGGCATAACCGACTAAGTAATCTTGCTATCATTTCAATAGAAACGGACCAGCTAAAAGAATTAGACACCAAAGATTTAATTATACAATTTGCAAAAATGAAAGCACGGAAAGCTCAATTTACTTAGCTAAAATATTAATAACAATACCTGGTATTAATCTTTAAGGTGACATTTTGCATTATTAAAATAATATATTGTTTTGTTTTTATTTGTCGATCAGTTTCGTCCTGTGATATATAAACGAGTATTTTGATTGTTTTAAATATTTTTTTTTATTTCTTGTGCTTTTGTATCATATATTACATTTAAAACTAAAATAGAAAAATTTTGAGTTGTAATACTGTTAGAATATATTTCTGTTTTCTATAAGTTTATAGTTATGTTATGTACCTTAATGAAAAAATATTTGTATGGCTTATGGCTTGTACTAGTAAAATTTAAAAAAAAGAAATTAATTTATGAAAATATTTTTTAAAATTATTATTATAATAGTGGATAATAATACCTAACTTAACCCGTATCTCACATATAGACGTAATACAAATTTGGGGCGTTATTTGAATTTCCACAAGGGCGCCAAAAGTGTTAGGCGCGGCCTGCGTGGGTGTAGGCAATTTCTGTTTTGAAATTCGTTTTTAGGGTACCCAAATACGTTAGAAACGCCGAAAAATTTTCATGTCACAAAATCTGTATTTAACATTGTCATTTTAGATAGTTCCATTACAAATTTAATTTAAAACTAACACAAATTAACATTATTTTACGTGATAACTTACTAAAAGTTTGTAAAACAATAATTTCAAAAAAAGAGCGTGACGTAATACGTTACTGAATTGTTTTGTATAATTTAGTTGGCCTAGGCCAGTAAATCGGCGCATCGGCGTTATGCAATCACCTTGAAAATCTAAACGTTTTTGCTTAACCAAACCTAATTTATAATTTATTGTTATTGTTTAAATAGAATAATAGTATTAGAATTGGAACTTTAATCCTACCTTACGATACGCTCAACGCATACTCTCTGCTGCTGTTCTAATGCTTCAAAAACTACGGAAAGTCTTTACAGGAACCACAACCTCACATATTCACAATTCGCGCATTAACTTAGTAATCGCAATTGTTATATAAATTAACGCAACAGTTTTCTTTATTTATCTAACCCGAACAACAACAATCGCGTAAGTGAAGTAATGGCGGAGGGATGAATACAGTATCAACTATTCAACTTCCAAAAGATCAGGAATGCTTTGAAATATTTTGATTGGCGTTGCCTGATGGTCGTATTTAAATTGCCCAATGGCAATTTTTTTTAATTTTAAACTTTAAACCTTATCAACGCTAACAATCTTCTATTGTGCGATAAAATTAAACTTCGATGTTTCTTGCATTGAATGATAACATTCATTCAACTTAACACATTCTTAACTTTTTGTCTAACAAAACAACACATATATTTCCGAAATGCTAATCTTTTTTGTAAAATATTTACTGCCTATGATGAAAATCGGTTTTTAAACTTGACGAAGACTACTGTACCGAGTTGAGCAAAATTAAAATTTGTTTAATATTTAATGATTGTGCTTTAATGATACCAAAATGCTGTCAAATGAGTTTGTAACAGAAAATAATAATTTCAAATAAGGAATAAAAAAGTGTAGATAAGAAAAAGAGAAAAACTTTTGGTTTTTGTTCACTTCGAATTCCTTTCTTTCTTCTCTTTCAAATTTTGCATACTTTGCAAGTCTCTGTTCTTCTTTTACATTTATAATTTTCGTATATCTGATTAAGTGATTATTATATAGCTAGGCTCTTGCAAATTATAATTGATTACTCATTTGTAGCATTGAAGAGAAATCCATCATAGAGACCTCGTGGGAAGTGCCAGACTTCTGCGGGTTTTTTCTGACCAACCGATTTGTTTGTAGGTACTGCGAGCATGGAGGATGGAGAGGCGTCGTCCTAGTTTTCTTAATTCCCAACATTCGGCAAACTTCTTGAAACAGCCCAGACTCAACGTTGCAGTCTTGGTCGGAGTGTTATTCCAACGGAACTCCAAACCGGCAGAAAAACTCTTTCACTAATACGAATATTCTCCAATGGTTTCTTTACGCCAAAGTATTGTCCTGATGTACTATTGTGCAGATCCTTCAACACTTGTGACACCCGGCTCTTTGGCACTACCAACTGCTGTCTGTTTTCCGCGCCCTCGACGCTCTCTAGGGATCGCTTAAGAAGATTGTCTTTCACTCTCAATGAGTCACACTGCGCCCAGTACGCTTTAATGTTTTTGTCCAAAGGTCTCACTTGTTTCCAGGTTGGTCGTCGGCTGTATTTTTTCGAGTTCAGGATTAGTTTTATTTTGGAATCGTTTTTTGTTTGCGTCGCAACTGCTTAGGTTCCCACACGTCATTAACAATAACAGACTTTTTCTTTAAGTTGCAAACAAGGGGTGCAATTTGTCGGACATGGTTTTCTGAACAGAGCATCAGCGTTTTGATTACTGCTTCCGGCACGGTGTTCTGTGTCATAGTCATACTTTTGCAGTCTCTCGATTCATCTTGCTACTTGTCCTTCCGGATTACGGAATTGCAATGGCCATTTTAAAGCGGCGTGATCCGTCCTTAGTAAAAATGTTCGTTAATACAAATATTTGTAGAAGTGTTCTATGGACTTGACGACTGCTAACAACTATCTGTTAGTCACGCTTTCTGGCCTGGACAAAACTTTAATGATATACGCGATGACTTTTTCTTGTCTATGTTGCACTTGTAAAACGACTACACCAAAAAAAACTTTCCATCTTCTTGGATAACTTAAAAACGGCAAAGCGACTAGGATCTGTTTTAGTTAAGAAAAGCGTTTTTGCAGTTTTTGTTTCATTTAAAGTCTGCTCTTCATTCAGTCAATTTTGTCAAAGGTTTGGCAATATTAACAAATTCGGGTACAAATATTCTATAATAAGTGCGTCCACCTTTACGCCATCTCTAGATACGACGTGGCCAGGGTATTGCATTTCCTTCTTAAATACGTAGCTCCTTTTTGGCTTCAGTTTTAGATTTGCTTTACGTAGTCATTGGAACACTTCTTTCAAGTTGTTCAAGTGTTCTTCAAACGACCTTCCAACAACGATCACATCGTGTAGACAGTTCGCGCAAGATGGTTTTCATCAAACGCTCAAAAGTTGTAGAAGCGATACACAGGCCGATAGTAAATTGCCAAAAGCTTTTCCAATGGTAAAAGCTGTTTTTTCGCGATTCTTGGGTTTCAATTTTACCTGCCAGTAACCACTCTTTAAATCTAACGTGGAAAACCACTAAGATTCTGACAGGGTGTCTAACGTATCGTCAATTCTCAGTAAAACGTCGCTGTTCTTTTTGGTCACGTCGTTGAGCTGTTTCTTGTTTACGAGTGCCACTGGTGACTCCCATGGGCTATTTGAAAGTTCAATCACATTTTCACTTTCCATATCTGTTATTATTTGTTCGGTTACTTATTTTTTTGCCAAAGGAAGTCGGCATGGATGTTGTCGTATTAGCCGAGGGTCTACGGTATTAATTTTCTGTTTTATCTCGTTGTCTTTTTTCAACTAAGTCGCCCTCCAGTGGTTCAATAGCGCAAATGTAGCCTTTCAGGAAATTTCCATCTAGGCGTGCTATTACCACACTTTTAGTCTTTGCAGGCAATAACGTCTTTACTCGAATGATGGTCTTCGTCGCTCTCGTGTCAACCAGTAACTAAACACTTCTTCAATTTTCTTGCCATCTATGCAATTGCTCTATAGGCAATGCCATTTGAATGATAATCTCCGGTAAATGATTAGATGAGATTAACTTTTGTCTCTTTTGGTCAATTTTTTGATCAATTTGTTCCAAATTATTGAGCGCTGTTTTTGTCTTCTTCTTGGGTCTAGTACGATGTCGTCGTACCTAACTTATTTTACCGCAGTTCAAAGTCGTCACTCCTCTTTCTCGAAGTATTTATCGCGCTATTACCTCGATGATTTCTAGTGTCTGCGCGAGCGCTTCTGCAGTACCGAGGAGTTTAGGACCGTCTCGTTGCGATACTTGTTTTGCTGCTTCAAACTCCAAGGCATGCACTAAAACGTCATCCAACGTTTTTGGTTTAGCTAACCGGAGAGTCTGCTGCGTTTTGCTGTCACGGAGGCCGTCTACAATGATTTGAATAACTAATTACTCCAAGAAGGTATCTGGTGCTGTAAGATACACAAGTCGGGTTAATTTGGCGATGTCAGTCTCAGACTTTTGAAGACTTTCTGCGGTTTTCTGAACTCGACTTTTTATTTAGGTTTGGTACATTTGTTGAAGATGAGCATCTTCATATATTATTTCTAAACAAGAAATTAAGAGTTTGTAATTTCCTTGTAGGTGGTCAGGAACAGTCTGCAAGATTCCAAGGGCTTCTCCATGTAGGAACACTATTAAAAACGTTGCTTTGTGCTTGTTGCTCGAATCATTAGTTGTAGCTGCGGCTTCAAACTGCTTGTAATAAGTTGACCATGGAACTTTACCATCAGAATTGAAGATACAACTTTAAACTTGTGAGTGGTTTCTTCCTGATGGTCTATTATTAAATCTTTGCTCGTGACGCTTCCTTTGCCAAGACAATTCATTTGGTTTATTTTTTCTTCAAGCAGTTTCATTCTGTCTCCTACTGCTTATATTTTCTCACTCATAGAGTCGCATATTTCTTTTTTTAAATTTAATGTATCTGCCTGGGCTTCCTCTTGAATAATGTTGATTTAATTTTTTATGCTCGTTCGTATTTCTTCTTTTAAACGTCTAAAATTTTCCATCAATTTTTTTTAATTTTCTGGGTATTTTCAAATAATTTTTCTGTAATTCTATGAGAATCTTCGCAATTTTTTCTTTCATTTTTCTAGAATTTTTTTCCATATTTTTATTTATTGATTCTTGGTCATTTTTTATTGATTCAAAAAATTCAATCAACTTTGAATCTATTTTAACTGCGTGCAGCCGCGTCACCGACATAAATTTAAACACAAATAAAAAAATTTAATAGAACAAGTTTTAATAGCGCTCGACACTACTACACGAACTGGAACAGCTAGAATTACAAGCAATAAACAAACAAGCGAATCGCAAACTAAACAGTTGTTTATTTACACAATTTTAACGGGTTTTAATACCGCGCACCTTTCACCAATGTAACGAATTTTAAAACTAATTTATTTATACACAAAATATTTACACGTTTATAACTATACGAAATAATTAAATCTAACAATTTTTTAGAGAAACACTTACACTAGTTTATATATTACAATCACTCGAAAAATAATGTCCGCGGATAATTTCTGTTTATCTAAAACTGCGACTTGTTTACATTAAAGGCACGTACGTTTGAACTCCGTTATCTTTATCTCAAACACACGCGTTAATCACTTATTTATTTAAACATCTTTTTAATACTTTCGACTTCAAATAACTGACTTATGATTCGTTTAAACGCTTTTATACATTTTCACTATCTTTTCGAGAATTTTCCACATTCTTTACTGAACGTTCTCGAACCCGACATCATTTCGCGAACGTTTCAATACGTTAAAGATAATAATTTTTACTGGTTTACTAATGGGGAAACCAATATCGACATGCATAAATATAAAGGATAGTCGACATGAGAACATAAGCTCAATTTGTCATATTTTCGTTATATCTTAATAAAATCGAGAAGAAACATTTGAAAAAATTATAACATACTAGGAAGTCATTAGAAACAGGTACATATTACTTTAAAGTGGTTTTCTGACAACATAACCTTAAAAAAATCTGTAGACACTCTTTTATTATTCCTTATAAGGAAGTCGTGTGGTGACCACGTCAGTTTTTTTTAAGTTTCTCTCTTCGATTTCATTAAGATATAACCGAAATATGGTGAATTGGGGTTCTCGATATTGCTTGACCCTTTAATAAACCAATTTTTTCTAAAAAAATCGTCGCAGGCAGGATTCGAACCTAGATTATATTTGTGAATTTATTTGAAATTATAAATAAAATATCTAATTAACTGTATAATGTTAGAATTTGAATAAACTGTTAGGAAAAATTATCTCTATAAGAAACTATTAAAATAATTCGAATAATTTACATACGTGCAAAATTATATAAGAAAAAGTATTAAAAGTGACGGATACACCAACTTCTGGTTTCTTTATCAAACCCATCTTTTGATAGAACCGAAAGAATATGAAAACCCAGCTCCATTTCAGGAGACCTTGAAACGCAAACAAAAAATTTTGAAAAAAAAGTGCGATCGTTATACTTTCCTAATGTAATATATATGTAATAATGTCCTCGGATAACTTCTGTTTATCTAAACCGTTATTTGTTTACATTAAAAACACGTACGTTTATAAGCGATTATATTTACTAGTACAAACACTTTATCTATTTATCTTAGCACACACATTAATCACTTGTTAAACAATCAGTTTTCTTAACTTCTGACTTCGAAAAACTGACCTCAGCTCGTTTTGAGTACTTTTTATATATTTCTATTATCTGTGTCAAGAATTTTCTACATTATTCGGTAAACGTTATCGAACTCTAAGAATTTCAGTAATGTAAGTTGAATTAAAAGTTCAGTTTACATAAAAAATTGCCCTAGATTGAAAGACGACTAAAAAATAATAATTAAAAGCACAGGTTCCATTAATAAAAAAACTAATTTTTTTATACTTGATATTAACTTTTTTTCCTTCTGTCATCTAACATGGACAGGTGACGTTAGCCGTGCAAACGATGTGAAATTTGATTCAAATAACCACGTGATTAATGTAACGTAAGCAACGTATTTCCAAATCTCTCTACAGAAAATGAAGATGAAATAGCAATTATAATTAATTGACAAAAGATAAGAATATTTTTCAAAACCGCGTTATCATGCGCTCACCGACCTCGTAGCAAACGGTTGTCAGTTGAATTGTTCATGTATCGAGTAATTCGATAACTATTTCTAGCTAAATCTCTGCAAACTAATGGATTTCCTCTCCGCATTGAGGGTCTTTTATTAGCACAAACGCCTTAAAGCACAGATGTAATACAAAATGGATAGTCTACTTGAGATATAATGTTTATTCTCGCTCACGATAGAAATGCCTCAAACAGTAGCATCCGTAAGCCACTTAGTAACTCTTTTTTGAAATAATCAAGCATGAAGGTAACAAACAAAGAGCTTAAGTAGGTCTTCGTTTCAATTGCAACACAAAAAATTGAGCAAGCTTCTTAGACGTTTACACGTTCTGCATTGAGAAAAATTTCCCGATTGCTGCTTCGCAACCTCCGGATCTTTAGTCTGCACTGTCTTCCTTACGGTAGAAAAACTTAGTAATTAACATTTCTAGCCAACACGCGATTATGAGTGAAAAGTTGCCTATCCGGCAGTCAGAAATGTACTAAAATGTATTTTAAGTCGTTACAACTTAGTTTTAGGGGGTGTTATTTTCGTAAGCATCTATGTTAGATTTCAATAATATTGTGCAAGTGATAGTTTCTACTTTGGATCGCACATCCAATGTAGAAACTACTTCTACGCACATCCATTAGAGTATAGATCACTTTACGCGCATGCAGTGTTTGTATTAATTAAATTTAAATTACAAAAAAATGGAGATAATACAGATACAGACAGTGGTTTATTTATTTTTTAAACAATAAATGATTTTCTTGTGTAGCTTTCTGTGCTCAGTCAAAAAGTAGCTTCAATCGAAAATATACAAAACTAATTGTAAAGACTGTGCTTAAATAGACATTGGGCAAATGCAAACGTGTATCAATTGTTTTCAGGTGTTGCGGTAAAAAAATTGTATATAATATTGTCACGATATGGTAAAGTACCAACACCAACATCCACAAAATCTACATAAAAAAACTGTTTAATAAATAATGACGATTATTAAATCTTTTGGAACTAATAAAGTTTTACAATCTATAAAATGTTACGAAGCGTGAACGCATATACTATAAAAACTTAGGTTTATTAGCATTACTTTAGTTAATAATTGCCGCTACCGTAAGGGAAAATGAAAATGGAATAGAAGAAAATTATTTTGACAATTATTACCATTCGGTTATTAAACAAAATCATAATAGGTAATAAACGAAGTAACGCAAAGGCGTCTGAAACATTAAACAAATTGAATCTAATTATAAGTGCTAATCGAAACTGAATATAGCCATATTTTGCTAAGCCATTACTTAAACTTTTTCATTTTTATCTAATTATCAAATATATTAAATAATAATTATCGCGAGTTATTTTCGGTGGCGAGCAACAATCGTAGCAAATCTTCCAAGGAAGTATCGTTAACAAACTACCTTTTCTTAGTATAACGATAAAGGAAATGAACGTTTTTTGTCATTACGGAAAGTACTATCTATAAATAAATGAAAAGAGTAACAAAACAACCGTATTATCTTATCAATTTGAACAAATACACTACATAACCTAAATGGAAAGAACGTAACTACGATTTAATGTAATTGTGTTAATAAAAAGATGAAGTTATTTATCACACTTCGTTAATAAAGAACACTAATTGTTATTCGTTTACTTAGTATCGAGAAATTAGCACTTAAAGAAAATTATTTAAGATGTGAGGTGACTTTAAATTAAAGTTTAGTCGATACAAAGCAGTTGAATCAATGCGTTATGGATTCGCCACAAAGTGATAAAGATGACACGAGATTTTTGATTTTTCAACAGACACCAAGAGTTTTCAAAAGCGGCCAAAGTACTCCCGGTGCTTATTTTTCCAAAACGCCTGATAACATTTTGAGCAGGTTAGAAATTATTATTAATATTACTATAAATCGTTTAAGTATAGACATGTCGTCATTACAGTTAATTGCCTGGTTTATTACTATTTTAAAAACATATTTACTTTGTTTTTACATAACGTATTTGCTTATGTACGTTATCAAAGATTTACGGTCGTCTCACAATGGGAACGTTACCTTCGGTTTAGTTGCAAAGAATATTAATTTTTGCGCACTTAAATAGTTTCACAATTTTTTAAGTTAATGATTTGTGTCAAATTCTTAACGAATAACAATATGTTGTTGCTTTTTTTAACTTTTTTATATAATTTTACAATTTATTATATTGTTTTGTGCCAAATTGGCTTTACACAATTAACGATGAGATGTATCCAAGTCAGTTGTGAATAAAATCACTTTCCATTATTAATCAATTATTTTTGAGGTCCCAACTCCTTTGATTTTTTTTTTGAGTTTTCATTAAATTAATTTTAAAAATTTGATCCCAGTTATTGTTAAATACAAAATTTAAAAAAGAAACGAAACTATAAACATGTTTTTGTAGTAATTGTTGTTTATAACACCAAATAGTTAATTTTAAGTGTCGTGAAGAGATTGTCAAAAAACCATAGTTGCTCATGGTTTTCTGTTCATTTACAAACACGTCTTATATATTCAAACTGTTTTTTATTTCATCATTTAAACTTTTCGCTTTGAGTGCACATTAGTGTTAACTCAAATATTTTAGTTGTGTAGTTTTTTTTTTTTAATTTTAAAAGTTAATTTATTCTTCAATATTCTCGCAGGATTCACTATGATACAGTACCTCTAAAATCAAACGCGTTTTTGTAGTTCACATATCATCTTTATTTACTTAATATTTAAATAAACTACTGCTTTAAATAATAATTTTTGGGATAAATAATAAAGTTGTCCCAAGTTTCTTTAATTGGTTTTGATAATACCAATTTTGAGCTATTCGATCGGTTTTTGATCGATAAATGGTGAAAAAAGAATCAATTCTTACCCGAATTTCTTGGTATGGATTTAATTCAGAAAAAAAAGAGTTGATTGTGATATTACCAGAAATTTTTGGTCGATATTAATGTTTAGTTCTATTTGTACGCATTAGCTGTTGACTTTCTCGCGGTCTTAAAACCACGGTGGGAGCACCGAATCGTAGTTCCACGGCATATCTGTGATGAATACACGGCAAATGAATACACGGTCAAAAACCACGGTTGCTACACCGTGTAGTCACCGTGGGTTTTATATGTATACGTGGGTTTGGCATATGGAAACACCATGTATCAATACCCTGTATAAACACCGTAACACTAGCCACAATGACACTGTGTACAAATGGATACGTGATTTTACACCGTGATTTTAAGACCGCGACGGCTGATTGTGATCGTTTTATTTTTGGAATATGCAAAAGTCTAATATTACTTTTGTAAATTATTTTCATATTGAAACGGTTGCGAAGTTATTGTCAAATTCGAAACAATGACCAAAGAATGTTGAACATTCTAGAGACAGATAACAGAAATATATAAAAACGATTCAAAGGAAGCATAGGTCAGTTTTTTGAATTGAATCGAGAAGATTTGGTCGGTTGAAAATAAATAAATGATTAACGCGTGTGAAGATAAATAAAGTGCCGGTGCTAGTAAAACATAAATACGTCGCGTACGCATTGTTAACATAAAGAAGTATCAGTTTTAGATAAAATTAAAAACTGCGTACTTAGTGATAGTAATACATAAACTAATGTAATCGCGTAAATAATTTAGTTTTAATCAAATTAGATTTAAAAATTCGTTACATTGATGATACAGGTGTGCGGTATCAAACCCGTTGAAAACATTATTGTTGTGTAAATAATTAATTGTTTCGTTCCCGATTAGCGTGTTTGTTTATAGCGTGTAATTATAGTTGTTCCAGTAGGTTAGTTACTATAGAAAACCAAATTAAAATTGTTCAAGAGGAAACCCAAGCAGATATGTTAAAATTAAAAGAAGAAATAAGCGAATCTATAAATGACAAAGTAGAAGCCGTAGGAAACAGAATGAAACTGCTTGAAGAAAAAATAAACCAAATGAATTTCCATGGTGAAGAAAGCGTCTCAAGCGAAGATTTAATAATTGATCATCGGAAAAAAACCACACACAAGTTTAAAGTCATACCTCTAAATTTTGATGGTAAAGTTTCATGGTCATCCTACTACAAGCAGTTTGAAGCCGCAGCTACAACTAATGTTTAGAGCAACAAACAAAATGAGACGTATTTAATAGTGTCCTTACCTGGAAAAGCCCTTGGAATCTTGCAGACTGTTCTTGACCACTTACAAGGAAATTACGAACCCTTAATTTTACGTTTAGAAATGAGATATGGAAATGCTCATCTTCAACAAGTGTACCAAGCCCAAATAAAGAGTTAAGTTCAGAAATCTGCGGAAAGTTTTCAAGAGTTTGAGGCTAATATCGCCAGACTGACAAAGCTTGCGTATCCTACAGCATCAAATACCTTCCTGGAGCGAATGGCTATTCAAACCATTGTAGACGGCTTTCGAGACAATGAAACGCAGCAGACTCTCCGGTTAGCGCGACCCAAGACGTTGCTTTAGTGCATGCCTGAAAGTTTGAATCGGCAAAACAAGCATTGCAACGCTGTGCTGCAGAAATACCCGCGCATACACTAGAAAGCATCGAGGAGATAGCCCGACAAAAACTTTGGGAAAGAGAAGTGGCGACTTTGTACTGCGATGAAATAGTCTACGTACAACGTGTATTGGCGATTACCATTCAAATGGCACCGACTAGAGAGTAATTGCATAGCATTTATACCGATGGCAAGATTAATGGACAAAGTGTTCAGTTACTGGTTGACACGGGAACGACGAATACCATCATTCGCCCTAACATATTACGGAAAAATGAGAAAACATCACCACTAACAGTACGACTTCGAACTGCGACAGACGAAGATGTACTTACTCACAGACAAGTCAAAGTAACCATTGGTTTGGGAAATGAAGTACTCGACCATTAAGTACTGGTAGCCGACATCACGGAAAAAATTACCCTGGGAATGGACGTAATAAAAAAAGTATGGGTTAATATAAAGAACGATGTCCTGAAGATTGACAATAAAAAAATTCTTTTTAATTCGTCAGAGAAGGCAGCCATGCGAGTTTTATTGAGTAAAGACGTGATTCTGCCTGCGAAGACTGAAAGTATGGGGATGGCACGCCTGGATGGAAATCTTCGGGAAAGCTACATTCGCTTTTACGATTGGAACTGGTTTGTGGCAGTTCACTGTGTAACCTTCCTGCAATATTTGAGCGTTTGACGAAAACTATCTTAAGCGGACTGTTTTTGAAGGCGTGCTTGATTTACCTAGACGACGTGATCGTGGTTGGAAGGTCGTTTAAAAAACATTTAAACAATTTTAAAGAAGTGTTTCAGCAACTATGTGGTGCAAATCTAAAACTGAACTCTAAGGAGTGCCACGTATTTAAGAAAGAAGTGCAATACTTTAGCTACGTCGTATCTAGAGATGGAGTAAAGGCTGACCTAAACAAAATGCAAGCAGTACAAGCATGGCCAAGACCAATCGACAAACATCAAGTCCAAAGTTTTCTTGGGTTGTGTACCTCTATAGACGATCTGTACCCGGATTTGCTAATATTGCCAAGCCTTTGACAAAACTGACCGAGAATTTAGATGGAATAAACACGGCAAAAATGATTTCTATCAACTAAAAAAGGCCCTAATCACTTCGATTTTAAGTTATCCAAGAGAAGATAGAAAATTTGTTTTGTATACCGGTGCGATCCTTTCGCAGGTTCAAGATGCTTTGAAATGACTATTGCAGTTTCGTAATCCGGAAAAACAAGTGGCAAGGTAGATTGAAAGACCTTAAAAATATGACTACGACACAGAACACCGTGCCGGAAGCAGTCATCGGAACGCTGATGCCTTGTCCAGAAGACCATGTCCGGCAGACAGAGAAAACATCAAAGCGTACTGGTCGCAGTGGGACTTTGTGAGAGTAAAAGACAGTCTTTTTAAACGATCCCTAGAGAGTGTCGAGAGTACGGAAAATAGACTGCAGTTGGTAGTGCCAAAAAGCCGGATGTCACAAGTGTTGAAGCATCTGCACGATGATACATAGATGGCGTAAAGAAGACATGGAAAAAATTCAAGAAAAATTTTACTAGGTGAACTGCAAAGAGGACGTCATAAAATGGTGTCGTAGCTGCACGGTCTGTGCATCAGGAAATGGTCCACCAAATAGGGCAAAGCACCGATGACGCAGTATAACGATTGACATCGCAGGGTCGTTCCCAGAATCTGATTCCGGAAAAAATTTGTACATCCTGGTGGCGATGAATTATTTTACGAAATGGGCGGAGGTTTGCGCCATACCCAGTCAAGAAACAGCTACAGTCGCAGACGTATTAGTGAAAGAGTTTTTTTGTCGGTTTGGAGTTCCCTTGGAATTACACTCTGACTAAGGTCGCAAATTTAAGTTTAGGTTGTTTCAAGAAGTTTGCCGACTGTTGGGGATTAAGAAAACTAGGACGACGCCTCTCCACCTTCAATATCAAGCGGATAAATCTAACAATGGAGAAGTACTTAGCCAAAATAGTGTCCGAACACCAAAAAGACTGGGATCAGTATTTTTTTTTTAAGTTTTCCAGATGACATACCGATCATCTGTTCAATACAGCACAGGTCAAATACCATCTTGTATCATGCTCGGTCGCGAAATACGACTTTCATGCAACCTCCAACTCGGACGAAGACCGATAGAAAAAGTTGCTAAAGAAGATTACGTCAGCAAGCTCACGAAGAGGCTAGACGACGTACATGAAACGGTCCGTAAAAGCGCATAAATCTCAAGTGACAGAATGAAGACAAGGCACAAAACAAGGAGTTTCCACCAAGCGACATGGTGTGGTTGTATAAATCCCAAAGAATGGGAAGGCCATTATGAAGTCGTGCAGCGTTTTAACGACGGCATATATCTTATCCGAAAACCATTCAGAGACAAACCAAAAGTGGTTCACATCGATCGTCTAGCCCCGTTTTCTGGCGATAACCACGTTACGCAAGTTCAGGTACGAACCAAAGTAATAATTACCAAAACCAGAAATCAAGTCAAAGGAATGGATTTCGATAAGTTTATAAGAATATACGGAGGTTCTGGAAAAGTTAGGTTCGGAGTTAAAACCGAGGAACAGCAAGACCTGTTCTAAACACGAAAAGATTACGACATTGCACATTATGTGAGTAAGAATTTTGACATGTCTAGAAAGGTTGCAGTCGTATTTAATAAAAAGTTAGCAATCAAATAGAATATTGGGTCAGAAAATGTCCATAAACTGCTACTTTTGTGCTCAAGGAAGTTGAAATGGAGAAAACAGCCGCTATTGCCACGATCTTTTGTATCGGTGTCTCGTCCAATTTTCTGTTCTGAGACAAGAAGAACTTAAGAAGGGGGCAGTGAAACGTTCGCAAAGTTATTGCCAAATTCGAGACAATAACCGAAAAATGTTGAACATTCTAGAGACAGATAACAGAAATATATAACAACGGTTCAAAGGAAGCATAGGTCAATTTTTCAAATTGAATCGAAAAGATTTTGTCGGTTTCAAACAAATAAGTGATTAACGCGTGTGAAGATAAATAAAGTTCCGGTGCTAGCAAAACATAAATACGTCGCTTACGTGTTGTTATAAAAAAGTATCAGTTTTAGATAAAATTAAAAAGTGCGAACTAGTGATAGTAATATATAAATCAGTGTGTTGTTCTTAAATAATCGTGTAAATAATTTAGTTTTAAATAAATTAGTTATAAAATTCGTTACATTGTTATACAGTTATAAGTAAAAGTATCATAATTGTGTTTTTTTAATGAAACCCCCGTGTATATCATTTGGGTTTCCGATCAAAATAGGAATGTGTTTTAAAAACGTTTATGAGGCCTAAACCTTAAGATTTTTTAAATACTTTGAATTTTGTCAAAATATAACCTAATTTTCATGTTTAGATACTTACAACTTACAACTAAGTTATGGGAGCAAAATGTAACAAGTGTAACAATAGATCATATTTGATATTTCAATTATAATAAATTTTACATCTTGTACAGGGTGTCTAAAAATTAAAATATATTAATTAAGAATATCCTAAATAATCGTTTTTTGATGTTTTTTTAATAAAAGTTCTGACGAATCTAGTTGCCTGTTAAATTTAGAAATAATAGATAGTTAACACGTATAAGAATAATAATGAAGAATATTTTACAAATGTTTTGAAACTTGGAACGTAATTTATAATCACAGGTTATAGCAACAATAATGATAACATACCAACGATAACATAGAACAAAAGTAAAATATTTTTAACAGATGTTCGAAATGTCGACTGTCCATTGCACTTACATATCTTTTTTTGAAAACCACCGCTCTGCTCCGGGCAACATTTGCGAGGTTACAGTATCGAAAGTGTGTCTTATGCGCCTTTGCATATCGTGTGGTATTGCCGGTGACGTTTTGTATACATTCTTTCTATTCTTTTGTGGATTTGGGGCGAAGGAGCTAATTGTAAACTCCATTTCTTTCAATTTACTTGTTTTATTTATCGTCTGTATGTTAGTACCATTAGTTGGATTATAAATTATTACTTAGCTATAGAACATTCTAATACTATTTGATAGGTAACTAAAAAGTGCATTCTTTGTTAAATTAAGAAATATAGCGTTCTATTTAAATTAATAAAGTTATAGCCACTTCAATATCTTAATTGATAAGTTCTAATTTTTGGGCACTTTGTATAATATGTAAAGTTATATATGTATATTGAAATATAAAATATGATCTATTGTTACATTTCACTGTAAATTTTCCTCTTATAAGTTAGATACTTAAGTATCTCAAATATAAAAATTAGGTTATATTTGGACAAAACTAAAATTATTTAAAAAACCTTAAGGTTTAGGTCTCATAAACCTTATAAAAACACACTTATTTTGATCGGACAATCTAAACATGTAATAATGGACAGGGGGTTTTATTTAAAAAAACGCACTTTTGTATTAAGGAGCATTAAAGGTGTAGTCGTTTTAAACAATCTTCGAAGTCAGCGGTGGCGAAACACGTACTAGAAACGGGTCATTAAATTACGTTCAAAAACGCAAAAATTTTGACAAATGTTTCTAATTACTATCAGCGAAAAATGAGAGAATTCATTAAAATAATTAAAAATCCTTTTAATATTAAACGAGATTCTAGTTTTCCATTACCGGAGATTTTGAAACCAGTTTTATCGATTGGAGACAAATGTATAAAAGCGAGACTTTACAGTGATAAAAGCTCAGCTTGTGTGATAACGACATCACGGGAATTATCCAGATTAGAAAATTGTGTTACAAATGCAACCTGAATTCTACTATAAAATTATTTATTGTTATAGACTACTACATATACTTTTAGATTTAGTAAAATGGAAACTACAGTAATTGTTCATTTTTAGTTTTTATATTAGATAACGTGAAAAATGAAATTTTGTGTTCCTCGGGTTGTAGTACGTCGCTCTCCGGGCGTAATCATCATAATAATGAATAGCTATTAAGTACGGTATTATGGCAGCGCATTTTTTGATTGCACTAAAAGTTATGTTTAATATTTTTGTATGAAAATGAGCTCATCATATGTCGAAACGCTTAAGCACAAAGTATAATATTGTACACTAGATGCATATATTGTTTTAAAAGAAATAAAAACCATACAATTCTAAATTGATCTTTTTTTATGCAATCTTAAATTTATATGACCCATCTAATCTGAGTTATTAAAATCGAAAAATTAATCTTGCGGCCTAACATAATTAGTAACAATACAGATTAATTTTTTTAACCAAATCAAAAATTATTAAGCATAGAATATTTTTATTTAACATAAACTAGACTTAAACTCAAAAGACATTACGCACAATTTCTCGTTGTAGGATCAAACTCATTTTAAATTTTCTTATCCAGAACATCTATTTATAAACGAGAAGGTTGAAGCGATTACAGAACAATAGTTGATAATAAGTATGTTAAAGAAACTAATGCGTGGTTATTCAAAAAGCCTGTCAAATTATTGGTTCAAAAACACGAGTAAGTTGTAAATTAAATATTCGTTCTAATCAAATCTAAGGCTATGTACGAAGGCTTCTAAATTCCCCGAAAATAAAATTAGAAAAAAAAACTATAATTAGTAGTAACATCAGAAGTGTTAACTACGTGTTTTTAATTGTTTACACAATTGATTTGTTTTTACTTTTTTATTACGCTATTTATTTGTATTTCAAGAGTCATTGCACTTCGCCTATATACAATTTTTTTAGTAATTGAGGCGAAATAAATAAATTCGAAAAAAATGACGTATTAAAAGCTATTGTAAATGGAATTACCACATCCGTTTAGTAAAGATAATTAAACGTGTTTTTCATTAATTCACAACATAATTTACTTGACACCTCTTTAGTGTTAATTAAAGTATTTACATAATTAAAAATAATTTAATTAATGTTGAAATTTTGTTATAGAAGTCGTTTTCGTCCAGGCGCTGTTAGAAAAGTAAAACGAAGAGCGGTTTTTAAAAATGGCGATTGCAATATACTACATTCAAGAATCGCAAAACATAGAATAAAATTTCTTCAAGATATCTTCACCACTTTGGTAGACACGCAATGGAGATGGACGTTGATCATATTTGCTTTAAGTTTCTTTTTGTCTTGGTTGGGGTTTGCAGTTATATGGTGGTTAATTTCATTAACCCATGGAGATTTAGAACCTGAACATTTACCTAAATTTCAAGACGACGCTGGGTGGACACCGTGCGTTTCGCAAATTGATTCTTTTACTTCGTGCTTTTTATTCAGCATTGAAACGCAACATACGATAGGTTATGGTTCAAGAGCAACGACTGAAGAGTGTCCCGAAGCGATATTCGTAATGTGTTTGCAAAGTATTGTTGGCGTCGTTATTCAAGCGCTTATGGTAGGCATTGTTTTTGCTAAAATGACTCGGCCTAAACACCGCACGCAAACTTTATTATTTTCTAAAAACGCCGTCATTTGTCAAAGAGACGGTAGCTTATGCTTAATGTTTAGAGTAGGTGACATGAGAAAAAGTCACATTATTGGCGCCAACATTCGGGCGCAATTAATTAGAGCCAAGACAACGAAAGAAGGCGAAGAAATAGCACAGTATCAAACTGAACTAGCCGTTGGTGCGGATGGATGCGACGGCGATTTATTCTTCATCTGGCCAATGACCGTAACACACAAAATTGACGAAAACTCGCCGCTTTATTATTTATCTGCCAGCGATATGTTGCAAGACAGATTCGAAATAGTTGTGATATTAGAAGGTACCATCGAAAGTACTGGACAAACTACTCAAGCGCGTTCTAGTTATATTTCGAGTGAAGTTTTATGGGGACATAGATTTGAATCGATTGTTAGTTATAATCACGAAAGACAAGGATATCAGGTCGATTATTCTAGGTTT
This sequence comes from Aquatica leii, assembly GCA_035610365.1. Lineage (NCBI taxonomy): Eukaryota > Metazoa > Arthropoda > Insecta > Coleoptera > Lampyridae > Aquatica > Aquatica leii. Next base: position 69,514,459 of record CM069437.1, read on the forward strand.
GATAGTACGATGCAGGTAGATACTCCTTTATGTTCTGGAGCAGATTTATCTGAATTTTATAGAATACAAGAACAAGGTGAGTTGTTTTTTTAGCGTTGGGCCTAATTCAACTGTTTATTACAGATCAAAACGATACAAACTCTCTTAAAAGAGTGCCCAGCGAACAAGAGCAAATTTAAGATTCTCTGTGAGAATAAGAAAGTATTTCTAAATTTTGTTAATTAGTCAATAAAATTAGATGACTCAATTTGTAGATAGTAAATTTAATGACTGAATAAAATAGTACAAATTAGCGTGTAATTTATTCATCCAATTCAACCATAATAAGTGTTTGTTTTATGCAAATTCTTTTGTTTTTTTTTGTCTACTTCTATTTGTTTTGAATTATCTTTAGATTGCATTTTTAGTTATTTACGTGTAGTAAGTACTCTAAGAAATCTATTTTTCAAACTTATAAAAATACAGAGCTTTGTAGGTCACACAATTAGCTCTACTAGTTCTTCTTTCTTTAAATGTTATGATCAAGGTAATTGGCTTTAAACAAAATCGTTAAATATAGACACTGCTGCGCCGATACTTAGTGGCGCCTGTGTGCAAAAAATTTTCATGGCGTATATGAGAATTATAGTTTAAAAAATTGTTTAGTATCGTTAAATAAAAAGTTAAGTAAAAACAAACAAATATCTATTCAGATGGCAATAATCTAAGTAATATAAAAATGGTAAAATATACAAATCAAATACACCATACAAGGTAGTATGTTAATACTATTATTTATTTATTTATTTATTTATTTATTTCAATACATCTGCCCAACAGAAACAAAATTCTAAAATAGGGCAGGTACAAATTAATTTTTATACATACTTAACAAGTAAAAGTGAAAACTCAAATAAAAAAGAAAATTAAAGATACAATATATACATAAATTCAGTAAATAACAACAAAAATTAATATTAATTATATATAAGTCAGCACAATAGAAAAAAAAATAGATAAATAACTTAATACAATCTAATCTAATAAAATGCTTTAATAATAAATTATCAACATTTGGTGTCAATTTTGTAAGGTTTAATCTTAAATCTCCTCGGCTAATGATGTCCAGTCTGTTTCTTCTTTTCGTTAGGAAATTGGTAACAGCGCTGAACCCCTTTTCCATTAGGTTTGACGATAGAAAGGAAATTAAAAATTTCCTCGCTATATTCCATAATACGGGATAAGTAACGGGTATGTTGTTTTGCAGCCAGAATTGCTGATATCAATTTCAAACTGTAACTTAAGTTCTTCGTTTGTACTTAGTTCAGTCAGTTCCTCTTGTATTATGACATTCGTTTCTTCTATGTCTCCATATGGGTTAATTACACTGGTCTGCAAAAAAATACTTTTTATCGAGCCCTGACACTATTCCGAATGATTCTTATGTAAAATGACGTTCTGAATCCAAATATGTCTTCCGTTTTCTTCCATCACCCACCATTTTCGAGGGAACCCCAAATCTCTAATTTTACCAGTTTTCGATAAATTAATTATAATTTATTTATCGAATGATAATAATAATTATAATAATTATTATAATAATAAATATATGAACATAAATTTAATTTAAATGGGAAAAAGAACTATTTTCGCTATAAACAGTAATAAATAAAAAGATATTCATCGTTACTTGGTGCTTGCTTTACTTTTATACCCTGAGGTACAGCTCTCTCGTTTCAAAAACCAGCAGTACCCTGCCAACATGCTTGCATTCCACTTGCCTGAAAATCTTTTCTCCAGCTTAGCGATGTCTTGATGGAACCGTTCCCCGTGTTTATCCGAGACTGCTCCTAAATTGTCAGGGAAAAAGTCCCGATGCGAGTGAAGGAAGTGAACTTTAAGAGACATGTTACATCCTATGTCCTTGTACGCTAAAAGCAGTTCCTCGACGTGAGCGACATAATCTTCACTTTTGTGGTTACCCAGGAAGTTCTTACAAACGTTTTGATATCTAAGCCAAGCTCGTTTTTCTTTCCGATTTAGGTGTTCAATAAACGTCAAATCTTGGAAGAGTTGTCTAATCTGGGGACCAACAAAAACGCCTTCTTTGATTTTAGCTTCGTTAAGACGACGACTTTTAGTTTTCAAAAATTGAAATGCGCCACCTGTCTTGTCCATTGCTTTCACAAACTGCTTGATCAATCCAAGTTTGATGTGTAAAGGTGGTAAGTAAATATTTTCCTTCGGAACCAAAGGATTGTGGGCGACATTTTTCTGGCTAAGAATAAGATTTTCTTGCAGAGGCCAGTCCCGTACGATGTAATGTTTATCTCGAGCTCGGCTATCCCATTCACAAAGGAAGCAGCAATATTTTGTGAATCCTGATTGCAGGCCCGTGAGTAGAGCAACAACTTTTAAGTCAGCGCAAAGTTTCCACTTATAATCATGATAACTAATTTTATCAAGGATTCTGAAGTTGTTTTCGTACGTTTCCTTCATATCAACAGAGTATGCAACTGGAACAGATGGGAAGTCATTCCCATTTGCCAACAGGAGAACTTTTAAGCTTGTTTTTGATGAGTCTATAAACAGTTCCCATTTGTCTGGGTCACATGGCATCTGTAGCTCTGTCATCAATAAATTTTCATTAGGGCGGAACAATAAACCTTTATCTTCTGAGAAAAGACATTTCAGGGTTGCTTATCTGGTCCTGTAACAAAATATTTTTACTCCCTTTTCTAAGAGATTCCACTGATGAAGTCGCGATCCTAGGAGCTGAGATTTAGTCTTGGGTAACTGCAAATCCCTGACAAGATCATTTAATTCCGATTGAGTGAGGAGGTGAGATTGCCGAGAAACTAAATCTGCGGAATACTCTTCATCATCATTGAACGTATCATTCGAAGCCCCAGGTTGTGGCTCAGAGTCTTTTAAATCAATTTCCGGCTCTAGAGTATAAGTGTTTGGGCGCTCTGGAATTGGCAAGATATCGTTATAAGGAACAGGTCTTAGAGCTGACGGAATATTGGGATACTGAATTGTATGCTTACTTTTGCTCAAAAGCCCGACGGTGGAAGTCATACAAAAGAAACAATCTGTAAGATGACAGCGAGGTTCACGCCAAATCATGGGCACAGCAAATGGCATTGATTCACGGGTACCTTTGAGCCATTTGGTCAAACTACTGTAACAAGTCGTACGGCAAACTGATGGAGCCTAAGTCTTGTCCTGGTCGCCAACTTGACAATCAAAGTACAATTTATAAGCTGTTTTAACAAGCGGAGAAAGGGGTTTTCGTTGCGCTTTTAAAGTTAATTCCCCGCAGACATAGCAGAAGCTATCGGGATGATTTTTACACTCGCGTGGCATAATTAAACAGTAATTTAACGCCCGACATTAACCACAAACCACACTTAATCACTTGAAAAAATCCGGAGTAAAAGTAGTTTTACTGTTTTACAAAAATGAACAAAAATGAACACAAAATCCAGCACGTTTAAAACGTCGACAAGTTAACTCTGCAACAGCTATAGATGTACTGATCGAAGCAGTTAAGCAAACAATGTAATATACTATAATGAGAAGAGTAATGCAAGTTCAAGCCTGTCGAAAATTCCTGTTCAAACCTGCATGTGGTATTGAGATCGCCAGCGTCGTGCAGTGAATCTTCCTAACTGTTTATTGATATTTTTTTACTGTTCTTATATATTTGTATTTTATTGTTGTTTCTATATTTATTTTATAGCAAAACTTTTGCCATATATTTTAAACAAAACTATAAATTTTATTACTTGCTTTGGGATGTTTAACGGCTATAAGTTAAAATTCTAAAAAAATGCAAAAAATAAAATAAAAATAGGGTACCCTCAAAATAGGTGGGTGATGGGTAAAAACGGAGCTCATTTTTGGATTCAGGAGGTCATTTTACATAAGAATTGTCAAGAACGGTATCAAGGCCGATTTTCATGCAGACCAGTGTTATCCACGGTGGTATTACCATAGTCAAAACATCCTCAAGCCTAGTTTCAAAATCTGAATAGAGGGATTTAAATGTTGAACGTAGGTTGAAACGTCGTTTTCCTGGCAGTTTGTCTGTGACATATTGGGGAACAGAAAATTCGCCCCGTCTAATATTTTGCTTCATTAGTTTAACTCTGGCAAGAAACGCTGATAAGATGCACTTTGTTTTAATCAAATTTACACTGTCGCCTTGTAACTGCAAATTAACCATATTAAATTTGGTAAACAAATCTGTTAAATAGGCGATGTTTGTTTTCCACTTCATTAAATTGTTTTTTAAAATTCTATCTATAGTACCCAGAAATTCTAAAATAATCTCAAGAAGTGCAAAAAATCTTGTCAAACATAAGCCTTTCGACAGCCAGCGTACTTTAACTTAACTGTGCCATTTTGAATTTAGCTAGCTAAATATATTACCTTTAGACTTTAAACAACTAAATAAGCAACTTAAAATTTTTACGTAATTTTTTTATATATTTTTTAAAAATCAGGCCTCACCCCGTTTTGCAAAATGAGAATTGTATCTCGGCTACAATGGGTTTAGTATATGAGGTACGTGTAGATGAACGAAAATAATTTATTAATACAAAAACTTTTAGTTAGGTATATAATATATGATATACACAGTTAGTTAGGAACAAAATTCACATCGGAACGCAACCTCATCGTCATCGCTGTCGATTCCGGCGCAGGAACTATGAGCCCATTCGTGACAAAGACAACATGAAATCCATCCTTCGGTGGAAGTACTATAAAATTCTTTGCAATAAAGACACATCACTTGTGAAATCTTCATTATTTTTGTCTTTCAATACTGCTTTTATTGTTAACTTACGAAATGCTTTTTTCGTAGTATTTTTCTCTACGCTGCTTATTTTTTTTACACTATTAGCTTTCTTATTTTTTTCTTGAACAGATATTTCCAATTCCATTTTGTAAGGAGTGGATGTTAAAATTGCTGTTTTTCCTTGTTTTCGGTGAGGGCGTTTTGCAACAAAAGTTACTTTAGGAATTGACTGCACATCTTGCGGCGATGCAAGAAGAAATATATTTGGTTCTTGTAGAACTACCTTATTCGGTGTTTTTTCACGAGTTGGAGGGGCGAACATTGTGGTAATGGCAAAGAATCATTTTTATTGGCACACGTAAAGGTAAAGTTGCCTCTACTATATTTTTAAGGATCACAGATTTTTCTGGAGCCTGATGGGCATTTTTTCCTAAGGATTGCTGTTCATTGCCTTCATCGTCTAAAGGGATATCTGTCGTAGAAGCTGGTAAAAAGTCACTTTCTTCAAAAACATTTTCATTCGGTGGCCAAATTCCAGTTGTTTTAAAAGCACTCATAGCATTTTTTATTGTTGCTGCGTTAACATACGCAGCACCAAAAAAAAATCGAAAACTGCCAAAGTGTTACGACTTTTCCGGGATTGCTTTGTAGCCATACTCTTACTTTATTTTCGTAGTAGTTGCTGAGAGGTTTCATAAAGCTGACGTCCAGAGGTTGCAATTTGTGCGAACAATGCAGTGGCAAACAAAGCAGAATCACTCCATTTTCTCGGGCATAATTAAAAAGGTCAAGATTTTTTGTACGACTGACATAGCCATCACAAATTAAAAGTACGGCGTTATCTTTTAAAGTCCCGGAAAATTGAACAAATTTTTTAAACCATTTGAAAAAAATATCTCCAGTCACCCAACCAGAATCACTTGTTTCAACCATAGAACCAGGTGGCAAACCAATTTCAAATTTTTAGGGAAAAATAAGGCAAAGAGGAACATAACTTCCCAAAGCTGAGCAACACATTTCAGCAGTCACGGTTTCCCACCTCTCTGCAGAAGTGAGAACTCCTACTTGGCGTTTTCCTTTAAGTGCGAATATCCTCGAATGTCCCTTTAGATTTACAGTGATACCTGTCTCATCACAATTGAAAATCTTCTCTGTAGTTGATACTTATAGATAATACTTGTAAGCAAACCAAAAAACTAATTCACAGCAACCTTATTAAAGTCCATTGCTCTAGCTCCTGATGTGGCTTCTGATTTTCTTAGAGCTATGGTAGGGTGTTTTCGAAAGAAATGTTCCATCCAGTCAGGACCGGGCATCTGAGTGTCTTTACTAAACCTGTTTGCAACACCGTTTACGACCGCCAATTGATAAACAAATTTTCTTAACTCTCTTGAGCTTCGGTAAACACATTTCTCGCGCTTCCTAATTGCGCTATGTTAAAGTTTGACACCACATCTCTTTTTGCTTTTGCAACATAACGTTCTAATGTGGTTTGAGGCACCTTAAATTGCTGCGCTGTTTTTTTTATAACCCACGGTACCCTCATTAATCGTTTGTACTGCTTCTTTGATTGACTCCAATTTTGACGAGTTGTTTTTCTTGCGTATTTTTGTACCATCTGAAACCAATAGGAAATCATAATAAATCCTAATGCATTGCTTGGGGCAAAACGAGGTCAACAAAACCCCATTTTGCCCCTAAAAACACGTAATCAAATAAAACAAGAAAAAAATCAGTGTAAAAGCGTTTTTGAAGTAATGCGTTTGATAAAGCAGACTATATAAAAGCAATAACAATATAGCATAAACAAAACATCAATAACTTTTCGAAAAATCTACGTACCTTAAGGAAATATATGATCTAGTTTTACAACGTACGGCGTTTATAACACTATGCCGGACAAGGTCGAACTAACGTTCGCCCGATTCGTGCTGCGTCTATTGCAATAAAGGATATGGGAGTGGAAATAATGCGTCTGATATTTGGCAGGTTAATTCGAATGGAATTCACGTAAAATGGCGGTACCCCGTTATGCCCCAGTACTCCGTTTTGCCCTAAATGCCCCTATTGTTGCTTAAGGGAATTCTTTTAATGATATTAGGTTTGTGTAAAACAGTTTTTAAAACCTCTTCAACGGCTGGCAAAATTAACTTCTCTCCGATAGTATGCGGTTTTCCGGATTTTGCTATAAGTAGCGAGAAGACGCAAACCATCATCGTTTCTTTGTGACGTCGAAGCGAACATTCTGTCCAGCGTGGGTCTCTTCTGAAGTTTATCTTTCAGTGTTTGAAAGTATTTCAAATCTTTATCTGTTTTATCAGGGTGACATCTTCTCAGATGTTCCTGCAGCTTAGATGGTTTCATAGCGTCGTTGCTCAAAATTTTGTTGCATAAAAGGAACATAGGCAATTGGTTGTCCGACAATGATGGAATGAAGCCAAGTTTCAAATAATCAACACTGTACTGTCTAAAATTCAAAATTAGCTATTTGAATAAGACATAAAATCCAGCAGCTGTATATTAAAAAATCAAAGTCAAATTTAAATCGTATGGTCTTAGATTTTATGGCAGGCATAGGCGTACAGCTATTATAAATGAATGTGAGAAGGGGAATGTTATGAATGTTACTTAAGGTTTTGATATGATGGAACTTTAAGGAAATTTGAAAGTAACATGACAAAAAATGTTAAAATAAAATATTATACAACGAATAATAATAACAAATTGTTATGCGATTTACCTCTACGTACATTTGACTCTCATGTGTAAAAATGCACTGGTTCTACTTTAGCAATAATGCAAAATCTTCCATAATCCGAACTTCCGTAATCCGAACATTTCAGTAATCCGAACTGGCCCACAGTGTAACAACCAATGGACAAAAGTACAATTTTTTACTTTTTTGTGAAGTTATTTGGTAAGATATATGTATTTATAAAAGAATAATAAGTAAGGTCGTAAATAAGTAAATATTGACACACATACATATTTATTTATGTGACCGACTGTTTAGTTTTTTGTTGACGCCGCGTCGTAAAGGGGTGGCTGAAAATTGGATTCCACATCTAAGTTTTTTTGTAGTTTCTTTTGCTGCAGAAATAATGCTATTAAGTTTCTCATCTGAAATTTGAGCAAAAATTGTTTTAATTTTTGTAAGGCTTCCAGAGCCAACTGTATATTCATAGTTTCTGACTGTAAAATTTTACTAACAAAATTGACTTGCACTAAAACTTCATACCGTATGTGAACATATAAACGTAAATGTTGATATTTTATCCCCTAAATACCTAGGTTGATACTTTGATTCGTGATCAAATTTATCTAAATTTGTTATGTGTCATATATTTCTGGTAAATTTTTAAACATTGGCTTTATTGCATCAATTCTGATTGACTATCTCGCGTCAGATATAGTTTTAAAGTAAAATTATCTAATTTTTGTCTGACGATATTCCAAAGTTTAGTAGACACAGAAATATATTTGTATAATTCTTAAACTAAACTGAAAAAGCCAACTGCTTCGTGATTAACTTTTTCAGCATCATTAACTATTAAATTTAATGTATGAGTGGCACAGGACGTGGATTCAGATCTAAAAAAATTTTTTGCAAACCGCAATTTTTACTACGCATATTGGAACGATTATCCTAGCCCTGTTTCCTCACATCATTTAAATCTTAATCGATTTTTTTAACTCATCCATTATAAAAGAACTCAAACCAATGCCAGTTGTATCAAAAATAAGGCAAAAACCTTATTTTGTATATTATTTTGCGTATTTCTAATTCTTTGGTACAGGTGTTAAAGTGGACAAAACGTATAATGATACTTATTTGCTGTACGAGGTCTGGCTATTAAATAACGAGACTGCATATGAAAAAGAGGTTTATTGTAAAAAATATTCTACAATCGAATGCTCCCCTTGAATGTACTTTCCTCCCCTCACCACACACCGTTTCATTCGTTTTTTTCCATTGGTCAAAGCAATGCTGAAAGTCTTCTTTTGTTGGAGCATTTAGGAGCTCCGCCGATTTTCGCTTCACCTTTTCCATCGACTCGAACCAGGTTCTTTTTAAGGTAGACTTGATCTTTGGAAACAAGAAAAAGTCACAAAGCGCTAAATCAGGCGAATACGGAGCGTGTTTGAGCACTGGAGTGCCTCCAGCGGGTAAATATCACTTTACAAACAGCGCGTTATGGCAGGCGCGTTGTCCTAGTGCAAGATCCACGACTTCCTTTTCCACATCTTCGGGCGTTTCTTACGAACTCGCTCTCGCAGTGCTGCCAAAACTTTCAAATAATAAGTTTGGTTTACAGTTTGACCTTCTGGATCTCATTCAATCATCACGATTCCGTTCATGTCGAAAAAACCGATTAGCATGGTCTTAAATTTTGATTTGGAAATCTTTGCTATTTTCATTCTTAGCGATGAAAAAGTTTCTCAGTGCATTGATTGCCGCTTAGTTTCAACATCGTACTGGAATATCCAGGTTTCATCGCAAGTGATGTTTTCCATCAATTCAGGCTCTTCATCTAACTTCTGAAGAAAGTCTGAGCAGATCTGTTGACCGACCAGCTTTTGGTCGGGGGTTAAATTTTTTGGAACCATCTTCGCACACGCTTTCTTCATGTCAAATTCGTCATGTAAAATATTTCTGACCGTTTCTTTAACGGCGTTTACAGTCTGGGCAATCATCCGAATGCTCATAGGACGATCTTCGCGCGTAATTTCATTGATTTTGATCACTGTTTGCGGAGTTGTAACAGACACAGGTCGACCTGGACGTTGCTCATCTTCGATGCTCTCTCGACGTTCAGAAAACCTTTTATGCCATTCGAAAACACGTGCACGAGATTAAGAATTTTCACCGTAGGCCTCTTTCAACAATTTATAGCATAGTTTTTTTTAATTCAACGAGAAATTTCACATTGATTCGTTGCTCATGTTTTTCGTCACACATTGTTATCGGCACGAGAAAAAAACGCGTTTGTTTTTAACTTCTATAGAAAAAATACTACTACAGCGACAAAAACGTGTTTTCGTACCTGGGGTAGCAGACACGCTAACCAACGCTGCATTCGTTTCCTTCCCTACCTTTCTAGGGCTCCATCTGCGTGCTCAGTCTTGTTATTTAATAGCCGGACCTCTTATATGTGCAATATCCGGTGTACAACCCAATATTATTGAAAAATACTTATTCTGCCTGCATAAATTCAAAATTAAAGTTTGGATTTCTTTTGCCAAAACAGATACGATTTCATTTTGGATTTTGTCACCAAGATAGATGAGCTAAAAATTGAATAACATATACAAATATTTTAATTGTATTATACCATCGTTGTTTTTTGATTGCAAGAAGTTTTTGTTTGCAGTATCAATTGTTATTTTTTAATGCTTGGCATAGTTCTGTCCGTTTTTGATACTAAAGTGAGATGAATTTTTTTCATGTCTACTTAGATTCATTGCTAAATGTATCCAATAATTACAACCTCGAGAAAATTTATTATTCTCTTGCACATCGAAATGTTTGCAGTAAAAACAAAAAACCATGTTTTTAGATATCGAATAAAGTAACTAATGTCTTTAATAAATTACTCCTATTTTTGACAGTATTTCATAATAATTAGAAGAAAATCTTTGACCCGACGAGGAAAATTAAACCGTGAAATATGTTTTGGGCCATTTTCAACTAAAATTTGTATATTTGTACTTAGAGCTTTGGGCCAATGACCTAGATCATCGTGAATAGAGTTTACCGTGCTCAGGTCAATATCAGCGTGAGTTTCATCAAAGGTCGTTTGTTGTGGATCTTCTTCAGTTGTAATCTGCGCATCAGACTAGTGCGCCGTTTGGTTTTTTTCATTATCAGTAGAAGTCGCCTTTTCCGAAGCCGAAGAGCAAGAAGAACAAGTATTCAAAGTTGATGTAGACAGAACAAGAAAAAACTGTGTTATCGTGTATAGTGTTTTTGTCACGCTCTTGGTCTCGTTTCCTCTTGTTTATTAAATTTTGGTAACCCGATAGTTTTTTTTTTCTTTCACAAAACATTTGAAAAATAATTGTTTTTACAAAAATAACTGTCAAGTTGAAACCAGTATTTTTATATTTTACGTATTTTTTTATTGTCTATATGTAATTTGTGGCTGAATTGTGATTTCTTGTTGGATTTTTCGTCATCGTCACAACAATATCTCATAACAACAACATTAACGTAAAACCAATAAAAAGGTCTAAATAGAAAACGTCTTAGATAGGAATACGTATTCAATTTTCAAAAATTTTAAATCAACTCCCCACAAGGGTAAGTACGGACAGGATAAAAAGTGTAGAATAATAAATTAACAATAAAACAAAAATAATATGCCGAATTATACCTATTATACATATGTTGGTTAACTTACATTATGAATAATTACAATACTTCACCAAAGCACCACTTACACAATATGACACTGTTCTCATGTTGTAAAGAATCGAAACTGCCACTTTCCTTATACAGGACTACGAAAACCGACAAGCTGTGACAGATCGCGATGTGAATGAGATTGTTGACAAAATTGCAGTCAAGGAGCTGATATTGTGTTTTGCTTGTTTCTACAGGATTTTTCCTGTTTAAATGCAATTTATAATCTATTAACAAGCCTTGCAGACAGCTTTCTCTTTATTGGACCTATATAATTCATCTCATAACTCTAACATGGTTTAAAGAAGCCTGGAATTTGCAATTTATTAAATAAAGATTATATTAAATTCAGTGGCGGTTTCTCTATTAGGTCATTTGGTCAATGATCCTCCGAAAAAATGAATCAGGAACGTATTTTATTTACTTTAAAATTACAGAAAATTTGCGTTTAAATCAAATTATCAGAATTTGAATTTCATGCGTTTAAATTGAGAATTGAGATACAAAAACTTGCGAATCTACCGGAGGCTCACATTTACGTGTGCCTGCGTGCATAATATTGAAACCAAATCGTAAATGATATAGTTATTGTAGTCAATAGTGAAACACATACTACAGTTTTATGCGAGTTAGAAAAGAAGATAAGTAAACGCTTAAATGGTTGCTTGAGGTTTTGAGCCCGGAGATCATTCCGCCTACTCAGTGGCAGTGCAATGCTTTGTAACTTACGTCAATTATCATTATCTCTGCAGCACATGTGTATAAAACACAGATGCTAGAATGCAGATTTCTTATCACATATGACAAACTTTACAGTCGATTTTCTTAGTTGATCTATAATATTCATTTGTAAAAGACGACTTATCGTTTTTCTTTCATAATGACGGTGGTACAAGACATTAAAAAATTAATAACTAATATTAGTTTAGACGTTTAGAATTTAAATTTAATGCTGGTCCTCAGCTTTTACTTCAAGTTTATTTCGACAGATTGGATTTGTAAATTTAAAGTAAAAGTAGAATACATTCACTTAATTCCGCGAATTAAATTAATTAAATCAATTAAATTGCGAATTAAACTGTTGAATTCAACGAATTCAATTAATTAAATCGGGAATTCCGCGAATAAAACCGCGAATTAAAATTGCGAATTAAAACTGCAAAAACCGTTAATCAAATCTGTGAATCAATTTTGATTTGCGGGTTGTAATCGGCGGTTTGATCTACATATTTGATCAGCGGTTCAATTTAATTATTGGTCCACGCGTCCGTTAATTAAATTAATGATTGTGGTAATCAGATTTTGAATTAACAGAATCACCCTCATCAATCTGAGCTTGAAATGCAACTTGCAATTTGATACCAAGCAAGCTATCGTGGTTTCAACTGGGTTCGAAAGTGACTTTTCTAGTTCCACATGCATATAATACAAGGCTTGCCACTGGACCAAGAAGACACAGGGTAAAAGTTGTTTGGAACTTGTATTTAACTGCTTCTAAGAGCAATTAGTAATTTAGTAATTTTATTATGGGATGTTTTGTCCTGATGTTATTGAATAATTGTTTAATTATTTTTGGGTGTCGCATAAGGAAAATTTAAAATAATTTTTAATTTTTTAAATTAGTATAATGGTTTAGTAGTTATTTATTTGCAAAGCAGCAGTACACAAATTTATGCAAGTATTATACTTCTGAAAACAAGTTAGTTAGTTAGTTCCTACGGGTTTAAGTTTTCTGAAAAATGAACCGATTTGTAAGTCTTTTTCAGGTAGATTACAATTTAAGGTGATTGGTCATTTTAAATTGTAATAGATCCCGTTAATTGTAGTTGGTTTAATTCGTTGTTTGATTAAATCATTTTAATTCGTATTTTGTTATCAATTTGGATTTTACTTTGTGTTTCGTGATCAAACACGTATATCACTAAAAGGAAATAGCAAGTTTCGACTTGTTAGAACTTGATGGTCTTTGTTTGTGAAACGAGTGGTTTTATGTACCTTTTAAGAAACGGTATTTTAAAAACAGCGGTTTAGCAACAAAATGACTAATCGTTTTAAAATTAAATTTAATAACTAGAATCTTTTATTAATTTTTTATAACATAATTATTGATGATTATTGATTAAAATGACAGATGTGTTTTATAAAATGTGTAATAATTACAATTAAAAATTATTTATTAACATAGACGTATAACTTTTTTTCACTTGGTGCAAGCAGAAAATGTTTTAAGGAAACTGACGTCACCACAAAAAATTCTGTGTTAGTCTTTAAATTTTTGGAATTTAAGTTTGGTCAGTACTCTATAAGATGTCTGTAGAATACGTCATAGATAAATTTGGTGATGTAATTATTGACTACAGTTCTGGTACAAACGGTAAAAAAAAAGATTAACTAAGTTTGAAAAATGGGATCTACAGTTTTTTCTATCAATTTTCTAAATAATAATGTATTTGTGTACAAATTAAAAGAATTAAGTATGGGAAGATTTACGGCTAAGGGATCTAGAAAATGTTGAACTACAACAGTGTCTACCATGCTTCAAACATTACAACAAAAACAACGTGCAGTTGAATGGACCATAAAATATTCTAGTTATTAAATTTAATTTTAAAACAATTGGTCATTCTATTAAACAAACTCTTATGCACATAAAAATTTATCGTAAAACAAACAGGTAAAAATATGAATTTGTTGCTAAAGCGCTGCTATTAAAATACAGTTTCTTAAAACTTGGTATCAAATAACATCAAAACAAAACAACTCATATTAAAATGACTAATCGCTCTTAGAAGCAGTTAAATACAAGTTCCAAACAATTTGTACCTTGTGCCTTCTTGGTCCAGTAGCTAGCCTTGTTGTATATGCATGTGCAACTAGAAAAATCACTAGGGTTCGAATTCCGTTGAGACCTCGATAACATGCTTGGTATCAAATTGCGAGTTGCGGTTTAAGCCCTTATTGATGAAGGTAATTCTGTTAATTCAATATCTGATTACGACAATCATCAATTTATTTAACGAACCGCGAACGCATGAACCAATAATTAAATTGAACCGCCGATCAAATCTGTGAATCAAACCGCCGATTACAACCCGGGAATCAAAATTAATCCACAGATTTGATTAACGGTTTTTGCAGTTTTAATTCGCGGTTTTATTCGCGGGATTAAGCCGCGATCTAAGTGTAGGTATTCTACTGATAAATAATAGATTTTACTATTTTGTAAGTTTACTGTTTTCACATGATTGATTATGATGTAAAAATAATGTTACCAATTTATAGCATTTAAAAGAAAAATTGAAAAAGCACTCGTTATCGGTGAATCACATGAAAAGTTGTAAGAATTATGCTGCTCTTGATCGCATTAATATTCGCTTATACGTACAATTGCGCTTGCCGAAAGTCAATTAAAGACCACAATGAAAATGTTTGTAAAAATAGTTACATATATTAAATAAAATAACTGATTGACTTTACCTGCGACTACACTGGAAAGTGAGCGATGTTCCTCTACATAAAAAAATTAAATCATTTCTACGTAGTCGGCAATGCTATGGAACCAGAAAGTCCTGAGTATTTCTATTCTAAGCATTGAAAAATCTTCAATTAAAAATTGTAATTTTTTATCGATCATTTTAGTAATTATAAAGATAGACGAATATCTTAAATATAATTGATCTTAAATATAAATCGTGTTAATGTAAGAATTTTTCGTTAGACTTTGCGACAGTTTAAATGATCCTTTTGTTTGATTGACCACCAGCCGCCACTGATTAAATTTCTAAATTATTATGGGAGATTTGGAATTTTGATTGTCCAATTCCTTCAGAGCGCTTTTCGGCGCCCCTGCAGACCTGGTGTCTGTGTGCGCCGCACACATTGCACGCATGGACTACGCTGCCCTAATTATACTTTAGTTTCAAAGAAACAAATCATATTACAAACTTAACTAAAACTGTTGTCTAATGCTCGGTTGTATAAAGCAAAGTTAACTATGTTGTTACTTGATGCAGTTGTTAACTAAATCGTAGATATTCATGACAATATCGTCAGCAAAATAATTGATTTTGCACTTAACGACTAACGACCACTGATATGAACGTTTTCTACATCATGTAGAAAAATACATTTTGTATAGGTCGAAAATGACAATTCTCTGCATGACACATTTGATGTAGAAACTGTAGATTAAGTAAAAATTTTAAATATAATAATAAATGAAAACATTACTAAAAGTACATGCTTTTTGTGCATTGTTTAGAGTCTGCACAATACTTGACATAAAACCGGTATGAAATCTTACACTACTACCCCAAACAATTTTGTTAAGTATGTTCAGCCTATTTCATATATGTCATTTTTCTATGTTTGTCTAGAGTTATAATGACCAATCGCATTTATTTGGGCTAATGCAGAAAAAAAAATTTTCTTAAAAAAACTTGAAACTAAAGTTGTCAAAGACATTTAGGTAATTTATGTACGATAAAATTTCCGTGATTCAAATAAACTATCAGAAAGAACAGATAATGCGTTAATTATAAATAGATACTGCAATCTAATATTGAACATTTACGAGCACAGAACGTGTAAAAAATGTGATAATTGGTATCTGAGTCGGCAAGTTTGAAACTGACTCGTAACTTGTTATTATTTCTTGGTTGAGTCGTATCAAAAATATATGTTTTTTTCAATTCGTTAAAAATTATTGAATTATTTACTATTTAAAAAATTTAAATTATTTATTATCTAGCTTAAACGTTTAACCAGGATTATTGTTTTACATACAGTTTTGGTCAGGTCAGCATGCTCATTTACGAAGACATTCTTTTGTCTTTTGTGCATTAATACCTGTTTATTTTATATCTACATTTTGATTGAATAATTGGCTTCTGCAATTAACTGTTTAACGGTACTATGACCACGTTACGTTCATTAAGTGTATGTAAATTTTTCTTTATTTGATAATATAGTTGTTTGTACTCTAATATCTTTTATCTTATTTGCACTAATTTTGAAAGTCAACTATTATAATAAGGTTTAACTTCGTTGACGTAAATTTCTAGTACTCGGTTTTCTTGTAAATGGTGTTTTGGTTTTTCTGTTCTGTTCTGTTCTCCACATCTAAGTCGGTAATGATTATTGCTCAAATAGAATATCTTTGTCTTATCTTTTATAAACGCGATCTTAAATATTATTTAAAAAAAAGTAATTAAGTATTTTAAGATGTACAAATTACTTCAGAATAAAAATCGTTAGCAAAAAAGTAAGTATAACAAAATGTTACACGTTACTATATATTATTATTGCGTATGCGTTTATAAGCAACGACTTTTTTAATAAAAGCCATACGAATAAAAAAGAAAATAATCTTTAGTAGTATATGGAACGCCGTTTTACTTTTTATTGCCCGTTTTTATACGTAACTTATAAAATAACTTCTTGTGCATGTTAAAAATGTTTGTTAGAATTTAAATGTTGGTTTAAAAATTTTTGCGTAGTATATATTGTAATTTGATTTAAAATGTTACTTGAATAAAAATGAATGTTAAAATTAAAGTAAGTAACATTATAAATACTCGAATTTTCACGAATAAATTAAAATGCTAGAATAACTTTTAGCAACTAACATTTTAAATGATACAATTAAACTGTTAGTTGATAATTTTAATTGGTCGTTTCAATCGGTGGCGTCATTTAGAACTACAATGTGCATGTATCTCCTTATACTGAAATAGTTTCAAAAGCTACCACCGATCACAGCGACGAATTAAAATTATCAACTAACATTTTAATTCTAGCATTTGAAATGTAAGTTGTCAAAAATTAGTCTAGCATTTGTATTCCTTCATAAAAATTAATTGATTTCTAATGTTACTTCATTTATTTTCAACGTATATTTTTATTCAAGTAACATTTTAAATCAACTAACAGTTAAAAACACCAAGTTTTTTAAACCAACATTTTAAATGTGGTAAAAATCAATAACATACATTTCAATTAAATCTTTTAGTTACTTTATTGTTTTACTATTGAATACTAAATTTGTTTTGCTACAATTTTAAACAAACTTCAGTTTTTATTAAGTTCATTTTCATGTTTGTCTACTAATTTTAATACAATAAAACTGTTTGTTAAACAAATTTAACACATTTAAATTGTTAACTGAAACGTATTTAGTAATACAATACATTTTACTCAAAATTTTCTAACAGTCATATTAACCACATTAATTTAAACTGAGAAATAAAGTATATGAACAAACATTTTATTTCATGTAACACTTTTTATTAAACACACAAAAAAATAACAATCATTTAAATTGGAGAATAAAAATGTATGTCGAATTAAAATGTTACATGAATTAAAATGTTAGTTGATAATTTTAATTCTTCAATTTTAAATCAAGAAGAAAATTACCAACAAACATATTAATTCTGAATTAAAATGTTTGTTGATAATTTTAATTCTTCAATTTTAAATCAAGAATTAATTTTACCAACAAACATATTAATTCAGAATTAAAATGTTTGTTGATAATTTTAATTCTTCAATTTTAAATCAAGAATAAAACTACCAACAAACATATTAATTCTGAATTAAAATGTTTGTTGATAATTTTAATTCTTCAATTTCAATTGGCGCTGTAAGTTGCGGAAGTTGTGAGTGTTTTAACCAAACTATAGTGCAAGTTTACCACTGGTTAGAGTACTCACAACCTCCGCAACCTACAGCGCCAATTAAAATTAAAGAATTAAAATTATCAACAAACATTTTAATTCAAAATTAATATGTTTGTTGGAAAAAATAATTCTTGATTTAAAATTGAAGAATTAAAATTATGAACAAACGTTTTAATTCAGAATTAATATGTTTGTTAGTAAAATTAATTCTTGATTTAAAATTGAAGAATTAAAATTATCAACAAACATTTTAATTCAGAATTAATATGTTTGTTGGTAATTTTCTTCTTGATTTAAAATTGAAGAATTAAAATTATCAACTAACATTTTAATTCAGAATTAATATGTTTGTTGGTAATTTTCTTCTTGATTTAAAATTGAAGAATTAAAATTATCAACAAACATTTTAATTCATGTAACATTTTAATTCGACATGCATTTTAATTCTACAATTTAAATGATTCTTATTTTTTGTTTGTTATATAGTTATATAAAAAGTGTTACATGAATTAAAATAAACATAGAGAAGTTCTTAAAAAAGTGTTGCGAGTCACAGCTTTTCTCAGCGAAAGGGGATTGGCATTTAGAGAGGAAAACGAAACTCTCGGATCTCCTAACAACGGCAACTACCTTGGAATATTAGAACTTTTAGCTGACTACGATGTTTTTTTTTTAAAAAACATTTAGAAGAACATGGCAACCGCGGAAGTGGTCACACAAACTACTTGTCATCCACGATTTGTGAGGAACTGCTACAAATTTTAGGAAAAGCCGTTTTAAAAAAAATTATTGATCGAGTGTAAACTGCAAAATATTTTTCAGTTTCTCTGGACTCGACTCCTGACGAAGGCCATGTTGACCAATTGACGTTAGTGGTTCGGTTCATTGAAGGGCACGCTCCTGTTGAGCGTTTTCTTATTTTTATGCCTAACCAGGGTCATAAGGCGAAGGATATGTATGAGGGCTTGATTCATTTTCTAGACCAAAACGAGCTGGATCTGAAGAACATTCGTGGACAGTCGTACGACAATGCTTCTGCAATGAGTGGCAGATATAATGGCCTACAAACATTAATACAAGAAGAAAATAGCCTAGCAGCTTGGGTGCCGTGTGTTGGCTATTCGCTTAATCTTGTCATACAATAAAATAAATAAATACAATTCTTTGATTTTTTAGAAGAGCTGTATGTATATTTTACGGCTTCAACTAACAGGTACAATACAGTTATTCGCTATTTAAAAGAAGCGAAAACTGACCAACCTATTCTTGTGCCAAAGAGAACGACAACAACTAGCTGGTCATGTCGAGTTGAAGCCACTAAAGCACTCTTGCGGGGATATAAAGGTTTTATAAATGCCCTCAAAGAAATTATTGACGACGAAAAAGACACAGCTAAATCAAGAGCAACAGCTGTCGGTATGCATGATAGGATGGCAAAGTTAGAAACAGCCATATACACAGTTTTTTGGAATGATATTTTGGGACATACAAACAAAGTCAGCGAATGCCTACAAAATCTTAGGTTGGACTTGAATACTGCTGCAACACTGCTTAATTCATTAAAAGCAACCATTGAAAATAAAAGAGGCAGTTTTAATGAATATGAAGTAAAAGCTTTCGAGCTAGTTGATTGCCGAAACTACGAAGAAGAACAAAGGAGAAAAACAAAAAGAAACGTCCGGTTGTCCACTTTAGCCTGCCGGTAAGCTTCGGAAGTTCAGTTATCACCCTCGGATAAATTTAGGACTCAAAGCTACATCTCAGTTGTCGACCAGCTCATGACCGCTCTTCAGAAGAGAATGGACGCGTACTCTCTTCTAAATGCACGATTTGGATTTTTGAACAATTTAACTGCTATTTCTGATCAAGAAATTTTGTCTGCCAGCCAAAACTTGGTGAAAACTTACTGCGACGACGTAGATGATTCTCTTGGCAACGAATTCATACATTTCAAACTATTTATAGTTCAGTATGAAGAATTTGAACAGAAGAGAAAAGAAGAGATTAGCTATGAGAGATGGATGTATGAATTGTTGTGTAAAAACAATGTTAAAGAGTGCTTTCCCAACGTTGAGGTAATTCTGAGAATTTATCTCACACTAATGGTGACAAATTGTACGGCTGAAAGATCCTTCTCAAAACTGAAGCTTATAAAAAATAAACTCCGAAGTTCCATGACCGAGGACAGATTAAATGTTTTAACTCTCCTTAGTTTAGAGAGTGATGTTTTGAGGGAAACAGACTTCGACGATATTATCGATACGTTTATTGATGTGAAAATCAGACGAAAAATAATTTAGCTTGTAGGTAAACTAAAATTATTTTAGTTGTTTTCTAGTTTAATTTTTTATAAATATTGTGTTAGCCAACTTATTTAGTTGCTTTCTTCTTTACCTTGACATTAATTGAAACTTTCAACAGTTAACCACAAACGATTTGAGGGCCTCCACCACATGCTCTGCCTATGGGTCGCCGAAGTCTAAATCCGGCACTGGTAATAACAATCTTCACAATGACCGGGAAGAATTAGATTACTGTTTCTATAAGTAGACATCCTGATATTAGTGGACGTTCACCAGAAGCCACATTCGAATCTAGTGCCATGGGGTTTAACCGCGTAGCTGTTACTAAGTTTCATGGATTGCTGACTTAATGTAGATTTTCCACTGCGATTAAACCAAAATTATATTAAATCTCAAGAGTCATGCTAAAATAATCGCAACAAAAAGAAAGCATGTTGGAGAAATCGCGACCAGTGAGAGAGGTGAAACGATGACAACAGAGTTATGTTTCCATTAGTAGTTCCTAATTTTTGTTCTACAAAAAAATCTGCAAGTTTATTCTTCTTCGGTAAACATGCAACGCTACTAAAAATGTCGATCTCATTGATCTGCTTGATATAACAAAGTAATTTTACTATAGCTTCCTCTCCACTGTTCCCACCGTATTCAACCTTTAGACGTTTAGACTCAAAGGAGATATATTAGAGTCTATTATGAGGAACAATTTTGAGTGTGAATGAAATCTAATCCAAGAAAAGTGGTGACTATTTCAAATTTTGACTTGATTTGATGCTGAATTTATTCATGCATGTACGATGCGGAGCACCCTAAGTGGGTTCAAAAAAACGTGAATTGAGTCTTGAAATAAAACTGTTTTTACTGACGACGATTTTCATCCATCAGTTACAACAAATATTCATTTAGTCGATTTGAAGACCAACGACAACCAAGTTATACTAAGGAAAAACTCAATATGCAAACGCCTGAAACAGTTCATTCAGAGTTGGTAAAATATTATTTTAGTTCATTAAGAAGTAATAAGTGATGAAACGTCTGTATTAATAAGTGGTCAGATTACGTCCAATCTAAATGTTATGAGATGCCAGATGTAACTGTACAAAACACATCATATCCAACAATGTTGAAGATAAAATGTTTGTTGATAATTTTAATTCTTCAATTTTAAATCAAGAATTAATTTTAGCAGCAAACATATTAATTCTGAATTAAAATGTTTGTTGATAATTTTAATTCTTCAATTGGCGCTGTAGGTTGCGGAAGTTGTGAGCACTCTAACCAAACTATAGTGCAAGTTTACCACTGGTTAGAGTACTCACAACCTCCGCAACCTAGAGCGCCAATTAAATCTGAAGAATTAAAATTATCAACAAACATTTTAATTCAGAATTAATATGTTTGTTGCTAAAATTCATTCTTGATTTAAAATTGAAGAATTAAAATTATCAACAAACATTTTAATTCAGAATGAAGATGTTTGTTGGTAAAATTAATTCTTGATTTAAAATTGAAGAATTAAAATTATCAACAAACATTTTAATTCAGAATTAATATGTTTGTTGGTAATTTTCTTCTTGATTTAAAATTGAAGAATTAAAATTATCAACAAACATTTTAATTCAGAATTAATATGTTTGTTGGTAATTTTGTTCTTGATTTAAAATTAAAGAATTAAAATTATCAACAAACATTTTAATTCATGTAACATTTTAATTCGACATGCATTTTAATTCTACAATTTAAATGATTCTTATTTTTTGTTTGTTATATAGTTATATAAAAAGTGTTACATGAATTAACATAAACATAAAAATGAACTTAAATAAAATTGAAGTTTGTTTGAATGCAACGGAATTAAATTTAGTAATAAAAAGCAAAACGGCGTTCCATATAATTCTGAATTTAATATGTTTGTTGATAATTTTAATTCTTCAATTTCAATTGGTGCTCTAAGTTGCGGAAGTTGTGAGTATTTTAACCAAACTATAGTGCAAGTTTACCACTGGTTAGAGTACTCACAACCTCCGCAGCCTACAGCGCCAATTAAAATTGAAGAATTAAAATTATCAACAAACATTTTAATTCAAAATTAATATGTTTGTTGGAAAAAATAATTCTTGATTTAAAATTGAAGAATTAAAATTATCAACAAACATTTTAATTCAGAATGAAGATGTTTGTTGGTAAAATTAATTCTTGATTTAAAATTGAAGAATTAAAATTATCAACAAACATTTTAATTCTGAATTAATATGTTTGTTGGTAAAATTAATTCTTGATTTAAAATTGAAGAATTAAAATTATCAACAAACATTTTAATTCATGTAACATTTTAATTCGACATGCATTTTAATTCAACAATTTAAATGATTCTTATTTTTTGTTTGTTATATGAAAAGTGTTACATGAATTAAAATGTTTGTTCATATACTTTTTTTTTCAGTTTAAATTAAAGTTTTTAATATGATTGTTTGAAATTTTGAGCAAAATGTATTGCATCAGTAAATACGTTTTTATTTAACAATTTAAATGTGTTAAGTTTGTTCAACAAACCATTTAAATCTACTAAAATAAATAGACAAACATAAAAATAAACTTAATAAAAATTAAAGTTTGTTTGAATGCAACGGAATTAAATTTAGTATTAAAAAGCAAAACGGCGTTCCATAATATGGAACGCCGTTTTGCTTTTTATTACTAAATTTAATTCCGTTGCATTCAAACAAACTTCAATTTTATTTAAGTTCATTTTTATGTTTATGTTAATTCATGTAACACTTTTTATATAACTATATAACAAACAAAAAATAAGAATCATTTAAATTGTAGAATTAAAATGCATGTCGAATTAAAATGTTACATGAATTAAAATGTTTGTTGATAATTTTAATTCTTTAATTTTAAATCAAGAACAAAATTACCAACAAACATATTAATTCTGAATTAAAATGTTTGTTGATAATTTTAATTCTTCAATTTTAAATCAAGAAGAAAATTACCAACAAACATATTAATTCTGAATTAAAATGTTTGTTGATAATTTTAATTCTTCAATTTTAAATCAAGAATTAATTTTACCAACAAACATCTTCATTCTGAATTAAAATGTTTGTTGATAATTTTAATTCTTCAATTTTAAATCAAGAATGAATTTTAGCAACAAACATATTAATTCTGAATTAAAATGTTTGTTGATAATTTTAATTCTTCAGATTTAATTGGCGCTCTAGGTTGCGGAGGTTGTGAGTACTCTAACCAGTGGTAAACTTGCACTATAGTTTGGTTAGAGTGCTCACAACTTCCGCAACCTACAGCGCCAATTGAAGAATTAAAATTATCAACAAACATTTTAATTCAGAATTAATATGTTTGCTGCTAAAATTAATTCTTGATTTAAAATTGAAGAATTAAAATTATCAACAAACATTTTAATTCAGAATTAATATGTTTGTTGGTAATTTTCTTCTTGATTTAAAATTGAAGAATTAAAATTATCAACTAACATTTTAATTCAGAATTAATATGTTTGTTGGTAATTTTCTTCTTGATTTAAAATTGAAGAATTAAAATTATCAACAAACATTTTAATTCATGTAACATTTTAATTCGACATGCATTTTAATTCTACAATTTAAATGATTCTTATTTTTTGTTTGTTATATAGTTATATAAAAAGTGTTACATGAATTAAAATAAACATAGAGAAGTTCTTAAAAAAGTGTTGCGAGTCACAGCTTTTCTCAGCGAAAGGGGATTGGCATTTAGAGAGGAAAACGAAACTCTCGGATCTCCTAACAACGGCAACTACCTTGGAATATTAGAACTTTTAGCTGACTACGATGTTTTTTTTTTAAAAAACATTTAGAAGAACATGGCAACCGCGGAAGTGGTCACACAAACTACTTGTCATCCACGATTTGTGAGGAACTGCTACAAATTTTAGGAAAAGCCGTTTTAAAAAAAATTATTGATCGAGTGTAAACTGCAAAATATTTTTCAGTTTCTCTGGACTCGACTCCTGACGAAGGCCATGTTGACCAATTGACGTTAGTGGTTCGGTTCATTGAAGGGCACGCTCCTGTTGAGCGTTTTCTTATTTTTATGCCTAACCAGGGTCATAAGGCGAAGGATATGTATGAGGGCTTGATTCATTTTCTAGACCAAAACGAGCTGGATCTGAAGAACATTCGTGGACAGTCGTACGACAATGCTTCTGCAATGAGTGGCAGATATAATGGCCTACAAACATTAATACAAGAAGAAAATAGCCTAGCAGCTTGGGTGCCGTGTGTTGGCTATTCGCTTAATCTTGTCATACAATAAAATAAATAAATACAATTCTTTGATTTTTTAGAAGAGCTGTATGTATATTTTACGGCTTCAACTAACAGGTACAATACAGTTATTCGCTATTTAAAAGAAGCGAAAACTGACCAACCTATTCTTGTGCCAAAGAGAACGACAACAACTAGCTGGTCATGTCGAGTTGAAGCCACTAAAGCACTCTTGCGGGGATATAAAGGTTTTATAAATGCCCTCAAAGAAATTATTGACGACGAAAAAGACACAGCTAAATCAAGAGCAACAGCTGTCGGTATGCATGATAGGATGGCAAAGTTAGAAACAGCCATATACACAGTTTTTTGGAATGATATTTTGGGACATACAAACAAAGTCAGCGAATGCCTACAAAATCTTAGGTTGGACTTGAATACTGCTGCAACACTGCTTAATTCATTAAAAGCAACCATTGAAAATAAAAGAGGCAGTTTTAATGAATATGAAGTAAAAGCTTTCGAGCTAGTTGATTGCCGAAACTACGAAGAAGAACAAAGGAGAAAAACAAAAAGAAACGTCCGGTTGTCCACTTTAGCCTGCCGGTAAGCTTCGGAAGTTCAGTTATCACCCTCGGATAAATTTAGGACTCAAAGCTACATCTCAGTTGTCGACCAGCTCATGACCGCTCTTCAGAAGAGAATGGACGCGTACTCTCTTCTAAATGCACGATTTGGATTTTTGAACAATTTAACTGCTATTTCTGATCAAGAAATTTTGTCTGCCAGCCAAAACTTGGTGAAAACTTACTGCGACGACGTAGATGATTCTCTTGGCAACGAATTCATACATTTCAAACTATTTATAGTTCAGTATGAAGAATTTGAACAGAAGAGAAAAGAAGAGATTAGCTATGAGAGATGGATGTATGAATTGTTGTGTAAAAACAATGTTAAAGAGTGCTTTCCCAACGTTGAGGTAATTCTGAGAATTTATCTCACACTAATGGTGACAAATTGTACGGCTGAAAGATCCTTCTCAAAACTGAAGCTTATAAAAATAAACTCCGAAGTTCCATGACCGAGGACAGATTAAATGTTTTAACTCTCCTTAGTTTAGAGAGTGATGTTTTGAGGGAAACAGACTTCGACGATATTATCGATACGTTTATTGATGTGAAAATCAGACGAAAAATAATTTAGCTTGTAGGTAAACTAAAATTATTTTAGTTGTTTTCTAGTTTAATTTTTATAAATATTGTGTTAGCCAACTTATTTAGTTGCTTTCTTCTTTACCTTGACATTAATTGAAACTTTCAACAGTTAACCACAAACGATTTGAGGGCCTCCACCACATGCTCTGCCTATGGGTCGCCGAAGTCTAAATCCGGCACTGGTAATAACAATCTTCACAATGACCGGGAAGAATTAGATTACTGTTTCTATAAGTAGACATCCTGATATTAGTGGACGTTCACCAGAAGCCACATTCGAATCTAGTGCCATGGGGTTTAACCGCGTAGCTGTTACTAAGTTTCATGGATTGCTGACTTAATGTAGATTTTCCACTGCGATTAAACCAAAATTATATTAAATCTCAAGAGTCATGCTAAAATAATCGCAACAAAAAGAAAGCATGTTGGAGAAATCGCGACCAGTGAGAGAGGTGAAACGATGACAACAGAGTTATGTTTCCATTAGTAGTTCCTAATTTTTGTTCTACAAAAAAATCTGCAAGTTTATTCTTCTTCGGTAAACATGCAACGCTACTAAAAATGTCGATCTCATTGATCTGCTTGATATAACAAAGTAATTTTACTATAGCTTCCTCTCCACTGTTCCCACCGTATTCAACCTTTAGACGTTTAGACTCAAAGGAGATATATTAGAGTCTATTATGAGGAACAATTTTGAGTGTGAATGAAATCTAATCCAAGAAAAGTGGTGACTATTTCAAATTTTGACTTGATTTGATGCTGAATTTATTCATGCATGTACGATGCGGAGCACCCTAAGTGGGTTCAAAAAAACGTGAATTGAGTCTTGAAATAAAACTGTTTTTACTGACGACGATTTTCATCCATCAGTTACAACAAATATTCATTTAGTCGATTTGAAGACCAACGACAACCAAGTTATACTAAGGAAAAACTCAATATGCAAACGCCTGAAACAGTTCATTCAGAGTTGGTAAAATATTATTTTAGTTCATTAAGAAGTAATAAGTGATGAAACGTCTGTATTAATAAGTGGTCAGATTACGTCCAATCTAAATGTTATGAGATGCCAGATGTAACTGTACAAAACACATCATATCCAACAATGTTGAAGATAAAATGTCATGAAACAAAAGTGAAAAAATATTTATGAAAACAGAAGAAAGTGCCATAAAAGAAAATGTGTATATCTAGAAGACAACCTGATTCTTCAGATGCAGAATATGTTTATATTATTGGAACTTCTGTGCCAAGTCTACTGAAAGATAGATATTATGTTCATGCTGTCACCAGTGGGTACATAATTCCTGTGTCAATGTAGACAGTGACGACGATAAAGCCGTTTTTGTGTATTACTGTGTGTCACTTAGCAAAGGAACAATTGTAATAAATATGTATTCTTTATTACATTACAGCTCTAGAAGTTTCTGGTACTTCGCGGTTAACAAGGGAAACGAATCATTTACTAGTGAATAAATATTGTTGCTGATATGCACGTGCAATAAAGGTTAATGGTATCAATTCAAAAACTGCGCAAAAAACAAAATAATTAGAATATCAGTCTATTACAAATTCAATTTAAAACAAATACCGGCATTTGTAGTAATTTAGTTGGCTTAGGCCGGTAACAATAACATTTGCATCAGCGTTATACAATAACCTTAAAAATTTAAATATTTCTTTTTGATCATAAAGTATGATTTATTATTAAAAAAAAATTGTTTTAAATTCATAATTATGTTGAACATTGATAAGCTTACCTTATGATGCGTCCTTCGATTGTAATAATTCTAAAGCTGACAAAAGTATTTATTAATATTACACACCGTACACACCTCACATAATCACACTTCGCATTTAATTTACAGTTACAATTATATTAACGCAACAGTTTTGATTAATTTAATATAAACAAGAAATTTAGCGGAAGCCGCAATATGAATACACATAAACTACTAAAAGAACGGGGTTGCTTTGAACGTATTTTAACTGACCAATCGCAATTTAATGCATTAAATATCAACGCTAACGTGATCATATTAAACTTAGACTTTTCTTTGTGTTCAAATATTCTAAAGTTTTTTTTGGAAAAGTACATGTTGCTTTTATGCTTTTGCGGCAGTCGTTTAATTTTGAAGATGGTTTCCGGGCTGGTTCTCTGATAAATTTGACTTCTTAAAGTTTCGGCCAACAAGTGATGACGTTTTTTAGAAGATTCCTGAAAATGTTTCAAAAATCTTCTGAAGAAAGTCACTATTAACCTTAACTTATGTAATGGTTATGATTAAATACAGTTAAAATATATTCGACAAATAAATGCGGTTGAAAAAAAGCTTCTTTTAAATGAAGTGGGTTTCAAAAATAATTTAAAAAATTTTTTAAAATATGTCATGAAAACCCTCGAAAAATAGAATCAAAAAGCCGTTATTACTTTGTTAAAAACAGCAAAATAAGTTTATAAAAACCTGTATTAACATTATTAAAGTTAAAATTTAACTGCTACTAGTTTGAATGAGTTTATAAGTAATTGCCGCTCGGGAAGATTGTATTAAAGTTCGTCTCAAGTTTTTTTCAGACTAAAACATCTTCTGTGTGTCTACGTCTGATTATTTTAGTGTCTATTTGTTTTCTTTTTTTACGATATTGTAACGAATTTTAACACTAATTTATTTATACACAAAATATTTACACGTTTATAACTACACGAACTAATTAAATCTAACAATATTTAAGAAAAACACTTACACTAACTTATATAATACAATCACTCGAAAGATAATGTTCGCGGACAACTTCTGTTTGTCTAAAACTGACGCTTGTTTACATTAAAATTACGTACGTTTCTACTTCGTTGTATTTATATATATTTATCGCGTTAATCATTATTTATTTAAACATCTTCTTAACACAGCCGACTTCAAATAACTGTCCTATGATTCGTTTGTACCGCTTTTATACATTACCTCTATCTTTCGAGAATTTTCTATATCTTTTCGTGAACGTTCTAGACGCCGACAAGAACTTTGCAAATGTTTCGCTGCCCCCTTCTTAAGACTGTTCTGTGCCAGAACAGGAAACTGGATGCGACACTGGTAAAAAGACAATACCATTTCGGCAACTTCCTTGACCGTAAAAGTAGCAGTTAATGGACTTTTCCTGACCCGATATTCTCTTTGGTTAGTAACTCTAAATCAACACTTGAACGCCTCTTCCTCGAAAGACGACCTCCAACATATTTCGAACTGTCCTCCAATTCAGTTGATCTAAGCCACAACCAAGCTTGAGTACTGCCAGTTTCTTAATATTGTGGAAATCCAGTTTTCTCTTGAGATTCCATAATGCTCGCCACATATTTTCATATAACGGCTTTGTACGTGAACACTTCTTGGTGGCCAGAAACCAGAAAAAAAAGCGTCGGTCACCACGTAGATTTAAAACTTTTCCGACCGCCGCGCGCCGGTTGCTGGATTCATAATTCATCTAGTCGCCCAAACTTAATACGACTGTAACCTCTCTGGACATGTCAAGATCCTCATGCACGCAATGTGCGATGGCGTAATCTTTGGAACAGGTCTTGTTGTTTCTCGGTTGTAACTCCGGCCTAGCTTTTTCAGAACCTCCGTATATGCTCGTAAACTCATTGAAGTCCATTTTTTTGACTTGATTTCTGGTTATGCTAGTTATTACTCTTCGGACATTAACTTGCGTAATGTGGTAATCGGCAGCAAACGGGGCTAGACGATCGATGTGGACTACTATTGGCTTATCTCTTGTCTGATAAGATGGCACTGCCTGTTTCAAATTCAAAAATTTAGCAAAATTACACACCAATATACAGTGTGTCCGAAAAGTATGGAATATATTATACAGGTCGATAAATATGCACTTTACACAAAAAAGTTGTAAATAAAAGTTGTTTATCACTTAGTTATCTACCACCTGGGAGATATCAATTTAAATTTTTGCTGTAAACAAAATCGCAACTAATAACACTTACATTTTTTTAAATGGCAAGGCACGTCTTTATTATACTCATTTGATAGAGTCTTTTTTTCTCTTTTCAACCATATGAAACTTGAATACCTTTACATCAAAAATTTTCAAGAAAAACAAGGACATGTCTAACAAATTTATTTTACTGAGCAGTATTAATCAGGTACGTAATATGTAGTATTGAAACAATTGAATGCACTGTCACAATAGCAAATATTAAACTTTAAATATCTTTACATAAAATTGTTATAACAAAAAATGTATTTAAACTAAACTTACAATAAATGTTCAAAATGTAAACCATTCATAATTTGACAGTGGTAAATTCGATTTTTAAAACCATCGATTGCTTTTGAAATCATATCTCGAGTTATAGCTCTTATCTCAACTCTAATGCGATTTTTCAAATCTTCAACATTATCAGGTCTATTTACATAAATTTTGCTTTTAATATAGCCCCAAAGAAAAAATCTAGTGGACTTAAATCCGGCGAGCGAGCAGGCCATTCTATCGTACCTCTTCTGCCTATCCATGTATTTTGAAAAGTATTATTAAGAAAGTGGCGGACATTAATTCCAAAATGTGGAGGTGCCCCGTCTTGTTGAAGCCATATTCTGTTATGAGGTATATCTGGATCTACTTCATGTGGAAATAACTCGGCTAAAGCAGGAACTAACTCAAATGTTAAGAAATCGAGATAAATATTCGCCGTTAAACTACCTTAAAAAAAATATGGCCCCAAAATTTGACTTCCAATCATTCCTACCCAGACGTTGACTTTCTGCTGGTATTAGGTGTGTCCTTCTAGATACCAGTGAGGATTTTGTGAAGACCAGTAACGTGTGTTTTGTATGTTAATTGTGCCGTTTAAACAAAACGTGGCCTCATCAGTAAAATGGATATTTTTATGAAAATGTGCATCTCGTTCAAGTTTGTTTGTTATTGTTTCACAAAACTCCAGCCTTTTGTCCAAATCGTCTTCAAATAATTCTTGAACTACACAAGCTTTATAAGGATGAAATTTTTCTTTTTTTAAAACGTCATGTACAGCCAATTTATTCAAATTATGGTCTCTAGCAATTTGCCGAACAGAAATTTGTGGATTTTCCTCAACAGACAAGAACACATTTTCTCGTTCCACATTACTTAATGACAAAGGTCTACCAGTTCTACTCGCATCTTTCACCGAAACTGTCTCTTGAAATTTCCGCCAAATTTTGCTTACCTTGGACTGCGAAATGTTTAATTCTGGATGCAAGTTATTAAATAAATTACATACTTCGTCTTGGGTTCTTCTTCTATCTCCATATCCCAGAATCATTAAAATTTCAATTCTATGTTTCTCAGATAATTGAGCCATATTTCAAGCACTAACAAATAGCAAAGTGTGACAGTGTTCTAAAGTGCATTCAATTGTTTCAATGCTACATATTACGTACCTGATTAATATTGTTCAGTAAAATAAATTTGTTAGACATGTCCTTGTTTTTCTTGAAAATTTTTTGATGTAAAGGTATTCAAGTTTCATATGTTTGAAAAGAGAAAAAAAGACTCTATCAAATGAGTATAATAAAGACGTGCCTTGCCATTTAAAAAAATGTAAGTGTTATTCGTTGCGATTTTGTTTACAGCAAAAATTTAAATTGATATCTCCCAGGTGGTAGATAACCAAGTGATAAACAACTTTTATTTACAACTTTTTCATGTAAAGGGCATATTTATCGACCTGTATAATATATTCCATACTTTTCGGACACACTGTATATAATTTTTGAATAATGCTATGCAACATTAGATGTCACTAAACCTAATTTAAAAAAAAATGTACACAAAGATATTATACTGTCAGTTTGCTATCAGTAACAATAAAACGCAAGCATAAAGAAAAGTGACAAAATGCAAATACAGTTGCTACTGCACTTATATTATCTTAATTGATGATTTTTAATAGCCAATTATAAAATGGCATTCTAATCACATTTTTTCTGCAATTGTTTTTATACCGTTATCAACTTTTTTTTATGTATTCATGTTTTTAATAATCAATTTGCAAACCTTAATTGCATAATTTTGAAGCTTCTGTATTTTGATTTTAATGTTTCGCTTTTGATAATAATCGATTTAGTAACCAATGATGTCAGCAGTATTCAGTAATGCCGTTTTTTGTCATCGATCATCCCTAGTGCACCCGTGCGTTGAAGTGATAAAAAGCAGTTATTGATGAGATTTAATTTTGTGCCAGAAATAAAAATATTGTGGACTTTAAATTATACTCAATTTTCCAAACAAGGTTGTTCAAAACTAGATATTTCTCAAAAGAATGTTTCAAAAAGAAAGCTTTTCAGAAAACACTAAATTAAATTATTAAGTAAGTAAGTAACAACTAATAACATGTAGTTATATACGTATTTACTTAAGCGAATAAAAGTTTTTATACGAGTATTTGTTTGTCAAAACATTAAAAAAGTCTTCCTGTAAAAATTTAATCAAAAAATGTTAATCAATTTTTATACGGATGAAAATCAATCGAAAGAAGCTGAAAAATGAGCTACAATTTATCGTATTCGCTATCATCGTAAATACATTTAATTTCAGATGTTTCAAATAAAAATTATCTTATAGTGTTGTAATAACAATCTGCCGCATTGCCATCTACATTTAAGAAGTTCAACATAATTTTTGTCTACCAAGTATGATCTACAATCATAATAATCGTAAGACTTTTGTGCCATCTGACTAACTGCATACAAAGTAACGGCTTCTGCCTCCAAATATTGGAGACACTTTTTTAACATTGGGTTGTCTTACTATAACAATGTTAATACGCTGCACGACTTCATAGGGGCCCTCCCATTACCTTTGCAGCTTCGGCAACAAACCACGTTTTCTTTGGGAATTATACAACCACACCATATCGCCAGGTTGAAACCCACTATTTTGTGTCCTGACGTCATATCTGGTCTTCATTCTGTCGACGGCAATTTGTGTGTTTTTACGGACTGCTTCATGTACTTTCTCTAGCTTCTTGGTCAGTTTGCTGACGTAGTCTTCTCCAGCAACTTCTTCTTCCGGTCTTCGTCTAAATTGGAGGTCGCATGGCAGTCGTATTTCGCGACCGAGCATGGCACAGGATGGTGTTTGGCTTGTGCTTTCGTGAACGGATGATCAGTATGCCATTAGGAAAAGGTGCAATTACTGAGCCCAGTCTGTTTAGTGTTCGGACACTACTTTAGCTAAGTATTTTCCCATTGTTTGTTCTGCTCAACCATGCCATCAGATTGAGGATAGAAAGACGTCGTCCTAGTTTTCTTAATTCCCAACAGTCGGCAAACTTCTGAAAACAGCTCAGACTCAAAGTTGCGGCCTTGGTTGGAGTGTAATTCTAACAGAACTCCAAACCGGCAAAAAACTCTTACTGCTTGTAGTAGGTTGACCATGAAACTTTACCATCAAAATTTGGAGGTACAATTTTAGACTTGCGAGTAGATTATTCCCGATGGTTCTTTAATCTTCGCTTGTAACGCTTCTTTACACAATGGCAAATAATTTGGTTCATTCATAGATTCGCAATTTTTTTATTTTAAATTTAACATATCTGCTTGGGTTTCCTCCTGAACAGTTTGGATTTAATTTTCTATGCTCGTTCGTATTTCTTCTTTTAAACGTCTAGAATTTTCCATCAATTTTTCTTCTATTTTCTGGGTATTTTCAAATAATTTTTCTTCAGTTTTCTGAGAATCTTCGCAAAATGTTTCTTCCATTTTTCTAGAATTTTCTTCCATTTTCTGAAAATTTTTCTTGCATATTTTTATTGATCAATTGTTGACCATTTTTTACTGATTTAGGTACTTTGAATCTATTTTAATTGCTTGCAAACGCGTTAACGACATCAATTAAAACACGAATAAAAAGTTTAATAAAACAAGTTTTAATAACGATCGATTCTTTCTTATTAAAACACAGTATATACCTACAAACACACGCAATCACGTATTAATCACACGATGTTTTTATTACGGGAGCGATATTAAATTACTAATATTTACACTAAAATCGCACTGACTGCTACGATGCTAGGTAACCATCGATACCCTTTGCTTACTTTCTATCTCAAATAAGACCAATAATCATAAGGACACCAGTAAGTCGCTATTTAATTTTTTGCGTAGTTTACAGTTTGCTAAAATCTTAAATCTATAGACGTAGCCTGAGTCATATTCTAAGCTGGTGCACCATAGTAGAATACACTGTGTTACGCTTTGAGCAAATTTTCCTAAATCCGGTACTGTTTCATTTATTTAAGTTAGACTTGTGGGAGTTTGCTGTTGTTATTAATCTCACGCTTTATTTCTTTACATTTTAAAGTTGATAATTTGTAATTTATGAGTAATTAAGAGCGTATTATTTTCGCTTAATACGTGACTAAATGCTGCTTTTCTACAAGTCCTTATAAATATTTTGTTTAAAATATCATTTACTCGAGCGTTCTCACGAGTTTGCTGACGAATTTATTTTGTTTTCTTGTGAGGTCATTATGATCTAGATTATTTCGTTTCCTTCTTTAATCAGTTCCTGACAAACTCTTGTTGAGATCACTTCAAAAATTTACTGTACCTTGGAAGTACTAACGTTTACTTAAACACGGTGATTTTACCGGATATTACGTTGAAACCTTCCTAACTTTATATCTACGGAACCTGTTTCTTTCCTAAAATTACTTAAAAAAATCGTATATTTACGGCTATAAGTTACTTTAAATTTTAAAAGTGTACTTAGTTTTCTTAACGCTGGATTATTATACCCAGGTAAAGTACTTAGTTTTTGTTTTATTTAGTTAATCTAACTTCGCTTCTCTCCCTTCTTCTTTATAGCGGGTTTTTCTTCCGACGAAATTGTTCTAATTCATATGAACGTTTTCTCCAACGGATTGTTTACTCAACGTGTGAAAGTTCCTTCAACTACCAAAATACTCCGTTCATCTGTAAATTCTACTAACGCTACGCCGAGAAGTCAACTTCGATTGCACCAACTGACGCTAAGTGAAAAAAACCAACCGTTAACCTTCGTTTTATTGTGAATTAATTCATATTTGTGCAAATCTCAAAGATTTGATTTTCTACATTGAACTTTTAATCAAAATTATCCTACTTGCTTAATCAACTTTAGAAATTCAAGAACTTTTCTTTATACTTTAAAATTTTACAATTTTTTTTTTTGCTATTTAAAATTCACTTTTGTTATTTAAACTTTGGCTTGATTTACTTAATTTAATTTCTCTTTGTTTCTATAAGAAGTTGTTATCTGATTTACCTTGAAATTTGTTGACTTATAACGTAATTGTAACTGACCTATTAACCTACATAAATTTGGTCGCGCATCTCCTGATCTACGAGATAGTAAACTTGAACCTAACTCTAATTCTCGGCTGTTATTTGCCGACGGCCAATTGTTTGTTTTAAATATTTTATTTAAGGAAACTTCGACTGGAAATACCGTGCACGGAGTTCTATCAGCGAAGTAATAAGGTAAGATTTTTTTTGTATTTCAAATTTGAAATTATTGTCTTGTCGAATAACGATCGCTGCCCCAAATTAAATTTTTTGTTGTTGTTTGTTTTGCGAACCTAACGTAATTAAATTAGTTTTACTACTTTTGTTTTAACACAAGGTAATTTAGATCCTGTATTTTTGTAATATTTGAAATCCATTATCGATTGTTTTACTCAACTTCACGCATATTTTGTTTGCATAATTCAAAATTGAATATTTTATTGATTATTTTGTAAATTGCCATTTATTCTAAATTCATTATATTTACATCAAATTTACTGATTGCTATTTATTGCTTAACCTTCCCCGTTTTTTTTCTTTCAGCAACCCTTCGCTACTACTAGAGCCCTGTTAAACTTTTACAATTTACTTAACAGGACCGTAACTAAACAAATTGTGTGGCGCCCATTTCTAACAATTTCTAATCACTATTTGACTATTTTATCTACCACAATTTCTTTGATTTAAATATTCCACTCACAATTTCTAACCCACCCCATTTTGCCTACAAGAACCGAGCTACTGCGGCCATCGCTCCATTTAAATTTAGTTACCCATAATTCTTACCGTAACAACTGTCTAATGCATATGCCTTTACCGAAAAACTTTAGACTAAATGGCTAACGTTTTATAAAGCTACACTCCACCGGTACAAACTGGTAATAAACAAACCATTATAGATTATCGTTATGATTTGCATAAAATCAATTTTATGGATATCGTTTGAATATAAAGGTGCATTGAACATCGGTTTAGAGATATCTACAATTAAGATCAATATCACTGCGTGGTCTGTTTTTGAGTTAAAGTACTTACCTCTAACTTTTGCTCGACTTTTCACTAATATAACTAAATAACAAGCTTATTGGTCAGTAATTTGAACACCCTTAAAACATACCAAAGATTCATAAAAAGATATTACTTTTCTGTTAATTTTTGTAATATTTTGCGTGTTTTTTTATATTTTGGTACAGTTACCCGGAATTCGTTCTTTAATATACGTATTATATCTTTTTCCTATATTGCTGAGATAATTGTATGGATTTATTTTATTATAACATAACCTATACAACTAGAAATGACGCTGCTTCAGTCGCGATTTCATTTGTTGCCTGATGCCCGGTTGATAATTAACTTAGCGAAGTGAAAAGGTGCATGGGGTAAAAGATATCTGCTTTTGAAACTTTAGTTTTTTGTAGTTTTACAGACTTTATAGTAATGTGTTTTGTGTTGTAAATTAAGGTGTGTTCATCTAAAATTTATTTTTTATTTTAGATTTATTAAAACATTAGAAGCCAAAAACTTGCATCTCAAAAATCCTTTTATATTTGATTATATAAACATTATTGTTAATTAAAGTAAATTCAAACAGAATAATTGATAAGCACTAATATTACTATTTATAAAAATTCATAAATTCTGAAATAACTTGAAATACGTAATGTTGAGAAACTACTTTCGAGTTTGAGTTTGATACGTCAAAACATTTACATTTTTCATGAATAATTTGTCAATTTGTTTACTTACGTATTAATTTCTATACAGCATACAGGATGTCAGAAAAAAAAAGAAATTGTCTGGATACCAAAATTTGCTGAATAAAAAAACAGAGGAAGAACTGGAAAACCATGTCAAAATTACGCATTTTTTTTTTCAAAACCCGAGTCTACTTTGCCAAATATTAATAACAACAATAATACAGCAGAATCCCAACATTCTGAAACTGTTCTTGAAACAAGTATCAGCAGCAGAGAAGAAGCTGATCTTCTAGCACACAATCAATTAACATCTTTAAGTTCCGCTGATAATGAGAAATCAACAACTTCAAAAATTACCAGAACAATTTTCGAAAGATGCTGCACTATGACCAAAGAAATTAAGTCCTAATAATATTCAAGAATTAGTAGAACGTGGCCCTGCTCATTATCAAAACAAAAAGAATATTTATCCGAGAGATAGTTCGGAGTCGTGGCGTAAGTTTTCCAATAGTTACTTTTTTAGAATGTTACCGGACAAAGAAAAAAATGAGCCTTTTTGGTTTTGTAATCCGAAACAAAAAATTCACTTTACTGCTTCTTTGCAAAATTTTTAATGACAGCGGTTTGAAATCTGTTCGTCTTAGTGATGAATCTGGTTACAATGATTGGCAGCATTTAAGTGAACATTTAAACATTCATGAAAAGAACAAGTTACATATCGGAAATGTTCTAAAATTGCTAGATCTTCCTAACCGTTTTAAAAAAATGAAATAACTGATTCTGAAATTCAAAATGTAATAAACAGAGAAACTAAATACTGGCAAGCTGTTATAGAAAGAATTTTCTACGTGATTCAGTTTCTTAGGTCAGCAAAATTTAGCTTTTCGTGGAAGTAGTAATAAGTTGTTTGAGAAAAACAATGGTAACTTTTTAAAATGCATAGAAATGATTTCCAAATTTGACCCGATTATGTCAAAACATACAAAACGCTCTGAAATAAAAGATCGCAAAAACTATCTCGGCGATAAAATACAAAATGAAGTAATTAAAATTTTAGAACTAACTAAAAAATCAAAATATGATTCCATATTATTAGACTGCACTCCTGACTCTAGTCACCAAGAACAAATTTTAATTTGTATAAGATTTGTTAATTTAAAGAGCACGGGAATTAGTGAAGGCTTGAGAAAATTTCTTTTGTCGGCGTTAGAAAAAGAAGGCTTAAATATTAACGATTTGCGAGATCAAGGTGACGACTATGGGGCAAATATGCGTGGTAGGCATAATGGTCTACAAAAAAAATTTTGGATTTCAATCCGCGAGCTTTCTTTGTTCCTTGTTGTAATCATACCCTAAATTTAGTCGTCAATGATGCCGCAAAATCGAATACTTTGAGCATCATTTTTTTTTCCATAGTTCAAAAACTGTTTGTATTTTTTTTTCAGCTTCTACTAAACGCTGGTCAATTCTGAAATCTAATTTATTTAATGTAAGAAATTTAACTTTAAAACCTTTATCGGATACTCGACGGTCTAGTAGAATAGATGCAATAATAAATAATAATAACAAATAAATAATAAATAAAATAAATTTTGAGTTCATTTGCATTCTTATATTGTGGTATAATATTTTAAGTAAAGTTAACATTATTAGTAAAATTATTCAAAAACCGAACTTTGATGTTGCTCAGTGTCGTAATCATTTAAATAAATTGAATAATTTTTTGAAAGCTTATCGCTCCGATAAAGGTTTTTAGTGATCTATTGATTAATGCTAAAGAAATAGCGTCCAGCTTAGACATAGAACCTAAATTCAAAAAACAATGAGGTCTAAGACCGCGAAAAATAAAAACAAACATTTTGATTATGAATGTGACAATGAACCGATCCACGACAAAACTTTAAAGTTATAAGTTAATTGTTTTTTTAATGCTCTAGATGTAATCATAACATCAGTGGATGAGAGATTTCAATTACTTTCTTCTTACTCTAATAATTTCCCGTTTTTATGTAATATCAATAAATTTAAAAATTATTATGAAAAGGAACGAGACATAACTGCCGTGGAACGTGTTAAAGAATTGCAATATTAACAAAACTTTAATGAAAAAATTATTATGTCTGCAGAAATAACTTGAAATTATATAACAATTAACAGCTTAGTGGATTCTTTTCCTAATACAAGCATAATACTTTGTATTTTATTAACAATGTCGGTTTCTGTTGCTACCGCAGAACGATCTTTTTCAAAACTCAAAATAATAAAATATTATTTAAGATCGATCATGGGCAAAACCGACTAAATAATCTTGCTATTATTTCAATAGAAACGGACCAGCTAAAAGAATTAGACACCGAAGATTTAATTAAACAATTTGCAAAAATTAAAGCACGGAAAGCTCAATTTTTTTTATTTGTCGATCAGTTTCATCTTGTGATATATAAACGAGTATGTTTAATGTTTTAAATATTTTTTTATTTCTTGTGCTTTTGTATCATGTATTACATTTGAAACTAAAATAGAAAAATTTTGTATTGTAATACTGTTACAATATATTTCTGTTTTCTATAAGTTTATAATTATGTTATGTATCTCAATGAAAAAATACTTGTATGGCTTATGGCTTGTACTTGTAAAATATAAAAATGAAAATAAATTTATGAAAATACTTTTTAAAATTATTTTTCAATAGTAGATAATAATACCTAACTTAACCCGTATCTGTACTCACATATGAACGTAATACAAATTTAGAGTATTATTTTAAATATGCACAAGGGCGCCAAAAGTGCTAGGCGCAGGCCTGATTCTTGTTTCTTACTGTAATTTTAGAACGAATTTGCATATACGTATCAGAATATCAAAGTATCTGTGTAATAGATTTTTTGAAATTGAAGTTAAAAATACTTGTGTAATTTTAGAAAAATCGATACCGATACGTATCGTAATATCAATATATCGATGACCCAGACCTACTATGATCTTTTTTCCATCTTCTATTACATTTTCTGCATAATCTGCAGATTCTCAAACACGCACATTTTTTGTATAATTACAAAAAATACCTTATATTAGAAGACACATTTGAATAAACTAAAATCAAAACAAAGAAATGATAATGAGAGTAGAGGTAATTTTTTTTTGTTTTACACCTTGTATGAATGTACACGAGCCGGTCCTGTGTAAAATTTCATAGGATTAGAAAGAACAGAGTTGCCAATTGTATTACAAATTAAAACGAAGGTTACTGATTTGAATAAATATTTGAATAATGCTATGTTTAAATAATTCTAACAGGAATTTCGATTAATACTATCATTTACGCCTCTTAAAAACCCCCTGAACTTAATCAAATTCGCCAAAATCTGATCACGCTGTTGAATCGAAAGTCCACGTACACTTATAAAGAAAAAACCACAGAATATGTAACTGATAATTACGTAATCTTAAAATAATATTTATTTTGAGCAACTTTACATATAAAAAGCCGATAATTCTTACATAAAAGAGAGCAATCAGATATTGAATTTAAAATTTCATTAACTGGTTTGTTTCTAGGGTCAGATTTTGTTTGACATTTAAATAAGCAGGTGTTCGTGAAGGACGTGATAACGCGTCAGATCGGAACTTAAAAAAATCAAAGTCTTTTAAATGACCTATAGAGAAAACGGTAGTAACGGCAAAGTGTGTTAATTAAGATTCAGTATTAGCGTTAATATATCGAAAATTAAACCTGTTAATTAATTTATAAGATGTTACGAACGGCTGCCATAAGAAGTAATTTGTTACGTGAACCAGTAAGAAAGGTTATAAAAGCATCGAATATTACGAGGACGATATCAATTGAATGTAGCAAAAGGAAGAGTTTTGTTAGGTACGTGTTTATGTAACACCCTGTTTATTTTTAACATTTTGATTTTAGCAAACCTTTAGTGCTGCAATCGGAACGGCATATGCAATGGCAACAGAGAATTGTAAGAAGATATTCGAGCAATTTACCCTCGCACACCAAAGTAATGCTCCCCGCTTTGTCACCGACAATGCAGGCGGGTAATATAGTCAGATGGGAGAAAAAGGAAGGCGATAAACTTAACGAAGGAGACTTACTAGCTGAAATTGAGACGGATAAAGCGACGATGGGTTTTGAAACCCCAGAAGAAGGGTACTTAGCTAAAATATTAGTGCCAGCGGGTACCAAAGAAGTACCTATTGGAAAATTAGTGTGTATTATAGTAGAAAATCAAGCCGATATAGCAGCTTTTAAAGATTTCAAAGATGATTCTAAAGCATCTGCTCCAGCTGCAGCCGCAGCTGCTCCTACTCCCCAATCAGCTCCTGTTTCCGCTCCTAAACCTGCCGCACCAGCACCTAGAGCTCCAGAACCTGCCACCAGTGATCGAGTGTACGCAAGCCCGATGGCTAAAAAATTAGCAGAACAACGACAGATTAGGTTACAAGGAAAAGGTACGGGCTTATACGGTTCGATCACATCCAGTGACTTAGATCACCTTGCAGCTGCACCGGCTGCAGTTCCCTCAGCGAAACCCGCACCTGCACCAGCTACGACGTTCCCATCGGGACAATCGTACGTCGATATTCCTCTGACGACTATGAGAGAAGTGATTGCAAAACGGTTGTTGGAATCGAAACAAGGAGTTCCTCATTATTACGTCACAGTCGAAATTAATGTCGATAATTTACTGGCGCTTCGACAAAAAGTTAATAAGAAATACGAAAAGGCTGGAGTTAAAGTTAGTGTTAACGATTTTGTAATTAAAGCTACGGCGATGGCTTCGAAGAAAGTACCTCAAGTCAACGCCTGGTGGATGAACACTGCCATTCGTCAGTAAGTACCCGCTAATTGCTTTTAAAAATCTTATGTATACAGGGTTTTTTACTGCAGGGTAGTTATTACACAGTCTTTCTCTAAACTCTTTAACCTACCCCAGATTCATGCCGTCACAGTGTCATTAGTCTTCACTTGGAAAACCAAACTTGGAAAAATTGATACTTACCCTAACTTTACCCCACCAATACCCCAATTCACCTTCTGCGATTTAGGTTTTATTGTGTTTATTTTCGACGCAAAATCTCACAGAATGCTGTCAATTTGCTAGCGTTCTACAGAAATCGTTTTCTTTTTTTTTTGACAATGAATTCTACAACAGAATTGACAGTGCACTGGTTTACGTTCTTTCTACATTTTTGTTTAGGAAACCAGAAACTGACTGTAGAGTAGTTTGACAGTATTCTAAATACATAACTTTTTCTTGTTTTGGGGACACCCCGTGGGGTGTTTCTGATACCGGACTCGTACCGGCAAAAACGTGGTCCTTTTTGAGCTACGTTATTTTTCCCTATAGCAATTTCAGGATCCCGTTTGGTGTCCTTTATTACTACACTGTAGACACTTTGGTCTCTTATGACAGCTCCTAGCCTGTTGCTTGTTTTGGGGCCCTTGAAATAAAATTGTTTACGTTTCAGTTTCAAAAATCTTAGATCGGGAATTCGCAGCTTGACTTTGCACTTTGTTCATTCCTAAGTTTTGCCTCGCCCCGAACGCTGGTCAGAAATTTTTACCAGTTTTCTTTGAAACTGCTTCTATATAGCCGCATCCAAGTTTAACATAAGGAGTACTATCGGTTTGGCAGTTGTTTGGGGTTTGACTCCCATTCTGGTTTTATATTTTTCGGCCATCTGGGATACCCTATTCCACTGATTTTTAAACGGCTACGTAAGCCTAAGAATTATACCATATTTCCAGAGTGATGCAATAATAGGCTATAGACAATTAGTAATATTTGTTTACCACGTAAGTGACAGAATCTATTTGATTTTGAAACCAAAGAGCAAATTTGTTTTTGCTTAATTGCTGTTTTATTACATGAGTTATGCAATGGGTTTGATGCATCAGCAGCTTCGGCATGTAGATCTCAGTTAATTCTACGAAGTAGAAGTCTGCGGGGGTACTGACAGGTTTTTTCTTGAATTTTAAATTAATTTTCAGTTCTTCAAATTTGACTGTCACTGGTGAATTTGGGTTTTTGACATTTCGGTCATCATCTCGTGGCCTTCAGAAGATTTCTGAAACTGTTTAGTTATTTTTGGGTTCAAATATTTATACTAATTGCTCGGTGTCTTCACTAGACCGCGTGGTTTCAGTTGACCGAGCTCCAGGTGGTAGCAAGCTCTATTTCGTTGTTCCTATTGAAATTGTTGCCATCCTATTGGATCTCTATAGCTTCTCTGTAGACGTTTGGTCAAAAGTGTCTGACTCTGACAAGTGTCATGGTTTCGTCAACGTGAATTGCATGCCCTGTGGTCTGGGAGTGTTCCGCTACCGCCGATCTCATACTAATCTCGTGTTTGCAATGTGTTCGTTCAGAGTGGTGTTGATCTTCTGTCCCGTCTGTCCTATATCTACCTTCCCACAGGAGCAGGGAATACTGTAGACTCCTTCCGCTTTTGGAAACAGGGGTAACATCTTCTCTTTGTCAGAGAAGACACCTTTACTTTATTTCTCTTGGGAAGCATTTCTATTTTGTTCTGCATTCTTGAATGTGTGGTAGGAATGCTGTTGTTGTAGTATCTTCGCGTCTTGGTTTCTCCGTCAGTTATCTTCGAGTCGCGTTGAGAATCTCCTTATTCTTCAGTAGAGCACTTTGTAGATGTTTCATTTCCTCCTCCAAATTTTTGGTTCACATATCACTTTTGCCCTCTTCACCAAAGTGTGGATTTCTAGTTTCTGCATCGTATAGTGGTGTGATGCCTGTCTGTGTGTGTTGGTTTTCAGTATACCCGGTGACTCAATGGGCCGTCGGTTTTCTTGGTTACGAGGATGTCTAGAAATGATATGTTTCCGATATTTTCCATCCCCATGTTGAATTAGATATTCACTAAGACGTCTTCCGGGTACGGACCGTGTTGATGTGGTTACCGAAGTTGCCAACGTTTCGCCCACTTTCGTAAGGGGCTTCATTGGGACCTGAAAGAAATCGAAGATACAGGTTCTTACATTTACCATGGAAATCGGAAAGAATGGTTTTCTCATATTTCTCGACGTTCTTGTGACACGTAAACCCAACGGACTTTTAGGCCATTCTGTTTATCGCAAACCTACACATACAGACAGATAACTTGATGCTTTGTCTCATCATTCTCTAGCACAGAAACGTTCTGTTACTGAATCTTTGGTTCATCATGCCTTTTGTATTTGCCAATCTGAAAACATAGATTTAGAACTCCGACATCTTACTAGAACCTTAGTAGACAATGATTATATGAAGCGGGATATTCAGACAGTTATAAGTCCTTGTTTACATTTGCGTACTCGAGTACCTAAGCACATTTCTACTTTCGGGTCCAATCCGAAATTAGCATTATTACTTTACATTTATAAGGTGATAGATCAAATAGGGAAGCTTCTTCGTAAGAATGGTATTAAATCCATATTCAACTCGACAGGTAAAATCGCTCAAATTCTTCCTTCTGCCAAAGACAAATTTCCTACACTTTAATCTCAAGGTGTATACCAAATTTCTTGTTTATGTGGTTTGGTCTATATTGGTGAAACTGGTCGTTCCGCCATCACACGTATTTAGAACGTAATCGTTGCATAAAGACATTTCTAATTCGGTCGTTGCTGAACATTATTTTACCGCAGGCCACAATATAGATTTTGATAACTTCTCGGTTATTGCGAAATATTTATTCGCCTTCAATAGGAAATCACGAGAAAGCTTAGAAATCATTAAAACACCTCAATAACTTTAATCGTGACAACGGTTTTGAACTATCCCCTCATTGGTTTCTCGAAAACACGTCCCTTTCGAACGTAACCCAATCAGCGTCGAATTCTTTCCATCGGGACGATACTTCTATAAATACGGAGACTTCTTCTTAAGTAATTTCTATGAAGTTTAGAATCTGGCTTGGTTAACAAGTTGATTACCTAACTCTGTAGTAATTCTTTGTTAGTTTATCGGTTACTTGTTGTCGAAACGTTGGCAACCACATCAACACGGTCCGAAACCAAAAGACGTTCTAATCTTAGCATAGACTCCGGCCGTGGAAACCTTCGCGATTAGATGTTGATTGTTGAGGTGCACCATAAACTCTTTTAGGGTTGTCGCCGTGGGGTCACACTACAAAGGTGCCGTCCGCAAATCGGTACCACCACGTTAAGTTTAGATTGTTGAACGTGAACGTTTTAGACTTCGTGCAAAGGCGTATCAAATCGGTCAATGTC
The DNA here is from genome assembly GCA_035610365.1 of Aquatica leii. Taxonomy (NCBI): domain Eukaryota; kingdom Metazoa; phylum Arthropoda; class Insecta; order Coleoptera; family Lampyridae; genus Aquatica; species Aquatica leii. Next base: position 69,559,387 of record CM069437.1, read on the forward strand.
CCATTCATGTCTTCTTCCTCCAGATGTTGATGAATGAGTTTCAAAGCTTGGTTCATGGCGATTTTGCTGAAGAGGGAAGTAACATCAAAGGTTACCAGGATATCGGTAATAGCTTCCCTGTACCCTTCTGTCGGTATCGAATATATTTTAATACATCTGAGAGCTCCTCCTGTAATCTTCTGTTTGGGTTTATCTTGGGCAATGTAGTCCGCTGTATCCATGACCACTGTGGCACTCTTTGTTGGCTGGACGGGCGTTTATTTTCTGATTTCTTCTTAGCAACTGTAAGGCTCTTCGCTCTTCTCTGCTTATGTTGGATTTCGGTGTTCCTTCTTTCTTCTTTAAAGTGCGCTGGGGGGGACGTTCTAACCATGGTCGCAAAGACGCTTACGATGTCCTCTTTCGGAATCGTTTTCAGGGCTAAGGTTAATTTCTTTGGAGAGTGCTGCCGTGGATGGTTCGTTCAGTGTGAGCGTGGAAAACTTGCGGTCTTGGATGGTGTTCTCTCTGGGTTTGGTTGCCTCGTTTATTGTGTTTCAGAAGCCTTTATCTAGGCTGTTGGACAACCAAAGATGTACCCGCAATTGTTTTTGTGCGGTTAAATCCAACTGTTTTCTGGTGTGAATACGCCCCCTCAGAAGAGCTGAGGATGTTCTGTGCGTGTCTTCTCTGAATGTGATTTTTCACTTTTACAAAGGGATAGCAACTCGACAACAGATTATAATCGGGTAAAGATTTATATGTAATGAAACTTTCTTAGTTATGGTAAAGTCTAGGTATTTTACGGAGATCAGAGCAGCAATAGGGAGGAGTATTTTTCCAGAAAAATTAGTAATTTTTGTATCCATTTTAGTAGTTAATCTAAATCTCTAAATAGTATTTTTGCTGTAGAAGATACTTTGTTCTTAAACTTCGCAAGGAATCTCTATATCTGTGACGCGGAGATTAAACGGTTTATCAGGCAATAGTGTGATTTTTAAATAGGAAACCTGTAAAAATTCATATAGATTAAATAAGCAAGAAAAAATATTTAAATATGGTCCTTCGAGCCCAACACAATAATATTCAATGAAATGTCATATTTAGGAATTATAAATATTGCTGTACCATCATGAGAGTATATCTTTGGATTTGTGGCGAAGCAATACTTCTACTTCTTGTTTATCTTGCAAAGAGACATAACCATAACACCTCGCTTTTCTCGACTCATTTCTCACTGCGCTATGCTTAATATCAGTTTCTGTTTACTTTTTTTCTACTAAATTAAATTAATTTCAGGTTCAAAGATGTAGATGTTAGTGTTGCCGTGGCTACCGATACTGGTCTTATAACACCGATCGTATTTGAAGCCAACAATAAGGGTGTGGTTACCATAAGTAAAGAAATGAAAATACTCGCTGAAAAGGCACGAGACGGCAAGTTGAAACCGCAAGAGTTTCAAGGAGGCACAATGTGCGTTTCGAACTTGGGAATGTTCGGCGTATCGCACTTCACCGCAATCATAAATCCTCCACAAAGCGCGATCCTCGCAATCGGGGGCACCGAAATAAAACTGCAACCTGACGATTCCGATAAAGGGTAAGTAATCCAAAGATTTTAAACGCACCGATACAAATTGGTTTTCCAGTTTCAAAAAGATTCAAGTTATAAAAGCAACTTTAAGCAGCGATCATCGGATTATCGATGGCGCCCTAGCTGCTAAATGGCTTTCAGCTTTCCGGGAGCATTTGGAGGACCCCGTTACCATGATTTTATAAATGTACTTTCTAATTTTAAAGTATCTCATAGTCTTTCCAAAAGTGTATAAACGAATCTGATAAAGAATTTTGTGCAAAACGATTTTATTTACAAAATATTTGTTGCACCTTTTCTTGTTTTTATATAAAATAGCCGTACAAAGAAAGTGTAATTGATATTACATAAACGAAATTTTGTTTTCAATTTTAGATATGTTTATTTATTTGTAAATACAGTTTTTAGGCCATTATACAAATATTTATAAAATATGTGGTTTTAATTTTAAAAATATAAGCTAACGTTTCCCGTTCTTAGAAAGAAAACATTAAATTGATTTTTGTTTTGGAAATTCATTATTAATCGATTAGATTATGTGACACTGACATAGATAGAACACTACTTATGGTAACAAAACAGGGTTTACATTACTTGCAAATTTCCGTGCTTACATCACACTTATAAATTTTAGTTTTGATTTCAATTACCAGTTACTGATACCACACAAAGGTCTATAAACTAGACGTAGTTATCATTGTTTAATTACACGTACTTGTGTAGATTAGATATGACAAACATTTAGGATTGTTTATTATGGATAATCCATAATATGTAAATAAACAATTGGTTTATTAACCGTAAGTTTATGAGAGACAAGGTTTAGGTAAATATAAAGCACTTCCTACTGTTTTTTGGGTGTTGCCGCGTCACAGAACTTTTACTTAACGTTTCGCTGATCATGCTGTCAGCTTCTTTAGAGGATTTTTAAAGACTGATGTTATCATCTTGCTTTCTTCGTTATATACCGTCTTTCGGCCCCGCTTTGCTGATCTGTGTCCGTTGTGGTCTGTTGAGTTGCGTTCATAGACGTCTGGTGACTTCTTGCATGTTCTTCACGCAGCGTAGATCTCCATGTGTTGCTTAGTCTGTATCCATCCTCACGGTTGAAGTTGTTAGGATTTGTAATAGCGAAGGCTTCCACGGCCGGAATCTATACTAACATTAGAATGTCTTCCGGGTTTGGACCGTGTCATAGTTGCAACCGAAGCTGCCAACGTTTCGCCCACTTTCGTAAGGGGCTTCATCAGGGCGTGAGATAAATCGCAAAACTCAAACAAGCAATCGAAATCTAACTAAGTACTTCTCAAAAGTTAGGTTATCCACTTGTAAAACAAGCCATAACCTAAACTATGAAAAGGTAAGAAAGAAAACGATAACCTGAAAAAGCAAACGAAAATCTAACAAAGAAGCACTACCGAGTTAGGTAATCAACTTGTGAACCAAGCCAGATTCTAAACTAGGTAGAAGTGACTTAAGAAGAAATAGTCTCCGTATTTAAAGGAACAGGATCGTCACGGATGATTAAGCTCGACCCTGATTGGGTTACGGTTGCTAGGAGGCGTGTTTTTGTTAAATGACTAATAACCGGGAACCAAAGAGGGGATAGTTCGAAACCATGATCGCGATTGAAGTTATTGGGGTGTTTGATGATTTCTATGCTTTCTCGGAATTTTCTGTTGAAAAGAATGGAGATTTGGCAATCAACGAAACATTATCAAAATCTATCTTGTGACCTGTAGTAAAATGATGTTCAGCGACCGCAGACTTGGAAGTATACCTTTTCCTTATACAACGATCATGTTCTGAAATGCGAGTAATGACGGAACGACCGGTTTCACCAATGTAGACTAAACCACAAGAACAGGGAATTTGGTATACACCTTGAGATGAAAGTGTAGGAAATTTGTCTTTGGGAGAAGGAAGAATCTGAGAGATTTTGCCTGTCGAGTTGAATATGGGTTTAATACCATTCTTACGAAGGAGTTTCCCTATTTGATCTGTAACCTTGTGAATGTAGGGTAAAAAGGCCAATTTCGGGTTGGATTCGGGAGTAGAAATGTCATTAGGTAATCGAGTACGTGGATGTAAACGACGATTAATAACTCTATGAATATCTCGCTTGACATAACCATTGTTCATTAAGGTTCTAGTAAGATGACGGAGTTCTGAGTCTAGATTCTCAGGTTGACAAATAGAAAAGGCACGATGGACCAAAGATTCAATGACAGAACGTTTTTGTGCAGGATGATGATGAGACGAAGCATGAAGGTATCTGTCCGTATGGGTGGGTTTGCGATAAACAGAATGGCCTAGAAGTCCGTCGGGCTTACGAGTCACAAGAACGTCAAGAAATGGAAGAGAACCATTACTTTCGATTTCCATAGTAAATTTGATATCTAAGTGTTGATTGTTAAGATGATCAAGAAACTTAGACAATTCAAGATGACCATGAGACCAAACAATAAACGTGTCGTCAACATATCTAAACCAAACCTTAGGTTTTAATATTGATGATTCCAAAGCAACCGTTTCAAAGGATTCCATAAAAATGTTAGCTACAACAGGTGATAGAGGAGAACCCATAGCAGCACCAGAAACTTGTTCGTAAAACTTATTATCAAATTGGAAGTAAGTAGAGGATAGACACTTTTCAATAAGAGGAACCAAACTCAAGTCCTTGCCATGTTGAGACAGAATCTGTTTGATGATAATAAGCGAATCCTTAATAGGAACTTTAGTAAAAAGTGAAGTAACATCAAAGCTCACGAGAAGATCTTGGGGTTCAAGTTTTATAGTTTCTAGACGTTGAATAAAATGCTGAGAGTTGAGGATGTGAGAAGAGGTTTTACCTGTAAACTCGCAAAGAATGTTGGACAAGAACTTGGCTAGCTTGTAAGTGGGAGATTGGATAGTACTCACGATAGGTCGAAAAGGAATACCTTGTTTGTGAATTTTGGGAAGTCCGTATAGACGACGTTTAGTTTCAGGAGGTAGATTGGAAGATTTGATGATTTGGCTAACCTCGCGTTCAATCCTCGAAGTGGGGTTATGGGTTAGAAGAGCGTAAGTTTCCTCAGACAAAATAGAATTGATTTTCGTAACATAATCAATTTGGTTCAAAACTACAGTGGCGTTGCCCTTGTCGGCTGGAAGAACAATAATATCATGGTTCTTACGAAGACTTTTTAGAGCTGACTCTTCCGACTTAGAAATGTTGGATTTAGGAATTTTAGATGATTCAAGGATTTTGCCAGTGTTAATACGAATGGGATCTGAGATGTGGCGAGGAAGATGTCTTATAGAAGACTCAACAGCACATAGAATATCTTCTTTAGGAATACGTTTAGGAGCAACCGCAAAATTCAAACCCTTAGAGAGCACCGATTCCTGTTCTGAAGTGAGAACCAAACTAGATAAATTGACAACCGTCTTTACTGAGTTAGTAGTAGAAGAAACTTTACGATTCTTGGATTCCAATAATTGAAACTTTTTGAGATGACCTTCAGTGGTTAGTCGTAGAGTGGTATCAGACTGCTGGTAAGTAATGTTGTCAAAGAATTTCCAATCATCCGGGGATAGAGTGTTGACCAACTCAAGATGAAGATAAAAGAGTTGTTTCGAGATGGTGTCTAACTCTCGCCTAGTTTGCTTAATCCGTTCGCGTATTAACGCTAGACTAGCACGGTGTAGGATGTTTTTAGAAGAACGTGTCTGAATGTGGAACTTAATTTTGAGGAATGTAGGAATGATGTTGTGGTCACGACAGCGACTAAGAAAGGTTAAATTGCACAAAAGTTTGACGAGTTTGTGGCGAAGTTTGGAAAATACGGAGGTTTTAGAAGAAATATTCTCCCCGTAGAGATTGTTAATGTAATAGCGAAGGCTTCCACGGCCGGAATCTATACTAACATTAGAATGTCTTCCGGGTTTGGACCGTGTCATAGTTGCAACCGAAGCTGCCAACGTTTCGCCCACTTTCGTAAGGGGCTTCATCAGGGCGTGAGATAAATCGCAAAACTCAAACAAGCAATCGAAATCTAACTAAGTACTTCTCAAAAGATGTTGGCTATTACTGGTGACAGTGGTGATCCCATACTTGCGCCCTTCTTTTGTTTATAAAACTCACCATTACACAGGAAGTAGGTTGACGTTAAACAGAGTCTGGCCAAGTCGATCAAATCTTCTTGTAAACCTCGTGGCACTAGTTGTTGTCTAATGATCTCTAATGTTTCTTCTACTGGGACATTGGTGAAAAGTGATTCTACGTCGAAACTAACTAGTATCTCACTGGCAGTTACCTCAAGTCCTTGAAGAATATCGACGAAAGTTCGGAATTCTTAACGTAGCTGGTTGTCTGTCCGGTGTGCTGCTGTAGTCTTCTAGCTAAGTATTTTGTTAACTCGTAAGTCGGTGATCCACAGGTTCTGACGATAGATCTGAGAGGGTTTCCGGTTTTATGAATTTTCGGTAACCCATACAGTCGTGGAGGTTGGCTTTCCGATGGTCACAGCTTTTTCTGTTCTTCCGTTGGTATAGATGAGTCTTTGATCGCCTTTCTTATGGGTCGTTTAATTTTCGCAGTAGGGTTCATGTTTAGTTTTGTGTAATGGTCTGGGTCTAGTAGAGTGTCTATTTTCTTCATGTAGATGTCCTTATCTATCATTACTGTCGCGATACCTTTGTCCGCTCGTAGAATGATTACCTTCTCATTCTTACGTAAGTCAAGTAACGCTCTTTCCTCATTCTCGGTTATGTTTCTTGACGGTGGTTTGGCTGTCCGTAAGATACGACAAGTTTCGTGTCTTATTTCTTCAGCAACGTCAATGGGTAGATTCCGGATGGCACATTCCACTTGAACGATGATCTCCTCTTTTGGTATTTTTGTAGGTGCGATGGCGAAGTTGAGTCTTTTGGCAAGTATTTTTATTTGTGCTTGGCTTAATTGCTGCTCCGAAAGATTGATTACTGTTTTTTTTATATCTAGCTCTGGTATCTTGTTTGATTTTTTGTAGTCTAGTTTATCGAACTTTTTCATTTGGTTCTTCGTCGTTGTAGCCAGAATGTTCGTAGCTGATCCGATCAATGGTTGTCCATAGGTCTTCACTAAGTTTATTACTCAACTCCAGATACAGCACGTATATAGTTTGTTCTTCTAAGAAGAGCAGAGAAAATTAGTGATGAAGTACACAAACTGGAGGAAATCAAGTACATCTTATAAAAAAATGGCTATAATAAAAAAATAATAAGACCACAGAAGAAGAAGGAGAAGCAAGCTGAGGTTGCTATGATAAGAATCAAGTTGGTGACGCAAATGCAGACATAATCACAGAATACAGTCCGTAACTAATTAGAGAACTTGAAATTCAAAAGACCAAAGGAACTAAATAAAAAATGAGAAATCATGAAAGAAATAACCAAAAAGAACCAAGCTTGGAAAAAATATATCACAACAAAATACATTGAAGATAATGAGAAGAAACGCATTGAAGAAGATGGTGAAACGTACAAAGCAAAAAAGCTGGGGAAGAGATTTATACGATTCATATAAGACAAAGACATTTTGGAACAAAATTCAAGCGCTCAAAACAGAAAAAGCAGGAAATTAACTGAATAAAATGCAAAAATAAAGAACTACAGCTACATATACTCAGTGACATTAGAAGTGTTACAACCAGAAGGAATTTCTTCAACTTGTTTTTTTTTTGACAACGGCTGTGGTAAGTATGTCAACTGTACAACCTTTGATAATTTTTTTGCGAAAATTAAATTTTTCTCTTATTTTATTTTTAGATAGTTGGTTTATCCTATTGAAATTCGCTGCAGTGTTAATTATATTACAATGGCGGTAATGCGTGTGTCATGTGTAGACAGAAGAAAGATTAACACGAAGAAAACCAACTGGTCAACCAAGGCGTACGTCAAGACAAACGCTTTAGACAACAAGCACTACAAGACCGTTTTGCTACTACAAGTCAAATCGCTGACCACTGGGTTGGAGAAGGTAAACCTGTTACTATGCTTTTTTTCTTACCGTTCACGATTAGTGCTTTCTTTGACTGCGGATCACTGTGGTCAACGTTTGAACTGCTGCAGAGACAGAATACCATAATGTCGTCTTCAGCGACGTATTTGATTCTGTCTAGGTGTGTACGATGGCCGTAGAAGAATAAGATAGCGTCGTGGAGGGTGACGTGATATTGGCTTTGTTGTTGAGAGGCATCTATGCGGAACTGTTGGAGTAATGTGTTTGGGAGGCTATTGTCTATGGTAGCCGATCACCGCTTGTCTTTATTCGAGACAGTATGACAGCACTGCGTTATGTTGATGTCAGCAAGACAACGCAAATCCCCATATTGCTTCTCGAACTATGAACGGACACTAAGAAGCAGACGTTAACGTCATCAAGTGACCGCTACTTTGCTTCGTTAGGGAGCCTGGGCTAGCGCCGCCGCTGGCGGCAGGAAGATACATAGAGCGTACATCGGGTGGTAACATAGAGGAGTACTGGATCTAACGTGGGACAAAGATGATAAGCGAATACTTCAGCAGCACGCGAAAAATCGTCTTTGACAGAAAGACCTAGGTGCATCCTAAGAAGGTTAGGATCGGATGTGGAAAAATGTGAAGGGATGTGAGGAATAACACCCGAAGAGAGCTAAGGGAGTGGGTTGAAAGAGCTAACAGACAGTGGAAGTCAGGGAAATTGTGCCCGCAGAAACGAAAGAAACAAAAACAAGGGGAGATAAGAACTTGCTTGGTACAAGTTCGTCACAAGAGGGATAGGTAGAGTAAGGAAATATTGCAAGTAGATAGGATAGTATTTTAAGACCAGTAGGATGGGCAAAGTATTTGTGCGTGCTATGAGAGCACGTGGATTCGCGAGGCACCTGCCTTACGGCTTATACCCGCTTCTAGGTTAATACCAAGTCGGCAAGGAATAGGATCTGCATACACATGAGGAAAAATAAAGAAAGGCAGAGTATTAATCAAACAGCGACAACTAAAACGAAAATCAAACGATAGAACGAAACTAAACTCCTACTTTGCCATCGCTGCTTGCAAATATTAAACGTAATTACCATACATAGGCACCAGTGTAAGAATGGCCAGAAGAGATTCGGCATAGGGGTTAATCGTGGCTAACAGTCCACTTCGAACGTCATTGAATTCGCGACAAGTAAGAATCCGATGTGCTAGGGTGTCAGGAACGTCACACGACCGACAGCTGTCGTCATCCAAAACGCTAATGAGTTTTAAATGAAAACGAAATCCGCCGTGTGAAGAAAGGATTTGAACCGTTTTCCATCCGGGGACGTGGGACATTCTGACCTATGTAAGGATATCCAGGATAAGGGAGTAGACGTTACGCCCTTTCTGAGAAGTGTCTTATAACCGCTGTCATTCACCCGAGATCAAGACCTTTAAGTGCAGACGATTGTGTCCGCTGAAAAGAACGGAAAGTCGTTGAGCACAATGTGCTGGTCAAGGAAATTGCACGTGCCAGCTTTGTCAAGAACTTTGGTGCAGTAAAGTGAGATGTAGAGGAGGATGCTTAGGTATAACATAGAGGGTATCTACGAGAACGGTGCGATAAGCCCCGAAGATAGTTCTAAGGAATAGGGATTGGATCGAGGGCAGTTTCTTGACCACCTGGGAATGTTGAAGTCTGTGGTACCAAATGTCTAAGCCATAGGTGAGTATGGGTTATAACTGCACTGTTAAAGATATTCGGAAGCGATTTCGGTGTTTTTAGAAAAAGTGCAAGACGCTGTTACACTAGTCAACCATGAATGCGCAATGTTTTACAAATCTCAATCTATCGTCAAGCAAAAGTCCGAGGTACTTGAATTCGAAAACCCTACGGACAGGAATGTTGTTAAGGCACAGTGAAGGAATCTCATTTTAAAGTGAAGTTAAAGAACCATGCACTTAGTCTTGTCCGTTGAAACCGTTAGTTTGTTGCTGCTAGGCCAACTTGTCACTAATGTTTAGGTACGTAATGAATTGGATCGTCTAAAAATTGCGAACACCGTGACTGTGCTGAGCAAGACGTGTACAGCCAGATTCTATAAGGTCGTCGGCCCAAAAACCCCCTCGTCAGTCATTTGACATAAACTCTCTTAACAACGAATACTTCTATTATTGAAGGCCACCATACGTTGTTGAACGCTCCAGATATGTAAATCAAAATTGCAAGTCTGTACTTGGATATGTTCGGTGGTACCTTGGTCATTAATCTACGTGCGACATCAGTCGTTCTTTTGTCTGGAAAGAAGCCGTATTGACTGGAAACGAATTTGTGGAGCAATGTCGTCATGAATCATGCATGAGTTGAACAAATCAACGATCGTACAAGAGAGGGAATCTTGTGCAATTACACGTAAGACATAACAATGCATTCCGTCAAGTCTGGGAGACTTGTTTTTAAAGATTCTATCCTGTTGGGATCTTATTTGCAAATTAGTACGGGATCTTAATTGAGCATGCAAAGGACTATCTGTTGTCGGATCGTCGACAGGAAGCAGGGAGGAAGCAATAGCTTTTATCGTATCCTATTCTTAGATTAGCCGCCCTCTCGGACATTGGAGCACGATTAGATCGACAGGAACTTACGAGAGGATAACCAGTAAACTAACTCCCACGGACTCGCCGCTGCTGGGGTTTTTATTGGCGTTTTTGCTTTAACTTGTCTCACTTCGAACTCCACCACCGTACACCGGTTCTAGAGTGTATGCGGTTTAAGCTACGTTGACAAGAATCGAAAATCATCCTGATTAGCTTACCAATGACGGCGTCTACAGATCTAGGATCGTAGCACAAAGCACAACGTAGAAGATAAGCAGGAAGAGAACTTAATTGTGATGCCCATATTTAGGCAAACGGGATTGTAATAAAAAGGATTATCTTAAGGATAGGTTCTAGATGGGGGGCTTCGACGGTTAACTCAACCGTATCCGTCGGTGATAGCTTTCAATAACTTCTGGAGCAACACAGATTATATGAAACTTTAATAGAAAAAAAAACTACAGTTTCTTAAAAGAGTATGTGCTGCCTATTTTCTTCCGATTGGCTTCTCCGATGCTTCTCATAGAAAGTTATGTCGGAATGCAATCCCAAGTGATAAGATCACATATTTTGATTTATACACATAACTGTTTATTGTAAACAGGAGGAAAGGAAAAGTGTGGAAAGTTTCGACTGTACAACATTGCTTCGAATAGCTGGCACTTTGCTACAGTCTGATTGATATGTATTTATAGTATAATTTGAATACGGTTTCTATTTGTAGAAATTTTAGACAACTTAATGAAAGCATTTTTCCATAAAAAAGTCTAATTTTATTTGTTTTCGTACTTAATTTATTAATGTCAAAAATTTTGAAATGTATAGGATTGCCTCAATAAACAAATTCTTAGTTATATAAGAACAAAAGTATTGTATTTAAATAAACATTCAACCCTGGTAGTATGTTGTTCGCTCTTTTCTCGGGCTGAAGACTCGCCTCTTCTTTCCTCTCACGTTAACCAGCCCTTAAATGTAATCAAAATTAATCTTAAAAATTGCCTTAGTTACTTTTATCCGCTAAAATATATTTTTTTTATTAATAAACATCTGTCACCATCTGGTGCAGTATCCTTAGTTATAGTCCGTTTCATGTAAAAAAAACAATCGCATTAATAAATTGTCTATTTCTTTTTCATTCCACACCGAAAAACAAGAATAGAAATCTTCATGACGACCCTGTCGCCATTAAGACATCCCTAGCGGCACTTTCAACTTTCTATTTATGTACGTTACGTTAAAAGTGCACATAAATAAAATCCGCTTTCATAAATGTTGAACACAACTATTACGATTGGCAGTCATGTTTTTACGTGACACGGACTCTAGATGGCTCTCTGTCCTCTCGCAGTATTAAAAGAAAAAGTTTGTATTTTAAGTTTATTATACAAAATTTATACTTCACAAGACGGTAATTTAAAATTAACAAATATAACAATAATATACACAATACTGCTTATCCATAAAAATTGGATTTCAATAAATACTTAAAAATTGCAATAAATACTAAAAATATAAAATCACTTCCGCCTTTTGACTTTCGACCGGCCTTTCTTTTTTTTATTATGATTACTCTCTTGCTTCTTAACGTTTTTCGCATTTTTAGGTGCAGGTAAAGCTCCACCCGGTCGTTTAGGAATTAAAAGATGCTGCTCGACTAAATCTGCCAGTTTTCCTTGTTCGGCTAGCATCGAAAGGAACGTACAAACAAATTCGTCGTAATTATGAGTACGTCTACAATCATCTACCTAAAAGTATCCAATCAGAAACGAACAGACCATTTTCAAAACACTCACTCTATATTTATTTTGCTTATCGTTCTCGTCCTTTAAACTTATTTCGCAAATACATATTTCATTTTCCAGATTCCGGAGTAAAGCTAACAAATCTTGTGGCGCAAAGGTGTGTGGTTCCAAAAATTCAGGATTCTTTTTTTCGGCGACCACTGTGTCGCCATCGCTTGTTCTTACTCGAGCATGTCCTGTATTTGACATGGGCTTTTTGTAGTTGCCACTTAAGGGTTCCGAGCATTGACGCTTACCATTTACATTAATCGCTTAAAGAAAATTTTCATTTACAAACGGCGTGCAACTGATCTATACACAACAATTATGGACCGAAATAGAACAACGAATATAAAAACTACAAAATAACTTACTTGGTTTTGTACCCTCTTTATCATCATTTGCAACTCGAATAACGACGAACCTCTTAAAATCCTTTGATATTGGACTATTTTGTGACGTGGCCCAGTTCCAAGCTTGTGTAGGAGAATTAAAGGCGGAACCTACTTCTGAGGAAGTATCGGTGCTAGACGTGCTCGGCGCTGGAGATGTCTGAATTGTAAGTGGTGTTGAATAATCCAAAGGACACAACATTAATTTATTATCCTTTTTAGTTTCCGTAACCGATTTAGAATCTGCGGTACTAGTCGTAACCGTATTAGTAGTCGTTGAACTATTACCACTCAAAGTAGTTACAATATCAGTAACTTGAGATTCATCGTCACCCCCAACGACTTCTTTCTTCATTTTATGTTCGGAATCTTCTTTTTCATTCTTGTTATCTGCATGTTTAATTTTCATTAATTGTTGTAAAGCATCTAAGACGATTTGCTTGTTCGTTTTTAGCATTTTAAGTTTGTGAGTTATTGCTAAACGGCGATCGGGCACAACAGCCATAAGATTAAAGCGTATGTCGTGATATTGTTCTCCCGCTGATATACCCAACCGTTCGCTCATCACACTACGAAATTTTTCGGTCCAATCTCCTTGTTCATTCCATGGCCCGTGATCAATAGGAAACGGTTTTAAGCCATCGAGTTCGAATAATCTACCGTTTATAGGTACAAAACTAACAAAATGAAAGGCTTCACCTGTAAACCTCCCTGTAGTTACTCCACTACCTGCAATTACAAACATTAACACACGTTAAAACAAACGATAAAAATTACTTTTATCCAATCTACGTTTAGCTTGTGGTATTGCATGCGAATTATGTGCACAAGCTAGTTCTGGCGTGTTTCCAATAGCCCATCCTTTATTCTCCGGTGACATGCCATGCGTGTGTGTTTTTAACCGACTCAAAGTTTCTCCTAAGTGTATATTAGGACAATTTAACAGTATAGATATAAGTGCGTGTGTAGCACAACTATTAGGTACCATTTGTTGCGCAAAAAATATATTATTTACAATATCTTCTTCTTTAACAAATATCTCGGTTTGTTCAACTATTTTACGTCGGGATCTTCTCTCTTCGATCCATCTAAATAAAAATATAAAACCATACACGGGACTATCTAAAGGTTTATGCAAATCATAAATTTCTTCGACTTGTACACCTTTTACTCCAAAATCTTCTAAGAGTAAAGTAAAAAGACCCGGATCACTCTCTAGTTCGAGCCAGCCCTCAGTAAGCTCTTTTATATCTACTGGCATCCTTTTGCATAAAATAAAAATTTGTAACAAAAAAAATAGGATAAGGCTTATTTAAAACATAATAATTGTTGGTTTAGCTCGACTTTTAGGTTAATGTTGGTTAATGTATAAAACAAATTTTCCAACACTTTCACACTAACCTATATAATTTTTCACTTAATGACAAACTGTGTTTTGTATAGGATGCTACAAAAAATGTTATTAACTACATGTCTCTATAAATAGATAATATAAGATATTTTTTAACTTTCTATTATTTTGAGACAACTAGTTAACTTAAAATCTTTTTTTCTAATTTTTTTTTAAAACTTCATAATCACTGGCAGCTTTGTAACCAAGTCATTACAGTTACCAATCAGAATTTACCAGTTGCTCCCGACTGCAATGTAATTACAAGTTATGTCTCTAACGCCATTTTTTAAAATACGCTAATTTTTAAAAAACGGCTACGAGATTTCGCAAAAAGTTCGTTTTCATAGTTTTGGAAATCGCAAAAAAGTTTTTGAAATTTTAGTGTGTTTAGGTTTTTATTTAGTAAATATAATATATAAAAAAACTCGCAATGCACTTGACATTTTGACAGTCGTATCAGTCAAAAAAACTAAAACTGAAAATATATAGGATTCCGAGAAGTCTTTATATTGCGTCGTTCGGGCAATAATTTCTCGTATAGTCTCGGCCAAAAGTTCCAGAGTTTAGTCAAAATTTTTGTCTTTTTAAATTTTATAACATGTCCGGTGTCTAAGAAGTGATCCGCAACAGCTGATTTTGTATTATGTTTCCTTGTGTCCGCTTTATATTCTGTTATCAGGGTAACGACGGTGCGACTCGTTTGTTCCACATAAACCAACACACACGAACAAAGGAATGTAGTAAACCTTTGGTTCTTTAAGTTGTGCTCTTGCATCTTTCGATTTTAAAGAATTGAGGGTCAACGCATCCGATGTACTGAAGAAGTCTACAGCACTGAGATCCAACATCAATCGGAATGAAAGAATTGCTCAAAGAGAACTTGTTAAATTCAAAATATTTAAATATAAGTTGCGTACTGTATGAATTTTAACTCGCAAAATCAACGATATCAACATGACAGTTCGTTTTTTCTTTTTTTTTAGATGCATGTTAATAAAAAAGACATTTCCGCTCCACATGTAAGAACATCTAACGCTCAAGAAAACTTTCGTCTTCAAATATTCACACATTATTCACGTAATAAATGAGTGTTTGGAGTACGTTTCGTATGTGTTGTTTGTGAAAGGTTTCTTGGGCGACTTATCGCCACGTGTTTGCTTTTTAGGATGGTACAGGTTTACTAAAAACATCTCGTTGCTCTTTTTTCTTGCACTTTTTGCAATTTTAGGGAACGTTGCAGGTATGCCATTAGCTAATCGCATATGTCTGCACAAGTTACATCGGAAGTATCTGCCGATCAAATATTATTAGCGGAAACTAGTGCAGTGACCGAAGGAATTTTAGAATAAGCATAATTATAAGAGTTTATTTAAGGAAGTGAAAATTAATAGAAAAGCATTATTTAGTTTGTCTACCGATTACTCACATTATACGTTTACATTTATATGAAATTTGTAGCAAATAAATTTTTTAAAAATAAACATTGTTAAATACAAAACGTAATTGGCGTAGTCGGTAGGATTGGAGTGACACGATCCGAAAAGTGCAAAGAATTGGCGGATTTAAAAGCTCTAGTCAAATAAACAAACTTGAAAATGCGGTAATTAACCCATCGCAGTGACCAACAAAAGTGCACCCCAGCAGCGGTTGACGAAGGTCTATGGAAATATCGCAAAAATACGTTCAAATAACAACCCGGAGCAGTCTGAATAATCATCAAAAAGTGCATTGCGTATTTGGTTGAAAATCCGCTCTAAGAAACGAACGAGTAATAACAAGAGAAGAAAATTATAATAAGGTAGGACAAGCTAATTTTCACATTATTAATCGTAACTAAAAGGTACTTCCTTTCAATTACTTAATGTAATATTTTCCACTAATTGGAAATTGCACGTGCAAATTTAATTAATAGAAACAAAAAAAAACGTTAGAGTAAATTTAAAACTCGCGTTAATTTAAATATAAAAATCTGGAGGATTTAGTAAATTCCTTAAATTCGTTAACAATAAAAAATAAGATGACTAACCCAATTAATTATCAATTATTTAAAATTGAACTCGATACTATTCCTGTCTTTGAAGGGAAAGAAACTCAACTAAATGCATTCTGTAAAGCGTGCGATAATATTGATGTTAGATATAAGGCCGTCCCAGAAGTACAAACGGTTATTAGAGCAGCTATTTTTTCAAAATTCAAAGGTAGAGTATCGGAAATATTATCTCCTCGCGACGATTTAAACAATTGGACTCAAATTAAAACCGCAATCATTGAACATTTTTCAGATTCGCGCGACTTAGAACAATTAATAGTAGAATTTAGTAATATGAAAATGAATAAAAACGAAAATTTAATAGATTATAGAAATATGATTAGAATAGCATTAGGAAAATTAATTGACAAACTAAATTTATCAAAGTTGGAGCATAAACCTCTTCGACAGGAAATGTTAACCACAAATGCGTTAGATAGGTTTTTAGTCACCATTCCATATCAAATTGCGATGCAAATTCGTTCACGAAAACTCAACAGTTTAGAACTAGCCATCACGTTTGCACAAGACGAAATTAATTTTGCGCAACGTTCTGGAAGTTATTTAAATGTATTAAGTAACCCCACAAAATTTTGTAAAACCACCTTCTTTTAACTCTTTTGCGATACAAACGTATAATTCCAAACCAGTAGCTCAAATACCTCATACTCAATTTCAAAGTAATTTGAGACAAGGAAATCAACAAAGGTATTTTCAAAATAAACCACAAATTCAACAATTGTCTACATCAAATTCAAACGTTTTCAGACCTAACCAAAATATTAATTTAACTAAACCGACACCAATGTCTACCGTAAAAAATTATCTACAAGAAATTGATTCTGGATCAATCGTGTACGATCCAGAAACTAATCAATATTACGCCCCTATTAACATTGAACAAAACGAAGCTAATGAGTCTTCACCAACTATTAATGATTTGACAAATAACTCGAACGACGAAACTGAATCGGACATAAATTTTTTAGAAGTTTCCTCAATGTCCGAATCAAGTTGACACCACGTTTACCTTATATTAAGTTAAATAATCCTCCTTTAATCATTCTCATTGACACAGGCAGCGAAATAAACATAATCGATCCTAAAATAATTGCAAAATTTTATCCTAATTGTACTCAGCTCACAAATTTAAAAATTAACACCGCTAATGGCACAAGCACTATGAAAACATTAGCTGGTATTCCTTGTTTCAAAGAATTTAAGGCATTCGGAACTTTAAAATTCATCGTTTTAAATTTCCATGAATATTTTGACGCATTAATTGGTATTCGTGATCTAAAAAAGTTGAAATTTATTATAGATTTGGAAAATAATTTATTAACACGTAGCGATGGTAATAATTTTGTTTTGCATCTTAACAAACCCACAAAAATCAAAAGTCCAGCAGAAATTAAACAAATTCACACATTGGCCTACACTAAACCAAATCGAGACATTTTTATACCTCAATAAGAATTAAACGGAATAATAATAAACGAAGGACTATATAAAGTATATAATGGAAATGTAAGTCTTGTATTAGAAAATCCCACTAACGAAGAACAAAAAATAGAAATTAACGAATTAAACGAAGAAATAATAGACCCAGAAGAAATTCAACCACTCAGTTTTCCTCAACAGGCGACGATGAAAAATTTAAACAACTTAATTCGAATGAATCACATGAATTCAGAAGATCAATAATAAAATTATGCAAAAAATACATCAACATTTTTAAAACACCGGAAGAAGAATTAACTGCTACAAATGCAATAAAACACAGCATCATCACCAAAGACGAAGACCCTATATTTTTAAGATCATACCAAACTTCATTTACAAACAAGGAAAAGATAATAAAGCACATAGACGAAATGTTACAACAAAAAATTCCCTGTACATCTAGTAAAAAAATGGCGGATGCATCAGGAATAGAAAAAACACGAATAGTGATAGATTACAGAAAATTAAATGCTAAAACAATCGATGATAGATACCCATTACCCAACATAGAAGATATATTAGACAAGTTAGGAAAAGCACAATATTTTAGCGTTTAAGATTTATTCTCGGGATATCATCAGATAGAAATGGAAACAGAGCCAAAACGAAAAACGGCGTTTAATACCAAATTTGGTCATTTTGAATTTAATAGAATGCCATTTGGATTAAAGAACGCCCCGGCCACATTCCAACGACTAATGAATAACGTTTTAAACGAATTCATCAACACTCATTGTTTAGTTTACTTAGACGATATAATTATTTTTTCACCAAATTTGGAAGAGCACAAGAAATCCTTAGAAAAAGTATTTCAAAAAAACAACTGCACAACTTGAAACTTCAATTAGATAAGTGCGAATTTTGTCAAAAAGAGACCGAATTTTTAGGACACATTATTACAAGCGAAGGTATCAAACCAAATCAAAAATAAATCGAAGCTACAAAGAATTACCCAATCCCACGGACTCAAAAAGAGATAAGAGGATTTTTAGGACTTGTTGGTTACTACCGCAAGTTTATTAAAGATTTTGCAAAAATTACACGACCCTTAACTAAACAATTAAAGAAAAACACCGAAATTAAGATTGACGAAAAATTTATAGAAACGGTAAATAGATGCAAAACTCTTCTAATGAATGATCCTATTTTAAAATACCCTAATATGGACAAAGAATTTACATTAAGAACAGACGCCTCTAATGTAGCGTTAGGAGCAGTACTAACCCAAGAAAACCACCCGGTGGCTTATGCATCCAGAACACTAAATAAAGCTGAACAAAACTACAGCACAACCGAAAAAGAATTATTGGCAATAGTATGGGCAGCGCAACACTTCCGACCATATTTATACGGAAACAAATTTATCATCGAAACGGACCATAAACCACTAACCTGGTTGTTCTCATTAAAACAAGCCAATTCTAAATTAACAGGTTGGAAATTAAAATTAATGGAGTATAATTACGAAATCAAACATAAAAAAGGAAAAGAAAACTATGTAGCTGACGCTTTATCGAGACCCCCAAAAGAAGTGTACATCAATGATCGGGATTTAGACAGTTTGATAGCAAATGGAGAAGCACCTTCGGACGAAGACATCGAGGAATTAGGCAGAATATTGGAAAGTTTAGGACCAGAAGAAAGAGACGATAACGCAACAATTCACACATCAACGGGAAATGTACAAATAGATATCACTTATAAAGAATCATCATTCAATGTAGCAAAGAATAAAATTGTTTTTGATATCTACAATAGCTCATTTCATCCCATTATAAAACACATTGATCTTTTTAATAATTAAAAAAAAAAGGATTTATTGTAATTTACCACTTGCACTTAATGATAATGAGGTTTTAAACGTTTTAAAAGAAATTATTAAACCAAATGTTACTATAAGCATTTATTTTAAGAATCGAAATATGGAACGCGACATTTTAAAAATCATAAGAGAAAATGTCAATGATTTAATAAAAATAAACATTACCAATAAATTCCTAGACGACATAGAAAATCTAGAAGAACAAACAAAATTAATGAAGTACTACCATACTGGAAAAACTAAACATCGTGGAATAAACGAAACTCATAAATCGCTAAAGCAGTTATACTATTGGTCTAGTATGGAGACAGACGTGACAACCTACATCAATAATTGCGAGACGTGTAATCTAGCTAAAGTAGACCGCAACCCTCAAAAGTTACCAATAGCGTTAACCCCAACTCCCGATAAACCTTTTCAAACTTTACATTGCGATTTATTATTTATTAATCAAAAAATAATACTAACAATGGTGGACGCTTTCTCAAAGTATGCCCAAGCCTACGTTTTACCAGATCGGAATTCAAAAACGAATTTAGAATACTTTAGCCTGTATATGTCTCATCACGGCATTTTCTCTAAATTAATCACCGACAACGATCCGGCATTTTGCAGTAACTTAATGTCCGAATTTTTCAAGGTTCACAAAATTGAACACCACAAAACCTGTACGGAAAATTCTAAATCAAATGGAATAGTAGAAATCCTTACGCGTAACAAATATTGAAAAATCCCAATTATCCTTTGAAACGCAAGTACATTTATCCGTCATTTCTTACAATAATAGTATACACAATACTACTAAATTTACCCCATTCCAAATAATCAATGTTAACGAACAACATATTTTACCGTTTGACCGGACAACTAACAAAATAACAGAAGATTATATAAACGAAAGAAACAAAATTATGAATCTTATCAACCAACAAGTTAAAGATAATATTGTTGCATAACTATTTATTAAAAACTAATTTATTTAAACGACTAAAAAATACGTTTACTTATTCTAGAAATATGTACACTTTTAAATTAACCGAACTAATTAAATCTAATAATATTTAATAAAAACACTTACACGAATTTATGTATAACCGTTGTATAACACTATCACTTAAGATAAGATAACGTCCTCGGATTTCACACTTGTTTGTTTACACTATAAGTCACGTTCACTCGATTCGGTGTACACTGTTATTTATTTAAAACTTCGCACGTGCTAATCACTTATTTATCTTCAGTTGAATAATCTTCTTAATACTGCTGCATTCGCTTTACGGCAATAACTGACCTACGATTTCTTTCTTCGGTATTTATAGACATCGGCGAATCCTTCTCGAGCGTTCCCTACTTTTCGCTATATCTTCTAGAAAATGGATAACAGCTTCTAGAAGGCTCTTGCATTTGTAAATAATTTCTCGAACGTTTCACTGTCCCCTTCTTAGGACTGTTCTGTCCCAGAACAAGAGACTGGATGCGGCACCGATAAAAGGGATCGTGGCGATAGCGGCAGCTTCCTCCATTTCGGCAACTTCCTTGACCATAAAAGTAACAGTCAATGGACTTTTTCAGACCCAATATTCCCCTTGGTTGGTAACTACAGACCAACACTTGAATGCCTGTTCCTCGGAAGACGACCTCCACCATGTTTCGAACTGTCCTCCAATTCAGTTGATCTAAGCCACAACCAAGCTTGGGTACTGCCAATTTCTTAACATGATGGAACTCCATTTCTCTCTTGAGACTCCATAATGTTCGCCACAGATCTTTGTATAACGGCTTCACACGTGAGTATATCTTGGTGACCAGATAGATAACGAAGCGTCCGTCACCACGTAGTCCTAAAACTTTTCCGACTGCCGGTTGCTGTCTTCGTAATTCATCTAGCTGCCCAAACTTCTTTTTAAACACGACTGCAACCCCTTTAGACATGTCAAGATCCTCGCTCACGCAATGTGCGATGGCGTAATCTTTCAGTGTCTGGAACAGGTCTTGTTGTTCCTCGGTGGTAACTCCGAACCTAGCTTTTCCGGAACCTCCGTATAAGTTTATAAACTTCTCGAACTCCATTTTTTCGATTGGATTCCTGGTTCTGCTACTTATTACTCTGGTTCGGACCTGGACTTGCGTATTGTGGTTATCGCCAGCAAACGGGGCTAGACGATCGACGTGGACCACTTTTGGCTTGCCTCTGGGCGGTTTTCGGATGCGGTATATGACGTCATTAATACGCTGCACGACTTCATAGGGGCCCTCCCATTGCCTTTGCAGTTTCGGCGACAAACCACGTCTCCTTTGAGGGTTATACAACCAGACCATATCGCCAGGTTGAAACCCACCATTTTGTGCCTTGACGTCATATCTGGTTTTCATCCTGTCGCTGGCAATTTGTGTGTTTTTACGAACCTCTTCATGTACTTCGTCTAGCCTCTTTGCCAGCTTGCTGACGTAATCTTCTCCAGCGACTTCCTCTTTCGGTCTTCGGCCAAATTGAAGGTCGCATGGCAATCGTATTTCACGACCGAGCATTACACAGGATGGTGTTTGGCCTGTGCTTTCGTGAACGGATGATTGGTATGCCATTAGGAAAAGGTGCAAGTACTGATCCCAGTCTCTTTGGTGTTCGGACACTACCTTGGTTAAGTACTTGCCCATTGTTCGATTCATCCGTTCAACCATGCCATCAGATTGAGGATGGAGAGGCGTTGTCCTAGTCTTCTTAATTCCTAACAGTCGGCAAACTTCTTGAAACAGCCCAGACTCAAAATTGCGGCCTTGATCGGAGTGTAATTCCAACGGAACTCCAAACCGGCAGAAAAACTCTTTTACTAATACGTCTGCGACTGTAGCTGCTTCCTGATTGGGTATTGCGTAAGCATTCGTCCATTTCGTGAAATAATCCATCGCCACCAAGATGTATTTATTTCCCGAATCGGATTCTGGGAACGGCCCTGCGATGTCAATCGCTACTCTTTCCAAAGGGCTTCCTACGTTGTATTGTTTCATGGGTGCTTTGAGCTTTCTCGCTAGATCATTTCCTAATGCGCAGACTATGCATTTACGGCACCATTTCGTGACGTCCTCTTTGCAGTTCATCCAGTAGAATCGTTCTCGTACTTTACCCAACGTCTTCTTAATGCCAAAGTGTCCTCCTGATGTCCCATCGTGGAGATGCTTCAACACTTCTGGCACCCTGCTCTTGGGCTCTACCAACTGTAGTCTGTTTTCCGTGCCCTCGGCACTTTCTAGGGATCGCTTAAGAAGACCGTCTTCTACTATCAAAGAGTCCCACTGCGCCCAGTACGCTTTGATATTTCTGCCCAAAGCACTCACTTCTTCCCAGGTTGGTCGTCGCCCGCTTTCTTTCCAGTCCAGGAGTAGTCTTATTTCAGGATCGTCTTCTTGTTCGCGACGTAACTGCTCAGGTTCCCACTCATCATCAACCATAGCAGTTCTTCGGAGGCATTCGACTTTTTCTTCCAGTCGCGAACAATGGCTGCAGTCCGCCGGACATGGTCTTCTGGACAAGGCATCAGCGTTTCGATGACTGCTTCCGGCACGGTGTTCTGTGTCATAGTCATACTCTTGCAGTCTCTCGATCCATTTTGCTACTTGTCCTTCTGGGTTACGGAACTGCAGTAGCCATTTTAAAGCGGCGTGGTCTGTTCTCAGTAAAAATTTTCGTCCATACAAATACTTGTAGAAATGTTCGATGGACTTAACGACTGCTAACAGCTCCCTCCTAGTCACGCAATAATTCTTTTCTGGCCTGGACAAAACCTTGCTAAAATACGCGATAACCTTTTCTTGTCCATCTTGAACCTGCGAAAGGACCGCGCCTATGGCCAGATTGCTTGCGTCGGTATCCAAAACAAATTTTCCATCTTCCTTGGGATAACTCAGAATCGGCGAAGTGACTAGGGCTTGTTTTAGTTGATTAAAAGAATTCTCGCAGTCTTCATTCCATCTAAATTCTGCTTTTTCTTCGGTTACTTTTGTCAATGGTTTGGCAATATTGGCAAATCCGGGTACAAATCTCCTATAATAAGTGCACAACCCAAGGAAACTTCGGACCTGATGTTTGTCGATCGGTCTTGGCCATGCTTGCACTGCTCGGATTTTGTCTGGGTCAGCCCTTACTCCATCTCTAGATACGACGTGGCCAAGGTATTGGACTTTCTTCTTAAATACGTGGTACTTCTTTGGGCTCAGTTTGAGGTTAGCCCCACGTAATCGCTGGAACACTTCCTTCAAGTTGTTCAAGTGCTCTTCAAACGACCTTCCAACTACAGTCACGTCGTCCAAGTAAACCAGGCACGCTTCCAAGACAATCCGCGCAAGATGGTCTCCATCAAACGCTCGAACGTTGCAGGAGCGTTACACAGGCCGAAGGGCATTACAGTGAACTGCCACAAACCAATTCCGATCGTAAAAGCTGTTTTTTCACGATCCTTGGGTTCTAATTCTACATGCCAGTATCCACTCTTTAAATCTAACGTAGAAAACCACTGGGATCCTGACAGGGTGTCTAGCGTATCGTCAATTCTGGGTAAAGGGTAGCTGTCCTTTTTGGTCACGTCGTTTAGCTGCCTGTAGTCTACGCAAAACCTCGTTGATCCATCCTTCTTCTTTACGAGTACTACTACTACTACTACTTGAAGGTTCAATCACGCCTTCTCTCTCCATATCCATAATTATTTGTTCGGCTTCTTCTCTTTTCGCCAAAGGAAGTCTGCGTGGATGTTGTCGTATCGGCCGAGCGTTTCCAGTATTAATTTTATGTTTTCCACGTTAGTTCTTCCTTTGGAGCCACTTTCCAGCGCGAACACATCTTGGTACTCTTGGATCAACACTTTAACTTTAGCCAGCTGGTTTTGGCTGAGGTTTTGGCATTTGGTGTTAAGAATGTCCAATAGATGTTGTGGACACTTCTTCGGCGACGTATCTTCGTTCGACTTCACGGTCTTCTTTTTCAACGTTACAGGATCTGAGTTGATGTTTAAGATCCTTACTGACATCGTCTTCTTTACTCGTACTAAAGTTCTGCCAACGAGTAGTCCCTTTTCAACTAAGCCGCCTTCCATTGGTTCAATCGCGCGTATGTAGCCTTCCCGGAGATTTCCATCCAGGCGTGCCATCACCACACTTTCCGTCCTTGCACGCAGAATCACGTCTTCACTCTATAAGACTCGCACGGCTGCCTTCTCTGACGAATGAAAAGGAATTTCTTCATTGTCGATCTTCAGAACATCGTTCTTCATATCCAAATGGAACCCATACTTCTTTATCACGTCCATTCCCAGGATAACTTCTTCCGTGATGTCAGCTACCAGTACTTGATGGTCGAGTACTCCATTTCCCAAACCAATGGTTACTTTGACATGTCCGTGAGTAGGTATTTCTTCACCCGTCGCCGTTCGAAGTAGTACTGTTACTGGCGATGTCTTCTCGTTTTCCAATAAGATGTCAGGATGAATGATGGTCTTTGTCGCTCCCGTGTCAATCAGTAACTAGACGCTTCTTCCATTAATCTTGCCATCGAGATAAATGCTATGCAATTCCTCCCTAGGCGATGCCATTTGGATGGGGGGCATGGCTCGTTGAGGTCGACTTTCGCCCCATTCGGTCGACCTGTTCTAGTTTTCCGGACGCTCTTCTGGTCTTCTTTTGGGCTTAGTACAGCGTCGTCGTACGTGGCTCACTTCCCCGCAGTTCCAGCACGTTACTTCTCTTCCTCGAGCTACTCGTTCCCGAAATACCCTTCGCACTATGTCTTCAATGCTTTCTTCTGTGTGCGAGGATACTTCTGCAGCACAACGGAGCTTAGGGCTGCCTCGGTGCGACGCTTGTTTCGCCGCTTCGAACTCCAAAGCATGGGTTAATGCGTCATCCAACGTCTTCGGTCGAGCTAACCGGAGAGTCTGCTGTGTTTCGCTGTCTCGGAGGCCGTCTACAAAGGTTTGAATAGCCAACTGCTCAAAGAAGGTATCTGGCGCTGTAGGATACGCAAGCCGTGTTAATCTAGCGATGTCAGCCTCAAACTCTTGAAGACTTTCGGCAGTTTTCTGAACCCGACTTTTAATTTGAGCTTGATAGACTTGTTGAAGATGGGCATCTCCATATCTCATTTCTAATCGTGATATTAAGAGTTCGTAATTTTCTTGCAGGTGGTCCGGAACAGTTTGTAAAATTCCCAGCGCTTCTCCACGTAAGGACACTATTAAAGACGTCGCTTTCTGCTTGTTGCTCCAACCATTAGCAGTAGCTGCGGCTTCAAACTGCTTGTAGTAGGTTGACCATGGAACTCTACCATCAAAATTTGGTGGAAGAACTTTAAACTTGTGTGTGGTTTCTTCCCGATGGTCCATTATTAAATCTTCACTCGTGACGCTTCCTTCACCGTGACAATTCATTTGGATCATTCTTTTTTCAAGCAGTTGTATTCTTTCTCTCAATTTTTTTTAAAGCTTTTGTTCTAATTTGTCTTTCACTTCTTCTATTTTGTCATTTACAGATTCGCAAATTTCTTCTTTTAAATTTAACATATCTGCTTGGGTTTCCTCTTGCGCAATTTTGATTTGATTTCCTACACTAACTTGTATTTGTTCCTCAATAGTCTTTATTTGATTTTCCATGCTCGCTCGTATTTCTTCTTTCAAACTTTTAGCATTTTCTTCCATTTTTCTAGAATTTTCTTCCATTTTTCTTGAATTGTCCGACAGTTTTTCTTCAATTTTCTGTGAATTTTCGTCCATCCTTCTATTCATCGATTCAAGAATTTCAAGTATTAATTTATTAAAAACTAATTTATTTAAACGACTAAAAAATACGTTTACTTATTCTAGAAATATGTACACTTTTAAATTAACCTAACTAATAAAATCTAATAATATTTAATAAAAACACCTACACGAATTTATGTATAACCGTTGTATAACACTATCACTTAAGATAAGATAACGTCCTCGGATTTCACACTTGTTTGTTTACATTATAAGTCACGTTCACTCGATTCGATGTACACTGTTATTTATTTAAAACTTCGCACGTGCTAATCACTTATTTATCTTCACTTGAATAATCTTCTTAATACTGCTGCATTCGCTTTACGACAATAACTGACCTACGATTTCTTTCTTTGGTATTTATAGACATCGGCGAATCCTTCTCGAGCGTTCCCTACTTTTCGCTATATCTTCTAGAAAATGGATAACAGCTTCTAGAAGGCTCTTGCATTTGTAAATAATTTCTCGAACGTTTCAATATAATAAAACTCAAAGAAAAAATACAACAAAAACAACCCGAACGATCCTTGCAAGAAAATTCACCAGAAGATATTGTTTATGTACGAAGAAACCCGCAAAGGAATAAACGAAAGCCCTATGCCGATAAAATAAAGTTACAGGATGTAACAGACAATACGATTACATTTAAAAACAAAAGAAACAAACTAATCAAATTAAAAAGGGATTTAATAAAGAAAAATAAAGAATGTGTATCTTTACAGGATGAAGACGGCAATCCTTTTGACGCTGGCCCCAGTACTAGTAAAAACGGAAATCTAAGTCAAACCTTTAAATAACTACATATTACCCATAGAGTTAGACAAAGCATATTACCATTTATTTAATCATAAGTTAGTTTTTATTTTAGGACATAAAACTATACATTCACTAGTTACTAATTTAACAAAGCAGCACGAGCTAATATATCAGAAATTTCTAGAATTTAAACAAAATAACTCTCAAAATTTAGCTAACGGACATGATGTTAATATCTTGAAAATATTAAAACAAACAAAATTTCAAATTCAATCAATCTCTACCAAAATCGAAAACCTAATTTCTTTTAAACGGAACAAAAGATCGCCTTTTAATTTCATTGGTAAGGTATCAAAATGGCTTTTTGGAACAATGGATGATGACGAGAGACAAGAAATTTATAATGCCATAAGTTCTTTGACAACCAACCAAAATAATATTATAAATAATGTAAACAGTAAAATCACTTTATTGCAAAACATGTTTGACCAAATAGAAACACTTAGAAATAAGACAAACAAAAACATGGTATCTATTGAAACTTATTTAAATTCAATGAATGGCAAAATTAAAGACTTCAATCATTACATAGTGATGCTCGAGACAGTAGACATTTTAGAAAACAACATAAACGATGTAGAAATTTTCATAAACGAACTGCAGCAGTCAATCATATTAGGTTTTAGGAATCAATTGCACCCTTTCCTTCTACGTTATTCTCAAATAAGCAAAGAACTAAATCACCTAAGATCTTTATACCCGAATGGAATAATAAAACTAATCAATAATCATTATTATTATTCAATATTGTTTCGTAAACAAATAAAATTACTGTGTGCGGTTTTAAAATGCTTTTAATGTAGAAACGTTGACTAAAACAACAACCAAAGCCATAATTCAACGACGATTTTTTACAAAATTCTCGTTACAAAAACAGTCAAAAAAACACTTCAATAATGTTCGCTTGTTTTTTTCTAATTAACGGAAACTTGATAAAATATGAAAAATACGCACACGCAACATCAAAGTTTTCATTAAACACATTAATTCTGTTAACATTTAACATTCTCCCACCTGAGACGTGAAAACATCAATTAAGCGTCTCACTAAAATTAAACGCTATATACAAAAACCAAACTGTAAACTGACAGTAAATGTCAAACTATCAGACACATTAAAAGAGATACAACTAACCAAGAACAAGCATTATTAAACAATACAACAAATCAATGTAAATATCTCTGCGGGAGCTTAACTACCCGTCTACCACGCGACGCTTTAACGCGCACATCACAAATCTTATCGTCAACAACTGGCGCACTAACAGTATTCTCCTGCTGCACAGAATCATGAACCATTTCATCCACTTCATCGTCTGTCGATTCCTTAGGTGGTTCCACACATTCTAAGGGATAAACTAGCTGTATTGGTCTTAGCAATTGACCTTTATCAGTTTGCACACGTACTAACCGAATTACATTGTCTCTACCAGGAAGCACTTCGATTATACGCCCTAATGGCCAATCTAAGCGTTTCGAGATATCATTACCAATTAACACAACGTCACCTATCATAAAACTTTGAGGACGTTTGTATTTATAATATTGTCTCAATTGCCCCAAATACTCGACCCGAAACCGTTTTCGTAATACATTTCGCAACGATTGCAAATATGTAAGACGCTTTTTCAACGACGTAGCATCAATAACATCACACTCCGGCACATCAGACTCTTTTAATTCTCGTAAAAACATTACTGGCGTTAACGGTATTAAATCTTCTTGGTCATCCGACACAAACGTTAATGGTCTTGAATTAATAACCGCCTCACAATCACATAAGATCGTGTACAATTCGTCCAACTTTAAAGATGCACGACCCAACATTTTTTTTAATAACTGTTTGACCAAACCAATTAATCGCTCCCACCATCCTCCCCACCAGGGAGCCGAAGGAGGATTGAATTTCCACACAATTCGGTAAGATGAGCAGTGGCGCTTAATTGCTTCCCAATCAAGCTTAGCAAAAGCGTTTTCTGCTTCTACAAAATTAGTCCCATTGTCGGTATAAATAACAGCAGGCCTACCTCTTCTCGCTACAAAACGCCTAAAAGCATTCAAAAACTCTGCAGTGGACAACGACGAAACTACATCCAGATGGACGGCCCTATACACTGCACATGTAAATAAACAAATCCATGCTTTCTTGCCGCTTCGCAAAAACAATGGACCAGCCAAATCTATACCCGTAATTTGGAACGTAGCTGCATCTCTCACACGATCATTGGGCAAAGGAGGAGGAATCACTTCTATCTTCTTGGCACTATATCTGCGACATGTCACACATTGCTTCACAACCGAACGCACAGCTCGTCTTCCTCCAATCACCCAATATTTTTCTCGTAACAACGATAGCAACCCTTGCACTCCAATATGACAAGAAGAAACATGTAAATCATATATCAATCGATACACTACATCATGTTTACCAGGTAACAAAGACGGTAAACGAAAAAGATCTGTGTCTTCTCGGTTAGAAATTCTACTGCGAACTCTAATTATCCCATTTTCATCTTCAAAACAATTTAGAGACGCCAGTTTCTTATAATCTTTTCCAGAAAAGGATTCTTTTTGAATTAGTTTTATCAAAATCATCTCACCATTATTTAACGCATTTGTAGATAATACCCCTCGAATTTTATTTATCGAATTTCTTCAGTTATGAACAAAACGAAGCATCCAAGCTATCATTCGTACGATTTTCTCATATTTGGAGAAGTAACGTCCATACCAAATTTCGACATCTTGGCACATCATAGCCGAAACTAATTTCTTTTTTCGCTCTTGATTAACTAAAACTTCATCTTCTTGATTTAGTACAAAACTTTGTCTAGGCCATTCCGTTTCACTAGCATATAGCCAATTGGGTCCCTCCCACCATTTCGACTTGGAAAGATAATTCGGTGAACACCCGCGAGATGGTAGATCGGCGGGATTCATCACACCAGGGACATACCTCCAATCTTCTATCGATGTCAACTTTCGAATCTCATGAACTCTATTCCAAACAAAGGTAGCCCATTCTTCTTCATTTCTAATCCAGGTTAAAACCGTAGAGGAGTCACTCCAAAAATATATTTTCCAATTCTCGGGAAATCCACATCGAAGCGAATGATACAACCTTGCGGCGATTGTTGCTGCTAAAAGTTCTAGCCTAGGAATCGACAACTTCTTCAAAGGCGCTATACGAGATTTCGCTTGAATCAAGTTAACGTGGATGTTGTCCAACATTTCTACTCGTAAATTAACGCACGCATAAGCGTCTTTGCTGGCATCGCAAAAAACGTGCAAACTAACATCATTAGCTTCACTTGTACCACCCATTATCCATCTCGGGATTTCAATACGGAAAAGTGTCGGTAGTTCAGTTTGCCATTTAACAAATGATTCTCTGCTTATGTCATCTACCTCGTCGTCCCAGCCTAATCCATCTTTCCATAACTTCTGCAGGAGTAGTTTCGGCAATATTGTGGCGGGACATGTAAACCCAAGTGGATAAAAAATGCGTTGAGCCGTTGAAAGTATAACCCTCTTCGTGACGATTTGATCATTAACTTTAATCTTACTCTCCCCCGAAATAGACATTTTATCACTTTTCTTGTCCCAACACATGCCCAGCACCATTGTTGACTCCAAAACTTTAGACTCACCCGAAAACTCCCAGCCCCTTAAGTCAAATTTGGCCAACGCCATCACTTGCGTCGCCTCGCGAATAAATTTGGAAAGTTCAGTTACACCCGACACACTGGTTACACAATTGTCTACATAAAAACTTTTACGCAATTTATAAATAGTGTTCTCGGAACAATCAAACGAAATCGAACCAAGTTCACGCGCACAACATTCTAAATGATGGTTGATTGTAGCTCCAAGCAAAAAAGGACTACAATTAACCCCGAATACTACCCTTTTGTGTCGAAATATAAGTTCTTTGCCATCTTCAGTTTGCCACAAAAATCGCAAACAGTCCCTATCGGCTTGACTTAATCCAATCTGCAAAAACGCCTTGCGAATGTCCGAAATGACACCTAGCTTCTCCATTCTAAATTTCAACATAATTGACGGAATGAGTTCAATAAGGTTCAATCCCTTCTCCAGACACTGATTTAAAGATGGATGATTCTTTTCCCTCGCCGAAGCATCAAATACTGGTCGAACTTTTGTGGTAGTATTTTCTTTAAAAACAGGTCTGTGCGGCAAATAATGCGCCATATTTTCCTTTTCAACATCTGACACCAGCTCGATAATGTCTTCTTCTAACCAGCCAGCAAAAATCTTACTATACTCCAAAAACATACCATTCGTTTTTAGCTTCTTTATGGTAGAATCGAGTCGCTTTTTGCTTAACATATAATTTGACGGTAATGGTGGATGTCCTTCGATCCAAGGTAAGCAAACTTCGTAACGGCCGTCTTCTTTCACAGCTACGGTTTGATCAAAAAATTTACATACGGCTTTCTCTCTTTCTACTTTGGATACTAAATCAGAAGGTGCTTCTATCCCCAATACATCCAATTCCCATAATTTCTCTACCGTTACAGTCATACTAGTGCTAACCCCACTATTTATGCTTGCTACTTTACCCATAATGGTCCAACCTAACAATGTCTCAAAAACCACAAGACCATTTTTTAACTGATGACACCTGCCCGTGTACAACTTTCCAGCCACATCAGCGCCGATCAATAATTCAATAGGACCTACACAATTCAAATCAGTCAGTTGAACACCTAACATGTTCAACTCATTTATCCAGGGACCCGTCTGAACTGGTGCAACATTACTACAAATAACATTCTGGTTCATTGCTTCAAAAGTACACGCATATTTGCCATCCAAACTAAGTAATCTTATATCGTAACAAGCATGCTGTTGATCAATAGTGCTAACGCCACCAAACAATGCATGAATGACCTTTACACTTTTTTTTGGAACATACTGAAGATGTACAGCAACTCCGCGCAACAAGTAGGAACTTTGGGAACCCGTGTCAATAATCGCCCGCACTTCTTTTGAACAATGTTCACTACGTATAATAACCCTCAATGTTTGCAAAATAACATGCGTTTCCGTAAAATTCGCTAATGTTTTGTCTTTGTGCACTTCTTCATTCACAGGCTGAGCATTAATATTTATTTTCTGAAAGTCAGCTAATTTGCTACACAGAATAACAGCGTGTTGTCCATTGCAAATGACGCATCTTACACGTTCGCGACACCTTTTACTTTGATGACCGACCGTCGCGCAGCGAAAACATCCCTTCTTTTGTTTTAAAATATCCTGCTTTTCCTTTAAGGATAACTCACGTGCTCTAAAACAAATATCTTTATTATGTGGTCCGTCACAAAAAACACGTTTGTTTGTTAAATTTATTAAACCCAACGCTGTAGGCTTAATGTCACTTTTAACCTTTGGTTTTGCCTTACTTTCCGAACTCTTCAGACCAAACCCTTCCATTGCCAACGAAATCCGTTCTTCTCCTTCCACCTCTACTTTCAGGAAATTTATTAATCTGGAAAGTGTGCCCTTTATCGAAGAATCAGTTAAAGAATTAAAATCTGAGGACCTCTGCCAAACACGTAATATTTCTTCTGGTAGACACGATTCTACCAACGGATATAACATTGCAGCATAGGTTTGCCTGGTCACGCCTAATGTTTCTAGCGCACGTAGCTGCGACTCGATTTTGTCATACAGAGCTGAAACTGATAAACGCTTGCCATTAACAACATTTGCTAAAATCAACTTTAATAATTCTCTGACGTAAAATTCTACCAACACTTCCTCTCTGCCAAACCGCGCCCTTAAGCTGTCGATAGCTTTTTCATAATTTTCGGCAGTAGGAGGAAAGCTATCTACCAAATCACGCGCTCTGGTTTTTGGCGTAATGATTTGTAATAAATACTGAAATTTGTCTTCCAAAACTATATCTTTGTCTTCGTGAATCTTTTTGAACTGGCTCCAGAATGGCAACCAATCTTTTATTTCACCGCCAAACTTTTGAAATTCTAATTTTGGTAATTTAAACTTACGGTTTGTTGCATACGATAGCGGACTTGCTGACGCTCGACTTCGCCGCGACAATACATCTTCATCATCCTGTGTACGCTTTAACTGGTTATATTGTACCCTCATTAAATGTAGTTGCGTAATTATCACATGCTTTACTTTCATCGGCTAAATCATCTTCATCCGCATCGTCATTCAACAATTGAAGCGTGCCATATGCAAAAGATCGTAAGTGCCAAATGTCAAATTGTACAGGAGAAACAAAAATGTAGTGTAAACTGTAATCGTTTGCTTGAAATTGCTGTGTTGCACTATAACAATCCCTTCTGGTACGACAAATAGTTTTTATAATGGAATTACACAATTTCCAAATTAAGCTTATTTTATAATATATATAAACAGCTTCCAATTTTGTTGCATCCTCGTTTACCTGCTAATTCTTCCTACATGTACCTTTTGCTTCATCTTCCAAATGGATACCCAAGCAGTATATAACTTAGTTACATTTAAATCACTGGAGAAAAACCTCTTGTAAAGGTGCTTTTCTCGACCATAGTGACTTTCCCTGCTGGGTATTGATGCAATAAATTCAACGATTTTTCCTTTCTAAGCCTGATTTCTCTGTGGTCTTTTTCCACCTCGTTTGTCGCTAACCGAAAGATCTCCCAACAAAGTCTTGTTACAAAGAACACTCACCCTTTTTAGCGTTATTCCGAATGTGTCACAAAAGGTAGTTTTACAAACTTGTACTTCAGATGACCCAGGAAGGGGTAAAAAATATTTGAAAGTGCGTTGTCGTCTACTCTCGTTTTCTCGATTTTCATACACACCATGTCGCCGTCTATTAATTAAAGAAGTTTTAATGCAACCACGTAGAAAACTTTGTTGTTCATTGTAATCTTTCATTTTATAAAAATCACTCTTACATTTCTAGTTCTTTTCCTTTTCTTTGCCCTAATATCTTCGGGAATTTCCATTGCATACCTTTTACTACCCAAATATATTAATTTAGCAATAATCTAGACACAAAAACCACACTAATAACATCAAGCCTCGAATGCAAGTACCACAAAACAATATTAGCAAGTAATAGGGCACTTACGACGTTTTGATCTTTGAGCTGCTGTCACTGCGCAGTGGAGGGTGCTATCGACCTATCGATCTATTCTGCAAGTAAGGCGTGGCATTAGACCTCATTTCAGATATAAAACATATATCCTAAAAAACGGCACTTACGACCTTTTGCATATGGCACGCTTCAATTGTTCATAAACTTCAGTATCTACACCTTTTAAATTAAATTCTTTATCGACAAGCAACATCCAATGTGCTTCGATTTCAGCAATATCAACGACCGCGGCATTCAAAAGTTCTCGAACTTCGTTCGCCACTCGCGTAAACGCCGCCCGATGCGTCGTTCTTCTTCTTTTCAACGCTTCCATTTTTACTCACTTAACGTCGAAATAATTGTTAACAAAAGCACTCTTCTTGGAATCGAATTCACAAGACGGCCAATTATTCTTAACAATTGTTTACCTTGTACCGAAGTATCACTACCTTTTCAGCCTAAAACACTTTAACAACACACAGTCCTGTCACGGTCGCCAATTTGTTTCGTAAACAAATAAAATTACTGTGTGCGGTTTTAAAATGCTTTTAATGTAGAAACGTTGACTAAAACAACAACCAAAGCCATAATTCAACGACGATTTTTTACAAAATTCTCGTTCCAAAAACAGTCAAAAAAACACTTCAATAATGTTCGCTTGTTTTTTTTCTAATTAACGAAAACTTGATAAAATATGAAAAATACGCACACGCAACATCAAAGTTTTCATTAAACACATTAATTCTGTTAACATTTAACACAATATTGTCTGTAAAAATTGGATTAGATACCGCAAACATTATCATTCCAGTAGTGGAAGATAACAATTCAACCCTGTACAAAATTGTAAAAGTACCTTACAAAAACACATATATTTTAGAACAATGTGATTATTTAGTGTAGTCATACAATAAATTAGCTTGTGTTACCGATTATTTCTTAATAGAAAATAAGTATATAGTTAAGCACA
This sequence comes from Aquatica leii, assembly GCA_035610365.1. NCBI lineage: Eukaryota > Metazoa > Arthropoda > Insecta > Coleoptera > Lampyridae > Aquatica > Aquatica leii. The sequence goes on from CM069437.1 coordinate 69,594,134, forward strand.
GTAATAACATAAACAATAATGAGAATAATAATTGTATTAATAATATTTTACGAAACAATGTCAAAAATTGTACGGCAATCCAAATGGAACAATCCACAACTCAATTACAAGCATTAAGCAATGCCGATTATTTATTAATAACTAATAAGTTAAATTTATTACAATATCAATGCCAAACCAAAGGGACAATTAAGATAAGTCAAAATTCTTTAATTCAACTACTTGTAAATTGCTCGATTGAATTTAATAATCCAATGTACATTAACGCAAAAGACGAAATGTCCAGAGAAATGAAACTCCCTGAATTATCACAGCTCAAATTCGAAAGTATTGTTATTAATCAAAAACCTTTTGAATTAATAAAATTTAATTTGGCCGATAATTTCAGAAAGCAACTGATGCAAGATCAATTAATACGCTCAATTAAGAGTCCCTTACAAATTAAGCTGCCCTTCTATGTATCAATAGTACTTGTAATGATCATTGTTATTTTTGCATTATATAAGTTTAAAGTTAAGATGTGCGCGAATAAAGTGAAAAAGTTTAAAGTTAAAATGTGCGGAAAGATAAAGTGAAAAACCTGAGGACAGTTTTTTGACCCGCCATGGAGGAGTTACATCGGAAGTATCTGCCGATCAAACATTATTAGCGGAAACTAGTGCAGTGACCGAAGGAATTTTAGAATAAGCATAATTATAAGAGTTTATTTAAGGAAGTGAAAATTAATAGAAAAGCATTATTAGTTTGTCTACCCAAAGGGAAATATTAAGCAGTGACGTTGTAATGCTAGCTGTAACCGTTAGTTTTGGCACGAAATAAATTTTGGCTTGGTTTCTTTATGCTATAAAAATTTCAGAAAATGTAATTTGCGATGTATTTGAATCTTTGAATTATTTACATCCGGCTCGAAGGACCATTATGATTGTGCTACTTCTGGTGATTTGCTGGTTCAAATTAACTTGGAAAACGCTTTTTTAACTCAGGTTTAAGGCACCTCACTTTTTATTTTATTTCCAATTTATTTTTAGCGAAGCGATTTACACAATTTTGTAATGCAACACATTTGTTAACTACTTTGAAACATCGATTAAAACACCCGCGTCACAACATTTACATTTAACCTTTTATCTCGTACGACGCAAATTTACTAATGCCTAAACCATAAAATGCTCCTAAAACGATGAAGGGCAAAACATCTCTTCTCGATACTTAAGGCAGTGGCTTAACCAATAATAAACAAAACATTTATTACATACAAATTATATAATATAATCATAAAATATAATCTAACGAGACTTGTTTTTTTTTAATTTTAAAAATTTAAACTTTTCATTAGATTTAAGTTTTGAACTAAACCTATTTATAATTTTTATTGTCTTACTTTAGATAACTGGAAAAATTAACAAGTAATAAACCAGTGCTTTAAAATTAAGTTGTTAACCAACAGTATTAGTTAAAGATGGCGAACTCTAGGTACATGCAGTATGTATCTACAATAGCTGGTAAGTAGGTACTATGTGTATTTTATTAATAATAATAGTTACGTTTGCAATAACTAGCTGCATGGTTAGCAACTTCTGCCCACATCGTTAACGCATGGAATTCACCAGCGATTGTGAAGTTAACTTCAGAAAATTCTCCTATCGGTGTAACGCTCAATACTGTAAGTTAAATAGAAACAATAACGTTTGATCTAACAAAGATACCTCAATACAAAATTAAGAAATTATTTTGCGTAGGTAGAAGCATCATGGGTGGCATCAATACCAATGTTAGGTTTTATAGTTGGAGCGATGTCTTCTTTGTGTTTCTTAAGCACGTTCGGATATAAGAAAACACTGATAATCGGTGCATTGCCAGTTATTATATCATGGATTGTTATAGCATTTACAAATTCCGTCACGACTTTAATTACAATGCGTTGGATTACAGGATTTGGAGAAGGTTTTATCATAACAGTAAGTAGAACTTAGCATTTTGGTTAATAACACTAACTTAAATTTAAACTAAGACCGTTCCACTATATATCGGTGAAGTTAGCGACAAAGACATAAGAGGAAGATTAACAACAACAATATCCATCATGGATGCTGTTGGTAACGTGTTAGTGTATTCAGTGGGACCTTTCGTTTCGTACACGGTATTAGCACTCTTATGTGGTTTAGTTCCTTTAACAAGTTCAACGATTTTTGCTTTCATGCCAGAATCCCCATATTTTTTATGTGGAAAAGGAAAGCTGGAAGAAAGCAAAAACAATTTAAAACGTTTAGTAGGTGATAACCTAAACGAAATAGTGTTTGAGCACCGTTTTCTTGAAATACAAGCTACGGTTACATCCAACCAAAGTAAAATTAAATTAAGCGATTTATGTGTAAAACGAAATTATCGAAGAGCGATTATATTGATAATAGGTAAAATGTAGTAATTAATAACTAAAGAGCGGATAATAAGGCAAGAAAAAATACCAAAAAAGGTGGCACAAAAGGCATGTTAAACATGCCAAAATGGCAATAAAAAAGGCACAAATATCTATTAAAATTTACAGTTTATTTTTTTGTTTTACAATGTATATTAAGTGTGTTAGGTATTTATTTATTATTAACTGATTTATTTAAACGATTATAACTACGTTTACTTATTATAGAAATATGTACACTTTTAAATTAACCGAACTAATTAAATCTAATAATAATATTTAATAAAAACACCTACACTATAATTTATATCACTTAAGATAAGATAACGTCCTCGGATTTCACACTTGTTTACACTAATTATCACATACACGATTATTCTCGATTTATTTATGTAGACACACACGTGCTAACGATTTATTTTCACTTGATAATCTTCTTAATACAGCTGCATTCGCGTTTCGACAATAACTGACCTACGATCTGTCTCGTCGCTATATAAAGACATACGGAAATCCTTCTCGATCGTTCCTCACTTTTCGCTATAGCTTCTAGAAGATAGATAACAGACTTCTAGAAGGCTCTTGCGTTTGCAAGTAATTTCTCGACCGTTTCAAGTGCTATTATTTTCTCATGTACAAATCAAATATTTTTCAATATTTTAAGCTGTTGCCTTTTATCATTTAAAATATTTTTATAGAAGGAAAAAGTTCTTTCGACATCACAAGATGTTAGTGGAGCAAATTTTAATGCCGATGTTTATGGAAAGCCGATTGGGACAAAAACAGTGTAATCATCGAAATATAATTTTATTCATGTATAATAAAATGGGGACAAACTTACAAGACTGTCAAAATAACGTGTACTGAAATATTGAAATTGAAAAATAAAATTTGCAGAATATTCAACTGATATAGGATTATTCAAATTTAAATTCCTTTCGTTAAATTTTTACATTCAAGAATGATTCCTTTAAAATCTAGAACTTTGAAAAAGGATTGAGTGACAAAACTATTTAACTTCCATAAAATTGGATGCAACAAGTTGAAATTAATTTAAGGGTAAAATATTTAACCATCCAAAAAAACACATGTTCAAAAAAATTGAAGTTTTATTTATATGACAGGTGACAACTAATCAGGAGTTATGAAAATAAATGTTAGAAGTTTGTATTGAAACATTCAAGAAATATCTTGCCAATGCAAGAGCCTTCTAGAAGCTGTCTAGAAGATATAGCGAAAAGTAGGGAACGTTCGAGAAGGGTTCGAGAAGGATTCGCCGATGTCTATAAATGCCGAACATGGAAATTGTAGGTCAGTTATTGTCGAAACGCGAATGCAGCTGTATTAAGAAGATTATCAAGTGAAAATAAATTGTTAGCACGTGTTTGTCTACATAAATAAATCGAGAATAATCGTGTATGCGATAATTAGTGTAAACAAGTGTGAAATCCGAGGACGTTATCTTATCTTAAGTGATATAAATTATAGTGTAAGTGTTTTTATTAAATATTATTATTAGATTTAATTAGTTGGGTTAATTTAAAAGTGTATATATTTCTAGAATAAGTAAACGTAGTTTTAATCGTTTAAATAAATTAGTTTTTAATAAATAAATACGTAACAGTGGCGTCAGGTGTTGAGGTATCAAACCGTTCGCGATTTTTAGTGTGAATACCATTAAGTTATTTGATATCGCACCCGTAATAAAAACATTGATTGCGTAAATAACTGTTCGCGATACGCGTGTTTATTTATAAAGCATAAAATAGTGTTTTTCTTTTAACAAGTGCGTGATCACGATATTAATTAAATTCGTTTCCGTTTAATGTTAACAAGTGGATCGTTATTAAAATTTTGTGTTATACGAAAACTGCATTTTAAAAAGTAGTGTAATTAAACTTTATATTCGTGTTATATTTAAATTTATGCCGGTGACGCGTTTGCAAGCAGTTAAAATGGATTCAAAATACTGGAAATTCTCGAATCGATGAATAAAAATATCCAAGAAAAACTGTCCGAAAATTCTCAGAAGATGGAAGAAAATTCGCAGAAAATAGAAGAAAAGTTTTACGAAAATTCACAGAAAATTGAAGAAAAACTGTCGGACAATTCAAGAAAAATGGAAGAAAATTCTAGAAAAATGGAAGAAAATGCTAGAAGTTTGAAAGAAGAAATACGAGCGAGCATAGAAAATCAAATAAAGACTATTGAGGAACAAATACAAGTTAGTGTAGGAAATCAAATCAAAATTGCGCAAGAGGAAACCCAAGCAGATATGTTAAATTTAAAAGAAGAAATTTGCGAATCTGTAAATGACAAAATAGAAGAAGTGGAAGACAAATTAGAACAAAAGCTAGAAAAAAAATTGAGAGAAAGAATACAACTGCTTGAAGAAAGAATGATCCAAATGAATTGTCACGGTGAAGGAAGCGTCACGAGTGAAGAAGTAATGGACCGTCGGGAAGAAACCACCCACAAGTTGAAAGTTGTACCACCGAATTTTGATGGTAAAGTTCCATGGTCAACCTACCACAAGCAGTTTGAAGCCGCAGCTACAGCTAATGGTTGGAGCAACAAGCAGAAAGCGACGTCTTTAATAGTGTCCTTACGTGGAGAAGCGCTTGGAATTTTACAAACTGTTCCTGACCACCTACAAGAAAATTACGAACTTTTAATTTCACGGTTAGAAATGAGAGTCATAGACTCTGCTGTGCTACAGAAGTACCCGCGCAGACACTAGAAAGCATCGAGGAGATAGCACGACGAATACTTCGGGAAAGAGGAGTGACAGCTTTGAACTGCGATGAAATAGGACATGTACGACAGCATCGTACCAAACCTAAGAAGAGGACTAGAAGAGCCCTCGAAAATTTGGAACGAGGCGAGCGAAAGAAACAAAAAGTAATCTCATCTAGTCAAACTCCGGAGGTTACAATCCAAATGGCATCGCCTAGAGAGCAATTGCATAGCATTTATCTCGATGGCAAGATCAATGGGAGAAGCGTCCAGTTACTGGTTGACACGGGAGCGACGAAAACCATCATTCGTCCTGACATGTTATTGGAAAACGAGAAGACATCACCAGTAACAGTACGACTTCGAACAGCGACGGGCGACGAAATACCTACTCACGGACAAGTCAAAGTAACCATTGGTTTGGGAAATGGAGTACTCAACCATCAAGTACTGGTAGCCGACATCACGGAAGAAGTTATCCTGGGAATGGACGTGATAAAGAAGTATGGGTTCCATTTGGATATGAAGAACGATGTCCTGAAGATCGACAATGAAGAAATTCCTTTTCATTCGTCAGAAAAGGCAGCCGTGCGAGTCTTATTGAGTGAAGACGTGACTCTGCCTGCAAGGACTGAAACTGTGGTGATGGCACGCCTGGATGGAAGTCTCCGGGAAGGCTACATACGCGCGATTGAACCAATGGAGGGCGGCTTAGTTGAAAAGGGACTACTCGTTGGCAGAACTTTAGTACGAGTAAAGAAGACGATGCCAGTAAGGATCTTAAATATCAACTCAGATCCTGTAACGTTGAAAAAGAAAACCGTAGTAGGCCAATGCACGCCAGTATCACAAATTGTGAGATGCGAACAAAGATACGTCGCCGAAGAAGTGTCCACAACATCTATTGGACATTCTTACCACCAAATGCGAAAACCTCAGCCAAGACCAGCTGGCTAAAGTTAAAGTGTTGATCCAAGAGTACCAAGATGTGTTCGCGCTGGAGAGTGGCTCCAAAGGAAGAACTAACGTGGTGAAACATAAAATTAATACCGGAGACGCTCGGCCGATACGACAACATCCACGCAGACTTCCTTTAGCGAAAAGAGAAGAAGCCGAACAAATAATTACGGATATGGAGAGAGAAGGCGTGATTGAACCTTCAAGTAGTCTATGGGCATCCCCAGTGGTACTCGTGAAGAAGAAGGATGGATCAACGAGGTTTTGCGTAGACTACAAGCAGCTAAACGACGTGACCAAAAAGGACAGCTACCCTTTACCCAGAATTGACGATACGCTAGACACCCTGTCAGGATCCCAGTGGTTTTCTACGTTAGATTTAAAGAGTGGATACTGGCAGGTAGAATTAGAACCCAAGGATCGTGAAAAAACAGCTTTTACGATCGGAACTGGTTTGTGGCAGTTCACCGTAATGCCCTTCGGCCTGTGTAACGCTCCTGCAACGTTCGAGCGTTTGATGGAGACCATCTTGCGCGGATTGTCTTGGAAGACGTGCTTGGTTTACTTGGACGACGTGATCGTGGTTGGAAGGTCGTTTGAAGAGCACTTGAACAACTTGAAGGAAGTGTTCCAGCGATTACGTGGGGCTAACCTCAAACTGAGCCCAAAGAAGTGCCACGTATTTAAGAAGGAAGTCCAATACCTTGGCCACGTCGTATCTAGAGATGGAGTAAGGGCTGACCCAGACAAAACCCGAGCAGTGCAAGCATGGCCAAGACCGATCGACAAACATCAGGTCCGAAGTTTCCTTGGGTTGTGCACTTATTATAGAAGATTAGTCCCCGGATTTGCCAATATTGCCAAACCATTGACAAAATTAACTGAAGACAAAGCAGAATTTAGATGGAATGAAGACTGCGAAAATTCTTTTAATAAACTAAAACGGGCCCTAGTCACTTCGCCGATTTTGAGTTATCCAAGAGAAGATGGAAAGTTTGTTTTGGATACCGACGCAAGCAATCTGGCCATAGGCGCGGTCCTTTCGCAGGTTCAAGATGGACAAGAAAAGGTTATCGCGTACTTTAGCAAGGTTTTGTCCAGGCCAGAAAGGAATTATTGCGTGACTAGGAGGGAGCTGTTAGCAGTCGTTAAATCCATCGAACATTTCTACAAGTATTTGTATGGACGAAAATTTTTACTGAGAACAGACCACGCCGCTTTAAAATGGCTACTGCAGTTCTGTAACCCAGAAGGACAAGTGGCAAGATGGGTCGAGAGACTGCAAGAGTATGACTACGACACAGAACACCGTGCCGGAAGCAGTCATCGGAACGCTGATGCCTTGTCTAGAAGACCATGTCCGGCGGACTGCAGCCATTGTTCGCGACTGGAAGAAAAAGTCGAATGCCTCCGGAGAACTGCTATGGTTGATGATGAGTGGGAACCTGAGCAGTTACGTCGCGAACAAGAAGACGATCCTGAAATAAGACTACTCCTGGACTGGAAAGAAAGCGGCCGACGACCAACCTGGGAAGAAGTGAGTGCTTTGGGCAAAAATATCAAAGCGTACTGGGCGCAGTGGGAGTCCTCGATAGTAGAAGACGGTCTTCTTAAGCGATCCCTAGAAAGTGCCGAGGGCACGGGAAACAGACTACAGCTGGTAGTGCCAAAGAGCAGGGTGACCGAAGTGTTGAAGCATCTCCACGATGGGACATCGGGAGGACACTTTGGCATTAAGAAGACGTTGGGTAAAGTGCGAGAACGATTCTACTGGATGAACTGCAAAGAGGACGTCATGAAATGGTGCCGTAAATGCACAGTCTGCGCATCAGGAAATGGTCTAGCGAGAAAGCGCAAAGCACCCATGAAACAATACAACGTAGAAAGCCCTTTGAAAAGAGTTGCGATTGACATCGCAGGGCCGTTCCCAGAATCCAATTCGGGAAATAAATACATCCTGGTGGCGATGGATTATTTCACGAAATGGACGGAGGCTTACGCCATACCCAACCAGGAAGCAGCTACAGTCGCAGACGTATTGGTAAAAGAATTTTTCTGCCGGTTTGGAGTTCCGTTGGAATTACACTCCGATCAAGGCCGCAATTTTGAGTCTGGGCTGTTTCAAGAAGTTTGCCGACTGTTAGGAATTAAGAAGACTAGGACAACGCCTCTCCATCCTCAATCTGACGGCATGGTTGAACGGATGAATCGAACAATGGGCAAGTACTTAGCCAAGGTAGTGTCCGAACACCAAAGAGACTGAGATCAGTACTTGCACCTTTTCTTAATGGCATACCGATCATCCGTTCACGAAAGCACAGGCCAAACACCATCCTGTGTCATGCTCGGTCGTGAGATAAGATTACCATGCGATCTTCAATTTGGGCGAAGACTGGAAGAAGAAGTTGCTGGAGAAGATTACGTCAGCAAGCTGGCCAAGAGGTTAGACGAAGTACATGAAGAGGTCCGTAAAAACACACAAATTGCCAGCGACAGGATGAAAACCAGATATGACGTCAAGGCACAAAATGGTGGGTTTCAACCTGGCGATATGGTCTGGTTGTATAACCCTCACAGGAGACGTGGTTTGTCGCCGAAGCTGCAAAGGCAATGGGAAGGCCCCTATGAAGTCGTGCAGCGTATTAACGACGTTATATACCGCATCCGAAAACCGCCCAGAGACAAGCCAAAAGTGGTCCACGTCGATCGTCTAGCCCCGTTTGCTGGCGATAACCACAATGCGCAAGTTTAGGTCCGAACCAGAGTAATAAGTAGCAGAACCAGGAATCCAATCGAAGAAATGGAGTTCGAGAAGTTTATGAACTTATACGGAGGTTCTGGAAAAGCTAGGTTCGGAGTTACCACCGAGGAACAACAAGACCTGTTCCAGACACAAAAAGATTACGCCATCGCACATTGCGCGAGCGAGGACCTTGACATGTCCAAAGGGGTTGCAGTCGTGTTTAAAAAGAAGTTTGGGCAGCTAGATGAATTACGAAGACAGCAACCGGCAGTCGGAAAAGTTTTAGGACTACGTGGTGACGGACGCTTCGTTTTCTATCTGGTCACCAAGAAATACTCACGTGTCAAGCCGTTATACAAAGACCTGTGGCGAACATTATGGAGTCTCAAGAGACAAATGGAGTTCCATCATGTTAAGAAATTGGCAGTACCCAAGCTTGGTTGTGGCTTAGATCAACTGAATTGGAGGACAGTTCGAAACATGTTGGAGGTCGTCTTCAGAGGAACAGGCATTCAAGTGTTGGTCTGTAGTTACCAACCGAGGAGAGTATTGGGTCGGGAAAAGTCCATTGACTGTTACTTTTATGGTCAAGGAAGTTGCCGGAATGGAGGAAGCTGCCGCTATCGCCACGATCCCTTTTACCGGTGTCGCATCCAGTCTCCTGTTCTGGAACAGAACAGTTCTAAGAAGGGGGCAGTGAAACGTCCGAGAAATTACTTGCAAATGCAAGAGCCTTCTAGCAGCTGTTATCTAGTTTCTAGAAGATATAGCGAAAAGTAAGGAACGCTCGAGAAGGATTCGCCGATGTCTATAAATACGTAAGAAAGAAATCGTAGGTCAGTTATTGCTGGAATGTGAATGCATGCAGTATTAAAAAGATTAATCAAGTGAAGATAAATAAGTGATTAGCACGTGCTAAGTTTACATAAATAACAGTGTACACCGAATCGAGTGAACGTGACTTACAGTGTGAAATCCGAGGACGTTATCTTATCTTAAGTTATACAACGGTTATACATAAATTCGTGTAAGTGTTTTCATTAAATATTATTAGATTTAATTAGTTCGGTTAATTTAAAAGTGTACATATTTCTAGATTAAGTAAACGTTTTAATCGTTTAAATAAATTAGTTTTTAAAAGAAGAAATACGTAACAATAGGTTCAAAATTATCAACTGTCATAAAAATTGAAGTGTCATTTATTTCAGACTGATACACAAATACAAGAATTAATTTTTATGACAGTTGATAATTTTAAACCTATCATAAAAATACAACTTCAATTGTTTGAACACGAATTTTTCTTGTAAGTTATATAATTTTTGCATTCCGGTTCTCGTATTTGTGTAACAGTCTGAAATAAATGACACTTCAATTTTTATGACAGTTGATAATTTTGAAACTATCATAAAAATACAACTTCAATTGTTTGAACATGAATTTTTCTTGAAAGTTAAAAATGTTAACCTTTAACTTTTGGAAGTTCATAATCTTTGAATTCCGTTGCTTGTATTTGTGTAACAGTCTGAAATAAATGACACTTGAATTTTTATGACAGTTGATAATTTTTGACCTGTCATTTTTTTGAAACGTAAAAACTTCTAACATTTATTTTCATAACTCCTGATTAGTTGTCACCTGCCATATAAATAAAACTTCAATTTTTTTGAACACGTGTTTTTTGGATGGTTAAATATTTTATCTTGAAATTAATTTCAACTTGCTGCATCCAATTTTATGTATGTTAAACAGTTTTGTCACTCAATCTGTTTTCAAAGTTCCAGATTTTAAAAGAATTATTCTTGAATGTAAAAATTTAACGAAAAGAATTTAAATTCGAATAATTCTTTATCAGTTAAACATTTTGCAAATTTTATTTTTCAATTTCAAAATTTTCATACTCGTTATTTTGACAGTCTTGTAAGTTCGTCTCCATTTTATTATACATGAATAAAATTATATTTCTATTATTACACTGTTTTTATCGAGAACGTATGGAACGTTATATGTTTAATTTTAATAGTTTAACAAATCGACAATAATTTATTTTAAGTAAGCAAATATCAAACGTAAAAAAATTCAGTATTATCATTTTTCAGTAATTATTAACGAAGACGATATTTTAGTTGCATATTTGAAAAACTAAAATTTATGTAAGGCATATTTTTGTTCTAACAATATTTCTATGTGTTCAGTATTAGTTTCATCTATTTAAAATGCTAAGTGAGTAAACCCTTTAAAGGTCAAAAGTTTGTAACCACAATTTTAAAAGTTAAAAACATTTCAAAGTGAATTTTAATTTGAAGATTTCTATTGGAGTTTAATATTTTGCAAATTTAATTTTTTAGTTTTAATATTTTAGTACCCGTTATTTTGAGAGTCTTGTAAATTTTTACAATTTTAATTATACATGAATAAAATTATATTTCGATGATTACTTTGGTTTTGTCCCAAACGGTTTTCCATAGATGTTTCTGTTATTGTTAAAGATATTTTCTGTTGTTGCTTCATGACCCTTTTTGAATTTTAGTCAGTTGTTTAAGAGGTTTAAGGAAGGGACGGAATCCAATTTTTGATTAATTTTTGTTTCTATAGTCCCTGGACATGCTCTTATAATTGCTCTTATTCTTTCGAATGCAGCGCAATATTGGGTCATTGTGGTTTCGCTTCTTTCTAGCTTCTTTAATTCGTCAGGAATGCCTGAAAAATGTGTTTTTATAAAAACTAGTCCTCTCTTAACAGCTTCGTCATTAAAAGCTTTTTGAGATTTAGCAATTGCTGCAGATGCCGAATAATACATATACTTGTAATTAAAAGCATTTACATAAGGACAATACAAACTTATACTGATTTTGAATAAACTTGACAAAAAGGTTTTCCCCGTCGGTTGTTAAATTGTTGTCCAATTTACTCCACTTGTAATAGTTTTCAAATTGTTTATTAGGTGACATTTTTCAAAATTTACTCACAACACAACAGCAATAGACTATCACAGTGTGACAATATCACAGGTATTTATAACAAACAAAGAATATTTTAGTCATGTGTTTTAGTCATTAAAGGAATCCCAACGGACAGAATTAAAATTATCTATATTTGTTTACTTTACTTAGGTACTCAATAGACCTATAAAATATGATTCATTCCGAAATCCTTCCGGTTTTGTAAATAATATTCTGTTAAGCCTGTCAGTGTACATAATCCATGTATAAATTCTTACAATAGTTTTTCTCTATAAGCGGCTTTTGTATTTAATGTTTTCTGGAAACCATTGTTTAACAAAACATGAAAATCCCTGTTGTTATTTATAGGTTTGTGGTAAGACCTTTTGAGCAAAAAATGTTAATTATATTTGTTTGTATCTAACGTGTTTGGAAAAATATAAAATATCTTTGCAAACTGTTAGGCGAGGACCAGTTGCGTTATGTACGCAACAAACATGCGGTCGCTACTATTATTTATCAAAAGATTAACAAAAGAAGCGATAACTAACGACTAACGTATATTATATATTTACAAGTTTGTCAAATAACTTAAATTGTTTACATGTGCGCCATAAAGGCAACTAAAAATCAATTTACTTACAGGCTAGTTTCGGATAAATAGAATAAAGTAAAAAAAAAAGATATTGCCTATGCAACCACAATTGACACGAAAAAACGTCTTCCTATCCATACTACTTCTCGTCATAGATATGTCTTCTTTTTCATATGTGCGTTTGTACAATTGCCAGATGCTGATAATTATGGACTTTCATTACCCATAAGTTGGTAGTAATTAATTAGTCGACTGCATCCATGGGAATCAACTCTCGAATTTTCCAGTAGCCAAAATTAATTATTCGAATTCAAATCGGTACAAACACACAGCTTTATCAATGGGCGCTTAAAAAGACCCTTACTAGTACGAACCGTGGCCACGCTTGGAATATTGTCTTTTCCCGTGTGCAACTCTACTATTCTACCCAACCTCCATTAAAGAGGGGGTGTCGATTCGTCCTTGATGAGGACCAAGGTACCAATATTAAATGGTTCAAATGCACGGCATTTAGACCATCTACCGCGTTGGTATAATGTGTGGAGATATTCACTACTTCAACGTTTCCAAAAATCTTGGTGTAACCCTTGAACCAACTGCCATCGCGATAACCGATTAATGCCCAAGTGAGATAAATCTGTCTCGGGGTGTGATATTAAAGATGCTAAAGTCAAGAAATGTCCGGGAGTTAAGACGCTCAAGTCGTTTGGATCAGAGCTTAAGCTGCAGAGCGGACGTGAATTTAAAACGGCTTCTATCTTTACAACTACTGTGTTTAATTCTTCATAAGTGAGAATTTGCTTACCTATGACTCTCGCTATGTGGGTTTTAACAGATTTGATTCCGCTTTTCCACAAACCACCACAGTGTGGTGCGGAAGGAGGATTAAAGTGCCATTCAATGGCTTTTGCCTTTACAGCGACTCTAAATTGAGAAATCAATTCCTTATTGGCTCTAACGAAATTCGTACCACAATTGCTAAAAATCCGAGTGCAGCGACCACGACGAGCTATGAATCTACGCAAAGCTGCGAGAAATGTATCACTACCTAGATCCGAGGCAATCTCGACATGTAATGCTTTGATGGCAAAACAAACAAACACGTCGTCTCGATACATGAATTGGAAAAGGACCACCATAGTCGACACCAACACAACTAAATGCTTTAAGTTGGCTAACTCGAGCAGTTGGTAAATCGACCATAGGAAGTTCAACCGCAATAGGTTTGTTCTTAAAACAAAACTGGGAAGACGATAAGCAACGGCGAATAACTCTACGAGCTGACACTATCCAAAAATTTTGTTGCGTTAGATACATGGTAGTATTTACACCAGCATGCCTATTTTCTAAATGAACTTGTTCTATAACCAAGGTAGTTAAACGATGCTTTTCAGGTAATAAAGCTGGATGTTTGGTTCCAAAGGGCAACGAGGCATTTTCTAGCCGACCACCTACTCTTAAAATTCTCTCGCTATCCACAAAAGGCGACAATTTTTGGAAATTTTTAGAACAAGGTTGTCTCTTAGAAATGGCAACAAATTCAAAATGAAACGCTTCAAGTTGAACTACCCAAACTAGACGAAAAAGTGCATGATGCAGTTCATGCCGAGTTAAAGAACCGCACTTCTTTTCCCTTTTCCTACAATTATCGATAAATCTAATACAAAAGGCAACAATTCTCTGTATCTTGCGCAACGACGAAAAACGGTCGAGTAATTCTAAAAGTGCGTTGCACACAGTTGCGCTGTGAACGTCACGTATTTCAATTTCCCATTCGTATCCTGCATCGAAGAATCCAGTTTTTCTCGAGGCCAATAATCTTCGGGTTGCAAAAGCCAACTCGGACCCGCCCACCAAAGTCAACAATTAAGCAACTCTTCTGGGAGAAGACCACGCGAAGCTGGATCCACTGGATTGTCACACGAACGAACATGACGCCAGCAACTCAGAGGGATGCGTTCTTGGATATGAGAAACTCTATTTGCGACAAACATTTTCCATTTATGTGGAGAGGAACGTATCCAAGCTAATGCGACCTTGGAATCTATGTTATTAATGTCTATCAAATTGGCATACGACTTGAAGACAAACGAAACTAAGTTTGAAAGCAAAACTGCTGCCAACAATTCTAAACGCGGGATTGATAGTCGTTTGATTGGAGCGACTTTTGATTTAGCTATAACAAATTTGCGCAAAACAACTTGACTTCAATAGTTCAATCAATTGGTTTTGCAATTCTAACAACGACTCTAACGTGTCTGCTCTACAAACAAAATCGTCAACGTATAAATTCGAAAGTATAGCTTGAGCAGCGAGTGGAAAGTTTTCTTTGTCATCCTGTGCTAATTGCAAGAGGCAACGAATAGCTAGAAAAGGCGAAGAAGCGTAACCATATGTTACGGTATTCAATCTAAAGGTTTGGATGGTTTCATCGGTAGAAAACCTCCAAAGGATCAATTAGAATTGCCGAAAACAAACTTGAACCATCGAAAACGAATTAGCATAGCGCTAAGTCGCTTTGCAGCTTTGGACCAGCAAGAAGCGTCTTGTTGATAAAGATCCCTGCGCTATCCTTAGTCGAAGCGTCGAAAACTACACGAATTTTGTGAGGATCATTTTCTTTAAAAATGCATTGATGCGATACGTAATAACTATGTACACTATCAATATCCGCAGTTGAAACTGAGGACATGTGACCTGCACTCAAATAATCATGCATAAATTCACTATATTTCTCCCTCATAACGAGATGTGAGCTTAAATGACGTTTAAGTGTTAACAGACGGCGATGTGCTATTTGACGCGACCCTACCAACGTGGGTAAAGACTCGGCGTCTTTAAACGGCAACGATACTATAAAACGACCCAAATGGTCTTTTGCTTGCGTCCGTACAAACAAATCTTCAGCTGGCTGATCTTCCGGAGAAGTCAGGCACGGACTAGTAGGAACATTTTCCACGTTCCAAAACAATTTCAGAGTGTCATCAAGTGACGGTTTAACCGATACGAAAAACGAATGGGGTTGCAATTGAGTCATCGCATTGCAAGATATAGGACCTAGTAATGCGATACCAAAAATTGTGTCTAAAGCGACATGACTTTCAATATTATCATCAATATCAGCAAAATGAAACACAGATCCACGAGCTATTTGGGGAAATACATCTGCACCTAATAGAAGGTCAATATTTCCTGATATGTTCCAACGAGGATCCGCTAGATTAACGTTTGAATACCTAGCACCGCCGTGAATGTGAGTATGAGAAAGTTTTGAACAAATTTTTCGAATGATGACGGCATTGACGCGCACAGAAACTGACGAGGAACCCACTGGCCGAATATTGCAGTTGGTAATCCCGCGGCTAACTAACTGACGTGTTGCCTAAACATGCGATTGAACTCGACGATTTGTTGTATGGTAGACCCAGGCGGTTACGACAATTTTCCGTTACGAAGCTGATTTGATTACCTGGATCACAAAGTGCTCTAAATGTTTGAAATTTACCCCAACGATCTTGGACTTCTAAGGAAACTGTAGCCAACAATGTAATGCTAGACGAAATAGCATTTGTGGACTTCACTGAGGTTAAAGCAAAAGGAGCTTCCAATAATTCTACAGTCGATTGCGAAGACTCTTTGACGCTGCATGGTTGTGACGACTTCCGTGAAGACGTTTTTCCAAAATGCAACAATGAATGGTGTCGCTCTAAACAATGTCGACACGAGGATTTTGACTTACACGCTTTCACTAAGTGCCGCGAACTCAAACAATCTAAACAAACACAAGTTTTGACTACTGTATAGCGCTTCTGCGGATTGAGTTTACCAAAATGAGAACAAGCTAACATAATATGTGATCTTTGCAGTACAAACAAAAAGATTTAGACGATGCCAAATTTGTCGTCGCTGCGAACGAATGCTGAGAACGCTTATTGTCCCAACTACTACTACTATTTTTTGAACTACCGAGAAGACCACCGCGAGATTTTGCAGAATTCGGCAAACCACTATTGTTGAAGAACGCTGCTTCCAAAGCACGACATTGATCGCTAAGAAACTGTTTAAATGTTTCGAATTTATGAAGATGTGGCTTAGAATTATTTAGTTCAAAACGTTGGCGAGTATCTGGATCTAGTTTTTCAAGTAACCAATTAAATAATGTAAAATCCCAATGATCGATACCCGTAATCTGATCAATGGCAGCTAAATTCTCTACAAAAACATTCAAAAGATCGCGTAAAGCTTGAGGAGATTGCGTGCTTACTTTCGGAGCTCTAGCAATATTTTGCCAATAAAAAGTTGCCAATACTCTACTATTTTGGTAACGAGCAACTAATGTTTTATGTGCAATTTCGTAATTATCCGAAGTAAATGTTTAACTAAAGTCAAGGGTTCTTTAGATAAGGTGGAAATCAAATACTGAAACTTCTCTACATTCGACAACGATTCATTTTCATGAATGAGCGTATTAAACAAATCTTGAAAGGTTGGCCAGTCCTTGAGGCCTCCGTCAAATTTTGGCAAGTCAATTCGGGGCAAATGAACGTGTGATCTATTTAATTTTGACTCTGATGCTACAGTGTTTGTACGAGATAGAGGACGTTGTTTTATTTGTGTAGTTTCTAACGATAAATGAACCGCTTCTATTTTATAAAAAAAATCATCAATATTTAGATCAAGATTACACAATGCTTCCCAATTGTCGGCACTTTCATCAACAAGAGTATTATCATTAAATGTACTTTGTAATTTACTAAATAGGAGCTGACCATTTTTAAAAGCAGCCATAAATTCAGATCGTAACGACTCATCGCTTCTAACTTCTACGTATTTCAAATGTTTTGCATATACAAGAAACAAGGGATTACAAAATGTTATAATTAAATTAGGGACGAAACAATATTATTCTACGTAATTTAAGTAAAATTCTGTAATGCGTTATTGTCATCTACCTATTAAAACACTGTTTACACAAACTTTTTCAAAATTTATAATGTAAAAAGGCAATATAAAATAATAATCTTTAAAAAGGTAAAAAAGACAAAAAGTTACACAAAAAGGCAACATAGGCAAGCTCCAGGCATTTGCCTAACTGTCCGCTCTTTATTTATAACTAACAAGATTTCTTATTTAATTTATACATTGTTTAGGTTTAAAGCTCTGTATTCAGTTATGCGGACTGTCGGCAATAAGGGCTCATTTCCAGAAAGTAATTGAACTCACCGGAAGCAGTATTTCTCCAGAGATTTCAAGCATCATCTTCGGAGCCGTTCAATTACCATTCGGTGACTATACAAATCAGCAAATTACAGTCAAAAAAAATGAAATTTTAAGTTTTATTAGCAGGTTTTTTAATGGACAAAATTGGTCGTAAAACATTGTACGTTGTATCAGCTACAGGATGCGCTATTTCTTTAATATGCGTAGGCGTATATTTCTATCTTCAAGAATCATCGCCGGACCTTACAGCAGATCTTCAGTGGATGCCAACATTATGTTTAACGGTTTACATAATGTTTATACCTATTGGTATTGCTACGGTACCATTTGTGATAGCAGGAGAATTGTTTGCAAACGAAATAAAGAGTGTAGCAACTCCATTTACAACAACCATTGCGGCAAGTGTCTCTTTTCTTACGACCAGATACTTTTTACCGTTCTCCAATATGTTTGGGATGCACACTATGTTTGTTATTTATGCTGCATTTTGCTCAATGACGTGTGTATTTGTAACCATTGTTTTACCAGAAACTAAAAAAAAATCATTTTTAGAAATACAAGATTTGCTTAACACCAAATCGCATTGTTAAAATTTTGTTAGATAATGTTAGTTGTGCTTAAGAACAAATCATATTAGAACAATCAAATATTAAATAGAGTGTTATAATTAGACTTTGAATAGTTAAGTACTAAAAACACTTAAAATATACACAAAAAAACATTAAAAACATTGATTAAAAAATAAATGCTGTTGGTTTATATATTTTTATTTAATTTCTTTAGAGAAATAAATTACAGCTAATTGTTTGAATTTTTTTTTAATTAGTTAATGATGAAGTTGAATTACGTTTCGCGCTACTAGTGCTTTTTTAAAATTCCATTTTTTTTTATTAATAATTAGTGTAACAAACCTACTAAAAACACCCCTAATCAAAAGCAACCATACTACAGAACCCTATAAGAACCTCTTAAGTATAGTATAAACAACCACTACAGAGGGCAGCAACGCTACCACTCGCAGATACAAATACTACCCTAAGTATACTTAAAGCAAGCAGATTAAGTTACAAGATGACATGCCTAGGCACAAGCGGCCGAAGTGTTTCATCTTAAATTAAGTTAGAATTAAATGTTCAACCCAGCGGAAAAGTTAGAAACCAAAGAGGCAACTGGGAGGTAGAAAACCGATCCAATGGGGTTATGTAAGCTATATTGTTATCAAATATGATTAAACTTTAGAAATGTTAAATATTGAAAAAGTGAATAAAACATGTATGAAATTGATTGATAACTTACGAACGACCCCTGGGTGAACGAGACCAAATATCTCGGCCTCACCCTAGACAAGAAATTGTTATGGAAATCGCACATCACCCAGAAGCTCGCCTCTTCGAACGGCCTACTGGTCAAGTTATACCCGATGTTGTGTCGCAACAGTAGCATTGACAACAAACTACTCATCTACAAGACGATTATCCGCCCTGCCACGACGTACGCAGCACAAGTATGGTTCTACGCTGCTAAAACTCACACCACCAGGATCCAAATCTTCCAAAACAAGATCCTCAGAATGATTGCTGACGCCCCCTGGGTTTTCCGAACAGACCGGCTCCATCAGGAACTCGCCATCCCGGAGATCGCTGATTTCCCCTCATCCGGCGGCTTTGGGAATACGACAGAGATGACATGCCTAGGCACAAGCGGTCTAAGTATGTCATCCTAGATTAAGTGTAGAATGAAATGTACAACCCAGCGGAAAAGTTTGAAACCAAAGAGGCAACTCGGAGGTGGAAAACCGATCCAAAGGGGCTATTTAAGCAAATTATGTTATCACTCATGACAAAGCTATATAAATTGTAAAATTATAGTAGCAAATAAACATGTACAAAACTGAACTGAAACTGAACTAAGTTACGAACGGATTTGCCGTAACTGTTAATTCTTTTCAGATTTCAGATACGTACGAATTGCGTATTCGATTTGACGAATCCCTAGGGAAAGGCTGCTGGAACATCACGGTGACAGAATCTTTAGAGTGCGACGCGAGATTATCCGAGTGTGCGTTTTTACTTAACGATACGAGCCCTATACTTTACTTGACTTATTTTAGTCTAGTGTATATAGTTATTGTTTAGATTTTAATTGTTTGCGCGGAATTAGTGTATATAATTATTCTTTAGACTTTAACGATAACCTACATTGTGAGAGTTGTTAGTAAATCTTTTCATCAACTTCCAACAGTGGCGCCCAACTTAGTGATGCTTGTAAATTAAGAAAGACGCCGCCAACCACTCGATCCCAAGCTAAGATGGCAACAAACGACAACACCGTCCAGTTCACGAAAGAAATGCTAGTTGAGTTAATAAACTTTAAAAAAAAAACCAGCGTCTCAACACCCGCCAATCCTGGATCAATGGTCAAATGCCCCGCCAGATTTAACGGTTCCAGAGACGTGCATGCCTTTATAGACAACATCACTACGTATGTACAAAGAGTGTACAGCCATCTCGGATGAAAATGCCATCAAGGGCGTTTCGATGTTCTTGGAAGGCCTAGCTGCAACCTGGTGGCAAGATGTAAAACGCACTATCACGTCATTGGAAGAAGCTATGACACTGGAAAAAACGATCCCAGACCATAGTAGCCCACCACAAACGCGCTTCAGATAGACATGGTCTCCTCCATCGCCGAGTCCGAAAACGTGTTCCCCGCACCTCGGTGACGACATTCGACGAGTTACGAGACCAACTGCGAAGAACAGAAGAAGTCACAGAGTCCCGACCGACGCCTGCTCCTGCCAAACCCAGGTGTGGCTATTGTCGCCTCATGGGGCACACTAAAGACGAATGCCGAAAACGCAAACGAGCCAACTTCGTCCAAAGTCACCTCGATAGACGACCAACTCCCAACGACCACTAGAACCGACGTCACCAACGCCACACCAAGACAGGAAAACACATTAGTGGTCAAAATCTCATGTTTCGGATGCGAAGCTCCAGAAGTGGTCTGTAGCCAGTGTGCAAACTGCAATGGCCGAACTCTTACGGAAGAAAACGACTTTTACCTTGCAGAAATAGATCAGCGTTGGCACGTGAAGTGCCTACCCGGACACAGGTGCGAAACAAAGTGTCGCAGGTCACAAACTGTGCCAAGTACTAAAAAGTCAAGGGCATACATTTACGGCGACACCGATAAATATCACCTTAGCTGATGGCAAAGTACGGCGGCGAGAAGTTTTTCAGATCAAGGTTACTATTCAACTACATCAGAAACAGGTTCCAACCGACTTGATTGTGATCCCAGATGCCAATAACCGCACGCTCCTTGGAGTAGTCTTTATTGAGGACGCCAGGTGACTGTAAAAATGGAAGACCGAGACAACACAGCATTCATCTTACCGTTTGGCCTGTATCGGTTCCGACCAATGCGTTTTGGTCTGCAGCCACCTTCCAGAGGCTCATCGATCGTTTTAAGGCTATCTTGCAAGGCGTCATGATACTTGCTTACTTACACGAGATCATTGTATGGTCGAAGTCCGTCGATAACCATATAGACGACCTAGACAAGGTATTCAATAGGCTCCGCCAATTTAAATTAAAGTCAAAACGCATGAAATATCACAATTCTGGGTAAAGGGTAGCTGCCCTTTTTGGTCACGTCGTTTAGCTGTCTGTAGTCTACGCAAAACCTCGTTGATCCATCCTTCTTCTTTACGAGTACAACTGGGGATGCCCATGGGCTACTTGAAGGTTCAATCACGCCTTCTCTCTCCATATCCGTAATTATTTGTTCGGCTTCTTCTCTTTTCGCGAAAGGAAGTCTGCGTGGATGTTGTCGTATCGGCCGAGCGTTTCCAGTATTAATTTTATGTTTTACCACGTTAGTTCTTCCTTTGGAGCCACTCTCCAGCGCGAACACATCTTGGTACTCTTGGATCAACACTTTAACTTTAGCCAGCTGGTTTTGGGTGAGGTTTTGGCATTTGGTGGTAAGAATGTCCAATAGATGTTGTGGACACTTCTTCGGCGACGTATCTTCGTTCGTCTTCACGGTCTTCTTTTTCAACGTTACAGGATCTGAGTTGATGTTTAAGATCCTTACTGGCATCGTGTTCTTTACTCGTACTAAAGTTCTGCCAACGAGTAGTGTCTTTAGCTAAGCCGCCCTGCATTGGTTCAATCGCTCGTATGTAACCTTCCCGGAGGTTTCCATCCAGGCGTGCCATCACCACATTTTCCGTCCTTGCAGGCAGAATCACGTCTTCAATCAATAAGACTCGCACGGCTGCCTTCTCTGACGAATGAAAAGGAATTTCTTCATTGTCGATCTTCAGGACATCGTTCTTCATATCCAAATGGAACCCATACTTCTTTATCACGTCTATTCCCAAGATAACTTCTTCCGTGATGTCGGCTACCAGTACTTGATGGTCGAGTACTCTATTTCCCAAACCAATGGTTACTTTGACATGTCCGTAAGTAGGTATTTCTTCGCCCGTCGCCGTTCGAAGTTGTACTGTTACTGGTGATGTCTTCTCGTTTTCCAATAAGATGTCAGGACGAATGATGGTCTTCGTCGCTCCCGTGTCAACCAGTAACTGGACGCTTCTTCCATTGATCTTGCCATCGAGATAAATGCTATGCAATTACTTTCTAGACGATGCCATTGATTGATTGTAATCTCCGGAGTCTGACTAGATGAGATTACTTTTTGTCTGTTTTGGTCGCCTCGTTCCAAATTTTTGAGCGCTCTTCTAGTCCTCTTCTTAGGTTTGGTACGATGCCGTCGTACATGGCTTATTTCGTCGCAGTTCAATGCTGTCACTCCTCTTTCCCGAAGTATTCGTCGCGCTATCTCCTCGATGCTTTCCAGTGTCTGCGCGGGTACTTCTGCAGCACAGCAGACTCTATGACCATCTCGTTGCGATGCTTGTTTTGCTGCTTCAAACTCCAAAGCATGCACCAAAGCGTCATCCAATGTCTTCGGTCGACCTAACCGCAGAGTCTGCTGCGTTTCGTTGTCTCGGAGGCCGTCTACACAGGTTTGAATCGATAACTGCTCCAAGAAGGTGCTTGGTGCTGTAGGATACGCAAGCCGTGTTAATCTGGCGATGTCAGCCTCAAACTCTTGAAGACTTTCGGCAGCTTTTTGAACCCGACTTTTAATTTGGTAGCTTGATAGACTTGTTGAAGATGAGCATCTCCATATCTCATTTCTAACCGTGAAATTAAAAGTTTGTAATTTTCTTGTAGGTGGTCAGGAACAGTTTGTAAAATTCCAAGCGCTTCTCCACGTAAGGACACTATTAAAGACGTCGCTTTCTGCTTGTTGCTCCAACCCTTAGCAGTAGCTGCGGCTTTAAACTGCTTGTAGTAGGTTGACCATGGAACTTTACCATCAAAATTCGGTGGTACAACTTTGAACTTGTGAATGTTTTCTTCTCGATGGTCCATTATTAAATCTTTACTCGTGACGCTTCCTTCACCGTGACAATTCATTTGGGTCATTCTTTCTTCAAGCAGTTGTATTCTTTCTCTCAATTTTTTCTCTAGCTTGCCTTCTATGGTTCTTGAATTTTCATTTAATTTCTGTTCTAATTTGTATTGTACTTCTTCTTCTATTTTGTCATTCACAGATTCGCAAATTTCTTCTTTTAAATTTAACATATCTGTTTGAGTTTCCTCTTGAACAATTTTAATTTGGGTTTCTATGCTCGTTCGTATTTCTTCTTTTAAACTTCTAGAATTTTCCAACAATTTTTCTTCTATTTTTCTAGAATTTTCTTCCATTTTCTGAGAATTTTCTTCCATTTTTCTATTTAACGATTCTTGACTGTTTTTTATTGATTCAAGAAATTTAAATACCTTTGCATCCATTTTAACTGCTTGCGAACGCGTTACCGGCATAAATTTAAATATAACACGAATATAAAGTTTAAATACACTACTTTTTAAAATGCAGTTTTTGTATAACACAAAATTTTAATAACGATCCACTTGTTAATATTAAACCACTAGTGTACGGAAACGAATTTAATTAATATCGCGATCAAGCACTTGTTAAAAGAAAAAGTTTAATAAACACTATTTTATACTTTATAAATAAACACGCGTATCGCGAACTTAACAGTTATTTACGCAATCAATTACGGGAGCGATACTAGATTACTTAACGGTATTTACACTAATAAAAATCGCGAACTTCACACCGTGACACCAATGTTGCGTCTTTTATTATTAAAAACTAATTTATTTAAACGACTAAAAATACGTTTACTTATTCTAGAAATATGTACACTTTTAAATTAACCGAACTAATTAAATCTAATAATATTTAATGAAAACACTTACACTAATTTATGTATAACCGTTGTATAACACTATCACTTTTAAACGAAGATAAGATAACGTCCGTGGATAGCTTCACATTTGTTTACACTAAAAATCACGTACACGATTATTCTCGGTAGGTTTATCTCACACGCGTGCTAACGACTTATTTATTTCAACTTGATAATCTTCTTAACACTGCTGTATTCGCATTCCAGCAATAACTGACCTACGATCTGTCTCGTCGGTATATATACACATACGGAAATGCTTCTCGAGCGTTTCCTATTTTTTGGTATATCTTCTAGAAGATGGATAACAGCTTCTAGAAGGCTCTTGCACTTGCAAATAATTTCTCGAACGTTTCAATATTAACAAAGCTACCAAATTTTCCTAAAATGTATTTAACAGATTTTGTAGGGCTTGGAGTGATTCCAAACTAACTTGTTACGCTGTTTTCTTTGTAACTAAAAAAAAGAGCAACGACTAACTCAGTTGTTCTGGCGATAAGCTTCGTAGTGTTATATAAAGGGAATCTAAACAGGCGCCAAAACGATGAAAGGTTAGGAGTGGTAGACACCTTTTAAATCTACCTACAGCTGAAATCGAATAAATGATAAGACAGATAGTAGTAACACAATATTTATTTAATCACAAACAATAGTTCACGGTTGACAAAAGAAAAAATGTAATACTATTATACATTTTTTCAAACAATAGCGCGTAGGTCGGTATCACAGAGAAAATATAAGTTACGCCCTCGATTGGGCAACACGTCGTACAGCAAAGTGACCTAGTCGGTCTAACTTTTATTTTCAGAAAAAGAATGTATTTACATTCGTAAA
Organism: Aquatica leii; assembly: GCA_035610365.1. Classification (NCBI taxonomy): domain Eukaryota; kingdom Metazoa; phylum Arthropoda; class Insecta; order Coleoptera; family Lampyridae; genus Aquatica; species Aquatica leii. Next base: position 69,618,917 of record CM069437.1, read on the forward strand.
TTAAAGTACGAAAATCAAAGATTTAGAGAATTAAAGCGCACCGTATAATAATATGTGACATAACAAAAAGATTTTAACATTAACTGATTACAACCTAGCATGTACGTACGGTCAACTGACCACCAAACCATTAAGAATTAAAATAAAAGTGTAACGCTTACAATTAGTTTCCTCGAAGTATGAACTAGCTAGTACATACAGCCAGCATTACCTAAAACTCAATTGAAATCTAACCAAAAAACCACGTACATACGGTGTTATCACAAATAACCTCTATTACACGTACAATCGCTGAAAGTAAAAGACTGCGTCTAGTTTCCTTTCAATTGATTTCGTATTTTGTTTTTGCAAAAATTTCTATACGTATTATACTCGTATGCAACCCTCAAAGGTGTAGAAATATTAGTATACTATTATTATTAGAATACAAGAAATACGTGCTTACCCCAAAATAAAAACTTTTACTACCTGAAACACTTAACGACGAAAGTCTTGTTGAGCGTGTACAACGCTAGACGAAGTCTGCGTCTTTTGAACTTTACCGAAAGAATAATGAATTCGTGTTTGACAAATTGACATACTAACCCTACTTCAACAATAAAAAGTGGGCGCACCGAGGATAAATTTTATACTACAAAACTTTTAATATAAAGAACTTTGGGTAAGTTTGCTGTATTCTACCAATAGAGTGAAGCAAGAGCGCGACTATTTTGGTAAGGATCTACTAATGTTTTAAATTCAAATTTATAATTGTCTGCCGTTACAGGCAAAGCTTTAACTAGAGTACTTGTGACGAGGTAGAAATTAGGTATTCAAAATTCTCTATGTTTGATAACGAATTATTGTCGTGAATCACCGTGGAAGTTTAATACGAGGCAATTTGTATGACTATTTGTGGTACTAACGCAGCTTGTTGGTGACCAAGAACAACTTTCAACTTTGGTATTCTACGATGCATAAATACTTTCTAATGACCAAAAGACATCAGCGACCTGTGCAACAATATTACGAAGATTTTTCCCATCGTCTGCCAATTCATCTAACAGTGTGTCTGCATGTAACTGTTAGAAATCACTATAAAGAATTTGTGCATGTTTGAACCCTACTATAAACTTTAATTTTAACGAACTATTTGAGTACTTAATAACTAAAATTTTATTTGATGAAGGTAAAGTATTTTCAATAGCGTAAACCATAATGACAAATTAACGAATGAACAATGAACAAGACTGCAATGGCAATCAGTAGAAAAATCCAATCAAATACAAACACGAAATACACGAAAGTGGTGCTTCAAGCAACTATAATTTCAATTGTCAAGGCTTTATAAACAAACTGAATTTACAATACAAACGCCTCAACAAACGCAATTTTACAAAATGTAAGCAACAACAAATTCAATTTTACAAAAAATTTAAGCAACGTCAAATACAAAGAAATCTATACCTGCCGATGACATGTGATAAGTAAATCGAAATGCGTACAACAAAAAGTTGGTCAATGTATTAAGCAAACTATAGCCATCAAAGAACAATAAATTATACGTGTCGAAAGACCATGTTATAACCATAACAATTTTATTCAATGTAAATTTTTGTTAACGTCTGCATCAACGTCATTGTCTGTGATATTTAGCAACGAACTCTTAATTGATAGCATCTACAACCTTTCTTTAACTTCTTTATTTTCCTTCTTAAAATAAATGTTAACTACTTTTTGTATTCCTGATAGATAAGTTCGCTTTCGCTTAATTTTTTTTTTTTAATAACTAACTATGACTGGGTAATTTACCACACCCTCCAGATAACTTACGCCATCACTAGCTACGGATTCAAGAAGCTTGGGACGATTTACGCCTGCTTGGCTTCACTTACAGATTTTAAACAAAATATATAAGATGGCTGCCACGCACGCGCGCCCTCCAGCAAACTTACGAATATAAGATTTATAACGGCTATTAATATAAAATAAAAAGTTTATAACATAAATGTATTCGTTGTTAAGCTGTGTTTTGCTTTTTGTCTTCTTTCAGTATTCGACAGATTTAAATAGGTATCTGCAGTTAATAGTTTTTTTGACATTTTTGGCGCTTTTTTAATTACTTTATGATTAGCACACCGAGTATCAGCTTCGATTCTCCCCGAAGTGTATTGAGCTAGCCGCTTGCTTTAAGTTACGGGTAAATCTACGTAACAAACTCAATGCCTACAGAGAAATTACTGTACTATCAGTTGACAAATTAAACGCCACAAAAATTACAAGCACCAGCCATTCCATGAACAAAATCTACACATTGCTACAAGATCCGGCATACAACCGTCAAGAAGAATGAAACTCTAGAGATAAAGCAAGCACGGTCTCAAAACTTCAGAACAGACGCCTGATTCCTTCTGATAGCAAGACACTACACCTTTACGGTCTTCCAAAAATCTGCAAACGAAGGGTACCGCTTCACCCAATTGTGAGTGATATAGGTTCAGCTACTCATCTTCTGGCATCCATCACGTTAAGAATTTTTAGCAAAGATTCAAAAAATGAAATTGGAAGCAAAAAATACTTTAGTCACTTCTCTCTTTACAAACAACATTAGCCATCATGAAGAAAAAATTACGAAAATCAAAATTAGAAGATCCAAACGATTTATTGAACTATGCTTAAAATCTACGTATTTTTCTTTCAAGAATGTTACATAGAAACAAACTGAAGCAGTCCTGGGATCACCACTTTCTCCAGTCATTACCAATATATTTATAGAGAATTTTGAGGAAACTGCATTAAAAACCGCTACATTTTGTGGATGATATTTTTATAATTTTGCCTCACAAAGCAGAAACATTAAACAGTTTCTTGGACTACATCAACTAGTTACACTCAACTTTAAATTCACCATGGAGACCAAAACAACAAAAACATTCTACACAAAACCGAGATAAATCCCTCGTCAAATCGCACTATCTACCAGCTCAGAAGTTTTTAAGTACTAAAAACTTTAGTACACAGTGAGCTGATGTAGTTTAACTTTAAATCCCATTAAAGACGCGCGCGAAATTACGTAAGTATCGTCATCTGGCGGAAAGAACAATAAGTACGAAATTGCGCATGATCGGTTTTAAGAGGGGATTACGCTAGGAGTGAAGCGTCGAAAGCAGCAGGGGTTTCAACTTATGGTACAATCCGCATTCTTAGTATAAAATTTGTTTAATGTTTGGTTGTCTTTGTGTTTTGTGAAATTTTATGGGTATAAAATTAACTAAAATTTATAAACATTTTGTATTAAAATTCCGGCGTTATAGAAACACCACATGGTTTTTTTTATGTTTCGGTAAAACAAATGCGTTGGCGGCCATTTCAATACTGTATATTCAATTGCTTCATGTGTATGTTGATTGATGATTTCATAATCAATTTATGTGAAATGTTTTTTATAAATTATTAATTAAAACTTAAAATTATTAAATTGACTTGTCTTAAAATTGCTTGAAATGTAATTTAAATTTGTAGTATTTTTTTTATTTTATTGTACAATGTAATCTAATATTTTATTAACCGTGAGGAGCAAACATTTTGAGCAGGTTGCTTTCCGATAATGAACCCTGCTTGTATTTTATTTAAAGTCTATGATATAGACAAGTGCCTGCTTTTATTAAAGTCGCGGTAGGTTGATTCCTGAATGGACATCTTTATTAATTTTGTTTGATTTATTATCGTGTGTTTATTATATTTATGTGTGTATTTTTAGCCCTTGTTTGTTTGTATAATAACTGGGTTGATTCCGTAGCTAGAACCTCAGTACTCATCTGCAGTTAACTACTCTTCTGTTTAATAAATGATTTTTGTACAAGTGTTTATATGTGTTGGGGTTTAAACCTGTTATCATATCTGTGTATTCGTTTAATTGAGTTGGATTTGAGATGTCATAACATTTCGATGTTTATTGATATCTATAATTATAAACTGGTTGCTTGATAAATCTATATTATGTAATAATTTTGCATTTACATTCAGTTAGAAAACCGAAAAGATTTCTTCGCCTATTTCCAGGCAACAGATCACGTTATTATTAGGTCGTTTTAACGTTACTGGATCACCTATATTACGTTATTTGTGTAACGTAATATTTACCTACTTGGGGGTAACAAATCTGTATCATCAACGTTGCTGCCTTGTATGAGATTGTCTAAACTTGGTTTTTTAGTGAAATTTGGAAGTTATACTACTATATATTAAACAAATTAACACAAAAATGCAATGTAGACTCGCATGATACTCGTAGATATGCGCACGATGTTACAACGTAAAGATAATGCCGTTTTTTTAACGTTAATTTTACGTTACATCGATATAAAGTTAATTTAAGGAGACAAGAATAACGTTAAATTAACGTCATTAGTTGCATGGGTTGTTCCTCTCCTACTGAGGCTTCCACCGAACGGCAGCCTTTCCACATATTAAAAGTAAGCAGTGTATAACAAACTTAATACAACGTAAAAGGGAAAGGCAGGGTAGCTTCACAATTACAACCACAGCAAAATGACGCTTATTTTTTTTGTCGCGGGTTTTAGTTTTCAAACCTGAGTGGGTTACATCACAACAGGACTAAGACCATCAGCAAATCCAACGCGTTAAAAACCGAGTTGGGCCATCTAACGGATACCTTTAAAAAAACGGATACAGAAAAAACAGTTCAAAAAAACACAACTATTGCAACAGAACTGGTTAAAATTAAATAAATCAAAATTGCCATGGTGTATTAATGATTATTTTCTTTGCCTATCAAATCTGAATTTTTAACTAATCATATATTATTGGAAAACAGCATAAAGAAACTATTTACCTTTGTGCTTAATAGTTGACTAACTTTACTGGCTTCCTCAATGTTCACCAGAACAATGTGATAACTATTTATAATTTTAAATAGATTGATTATTGCCTTTTCTTATTGTTTCCTAAGTAAATATTTTCTTATACGTCTAGAAATATTACAATACAAATTTATTCTAAAATACAGTCGAAATTTAGATGCAACAAAAATAGTCTACTATTTCTCAAGGTCTTGTTTTATTACTGTTGATAAATGCTACACTCTTTACAGCAATTAGAATTTAAACGCAAAAACTAGTTTTGTCACTAGTTAATATCAAAAAATAAATACATAAAACTAATAATGTTAAAAAAATTCCTATCAGTTTATTTCCCTTTTGTATGTAAATTGCACCGTATAAAAAAGTTAACTAGAAAGTATTTAACAAATATCAACTTAAATGTCATAATATAAAGAAGTGAGGTTAAAAATGTTTACATTTGTATTTCGTTAAATCGTAATGGAAAAAGTATAATAAAAAATATGAATTAACTCTCCTAGATTTATTTAATTTTTTTTCTAGAATGTATTTTAAAAATTAAATCCAATGCGTTCATCAGTTAGTTACATTCTTTCAACTACAACATCGGAACCAAACATGTCGCATCCCGATTATGAACAGTTTTCACACGATCACGCAGCTCTTTTAATTTTAGTCAAACAAATCGGTTCATGTTTGAAAACGAAAACGTTCAATAAATTCTATGAACGTATATCGAAAGTAAATACTGTAAAAATTACAGATTCAACAGGACAAGTACGTAACATATTGATACGATACATAAAAGAACATCCTGTTGAGAACAACGATTGGGGCGATTTTCAAACGCATAGGCGGTTACTGGGTTTAATCTCTTTGGGGCGTTATGATTCGCAACAAGAATTAAATGAGATTTGTCGTGTCCATGAGAGTTTAAAAGTCAAATACACTTCAACATTGTTTGATTCTAGGTGTATATTGTTTGGTGTCAATGATGAAAGAGAGTATCCGAGTGATAACAGTAGCCCTGAAGAAGAAAGTAGTTCTAGTAGTAAGCTTTCTGTTGATGAACCAGTTTCAGAACCTAAAGAAAGTGACTCAAAACCGAGGGATAAGTTCACTACACCGACTAACTTTAAAGCACGGGCAATATTTTATAACGAAGCTGATCCTTGCACCGACCTAGAAAATCAATTAAATGAGTTTATTAATTCGTTGTTTTGGGTGTTGGAGTCAAAGAGGCTTGAGAGGTCTCGTGAAAAGATTGAGCGTGTGTCTCTTCTATTAGCTCCTTTTGAAAAAAAGGATTTCGTAGGCTTGGATATGGATTCGAGGAATAACAAAAAACGGTGTAATGGACGAATGACTAAGCATTTGGGTGATCTTTATTTACAGGCTGGGTTATTATCCGAGAGTTTGGGGTACTACCACAGTGCTGTGGAGACTTTAAAGTCTGTCAACGATTGGCTTTGGTTAGGAGCTGCTTATGAAGGTTTATGTGCTGCATCGGCTTTAGTGTGGTACCCGAACATACAACGAAATGTATCATTACACCGAAATGCTAGTCTACCAGAGGGCTCACCGAAACGTTCAAATTCGATATCAACACCAATGGAGAATACTAAACGAGATATAATCAATATGCTTCCACCAGATGAAATTTCAAAACGATATCGTGAAGCCATTATACATTACAGTAAATACCAAAATGCTGGTATAATCGAAACTGAAGCTAGTTTTAAAGCAGCTAGAATTTCGGTGGAACAAAATCACTCTTTGCAAGCTGCTAGTTTTTTGCAAAACGTCGTTTTTATTAACTTAACATTGTCGGAACAAGAAAAAATACAAAGGTTTGAGACTCTATCCGATTTATACATGGAAATCGGATTTATAAGAAAAGCCGCTTTTTGCCAGAGACTGGCAGCAACGAGGCACGTATCCCCACAAAATCCCACTCCAAACTGGAATAAGTGCTACAGCTTGATTTTGCAAAGTTTTCCCGGACATAAAATATCTTTGGATCCAACAGAAATGAGCACAATCCATTCTCCGTGTGGTACGTATTTAGGATTATTGTTGAGCAACGACTACTTTGTTGCTATTGTCATTTGTTTTATGCTACTACTTATTCAGCAAGTCCCGCCTAGTTACACTATAATGATCTTCACTTAGTGAACAGTAGGGGTGGGCGCTACTCCAACTGTGATATTTTGTGTAATTATAACTCAAGCAACCATAAATGACCAATGACGTTAAATGACTGTAATCGTTACTAATTGAAAGTAACGACGCTAAATTTCTGCCATATTACAGTTTTTTTACATAGTAGCAAAGTGCTCTTCTTTCTTTGTTTTTAATTAATGACGTTAAATAAACTTAACCGTTCCCTGAGAGTAACGTAGCCAAATTTCTGCCATCTTTTTGACCAAATTACAGTTTTCTTACTCAGTAACAAATACTGTACACTATTTAGTGCTGCTATCTTTTATAATTTTAGTATTTCTCTTACATTTAATTTGTGTAACGTAAGTTACAAAGCTACTCTAATAACGTAAAAGTGATGTAATAAAAACGCTATCTAGTAGTAGTTGGAAATTTTTGCTTGTCGGCTACTTTGATTCAATATTAAGTCTTCCTTTAGATGGCGTCTACTTCTTACTCTGTTTTTGACTAATGACGTTAAATAGACGTAACTGTTGAACCCTGAGAGTAACGTCGCTAAATTTCTGCCTTCGTATATTAACTAAATTACAGTGTTTTTTTACACAGTAAAAACTACACCGCTTTATGTTGCTAGCTTTTATAATTCTCGTTTTTTTTATATATTTAATTTGTATAACGTATGTTACAAAGGTACTCTAATAACGTAAAAGTGATGTAATAAAAACGCGATTAAGTTGTAGCTGAGAATCTTTTCCTGTCGGTGTCTTTGAATCAATATCAACTCCTTATTTAGATTATGTCTATTTCTTATGCTGTTTCTTTTCGTTTTTGGCTACTGACGTTAAATAAACGTATCTGTTATTTCCTGAGAGTAATGTCGCTAAATTTCTGCATCTTATATTGACCAAATTACAGTTTTTTTACACAGTAAAAAGTACACCATTTTATATTGCTATCTTTTATAATTGTCGTATTTTTTTATATTTAATTTGTATAACATATGTTACAAAGGTACTCTAATAACATAAAAGTGATGTAATAAAAACGCGATATAGTTGTAGCTGAGAATCTTTTCTTGTCGTTGTCTTTGAGTCAATATCAAGTCCTCCTTTAGATGACGTCTACTTCTTATGCTGTTTCTTTTTGTTTTTGACTACTGACCTTAAATAAACGTATCTGTTATTTCCTGTGGGTAATGTCGCTAAAAATCTGCATCGTATATTGACCAAATTAAAGTTTTTTTACACAGTAAAAAGTACACCGTTTTATGTTGCTATTTTTTATAATTCTCGTATTTTTTATATTTAATTTGTATAACGGATGTTACAAACGTACTCTAATAACGTAAAAGTGATGTAATAAAAACGCGATCTAGTTTTAGCTGGGAATCTTTTCTTGTCGGTGTTTTAGATTCAATATCAAGTCCTTCTTTGTATGGTGTCTGTTTCTTATGCTTTTTCTTTTTGTTTCTGACTACTGACTCTAAATAAACGTAACTGTTATTTCTTGAGAGTGACGTCGCCAAACTTCTGCCATCTTATTGATCAAATTACAGTTTTCTTGGCCAATAGCAAAAATTGTACACCATTTTGTATTGCTATCTTTTTAGAATTTTTATATTTTTCATATATTTAATTGTATAACGTATATTACAAAGGTACTCTAATAACGTAAAAGTGATGTAATAAAAACGCGATCTAGTTTTAGCTGGGAATCTTTTCTTGTCGGTGTTTTAGATTCAATATCAAGTCCTTCTTTGTATGGTGTCTGTTTCTTATGCTTTTTCTTTTTGTTTCTGACTACTGACTCTAAATAAACGTAACTGTTATTTCTTGAGAGTAACGTCGCTAAATTTTTGCCATCTCATATTGACTAAATTACAGTTTTTTACACAGTAAAAACTACGCCGTTTTGTGTTGCTAACTTTTATAATTTTCGTATTTTTTTTTATATTTAATTTGTATAACGTATGTTTCAAAGGTACTCTAATAATGTAAAAGTGATGTAATAAAAACGCGATCTGGTTGTAGCTGGGGATATTTCCTTGTCGATGTTTTTGATTCATATCAACTCCTACTTTGGGTGTTATCTATTTTTTGTGCACTTTCTTTTTGTTTTTGACTAATGACGTTATAGAAACGTAACCGTTATTCCTTAAGAGTAACGTTGCTCAATTTCTGCCATCTTATTAGCCAAATTCCAGTGTTCTTACACAGTAGCAATATCTGTACACCATTTAGTGTTGCAATCTTTTGTAATTTTCATATTATATATTATTCATAATAACAGAAAAGTGATGTAATAAAAACGCAATCTGGTTGTAGCTGGAGATTTTTCCTAGTCGACGTCCTTGAGTTAATATCAATTCCTACTTTGGGTGGTGTCTATTTCTTGTGCTGATTCTTTCTTATTTTCAATGATGTTAAATAAAGGTAACTATTATTTCCTGCGAGTAACGTCGCCAAATTTCTGCCATCTTATTGGCCAAATTACAGTTTTCTTACTCCTATTTCGGATGGTGTCCGTTTCTTGTGCTCTTCTTTTTGTTTTTGACTAATGACGTTAAATAAACGTAATTGTTATTCTTCAAGAGTAACGTTGCTAAATTTATGCCATTTTATTGGTCAAATTAGTATTTTTTTACACAGAAAAAACTGTACTCTATTTTATGTCCAAATCTTTTATAATGTTGATGTTTTAGGTATATTTAATTTGTATAACGTATGTTACAAAGGTATTCTAATAAACCCAAAGTGATGTAATAAAAACGCGATCTGGTTGTAGCTGGGGATATTTTCTTGTCGACGTCTTTGATTTAATATCAACTCCTACTTTGGGTGTTATCTATTTCTTGTGCGCTTTCTTTTTGTTTTTGACTATTGACGTTATAGAAACGTAACTGTTATTTCTTTAAAGTAACGTCGCTCAATTTCTGCTATCTTATTAGCTAAATTCCAGTTTTCTTACACAGTAGCAATATCTGTACACCATTTTGTGTTGCAATCTTTTGTAATTTTCAGAAATTATTTGTATATTTGCTTGCATTACATATCTTACAAAGCTATTCTAATAACGGAAAAGTGATATAATAAAAACGCAATCTGGTTGTAGTTACAGATTTTTCCTAGTCGACGTCCTTGAGTCAATATCAATTCTTACTTTGGGCGGTGTCTATTTCTTGTGATGTTTCTATCTTATTTCCAATGACATTAAACAAAGGTAACTATTATTTCCTGCAAATAACGTCACCAAATTTCTGCTATCTTATTGGCCAAATTACAGTTTTCTTATCCTACTTCGGATGGTGTCCGTTTCTTGTGCTCTTCTTTTTGTTTTTGACTAATGACGTTAAATGAACGTAATTGTTATTCTTCAAGAGTAACGTCGCTAAATTTATGCCATCTTATTGGTCAAATTACTATTTTTTTACACAGCAAAAACTGTACTCTATTTTATGTCCAAATCTTTTATAATGTTGATGTTTTAGGTATATTTAATTTGTATAACGTATGTTACAAAGGTATTCTAATAAACCAAAACTGATGTAATAAAAACGCGATCTGGTTGTAGCTGGGGATATTTTCTTGTCGGTGTCTTTGATTTAATATCAACTCCTACTTTGGGTGTTATCTATTTCTTGTGCGCTTTCTTTTTGTTTTTGACTATTGACGTTATAGAAACGTAACTGTTATTCCTTTAGAGTAACGTCGCTCAATTTCTGCTATCTTATTAGCCAAATTCCAGTTTCCTTACACATTATCTGTACACCATTTTGTGTTGCAATTTTTTGTAATATTTTTCTTATATTTGTTTGTATTACATATCTTACAAAGCTACCCTAATAACGGAAAAGTGTTGTAATAAAAACGCAATCTGGTTGTAGCTGGAGATTTTTCCTAGTCGACGTCCTTCAGTCAATATCAATTCCTACTTTGGGCGGTGTCTATTTTTTGCGCTGTTTCTTTCTGATTTCCAATGACGTTAAATAAAGGTAACTATTATTTCCTGCGAATAACGTCGCCAAATTTTTGTCATGTTATTGGCCAAATTACAGTTTTCTCACCCAGTAGCAAAAGCTGTACATCATTTTGTGTTGTTATCTTTTATAATTTCCATATTTTGCTTATATTTAATTTGTATAACGTATGGTACACAGTTATTATAATAACGCAAAAGTGATATATGAAAAACGCGATCTAGTTATACCTGGGGATTTTTTGTCGACGTCTTTGATTTAATATCGACTCCTACTTCGGGTGGTGTCCGTTTCTTATGCTCTTCTTTTTGTTTTTGACATATGACGTTAAATAAACGTAACTGTTATTCTTCAAGAGTAACGTCGCTAAGTTTATGCGATCTTATTGGTCAAATTAGTATTTTTTTACACAGCAAAAACTGTCCAAATTTTTCATAATTTTGATGTTTTTCGTGTATTTAATTTGTATAACGTATGTTACAAAGGTATTGTAATAACCCAAAAGTGATGTAATAAAAACGCGATCTGGTTGTAGCTGGGGATTTTTCGACGTCTTTGATTTAATATCATTTCCGGTTTCGTGTGGTGTCTATTTTGTGTGTTTTTTTTTAATTAGTGACGTGAAATAAACGTAACTGTTGTTTCCTGTGAGTAACGTCGCTAGAGCTTTATAAACTTATTGATAAAATTACAGTTTACACAGTTACAAACTACACTATTTTGGGTTGCTATCTTTTATAAATCCCATATTTTTCTTATATTTCATTTGTATAACCTATGTTATAAAGGTACTCTAATAACCCAAAAGTGTTGTAATAAAAACGCAATCTGGTTGTAGCTGGAGAGTCCTAGTCGACGTCGTTGAGTCAATATCAGTTCCTGCTTCGCGTGATGTCTAGTTTGTGTGCTTTTTTTCTTTTTTTACCAGTGAAGTTAAAGAAACGTAACTGTTGTTCCCTGTGAGTAACGTCGCTAGATTTCTATAACCTTATTGGACAATCTAGTTTTTTTTGCATAGTCACAACTACACCATTTTGTAAAGCTATCTTTTTTAAACACAATTTTGCTTATATTTATTTGTACAACTTATGTTACAAAGGTATTCTAATAACCCAAAATTGATGTAATAAGAACGCGATCTGGTTGTAGCTGGGGATTTTTCGACGTCTTTGATTTAATATCAATTCCGGTTTCGTGTGGTGTCTATTTTGTGTGTTTTTTTTCTTTTTTTACTAGTTACGTTAAATAAACGTAACTGTTGTTTCCTGTGAGTAATGTCGCTAGATCTTTATAACCTTATTGGTTAAATTACAGTTTTTCTACACAGTCACAAACTACACTATTTTGGGTTGCTTTCTTATAAATCCCATATTTTTCTTATATTTCATTTGTATAACCTATGTTATAAAGGAACTCTAATAACCCAAAAGTGTTGTAATAAAAACGCGATCTGGTCGTAGCTGGGGATTTCTCGACGTCATTCAATTAATATCAACTCTTGCTTCGTGTGGTGTCTATTTTGAGTGTTTGTGTGCAAAAACTGTACATCATTTTGTGTTGCTATTTTTAATAATTTCCATATTTTTCTTATATGGAATTTCTATAACGTAGTTACAAAAGTACTTTAATAGCATTAAACTGATGTAATAAAAACGCGATTCAATATCAACTCCAGTTTTGGCCGGTGTCTGTCTCTTGTGGCCAATGACGTTAAAGAAACGTAACTTTTGTTCTCTAAGAGTAACGTCGCTAACTTTCTGCTCTCTTATTGGCCAAAATACAGTTTTATTACTCAGCAGCAAAAACTGTACACCATGTTGTGTTACTATTTTTAATAATTTCCATATTTTTCTTATATTTAATTTGTATCTAGTATGTTACAAAGGTAGTTTAATAACTTAAAAGTGATGTAATAAAAACGCGATTTAGTTATAGCTGGGGATTTTTTTCTCGGCGCTTTTGCATCAATATCTTACTTTTTGTTTTGACTGATGACGGTAAATAAACGTAACTGTTATTCTTCGAGAGTAACGTCGCGAAATTTCTGCTATCTTATTGGTCAAATTATTATTTTTTTACACAGCAAAAACTGTACACCATTTTATGTTCAAATCTTTTATAATTTCGATATTTTTTTTATATTTGTATAACGTATCTTACAAAGGTATTTTAAGGACTCGAAAGTGATGTAATAAAAATGCGATCTGGTTGTAGCTGAGGTTCCTTGTCGATGTCTTTGAATTAATATCAATTCCTGCTTCGTATGGTGTCTGTTTTGTAGGATTGTGTACAAAAACTGTACACCATTTGGTGTTGTTATTTTTAATAATTTTTATATTAAATTTTGTATAACCTACTAACAAAAGTACTCTAATAACGTTACAATGATGTAATAAAAACGCGGTTTTATTGGTTGAAGCTGAGGATTATTCCTCGTCGACGTCGTCGAATTAATATCAACTCCTGGTTCGGTCGGTGTCTGTTTCTTGTACTCTTTCTTTTTTTTTGTGATCAATGACGTTAAAGGAACATAACTTTTGTTCCCTGAGAGCAACGTCTCTAACTTTCTGCTCTCTTATTGTCCAAATTACAGTTTTCTTGCTCAGCAGCATTTTGTGTTGATACTTTTAATAATTTTCATATTTTGGATATATTTAATTTGTGGTAGGTATGTTACAAAGGTACTGTAATAACGTAAAAGTGATGTAATAAAAACGCGAAGTGGTTGTAGCTGAGGTTTATTCCTCGTCGTCGTCTTTGATTCCGTATCAACTCCAGTATCGGGTGGTGTCTATTTCTTGTGCTCATCCTTTTTTGTGGCCAATAACGTTAAATAAACGTAACTTTTGTTATCTGAGAGTAACGTCGCTAACTTTCTGCTTTTTTATTGGCCAAATTACAGTTTTCTTGTCCAGCAGCAAAACTGTACATCATTTTGTGATGCTAATAATTTCCATATTTTTCTTATATTTAATTTGTATCACGTATGTTACAAAAGTACTCTAATAACGTAAAAATGATGTAATAAAAACCCAATCTGTTTGTAGCTAGGGATTTTTTCTTGTCGACGCATTTCATTTAATATTAACTCCTACTTTGGTCGGTGTCTATTTCTTGTGTTCTTTTTTTACTAGTGACGTTAAATTCACGTATCTAATCCTAATAATAACGCGATATAGTAGACTGGGAAAATAATCCCCCTTCCAATTATCTGACGATTTCTTGCGATTAGTGAGCTACAATAGGCTTCATTATGTTAATTGATTTAGGTTGGCCATCTCTTCAAATACAGCTTTTACAAGAACTGGTAGTGGCATCAAAACGCATGGGTCATTCAGCATTAGCCACCAGACACATGACCTTCCTGTTGCAGACAATGTGGCAACATTTATCGTCGTCCGAACAAAAAGAATTCGCCATACAACTACAGGTATATATTTACTATGTTCTACATTGATACAAGAGTGACTATTCCATAGTCGTTGTCATCGCAATGCGAGGGAGCGCCAGTACCGTTAGTGTTAGACACTGGAATAGTGATTCCGCCCGCCAATTTAAGTAACGTACCAATTTGTTCCGGTTTTAACTTGCGAAGTTTACAACCACACCTACAACCTCGCAAAATTGAGACTTTCAAACGAGATCTTGGTCCATTTTTATTTACTCCGATTAAGTTTGGTACTTTGGAACGATCGAGTTCGAAACCACAAAGTAAAATGGGTATGTATTACATTATTATTAGTTTTTGGACTATCGTGGTTATTACAGATTTTCTTTGGGTGGAAAACGACGTCTGTGAAGTTACTTTAAAATTAGTAAATCCACTACCGTTCGAATTAAAAGTATCCAATATGAGACTACTAACATCCGGAGTGGTCTTCGAATCAATTCCCGAAACTGTAGTCTTACCATCAGATACTCCTACGTCTTTAACATTAAACGGGACACCTAAAGAAAGTGGCGAATTGGAGATACAAGGATATAGCACGCACACGCTAGGGGTGAAATCAAATTGTCGATTGCGTTGTATGCCCAATTTCCTTCCTTGTTACAGTATTGAAGTTATTCCTGTTTTACCAACGATGGAAATAAAAACATCTTTGCCTCAAAGTGCAACGTTTTCCTCATTCCAAAACTTTGAAAATGTTGTAACTTCAGCTAGTATTAGTTTGTACAATGGTGAAAGTACAGAATGTACGATAACTTTAACAAACAACAGCCATGTTCCCATCGAAATGTTGGAAGTGTCGATACAGAGTGTTCTAGAACTTTCGCTTCAAGATCAGATTTTTAAGTGGTCGCAAGAAAATTTAGAAAGCCAATTACCTTTAATGCCAAATGGAACTGCTAGTTTAACTTTATATTTATATTCAGCGGCGAATTTTTTAGCCGCTGGTTATGGACCTAACGAATTAAGTAGTGGCGTTTTTGGTAGCTCCCATGGTAGTAGTCTGATGTCCATGTCGGCTGGTCCGAGTTCATTACCGTCTAGACTTAATTCTCCTATTTACAGCGCGATGGGTAGTAGTTTTCATGGGACTAGGAGAAATGAATTAAATTCTAGTTTCAGGTTAGAAGAGTTTTTCTGATTTACTTGTATAAAACGACTGGTTTTAGATCTTCAAACTCTGGTCAATCTAGTATGACTACTACTGGTTATAGATCACCTGGTGCTTTAATATTACCTCAGCACGCTGCTTCAACCGTTGTCGAAGGGCAGCTCCAACTGCGTTATAGCGGCGGTGCTGGGTTACGAGCTGGGTATTGTAGAAGTTCATCAATATTTATCACTCTAGAGATGCTACCGTCGCTACAAGTCACTAATTGGGACGTACTGCCAGCTGAAACGTAACTTCTTTTAATAAGTCGGTTTTCCTTTTTTAACAAACACTTTCTAGGTCGTCGCAGTTTTACCTAGTCTTGGATATCGCAAATATGACATCTCAAGAAATGGAGTTATATTATACACCTACAAAGCATATGCTAATAGAAGGACATGAAAGTTGTCGTGTGCCGGTACCTGTTAATCGCTGTCCTTTATCGAAATTAACTAAGCTATACATGGATCAAAACAGCGGAATGAACAATCGCCTAGATTTGGATAAAATCTGCTCGGACCATATAGCAAATCTAGTTGATCTAAGATGGCAGTTACTCTCGCTCAACACTCGAGGAAAGGCGACACTGAAAGGCATTACCTTAACACCGAACATGCTCGACATAGTTCGAATGTCTCCATTAAACTGGGGTAACGCATAAAACCTTAATGTACAACTTTCTAAATTATATTGCAGAGGTAAGCGTAAATGGAGACTTTTTAAAACCACAAGAAGAAATCAATTGCGATGCTGGTGATTGTCTAAGCGTGCGCATTAGTATATGTAACAGTTTGGAAAAACCTTTGCAACATTTAATACTTTCCATACAATTCTACCAGGATCATCGCAATGGTACGCACAATTACAGACTAGAAACGCGCGTTGTCATTATTGGATGTGCAAAGTAAGTATTTACCAACACTAATATATAAAACACAGAATCTCAATTTAAGAAAAATTTTACCGGTGTTGGAACCGCAAAGTAAAGCCTGGCACGCTTGTAACGTGCTGTTTTTGACACCAGGACAATATAAAATGGACATTCAATGTTCTACGTCAGATGCTTTAAGTACAAATCAACCAATACTTGGTCCTTGCGGACACTCCTGGAGATACATTCCCGCTGTTGATGTTAATGTTCATATTTAAGCAAAGTATTTTATATATATATACCACGTTATTAATAAAATATTTATTAAATTTGTTATTATGAGTTAATTCAAAATGGATCACGAAACGGGTAGTCTGGATGATCTCGGTCTCTGTAAAAGAAAAATTGTTAAATGAGAGATGCTGCAAAACAACTATCACTCTACGTCATATGCTGTTAATAACGAACACTAATCTAAATCTAACATGTTTGGAGGAGTCGATTCAATCCGCTAAGCTTGTGTACTGAGGTACACTCATAAAAAGAAAAAACGGGACAAACTGTGAGCCATCTAATTAGCGCTTAACTCTAAGATTACTGTTAATAACATTGCGAACTTTTAAATATTTACACGAATATCGATTATTATAAATATAAATAATTATTCTAAAATAAAACAATACAACGAACACTAATAAAATTCATATCTAACTACACCATTTGCGATAAGATAATCTGTAGTCACTACATTTATATTTTTGTCTTATATTCTAGAATATTCTGTTCATTTTATAAATCGCTTCAAAGATTCTCAAACTTCGAGAACGTTTCACCGCTCTTTCCTTAAGAGGGACGCGGCGCCGATAGAATGTCCCAGGCAGCACACTGACGACATTGACACGTCTTAATGACGTCTCCTACGTAATTTTGACGTCAATAAAACGTAATATGCTGCCTGGGGCGATATCGGTAGCTCTCAGTTTCGGCAATTTCATTGGGTAGAGAAGTAGCAATCGATAAACTTTTCCTGGCCCCATGCTTTGCTTATATGGTAACTGCAGAACAATACGTCTGTTCCTCGACAGACTACATCTAACATATTTCGAACTGTCCTTGTTTGGGTGCTGCGAATGTCTTAATGTTATCCATTTCTCTCTTGAGATTCCATACTGCTAGACATAGAGTTTAGTATAATGAATACTTCTTGGTGACGAGATAGAACATCAAGTGACGATCATCGCGTAGTTTTAAGACTTTGCCGTCTTCGTAGTTCATTTAACAGTCCCAACTTCCTCGTAAACTACCGCAATCTTTCCGAAATTTTCAAGACTTTCACCCACATAGTCTGCAATGGCGTACTTTGGTGTTTGAAACAGGTTTCGTTGCACATCGCTCGTAACTCCGAACCTAGCATATCCAAAACCCCCGTACATTCCCTTAAAGCAATGCTTAAAGCTATCAAAGTCCTTTTCATCAACTTGGTTCCGAGTTCTGCTTGTTACTATTGTTTGGACTTGATCTTGGACAACGTTGTTATCGCCAGCAAACGAGACATAAAGGCCTTCCCATTGCTTCTGCAGCTTTGGGGATTGTATAGTCACACCATGTCGCTCGGTTGAAACCCATCCTTTTGCGTCTTGACGTCTTACCTGGTAATTATAGACTCCATGACTTCTGCATTGCTGATATTATATTATATCTCTGATGTGACAAAAACTTGTTTCAATATTTCACATCTGTCAGCATCCCGTGTTTTCAATGTTACTGGAGACGAGTTGACATTCAAGACCATTACTGGCACCGTATTTTTCACACGTACCAACACGTTCTGCGAATCAGTAGTTCTTTTTGAATCGCGCGATTGTAGTCTCGGAAATTTCCATCCAGGCGTGCGATCACTACCCATATAATTTCTCTTTATAACGTCTATTCCCAGGATAATTTATTCCGGAATATCGACTACGAGTACTAGATGATCGTCTCAGGACGAATGGTGGTCTTCGTCGCCCCGTGTCAATCAGTGACTGAGCATTTCGTTCATTTATACAAATGTTCCACAGACGCTACTCGATCTCCCCGACCGTCATCAAGCGACCACTACTACGCATCGTTAGGGGGAGTCCGAAAGCGTCAAGAATAAAGAGGCTAGCAATACAAACGTCGCCGCTGCTGACGGAAGGATGATACGTAGAGAGCACACCGGGTGGTAACATAGGGGTACTGGATCTAACGTGAAACAAAGGACAGAAAAATTCTGTCAAAAGCTGCCAAAACAGTCTTTAACTAAAGGAGCTTTTCTGTCCAAGTTTAGGCTCATCTTAAGAAGGCAGGGATCGGATGGGGAAAAAAAACAAGAAGTGATAGGCGAGGAATAACACCGGTTGAGAGCTGAGGGAGTGTGTTGCATGTTAACCACGGACGAAATGTTAAATGCGACGACGAAGCTACTGGCATGACAGGGAAAGTAAGGGAAAACGTGCCTGCAGAAACGGAAGAAACAGAAGCAAAAAGAAGGGAGATAGAAAGTGGAATAGTAGGGAAGAAGACGACAGAACGTTTATCCAGGCTAAATGGAGTGGGGGAATGGCCGGAGGAAGCATTCACACTTGTTAAATTCAAAGGATTAAGAGAATGGAAAGGAAGAAAAAACATAGTGTGTGTGAGGCTGGGGGCAAACAGTGTAGGGAAGAAGCAGCAAATTGAAATGAGAAAGGAGAGAGCGTCAACAAACTGCTGGACGCATGTAAGAGAAAGGAGGTCTCAGGATTCTGCTACATTAAAAGAGAATGCAGCTGAACAATGGGAAAAGGAGAAGAAGACAGAAATAAGGAAGTGGATATTGTGGGAATGCTTACAATCGAGGCGAGATAATAGAACAAATCTATAAAGTGGTGAGGAGCTTGGGCACTCAATAAATTAGGAAGATACAGGTAAAAGCTTAAAGCGTAAAAGAAGTCAGGTAAGACTTTGGAGTATCTAAGTAGGGATAGCGGTTTTAACAGCTCGATATATGGAGAGCGGGAAAACGAAAAGTTGAGCAGAAAAAAACGGCGGAACGCAACACGATGTTCGTAAAGATCGAGAAGCTGACACAGTAAAAAACTAAGAAATGAGGTAGACGTGGAAAGTTGCAAAGGTCACTGAAGCACAAAAAGTGGGGAAGTGGCAATTAAAAGACTAGCGAGAAAAGAAGGTGGAAATAAAAAAATGAAGGAGTGTGTGAGTAAATGCTTGGAAACGGATGTAAGAATGACGAGTGAAAGGAAAGTGGTGCTAAAGGTGTTGGATGTGGACGATACTGTGGGGAAAGAAGAAATAGAAGAGGCTTTATGGTTATAGAAGTGAGAGAGGGAGATACAAGCAAAAAAGGTGGAAGCAACTAGGGAAGTGGGGTATTTGTTGCTACAAGAAGAATATTAACGATAGTGTGGCAAGAGTTTAGAATAAAAGAGACGGTGATGTCACAGCAATGTTTCAGAAGCCAAGAGTACGGAAAAAGGTGTCTGATATGCGGGGAGGGGAGACACGAGGCAAAAAAAATTGAAAATAAGATTAATTGATGTGTGAAGTAGAGAGGATGGAAGGAAAGTAAAAAATAATGATTAAGTTTTTACAGGGAAACGTTGATAGGAGCACTGCGGCGCAGAAACTTCTAAAGCACACTGCGTCAATATGAAGCAGAAGTAATGATTGTTGCGGAACCTAACAGGCGACTGATCTTTGCGACCAGAAGGGGTTTATTCCTAGAAGAAAATAGCGATGTTGGAATTAAAGTAGAAAGACGCTGTAGCAATGTATAGGTAAAAGAAATAAAAAAAGGAATAGACTTGATAATAGTGGAAGTAGAAGCTATTACTATTTTCGGAGTTTACGTCTCTCCCAATATAGGGGTAGGGCCAGTTCTTGGATATTATAAACAAGTGGGAAGCAAAGATAAAAGACAAAAAGGAACTGGTCATATTGGTAAGAGACTAAACTCCAAGCACGTCACATGGGGATCGATCTTTACGAATTGAAGGAGAGAAGTCGTCGTGAAAATGGCAACGTGCCTCGGACTTACCGTGGCGAACCGGGGACGTGCATCAACTTTCGTAAGGAGAATCCAGCAATCGACGTTACTCTGATGAGTCAAAGATGAATAAATGAGATGATTGAATGGGAGATGGTGCGAGAAGAAAGAGTGCGTTTGGCGAGGGAACTGTTTTCAATGCACGGTAAGATCAAGTGGAGAAAGGTGCCGACCAACGAGGTACCGGTGGCAACGAGAGAGGAGCTGAAAAATGCAGTAAGGCGTATGAAAACTGGGCACGACCTGCTGTAGTGTGTCAACAAATGTATCGGAAGCGATTCCTTTCCGAGAAACTGGAAGACCGGGAGTTTGGCGCTGGTTCCAAAGCCTACTAATCCTAAGAGATTTTAAGAAAATTCCCAGAAATAAGTAGGAGAAAAAAACCAAAACCAATTCGGTTTTAGAAAAGGCAGTAGATAAAGTAAGAGGGGTAGGACGCCAAAACAGAGAAAAACCGTTCAACAGCGGGATATGGTGGGGCATCGTGAAAGCCATGGAAGACAAAAGTGAACCGGAGTACTTGCTAAGCACAGTAAAAAATTACCTCAAGGAGAGGTGGCTGTACGTCGGGACAGGTGAATAAATAGAACTCACGGCGGATATCCCGTAGGGGTCGGTCTTAAGACCTCTTCTGTGTAAGTTCTACTACGATGGAGTACTGGAGCTGGCGATGCGGGATGGTGTCACGCTGTTGGGATACGCAGACGACCGTGCGATGGTAATCGAGGTTAAACCGCAGATCTGGTAAAAAGGGAGATATAAAAGGGGATTTATAAGGTGAAGCACTGGTTGAAGGATCACGGTCTGTGAACTTTCGCTGGCCCTATGCTTATATGGTAACTGCAGACCAATACTTGGACGTCTGTTCCTCGAAAGACTACCTCTAACATATTTCGAACTGTCCTTGTTTGGGTACTACAAATGTATTAATGTTCTCCATTTCTCTCTTGAGATTCCATAATGCTCGCTATAGATTTTAGTATAATGGATGTGCACATGAGTACTTCTTGGTGACTGGATAGAACATCAAGTGACGATCATCGCGTAGTTTTAAGACTTTGCCGTCTTCGCAGTTTATTTAACAGTCCGAACTTCTTCGTAAACTACCGCAATCTTTCCGAAAATTTCAAGACTTTCCACCCACACATTGTGCAATGGTGTACTTTGGTGTTTGGAACAGGTCTTGTTGCATATCGGTCGTAATTCCGAATCTAGCATATCCAGAACACTCGTACATACCCATAAACTTATCAAAGTCCATTTCATCAACTTGATTCCGAGTTCTGCTTGTTACCATTCTTGTTTAGACTTGGCCTTGGACAACGTTGTTATCGTCAGCAAACGGGGCATAAAGGCCTTCCCATTGCTTCTGCAGCTTCGGGGATTGTATAGTCGAAACCATTTCGCTCGGTTGAAATCCATCCTTTTGTGCCTCGACGTCATATCTGGTTTTCATTCTGTTGCTGGCGATTTGAATGTTTTTCCGAACCGCTGAGTACCTAATGTTTGTCAATTGTTGTTGACCATGTTTGCGCTGTCCGAACCTTATCTAGGTCAGCCTTTACTATATCTCTGGATACCGCGTGCCCACCGTATTGTACTTCTTCATTAAATACGTGGTACTTCTTTGGACCCCGTTCGTTTTACCCCACGAAGTCGTTGGAACGATTTTTTTAACTTATTCAAACGATCTTCCAATTACAATTACGTCGTCCAGATAAACAAGGCACGTCATCCAATGCAGTCGTCGCAAGATAGTGTCCATCAAACACTTGAATGTCCCAGGAGCGTTACAAAGACCTCACGATGCCACAAACCACTTCCAAACGCAAAGACTTTCTTTTTACGGTCTTTAGGTTCCAATTCTACCTGCAACGTGGCAGACTACTACTGGGACCCTGACATGATGTTTAAATAAGTATCGTCAATTCCCGCTAAAGGCAACTTCATTAAGTCGTTTGCAATCTACACAAAACTTTGTTGATCGATCTATTTGATGGTTCGATCACACCTTGTCTCTTCATATCCGTTATTATTATTCGTGTAAGCGTCCTCGTTGTTGATTTTGTGTTTCACCACGTCAGTTCTTTCTTTAGAACCGCTCTCCAGTGCGAACATGTAACATACTGCTGGATCAACGTTTTAACTTTGGCCAGCTGGTTATGGCTGAGGTTTTGACCTTTGGAACTGAGCATGTTTAATATAATTTGTGTGCACTTCCTCGGCGATATGGTTTCACTAGAATTCACGCTTCTTACAATATGAGATACTGGCTACCTCAGTCTTCTTTTTCATGTGAAGCATGTAATGCGGCGAGTCAGACCGACTGTTTACTTGGTGACGCGTCGACATGGGCATCTTTGGTGAGCTGAGATTGTATAACTTTAGTGTATGCATTGTTGTGGTTCACTTCGGAACGTTGCCGGAGTTTTGAATCTACTTATATTTTTAAGTGAATTATCATTAATTAATATCGCCAACGAATGCTTATGCCCCTCATGTGCCCTGTGCTACAATATAACAATATTTTTAATGACAACGGCCATACCACGTTGAAAACACCAGTTCTCGTCCGATCACTGAAGTTAAGCAACGTCGGGCGCGGTCAGTACTTGGATGGGTGACCGCTTGGGAACACCGCGTGCTGTTGTCTTCTTTTTTGAACTTTTATAGTTTTGATAATTATGGACTCTTCCGCATCGCTCATATTATATTACATCTCCGATGTCAGGCGTCCCGTGTTTTCAATGTTACTGGATCCGAGTTGACATTCAAGATCCTTACTGGCACCGCATTTATCACACGTACCAACACGTTCTGCGAATCAGTAGTTCTTTTTGAATCGTGCGTTTGTAGTCTTTTCGGAAATTTCCATCCAGGCGTGCGATCACCCCCCATCATACTATCAAGTTAAATGATGTACAATTGTCCCACAGACGCTACTCGATCTCCCCGACCGTCATCAAGCGACCACTACTCCACATCGTTAGGGGAGTCTGAAAGCGTCAAGAATAAAGAGGCTAGCAATACAAACGTCGCCGCCGCTGATGGCAGAATAATAAATAGAGAGCACAACGGGTGGTAACATAGGGGTACTGGATCTAACGTGAGACAAAGGACAGAAAATTTTGACAAAAAGAGGATAATTTGTGAATACTTCAGCAATACGCCAAAATCGTCTTTAACTGTAGGATCTCTTCTGTCCAAGTTTAGGCGCATCCTACAGACATACGAAGAGGAAAGGAAACTAAAAAAGATAAACAGTGGAATAGTAGGGGATAAGACGATAGAACGTTCTTCCATGCTAAATGGAGTAGGGGAATGGCCTGAGAAAGCCTCCACATTTGCTAAATTAGAGGAAGGGAATGAAGAGGAAGAGGAGCGAGACTGGGGACAAAGGGTATAGGGAAGAAGCCGCAAATTTAAACGAGAAGAGAGCGTCAACAAACTACAAGACGCATATAAGAAGAAAAAGGACACGGGATTTTGCTACAGTAAGTGAGAATGCAGCGGATTAATAGGAGAAGGAGAAGAAGACAGAAATAAGGAAATGGATATTGTGGGAATGCTTAAAATCGACGTAGAGGAAGAAGGTGGAGTAATAGAACAAATCTATAAAAGGATGAAGAAAGTGGTGATTAGCTTGGGCACTCAACAAAGTAGGGAGATACACGTAAAAGCCTAAGGCGTAAAAGAAGCCAAGGTGTTGGGTAAGGCTTTGAGGAGCAGGAAGAGCGCTCTTAACAGCTTGATATATGGAGAGGAGGAAAGCGAAAAGTGGATCAAGAAACAAAGGGCGGTACACGACACATTGTTCGTAAAGATCAAGGATGTAGTTACGCTGAGACGTTAAAAAAAATCTAAGAAATGCGGTAGACGTAAGAGAGATAAAGGCGAAGGTCACTGAGGTCTGAAGCGCAAGAAGTGAGGAGGTGACAATTAAAATACTAGAGAGAAAATAAGGTGGAAATGAAAGGATGAAGGAGCGTATGAGTAAATGTTTGGAAACGAAGGACGTAAGAATGACGAGTGAAAGGAAACTGGTGCTAAAGGTGTTCGATGTGGACGATACTGAAAGAAAAGGAGACGTAGAAAAGGCTTTATGGTTATAGAAATGAGAGGAGAAGACACAAGCAAAAAAAGATGAAAGGCGATAAAAGTGGAAGCAACGCAGGAAGTGGGTTATTTGTTTCTGCAAAGAGGAAGATTAAGGATAGGTTGCCAAGGGTTTAGAATAAAAGAGACGGCGATGCCACAGCAATGTTTCAGATGCTAAGAGTACGGTAAAAAGTGTCTGAGATGCGGGGAGGGGGGACACGAAGCAAAAGAGTGTGAAAATAAGATTACAGGTACAAAAAGAAACGCTAAGTATATTCACAGGTACTAACGTTGGGTATGGGATAAGGATAAAAAGGTGACGGTAAATGTAGGAATGAAAGTAGCACGCGATGGAGAACTAATGGGGAAGTTCTAAAAAAGCTGGAAAAAAGACTGGAAGTATTAAAATGGAATGTGCGAGTAGATTAATTGAGAGCGAGAAAGCTGACAAACATATTTGTGGAAGCTTGCAAAAGTACTTTGAATAAGAAGGGGGGAATCAGAAGTAAAAGAGAAAGTATTGGTGGACGGTGGACATAACAAAAGTTAAGAGTGAATGCATAAAAGCTAGAAGAAGGATGATAAGGATAATGGGAAAAAAGGACAGAATAGAAAGCATGGGAAGAAGTACAAGGCCAAAAGAACAGAACTAAAAAAGGCAATAAGAAAAGGTAAAGAACAGAACCAGATCCTGTTAATAAAGCTTGAGAAAGATGCATGGGGAAATGGATACAAGATCGTGGCAGGAACGTTTGGAATGAAAGTAAAAACAAGTATAAAAGCAGAAGAAAGAGTGCGCCTGGCGAGGAAACTGTTTCCAAGGCACGGTAAGATCGAGTGGAAAAAGGTGCCGACCAACTAGAAACAAACTAATAAATTAAGATAGGGAAGGACCTCCTGTCATGCGTCAACAAATGTCTTAGGAGCGGTTCCTTTCCGAGAGACTGGAAGACCGGAAGTTTGGCGCTGGTCCTAAAACTTACTAAACCTAATGGAGGGGCCGCGGGGTTCAGACTGATATGCCTTCTTCCGGTTTTAGGAAAGTTTTTAGAAATAATAGTAGGAGGAAAGAACAGAGGAGTGGATGGATGGGGAATAAATTAAATCAAATCCAATTATGTTTTAGAAAAAGCAAGTCCACTCTGAAAGCAATTGGGGAGGGAGGGTTTAGACACTGTAGATAAGGTAAGAGTGGTCGTGCACCAAGGCAGAGGATGTTGCATTATGGTCACGCTCGACGTTCAGAACGCGTTCAACTGCCTGCCATGGTCGGGTATCGTCAGGGGAAAGTCAAAGGTGTACTGGCATTCTTGCTAAGCGTAGTAAAAGAATACCTCAAAGAGAGGTGACTGTACGTCGGGTCAGATGACAAAATAGAACTCACGGCAGGGGTCGGCCTTAGGACCGCTTCTGTTAAACTTCTACTACCACGGAGTACTGGAGCTGGCGATGCCGGACAGTATCACACTGTTGTGGTATGCAGACGACCTAGCGGTGATAATCGAGATTAAAAGCGCAGATCTAGTTAGAAGGAGAGTAGAAGAGGGTTGAGAGCTGGTTGGAGAACCACAGTCTGTGTCTAGCCCCGGATAAAACCAAAGTAGTAGCCCTGGTCGGGCACTGACAAATGAAAAATGTTTCCATAAGAGTGGGGGGTTTGGACATCAAAAGTGGGAAGAGCTTGAGGTACTTGGGCGTGTGGATCGGAAAGAACGGTAAAACGACTAAGCACCTAAGACGTGTATGCGAGAAAGAGAAAAATCCGTTTGGTGCCCAGCGTGGGAAGACCAAGCTCCAAACGGAGAAGAATGTATGTAGGGGCGGTACGCTCCGTTTTCTTGTATGGAACTCCTATTTGGGGACCCAGAATGGGGTCGAAGCATCACCTCGATATGTCAGAGAAGACGCAGAGAATAACTGTGGTTTATAAGATGGTGTCGCAGAAACCATCATGGTGGCTGCTGGGCTACCGCCTATGAGGGAGAGTATGAGAATGAGAGATTTTGAACCTCATCTATCTGCGGTCAAGATGATGGAAGAGTAGCAAGAAGGATGAGATAGGGCAAGCGTTGGCAGGTAGACGCACGTGTTAATTAGCATAGTAGATGAGTGGGTGAAATGAAGAGCGACGAAGTTGGTCCAATTTCTGATGGGTCACGGGAGTTTTGGTTCCTATCTCACAAGAATAAAATTGAGAAAAAGAGAGGGGTGCGTGTATTGCGACGCGAGAGTGAATGATGCGAAACATGTCCTAGCGTGTCCAAAGTGAGAAAGTGTTTTGAATAAGATGGAAATAGAATTGAGAGAAAAACTGAGAGCAGAGAACTTTAGGAAGTAGGTAAGGGAAGATTTCAGAAATTATAAAAAACAAAGTAGAAGAGGATAAGAGAGGATCAAAGCAGGTTGAAAGGCGAATGAACATAATTTTCCTCATATGAAGAAATGGCCGAAAGGGTCTGCCGGATGAGGAGCAAAGACAAGAGCGGCAGGAAGTGGTTTTAGTGAGTATGCCCGTTTTTTAGGAAGACTCCTACACGACTCTAGTAATGTGTGCCAGGGTCAATATAAGGTTTCCACTTGCTGTGAAAAAAAAGTAACAATACAATTTCAATGGTAATGTACGGCTCGTTGAAGTCGACTTTCGCCCTACTCGGTCGACTTGTTCTAGTTTTCCGGATGCTTTTATTGTTTTCTTTTGGGTTTAGTCGTCGCACGTGGTCCACTTCACCGCAGTTCCAGCACGTCACTTTTACCTGATCCTTGTTCATGCAATAGTCGTAGTATTTCTTCAATAGCCTCCTGTGTCTGTCAGGTCCTTCGCAGCAACACAGCGGAGTCTATGGCTGCATCGGTGCTGCTTCAAAGGTATAGATTAAAGCGTCATCCAACGTCTAATCGTAAGCTCTGTCGCGTTTCGTTGTCTCCGAGGACGCAGAAAAGGTGTTAAAGGTTTGGAAAAACGGGGAGCCAAAAGTCACAGGAAAGTTCTTCGTGACAACATCCAGCGCATCACGAAACCGGCAATTAAACGTTTAGCTCGAAGAAGGGGCGTCAAACAAATTTCGGGATTGATCTACGAGGAAACTCGCGGAGTGCTGAAAGTGTTTCTCGAAAACGTTATCCGCGACGCACCTACACTGCGATGGACGTCGTTTACGCTTTGAAACGTCAAGGTCGCACTCTTTACGCTTTCAGCGGTTAAGGATAGAAGAGAAAGAAAGCAGATCGACGAACTGCCGAGGAACAGAGAAAAAAAATTCTGTTTAGGCTTGGTATACCAGTTGCAGATGAGCATCTCCATATCTTATTTCTAGACGTGAAATTATAAGTTAGTAATTTCCTTGAAGATGCTCAGAAACAGTTTTTAGCGCTTCTCCACGTAAAGTCACTACTAAAAATGTCGCTTTCTGCTTCCTCCAATATCTGGCGCTTCAAACTGCTTGTATTATCTTGACCAAGGAGTTGAAAGTAGGTACAACCTTAAACTTGTGACACTTTCTTTACCATAGCTATTATTTTGGTTATTTCTCTCTTCAAGGAGTCGCATTATTTCTCCTAATTTATCCTCTAATTTATTTTTTATGATTTTCGTCTAACTTCTGTTCTAATTTGTCTTCTACTGCTTTTCTTAAATTTGAAAAACCTGTTTGCATTTCTTTTCGCTTTATTTTCATTTGTTCGTGATCAGTTTTAATCTGGTTTTCAATGCCAACTTGTATTTGTTCTTCGATAGTTTTTATTCGATTTTCTAGGTTCGTTTGTATTTCTCCTTCGTACAGTTTTTCTTCTATTTTTGTAAGAATGTTCGTCTATTTTCTGAGAGTTTTCGTCGCTTTTTTTTAATTTATTGTTATTTAAATAACATGCTTAAAAGTACAAATAATCAAGCTTTCAAATAAACTAGAAAATTTTGTTAAAATCGTAACTAAAAAAATTTACTTGGCCCGTTTACGATATTTACTACTCAGAAGCAAGTAGTGTCCCGTTTTTTCTTTTCTTGAGTGTACGTAGTCGAGAATGTTTATCATCGAGTAGTAAGAAACTGCTTCTAAAATGTCAGAGAGCAGATCTTATGTTACCACTAAAGAAAATTTTTTCTGACTTAGGTTACAGATCGCATCAAAGCTGATATTCTGTCAAAGACCTAAGAATCAAGACTTTCTAAGAATCTTAAATTTGCACACATCTGGAAAAAAGTTAATCAAGTTCAGTAGCTGTAGCTATAGATGTAGAAGAATAGTTACACCTCCAAGAAAACCTACTGAATTAAGAAATACTTGCCCATGCAACGCAATGTAACGATAGTTTATATTAAGACTATCAATCAATTCCATATCTTCTTGTTTAAGAGTGTAATCGAATATGTTTGCATTTTCAGACAATCTCTCCTTTCTTGCCGTTTTAGGAATACTAATATTTCCTCTTTGAAATTGGTATCTCAAAACAATTTGCGCCGGACTTTTTTTGTACTTCTTCGACAACCTTAATATGACTTCGTTATCCAACACCGCCGCTTCACCACGCTTAGCCCAAGGTCTATCTCTAGATCCCAAAGGGCTAAAACACGTGATCAGAATGTCGTTTTTATTACAAAAGTTTTTTAAGTTAGATTGATTTAAGAACGGATGGCATTCGACCTATAAAGTTAGGGTAAGGTCAGATTAAGATGTAGGTGTATTTACCTGGTTGATTACAGGTTTAATAGTGGCGTCTTTCAATAAAGTTTCAATTTGCCTTTTATTAAAATTACACACTGCTATGGACTTCGTCAAATTGTTTTTTACCAACTCTTCCATGGCTTTCCAAGTGTCCACATACTTTACACTACTGTATAATACCTTTCTACGGTTATCGATTGGAACAAGTGCAGGTCCTTCCTAGTTAAAAGAGTTAAGATACATATCTTGAAATTAACGAATAAATAAACCTTATATGCCATAGGCCAGTGCATTAAATAAAGATCTAAGTAGTCTAAAGAAAGATCTTTTAGGCTTTCTTTGCAGGCCGCTTCTACACACTCCGGTCTGTGTTTGGTATTCCACAACTTACTGGCAATGTATAATTGTTCGCGTTTAATGCCAGATTTTTCATTATTTATGCATTCCCGAATTGCGTTTCCAATCTCTTTCTCGTTTTGGTAAAATGCCGCGCAGTCGATGTGACGAAACCCCATCAGAAGTGCTTCTTTTACAATGTTATAAGTCTCGTTTCCCTTCGACTACACGCAATAAATCATTATTGTATTACAATCAACAAACAAACCTGACTTTCCAAGTTCCGAGACCTATTACAGGAATATCTATTTTATTATTTAAAGTAATCGTTGGTATTCTGATTCGCATGGTTTGTTTGACAGTTATCTTCAAGTCAAAATGTTGTTTCTATAGAGACGCTTTTTAGTTAGGTTGTGACAATGGTGGCTTTCAAATGTACGTTTAGGAAAAATATTTTATTTTACTATTCTTCTACTTTTATTAGTGTGGAGTTGCGTAACGATGACGGCGGAAGAGTTTGAAGACAATTCAGATTTCCATTGACGAATCAAAAAACGCAACACGATCTGCACTGTGTTACCAACTTTTATCCTAGTGGTTTCTGTTGTCACACTCACGTCACCAACGGCTCCATGAGTGTGGTTCAGAATGCTATAACAGAAAAAATAGGCGCCACTCTTTGTACTGATAAAATCCTTGGCTCGGCGACACCAAAGTTACGGCTGAATCCACTATCGCGGATATTGGAAAAAAAGTAAATAACAGTCAAGTAACACAGTATATATTTTCTTGAATCAATAACAAATGCAATTTTCGTGTTATTAGAATCGGTGACAAAATAATAATTCATATATGTCTTAATAAGAAGGAAAAAAGGTACCGGTTACTTAAGCTAACTCGGTCGATAATTTCAAAACAAGAAGACAAACTTTGAATTATGTTACTCACGAAACTTGCGAAGATTGTAAGCTTACATTCATAGATGCGTGTTTGCCAGCCAACGTACACAACAATTGTTCAAATATGAAATAAAGCTAAAAGCGACTGAAAATAAATGTTAGCTGAGGGCTTAATGAAAGTAGTAACGCATAACAAAATTAATAACGCTTAAGCCTTAATGGATAATAGAAAAGTAGATAAAATTACGTAATAAGGTTACAACATAATAGAAATTAAACGTCGCATCGTAGTGCAAGTCAACCGCTTCGATAAACGATACTTCACAGGCGTCCGCAGCGGTTCGAAGTAAAACCCCTGAGGTCATCAATCCAACATTAATTATAGTAGCGAAATCGGTCTATTAGAAGTGCGACACCATTCCAGGAAAATACTACTTCCACCCTTAGTAACGAAATTGAACAGAAGACTTCGTCTCTGCCAAATTCGCTGTAAAGGACAACTAAATTAAGAACTTAATCTCTTTTGATTATTCAGTCGAGTAACAGCAATGGCTATTAAAACGCCTAAGAACAATCACGTTAGGAGATATAATATCTAAAGTGAGCTCTAGCGATTCATATAACAGAGGCAGTTATGTCTTTTTACATCTTAGATAAGAGATGCTTTCTGTTGACGGGCATATACCGCTATCAATGAAGTCGTTTTCCGCAACGATTTTCGATAGAATCATAGTCGTATACTAGATCAGTTTCTTCAGAATTCCACCATCGAGTAAATGTAGAAAAACAGGGAGCCATTGTATTTAGCAACATTCAGTCGTTGGTACCCTGCGTCGCAGCTAAAGGGTGGTCGCAGTGGCAGTTGTCAGGGGCACAAACCTCAAGAGTTCGTACTCGCAGACTGCAAAGAGGGAAAAATTCAAATCTTGTTCTGCATGCTAATGATCTTAACTGCAGCGCTGCAAGGTACTTATATAAACATAGTTTCTATTTGTCAGGCCAGATAAGGTCCAAGATGTAGATCATCAAAAAATTCTCAGTGATTACATCAACGTATATTGTTAACGCCTTTAACAATTTTTTTTAACATTTTAAGAACCATATAACTAAAACTATATATCACCGGTTCATACGCTGCTCCCGATTTATTGTCTGCCATTTACAAGCATTGCAGTACTTTTTATTTTCCAATACCGAATTAGATTTACCGCACCTTTACATAACTGATCGAGCATGGTGGATTCTCCGATTCGCTTTCAGTTAAACAGTCTGCCATTCACAATTGACAACAAGCGCAAAGGTTCCTCTTAGCGCTAGCAATTGGTATTTGACCCCCCCCCCCCCGCCAATCAACAAGCGCTACTAAAAACCATTTACTTTTATCATCATCAACGATTATCACTCCCGGACGTATATGCAACGTAAAGGTTCCCCTTGGCGTTATTGACGACGTTACTTCCGTCATAGTATTCTCATAGTAATACAAAAGAAACTCCGTCGTAAAGCAATTCACACCGGTAGCCATAAGGTACGTATGTCTCAAACCCCAATTGCTTTAATCATTTGATTGATTGCAGTTACTTAATCGTAGTTCATGAGACCGTTGTTTCCGTAATGCTTGGTAATGCAAAAATCCCCAGTACTCAATCAATTAATATTCACCTGCAATTACCACTGTTTTATTTATTTGATTTAGTTTTCCAACATCTGAGCTTGAACAGCCATCAACATCCAATCGAAAGACTTTTAAAGAATTTTTACTGGACCTTTTTTAAAATAATAATACTACTCCTGACAAGCCAAAGAAAAAAATTGTCGGTCCTGTGAAATAATAACGCTAGAAAAATAAACAAATCCTAAAGCTTCAAGAGTTGTTTATCAATCTTCTTCATATGAGAATAGTGACGCATTTTCAGTGCAAGATAGTGACCAAGACTACCACGAAAGCTTCTCCGAGTATGAAAATGAACTGACTGGTGATTTGTATCGCTAAAGTTTCTTTAAAACAATATATTGTTTTAGATTGTTGGTAGCCAAGGTTATAGAAAAAAAAGGAGACTACATAGTTTCTTTTTCCAAAAAACATAATCAAACCATGAAGTTTAAAGAGACAAAGGAGGAACCCCATATCCGGGAAAGTGTATGAAACCTGCCCCAGCCAATAACTGCAAGTTCTGCTCGTTATATATGGTATGATTTACAGAAGACTTTAGTGATCTTACCATGATTTATTTGAGTTATTGTTAGAGAAAGTTGTTAACACATGGTACTGCACTGTTCAACTTTCATAAAATATAAGTTCACTTTCTTTTATTGCCTATTTTCTGTGAAGTCTCAGTAACCGGTAACCGTCCTAATACAACGGCCTTAACATTCAAATTTATCAAACAGTTGAAGTAAACCAATATTTTTCCTGATCAATTGAATGTACTATGATAGATCCAGTTATCCCAGACAGTTGTGGCAGTGCTCTAATGGGATTAACCATAAAGTGATCCAATTACCCCTAAGTCATGGAGCAACTGGGGCCATCTGAAACGTAAGATTAATTTAAAAAAATTATAAACTGGTAAAAATTGCATTGAAGTCACATGATGTACTGGTCCGATTGTTGATAAACCATGACGCGTTTTTTCTCAGCCATCTTTTGCTAGGTTCTCTAGTACAGATGTGAACTAAATGACTGACACGGGCCTACATCCCACCATGTGGTGTTGTTGCCCTTAGAACGGATACATCTCTACCCAATTCCTGTCTGAGTGTCGGTTTATCTTAAACGATTGATTCGTACCGTATTCCAACGTGTTAACGCTAATATTTTGATAGGCTCCCTTCTAGGACGGTATAACGTCCGTGGATTGTGAACTTAAACGTACACGATCTACACAGAGAGCGGTTTGCCATGTAGAGAGTTGGTCTTGAACAGGAACTAAAGGCACAGCTGGACGATCGTCGACCGAATGGTCGCACGCCGGTAAATCTGGACCTAATTTCAATTCCGGACTCGGTTCAAACTTCCGACAGACCTGGGCCTGAGAGTTTTACCAGCTCCAGTAAATCGGGACCTAGCTCTGAAGAGAGAAAAGAGGCCGAGTCCTGTTACACGAAAGCATGGTAGAAGCTTGTCCCCTCGACAGAGAAAGCGGTCCAATACGCCCAAGGTCTATGTGAATTGCCTTGCGCCTTAAACATCTAGAACGGACAACAATCTATTCAATTCCAATATCCACAGTATACTGGTGTCTTTATGTGAAAAAGGCGAGGGCTGTTCGAACGGTGATTCGTAAAAACGTGGGCCGGCAGCAAAACGAGTATCCGAGAGAGATAGAGCCCCACCGGCCTCTCGGGGGCTTGAGACTTAAGCACAAGTTGGACGTCGAATTATTCCGACCTGCGACCCCCCATAACCGGAATAGCGAGGGGTAGTATCGAGGTGCTAGAAATAAATAGTTAGAAAGGAAGTCACTCCGAGTTAAGCACTGAACTGACGATTTCTTACTAGTAAACTAGGTTGAAAAACCCGCGGAAGGGGGGTACAGGATACTGCGCCTATCGTGTAACGGGAATCCTTGGTGCGAAGACCAGAAGCTAAGATTTGCTTTAGTATTTGCGATAGATTGCACGGCACTCTAGTGCGGTCGTAACTATGACTTTTCCTTGTTGTTTATTTCTGGTGTCACGTAGAACGAAAACGTTTCGTGAACGTTTCTCTTTTGCCACCACCATTCGACCGTCGTATTCATTTTTTTATAGAAGCGGCCTTCGACGCTTTTCCGACGGCCGCCAGTTTCGCTTTTTTCGGCTTCGGAGCTTTCGGTTTGTTCGTTGGCATCGTGTTTCTTGGCGACTTTAGTTACCGTTTCGAGGTCACGGCGGCCGATTGTTGTTTTTTGTCGACGGCGGCGGCTATCATCTGTTAATTTATCGTAGACGATTACTTTTTTTTGGTTTCTTGTAGACAAGCGCGGCGCCCTTTTTTGCGGCCGTCAACGCCGGTTTCTTGGAAGAAAAGGGCGACGCTTTGACTGCGAATAAATCTTTCACCTTGAGCTAAAGCTTAGGTAACTGATTTTCTAAATTGTGAGCAACGGCGATTTCTGGTATTAACACCAAGCGATTTTATTAATTTGTTAACTATTATATATAGGTACTTTGATTTTCTATAGTGTAAATTCCTCTACACGGAAAGCTTTAGAACCCTACCTCCACGTGGTTAAAGGTGGGCAACGAAGCTCCTATACAGCAATAATATCCTGTTGCACGGCCAAAGGACGAAGAATCCGATGACTCCCAACTGTCCACACTCGAAGAATCCTTCAAAGCAGAGGTCCTAACTATGTCTAAGCTGATTTCTACCTCCAAAGAATCCGTTTCCATACGAATTGAATTAATGGATGTACTGTCACACATGCAAGCTATCTTCCGTAGATCCACTCTTGCCAAAAGAATGTCGCAGCAACATTCAGATATTTCTGAGGCTCTTAGGGGCGTACAATCTGCCTTGAAGACAGTGACTGACAAGATGTCATTACCAGTTGGATGCAACAAGTCACAACTGGTCCTGTTTCTTACGCTCAAGTAGCTCGGTCTAGCAGATAAGCAGACACAGTTAAGGTACCTTCCGGAAAATCCGTCGCGCCAGTACCAAGATCCACAATTGTAATAGTTCCCAGGCCCGAGTCTAACATGAAGACATCTAACGAGACCAAAACAATGCCCATGACGGTCCTTAATCCTACCACGCTTGGTCGCAGATTAGACCAAGTGACAAAAATGGGACGAAACTCCGTTCGCTTGGAGTCTGAAGAGACCGACCTTTCCAAGATCCCAGCAGATATCCTCGACAAAGCCTGCCTTGTTATCAGGCCGCAAGGCAAAATCCTTCATAGGATCTTTATCACGGACGTTCCTATACCAACCTCTCTCGCCAGAGAACACCTGAAAGTGCTATTTAAATTCGAACCCAGAGATAGATTGAACTAACTCCGCGGTGGTAAGAAAGTACCTCATGGCCAGTCGTCGTGTTCACGTTGCATGGAACTCATGTAGGATCAATGACCATGTACGCATTATAAAGTGCTATAAATGCAAAAAGTTCGGTCATCAATCAGGTGAATGTAAAAGCGAAATTCAATGCGGTATTTGTGCTGAAAAGCACGAAACTAAAGATTGTCCAAACACCACACGAGACCCTGCACGTGCAAACTGTGTCAGATATGGTCATAAAGGCGAGATGGTAAAACACAAGCTGTCTTTCAATAACTGCCCGGCGTACCTAAAGAGGCTTAACGCCAAAATTGCTAACACCGATTATGGACAGTGAAGACGCTCCTCTGACTCTTAGGATTGCGCAAGTGAATCTTTAACGTTCTCGTGCTACGTTGGAAGTCCTGGGCTTTTCCGATAACGACATTGACATTTTACTGACCCAAGAGCCCTATGTATATCGTTCTGGTTCAGGCTATAAACTCGCTGGGGTGGCCTTGCCCTTTAACAGGCTCACCGCATCCACTTCTATGCGGTATTTCTCGGCTATTGTTTTCAATAGCGCGAAGCCCGTCGGAGTAGTTGGCTACCAAGCGAGGATGTTCGCATTCATCTACAACATCTAGACAGAGTTTTGAACGAAATAAAAGGCGTCCCAATTATTATAGCAGGTGACTTTAATTCTAAATCGCCGCTTTGACACTCCTTGCTTACTGATGAACGTGGCAGAAGCGTAGAGAACCTCGTGAGTGAACGTGACCTATGTGTAGTAAATGAGCCCAATCAACCTTTCACCTTTGCTAGTCACTAAGGTTCTTCAAACATCGATGTCACTGTAGCATCACAAGTTTTAGCAAAGAAAATTGGGAAGTAATCCCTGAGGTGATTAAAAGTGACCATCGACTTCGTTTTTATTTAACCGTCGAAAATCCTTAACCGGTTCCGATCCCTAAGCGTATCCTAGATGTAAAACACATAGATCCTGTTAAGCTAAACAAAGAGGTCAGCGCCCTCCTTCCTACTTATTTTCCACGTGGAGCTAAGTGCCATGATCCTAATTCTATAGACGTCTCCATTGATGAGCTGACCAGGCTGATCCTCGAGTCTCGCCGAAATAACTTAAACCGAGTTCGCTCGAATTCTAGAGCTGGTGCACCGTGGTGGAATGGGTGGAGTCCAAAGCTAAGTTAAAACGAGTCGTACGTTGCTTAAGAAAGCAAACACAAAAGGCTCCAACAGAGCTAAAAACTCAATGACTAAATTCGTATAAGGCCGCACTTCACTGGTACAAACTGGCAGTGAAGAATGCAATATTTAGCTTATGGCAAGGGTTTGTTGAGAAAAGTTTGGCAGCAAGTTCGTAGGGATTAGTTTATAGAATTTTCTCACAAAAGTTCCTGGCTATCCAACCATGCTCTAACGTCCGTGACGGTGACATACACTCTCACAGAGCAAGACACAATTAAGTCAATTGTTAGTTCGAAGCCGGAATTAGATCCCGATTTTTTGCAAATATTGAATCCCGACCAGACTGAGTGGTTACAAAAGAGAACCCGACGGGGTACACTGTAACGTTCTAAGAACAGTCGTACAAGATTCCCTTTCTTCTACGTTGATTGACCTATTTAATTCTTGTGTTCAATGCGGGTATTAGCCAAACAGTTGGAAAACTGGTAGACTAATCACGATTCTCAAGCCTGGTAAGAGTGATCTCGCCAGTCCTAATTCGTACCGTCCGATAACGCTACTTTCAAAACTAAGTAAACTTTTCGAACGTTTATTGTTAGAAAAATTACATGATAGTATCCCTTCAAGACTATTCCATCCTAGTCAATACGGCTTTGTTCCTGGCAAATCGACGAGACACGCCATTCGTAAATTAGCGACAAAAGTACAGCTATTCTTATACAAAACGACTGACAAAAGGTCGTCCCCAAGGCTCGGTTTTCGGACCGACCTTGTGGAACGTTGCTATTGATTGATGATAACTGCGACATTTTCGCCTACGCGGATGATATTACCATCACAGTATCCGCAGACAATAGACGCGACCTAGAGGCAAAATCACGACAGTGCCTGGACATTCTGACTCGCTGGGCTGCCAACAACAAATTGACAGTCTCAGCTGACAAGACCAAGTACATGGTTTTTGGCTCCCCGTTGTCAAGAGATCCCACAGTTCGACTAAACGATATTCCAGTCCGAAGGGTTTTCGAATTCAAATACCTCGGACTTTTGCTTGATCACAAACTGAGATTCGTCAAACACTGTTCCTATGTGTGTAACAAGTGTAAGAGTGTCTTAGACTTGTTTTACAAGTATTCTCGTTCTAAATGGAACCTACGTAGAAAATTATTAGTGACCATTTTCAATAGTGCAGTCATCCCCATGCTCACATATGGCTTAGACATTTGGTACCATAGACTAAAACATACCCATATTGTCAGGAAACTGGCATCTCTACAGTCCTTATTCCTTCGTACGATCCTCGAAACATATCCTACAGTTGCTATTGATTCCTTATGCGTCGTGGCAAAATATCCCCCTCTGCATCTCCTATTGCACGATACATACTGCATTAAAGTTCTCTCAAGGGTTGGTACTTGTACTTTTTTAGACCAGCAAGTTTCGACCGTAGATTTTTCTTCCTTTTCGGCCGTCAAGACTTTGATCTTGGATGAATGGCTGCGGCTGTGGAATACATCCCATAAGGAGCGTAACGCCTATTCCACGATACCCAATATCCTATACTGGATCAACAAGTCCCACGATCCGGAACGAGCGGGCGTCCAGATTTTCACATCGCGCAACGGGTTCCGTTGCCATCTGAAACGCATCGCTTGTCGGGAGTTTGATGATGACCGGTGTTCCCAAAGAACTAGAGTGAACCCGTTTCCCGCTTCCCCCGTGTCCATCCTTAGGCTAGTGTCCGACGTTAAGGAACTCACTGTATTTGCTAGAAGAGACCAGTCAAACGTAAAACCAGAGCCCAACTTAATTTATTTTTGCATGACATTTTGATTTATTTATACAGTCAGCTACGACGAAGTGGGGTATTTATTTAGTTATTTAATTGCATGGGGGCTTATTATTTGAGAGTTTTTTATTTTGATTATTTTTAGTTTTACTAACATTTTCAGTTTCTTTTTAGTCGTAGCTGACTTGACTAACTGGCCTCATCCTGTACATTACAACAACGTTTCCTTTTCCCGCCTATTTGGTTTCAAGCCTAAGAAGCGAGGATAAGCCGAAAGGTAAGTGCCTCGCGGAACCTCGTGCTCTCTAAGCACGAACCTGTAATATAGCCCATCCAATTCGTCAAAACAGATGATCCTTTATCTCGAAATTTATATGCTAAATCGTTCAATCCTCTATGTAGTCGACGGGTCCACTTCCTTCTCCTCCTCCTCCCCGGACGAAAGGCAATCCAAATCCCTTCTTCACACAGCGGATTTCGTTGTCATTTAAAACGCATTAGCGTTTTGGATTACGACAGTTATCCGTCGTATGGCGTTCCTGATAGTCTAGCACATCGGATTCTCGCTTGTCCACCAAGCAAGTTCAGGTGGTTTGGTGGGTCCACATAGAATAGAATCTCTCTTCAATCGGAGTAATGGTGGTTGTGACAGTTCCTCCTACAGGGGTAGATGTGGTAAGTACGAAAGTAATGACTATCGCACCTCAACTGTCAGCCTACAGAAGCTTCTGCCAGATGTCAATTCATGTCAATAGGTACTCGGTTTTGATGCTACTTCAACTTCTTCAAGGATCAATTTAGCGACTGATTTATCACTGTGGCGCCAAAAAACTATGACGCCATCCCTGTCCCGGGCTCTTTTAGTCAAAAATCAAAGCAACTGTCTCAAATTTAATTAAAAATATATTTTATTACCCTCTAAGTCATTATAAAATCTAAATATAAAATTATTTATCCCACAATACCATTCTAACTATGAAATGCTTACTAACGGCTTCGAAGTCAAACTTTTAAGCAATTTGCTTTTGGTAACCTTCGTATTTTTCTGTTTACCGTTTGGTTTTTTAGGCCCTAAAGCTATATACTCAATGTCCTCGAATCGATTTTTCAATTTATTATAAAACTTTAAAACTTCACTATTCGCCCACACCTGCGAGGCTTTAAAATCTAACACTCTCAAGGTTTCTAAACTTTGCGCTCTCGATAATGCGACGTAAGCTTGGCCAGCTTCAAACACTTTCCCCAAAGACATTTCGACGCAATCCAAAGTTAACCCTTGCGATTTGTGTATTGAAAATGCCCAAGCTAGCTTGAGTGGTATTTGCATTCGCGAGTAAACGGCACCAGATGCAGTTTTATTCACCCACCGTTCTTGTTTTACGATGTATTGATTATTGCGAAAACGAACTACTGGTAAATTATCACGAAATTTGATTACAACACCTCGGGCGCCGTTTACTAAACCAGTCGATATGTTTATATTCTTAAGTAACATAACTTGAGCACCTACTTTTAAAACTACTCGGCTAGACACTGGTGTTTGTTCGTCTAATAGCTTCGTAGCCGTTGGATCACTATCGGTCGCAATAAAAACCGTTTCTTCACCAGACAAACATTTTAACTTAGTTTCATTAATCGAAATTGCTTCTTGCGTATGAGAACAAAGACGTGTCGCTAAAATGCCATGTTGTTCAATTTGTTGTTTCGACGTCGCCATCAATTTGTCAGATATTTCTTTAGAAACGTCACCTAGTCGTAATCGATTTAAAATTTCTATAAACTCATTATCGTGTTGTCGATGGACTTCGGTCAATTCGTACGACATTTGCACACAACGTTCCCATACCGGTGTTTGGAAACAAAAACGGAGGGGTTTATTGTTCTTCGTGACTGGAGGTAACTGAAGAAAGTCCCCGCAGATTATCAACTGTATGCCACCAAACGGTTTGTCGTTTCTTCTTATATGTCGAGCCACTTCTTCAATTTTCTAGAAAATAAAATATTTACTTGTGAAGAATTGTATAATTAATGTCCAGGCAAATTAGACCAAAAAAAAAACACGCTTCCCGAAAAATCGTCCAAACCTGGTAAGTGTTTTAATACCTTTAGGGGGTCCCACATAAGAGTCCTGTGAGTTTGCGACGGATTCTCGGTTCTGCTTAAGTTGTGGGATTCAAAAAACCGCAAAATTTTATTAGCAGTATTTTCTAAAAAAATTAAATTAATCGTCGAATGGTCCGTCAAAATCAGTTCAACCGTTTAGTCGCAATCGATTTTCAAAATTGGGCTATTTTTACCAACTTTGCTAAAAAATTGATTATTGGTTTAGTCTTTCGCTTACAACTCCTAAACGGCGCTTCATTCCACCTTTTTTCTTTTCCAGGTGCCTACACAAAGGAATGTAGTATCTTGAAGGGTGACAGAGGGGCACAAAAGATTTGTGTCAAAAGGAACCAAGTGAACCAGTTCGACTTGAAGCGGTTATGTATTATTGTGAAAAAGATGCATCTCAAATTTTCCAGGACCAAGTGAAACAGGCTCGAGAAATTCGAGAAACCGTGCATAAGGTTATGACTATGGAGACCATTGACACCATAATAAATGCTGCCAGAGGTGATGAATGGGGTGAGTGTTCTGCGTAACCTCACCTCTGAAACCGATTTAGTCGCAGCTGAAGATCGGTATCACGGCAAGGGCTAACGAAATTTCTTCTTTGTACGTTCTCAGGCTGCTACCGGCCCTTCTAGTGTTAAAAAGGCTTCGGAGCGGCCCAAAAATGTTGAAATGGCTGAGTGCGTTGACTTCATCATCAAGTATATGGAGCAGAATGAAGATTTGTGTCAATTTTCACTGGAAGAGATTCTCTAAGAATACCAAGGCAATATTCCGAGGAAGAATCCTCTTCTTTACAAGTTATCTGAAAGATTAAGAGTAGAAGTAATTGTGGTACGTGGGAGCAATCAATTCAGGCAGCCAACAAAACACAGGGCACAAAATTCTAACCAACAGCTGGTATCAATCCAGAATCACTAATGTAGATGACGAACGTATGAGAGTTGTGAAAGCAGCTGCCGAAATAATACGTGAAGACATCAGGTCAATGGTGTACACCCTGGAATATCCCTCTTCTGACGTTCTTACAAAATGCAAGCAATGGCATTCCACATTCTCTCCAGTTACTTTTGGTAACCATAACAACTCCTCAAAAAAAGAGAGCCGATGAGGAGAAGAAAGTGGAAAAGAAACTCCACGCCATTGCTCATTCTCTGATCACAGCAATCCGACCACGGTCATTCACCTCTCCCATCTTGCTCGGGGTCGGAACTCAAGACATTTGGTAGACGTACTTTCAGCCTTGGGATTGTCTCTTCATATGGAAAAGTTGTAAAATTTGAGATATCCACTCTGCAGCAGTCCTTGGCTACTATACTGAATAACTTTTTCACTCAGTTCGTTTTTGATAACGCTGACATAAACTTGGACGCTATTGATGGTCGAGATACCTTTTCACGCCATCCAACGTTTTACGCTAAAGAAATCACTGATCCCAAGGGCTCCTATTGAAAAGGTAAAGACCATACCAAAACCCCTTTGTGAAATTATGGGAGCATTCCACTGAACAGTTTAACAAACCAAGTGGTGGTGGTTTAGTCGCCCTGGCTATGAAGACCATAACTGACAACGCAGAGAGAGTAGTATTGCCAAGGCCGGGTGATTTGCTCTGGATGTTTGGGAAGTGGAATGAACATATCGA
The DNA here is from genome assembly GCA_035610365.1 of Aquatica leii. Taxonomy (NCBI): domain Eukaryota; kingdom Metazoa; phylum Arthropoda; class Insecta; order Coleoptera; family Lampyridae; genus Aquatica; species Aquatica leii. The sequence goes on from CM069437.1 coordinate 69,661,143, forward strand.
CCTTTCACGGTGGAATTGCTTCATGGAGACCATAGCACCAAATGAACCTTACAAGACCTCATGTATACTGTGCCTCCCGTTCATTAGAGCTCCTCCCTCAGATTTTGATACAATCTACACAGCCCTCACAGTAGCTGCTGAGAAATGCAGAAAGCTCCGCCAACGCTGCTGTTTTGTCACTTTAGACCATCCGCTCTAGTTAAAAGCAAGGAAAATTCTTGCTTCTGCCAGTCCAGATAGCGAGTGTTACCGTGCGACTTGGGGGTTTTCACTTGCTCATGTCCTACATGAGCACAATTGGCTTCATTATGGACGGCAGCGGCGTCCAAGATTTGTAAAGT